>FR990076.1:15363126-17763126 GCA_905404285.2 Erannis defoliaria | reverse complement strand
CAACCTCCAAGCAGTCGTGAGCAAACGACGCTGAGTTCAGAAATGAAGTGTAAAATTAAATTATAAGTTAATTTCACAGATCACTTTATTAATACTCGTATTATGTGATAAAAAGGACAAATGCAAATGCCGGTGGATGCAAATGGCAGGTTGTCGTACAGTGTGGCGGTCTAAGGGGGAGGCCTTCGTTCAGCAGTGGACGTCTCCGGGCTGATGATGAAAAAGGACCTTGTCATCTCAGGGTACCATTATAAAGGCGTTAGCTGTTAAACATCGCGTTGCGAATGCCCATTACCGATTTACTATGGAATATCTCAAAATTGTATTACCTACTTATCTTGTGTTATCTTACAAAGTGTATCTTTGTTCTGTTGCACAAAGTTTTAGGTAACGCTGTCATAGACGGGCTTCATTAAGAGAACCAATGAGCCATCTTGATGATCATGTCACTTGTTACCAAAGACTATAAATCCTGTTGTCTGATCGTCCGACTTCCCCTCATACGAAAATTAGTAGGTTAAAAACTACTGCTAGCCACTGCGAGTACGTCAGAATCTCATTGTATTTCATATGTCAGATTGCGTCATCTCAGTGATTGGCCAATCGCAAGCATAGAACGTTACCTCGTCCCCTGCCCGCAACGGTGAGTCGTGTTTGTAGGAGAAATTATGTTCACGAGCCATCAACAGGCTACATGATATGTGCTTGTTATAATGGCCGAAATATTTATGCTCTCAAGAGTCGCATCTTGTAACGCGACATCTGTGGAACTCCGATTTAATCTTTAGTACCACTCGTATTGCTTCAGTTAAATTTTTCAAGCGTCCCGGAGCGGTTTGACAAATGTTTTTAGAACGCCCTGTGTGCTGCAAATCACTGCTCGTCGTAATATCTCGGATATTCCCATTAAAAATCGGGACACAAGAGTTTTACGTCCCGATTTTTTCGCACACAATCGGGACAATGTTTTATGTCCCGGTTTTTAATAGGATGACGGAACGTTTGGTAAATGTACGTTTTTGATCCGGGACGATGTGGTTGGTGATGTAGTTTTATGGATGAAAAAAAAAACGGCTTCAGCAACTTCTGCGGTCCACCAGTTGATCGGCCTCTGTTGAGATTTAAGGACAACATTAAAGGCGATTATTCCTTCTTCAAAATTGAGGTAGAAGGCTGGGGGCAAGTCGCAAAAGACAACAATCGCTGGAGAACTGACTGCGGACGGCACGTCTGTCCACGATAACGCCCCTGGATTAATGCACTTGTAGAAGGAAACGGGCCATTGATGATGATGTTGATGATGAAGTTGACTTTGAGTTGACGTTGAGTGGGGTGAACGGTAAGTAAGTAAGTAAGTTCGTATAGGCTGAGTGGCCAGCCCTAGTGTCAGAGTTAATGTGCCGCCCGAAGGCCTCTGACATGGCTGACGGTTGTTGTTATAGACACTAGAACAAACAACCGGGACCAACAATTTAACGTGATATCCGATCCACGGTAGCACTCAGAAATAAATGCCACTAAAAACGGTTGAACGGTGACAACGACAGATATCCCCGTTTTATGCGCGCTAAGTACCTCCGAGCAGATATAGAAGTTCTGTTTTATGCAGTGGACTGACGAGACAAGCGTTATGTCCACCTGGTGGTAAGAATCACGCCGGCCCATAACAGTAGCAGTGCTAAAATTGTAAACTTGCGAACAAAATCCTGCGCCGCATTGCACTGCGCTCGTCACCCTGAGATATCCAGAGAGATTAGTGGGTATGAATAGATTAAACATCTTATATCTCAGGGTGACGAGCGTAGTGCTGTGCAGCGGCGCAGGACTGTGTTCGCAAGTTCTCAATTATACTACTAGTAGTGGCAGGCGTGAGGCTTACCATTATTAAATATCTTCATGCCAAGTAATTTATCGCACACTACTTCTTGGCGATTGAATAACTGATAAAGCTGTGTTACTTCCCCAAGTGGACTCTGCAATAGAGTCCTACCGCTACAATCCCACATAGCCTAGGCATTTAAGGGTTACGAAATCACTTATCATTATTTACTTTTTCTAATTTATTAAAGAGAATGCTCTTCTCTAAACACAAGTATCTTCTCGAGCTTGGAGATGGGAAGTAGGTTAGCTCTTACAAATGTTTCCTTACTTGTAGCACCCATCACGCCGGTCTCCAATTTGTCAGTCGTCGAGTTTGTTTGTCTGTCATTAACGGCACACTTATCAATTTTAATTGAAGCCAGGGAAGTAAACAAGCGGACGATCATTAGTAAGTATAAATTTTAGCGACGTAATATTAATTAAATTTTTCAGAGATCAAATTTCTAGTACGAGCTTCCGTATGACTTAATTAAATTTCATATTGAAGTAGCTTTGGGGAGAAGAGGAATTTTCGTACTACCCAAAAGCTTCGAGAAAATTTGGAAAGTACTAGTAGGTCTACCACCATCTTAAGTTTTCAACAATACATGGTGTATATTGAAAGAATATTTATATTTAAATAATATTAGTATTAACAAATAGGATGTCTATAATGTACAACATGATATTTGCCGACACGATAATGTACGGAATAATAATGCACAGCATGATAATTGGTGTACATGTACATCGAATATCATGCTGTACAATCCATGTCGTACAATACTGACCGTCCATTATCGGCTCGTGTCTATAAAGTACGTCCCTATATTGTACAGCCAATAATCCGAGTACATTTCTCAAATTGACATAAAATAATAACCTGAACCTAACTGCTATACAAATAAGGAATTCGTGTACATCAAATATCAGTCTGTACAAAATCGGGGTGTGCATTATTGAGCCGAGCCGATAATGTACGGCATGATATTGCACGGCACGATATTGCACAGCATGATATTCGATGTACATGTACACCAATTATCATGCTGTGCATTATTATGCCGTACAATATCATGCCGTACATTATCTGTCTCGTACATTATCGCCTCGCAACAAATAAATCGATTTGTGTACGATTAAATCGCAGTGACAAATTATTATTTATTTATTTATTTATATTGCCAATGCACACATTACAAGTTACTAGTTTTAAAAACTAAAGCACGGTACATAGATCCTGTTAGGGCGCTGCAATTATGTAACAAGTAGTGTTTTTTTAGCTTTTATACTAGTTTACTATTCATATTGCATGACACAAATATCTAAAAGTACCTATTATCACAATATATTATAAGTATATTACATAAAGTACCTACTTATTTACCTAATCATTTTATAATGGAAATGTAGGTACTTATGAAGCTATATAAGACAGAATAAGTATACCATTGTTACTGTTCTTCCTCTGTCTTGGCAAATAAAGATATATGTCAATGACAGAAACCCACTCGTTCTACCGAAATATATTTCCAACATCATTCGCCATGCCAACACACAGATACAAAAGCCAAAACCCTTTGCTAATAATTCTAAAATATCTCATTATTCTTTTGACATTAAAACCAGGGATGAGCTTGTTAAAAGTTTTGTTAAGTCATTAAAAATTAATCCGCCTTCTCAACAAAGTCCCTGAATTTATCTATTTCCCGGGCAAAGTCCCGGAAGTGAAACCCGGAGCAAACAATAACAAAATCTGAAGGGAACGAAACAATATTTTGTTTGATTCCTTATCCGGCTCGCCGCGTGACCACATCGAGATGATCCGGTTTCAAGTTACAAGTTGAAAGCGTCTGTTTTACTCTTTATTTTCTTTGTATGTAAAACACTGAGGGCCTAACTTATATTACAAAAGTAGCTTAAAGTTTAATTAAGTATGTTAAATAGTACTGCGCACCTTATTTTTGTATTGCGCAGATAATGACGTTTGTTAAGTTAATAGGTCTTACCACACTAGCGGTTTGCGAGCGTCTTTAAAGCGGAGCGGGCACGCAGCGAATACGTCGCGAACACGCTGCGACTACACAGCCAACACGTCACGGAGACGTATTACGCAACGTTTTCGTCGCCTGTTCGCTGCGAGTTCACGACGTACAATAGACTTAGTAACAGAATGGATTCCAACGAGGAAACACTTCTGTTGGCTTTGTTACTTCGAAGACGCAGAAAACGAAAGCATTCAAGCACGAAAGGGTTCTGTACGAGAATGTAGGCTGCTTCAGCTATGCTATTTCACCAAATCTATTTCTAACAGTAAAAAAGTATTTTAAGTCAGACTCGGTATTATCAGAGCTTAAAAAAAGTATTTATCATCATCAGCCCGGAGACGTCCACTGCTGAACGAAGGCCTCCACCTTAGACCGCCACACTGTACGACAACCTGACATTTGCATCCACCGGTTGCCCGCGACTTTTACAATGTCGTCGGTCCACCTAGTGGGAGGCCTTTCTACGCTGCATCTTCCGGTTCGCGGTCGCCACTCAAGAACCTTTCTTCCCCATCGGTTGTCAATTTTTCGAGCGATGTGTCCTGCCCTGCGCCACTTCAACTTGCAAACCTTGCGAGCTATGTCGGTAACTTTGGTTCTTTGGCGAATATCCTCGTTCCGGATTCTATCGCGCAAAGTAACAAAGTATTAACAGTCTTAAAAATTTATTAACCGACTTCAAAAAATATTTATCGACTTAAAAAAGGATTAGCCGAGTTGAAAATAAAGTAGGCTATCAATTCGACACGTCGTATGTATATAATATTGTGGGAATCACAATATAATAATATATTCATATAATTATGAT
The DNA here is from genome assembly GCA_905404285.2 of Erannis defoliaria. NCBI lineage: Eukaryota > Metazoa > Arthropoda > Insecta > Lepidoptera > Geometridae > Erannis > Erannis defoliaria. The sequence goes on along the minus strand of FR990076.1, from coordinate 17,758,410 downwards.
AATCTATTAAGCTTTCTAAACACATTGTACAAAATTGTATAGGTGTATGTATGTATTTCTACGTATGTCCACATATTTCTCCAAAATTATTAGTCGGATTGTGACCATGCTCAGATTTACTTCAACTTGGGGAACAGTGCAAGTTTCATCAAAATCATTTCAGCAGTTTTCAGGATACGGACTAATACGTAATTTTGGTTAAAGCTATAATTATCTCGAGATGGACCCATAATAACCCATGTTTGAAGTCGTTAAATAATTCGATGAATCAAAATTATTATTCGAGATTCTGACAGATAAGAGACTCACAAAAACACAAAGATACATGCAAATACTCCACAGTGGAGTACATAACATTGTCTCGGCATATCAGTAGAGTTTTACCCTTCACCCATAAATTGAGGGTGGTGATAGCTTATCGGTTAAAAGGTTGGATTTACGACCTCGTTGATATGGGTTCTTGACCCGGAGATGAACTACCTGTATCTGTTTTCCCGACAAAGGGTTGGCTTCCGAGTAGTTACACGTATAATGTAAAAATATATTCAATACTTACACAGTTTATCATTAAATTTTGTTAAAAAATTTAATAGAAATATTTAGTTGCAAAAAATTTTAGTAACAAGCTGTGCCCCGCGGTTCATCCCGCGCGAGGATGAAAAACGAAAAAGATGATATAAAAAAAGCGTTTAATGTTATTCCGGGAAATAAGCTATCTCCATTCCGAGATTCATTCAAATCCGTTCAGCCATTTTGGCATGAAAAGGTAACAAGCATACATACATACATACCGATAAATAAATTGTATTTTTAATTTATATTATATATGTTTAATTTGTGTGTGTTTTTTTAGGACATCCAAGTCAAAAGATATTTAAAATACAATTGTTTCTTGTGAATGAATTATCCAAACCCCAATTTACGTCACATTAAAAACAAACAACTTTGAGCGAGATGTTCGTTCGCTTGGTGGTAAGCGCCTGCCCATAACAGTAGCAGTGCCAGAATTGTGAACTTGCGAATAAAATCCTGCACCGCACTGCACTGCGCTCGTTACTCCGAGATATTACATGTCAAATCTCTTTAGACCCAGTAATTACCCTGGTAACATTGGCCTTCAAGGCGAAACACTACTTCTTGGCGGTTGAGTAATTGGCAAATTTGTGTGGTACTGATAAAGCTATCGCTGTATTCTTGTCGTCCTACCACATGACGTGTGACGTCAGCAGTCAGGTCACGCGCCGCGCTCGCGGGAGTTAACGTGCTCCGAGCGACGGTGATACTGATTCCTGTAACGGAATTGTTAAATTACTTAAACACTTTAAGATGTGGACTCGCTTCTAGGGCTGTTGACTGTTGAAGTTTGTAGGGTTTCGTACCTGACGGGTCCTGTGGAATCCTATTACGAAACTTACGCCGTCTGTCAGTGAATAACGATATTTTTTAACCGTATTAATTAGGAGCCTGGTAAACATTTCTCTACTAAAGTTAATTGACAAAAAAAAAATATTTAAGAAAAATAAAAAATAATAAAACGTGAGAATATATTTCCGACTGAACCTTATTCTTTTAAAGTTTTTTTTACATATTTAGCGTTAAGAAAAATAAAAAGATAAAAAATATTTATAAAAAATTTAGTTCATTATGAATACTTATCTTCATGCTAAGTTTTTGGAATGGTAATACGGAACCCTCAGTAAGGTCAACTCGACTTGACCGGATAAAAGAAGGAACAGTGCTACGAGTAAAGTTTTGCGTCGTTAAGTAATTATATACAGAGTGTTAGTTTGAACACCGTTATCCTTCTAGGATATCATTGTGCTCATCATTATGAACAACTTTTACTACTGGGCCAACCCTGAAATCATGAAAAAAAAGCTGTTCCATACAAAAAGGTTCATCGATCTTGGACAAAACGTATGGAAGAACTGTATTTTTTTTCGTGATTTCAGGGTTGGCCCCATATTAAAAGTTGTTCATAATGATGAGTACAATGATATCCTAGAAGGATAACGGTGTTCAAACTAACACCCGGTATTTATTCTGTCTCGATCTCTACCTCAAAACACGAAAATAGCAAAGAACATAATTTTAATCGTAAGTACTACAGTTAAGATACAACAACAGACACTTAATGTTCTAAGTAAGCACGAGAACCAACAGTATGTGTAAGTTAGTGTCCAAGCACAGACTGCAAATTAAACACCGTATAACTAAGTAACTCTCTAAGTTACGACCAAGTTAGCTAAGCCCGGCGGCCTCCTGGTCAGAATCGAATTACTCTTCATCAAGGGGCACCGAATTGTTACTATTTGTTTATTTATCTTTGGACCCCTTTAGGAGTTCGTATTTGATATTGGCAAAGTGAATTTCAAGAAGTAATTTTGGAAACGGGATATTAGACTGTTTGAGTTGCTCTGTGAGATATTTTATTGCTGATAAGTTGTTGGTAAATACATTTTAGATAGGTACTTGATTGTTGGGACGATTTTAAAATCATCATCATTATCAGCTTATGTGCGTAGTAAACTCGAATATAACGCGGCTATTTAGGATCCTTATGAGAAAAAGTATTCGCTAATGGTTGAAAACATCCAACGTAAATTCGCACGTTATGTATATAAACGAGTGTACGGATACTATCCATTCATGTATCCATCTCTTTTTGTTTGCGGAATGGTGGGACTGTACACTTTAGAATTCAAATCAAATCAAATCAACATTATTTATTGGCTGTAAGCTTACATACTATTAAGAGTTAGCATAGGGCCCCAAACTCGGCACAGCCTGTATCTTGGGGTCCTAAAATGGAATTAAATATCTAGATTTATCGCGCGCACTTATAAACAAGCCTAATATAAACTAAAGTGAGATTACATTATATTATTAGGTACATTAAATTAATTGGGAAGTGAATTGAATTTTGTATGAGTAAATAATTGAGGCGGAAGTTGCAAGTAATTCTTCATTACTATCTGCTACTTCACAACAAAGTGAATAACCCGACTGCGTTAAGCGAAGTGCGGCTCCTGGTGCCATACGAGCACCAGCGCGGCTTCGATCCCGAGCGCGGGCCGCGCCGTCGCCGCCGCCTGCTGGCGCTGCCGCCGGGGCTGCACACTGTCCACGCGTACAACGCACCCACACCGCGGTTCATACAACTTATGAATTCCATACTCTCTCAACGACCCGAACTTGATATCTTTTTTGATAAGCTGGGCAGATTCAGTGCTGTACTCCTCGTTCATCTTAGTTACAACATGTAATGATTTGGACCTGTCTGTAAATTACGTGTTTAAATTAAATTAAGAATTGAATTGAATTAAAATAAAAAGCAGCCTATATTAACTAATGTATTGTCTTACTGGCAATGGGCAGGCCACATCGCTAGAAGAACTGACAACCGATGGGGAATAATGGTTCTTGAGTGGCTACCGCGAACCGGAAGACGCAGCGTAGGAAGGCCTCCCACTAGGTGGACCGACGACATTGTAAAACTCGCGGGCAACCGGTGGATGCAAATGGCAGGTTGTCGTACAGTGGCGGTCTAAGAGGGAGGCCTATGTTCAGCGGTGGACGTCTCCAGGCTGATTATGATGATATTAACTAATTGTATGTCATTTACCTTCCATTACGTCATTGCATTTTTTACTGTCCGAGGTTATTATTTTTTAATTATTATGGATTTCTAAGACAAGCTCTCCCAAAAATATCAGATGAATCTAACGCTTTTACACATTAGACCCTACAGGTACGGAACGCTAAAATAAAAGCAGCCTTGTTTCAATACACCCTGTCAAAGCGTACGCTACACACACTTAGTTTTTATAGACACATTGGCAACACAATATTCCGCTTTTTCACAATTTTCCCGACGCCTTACCCCCATTCTGTCGAGAGCAGGCAAAACGTCTTAATATTTAATCAGCTTCTCACTTTCAAATAAACGCTTATTTTTTTTTCATGTCCCCGAAGAAACACTTTACCGATAGGCGGTCGGGATGACGGCCGACATGGGAGGTGTTGTTAAAGACTTGTGGGTTTATTGTATCAATAGACTGACAACTTGGTGTGATGTTTGGAGAATGTTAAAAAAACGGGTAAGAATTAATTCTGTGGTTATTGCGGGAAAATAAAAAAGTTATTTCGTCCGCAATGTATTATTTTATAAAACTTGTTTCTTTAAATATTGATGTGTGAAATATTGTATTTGGTTTATTAGCTATTTCTGTAGGAGCACAAGTGTTGGTAGGTAATACGGTCTAACTTAACGTGTCTTTTTGTGTTGCCTCCAAAACACCATAAAACCTTCTAGTAAAGTCGCCACCACACACCAACGCCAACCACCTAGAGACAATTACTTGGACTTGACTGTGACTAAGATCTAAACAAGTCTGAACCATCAATACAAATATTAATAAAGATTGTGACAAAATTCCTTTGATTTTTACTGTCACTGTGACTTGTTTATTAAATAAAACTGATGCAATTGAAACGCGAAATTTATTAAGTACAACAACACTGGCAGAATGTTCAAAGAGAGTTGCCAAAAAAAAACTTAATAAAAAAATAATACTCACTAGTTTGAATAACTTTATCGCTCGTTTCGTCATATCTCAAGTAGCTGGTCTTAGGGTGCGTTTCCACTGCAAAGAGATAAGCGGACCAGAGACTTGCTGGAATTGGACGATCACATTGGTCAACTTTTTCAAGCATATCTTCTCTCTTCTGTACTAGTCTCCACTTCAGTGGAATCGCACCCTTATCAGATCATTCACTGAACTCGTCTGAAGGAAGAGGGTAAAAGGCGATCGGATGTACTAGTAGTTACTTATCTAGCGTCTGTCCAAGTACCGGACAGGCACAATGTCGCGGGAAACAACGAAACATATCCTTGACTTTTACCGGGGAAAGCGGAGTTAGCTTTTCAATTTGAACGTACACGTCTAACATTTGTGCGTGTGATGATTTTGCGGGGTTCCGTACTTAAATGGGAAAAAAAAAATATTTTGTGCGTGTGACGATTTTTTTATGCTACCATAATATGGGGGGGTTTGCCATAATCGCCTGCTGGCGCTGCCGCCGGGGCTGCACACTGTCCACGCGTACGACGCGCCCACACCGCGGTTCATACAACTAATCATACTAATCATTTCATACTCTCTCAACGACCCGAACTTAATATCTTATTTGTTAAGCTGGATTCGATTCAGTGGTATACTCCTCGCCCATATTAGTTACAACATGTAGTTATTTGGACCTGTCTGTAAATTACATGTTTAAATTAAATAATGAATTGAATTGCATAATGCCGACGCTTGGCAGGCAGTTTGGGCACCGTTAACCGAGGGGACGCTGGTAAGCGTAAAAAAATGCTCGGGATGATTTAAAGTGGTGAATTTTGGGAGCGGGCCGAGTTTCTTCCGTACGCGGATGAAGTAGCGGGCGACCTCTAGTACTGAATATAGAATTCTCATGTGCTTAGGTTTTGCTTTTCCTTTTCCTGTGAATGCGGACAAATTAATAATGGTAGGTAAGTATATGACTGTTAAAGTACTTATTACTCATAAACTTTAAATGCTTATCGCTTTTTTACTTTCTTATACTTATGTTTATTTCTACGCTACTAAACAACTGTATTAAGAGTCTTCTTGTTCTACTTTTTTTTTTTTTTTTGTTAGCTCCATGGACTGCGGGTTGCCTTTTGTCAACTTTTTTATTTTTTATAATCTGAATTTTACACTTAATATCTTAAAAGCTGGAGGTTTTACAAAAAGAATATACCAAAGGAACCTAACTAAGTATTACTAATTATTGCTAGAATTGCGTGTATACTCCGAGCAGTCCAGCTCCCGCAAGCAGCACCCGTTCACGAGTTGACGCATGTGCCCAGCCATCGCTCTCCTCAACCATATTGGAGGGAAGAGGGCGACCCGACACACGACGCCGCCGCAAGAAGAAGCTTTAATTTTATTGGTATTAAAAATAAATACCAACTATTTTTTAATGCTTTTTGTGTTTTAATGGAGCAACTTTCCATTAGAAAATGGAAATGATTTATTGAACTAACAACGAAGTATAAATTAATATAAACAGTCAAACAACCTAATTAAAACTAAACTAAACTTAAAAAAAAAAACAATAATCGATATAAGAGACCGTTTAAAGTATCTATAGGCACAGAATACATAATAAGTACTGCGTACAGAAAGTTCACTCTGCAAAGGAATTGAAATAAATAAGGACTCTATCTACTAGGAAATAAAGTTGCAATTCAACTCGCACAGCGCTGGATACCGCTCGCTATATTCACCTAGATATACCGCTCTCTTTCTATTACGTATGCATAGTCACGTGCGACGAGGCTAGCGTGCGGGCGGCCACTGACTTCAGTCTTGCAATGTCCTCCCGGACGGAGCGCCGGCCGAACATACCTAAACTGCCGAGTGACACCGTGCTATAGGTAGCAAATGACGTAAAGATAGTTTAAACGTTTTTGTGTCTTTAAGTTTTGTATAAATGTTAATTAAGACCGCAACTTTCGCCAAAATTACAAAATTAGTAAATAAAAAACAAATGTTTACAGTCATGTACGGAACCTTCAACGGAAAGTAGAATCCTTTGTATCAGCTTTTTTTTGTATCAGTTTAGCTGGTTTCCATGTTTTTGCTATCAGAACAACACAAGGAGTTTATTATTAAGAGTTTTCCGGGTTTCTTTTGGACTTCCGAAAAAGGAAACAGGAAAATATTGTTGGCGCGTGATAGGTTTTGAGATTCGATTATGGCAATCTATTAGTTCACTTACTGATATTTATGCTTGTGGTATGGCAACACTGAGCAACAAAACTGCCAAAATGTGATGATTTTGAACGTGATATTCTTGTTTTGATTTTAAAGATGTGCTTGTATCTATTATTTAAGAATATACGATGGGACTGTCATATATTTTAACATAAAGTCCCCAAGAAACCAGAATAAAAAAAGATAATAAAAAGTTCTTGTTTTGATTTTGATTGTGAACGAATCATTCGGCATACTTACGCAGACAAGTAACTCTGTTTAACAACATACACGGCTTTGTAATCAGAGATAAAATTACAAATACAAGCTTACACGGTTCGGCTTAGTAATAACTAAGCCGAAAAGAGGTCTTAGCAACACTATCCTGCATACATTTTTTCGAGGGTCAGTAACATTTTTTGAACAGCTGATTTCTATCCCCAATTCATGGTTGACCCCATAGTAAAAGTTGATCTACTTTCAGCTTAGTAATGCCAATACGCGTCACAATGCGGACTTTATTTCAGCAGTAATACATTCTGGCTAAATGTTATAATACGGCTCTGTTCCTCAAAATGGCTAGCTGTTATGTAATACGGCGTATTCTGCAATGTGGCTGCGTTATAATCTCCAGTTACATAGCCCCTACTCCCCGATGTAAGCCATTTCGCAGATTAACTGCGTCCGGTGCACAGACGTCAGTGACGTCAATGACGTCAATCTGAGCCATTGAGCTATTTAATAAAAATAGAGTCACTAACGTACAAAAAAAAATGTCCGCGTCAAAACTCGGCGCACGCTATACAGTGCGCTTACTTTTTGAACGACTTGAACTACGATAAGACACAAGCGCTCAAGCATACATTGAACACTATACAATACAAGCGACATAACGTCTAAATTCGAATAACTGTGAACTATATAATGCAAATATGTATAGGTATGTACGACGGCACTCGGACGTTTTTTGACTGTTTTCACTTAAAGATTGTGTCTCTTTAGATATTAGCTCAATGATCTGAGCGAAATCACGTGGATTCACTTACGTTGACCCCATCGTTGTGCGCTGTGGCAGTAGTTGCAATTTGTAGCTTACTGAATAGAATCTCTGAAAAAATGTAATGGGAAAATAATGGGCGCAGGACGAAATAAAAAAAAATACATCAATACTACAAGGATCAAAGTCTTGCCTGATAGACTGACAGACAGACAACGCACAGCCTAAAGCGCTAGTCGTTGAGACTAGATGTTTGGAGGGTGTAATTCTTTTCGTCTTGATTCGGTGCTAGTGGTGTTCTAGGAACAGATTTTTCTAAATTCAACCCCTAAATGAAAGGGGGTTTATTTTTGAACTTTTAGTTGTGAAAATTAGTAGTTGGACATGGATATTTCATTTAAAATAATAATATTAAAATAATATTTTTTGTCAGGGATGACATATGGGGGTGAAATGGAGAACGAACCTTTGTGTGAAAAGGTCGTTTTTGCAGTTACAGTGATAAAAATTGGATATTTTTTAAAACAACGTTGCGCGTAAATTTCAAACTCAAAAATATTGGTCAATTTCAAAACCAATTTAATGTAGTTAACAATAATCCGTTTCGCTTCATAATCCCAACATAAAGTAAACAGAATATAACAAGAAAACCTCAAACATCGTAGATCGTGGAGAGATAATCTCGAAAAATGTTCCGTCACAGAAAATAACGAGTCATCTGACCGAACTGTTTATTCAATATCTTCAATATCTCGATCAAATAACATCTAAAGGAATATCTCGAGAAATAATGTGATAGCAAAGAGATCATCTGGGAGAATATATATTGGGAAAAATTGTTTTCTAGAGCGAATAAATATGTCCCGCCGTCAGAGGGAGCATCGATCAAAAATCCACAAGTCACCGTCACGCGTTGGGGAAAATCTGTCTATTCACCATGGATGAGAAAAACTGGATGTGATAGTTCAGTTTTTTTTATCACGTTACATCATCAACCAAAACACGTCCACTGCTGGACGAATGCCTCCCCTTTAATAGGGAGTAGGGCTGCATAATCCACACGCATGGCAATCGGCTTGGGGATCGCAGAAAGCGCACCATCGTTAACCGAGAGGATGCCGCTGCCCGTCATCTTGTGGTTCTGGCGGTTCTGGCTGGTCCTGTATTCTTTTAATCATCATCATCATCAGCCCGGAGACGTCCACTGCTGAACGAAGGCCTTCCCCTAAGACCACCACACTGTACGACAACCTGCCATTTGCATCCACCGATTGCCCGCGACTTTTACAATGTCGTCGGTCCACCTAGTGGGAGTGGAAGGCCTCCAACGTTGTCTTATATATATCTTATATATATATATATTATATATTTATAATTATTAATATCCTATAAGCAAGCAAGTTCGTATAGGCTGAGTGGCCAGCCCTAGTGTCAGAGTTAATGTGCCGCCCGAATATCCTATGTAATTTAAGTTAGTTACTATTTACTTTAACTTAGTTTAAAGCTCTTTAATTTCGCTAACCTTAAACTTAAGAAGCTAAATACGGTTTTTGTTGTGTACACATATTTTGAATTCCGATCCAGGCCATAACTCTTAATGCTGTTATCATATTTATTAATGATTGTAATTTGTATTGTGTGCTTATAAAATAAAATAAAATAAAATAAACGCTGCGTCTTCCGGTTCGCGGTCGCCACTCAAGAACCTTTCTTCACCATCAGTTCTTCGAGCGATGTAGCCTGCCCATTGCCACTTCAACTTGCAAACCCTGCGAGCTATCTATTCTTTTAATGCTTAGAGCTTATACCAATGGAGAAGCCATTCCCGATAATCTGTAATCATACTCTGATCAGCACTTTGTTTTAATCGTGTGATAGTTTACTTGTACCATGCTTGTTTTCCTCGTCCCCGCAAAAATGCAGATTATCGCCAATTGAATTTCTAATGGTCATGCTTAAAGTTCTGTTCACAGACCTTATCGCTTCGTTTTCGACGGCTTTGCCGCTTGCCTACAGACGAGATCAAACGCGGATTTATAAATACGCTATTCTTCTTCGTCGAGTCGATGATCTTTGATGTGTGTTAGACCGATTTCTCCCAGTATGTAGTTAGCTACAGCGACCCCGCAGGTAGTGGCCTTGCGTTGACCGAACGTGGTGCATATACCCGGGCAGCGAGGACACGAGAGTAAATTCGACATTGTATGGGCAGGGGCGCTGGCTGCAGCCGCACTGTGTTCCTCAGTGTCCGAGTATCCCCATTTGGTCAGGTTGCTCCTGCAGGAGTTCTTGGGTCCGAAGTCGGCTTAATGACTTCCATGTGGACCACAGTAGATCACCACCTGCTGTTAAAAAAACAACACATATTATAGAGATGAACCAACGATGAGTCAAAGTCAATGAACTTGCTCTCTATAAAATGTAAAGCCATTATCTTGAGTAATCCGCTAAAGACCGGTGGTGCGGCGGTCCGTTAAAAACGCTGACCGGTGAATATCTAATCACTGATTAGTATTCAATGTTCGGAAACGCATCCACTGGAAAATTTTATGCATTTCACTAAAATTGAGAAATGGTTAGGGCTGATATTAAATTCATAATCATCATCATCACCAGCCCACCTTAATCCATTACTAGACATAGGCCTCCCACACTACGCGCCACTCAACTCGATCTTTGGATTTCGACGAGTTCTTTACTGGAGACCATGAACTGGCAAACGTAGTGTAGGACGCCCTGAGAGCTGATGAAGTGACGATATACGTAAGGCAGTGACTAGCAATTCATAATACGTGTTTTTTAGAGTTACAACTAAGTAATAGGTGCTTCTTTGCTTTACTATTTTAGGCGACGAAAAGTTTGAGTTTAGCTTACTTACGAGTCCTACAGATTTTTTTACAAAGTACTTAAATGATTTCTACGTTTCACACAAAGTCCAATTTCGTGGATGCGAGTCCATTTATATCTTAAGTTTTCTGCAGAAATAAGGCCTCCTGCAGGTCGTGGTAGGCCTCTGGGAGTCGATATAAGCCACCCTGTGAACCAGTGAGCTAGTTCCCAGCAGACGGCGACTCGACCCACACGGAAGTAATTAAACACTCAGTGGACCGTTGGAGGAGCAACGTGGCTACGTTAATACACTGGGATACTCGGACACCGAGGAACACGGTCCCAGAGAACACAGCGCGACTGCGGAGCTTCTGCCCAGATAATGTCACACCTACTCTCGTAACATTCCTGACGATTTCAAAGAATATTCCTGCTTTAAATTTAAAAGAACTTTGACTCGGTGGCTAACTGGAAAATGTTTTTATGACCTAAAAGTTATTTTTAAATACATCAATACTAAATACGATGTGAAATGCTGAAATATTGCTGTTTGAATAAGACATATATACAATGTGTAACAAAAAGCCTCAACAATATTTTATATAACAACATACACTGTATGTATGTACTCATCATTATGAGCAACTTTTACTATGGGCCAACCACGAAATCGCAAAAAAACGGAACAGCTGTTCCATACATTTTGTCCAAGGTCAATGAACTTTTTGTATGGCATAGTTGTTTTTCCGCGATTTCAAGGTTGAACCCATCGTAAAAGTTGTTCATAATGATGAGTACATACATACGTTTTAGTATTGTTGAACCCTTTTTGTTACAGATTGTATAAACACAATTTAAAAAAAAAAACATAAAATCTGATTAATTCGCCATTTTGCCAATTTTCCTCTGGTGCCAACAGCTAGGTGTCTAGTGACCTCTGATGTCACTACTTTAGATACCATTGTTTACTGTGCTCAATTTTTAATACGCTTCAATTGGTATTTTATGACATCTGACTTTAACTTACTACTTATGCCTGAGATAAATAATAATATGTTTTTGTTGTTATGATCATAATCGCTGGTTTAAGTTATAAGATTTAAACTTAATTTAATATTAATATTAAAAAAATTGCTTCTCGTTTTTAGGTTGAAGTATTCACGTCTTACATGGTTACACGGGACGGTACTAGTAAGCCAAAAGAAGGTCATTGTACTCAAATCGGCTGTTCCGTAAGTTTCGTCGATGTTGAATGTAATTTTTCTATAAAATAGGTCTCTTTAGATAGTAGCTCAATGGTGGTATACCTAATAAAAGTTTGAAAACTAAAGTTATCACGTATATTTGACTAAGCGTTGAAACTAAGCGTTGGTCTCTGAGTCTAAAGGGCAAACTAAAGGGACAAGACGGCGTTTGTATGTATTTTTAATCGTTGATCCGATCTTTAAGAAATTTGGTAAGCAATTTCATAAAATTATCAAGTTTGACCCCTTAACTAAATTGGTCAAGGGGCTTGGAAGATGTGGGGGTCGCGATCACTCGCGAGTTTCTATATCAGACCATACAAAGAGCAGAGACGGCTCTTATCGGCTCCTAGACTGTCCTATTTATAGTCAGTCAAGTGCCAACCTCCACACAAACAACATGATTGCAGAAATACTGATCCTTCTAATAACAACTATCGTGATATATTTCTGGTTCAACAACAAACGCGTCGAGAAATATTTTGTGGCGAGACATGTGAAGTTTTTGCCCGGGTGGCCGGTTTTCGGCAACAGTTTGAAGAGTGCGCTGCAGAAGGAGCATGCGTTCTACGATGTCGATCGAGTATACAAGGCTTTTCCAAACGAGAGGTAATATCTGCTGACATAAAATGCATGGTAGTACTTTATTTTTGTTATATTTACACGAGATTACTTAAACCGCAACTATCCACCAGACACCTGGACATAACCCTCGAGCGATTGGGCTATTGGGCGCTGGTCTAATTGCGTGTTGGTAGAATCACTAACGTCGTTGACCTTATTTTCCGCATGTAAGCAGATCTCTTCACGAGGGTTTCATTCTCCATATAGCCTTATACTTAGTATAGTTCTCTATGTAGTGTAGTTCTCCGTATAGTATATACAATGTGTATACATTTTGTCCAAGGGCAAGAAACATTTTGTATGGCACAGCTGTTTTTTTTTTTGCGATTTCAAGGTTAGCCTCATATTAAAAGTTGTTCATAATGATGAGTATATACATACACGTTTGTATTGTTAAACCTTTTTGTTACACATTGTTAGTAAGTAAATAATTGTAATTTTATAATTTTGTAATGGATTTTATTGTCCGAAATAAAAACATTTTGATTTTTTGATTTTGATTGTATGGTTTTTTTTTGATATGAAAATATCCGTTTTGTATGGTTTTTTTTTTGATATGAAAATATCCGTTTATAAATAATTGTAATTTTGCATTAAAGTCTAATTTGTTATGATTTTACCATTATAGATACGTAGGATACCTCGATGGTTCAAACCCAGCCTTCCTGATCAGAGATCCAGAGTTGATCAAACTGATCACGGTGAAGGACTTCGATCATTTCGTGGATCATAAGGATTTTTTCTCTGAGTACGCTGAACCGCTTTTTGCTAGGAGTTTGTTTGGCATGAAAGGTAAGATTTGAAAGACATAGTGTGTAATAAAGTCAATGAATAGAATTAAGTACCTAGCTACTCATAGCCTCCTTGCGCTGTAGGTAAATACTCTGCGTAATATATAGGTATACCAAATCTCTATGCCCCGTGATTTCAATGGTAACATTGTCCTTCTAGATGCCAATACATTGATTACCGATGGGAAAGAAAGGTTCTTGAGTGGCGACTGCGAACCGTAAGACGCGACGTAGGAAGGCCTTCCTCTAGGTGGACCGATGACATTGTAAAAGTCGCGGGCAACCGGTGGATTCAAATTCTGCACGTTGTCGTACAGTGTGGCGGTCTAAGAGGCCTTCAGCAGTGGACGTATCCGGGCTGATGATGATGATGATTGTCTTTCTATTCAACTGAACTACGAGTAATATTTGCCAGTATTGGTTAGAAATTTTATAGTTGGTAAAGGTGTGGTAGTTTTCCCGTCGAACTCGGCAAAAAAGTCCTACCACTACGCTTACAGTAAGAAACGTGCTTGAAACTCGTTAACTAACTCACCTGTTGATGAGCAAATACGGACTGAAAGACGAAGCTTGCAGACTTAGACTGACATATTCACTCTGAACTTGAGTTGAGAAGATATGCAATTAAATCCGACAGGATACAAAGATGCTAAGAAGCATGTAGATTGATCCAGTTCTTGGCATACCTTTATAACGACAGAATTGATTTTTATGTAACTTTATGTGAATTTTGCTTAGACATTACGTCTTGAACCAGGTGACGAATGGCGCTCCATGCGAAACACGCTAAGCCCCGCCTTCACAGGATCCAAGTTGAGATACATGATGCAGTTTATGGTAGACATCAGTAAGAACTATGTAGAGTATTTAAAAGGTAACTTATATAATAATATCTTTTAACCCTTATCGCATAATTACTGGTTTATACGTAGTTTATACAATTTCAGGTTGAAGTGTTGGTTTTTTCATTTTTTTTTGTACATTTTCTATAAATTTCAAGCACATTTTGGGTCACATAAAATATTATGAATGCGCTCGGCCCAAGTTGAAGACAAGGAACAATGGCGCAAAAGAAATGATTCTTATAGATTTATGGATTACCTAGCAGTAGGACGTTACAGGCTAGTGATGATGACGATGATAAAAATGAAAGCCTTAGAATAAAAATCGTTCGTTCTAGCTAGCAATTTGAATGTCTCATAAGATTTGATTTTCCAGAACACACAAATGAAGATATTAATGTTGATGACGTTGTACGTCGATACACCAATGACGTCATCGCATCCGCAAGCTTTGGCCTTGAAATAAATTCCCTAAAAGACAAGAATAATGAATTTTTCAAGATGGGCCAGACTGTTCTTAAATTTGATTTACGGCAAATAATGGTGCTAGTTTTGGACAACTCGTTCCCTCTGTTGGTTAAGGTTAGTTTTTGCTTAATTTATTGAAAGAGAAGTTAAAATATCATCATATACCATCTACTTACATCACTTTCCTCAAAGTTTGAGAAAAAATCTGTCCATCCAAATTTTATCATATGGGTCGCTGGCATATTACTTTAATATTATTATCTCTTAGTAGTAGAGTCAGTAGTCCTTCGCAAGAGATAGAGAGAGATTTAGAGAGTAGATTTCTGTCGCCAAGTTTCAGTATGTTGTGACAGATAGACAGACAGATAAGCGGACAAAGAAGTGATTCGATAAGGACTCCTTTTTTCCATATGGAAACCAAAAAATCATAACTATTTCTTCTTTCTTTCAGAAACTGGGACTAAAAGTGTACTCAGAGAAGACTTATAAATTTTTCACCGACACTATAGAAAGGACTGTAAATCACAGAAAAACACACAACGTTTCTCGACCTGACATGCTTCAGCTGTTGATCGAAACTCCTATTGGTATAAAATTAACCTTATTATCCTTCAATTAACCTTTCAAATCTATAGATTCATCTAACTTACTTGCAAGATGATGATGACCATTAACCGTATATCCCTTAACCTTTTAACCTTCCTTAATAACCTTTAATTGTAAAACTATATTTATCAGCCAGAAGATGTCAACTGCTGAATGATTTACAGCCTTACCAAATTTTACTTAACCACTATTATTTACTAAATATTACATGTTTTTGTTTAACTTGCATTATTTGTAATGTGTACATAAAACATTAATTTGCAACTCTGCATAATCTGTAAGGTACTTGAGTTAGTGAGTGCACACCAAGTTAATGATTTTTCAGAATGGACGTCGCTACAGCTCTGTTCCCAAGCATTTATCTTCTTTGCCGCCGGCTTTGAAACATCTGCATCTCTCATAACCATGACCGTTCATGAGATGGCTAATAATCCTGATATCCAAGAAAAACTGTACCAGGAGATCATAACGTTGGAAGAGGGAAATGGACTTTCCTTTGACGGCTTGAATTCTCTGAAATACCTTGACTCCGTTGTTAACGGTATGCTTAACAAATATTAGTTATTAGTATGATAATAATATTGGACTTGTATTTAAACACGTAGTAAAACTTGGGATCATTTAGAAAATAATCTTGTATTTAAGAAAATGCATAACAGGAATTCAGAAAATTCGAAGAGAAAAAATGGAGCACTTTCATGGTTCGAGTTCTCTTCATCCCTTTTTTTTACCCTCTTAGGGATGCAATTTCCAGAAATCCTGTCTTAGTAAGTTTTTAGTGAAGTGTAGGACAAAGAACACAGTCTCCAAATTTAATGTCTCTAGGACCAGCGGTTTACGCTATGCGTTGATAGAAATATAAATAGAAATAGACAAGACTTTATTTGTGACAAAGACATAACACACGCAAAAACAAAAGAAATTCAGACAATAGCTCAGTCAGGTCTTTGAATTTGATTTAAACAGATACCGATTTAAATGTCAAATATACGATTTAAATGTTAGATATAACGATCGTCAAGAACGGTACTCGCGCTGCAGATCAGGCCAGATCAGTATGATAGGTATTGTGTATTTTCCAGAAACACTAAGAAAATGGTCTCCCTCACTGATGTTAGACAGAAAATGTACAAAGACATACTTGCTGCCGCCGCCATCTGAAGGTGGAAAAACAGTCAGGGTTAGTAAGTTCAGTTGTTATAATATTCAGGTGTTTAAATTATGAATAACATAACCGTTTTAACAGTTCGGTAAATTCAGAAATTAAACAGAAGGCTTTAGAAGAGAAGAAGAAAGAGTTATTACAATAACCTCTAACATTGGATTCCTAATAGAAAAAAGTAGAAATTATCTTGTTTTTCTTCACCTCAAAACAATCAATAAAGCTTTTGCATACTCCTCCGAGAAGATTAAAAACGTCATGCAGTTGCCCATAGAATGTGACCTATCAGAGATAGCGTCAAAATAGCTAATGTGACGAATGGTCATCGCACCTCATGCGTGGCAATCTTCGATGAAACATGATAGACAAAATATGCCTATCCCCGAAGGGCAATTAAGACATAAGTATACACATTTTTGTCGACACTATCTCTGATTTGCTACTTTAGCTACTTTCGCTTATTCGACACTGTTTTGAATTTGGCACATTCCTTGCTGGTCAATTTATAAGAATTGTCAGTATGAATTGCTACTCTAGCTCTGTGCTGTTCCTTTCTTAGATAAATCCAGGAGACGTGGTTCTAAACAGCAGCAACTCCATCCACCTGGATCCAGAGCACTGGCCCGATCCTCTAAAGTATGACCCGGACAGGTGGTCTAATGAGAATAAACATAAGATCAAGCCGTTCACTTTCCACCCGTTTGGCTTGGGGCCGAGGATTTGTATTGGTAAGAAACTTTTAAGAAGCTATCCCTGTTCGTAGGCCAAACACTGAGGATCTCAATATAATAATTTCATGAAATTTTGATCATCGAATCGACGAAGAAGAACCAGCTAAACTGATATTAAGTTTAGTTAGTACTTAATTTAACCGCTTTATTTTAATTTATCTTGAACTCTCCAAAAAATCTGTTGTATCTTTAAGTTTTATACTTGAAGTTTCCTCATTGTTCAGCTATTCAATTTGAGTAATTTAGTTTTGCTTTGGATAGCTCGCGACCGCATGAGCACAATGGCCACTTTAGATCTATTTATAGTCTATATCAGTTTAGTGTTTGGAGGAGCAATGTTCAGTGCTATCCAGATTTTCTCTATACAAGTTTTGGCCAGACCGGACTATCTCCAGAATAGACACTAGCTGTGGTCCGGTTTTACAGCAAGTTTTCCAGTTCTTCCAGTTCAGTTTTGTTTTTCCTGCAAGACACAGGTGTTGCAGGGAAACAAGTTTAAAAACTTGTTTCCCTGGAACACACAGAAGAAAAAGACGAAAGCATAAGCATAAGCCTCGTGATAAGCATAATTGCTTTGCTAAGTAACACCAAGTGCAGTTGAACCGCTTTGCATGAAAAGATTATAAAATCTTTTTTCAGAATTACTTCAGCTGTAATTGCCATACATCAATCACAGTTATAGAGTGATTATTAAAATTAATTATTCCTTTAATTAACAGGCAGTAGGTTCGCGATCCTTGAAGCTAAGGTGTTGCTGTATTGTCTGATGCTGAACTTCAAGGCCCACAAGTGTCAGAAGACTTCTGATCCCATCGAGCTAATCAATTATGGCTTCAACATGAAGGCTTCAGGAGGATCCTGGGTGAAATTTGAAGAGAGGAAAAAATAAACGAAACCTAATTTTTTATATGACCTGTGCGTGTGCATGCATTTCTGTACATAAGTTGTACCTATGTTTTATGACCCTGTGAGACATTTTTAATAGATTTAAGGAAATTTATACAAATATATTTTGTTAAGCAAATCCATGTTTGTTATTTGATTACTTTTGATTACAATATTGTACTATTATTTCTTAATAGCGAGGAGGATTAGAGATTGTGTATAATTGAAAATAAATATATTATGATACGAACAAGTAGAAATTATAATACTTTAGCAAAAAACAATTGTGATTGATTAGGTTACTTAAACGATTTTGAGCTTCACCAACTGGACACACGCGTGTCCAGTTGGTGACACTAAGTGTCCCCTCGAGTTCACTTGGTGAATAACCCCATTGCTCTAACACATTCTCTTGACCTTGCCATTCTACTTACTTGCTTGTTTTTTTCTATTTATCTGTGATCTATAAATTTATCTCTTCAGTGATTATAATAGAACATTATCAGCAGTTTTATTGTACACTAGCCGAACCCTGCGGTTTCAACCGCGTGATGATGTTGATAATTATTAAAAAGTATGTTAAGTGTATAATAACATTTAGTTATTACAGGAAATAAGTTAACTTAATTCCAAGTTTCATTCAAATCCGTAAAGCCGTTTTGGCGTGAAGAGGTTAACGCGCAAAAGCACATAGCATCAAAACTTTCTCATTATTATAATATTAGTGTGGCTACTGCCTGTACTACTTAAATATTAATTTCTACTGAAATATGTGTTGAAATGATCTCAATCTACAATGGCGGCACTCTGCTCGCCAGCTGTTTAATCATAGCCGCTTATAAACTTGCGTAAGTGCTCGTGCATCCATATCCTACTATAAATGTTACTATCTATGTACGGATGTTATGTTATAGTCAATCACGCAAAAGTTTTCACGCGAAATTTCATTATAGATAAAGATAAGATGACAGCCTGATAGCTCAGTTGGTAGCATGTCTGCCTTCAGAGCTGTAGGGCGTGGGTTCGATCCCCACCCAGGACAAAAATGTTTGTGACGTACATCGATGTTTGTTCTGTGTCTGGGTGTAGTATGTATTATAAGTATGTATTTACAAAAAAATATGTATACAAGTATTCTATCAGCTATTTGGTTTCCATAATACAAGCTTTGCTCAGTATGGGGCTAGATGGCGCTGTGTGTAATAAATGTCCCCCAAATATTTATTTAATTATATATTTATAGAGGTAGCTGATACCTCGGAATAACACAATAAGCTACAAGCTGTTATAAGCTACTTTTTATCCAATATTAATCACGGGAGAGGTGACACTGTGGGGCACTGTTAGTACTTATAGTTTTATAAACTATAATAACTCGTGTTTTACTGTATGACTGTTCAATTATTCCCAAGTAATATTTATATCTACTAAAATATGCGGGGGAAAAAATATTTTCCTAAAATGTGTTAGCTAGGCCAAAATATTGAGCCTATGAATATAAGAAGAACATTGGTAAGTCCATTAAAATTATTATTATATAAAAAAAAATCTAGTAGACAAAATCGCAAAAAAAAACTAGTCTTGCATAATAAGTGTGTTTTATTTGCATTCTGCATGAATACTGTGAAGAGCCGGACTGTGACAACTTAAAACCATTCACTTTAGGCACAGCTTTAGGTTAATAACAGTAATAATCATAATAATAAGATAGCTGTCAACAAGAGAAGTCGTCTTTTTTCAAAACCCATTTTTTTAAAATTCGTTTTCCATGCTTATATTTGTACAAATACAACAACAAATCAATAAAAAAAGTTTAATTAACTTTGGGACGAGTTTACAATGAGCCATAATATCTACGTTAAGCCTCAAATTGTATAATAGTACACGATGGAGAAGCTGAGAACGAAATCTCAGGTATTCTAGTTATTGATTTTCGGGTAAAACCGCGGGCATAGCTAGTTTCATGTCTTTTGTTATGAATGTCTTTCGTAGACAAAGCTGTGAAGAACAATCTGCTGTTGAATAATAATTAAGATTAAGAATATTTAACCGATCACTTGCGTCACTTTCACACCACTAGAGACATTTTATCTGGTAACATTGAATGACCACTTTTTATGAAAAAGTTTATTACGTTTATTGATTTTAATTTGATTAAATCTACTTTATTTGTATTATGTGAATATGATTTTCCAATTACTTTTATCAGTCTTTTGTGTTTTGCTTGCATACTTTTTGTATTATTACAAGAAAATTCATTATCGCTTTGAATCGGCTGGATTGAAGTATTTGCCTGGAGTGCCGCTATTTGGCAATAACTGGAAAAGTACGTTTTTGAGAAGGCATTTTATTGAAGACTTATGCGAAGTGTACAATGCGTTCCCGGACGAAAAGTATGTTTTTTTACTTTAATTTTGTGACTTGATAATAAGTAGGGTAAAACCAGGATAGTTGCCCCAGGGGTATAGTTGCCCCGATTGTAATTACTCTGGTATTTTGGATGAATCGCATGCTATTTTATTTATCAATCGAGAGATTCTCCTACTATCACTAAGGTGAGCGTGTCGCATGTCTCTGTGCCATTGCATTGGTAAAGGCAAGCTTCGATCAAAGTTTGATCATAGTTTTTGCGGGATAGATGTCTTGTTTCTCGGTGGGGCATCTATTCCAAACGTAAATTATATGGATTAGGCAATTATCCTTTACATGGGATCATCATCATCATCATCATCCCGGAGACGTCCACTGCTGAACGAAGGCCTCCCCTTAGACCGCCACACTGTACGACAGCCTGCCATTTGCATCCACCGGCTGCCCGCGACTTTTGTGTCAATGACAATGTCGTCGGTCCACCTAGTGGGAGGCCTTCCTACGCTGCGTCTTCCGGTTCGCGGTCACCACTCAAGAACCTTTCTTCCCCATCGGTTGTCAGTTCTTCTAGCGATGTGGCCTGCCCATTGCCACTTCAACTTGCAAACCTTGCGAGCTATGTCGGTAACTTTGGCTCTTTGGCGAATATCCTCGTTCCGGATTATATCGCGCATGGGATAGATGCCACAAAATGTAGAGGTCCGCAAAAATCGCTAATACTCAAGAAATATCAAAGATAATGTTTTTTTCTTTTCATAAAATGGTAGAAAAATAATTCTTATTTAAGAACTGGTTTCGAATTTTGGTTTCGTAAGTGGCCGAAGGGGTAAAAAAAACAAAGTAACTGCCATTTTTACAAGAAAAACATTTTGCTTTTAGAACTGAGAGATATAAAGTGATTTCAAAAAGTGTGGCAACTATCCGGGTTTTACCCTACATAGATTTTGTTTGCTTTTGTGACTTGATAGACTTGATACATTTTATTAACGACTTTTTCTAACAGATTCTATTTTCACAAATGGCAGGTCTCGTTGTAAAAGTTGTTCACAAAGATTGGGTTGAGTAAAATGACTCCCTTTCAGCTAAGTACGCCCAAGCTTATAACCCTTTAATAACTAATTGTAGCGCTCGTGGCGTAGCTTGTCTAGGTGATTCTAAACGATCACCGATGTTTAGCAACGGACGGTCCGTTCAGTCACAGACGCTCAGTCTTCGGATGTACCGTGAGTGGCATTTATTTCTGAGCGCTACCGTAGGTCGGATGACACGTTAAATTGTTTGTTCTAGTTTCTATAACAATAACCGTCAGCCATGTCAGAGGCCTTTCGGCGGCACATTAACTCTGGCCACTCAGCCTATACGAACTTACTTACTTACTTAATAATTAATTACTAATCTGTTTCAGGTATGTTGGATTTGTTGACGGGATGGTGCCAGTTATTCTTGTTCGAGACCCCGAACTAATAAAAACTATAACAGTCAAGAATTTCGATCACTTTCAGAATAGGAAAGAATTCTTTCCAGTTCGCTTAGATCCACTGCTAGGCAGAAATGTGCTGGAGTTAAAAGGTAATGTTACGGTTTTTGTACTGAGATCACATTCAGTAACGCGGTCTGTGTTTTTTCCTCGCAATAACGTTTTGATAATAAAAGATTTTGAGAATTGAACCTTTTTGGGAACGTGACTTTGTTCGAGCATGATACATTTTGTGTATGGGACATTTTACTTCCAAACCTAAAAACTGATTATCTATGTTATGTAGATGAAAAATGGAAAAAAGCTAGAATGCAACTGACTCCGTCGTTCACATCAGCTAGGCTAAGACATATGTTACCAGCGTTGGTGAACGTCAGCAAAACAGTTGTTCAGTCACTCGCAAGTAAGTTTATTAGCATTTTACATTTTTATGATCACACTCACTCACACTGTTGATCTCACACCCAGAAGACATCCACTGCTGGACGAAGGCCTCCCCCTTAATAGGGAGGGGTTTTTATGATCATCATCATCATAATAAGCGTAGACATGATATTATTCTATAATCCATTATAAGTCCACTGCTAGACACATAGGTAAGCCTCTCTGCGAAGCGAAGGGTATGAACCCAGGCTAGATCTGTGCTTCGTTTCTCACAAACCACTGCACGACAACGATTTACGGTTACGACACGCTAAAACGTTGTGTCGTAGAACGTTTTGTCACGAGACGACACGACAGAACTAAGGCAGTCGCGGACTACCGCCTATTACGCAAAAGTGTTTTATAATGATGAGTACAAAAGTTCATTTCAGCTTATTCTGCGTAATCTTGTATGCTGGTTAACTTACAGAGTACGCTAGTAAAGAAGTGGACCTCATAGAGTCGGCGTACAGATACATGGGTGACTCCATAGCAGCCGCCGCTTTTGGCTTCGATCAAGAGAACGCTGGCCGAGAAGACAGCATGTTTTCCAAAGTCGCCGCTTCGCTTTACTTAACTTGCTGGACCAGAGTCTTAATTTTCATATCGTACCAGTTTCCGAGTTTAGGAATCATTATAGGAGTAAGAAAACATGTTTTTTGTAATATTCGCTTTATGTTTGGAAAAACACTGGATGCACAAAATTCCGTTGAGACAAAAAACATAAACACAAGTACATAAGATTTACTCCCATAGAAGACTCGTCTCAAATTTGATATTCCTATAGCTTCAATCATGTCAATTCAGTGCAAGCTAATTTGTACTCTATTTGTATATGGCAGTGTGTCGATATTGTACTGCAGAGTTTGGCTCATTGACGTCACGCAACTGCCCGCTGGCTCTACTCACGCCTCAACACTATAGTGAAATATCGACACTGTCCTATAAAAACAGAGTACAAATTAGCTTGTACTGAATATCACATGATTGTAGTTATGATTCAACTACATAAGCGTAAACACTTTTTAACTGACTTTAAAAAAAGGAGGAAGTTCTATGTCCGACTGAGTATAATTTTGTTCACCGATTAGTCCGTCTCTGTGGATCGATTTTGTAAATTCTTGTTTTGTTTGAAAGGGTATAGGTAGGTGGGTAGGGGATCCCATAATATAGTTTGAAGTCGGGTGTTTTTTAAAGAATCGTCTGTTGAGGCGTGGCTTTGCTGTGGACTTAGGTGATCAATGGATATCTACTCAAAGACAACTCATCAATTATCAACACGTAGCCTTGTTAATATTATTTTTATACTAATTCCTTACAGAGTGTCCCTGGTCTACAAGTTTTCCCAAAAGAGATTCATAGCTTCTTCAGAAACTTGATTTTTGAAGCACTAGAGTACAGGAAGAAAACCAATTTATCGATACCAGACTACACGGACGTTTTGTTGAAAATTTCCGATGGTAAATGAGAATTTTGAATATTCAATATTTAAATTTTTGTATCTACAGAGACAGGATGCTACTGTTAGTCTTATAAATGACGCATTTTACTTATATAACACTAATTAATATTCAAGACGTCGTCTGTACATAATAAGATACCGTGTTCTTGGAGGAGTTAGCCTCTATCCACTTTCAATCCCTAATTATGTTTAATTGTGTTTATCACCGGGACATAAATGCACACAATAGTAGATTATGCACTAAGGGAATAAAGCAGTGTCTTACGTTGCGGGCGGCATATTGAACCCTGAGCGTAACGAGTCTAGAGTTATATAGAGTCTGTCCAAGACGAAGACAGGCTTTATTCCAGAGGAGCATATTCTACTTTTCACACCTTCTGCGACACAATAAAAAGCCAGGGCTCCATAAATTAAAATTCACTGACAATCACAGACACCTGAACACCGTCTTTTGTTTCACATTCTTTGTAAACTTGTTGAAATCGCACCTTTTTTTTTGAGTTCTGCTTATGGTGGCCAGTTCGTTTTTTTTTTCGAGAAGGACATTTTTTAACTCAGAGTTTTCTACGAGTTGCCACACGAATTTGACGTTCCAAATTCAAATCACTTTATTCCTTAAAGAGTTTCATACATCTTTATATCCCTTAAGAGATAATGCTTTACTTTATGTTGAGGTTGCATGATATGTAATTGGACATTGTCGAGCAGGTGGTGTGAAAAACCATTTATTTTTATTTACCTCGACGTTTCGGCCATGTTTCATAGTCACATACTAACTGAAGAATGCGGATCGTTTCGGCGAAAAATTAGGGTGTTGTGGTCTGCCGCCCTCAATTGGTATTATAAAAACGTAGGACTGTTTCCACGGCCCACTACACTGAAGGTATCAGCAGATTTCTTGACAACCATTCCGCGATACGAACAGTTCTATGCTCCACGACGCCAGCAATCTAAATCCATCTTCCCGATTGAAATGCGATGTTTTTTGATATCAACTTATGTAGGTGCCATGACAAAATATCGCCGTACACTGGGCGACCGGTGGCGAAAGTTTGTATAATGCTACTGCTAGTGTACACAATCCGAGATATAAGTCTGTCCACTGTTTTAAATCTCGCAAGAACGTTTCGAACGTTTTCAAAATCTAGTTTCGTCACGTTTACCACGCTGGCGAAAGACAATTTGCCCCCGATGCGTGCTAGAGAATGGGAGAAGCTGTGGTAGCCCAATACAGGACACCTCTAGAATCGTGAGGTGTTGGGTTCAAATCCCCGGTCCGTGCTATTTAGCTCCATGGAGTTAAGGTTTTTTTGTACCACACACAATCTGCATTGTATTTGAATCCAGCAACCTACAACAGGGACAACGTGGTGGACATGGACCTATCGCCCAGTTTTGGTCATACCCAATCTTAAACAGAAATTAATTAATTGTTTTTCAAGTAGATCAATCTGATAGTCAGATTACTGCCGGATAACCATTCAAAAAATTTTCCTTCTGGATGACTTAAAGCCTTTCTTGGTCAATAAGTCCAATGCTTTTTCAGGAAAGTCTGTAGATGATCTAGCCGGGCAGTTCTTCTTTTCGTTTGGCGCTAGCATGGAAAGCGGGTCTGGTGCCCTTCTGCTATGTTTACACGAACTGGCTCTCCACCCTGAGATACAAGAGCGATTGTACCAGGAGATCAGAGCTCATGAAGAGCTGGGAGAGCTGACAATGGAGAGCATCAATGGGTTGAAGTATCTGGACTGTGTTTTAAAAGGTAATTATTTACTTTAAATAATCACCTGCAGGACCTTGCTGTTTCAAAAGGACTCACGCTTCCTTTGGGAAATGTTATTAATTTCCATAGCATTTCGTAATGGTAAAAAGTAGCTTATTATATTAATTCAGTGTATATACTGTCGCTGTTTTCTTATGTTTGCGTAAGTTTTCTTAATTTATGTATATAGTATAATATTTAACTTTCTAAATTTCTTTTGTTTATATGTATTTTATATTTTTTGTCGCAAATAATGCCTATAATTGTCTGTTTCAAAGTTTCCTCAAGTCAAATCCTTATACTTACTTATTAAGAAACAAGCATGTATACTCAAAATTTTGTGATAACTGTGACCTTATCACTTTGATGTCAGTGTGATATGCATGAATATTAGTGTGTTAGGTACCAAACCATGATAAGTGTGTTATAAAAAAAATCACACACGGTAGATTTGATGAATTTTAAAGAATTGCTTATAACTTCCATGATTTTTTTATAACACAAGAGTGAAAGAGAGAGAGCGAGTGAGACAGATTTTTAACGAGACCCGACCCTTAAAAGGTAATTATTAATTACATACAATGTGTAACAAAAAGATTCAAAAATGTTGAAGGGTATGTGTGTACTCGTCATTATGAACAACTTTTACTATGGGGCCAACCCTGAAATCGCGAACAAAATGCTCCATTCTCCATACATTTTCGTCTAAGGTCAATGAATTTTTTGTATGGAACATCTGGTTTTTTTTCGCGATTTCAAGGTTGACCCTAATACACTACAATCTTGCTAAACCTTTTTGTTACACATTCTAAATTTTTATCACATCTATTCAAAAATACCATCTTTGTTCCTCGCAAACAGCGCAGAGAGCGGAAAAGAACACTCCCGCCCTCTGCGCGGAAAACAGCTCATTTCTGCCCTGTTTTGAATTTGGAATGTGGATATTGTTAGTAAAAGTTCCAATCACCAAAGAGATCAACCACGGACATTGTATGAACAGTAACTTGTTGGTAACATGCTGTTTGAAAAAGGAAGGCGCGCGAAATGCATTCTGCCTTCGTTTGTAATCTTGGAGGATCTAGCTCTCTCTCTCATATAATCAAACTTTGTAATTGTTTACTCAAATTCGGATTTTACTTTGTATTATTTTAACTCAGTGTATCTTCCTCAATAAAAAGAGAATTGAGTGTGAGTAGTGGGAATTAAATAAACGTAGGTACTATTCTTATTCATAAGCTGCACTTACTTAGTTTCTCATATAAAAAGCAGTGTCCACCTCGGGATCAACACTATTTTTAAGCTCGAGTACTTTGAATCCCTCGCTGCGCTCATGATTCTACTTTAGAATCACGCGCGTAGCGACGTGAGGATAATGTTTCTTAGCTCTCGCCTTAAAAATGGTTGTTTCCTCCCTTGGTAAACAATCTACTATATTTGCAGAAAGTTCGAGACGATGGTCTGCAGCAGTAATGATGGACAGAGTTTGTACAAAACATTACACTTTACCTCCTCCTAGAGAAGGTGGTAAACCTTGCATAGTAAGTTTTAAGCATGGTATAATAATAATATTATACTCCGCCAGGTATGACACTCCCGAGTTACAAAGCTCACGTGACCAGTAAAGACTTTTCAAGAATTTTCGTAGTAAAGACACTGTTTATACCTTAGTACAAGCTTTGGTCAGTTTGGGCACAGAATAAATAATAGTACTTCGTTTGGGGCTAGATGCGGTGTGTAAAATGTCCACTAAATGTCAACCAATTACTTATCTTTTTTAAGGTACAACGTGGAGACATGATATTCAATGTGGTGAATCCTATCCAAATTGACTCGAAATACTACCCTAACCCCGAAGTCTTCGACCCTGAGAGGTTCTCGGATGACAACAAGAAAAATAACCAACCTTTTACGTTTATGCCGTTTGGAGCTGGACCTAGAGGGTGTTTGGGTAATGCATATATTGATAATTTTATTTATTTATTTGATTTGCTGATAGGCGAGCAGCATAAATGCTGATGTGCGTAATACCAGATAGTATTTGAAAATTGGAATTTAGTATTCGTCTGTTAAGTCTATCCTTTCCTTCCGTAACCATTAACCCAGATAGTTAAAAATGCATTTATGGATTTGTGACCACATCCTCAGGCGACCTGTTCCAATTGTAAACGACTCTATTGGCGAGGGTGTGGTGTGCAGTGTTGGTCTGTGATGGAGCTGCTGCAGATGCTTTAGGCAATACAGTCCACAACATAACATTTTAAGTGGCGTCGTCAAGGTACGCTGTGTGAGAGCGCCTGCAGGAAAAATACTATGAAGATGGTAAAATTTCACCATTGGAAGACTAGATGTACGCTGTCATACTCCGTAATATAAAAATAAAAGCCGCTTTGGTAGACATCTCTTTTATAAAACCGATAAGTAGAAACATTAAAATTCTAAATCTCCTTTTTCATTGACGGGAAAAAACTGTTAGTTTGTTTATTTTATTTAAAAAACGAGTTTTTTGAAATTTCTTTTTGTGAAAATTGGGGCATAAGTTGTTAATTATAGCAGGGTCGGTGCTTGCAAAATGTTTTTGTATGTTTTTTTATGCTAAATGGGCTAGCGTTTGACCACAGCTCACCTAGTTGACAGTGTGATATAAGATGGAGGACGCTTGCCTATATGAGTAAGTGAATAGGCATTCACTTACTCTATTGCATTAGGAAACAACCTGTAATAATAGATGTAATGTGTAAATAAATAAATAAATAAATGTCTTGAAGAGTGGTGCCCCAGGTTTTACTAATTATAAAACCGATGCAGAAAAAGCAAAAATTGAGTTTTGAAATGGTTGTTTATCGTTCTTTCATATCTGAATTTGTTTACAGGAGTCAGATTTTCTATCCTGCAGTTGAAAGTGATGATTTACCACATGATGCTGACTTTCAAGCTGGTGAAATGTGGGAAGACTGCCGACCCCATCAAGTTGGAACCAGATGTACTGAACGTAAAGGTCAAAGGTGGCACTTGGGTTTGTCTGGAACTTCGAAAACATATTTAAATTTAAAATAGCAATTAGACATAATAAATATGATCAATTAAATCATTTTTCAACTTTGAATTATTGGATTTGTTCATATCTAGTACTAACTTCTTTCATCTTTTTTTAAATCTTTTTTCTGTAACGATACGTTTGGTTTTTAATTCCATCTCTGGCGTGGTTCCACGGGGAATAAATAATCCCCGTAGTCCCACCAGTGGGTCATAGCAGTGGGTGCACGGGGAAAGACCCAAGTTGTCAATGTCATGTTGTCATGGTTCCCAAAAACCCTGTAAAGAACGTACTCGGAACAATAGTTAATTTAAGAGTTGAATATTTTATTAACCTTCACACTTTTATTAAGTTAACAGCGGAAAATTCCGAATATATTGCGGAGTAAGGAGAAATTGCACCAATCGCGTCGTACAAAGCATCGTTCCAAGTGACATTTCATCGAATTTAATATTTAAAGTTGCAAAGTATAGCCATAAAGCGAGATGAATAAACACATTTGGGAATTGACACACGGAACAAAGTTTCGTACGTTTTAGCTGCGAAAAAGAGTAAATCATTATTTTTAATTTTGTATTCGGGTTCAGTTTAAGCCACTGGCACTGAATAAATAATAGTACTACGTACAGAAAGTTCACTCCGCAAAGGAATTGAAATAAATAAGAACTATCTATTAGGCAATAAAGTAGCAATTCAACTCACACAGCGCTGGATACCGCTCGCTATATTCTCCTAGATATACCGCTCTCTTTCTATCACGTATGCTTAGTTACGTGCGACGAGGCTAGCGTGAGGCCATAATTTTGTGAAAATATTTGTGTCAAAATAAGTAATTTTGTATTTGTATTTGTTTCATTAATCATTTGGTAATAAACTTACTTATTGTTGTACTAACCAATTTTAATTTGCTCTTGGATTGCAAAATCCCTTGAGTATTATAATGTAGGGAATAGAGTCTCCATTATGGGTAGGGGCTCAGACCTTAGGGTAGATGACTTCTATTAGAATTATTGAAAATAACTGCTCAAAGTCCTGACTTATTTACTGACAAATAATGGCACAGCCTAAATCGTCTTCATGAACTAAGAAAATATTCTTCGAAATTCTCACCCTAGGAAGGTAAAAGTGGGTATATACAAAAGTGTATGAAAATCCTTTGTTTTTGAACTTTTATTTGTGAATATTATTGTTTGGATGAATTATTTTAAGTAAAACAAATTTTCAAAACTTTTTACAAAGGACTTTCATAAAAATGTCTTCAACCATTTTTACCCCCCTAGGGCTTAGGTAGGGGTTGAATTTCAAGAAACCATTCTTCGTACAACCTCTACGCTTAAAAATAAATACACCCTTAACTTCAAGTAGCTTTAAAAATAGCGGTTTGGTGTGTGCGTTGTCTGTCAGTAAGTCAATCAGTAAGCCAGGATATTGATTCATATCGTATTTAGTTAGATTATAATACACTCTTCAGCCCGAAGTTGTCTACTGCTGGACGAAGGCCTCCCCCTTAATAGGTAGGGGTTGCCATAATCCCCACGCTTGGCGCTTGGGGATCGCAGAGTGTTACCACCGTTAACCAAGAGGACGCTGCTGCCCGTCCTCCGGTGGTTCAGGATGCAGTTTTAGGACATACCCAGGTCCCAGATTATAATATAACTAAAGTTCTATTATTATTAACGGGATATTTACCGTGATTATGTTGTGAAATGAGCTCCCGATATAAAACAATGTAAAACAGTGTTTTATAATATAACTGCACTTAAATTTACTAATAAAGTTCTGACATAATAATATAAGCGTCTAGTTTTTATGAGAATTAATGCTGTCTTTTTTGCTTAGTGTTTGTTCGTATGAAAGAGTGGATCAGACAGAGACTGAGCTACCAGCGTCTAAAGAACGGAGCATGGGATCGCAAGAAGTTTTGCCTACTGACCTCCAAACTTCATTATGAAGATAGCACCTAATTATGTTAGTGAGGGATGATGTA
Source organism: Erannis defoliaria (assembly GCA_905404285.2). Classification (NCBI taxonomy): domain Eukaryota; kingdom Metazoa; phylum Arthropoda; class Insecta; order Lepidoptera; family Geometridae; genus Erannis; species Erannis defoliaria. The sequence continues at coordinate 17,727,934 of FR990076.1, read as the reverse complement.
GAATTTGTATGCAATGTGTAAGAGTGCAAGTTAAAGTGGCAAGGGATAGGCCACAACGCTCCAAGAACTGATAACCGATGAGGATGAAAGGTTTTTTTTTAATACGATCAAGTGACGAGACGACCAAGAAGTACGCCTGGTGGTAAGCGTCACGCCTGCCACTAACAGTAGCAGTGCTAGAGCTGTGAACTTGCGAACACAACCCTGCGCCGCACCGCACTGCAGTCGTCACCCTGAGATATTAGATGTTAAATCTCTTCTTACCCAGTAATTTCTCTGGTAACATTGCCCTTCAAACCGGAACACAGTAATGCTTGCACACTACTGCTTGGCAGTTGAATAACTGGCAAAGGTGTGGTACTTACCCAGGCGGACTCTGCAGTAGAGTCCTACCACTACAAAAAGTTTCTTGAAAAAGGTTCTTGAGTGGCGACCACGAACCGGAAGACGCAGCGTAGGTAGGCCTCGGTCCTGATCGTGGGATATTGGTGGATGAAAATTGCTGTTTTTCGTAGAGTATGGCGGTTTAACAGGGAAGCTTTTGTTCAGCAGTTGACATTTCCAGGCTAATGATGATGATGCGTAAAAGTGACGTATTCATATTGTCAACAACGTATTCATGTTGTAAGTGACCTTTTCCATTACCTATTCATGCGCTCTCTGTCTAGCATGAAATTGAATACCTACGTTACTATTATTTGTTAACAGATTTAATAATTTTTCGCATCCTCGTATTGGCTGACTGATTGCTAAGTTATTTGTTTCCGTATGTTTTCAAAGCTAAATAACACACATTTGGCAGGAGTGGGTCGTTTTTGAAGCACATTTGAACTTACCACAGCGGAGCAGTTTAGGGTACCACGGGCTGATGGACAATGGAGTTAATGTTCTAGTTAGCTTGGTTACTAAAGCATATTTATGTTAAGAGGCATATATAAATACCGGGAAATAAGCTATCTCCATTTCGAGTTTCATCCAAATCTGTTCTTTTGGTGTATATATGTACAGTGGTAAACGAGAGCTAAAAATTACTCTTTGGACCTCTCTATAGAATTTAAATTGAATCTCTGTGCTTCTAATTACATGGTCACTGTAAAAAGCGAATAGTAATACAATACAATAGTTTATTGATAAACCCAAAGTTACACGTCAAATTTCATTAATTAGGTATATCACAAAAAATAATCACTTATTAAAATGAAATAATTATAAATAGTAGTGTAGTACAATATACGAGGTATTGTGATGTTAATTCAGAGGAAACCGACCCAATATTTCGCAGTTCGAGTGGTTTAGTTAAATCTGCATCGTATTTCATGGCAGCCCCAGAAGGGGTAACAAAGCCAGATTAATTGCTATTGAAACTAAGATAAAGACCATAATTACACTGAACATCGCAACGAAATTTCCTAACAGTTCCACAGATTTGAACCTGCTAGCAACTGGTATAGTATTTTATATAATCAATACTACTATTCATCTATAGGTACTCACAGTAGTACAATAAAAAACAATAGTTTATCGATAACACCAAAGTTACACGTCAAATTTTCATTAACATATCAGCCAGAAGACGTCCATTGCTGTACGAAGGCCTTCCTCTTTATAGAGGGGAGTTGCCATAATCCCCGCGGCCGGTAAGCGGCTTGGGGATCGCAGAATGCTCACCACCGTTAACCGAGAGAACGCTGCTTGTCATCCGGTGTTCTAGATGTAATATTAAGACATCGTCGTCAGCCATAAAACGTCCACTGCTGGAGGAAGGCCTCCCCCTTTATAGAGGGGTGTTGCCATAATCCCCAAGCTCGGCAGGCGGCTTGGGGATCGCAGAATGCTCACCACCGTTAACCGAGAGGACGCTGCCTGTCATCTGGTGGTTCTAGATGTAATTTTAAGACATCGTCGTCAGCCATAAAACGTCCACTGCTGGACGAAGGCCTCCCCCTTTATAGAGGGGTGTTGCCTTAATCCCCAAGCTCGGCAGGCGGCTTGGGGATCGCAGAATGCTCACCACCGTTAACCGAGAGGACGCTGCCTGTCATCTGGTGGTTCTAGATGTAATTTTAAGACATCGTCGTCAGCCATAAAACGTCCACTGCGGGACGAAGGCCTCCCCCTTTATAGAGGGGTGTTGCCTTAATCCCCACGCTTGGCAGGCGGTTTGGGGATCGCAGAATGGTCACCACCGTTAACCAAAAGGACGCTGCTGCCCGTCCTCCGGTGGGTCTGGTTGCAGTTTAAGGACATACCCAGGTCCAAATTTTCAGTAAGAAGGTACAAAATAAAAGATTAACGGCCTTACTTAAAAAACTTTTCAACCGTTAGTCACTGCTTAAGATGCTCTGCCATCTTCTCTCTGACGTGAAGTTACACGTGCTAGAAAAGGACAGAGAAGTTTAAGCAGTGACTAAGAGAATCGAGATTATTTTAGGTAAGGCCGCACATGTCATAAAACAAATTCTCTTGTAATGTAACCACGCATCCAGCTGGGTTTTGAATCGCGGTGGAAGGAGAATCCCGAGTGGAAGCTGGTATGCGGTTGTAGATCGCGAGCCCCAAAATATATCATATCTTATCATTCATTTATTAATAAGTTTTATACTCCGACTTGACGAGACGGTGCGACGGGGTTAACAGTTGGTCTTTCTTTTTATTGCTTTCAGCAACGGACGATCGTCAGTCTTCCGAAGGATGACCGTAAATTGCATTTACAACAGAGTGCTACCGCGGGTCGGATGACACATTTTTATTATTTTTATTTAGGTATAACATCAGTAATGTACGGTAATTTAACTGGTCTCCGCACTAGGATTGCCTGTATAGCGGAGACCAAATAAATTGTCGGTCTCGGTTGTTGGTTTCCTTTCTTTAACTTTTTGTATCCTTGTATTGAATTTAATCATAGCTTAGCATAATCAACCTGAGGCCGTATACACGACGTTGGCTGTTGCTTGTCGGTGGATTAACATAATATATGACGGAGTCTCTAACATCTCGGAGGGTATATCCGGTGGCAGATTCGAAGGCCCTCGACGCCCGCAATACATAGTTAAGGTGGCAATGAAATAATAACAGCACTAGGTCGATAAAACGGCACTTTGATTATTGCTACAGTAATAATCACAATTTCAATAAAGATTGGTTATAATAGTTGATTTTTAGAGCCAATGAGTTTGCACGTGTGCACAACGTTCCGCGGCTGTCACCACCACACAGTCAAGTCCGCCACAAGACGCCACAAGACGCCATGACACTTGCCGACCACGCTGTTGATCTCGCTCCGTTATAAACATCACTGTTTTTTTCTCCGGACGGTTTGTCAACATGTTTGCCTTCACCGAAAATCCAGTAGTATGAAAATCAATAAAACTCCAAAGATTTCATTGGTACGGGCCCGAAATTTAAACCCGCGGCCTTACTATTTCAAGTCGAGTTGTCTAGTAGTCGCAGTTAGGCTACCATAATTTGTATTAAGCTACCACGGCATACTAGTTCAGTAAACCAAATTATGTCCATGAACACAATTTAAAACCACATTCGTTTAACAAACTACCGCGAAGCGTTCACGTATGAACATAAATCGGCCACTTGTCAAAAACTTAATACAGAAACTGCCATTTTAGCTTCCTTTATAAGATTATGGCGCAATATTGGCTTTAAATCGAGACTAATGCGCCTTAGATGCGGGTTGTGGGGATTCAGAATTTATTGTTGGTAATGTTAGATGACTCTATACTTTATTGCAATAGTTATTGTTTTGTTTTTTAATGCATAGACAGTAAGAAAAGTTATGACCTCTGGCAGGACTTGAACCTGCATACAAGCAATCTCTGGGTTTCCGTCCCAACTGCTTTAACGATTCAGCTACTAAAATAAAAAATATTGAAAAGGCAATAAATCGTATGAAAACTCTTAGCTATTCTTAAGTTACTTACTTTATTCGACAATTTTACTGGCCACCATTAACAGGCAGAACACAAAAAGAGAAAAAAGGCGCGACTGGGTTTATAAATTATTGTCTCGCAGAAGGTATGAAAAGTAGAGTAATCACCTCTAGGATAAACATGTCTAAACATGTCCCTTGTACTGCCGATATATGTACCATTATTAGTTTTTAGATCTTTTACTGTTGGCGTACTATAAAGATGTATTGTATTGTCTTCGTCTTGAGCAGCGTCGCTTCACATATATAATATATGATTCCACACAATCCCTCGTTTCGCTAGTGTGTTAAGTTTAAACTAGAGTCCTTTTTTAGGGTCAAATATTCTGCCCGTGACATAAGACACTTTATCCCCTTGGTGCGTATCTACTATTACTGTAGTAGTTAGTGTACTAGTTTTGAAAGTTCGTAGAGTCATCATAGAGTCTCGCGTGTAGAGCGCTAGTAGAAGCCACAAACACGTCGCTAATGCAGCCGCGTCGCTCATTATCTTTAATAAACGCCATTTGTTTACAAACATTTTAGAGAAGGCAAGCGAGCGACTAAAGTTGCCAGATCGTCGTCCTAGTGCTTGTTTGCCCTATCGACTAACTTAAAAGACTTACAAAAGATAATTTTACAACGACAAAGTTTTTACGTTTTCCTATAATATAACAGAAGATCATTGTTCTATTATACATTTTTCAGTAAGTATTGTGCGTCTGAACTTGTATTAATCAACAACAAACAAAATAATCTTCTGTTAGGAAAACGTAAAAAAGTTGCCCCTGTAAAAAATATCTCAGTTAGTAGATAGAGCAAACAAGCACTAAGACGACGAGATATCACATCACATCCACTACTACTATTACGACTACTATCTACTTACTTTAGGCGAAAGTTTGTCGGTATGTGTGTGTATGTTTGTTTCTTTACGTCATAACGGCTGAACAGATTTGGATGAAACTTGGAATGGCTATTTCTTAGCATAACATATTTTTTACTTTGTCTCATCACCGTTTTTCATCATCACGTGGGTCACGCGGGTCCAGCTAGTGATAATATAAATTTGGGTTGCATTCGTGTGTTTGTAACCTGTTTACGCCAAAACAGCTGAATGGATTTGGATGAAACTCGGAATGGAGCTAGTTTATTACCTGGAATAACTTATAGGCTGCTTTTTATCATCATGTGAGTGAAACCACGAGGTGCAGCTAGTTGAAATAGAAGCACAATAAAATTCAAGATCAACAGAAGTCACGGTACAGGCCCTGGTGTTAAAAAAAGTTAAGTTGTGAAAACTGAGTGGCCAGCCCTAGAGTCAGAGCTAATGTGCCGCCCTAAGTCCTCTGGCATGGCTTGCCGATTGTTGTTATACAAATATATTTAAAAAAACCCGGACCAACAATCTAAGGGCAAAAAAGTCGCCCGTCTGCCCCCGCCGGGGTAGAGTTTCTACTAAAACATTACACCGGCCGTAACGGTAGGTTTAATGGGCTCTCTCGCTGTGACAACGTAAATATGCGCTAAAAGCTTACTGTAATTTTTATCTTTTACTCCGCTGAATAGCGCAGGTGCTGTTCTATTTTTAGATTTTTCAGCTTGCAGGTCTTTGTTAGTATTTTTCTGCTATTATATTATAGCCCATTCAGTTTTTATGTTACTGTACTGTACCATATTGTTGCATTGCAAAAACCTTATCATGTTTTTTGTTGCAAACCTTTGTTTTGTGTTCTTCGACGCTCGGACGTATCCTGTGGGTTTTCTCCCATCAGTCGAAGGGGTTCTTCAGGCAAAGAAGTAAGAGAATCTAGAAACATTTTTGTTGCCATTTGCTTCGTATCTTCAGGAGTCCTTCCTCACTGAAGAACGCCGGTGGAACATAATAACTTGTTAAATATGATGTGGCTTATCATTTTGTGTGGGATATCACAATATTTTACACAACTTTTTATAAAACTTTCGTTTTAGAATCCTTTATGATTTTGTTTACATATCGCTTGACAGTATGACGTTTGAGACGTTGACATTGACATTTCGTAGATTCCTGTAATTTTTTCATTGAGTACAGAATTCATTGGTGTCTTTCCACACGTTACCAACGCGGACAGCGTGTAAACAGCCCTTTATTGATTTATCGATTCAGAAAGAAAAGTCTTGTTTGTTTTTACGCCGGCAAGTCCTGGCAACATCCTTTTTAACTTTGGTTTTTGATGGCGTAAGCGGGCGAATAATCCGCTCCTGTGAATTAAACACCACACCGCAGAATATACTTGGGATGGTTACCGGGCAGAGAATGATAGCATGGCGGCCAACAATTCCATGAGGTCCAAAGCGGTGGATTGGTTCCGCCGCTCTTTTGTCTTGGTTTAGTGTTTGTGCTTGTAAAGCGTCCATGTCTGCGAAATGACTCTTAGTCTACCATTTTGATTTCGACGTCGATACGTCGCAATAACAGTTAGAAGAATTTAGAAGCAGAAATATGTCTTGGTGAAGCTCAATTAATCAATATTAATGCTACGCGCATTTGGTATGTCAATTTCCCCTTAAATTTCCCACGTCAGTAAAGTGTCTACAACGAAGAAAGAACCTAGAATGTTTTTGGACTTTAACTAGAAATTATGTGATCAAGAATTGTAAATTTAACTTCAACGAGCAGAACTGGCCCTTCTGTCTCTATCCTTTGGTGTAACTTTAAAACTTAGAACTACAATATTAAAGGTTTAACTTATCTATACTTAACCTAGTACCTAAGTACTTAATTTTACATTGTTTAACAAATGTACTAACATAATAGAAATATCTTAAAGAATGTACCTATAACTAACAGAACCGTCATTGATGTACAATGATAAGAAATTGAAGAACATAAGTATTTTACAATACATAAGATTTGGACGCTAATTCCTTGTCTCATTTCCCAGCATTATCGTGCTGGTGGCGCCCTTGTTAGAATTAGTTATCTCGGATAGGTAGGTCTAACCCCATCTCACCCGCCAGAGGCAGGCCCGCAGAGCGCACACAGAACCCACTACCCCTCGAGCTAGCCGTTCACCACACCGGTGACCCGGTAAGGTAGCAATATCTCATTATTGTAAAGCTGGCTCTTCACTATGAGATATAATTATAATACCAGGTGTTAGTTTGAACACCGTTATCCTTCTAGGATATCATTGTACTCATCATTATGAACAACTTTTACTATGGGGCCAACCCTGATATTACGAAAAAAAAACAGCTGTTCCATACATACAGGTTCATCGATCTTAGACAAAATGTATGGAACAACTTTTTTTTTTGTGATTTCAGGGTTGGCCCCATAGTAAAAGTTGTTCATAATGATGAGTACAATGATATCCTAGAAGGATAACGGTGTTCAAACTAACACCCTGTATACAATGTGTAACAAAAAGGTTCAACATTACTGAAGGGTATTTATCTACTCATCATTATAAACAACATTTACTGTGAGGCCAACCTTGAAATCGCGAAAAAAAAGCAGCTGTTCCATACAAAAAGTTAATTGACCTTGGACAACATTATGGAACAGGTCTCGTTTCAAAACATAACCACGGTAAATACTAATAGAACAACAGCAGGTGCCTAAATTTAAAAAAAAGTGATAACTAACGCGGTATTATCAATTTGGTATAATTTATACTTGATTTGAATATCGTGCGCAATTTCAGCATTCAAATGCATAAAACGTTTAGATTAGGGAATAAAAAAACCCATAAATTATGAATTACAATTTCACACGTTATTTTAGAGCGAATACGATTTCAACCCCACGGGATCAACATACAAAACATGGCAAATAAAAACCGTAAACAGTGCACGGAAAAAATAGTGGCACATTGTTTTTCTAACAATAATTATGGTACAGTTTTAAAGCCTAACAAATCCCATATAGTTGTTTTTTTTTGTCCGGGCGTTCATTCCGGTCCGGCCCGAGCTATGCCTCTAACTTTATCAGGGATTTCTAGCTAGTTTAATTCTATATCTGTTATTAATATACATGTTTCCTTATGCTATGATAACTTACGCTATTTTCTTAATTGGTATTATAACTATTTTAGTTTATATTTACCCTATTTTACCTTACATGTATAAAACATAAAATGACATATTTATAAATGAATACTAATAAGTAAGTTCGTATAGGCTGAGTGGCCATCCCTAGTGTCAGATTTAATGTGCCGCCCGAAGTTGTTGTTATAGAAACTAGAACAAACAACCGGGACCAACAATTTATCGTGTCATCCGACCCACGGTAGCGCTCAGAAATAAATGCCACTCACGATCACCCATCCGAAGACTGACCGGACCGTCCGTTGCTTAACATCGGTGATCGTTTAGAATCACCTAGACAAGGTACGCCACGAGCGCTACTGGAACATGAACTGAAATGAACACTGGAAAATACTCAAACTTTCCTCTAAGTCCAAGTCCTTCAAAGAAGTTGATATTTAATTTTTTGCATAGAAATTTACAAGTTTCTCTGCTTTTTTGTTACAGTATGACAGTAGAAATAAATTGACAGTGACGGCCTGCTTTAACGCAGGAAATTTTGTAGCTCATATAAAGTTTCAAAAGTTGGTAAACCATTGGTTGGCTCTAGCAATAATTTACCGAAAATAGCTCTGCCACCGCCGCCATTTGTGCACTAGTATTTAACTTTGTCTCCGGGCTAATGATGATGATGATTTATTTTAATCCTTTGTGTGTATGTTTCTTAGGTGTGAGCAATAAATAGTTAATCTATCTCCGTGAAAGCGCTCAATTACCTGTTACCTCTTTGTCTTGCTGGTTTACGATGTGTGTAAAGTGGTACTTTATTATGGCAGCTAGTGTATAGTAAAACATTGCACTATGCAGGCTAGACATGCTTTAAGGTTGGGTAGCATTGACCTGGGATCGAGCTTTGTTACGGCTGTGTGTGTGGCCACGGAATCGACAAAAAAATGTTTTGTTCCCCAAATATACGTTTTCTACAAGTACCGCACAATACTTTGGACCAAATGATCTGATCTCGTGACTCCTGTAATGACTAGTAGTTCTTCGAACAGTAGAGCTCGCGAACTTAGACCTCACGACTTTATTATCTTAATAACCTCTTGGCCAATTTGATAATATTCGTAATTCTTGTTTAGAATTGAGTAGGTACCGATCATGAAGGATAAGGAGTTGCGATGAGCGACTTGCAGCCGCAGATCCTATTTTGCGGACGGAGTGTGTGACGTCATACTTATTTGCTCAGTCTGCTAACGTCCGCCACGCGTAACGGTCATTCAAACTTACATATTAGACGTACGATTTTTAATGTTTTTACCCAGTAACAGTAAAAATGAAATAAGTTGCTCTGTTTCTTTATGTAAAAATTACCGAGGGAAAAATTCAGATGACATGATTAGCATCTAATTTAATTCGTAAGTAATTTTATTTCTATATTTAGTGAATCGTTCTATAAAATTTAAAAACGCGACATGATTTATACGGCCTTACCTAAAATAATCTCGATTCTCTTAGTCACTGCTAGTTAGAAGTGAGAAGTTTATTCTCTGTCCTTTTCTAGCACGTGCAACTTCACGTCAGAGAGAAGATGGCAGAGCATCTTAAGCAGTGACTAACGGTTGAAAAGTTTTTTAAAGTAAGGCCGTAAGAAATTAAGTGTTGATTCAGCTAAGTGTTAGTTCACTAGTTCGATTCTCAAAAACTTTTCCTGAAATCCGCTAGATGGCAGTACAATTTGCCACTCCTCCCGCGAACCTACCCCTCCCCGTACAGTCACGCGTCTTTCTAAGGAAAAATCCTTTAATCATATCTCTGCTTCTATTACTCTGTGGTACCGATTATTGTAATTCTGCTAAAATATGTCTTGAAGTCTTAAATATGCATGAATAATAATAATGTACAAGGTGTTGTTTTGCATTCCCGCCAAATTTACAGAGGTGGATATAATATATACCTACTCATCGTTATGAATAACGTTTACTATGAGGCCAACCCTGAAATCGAGAAAAAAGAAATCAGCTGTTCCATACAAAAAGTTAATTGACCTTGGGCAAAATGTACGAAATGTTTGTTTTCACGGTTTCAGGGTTGGCCCCGTAGTAAAAGTTGATCATAACGATGAGTAAATATACCTTTACAAATTTGGCGGAATGCAAAACAACAGCTTGTATATTGTGAAAGTCGCGGATAGATGCAAATGGCAGGCAGTCGTACAGTGTGGCGGTTTAAGGAGGCATTTGTTCAGCAGTGGACTTCTATGCAGTGATGATGATAAACAAAATAAAACAAAAACTGCGATTTGGTGGCCCACAACGTCTCAGTATCGCAATTTCTCATTTTATAACGCTATTATTAAGAAATTGCATTATTATTGGCACCCTTGCGTTGTGAACATAACTTTAAGCCAATTTAAAAATTCGCCAGCTGTCTCACACGTTTACACATCTAGTTGGGTAAGATTGTCTTTATACGTTTCTACAAATATTGTTTCAAGATTCGTTCTAGAAGTAAAACTGTAAGAAGAAGTAAAACGTTCCAAGCGCTCATGGCGTAGCTAGACTAGGCGGTTTCGAAAGATCACCGATCAACGAACGGCCCAGTTATTCTTCGGATGGGTGACCGTGAGTGGTATTTACATCTGAGCGCTGATATGGGTCTGATGACACGTTAAATTATTGTCCCGGTCGTTCATTTTTTTACCATTTCTTCGGTCACTACCGTTATGGGGTGGCCCGGGCGAGGGTCATCTTTGGTGGATGTTCTTCCATGTTTAAATTCGGCACACCAACAAGCAACTGTAGAATAAGGTGGTGCATTTGCTTCTAAAATATCCTGCAAGTCTTGATTAGTTCGTTCCGTAGTGAATTTTTCATGCACAGATACTAAATAACCGCACGCAATTATTTTTTTCCCATTTTCGACAGCACGCTACGACAGACTGCAAACAAAAGACTTCAATTTTTTTTAAACAAAAGATAATCAAATTATTTCCTTTTTTTATCTTATCAATATTCCAGCTTTACCAGCCAGTATTAACTTTTTTCTGTTTCATAGAGTTTATACCTCACTTTATAATGAACGCCCTACGTACTTATTGTTACACGCCGCATCCACAACTAGCTGGTTTAGCTGGCAGTTAAATCCAAAGATAGTTACGACCTTAAGACATTTCAAATAACCAAGATCATAACAAAAAGCTTGTTCTTCCCAGCCTGGCTCGCAGTAAATTTGCGGCCACCAACAGATGGCGTTGTCTCCGCTTATTATTTATACCGGATAGTTTACAGAGCAACGATATTTATGTAGCCGCTACTTCTTGCCGCTACCTCGATTCGAGATTAACTTTTTTTTGCAGTCGCAGGACTAGCTAGGAATAATATTTCGAACCTGTTGTTAACCCGAATTATGACCTCGCGACCTCTCACGACCTTTGACCGATTTGAATTATATTTGAATTTCAATTTATTTTTGCACGATTTACATTTGTAGTTTTTTTTAAATAGGATTTTATACGGTTCGAAAGGTATCATCTAACAAATTATTATAACACAAAATAAAAATGCCCTTTTGTCCAAGTAGTTTCAATTTCTTTTATGGGACCATCACTTTGATCGATCAATAATGTTTTTATTTTATTATCTTCTCTTTAAATTTATTTTATTTTATCTTTAAATTGTAGGTAACTCTAACAAAAACTTTAAACGCCTATAGGTATATCAGAACATTTAAATTATTTTTTCAATAAACATATTATATTTATTCTTCTCTTCATCAAAGCTATTGGTTTCAACGATATAAAAATCAGTCATCTAATTTTTACCCTATTATTAACAGGACTTATTTTGTTTTGGTATTTTTGTCATAATAATAGTGAACTGATGGTAGTGGAGGTACACATATTTGCATTCATGAGTCAGAACGGAGAAACCGTTGCGAGTGTTATTACAATGGTCACGTGCCGCGGGAATGAGCTGGTGCTTTGTGGAATTAAAAACTATTTCCATGGCATTCCAGTGAGCAATATTGCTAATAATACTTTCCTTAATACTCTGTGTGTGGCGGATTTTAACTGGACTGATGAGCGTTCCCTCGGTGCTCGAGCGGCTCAGTCTGGCGGCCCCTGCGAGTGTTGTAGCTGTTCGACACAGGTTGTTCAGAGTGCCTTGGCGCAGAACCGAGTATAGTGCCGCGAGCGCTCAGCATAACGCACTGCTGGCTCAGAACCGAGATCTAGATCTTGTTCATTGTACAGAGGCCGAGATGTACAGAATGATAATACATTTTGATATTGTTAATAACTTGGTTACGAACCCAAAATTTATATTCAGTTTACTGTTTTTTTTTTCGTGGTCGCCACTCAATAAGTTTTATTCCCCAGTAAATAATGAGTGACTAATTAATGAAATAATGAATGAGGTGTCAATGAAATTTGTAAAAGAATACAACATTCGTTTGTTCATCATTCGCACTGCATAGGTAGCGCTCGTACCCCGTAGCCCGTAACCCGTAGCGCTAAGGGCTGGTTTTTTGATCCGTAGTTAAGCCAACTAATAGTTAAAATGGTAACAAATTGTTAAAATCCCAAGAATTCGGATTTTTGATTCATAGTTAGCATGACCAGTGGACTAAAATGTAACTAATGGTTAGCTAGTTAACTATAGTCAGTTTAATAAATAGTTATGTCGATTTTGACCACGGATCTAAAAACCGGCCCTTAGTGGTTCTAAAAGGTCACCTATGTTAAGCAACATGATCCGGTCAGTCTACGCATGACCGTGAGTGGCAGCAGGTTAATTGGATGACACGTTAAATTGTTGCTAACAGTTGTTTGACCAATATTTCTTTAGCAACAACCGTCAAACCATATCAGAGACCATTGGGCGCCACATTTATATGTTTGACAGATTTTTGACCATAATATACTAGTGGTACTAGAACAAGGACAGGAAGTTTTTTTATTATTTCTAATTCAAAAGATCTACCACTGTCTGTCTTTCTAATCGTATCGATCGAAGAGCAAATAAGTATGTATCACAAGAAAACTACATACAATCAAATAATAAACCAAGCAATCTAAAATTCTGAAAGTACAAACCTAATCTATTTAAAGAATTTTTTATATTTCTTAAGGAAAACCCAAAGCAGATAATTGCAATTCATTCCTCATACCGACAATTCCGAAATTTCTATATTTTGCATAATTCCGTCGCGGACCCTCATCCTCAATCAGCGTTGAAACCTTCGAAGTCCAGACTATTTAATAAGGTAGATGGATAATTTTTTTTTATTTATTATTTTATTATATTATATAGGCTTGCGTTGCGGACCTAGGTATGTCCTTAAACTGCAACCAGACCCACCGGAGGACGGGCAGCAGCGTCCTTTTGGTTAATGGTGGTGAGCATTCTGCGATCCCCAAGCCGCCTGCCAAGCGTGGGGATTATGGCAACACCATCCCTCTATTGGGATGCCTTGGTCCAGCAGTGGACGTCTTATGGCTTAGGTGCGGTGCTACTCCAGGAAAACTCTGCAATAGAGTCCTACCACTACAAAATAAATAAATAAAAAACGCATTTATTATGATTAAGTGTGTTAAGTAGTCCTTTATTCGCTCTCTGCTAGGCACACGCCAAGCAGGCTCGGTACGGATTGGTAGATTCACTTAGATACGTAATTACACTTATTGTTGGAACGTAAAACCGGAAAATAAATGGTAAATAAATCATGGAAAAGCCATTGCCAGCAGCAACCAGCCAACTGGCTTTTCCTGACGACCTACGAATCGTATTAAGTTTGGATAGAAATACAACGGCGTTTGTGAACTCAACAATCCGCATATTGGCGCGCAGAATGCGTGGTGGAGTAAAAGTTGGCCACTCAGCCTATACAAACTTACTTACATAGACTAAACTTATGCTTGATGTTTAGCCAAATAATTCTTCCGAGCTACCCTTCTGTTCCATTTTAGCCTGTATTTGAAATATTCTTAAGATGCCGCACAGAGTACACAAACCGCGAATAAATCCTAAATGAGGCTCGGAACAACGATATTTGTCATTGAAATACCTCGCTGCTAGGGTCGCTCCTTCCAGAATGCTTTTAAAAATGTTACGAGCTAAGGCCAATATTTTTAAATAAACTAAAAAAACTACCATCTTCCAACTAATATGGGTCACATCGAGAGTAACTTTCATACAATAAAATACATTTTGGAAATCGGTCCACAATTGATTGAGAAATAGGGAGACATAGACATAAAATAAAATAAAAACATATATAGGTCGAACTTACAGTCGAACATGTAGAACCTCCTCCTTTTTTGAAGTCGTTTGAGCAGTACACCAGTTCGGGATGATTGCTAGTAGTAATAATACAATACTTATTTTATTGTAGACTAGTATAGAACATTTACAACTAGGTAGGTACTACTTGATTTTGAATTTAATTTTTCATAAAGTTATTTATTTACCCAGGCGAGCATTTCACTCGTGACGACACTCCACAGCAAAACAACCAACAATAGGCTAGATGACTGATGTTTAAATCGTTGAAACCAATAGCTTTGATGAAGAATTTAAGTAAATATAGTATGTTTATTGAAAAAATAATTTAAATCGGTTATTAATGTTCTGATATATAAGCGTTTAAAGTTTTTGGTAGAGCCCACTCTGTCCCTTTCCCACAAAACAAAAAAAAACGTCACGCCTTGTCAGAATCGAATATGTATGGCGTACAGAGAAGTGACGTCACGATTTGCTGTTTCGCCTCTCTGTCTAGCATGATATTAAAATGCTTATAAGTTGCTTATTTTTGATCAGATTTTCATTTTCTTTTCATTAATCAGCTATATTTATGGTCCACATTTTAATAAGACAATAAAAAAAACCAGTCATCTAGCCTATTTTATTTAAATGTTTATGTTGCTGATTCTGATTATTCCCTAATCAATAAGCCATATTTAATGTTATTTCATTTTATTCATCATCATTATCATCAGTCCACCTATCGTAACCTAAGACCACGGCTGGCGTAGACAGCTGAACATGGGTCTCTCTCTACCTTTCTCTTCTATTTATTGGCCACTGCCTTACATAAACGTCACATAAACGCCGATTTGTTTAAACTCATTTTCACCCAAACCGTTATCGGTTGTTTTGTAGATATTATATAGCCGGCGTAATGCCACTTCAGCTTCTTTTATAATTCATCACTAATTTTGATTAAATCCTACATAAGTCATGTACCCTATTGAACCTATCTGTCCCCTGACAAGGAGAAGTCCCCCGAAGACAGGAGGTCCCCTAATCTGCCCCCACTGCCATAAATAAGGAAGTTAGTTAACAAAACAAACGAAACGCATGAATAACAAAAGAACGAGATTCCCGGATTGAAAGATTTATTTAATTGTTCGGATATATTGGATGATATACATGTGTTACTGTAATAACAGTATCGGTTCTACGTACAGGGAAGGAAAAATTTAGGTTACTTCTAGCTACTGAAGAGAGAAGTGAGTAGAACGGAAATGTGACGGGCCGCGCTAGCCGGCATTAGGTGCAAATGCGCTTAATGACAATTCTACCAATGTACATGTTTTTAAACTGAGAATACTCAAAAAGACAATATAAAAAGACGCGTAGGAATCCAAACAACATTGCATCGTAATTAAATCAATTTTAATCAGTTGCAAAATGGCACTATGACCGTTTTACTTCAAATGCGCGACCAATGATTGGCATTTTTTCGTCGTAGTGACTATACAATTTTGTGTGAAACTGGCGACAGCGGTTTTCCATACAATTGCTTTACAACATTGTTTTGACAGCCGTTCTACCTAAGAAGTAGGGCTTTTGCATTGTTGTGCTTCCAGCAGTAGTATCCTTTAGGCGCATCGCACATAGAATGAAGATTCAAGGCGGCGTCGAGATGAATGTGCGCCTCTCTAGCTTTTCTATACAATCGAATTGGTCAGCACACACTGCCAGAGCCGCAGCGCAGTCGAGACTGCGTCGGAGCGGAGTCGAGCCGGCAGCGCGGCGCAGGCGCCTTCGCCTTGATTCTTCTACCGCGCCGCCTCGACTCCGTCTCGATTCTGTCAGTGTAGTATGCACCGTAGAAGGCTTTATATTGGTATTGTGTATTCCATCAGTTCTATTAGGGCAAGTTCACTCCAACAGAAAACGTATCTAAACGTAGCTACACTTATAACTACAATGTCATATTCACTGCAAGCTAATTTGTACATAATCATTCTGTCGATTAGGTATCTATCCACAGTAGCGCTTGGCTTGTTGACGTCCCGTGGCTCCCTCCGACTGTGCGAGTGCCTCAGCGCTACAGTGGAATATCGATACTGTCCTATACAAATACAGTACACATTAGCTTCCATTGAATAAGACATGATTATAGTGTTGTGATTCAACTATGCTTAGAAGCGTTTTCGTTACAAGATGTTAGAAGTGTTAGAGAGAATCTTCTCTAATTACGACTATTACGTTTTATCTATGCCATTAGTTGACACCCAAGCCAAGAAGGACAGTTTAATCCTGCTTTGGCAACAAACTTTCGAACCGTTCAGCGGTTTTTTTTTTTTTTTTTTACATGCTGGCACCGACTCCAAAATACCTGATTATAAATTGGAAAAGTAACAATAATCAATAATTCAAAAAAAGAATATATTTCATAAATTGTTTAATATGACATAAATAATAATTTTTTTATTATATTTTTTTTTCATTTTAAGTGCAATAATTTCGTCGAATGTATGCTCTTCGCTTTGAAGTAATAAAAATATTATTTTCTACTTTTTATTTAAGTTTGTACGTATAATATAGCTATAGTACGTAACGTAGTACGTATGTAACTGGCATTGTGCCGTTTTAATTGATTAAATAAATAATAGTCTAGAAATCGGTTTTGTTTTATTTCTATAAATTAATGTATGTAGTTATAGGTATATATCTACGCTGAGATACATTTTCTATGGGAGTGAATTTGCGCTGATAATATAATAGCCAATGAACAAAAGCGTAGACCAGTATGTCAAGTAGACACATACCTACTTATAAGCATACCAGTGAGTGGGATGTTAAAGTTCCCTGTAGAGTAGTGCCCTTACTGCTACTGTTGACAAAAGCCATACGATTCTAACAACCCACGTATATTTATGTAGAGTTCTGTTCAATCATCGTAAAATGCAGATCAATCTCCCTATTGATCTCTGCCTTTCTCGTGATGAATTAGGATGCTCCGGTTTGATTTCATTACGTTAAGGATTACCTACTCCTTTGAATCAAGATTTTATTTATACCCGCGAGTGCTCTGATAACCTATATGTGTCACAGATATAAGTGTGTTTGTTTATCCGTGATTTTAAAATTGTTTGTAAAAAAAGGCGTCTATAAACATCTCTTAGGTATCGCGTCGATAACATCCCTAATCTTTGATTGCATGTACTATCAAATGATAGGCCTGTTGTTTGCTGAACTTTAAAAAAAAAAACCATCAGAGTACTTAGAATGGCTGACTTATGAACTAAAAAAATATATGAACCACTTCTCGTTTAACTTAATTGTCTACTCTATGGGAATAAAGACGAAAATAAATGTATAGTGAAATTGTTCTTCAATTTCTCTATTTCTTTATTGCGATTTCAAGTGTCGTGTTGAAGGCACTTGGAAAATATCACATTTTCTGTTCAAGTGTAACCTGCTCACTCTGATTCGAATTCAAATAGTTATTATCTGGTTATATTGACTATTTTTCGATTCATCATTATCAGTCAGAAGAAGTCCACAGCTGGACGAAAGCCTCCTCCTTAATAAAGAGGGGTTGCCATAATCCCCACGCTTGGCAGGCGGCTTGGGGATCGCAGAATGCTCACCACCGTTAACCAAGAGGACGCTGCTGCCCGTCCTCCGGTGGTTCTGGTTGCAGTTTTAGGACATACCTAGGTCCGCAACGCAAGCCTATATAATATAATAAAATAATAAATAAAAAAAGTTATCCATCTACCTTATTAAATAGTCTGGACGAAGGCATCCTAAGACCGCCACACTGTACGACAACCTGCCATTTGCATCCACCGGTTGCCCGCGACTTTTACAATGTCGTCGGTCCACCTAGTGGGCCTTCCTACGCTGCGTCTTCCAGTTCGCGGTCGCCACTCAAGAACCTTTCTTCCCCATCGGTTGTCAATTCTTCGAAGATGTGGCCTGCCCATTGCCACTTCAACTTGCAAACCTTGCGAGCTATGTCGGTGACTTTGGCGAATATCCTCATCCCGATTTGAATGCGCAAAGTAACTCCGAGTATATAGCTCTCTCCATTGCCCTTTGCGTGACTCTGAGTTTCTCCAAAAGGCTAGCAGTTAAAGATTTAGTTCCATATGTCATCATTGGCAACACACACTACTTAAAGACCCTTGTCTTCAGACACTGCGGAATTTCGGACGAGAAGATATTACGCAATTTCCCGAACGATGCCCATGCCATTTTTAGACTGTTTGAATGAAATTAAGGCAAAAATGTTACTACTCGCAAGAAATATTTTAGCCTGAATTTCATTCTAGCAAAATTATGATCATTGCGCAAATTAAAATTTCGTTTACTTGTTGTTTCACTGGTTGTGCGCCAAAAATACTGTTCCGAATGAATAATAATTCAATATTTTTTTTGCTATACCTATTTTACAGAACGACAAAATGCGATTGTCACTAAGCCCGGTAAGATACGGAGAGCTAGTGTTACCACTTGCGATTCTCAACGTTCATAATTATACGAATTAGTAATTGCCGAGATTGATCTAGTATTCCGATAGTCAGCTAATCATGATTAGAGTTCTCTATAATACTTAATTATATTTGTATATGTTTAATAACGTACTAATGTTTCATGTATTATCTGTTTATATTTTTTTGTCTGCCCGTGAACATGGTGCATGCAACTGCGCCGAAATATCGCGAGCTCATTTCACAATATAATCACGGTAAATATCTCGTAAATAATAATAATAGAACTATAGTGAACAACCGTGATAGTTTAAAACAGGGTTGTACTAATGTTTGTCTATATGATAGCTATTCTTTAAATGCAGTTTGAATATGAAATGTTTAAAGATAATTATTATTTATATACTAGCAACAATTTTTTGTAGAATAGTATAAGCGAGAGTTGGCACGAGCAGAACACTTTGTGATTGGAACATCTAGAAGGATGATCGACTAAAATGATATCTTGAAACTATCTCCTTTTAGCTATTTTCGCCATCTAAGCTTACTTCGTTACACTAGCACCTATTCCAGGCTGCATGGGATTACCTATTCACGATCCTTGGACGATAAACTGTGGTCAATATACAGGGTGATCAATATAATGTGCCTCTATATACAGGGTTAGTTCTAATCAGCTAGCGTCCTTTTAAAGGAATATTCTGTACATCAAAACAAACAAATTTTACTATGGGGCCAAAATTGAAATCGGCTAAAAATATCAGCTGTTCCATAACTTTTGCCCAAGGTCGATGAACTTTTTGTATTGAAAAGTTGATATTTTTTTCTCGATTTCAATGTTGGCCCCATAGTAAAAGTGATTAAAACTAACCCTGTTTATTACAGTTTAACTTTTTGTGGAGCTACATTTTTAACATCTTTATTAACATTTTTCTGATCTATATTTGTAGTGGTAGGACTCTATTACAGAGTTCGTCTGGGGAAGTACCATACCTTTGCCAGTTATTCAATCGCCAAGCAGTAGCGTGCAAGCATTACTGTGTTTTGTTTTGAAGGGTTTTTTACCACAGAAATTACTGGGCATGAGAGATATGATATCTACCTCAGGATAACGAGCGCAGTACAATGCGACGCAGTATTTTAATCACAATTCTGGCACTGCTACTGTTATGGGCAGGCGTGATGCTCCCCACCAGGTGAAGGTCTCACTCGTTTCCAATAAATACATAAAAAATGACAAGTCTGAAAGCCAGAACTTCTATCCTAACTCACTATGTTCTAATAACTGCCCTGATTAACATACAACAGTAGCTACCAACCAACTCCGTGAAACATCTCAAATAGACAGACATGTGTTCGATGAAACCAAATATTGACCGGCAGACATTGTCATGTCAGCTTGTTTGCTTTGAGCCGCAGAAATGCGATCCCGTCTGAACTGAACATTAGCCTCTCTGTGTGACAGCCACTATGATTTTAGTGTGACTAACCTGCTATCACACTAATGCTAGGGCTTCACCTGCGTGTAATGCCATTATCTAGCGTGGTATATGGTACAGTACGCAGTTATGGCTAGGTGCTAGCGCGCTAATATGCTAGTGGCATTATTAACGTTGTTAGACGTTAGGCGATAGTCATAGTCAAATGATAGTGTGGTCACCATGTAGCGCATTGCTTAGTGCATCATTTATTGCTCACAACATCCTTCAACTACAACTATTTCTCAGCAAACTGAGATCTTGCGACCCACATATCTTCAAAGTGGTAAAATTCTGATCGGGTATCTTGACTAACACAAAAAAAATTGATTGTTTTAAATTAAAAAGGGTTTTTCACATATTTTTTAAAAGTTTTTTTTCTGTTTAACGGTGTTACGCTAGTGATGAAAAGTAGACACGAGTAGGTGGTATTTTACACCCTCAAGCGATAAGAAAAATAACGCAATTTAAATCGTGTGTAAAAATCACTTCGGCACATCCCTAGTGTAACAATCTACTGTTACGTTTTTAGAAACGTAAATATTAAGATACCCAATAGAAGAGCAATGTTGATGGGGTTGAAAGATAATAAATAATAAGGCAAAGGTATGTAACTTCTGGTGTTTTATTATGCAAACATATTGGAACATATAATTCAGAGATTCGTTTAATGGAAGAAATTAGCGGTAAATTCTAAAATACACAAGAACATCCATTTATGATTTTACTGTGGTTTGTATCTTTTGTTGTGGTAACGAATTAATGAAAATGTGATTGTAAGAGATAACTTAGAATATAATAATTTATTGGCCTTATAACATGAGTTTGAGTTGAGTTTGACATATTGCTCTGTGTAATATTCGCATATTTGTAAATTTGACTTGCCCAGTGTAACCAAAATGTTATAAGGCCAATAAATTATTATGTTCTAAGTTATCTCTTACAATCACATTTTCATTAATTCGTTACCACAACAAAAGATACAAACCACAGTAACATCATAAATGGATGTTCTTGTGTATTTTAGAATTTACAGCTAATTTCTTCCATTAAACGAATCTCTGAATTATATGTTCCAATATGTTTGCATAATAAAACACCAATTACGATTCCATAATCGATAGCACTTATCTCACGCGGCCGCGCCCGTGTCGCGGCATACTAATGCTGTACAGACCCTTAGAACATTTTAACCGTATTTTCTTTGAGGCCGGTACCAGGTTGGCAGGAATCAGAAGAAAGCGGCTTAGGAAGTACGAAAACCAACGGGAACAGCTTTATGTTTTTAAAACATAAATCTTAAGAAAAATTATGACCTCTGGCAGGACTCGAACCTGCATACGAGCAATCTCTGGGTGTCCGCCCCAACTGCTTTGCCAATTAAGCTACAGAAGTCTCTGCCTTACTCGTCATAATTCTGATACCGTTTCTGGGAACAGCTTTGTTGAGTTGCTGAACTTTTACTAGCTTAAAAATTTATGGACTGAAATAAACCTTTTTTGTGATATATTTTGGTTTATAGTATTGTTCTACAAAATCATTAAACCCAGCATAATTGAAATGTTCATGCTTCTTCTCGATAAAATAATCCACTCGTCATCGAATGTTTCAAAGTTAATTAGCGTTTAAAATGCTACGATGCACTTGGTTGTGTTTGCTAAAAGTTCTGGGTATGACGGCAATGGAAGGACAAGCGTTATCACCTGCAATCAAAAGAGGCCCTTAATAAAACAGAAGACTCTAATTTTTCACTAGAATATAGGTACTGTGTCTTAATAATTTTACGAATTATTAATTTTTCGATGGGGAAAAAAGGTTCTTGAGCGGCCACCGCAAACAGCGAGAACAGCAGAAGACGCAGCGTCGAAGGCCTCCCACTATATATAGGTGGACCGACGACATTGTAAAAGTCGTGGGCAACCGGTGGATGCAAATGGCAGGTTGTCGTACAGTGTGGCGGTCTAAGGGGGAGGCCTACGTTCAGCAGCGGACGTCTCCGGGCTGATGATGATGATGAAATAATTTTAAGCTTTTACCGCCTCCCAAACATTATGTACCTATAGGCAAAGAGAGACAAGATATCACATGAATCTGATTGTCAGCCTTCTTTTTGAAGAACCCCATGGGGGTAAAGCAACAAGAATCAAATATCGCTAAGTTTATGTAACATGCCTCTACCTTACAGTTTTTAAACACTAATTGGTTTACATTGCTTCCTGGTAATTGATGGCCGATTTTCCGTAAACATAAGAAGAACAAGGAAATTCGAAAATTCTAATTCGTGCTCAATGAAATTTTATGCTTTTTCCAGACAGTTTTTACTAGGCATTCGCAGTTATATCGATGGTGTCATTTAGCGGACGTAACATGATGACCGTAAAAAGACGCTACGTACACTGCTGCTATTGAAAACATTCAACAACATTCAAAGTCTTATTGGTCACCGCAAAGTACGGCCGTCATGCAAATACTGCTCTTTAAATTAACATTACGGCTTGGAGGATTTAGTCTCTCTCTCTCATTACGGTGTCGGAGAACGCTCTCTAGGAAACCACGTTAACTTGTTTTCATAGGCAATTTTTTTCAGTGACGTCATTCATCGCTATTAATAGCGACCGCTAAATTACGTCACCGCGAATTGGAGGAAACCAAATCTATGGTTTGTTAAGTTACTATTCATTGCGACTTTAAATCCATTGTACTTTCCATCATACGTTTAGTTTATTTTTTACTTTAAATACATTAAAAAAAACAATAAAGCTCGGTATGTTATCAGGAGTTCAGAAAGTGAAGAAAGTATTGTAATAACAAGGAAAAACTGAAAGTCGGTGATGAAACGCTTATGTCACTGCCTTGCGATTTATGGTATACTGGTACCTCGGTTGATACTTTGCACTCTTCAATTTTCTTTAGCCACATTGTAACTTTCCAGTCTATTTTCTTGGCAAGATTTTCAGCTAAAGTTCTTCATAGTTCATAGTTCATAGTTTTTTATTTGTACCAAAATATAGGTACATGTCATTGGTTTACACTTTACAGTAAATATTAAAAACATTCAATAAAAAATCTAACCAACTGTAACAGTGGTAGTTGGTGATAGGTACAAACAAAGTACATTAAAATTAAAATTATATTAAAATGTCAAACAAAAATTGTATAAAAATAAAAATTATAAGTATTAAGTAATTAATGTCAAACAGCAATCATAAAAATAAAAATAAAAATTACATAGTTTTAAGTCTCTTTTAGTTTAGTCATGTCGTCAAATTTATAGAAAGCCTGTTCGATAAGCCAGTTCTTTAATTTTCGTTTAAACGTACCCCTAGAGGGCGCATCAAGCACATCTGTCGGCAGTCGATTGTATACTGTCGGCGCGGCTACATGTATTGATTTGGACGTCTTAGTTAGTCGGTGGGGTATAGCGCACAACCTGCGCCCGTGACGCCTCTCTTGGCACCCGCGCGTGTCCCCAAGGTGCGAATACTCCTCAAGGTGATCCTTGGCGTACATTGCCGCTTGGAACCAGAAGAGACTCGGTACGGTGAGTATCCCCATGGAACGGAAATACGGTAACGCGGATGTATCCTGTGACACTCGTACTATCGCTCGTACGGCTCTTTTCTGCATTCTGAAAACGCGCTCCCAGTCTGCAGCGCGTCCCCAGAGCTCGATGCCGTACTGGAGAAGAGAGTGCACAGACGCAAAATAGCACTGCCGGACCATGGGGTACGGTAAGATTGCGGACACGCGCCACAGTGCAAAACAGGCGCCGCCTATTTTCCCACACAGCCTATCAATGTGATCGTCCCAGTTCAAAGCACCATCCAGCTGAAAACCTAAGAAAACGGTTGATTTGACTTGGTCCATTTCAACGCTGCCTATCTTTACCTTCATCGGTCTATAGGTTCGGCCCGCTAGGTTGAAATGGACGAAGTGGGTCTTGCTGGTGTTCAACATTAACCCATTAACTCTAAACCAGCTGTTAAGGTCATTTGCCACTCTATTTAGCTTCTGTTCGAGTTGGTCTATGGTTGGCGCAGTGACAACGGCAGCGACGTCGTCAGCGTACATCAACACACGTCCGTCCCGAATATTCTCCGGCAGGTCGTTGAGGAGGAGGGAGAACATGATGTTGGAGAGCGAGGATCCCTGCGCGACGCCAATACACGTCACAAGCGGCTGTGACCTAGCCTTCCCTCCGTCCCCTACCACGACCTGACAGCGGCCCGTCATGAACTCCGTGAACAGTTTCAATGCGGCCCCTTCAATACCGTAGTATCCCATCTTCGCTGCCAGGACGCCGTGGTCTGCCACATCGAAGGCTTTGGAGAGGTCACAGAAGATCACGGCGACCTGCTGTAGGTCTTCGCGAGCCTCGAGTATTTGTCGTACCACTTCTCTAGTCATCGAAGTTGTAGACCTACCGCTTCGGTATGCGTATTGCCTGTCACTTAACGCGTCACACTCTGCCAGATACTGCGTCAAGTATATAGAACTTCTATAATGAAACAATTTACGATAGATAAGAACCAAACGATATAAATTGTTTCTATACTCAGGCCGATGCACTTAATCATTTACAAATCGCACAATCAGTGACTAAGTAATTGAATCGTAACAATCAATCATTCAATTATTCGTTAGTGCGGTTGGATGTCACGCCGCTTAGCGTGGGGTTTAAAATCACATACACCTTGTTAAATCGGTAGCTTTCGGTAAATAAAAACATAACATACTTGTATTTATGGCTGACTAGCAAATTTTTGCTTATTTGAGACTTAGTGCCTTTACCATCTCAGGCGTGTTTACAAAATATTGGTAAATAATTGTCTGATCTCTATTTATAGCTGGAAACGCGTTCAGCCTCACTTAATCATTGCTCGTCAAGTACACATTTGAAGCCGTGTATTCACTAACGGGCAGATATAACGCGATATAAGTCTCTAGACCTAGACGCCTCTAAGTCATTCGACATAGCGCCTCGTGATGTCATGAGTTTTTGTTACATTAAGACGTGCCGTGCGATATCTAGGACGTCGTCTCTGGAGATACGTGTCGTGAGATATGTAACCTGTTGTGACGTCTAGCGTGGGTAAATTTTCCATAAATTTGGGACAAAGTTGTCATAATATAGAATAACTAAGGAAATGCTGTCAAATAGTTATATAAAAACTAGTATGAGTTTAATATTATAGTGATGTAATCATTAGACTTAATTTAGATTAACTTTTTATTTGAAATAAGTGACATTATTTAGTATGTTTGAAATTATTATTTTGCATACCTAAATTAAGGTTGTTATTGGCTGTACTGACAACCGATGGGGAAAAAAGGTTCTTGAGTGGCCACTGCGAACCGCAAGACGCAGCGTCGAAGGCCTCCCACTATATATAGGTGGACCGACGACATTGTAAAAGTCGCGGGCAACCGGTGGATACAAATGGCAGATTGTCGTACAGTTTGGCGGTCAAAGAGGGAGGCCTTCGTTCCGCAGTGGACGTCTCCGAGCTGATGATTGGCTGTACTTACGTATTTTAAGAACATTATTACCCGTTAACAGGCAAATAAAGAATTGATTTGAGGCGCAATGCACAGCAATTAATTTTGTCGCCGAGTCGCCACAACGCGTCTGGTGGGCCATGACTAGCCAGCTTTATTCGTCATCTCAGTGATACACACGCGGCGTCGAGTCATCTGATTAAGTTGGTAAATCGAGCGGAAGACGATTGATGGATGATGTAAAAAGATCGTTAATTATCTTCGGTGCGCACTTGGATACGGTTACAAGAGATTTTTCGGGTAAATATTGAGGAAATGTTGTGGTCTTTTGATCTATTTTCATAAGCTTATGTCGGAGAAATGTGGTATCGGGAGCTTACGATGTAAGTATACAAACCACAGTACGATACGCATTCTTTTAAGTTACGTTAATAATAAAGTGTCTTAGGAGAGGCTTAACTTAAGTGTCACTTCTATGTTAAGCAGCAGACACTTATAAGCTGATTGAGATGATAGCTAAAATTATTAGAAATTATATTTGAGACGCGTTTGTGGCAATGGGCAGGCCATATCGCTCGAATAACTAATAACCTACGGTGAAGAAAGGTTCTTGAGTGGCGACCGCGAACCGGAAGACGCAGCATAGGAAGGCCTCCCACTAGGTGGACCGACCACGTTGTAAAAGTCGCAGGCAACCGGTGGATGCAAATGGTTGTCGTACAGTGTGGCAGTCTAAGGGAGAGCCCTTCGTTCAGCAGTGGATGTTTTCGGACTGATGATGAATATTTTGATACACTCAAAGGTCTTACTAGAGCATTACTTTTCTATAGGCCTAGATGACCCGGGGGTAAAAAAAAACGGTCGACCCATTGAGTTTTTGCAAGACTAACGCACGGCAATTGTTTATTCATTGATAGATTATAATACATTTCCGGTACAAAATAAATTCATAGTAATGTTTTTTTTATACAAGACATAAAACTTTAGGATTACTTTTTAAATTAGGTCAAGCATTTTGATGTGAGGTGAGTCTTCGTCTGTTTTACCATGGCAATAGGCTAAAATATGTAAAATGTAACAACAAAACAACTAGACGGTCTTAGCTATAGACAGTTTCTCTTACAAACTCACGTACTATAAACCGCTTTCCCGGCACGACACAACGGCGGAAATTAAACGTTGCAGCTTGAGTTAACAATGGCAACAGATAACAGTGAAGATTGTTACTGAGAGGCAGTTACAAATATAACAAGACAGAACCTGGTTATTACCGGTAAGTATATAGGCACATATTACACGTATCGCAGATTATGCGGAAACAGATTTTTGGAGTCCAACGGAAACTTATTCCGTACCCGCTTCTCTAACAGGTCAAACGGTGCTTCGTTCTCTGTCAATAACCATTGTTTTAAAAATGAGCTCAAGAATAACATACCTAATAGCGTAGTGACCCTTTATTTGTCATTAAATTCAATGAATCGAATTTTATGTGACACTGGATAATATTGTACCATTTAACTGTATCATAAGATAAAACGTATTTCACTAGATCCATCTTAAGTTACAACAATATTAAAATGGATCTATTGAGAACAAAAAAAACTCATCTTACTTACTTTCACCTTATACATTTTGTACTTATCACATCTTTGAAAACAGATCCACTGAGAAAAAAAATCTCACTTGATCCATCATGTTTCTGACCCCTGGATCTTCTGAGATTGAAGTACCTATTTCTAAAGCCTTATTTACGTATATTTATTAATTTGATACTAAAATAAGTCATTTTCAATTTTTACTAAGGATTTTTAAATATTTCAATTTCGAAAGCAGCAATGTATGAATCATTCTGTTGGGCAACGGATTAATTTTGAAGCTAAGATAACAATATTGATAGTACAATTTATGTAAGTGGTACTGTCACCACAGCGTTAATATTGTATCCAGGTAGGTAATATTTTGATTTGGTTTATTATATATTGTGGTTGATTCTGACGGTTTTAGTTGACAGCTCTAAACTAATTAAAATATTGCTGTCACTTTTTTACTAGGCATGTTGGCTAAGAACAGCAATAATAATAATAATAATAATAATATTTATTTACCAAAACCACAATTACAACATTACAGTGAGATGTACTTAAATATGCAATTACAAAGAATACGGGTAATCCAGCGGACCCCAAACTAGGTGAGACCTGTATCTTGGGCGCCCTATGACCAGTTACCGATAGTTATTTTGCGCTTTCAATTGTACACTCTTCCTTCATTCTGTTTGACATCTTTACAAAAGAATTTTTCATCACACTTGCTCGTAAAGTTGATCTTATTACATCGGTTTTAGGCTCATGATCCAAGCTGTTACGCACGCGTGCTTTTTACCTTACATTACGGCACTAGTGCTATAATAGGTACAACCCGGAAAGTCAAGTTTGTACGAGACTGCAATCAGACGAATGTATAAGAAGCACTCTTAATATAGCCGGGTAATACTTACAGTTTTTTTTTTTTTTTTTTTTGTTTTTTTTTTGTAATACCATCAAAGAGTTCTTATGCCGGTGAAGTAAATGTCAACCAGCGTACGCATTGCTGGCTTGGAGGCCTTTTTCCGCAAAAGTCTATTGACGTTTTCGCTGTGTGGTTGAATATTATCATAAAAGTTTGTTTTTTTCCTCGCAAGTGTGACGATAACAGACGTATGAAATTCTTGTGCTATGTTAGTCAATACACTCTCGGCTTCCTTATCGCGCTCGCCTGCGGCTCGCGCGCGTAATACTGCCTCTAGTGTAATGACCAACACCGCACACTTGTATCATATGAACTACAATTTATGTGCATAGTATTATAACAATATAACTATATGTTTACGAATAGGTGTGAGTTTGAAATTGTGTAGAATATGTACGAGGGAATGAAAGAGTAGGTACGTGCGTGAAAATAGTCTATATATGTGCAAATGTGAGTGAGAATAAATGTGGAAATGGATGTGTGTGGAAGTGAATGTGTGTGTGTTATGAGTACGTGTGGGTGTGTTGTGAGTGTTGGTGTCTATGTATCCTAAATATCCGAATTGAGAAATAAGCTTAGATGGGTGGGAAACTGTCTTTGTATATCATCTCACTAAATGTCACAAGATTTTCTGTTTGCTTGTATGAAAGGGAATGGAGCCAGTTTTGAATTTTAAGTTTACAGTCTATGAATGTGCTGTTATGTATGTCAGTGTGTCTGCAGACTGAATTGTAAGTAAATATATGTACATACTTAGGTAGACGTGAGGCAAACACGGTTTTTATTTTTGGAAGCAGCAGATCTCGTGGCCGTTTGCGTCTAGTAGGGTGCTTATGTTCCGCGGATAAATGATGGCATTTAACAAACGCTCGCAAGACATACAGTTGCCGCACAGTCAAAACCGAAGCCTCTTTGTAGAGTTTTTCAGTTGGGTATCTGCGTGCTTTACCTAACATTACTTTCAAAACAGCTCTTTGTGCTCGTTCTATTTCCAGCATATGCGTCTGGGCTGCACCTCCCCATACCCCAACGCAGTATTGGAGCAATGACTGGCACAAAGATTTATAAACCAGCATTTTAACATCATCTTTGGCAGCTGGTCTCAAAACTTTCATAACATAGATCAATTTGCGAGCCTTCTTAGAGATGTAGGTTATATGATCTTTAAAGGATAAGTTCTGATCAATCATTACCCCTAGATATTTTGTGCATGAGACTCTAGTGATTACATTGCAGGAACAGCATGCCTCGGA
Organism: Erannis defoliaria; assembly: GCA_905404285.2. Classification (NCBI taxonomy): domain Eukaryota; kingdom Metazoa; phylum Arthropoda; class Insecta; order Lepidoptera; family Geometridae; genus Erannis; species Erannis defoliaria. The sequence continues at coordinate 17,698,531 of FR990076.1, read as the reverse complement.
TCCTTTGGGACAATTGGATATCTTGCAATCAACGCTGTGAATCTGTAACTGAGACAGATCAGTACCAGTAGCTTGCGTAATATTAAATGCAATAAAGTTAGTTTTTTTTATATTTAGCGTTAACAGGTTAGCGTCAAGCCACCGGGACAAAACTGCCATCCCAACTTCTGCTTCTTTTGATGCAGACATCCAATCTTTCCCGTGGAAAATAGCAACGGTATCGTCCGCGTAGCAGATCAGTTTAGCATTTGGTAATTTGAGTCTTAGTATGTCATCCATATAGATAATGAACAAGGTGGGAGCTAGAATACTGCCCTGCGGGAAGCCAATGGTGATATGCCTTCCGCCGCTTAGTTTGTCTCCTATTTTGATGCATTGACGCCTGTCCGACAAATAGCTAGTAAACCAACTGTGGGCACATCCTCTGATGCCAAAGCGTTCGAGTTTTTTCAATAGGATTGGCGTGGATACTGTGTCGAAAGCCTTGGCTAGATCGAGGAAAACCCCTATGCTTTTTTGACCATTATCAAGATGTGAAGACACAGTTTCTGTTAGGAGCTGAACAGCATCCTCCGTAGATTTCCCACGCCTGAACCCAAACTGGCAATCATTTAGAAGCCTATATTTCTGGAGAAAGTCCACCAGTCTCTTATTTATTAATTTTTCTAAAATTTTGGAAACTATGCTTAGCAGTGATATGGGTCTATAATTATCTGGATTTGATTTATCGCCACTTTTGTGTACCGGTATAACAATTGCAGTCTTCCAGCAATCAGGGAAAATACCTGACGTCATGCTGAGGTTGCAGATGTGAGTTAATGGTTCAATGAGTGAATGTTTCGCATATTTTAATATAAGTGGTGTTATACCGTCACCGCCTGGAGCGCTATCTGGTTTAATGTCTAGGATAATACCATTTATTTCACTGAAATCCGTGGGAGACAAGAAGAGAGAATTTTCACTGCGGCTTTCCAAGTAGGCATCTTGGCACAGAGTTTCCTGGGTTTTATTCAGTTTATGTAGAATGTTTGAAGCCAAGTTAGCTCCTGCACGGGTGAAGTGTTTGTTACATTTAGCAAGAACTTCTTGGTGATTGGAGGAACCGCTTAGTAACTCAGAGGCGTCACTTTTTTTGCACGGGAAGTCACCAATCTTTTTTATGGCCTTCCATAAGTTCTTAGGGTCACCCTGGTGTTGAGAGAGCAACGCATTGTCATGTTCGGACTTTAGCTTGTGCAACAGGTTGTTGCAGAAGTTTTTATAGCGGGTGTATGTTGTTTTAATGATCTCATTTTGTGGGTCTCTTCTCAATTTCAGGTGTAGGTTATCCCGGTGCCGCATACATCTTATCAACCCTGGTGTAATCCATGGCTTAAGTATGACTTTTGCCCGACTGACTTTATGATTATATGTGTGTTTGAGAATGCAATCTGATACAATCTCGTTAAAAGCTAACGCCGCATCGTTTACGTTATTCATATTGAGAACTTGCTGCCAGTCAACGTTTTTGAGATAGTCCGACGCCTCGTGAAAGTTAGTTTTGGTAACAACTCTCTTTTTCTCCTTAGCTCTTTTAATATAAGTCGACAAGCCCACAATTAGTAAATCGTGATCGGTTATCGAACATTTACAAATAATGCCCAGAGACATACTTTTGCTTTTTATAAATGCATGATCTAGGCATGTCATGGTTTGCCTTCTAGTTACTTCAGTAATGGTCGGAAGGAAACCCTGTTCCGCCATAATACTTTGATATTCCTCGTTGTCGTTGCTTGGGCGCTCCTCTAGCAAGTTTATATTGATATCCCCAGTGACGAGAACAGTTGCCTGATCCTTAGTGCTGCGTAAAATAGTTTCCAGGGAATCATTAAACCCTTTTGCATCTCTAAGAGAAGGAGATCTATATATGCCCACAATTTTTAGACAGTTAGCCACATTTATTACGAGGCAGTTTGCGTCCTGAAAAGTAGGCTCCTCGACCGATACTGACCAGCACTTCCTTGTGTAAACAACAACCCCTCCACATTTGTTAATAAACTTTTTTGTGTGATAGCTTTCATAACCTGCTAACAACGGTATGCGAGAATGCTCTTGAAGCCAACATTCAGATAAAACTAGAACATCGAAGTCGCATTGAAGACGTACTAGAGTCGGCAATAGTTTTTGAAAATTTTGATTTATGCTTCTGATGTTATAGGACAAGACGGTGAAATTATATGATGCAATGAGCTTATTGCATAGCTCAGGTTCTTCGATAGTGCGGCAGTCTACCCTTAGAGTTTCTTCTAGGTCATCATAAACATCCAGACTAGCCATTGTCAAGAATCGATAAAACAATAGGAAATGGATATCTTTTAATAACAAGTGTCGCACTATCGAAACTCAGTGAAGTTTTGAAGTTTTCCTTCCTGCATTTGTCAGCTGATCTAAAGAAATAGTCGGAACTTGGACAATTAGGTAATCTTGTCGTGATAAAACATCCTGAGTTTTGCCTTTGGGGCCCTCCTTGCTGATGGACATGATGTGTAATATGTGTGTGTGTAATTGGTGTGGGATGTAGAGGTCTGTGTGTGTAAGGAGCAGTATTCTCATATGTTTTAATAATACTATATTCAAAGATGCACAGTTTAGATTTAGTTAATATGTGGGATTTAGTTAATATGTGTGACGAAGAACTATGTGATAATGGAATGAGGAATAAAAAATTAAGAACAAAAATTACGATTAAAATAATTAAAATACAAATTAAGTTAGGCGAATTATAAAAATTATCTACGCTGTGTTTACCTAAACTGGATTTTATTTTCAAAAAGCGAACTTTATAAGTTACATTAAAGCGTGATATGAGCTGGCTGGATGGTGCTGGCAGAGGCTTGATTGAGGTTCCCATTGGAGAGAGCTGGCAGGACGCGGTCCAGCTCCGGGTAGTCGTTGATATATATTGCTGGATTCCCTTCATGTTTACGCAGGTGAACTTTTCCGTTTGAGATCCAACAGAACCGGAAACCGCATTCCTTTGCTCGCCGTCTGGCCTCACGAAATAACACTCTATTGGCCTTAGAAAGATGTTCGTTGATGTAAATCTTGCTAGGCGGGCCTACGGGACACAAGTCAGCGGATGCCAAAGCATTTCGACGTGTTTTGACTGCTTTCAGTAATTCGTCTCTTTTAGCCTTCCTGATCAGCCTCACGATGATTGGTCTAGGAAAAAGTTTGTCCTTGCCATTGTTTTTAGCGTTTTTTGGACCCGCTCGAAATACGCTATCCATATCGTTTTCACACAGATTTACTCCTATTTTAGTAGCCGCCACCATAACAATATGCTCGAGATTCTCGCTAGAAGACTCATTAACGCCCATAATTTCTATTTCTTTATTAAGGGCTGTTTGCGCTTGGAAGTTTATTTGGTCTTTAAGTTGATGTAATTCTTCCCGCAGCGACAAAATAATTGCATCTCTTTCTTCAAGTGACTGGATTCTCGTGTCAAAACTGTCCAGCCTAGCATTGCACGAAACCATACCCTCCGAAAGCGACTTTAGACTTATTTTTATCTCATGCATATCTAAACGTAAATAACGCAGTTCTGTGGCTATGTCCGGCTGAGTATTGCCTTCCCCTACGACCACCGAGTCAGGCGAACCAGGGGCCGGGCGCTTGTATGCGCGCGTGCCCGTAGTAGGTTTATTAGTACTCGGGCTCTCAGTCCGGTCGCCCGTACGCGCCGGTGTATTCTGGTTGCAGTTTCGAGGAACGCTGGCTCGGCACGGCGGACATCTCCAGTCTATAAGTTTAGTGGAGTCCGCCGGTGTTATATTGACACATAATGGATGATACGACGCTTCACAATCGCTACATTTAATGCATCTTGGGGCGGAGGTTAGTTTGTTGCACGCCGCGCAAATAATTTCCATTTTATTGGAGCGGCTAGCGACCAGGTATCTGTCCATACGGGTGACGTGACTCACCTAGCGCGGCTATCGTTAAAACAATAGCAAGCGGGTGAGCGGCGCAGGTAGTCCGATCGCCTGATGGTGTGAGCTAGCTAGATAGATGTGTGGATTGAACGTAGACGCGTGAGTCATGCGCTTGCGCCACTGACCAGCGGCAGCTAACAGCTGTTTTTGTCAACAGATTTAGTTTGAAAATCGTGCTTTAATAAACTGATTTAATGCTGGCATTATTACAGTTTTAGTTGTTCTGTTTAGCGTACCTTATGCTATGTGACGTGGTCTCTGCAGTGGTGTTTAATTTGCTTCTGTGTTTGCACTTTTCACTATTGATTTTGATTTTAGAAACGGAGCGATTCAAAAATGTGTACACTCGTAAGCGCAACCCGCTTACTACTCTTAATACTTTAGTTAGTTAAGTTCTGTCAATTTAAACTTTCAGAATTGACCACATTGATTACTTTAAAAGTAGGCTAATCATGTAACTGTTCGGGATCGCGATTTGTCATAATTGTCACTTGTCACTGTCACAGCTTCACGGTATCACGGATGGATTTCTCGTCTCTCTCATTGATTTCCTAATTAAGTTAAGCAAATCCGTTGGTCTTTTGGCGTTTCGTCCTGCCCTGCAGGGTCAAATGATTTTTGGCGGGACAGTGACAAGTGAGATTTATGATAAATCGCGATCCCGAACAGTTACATGATTAGCCTGCCGGTTAGAAACTTAGTTAAAAATAAAATCTGATGTTAAGAGAACGAAACAGTTAACAGGCTTAACAGCATTTGACTGTTTATAGCTCAGTTGGTAGTGTTTGCCTTTAAAGCTGTACGGAGTGGGTTCGAGACCGACCAAATCAAATCAATCATTTATTCATAAGTTTTAGGTGTACAGGATGGTACATACAAAATTGTGCGTCAATTGCCAAAACTTGCCGTTACAGGCGTATGAATATTAATAATAATTATTATGTTGTATTATAATATTATTTAAATCTTGAAATGTATTTTTTTTATCGAAAATTAATTTAAAATTAATTAATATCCAAAAGAAAAATATTGTTTTTATATAGATGTCAAATTTAAACAGCAATATTAATATTTCATATCGTATTTAGTATTATAATACAAAAAATCTTTTAGTTTAATATATCCAAGGACAATTAATTAATGTGATGAACATACCTAGATGTTTTTATGTGTGTGTATCTGGGTGTAAATATATACATTTCCAGAGAAACGTTTAAGTATTTTATTAGTTATCTGATTCACATAGTCCCAACTTTTGCTTAGTTGGGTCAACGTGGTATATAAGAAGTATTATATAGTGGTATATTATTTCTCGGCTCGCAAGGTTTGCAAGTTGAAGTGGCAATGGGCGCCACATCGCTTGAAGAACTGACAACCGATGGGGAAGAAAGGTTCTTGAGTGGCGACCGCGAACCGGAAGACGCAGCGTAGGAAGACCTCCCACTAGGTGGACCGACAACAAAGTGAAAGTCGCGGGCAACCGGTGGATGCAAATGGCAGGTTGTCGTACAGTGTAGCGGTCTAAGGGGGAGGCCTTCGTTCAGCAGTGGACGTCTTCGGGCTGATGATGATGATTATTTCTCGAGACACAGGATTGCCCTGCCAAGAAAAACACTTGTTAATAAATATAAACAAGACAATCGCAAAACCCTCAAATAACAAGTATTTTTTACAGTCCATTAATATAGCCCAAGGGAGCTTTCAACAAAATAAAAATCTCTTTTATGTACAAGCTCCGATATTGTTCATTTTTATCCGAAAATAAACATGTACTGCCAGAGAGGATTTTATCTCTGGTGTGTGAAATTGCTTTATTTTTTCCAGAAAGCATAATCAGGGGAGAAAAAAAACACCGAAACTGGCGTCTGAGAGTAGCTTCATTACTGGCGCAATTTTGCTGCCTTATTTCCCGAACAACAAGGATGGAAAAAATAATGATGAAGCGTGATTTTTATAGAGAAGGTTTTGAAAGATAAGATACCTACTTTGTATTTAGTGTATGCATCAACAAGCGAATGAATTCAAAAGAAAGATCAAATGGTTATTCGAGGCCAATCCATTTTACTCATTGAATGAGTTTATGCAACTGAGTCTTAGTGAATGTTCATTCTTGCGTAAATAAACAACTGTTGTAGTTGAGGGACAAGAAAATACAATAAAATAGTATTTTGAAATCCATTATTATTTACTTATTTTTACATTATGATTATTTATTTATGAAATTATAAAAAAAAAAAAAAATTAATCTTATTGTTACTCTCAATTCATAATTTTTAATTTAATTCAATTGTGTTTAATTTTAGTTGGTTAAATTTACTATTTCAATTGTTAAATTTATTCATAATGCCAATAAAGCATTCTATTCTATTCTATTCTATTATATTCTAGTGTAAGCAGAAGTCCGGTGAAAAACGTTCAGGACAAAGGTACCTCAAATGGGGATGAATAAGTTTACTTTTTGCATCAGCAATCAGCGTTTACCAAAAGAAGTAGAATAACAGAACTATGAAGCGAAAAGGGAAGGCGAAACTTGCTACAGCCTGTGTATATACTGTAGCTGGTATGGCCAGTATAGGGACATTAATTCCAGGGTACGCACATATCATTGCACGTAGTACATAGACATTAATCCTGGCGTTTTGATTGCGCATTGTCCACTATGTGAGCTAATCTAGTGCGATAATTGACGTACTTTGCTTGAGTACTAGACAGTCACACGGGCTCATAAAGATATTTCCGACTATGTTACAGGACGTTTACAGGTATGATAATTTGTAATGATTAAAGATCATAACTAATTATAGATTTTTGTTTTATTTATACGGGAATACTCACGTTTAATAGGCTAGATGACTGATGTTTAAATCGTTGAAACCAATAGCTTAGATGAAGAATTTAAGTAAATTTAGTATGTTTATTGAAAAAATAATTTAAATCGGTTATTAATGTTCTGATATATAAGCGTTTAAAGTTTTTGGTAGAGCCAACTCTGTCCCTTTCCCACAAAACAAAAAATTACGTCACGCCTTACTTGTCAGAATAGAATTTATATGGCGTCCTGACAAGTGACGTCACGATTTGCTGTTTCGCCTCTCTGTCTAGCATGATATTAAAATGCTTATAAGTTGCTTATTTTTGATCAGATTAAATTTTTTTTTTCATTAATCATCTATATTTATGGGCCACATTTTAATAAAACAATAAAAAAAAACCAGTCATCTAGCCTATTAAATCGGATACTCCGACTATAGTTTCGATCACATCTGGTGACCTTTTTAAAAGAGTGAAAACAGAGCCCGACACGCGTGCAGCTGCGTCCTGCTTAGCACTCCAAAACAAAGACGTGTCAAAACCACGTCAGTTTTCATAATATAATTATAGATTCCCCAAGCTGCCATCTCTGGCTCAGTAAGCAGAGGTAACCTAATATACTTGTCGGTGATAGAAAACATTGTGAAAACCTGCATACGTCTGGAAAACAAATCCAATAGCGTATGTGAATCCATCAACCCGCAGCTGAGCCTACGGGTGGAGTTATGGTCTAATCGCCCTTCGCCTTCGCCTAGGTCTATTCTTAGCATAGACTATTAACAGGCGATTGAACCAAGCTGTGAGCGTGGTTACAAAATAATTTGTTTTATGACTTTCTTTTTATACAATCAAGTGACGAGACGAGCAAGACGTTCGCCTGGTGGTAAGCGTCACGTCTACCTCTAACAGTATCAGTGCCAGAACATATAAGCTTATTTAAAAATAAGAGATTATTAAGGTATTTTTCATATTTTTTTTGCCATAGTACCTAATAAAATTTGATGCTGACTTGACATGAATTTGACTTGTAACTTTGGTGTTATCAATAAATTATTTGGATTTGTATGCCAAGTTTTCATGGAAATCTATCTCTAGAACATTGCGTTTCAATCGTTAACATATAGAAATAAAAGTCTCGAGTTTAAAATCACCTTCCAATCATTTTAACACTCATTTCGAGTTCCATCTTAAGTTAGTGCAAGGAAGTACGCTAAGTATAGTGGGTATTGTATCGCGGTACCATAGGTATTGTACGTTAGAGTACAATGTGCATTCCAGGTAGGTACTGATTTCACGGTCTGGTACTGGGCTTTTCCTCACTTTGGTCTGATCATACCACGGACCGCTGACTACACGGCCTAAAGCAGACCGACTCAGACTAAGTAACCTTGGTCTGGTAAAGCCCAGTATCGCACCGTGTTGCTTCCCCTAGAACAAACCTTCCTTAGGTAAAGGCATATGAAACTTTAGCCTAGTTCATACAATCGTATGGAAGTTTGTACCACCTAGGCCACATGGGAAATGTCCTAAGCCTTTAAGGCTGTGCTCATCTATGTTTCAACCCTTTTTTTACTGCGATCAATAATTATTCTCAAGATGAATGAGATAGGGCCACATTTAGCGGAGCAAAATATGGCAGTTACGCAGATTCGTGCGTGTCAAGATTCGATTTTCGTTTTTTTTTACCCATTTTTAATTTATTACAAGCAGATATTTTTTCAAAACTAAGACCTAAAAATCGTTACAAACTATATTATTTACAAGTGAGTAAATTTTCATGGAAAATTTGTAAAAATTTAATGATTAAAACGGTTGTAATGTGTAAAAATAGAGGTGCTTTGTAATTTTTTTTTCTTCTTATCTTTTTTTTTAGAAAGATTACAAAAGCGCTACATCACTGCTCACATCTTTGGGAAAACACAAACTCATAAAAACCGTCAATAAACTGCTATGACTGCAAGTCATTTTTGGAACAGGCCCCTTAATACCTAATGTAGAATTGCTATTACGCTTAATGGCCTGCTTGATAATACTCTGTTGAGATCGCCTTTTCACAGTTGTATGGTATACAATACAACTATGCAACAATGGGTATCATGTTTGGAACAAGGGAGAATAATAATACTTTTAAATGAGTATTTTTTCTTGTATTTATGTTTGCATATTGTGGCATTTCTATACGTCATATTTTTTATGATTTTTTCTAATTCCAAAAGTCACCGTTAGTTGTTTCCTTGTTGCGTGGCAGAAGACAAACCACTTCTCTTGATTACTGTACTTAAAATTTGGTACGTTTTCACGTTTTGGACGTTTTAATACTAAGTCGTTTTGCCACTCAAGACATTGTCACCATGTAGACATTTTCACGTACCGACGTTCTGCAAACATCGTCATTTACCCCGATAGTCCTTTCGATACGGAGCCAAACCAACCGACACACTCTTGCAATTATTATATTAGTAGCTTCGAGTTTATTTATGCCATTTGTGGTGTCAAGGTAGGACGTGAACTTCTACCAAATGGTCAGTGGCCTATACCCTTTGTGTGTGTTGTGAGTTTGTTAAAGTGTGCGTTCAAACGAACAGGATTGTCACATTTGTGTGAAAGTCTTGCAACAGTGTCATGCTTGTTTACTTCGCCCTCCGTAAAAAGGGACAGAATATGATATAGGCAAATTATCGCCATTGCCACATCCAAACGGTGTAAGCTCGACGATTAGTAGGGAATTACTAGTAAGTATTTAATTTAATTTAAAGTAATTAAATACAATTGCGTAGGTAAGTACATTTTTTTTTACTTTAGATGGTTTTTTCTTTTTTTTTTCTTAGTTTTTGGCTTCGCACGTTGTGCATTCTGCCAGTGTCAAGTTTATGCATTTTCAAGTTTTTTAATTAAAATCAAGTCTAATATGTCATGAAATCTCAGTTAGTCACACGAAATTAGTCATAGTCGAGTCCAAGTCATGCCCTAGTAAAGTTGTGGTGACTTTACTATGAGCTTCTAAGGAGTATTGAAAACAACACGAAAAGACATGTTTCACCACATTATATCACTTGCCCACACTCGTGCATGTAATTCAACACTCAATGAATAAAACACCACTATTTTTAATCATTAATTCGTAATAAAAACACAAGTTTAAGAAAATAATAGAATGCAACGACATGATTTTTCCGTGTTCCTGCCAAACTCTTTATATGGTTGGGTTATATTAAAAGATTTACGGTATGCCGCATAGATTTTTCCACATCACGTCTCTATTTTCGTAGGTTCGCAGTTCTCCGGTACAATGGATAATGTATATAGCTAACAGCAATTCTAGATCCTACTTTGTTTTCATTGGGCTGTAAATTCCCCGCGATGGGCCCACTACTGTTAGGTGAACAGGTAGGCAGAGCTATGTGGCATGACCCGAGTAGGGCGAGTTTTTGGTTTGTTCTGTTATAATAGTGCTGGGTAGTCTTGTAAGCAGTTAAAGTAACGAATATAACATGTTTCTTCTTCTTACCTCCTAAGAAGATTATGACGTTGCACTTTGTGCATTTACCAGTGTTATAGCGGCAGGCGGAGAAATAATTATACACCCAGGTCACTATAAAGTTTTTTTTATTATACGATAAGATTGTGGCCCACAATATCGTTAAAATTAAAAGTAAGACTTGGTAACAAAACTGGGCCGCGGTAAAATCCGGCTCTCTACTGGGAGCGGTGTCGCGCACGCGACACGAGTCTCTCCGAGCGCCGGCACCCCGGCGAAGGCCAGGGGAGAGGGGTCTTCCTCTATATGGCTCGCTATAGTGTCAAGTTGATGCATTATAGTCAAATGAGTCTTAGTCACGGTCAAATTCACAAACTGCCACGGTCAAATCCAAACATAGTCCAAACATTTATCATAGTAAAGCGTGGCAACTGGCAACAACAAGCTTCTTCGCGGTTTTTTTTACTCGTGATAGGCTTGCGTTTGACCACATCCTACCTGATGTTAAACAGCACAAAGTTTGTGCTACTTTGTACCCAGGACTATTCAGAAAAGGGAGGTGCGCGCAGGGCGCTTATTTGCCCTGGGCACAAGCCGCACAAATGCTGGCCTGCGTACACCTACCCGCCGGATGGTGGACTCGTATAATAACTTGTTTATACATATAGACATTTTTGCTTGAACTGCGAATAAATTTAAGGCGGCAGTATGCCAGAAGCTCTGTTCTCACACGGATACTTGCTAATAACTAATCTATCGTCTACTATGTCAGGTACAATTAATTTTGTGTTGTACGAAATAGACGAATGAACTATTTTATGAGTTTATTTCGATTTTATTACATTTTGATTTTATTTTGTTATTCAGGTTGACATCTCCTAGCGTTACAATTAATTATGTAAGTCTTTTAGTAACCTGTGGATAGCGCTGTGGGTTGTATTATTATTTAGTTTTATTTTATAAGTATACCCTTATGTAAAATTTATAATACAACTGTTTGCTGTTCCTTAATAAATAAATAAGCACGAAAAGACATGTTTCGCTGAAATTATATCACTTGCTCATAATAAAAACAAATTTAATAATTTTATATAATAAAAACATAATTAAATAAAAAGCCACTATTTTGATAAATATAAATGAACACCCGAAAATAAGAAAATATTTAATTTCGGTAAATAATACGTTCGACGACATGTTTTTTTCTCGAACTCACTAAAACTCCGAATAGAACCTTCGTTTAGAATTTTCGTCTTGAATTTATAAACATGAAAATGTTCAATTCTTATTAAAAAAAACATTTATTTCAGCTTCACCCATATCACATTAACAACTGCATCATAATAATATCAAATCAAAATTAAATTAATAATAAAATCATAGTTCCTAAACAAAAACAGAATAATAATCAGTAAATAAGAAAATAATAATAATATAGTAATAATGTACCCTGATTAGGTTATAAGCTGTTCTATACTTCAGCAGGCCTAACATGCGCACCGCGAGAAAATTTTCTCGATTCTACAAAACAGGACAAGGCTACGAATCTGTATAAGTTTGTCTCGTTTTCGCACGACATAAAGACACGACAAAATTTTCTCGCGGTGCGCATGTTAGCCCTGCTGGTGTGTTATAGGCTCGGAGGAACTAGCTCTCTCTCTCGTTATAGGAGTTTATTTTTGTGTATGATTCGCTAGCTCACTTGCTGTTTGACTAAGCCTAAAAGTGACTTTTTGTTTTTTTTTTTTTATTTATTTTTTCATTACAATTTGTTCATACATTATTACATCATAAGTAGTACCAAAAAACCACCGTGGCTTGTCTCGGCACCAATCACATCGCGCTGTCAAATAAATACATAACAACTTGTACTTCGACAACGATTTGTTTGATGAATAAAATTGTCACTTAGTGCAAGTACATAATAAAACTAGTATAATATTAAAACGTTACACTGGCAGAATGTTCAAAGAGTGTTACCAAAACTTAATGTCTTTTTCTTTCAGCTTCACTTATAAATAACGAACTATGTAAATCTTGGAAGTTATCTGACTTTTAACTTATGTATCGACTTATCTTTTAACTGTGGTACAATACAACAATACAATATCACTTTATTGACACCATAGAAAGGACATTAAAAACATAATGCACTACAGATATGCACAAGAGGCAGTCTTATTACTAAGAGCGATCTCACCCAGACAACTCTTGGATGAATAGGAAAAGTTAAAATATGAAATAGGGATGTGGGGAATATCCATTTACTTTGCGAACATGTCGTAATCTAAAGGCTTTGGACATATTTCCCTTATGCAGGTGGCCTAGTGGTAAAAAAATAAATACCTATTTGTATGAACTAGGCCAAAATTTAACATGCTTTTACTATAATTTGTTGCCATAGAGTAAATCTGATGATAGATCCAGGAGGTCAATGAACTTTTTGTATGGAACAGCTGTTTTTTTCGCGTATTAAGGTTTGGCCCCATAGTAAAAGTGGTTTATAATGATGACATTTGTTGATGACAGATGACAGTTGTTTATAGGTATGTAACCTACCCTTCAGTGTTTTTGAACCTTTTTGTTACATATTGTATACAAGGCCAGTCAACCTACTAGTTGTAAAGGGTTAGTATTAGAATGGCTAGATCGCAAAATGACTTTCTCACTTAGGCCACATCTCAAGATGTCCAATTCGCAAAATGACCACTTCCCTGCTAGTCAAAAATTACAAAAAAGTACATGTATCAAAGTAAATACTAATTTAGCTTTACATTTATTTTTCTTCTTTACATTTATTTACAGCTCATTTCGGTCAGTCATTCGTTCCGAACGTCATTCGTGTTCAGAATCAGGTCAAAGCTCATTCCACATGCATCTTGACCCACGCAGGCCGTGGCTCTGCATTCCTAATCAGAATTTATTATCTCTGCAGTTCCACAGATGATAAATTGTAAATTACTCTCAAGATCAAGATGAATTACTTTGTTTGTGACAGGTATGCCAATGGGAATTACGAGCAAATCAGTCTGCGCACGCCCATTACTGAAAATTATACCAATTAAGATCTTTTAATAATCTATTAGCTAAAAACATTTTAATATAAATAACACGCTTTTAAAAAAAATAACAATCGACTTCAATTTCAACTACCTGGATGACATCTTCCTGTTTTCCAGTTATGTGGATTTATCCAGTAATCATGTTTTAAAAACCAAACTACTAAGCCGATTTCGATAAAATGTATATATTATGGGATCACCTCTGAAGTATCACCTACCAAATAAAAAAAAAGTCATCAAAATCAATTCATACTTAGCGGAGTAATCACGTAACAAATATACAAAAAAAACTAAGGCCTCTCCCTTAATAGGGAGAGGTTGCCATAGTCCCATAATCGCTTGGCAGGCGGCTATGGAGATTGCAGAGTGTTACCACAGAATAAATAATAGTACTTTATTGAAATAAATAAGGACTCTATCTACTAGGCAATAAAGTAGCAATTCAACTCGCACAGCGCTGGATACCGCTCGCTATATTCACCTAGATATACTGCTCTCTTTCTATCACGTATGCTTAGTTACGTGCGACGAGGATAGCATGCAGGCGGCCACTGACTTTAGCCTTGCAAATCTTGCAATGTCCTAGCGCCGCGGAGCGCCGGCCGAACATACCTAAACTGCGGAGTGATACCCCCTGGTGTTACCACCGTTAACTAAGAGGACGCTGCTGCCCTACCCAGGTCCCGTTCAGTACTTAGATTGTTTATAAATCAAAATAACTGGAGAAAAAAACATAATACGTAAGTACGTACATAAGTAAGTACCTAGGTACTTGTTAACCAGCGTTTTTAAGTAAGGCAAGGGGCAAGGGAGGTAAGGGCATTAAAAGAGTCAACCTACTTTCTGAAGCTTCAGAGCTTCAATTGTTATTTTCCAGATTACATTAACCTTCCGAAAGTTATATTTATTTTGACTTATTTAACAAACAAGGCGCGCAGCAAGCCAACAACGTTACTAGATTAAAGAGGTATTTATTTAACTTGTCAAGTCCTTCGCAAGGAAAACAAGAACTCTTGGCGAACGCAAACTCGACTCAGATTGGAAGTTAATGAAAGTCATCCTGTCACAATACGTAATTAAATTGGAACGATGACAATAACAGACACAAAAAAAAACATTTTCAATGTTTGTTTGGAGAAAACTTCACCATCAGCCAGGAGACGTTCATTGCTAGACGAAGGCCGCCAACTCGGATAGGCAGCGTTCGGGAAGTTGCGTAATATCTTCTCGTCTAAAATTCCGCAGCGCCAGAAGACAAGAAAAAGATAATTATGCTGTGGCTGTGTGAAAAATGACATCTGATATTTATTAAGTATTTTGTTAATTAATAGTCTTCAAGCAGTGTGTGTTGCCAGTGATGAAATATGGAACTGAAACGTGGTTTTTAACTGCTGGCCTTTTGGAGAAACTCAGATTCACGCAACGGGCAATGGAGAGAGCTATGCTCGGAGTTTCAATAGATTATAACGAACAGTGTCGAACAGTATTTTTCATGTATCTATTTGTATTCATCATCATCATCATTAGCCCGGAGACGTCCACTGTTGAACGAAGGCCTCCCCCATAGACCACCACACTGTACGACAACCTGCCATTTTCATCCACCGGTTGCCCGCGACTTGTACAATGTCGTCGGTCCACCTAGTGGGAGGCCTTCCTACGCTGCGTCTTCCGGTTCGCGGTTGCCACTCAAGAACCTTCAAGAACCTATTTGTGTATTATGTATTACTTATATATATATATCTATATATATATATATAAAAGGCCTCCCACTAGGTGGACCGACGACATTGTACAAGTCGCGGGCAACCGGTGGATGAAAATGGCAGGTTGTCGTACAGTGTGGTGGTCTATGGGGGAGGCCTTCGTTCAACAGTGGACGTCTCCGGGCTGATATATATATATATATATATATAAATGTACATATGTATGTATAAATGTGTAGATTGTGTGGCAACACCCTTCTATAAAGGGCCTTCGTCCAGCAGTGGACGTTTTATGGCTGACGACGAAATGTGTAGATTATATTTATATTTTCATAATTTAAAAGTGTTTGTAGCATCTCCTGTCTTTATTCATATGTATATTCTTCCTTATGGTTGCCTGTAAGAGATTGCTTTTAGCGATAAGACCGCCAATTGTGGCACTAGCTTATAAGGTTCTTGTTTTTTTTCTTTTGTATTTTTATGGTGTGCACAATAAAGAGTTTCTATCATCTATCTAGTGTTGAAAGTACGTATCTCTACTTTAATAAGTATGTTTTTTGTTAAACTTTAAAAGAATATCGCCGACTATATAAGACAAATAAAAACACCTGCGAAACTGAAATTTTATAGGTGTTAATTTTTTTTAAATCATTAATAGTTCTGAACAAGCTTAAGTATTTAAAATGGCAACCGTAGATACCATTAAAATCACCGAGATCGGCGTGTCTCATAAAACAACTGTATTTTTTTCCTAAAATTATTGTAGCCATCTAACCAACCCCATCCCACCCAAGAAAACCGTTTTCCCAGCGTATAAAAACTGAAAGTTCCCGAAAGCCCCATACTTCAGACGGTAAAGCAAACTCAGCATTCTTCGAGCATCAAGCCGTTGCTGAAATATCAGACCATGACCAAAAACCTGGGACAAAATGAGCACGGGACATGACTCACTTGGTTTATTTCGTGGTATAAGATTTTTATTTTGTCAAAGAATATTACAAAGTGATTAATGAGAAAATGCATAATATTTTTAGAGCAAGATTCTTAAGAGTAACTTCATATTAATAGTAAGATTTTACGCAACAAGTTGAATATAAATATGCGAGAAGAAAAAAAATTATTATTTTTGACGTTGTAAGTAAAATGAAACATCAAAACGACGATCACAATTAAAACGACGGTCCTACCGTTTGCCATAAGGTACTTAATTTATCTTCAATCTTTAACTTTATCGGACACACGCATACTTTTTGAAACTCTGACACCACACGAAGGACTGGATAAGATAGTCCTGAAATGTATTTTTTTTATAATTTCACCTTACAAATTAAATAATAAAGCGTTTTGAAGTTTCAAAAGATACGTTTTCTTATTAAAGGAATCTGCATCTTCTTTTTAGCATGAAGAAATTTCTTTCATTGAATCGTAGGGTATATATTTTTTCACTGTTTTAAATCACTCATATCATTTAATTAATTAAAACGGCACATTGCCAGTTACATTAACCAATATCAACACAAAACTTACACAGATTCAATATTTTAAATGATTGTCATTTAGTATTTAATAAAATATTTTTGCTAGATTTTCTTATTCTATTTGTTTTATTGTTCAGTAGTTATTGGTCCAAGTTGAATTATCAGGCCATTCCTGAGTGTCCGGAAGCGCTTTCTCCCGAATTTCATGGCCGTAAAAACGTCTGAAACGTGAAAAGCCCTGAGATAGTGCCGAGTGAGGTCATCGTATTTGCTATAACGAGACTGGTAGGTATCTATTATTAGACGAAATAAATATTATTAATTAGACAGTACTATAGTACCTACACCACAGATCATATAGCCTGTTGATGGCTTGTGAACATAATTTCTCCTACAAACACGACTCACCGTTGCGGGCAGGGGCGAGGTAACGTTCTATGTTTGCTATTGGCCAATCACTGGGATGACGCAATCGGAGTTATGAAATTCAATGAAATTCTGACGTACTCGCTGTGGCTAGCAGTGGTTTTTAACCACAAATTTTCGTATGAAGAGAATTTTGACGATGAGTCAACAGGATTTATAGTCTTTGACCTACAGTAAACCTTTTTGTTTTTTTTTCTGACATCACTTGTATAAATTTATTAGGAATTGGGCCTAACCTACCACGCTGACTCATTTGCGGTGGGATAATGAAGGCTGTGGACGATAATGATTGTCATATTAGACGAAAAATACCAGAAAACATAATCACAATAAACCAGAACCAGAACATTCCATTCATATAAAGTGGCATATCATAATATGGCAAAACAATATTGTTTTGCTCTACGGATTTGTAGATTATATCTAAGAAGGTTATCCCTTCTTCTTTGACGCCTTCTTAAGCCCGATCCGGGCACATCACGTGAAAATCACACCAGTTGAAAGCAACAAAATATAAGGTTATTTTGTGTTTCTTGGTGTACACAATAAAAAGTTTCTATTTATAATAATATTTAACGTTTTGGTTCATTTTTAGGGTTCCGTATCTAAAACCTGTTCAATCGGTGCTTTTGCTAGGACTACGTCGCGCGTCGTCTGTCTGTCCGTCCGGCTGACTTATTATTATTATGACCTGTGTGTTCCGAACCGTCATCGTAGGTAGCCGGGTTTATATTTTAACAACAAATGCGTTACTATGACGTATTGACTAACAAATAAGTAGTAAAAATAATAATTATAGATGTCTGCATACACGAAACGAATTTTGAGGTTTGTTATTTTTTCTAAAGTAATAACGGTAGTAATTTATAGATCACACTTGGTATAATTATACAACAAACTCAGAAGCTTAACAACAAATAATAAAAACCGTCAATGATGAGTCGAGCTGTTTACTACTGATTCTGAAAAGAACCAAATATAGATAAGCGCAGCATAAATCATGTAGTGGTACGGAACCCTTGATATGCGGTCCAACTCGAACTTGACCGGTTTATACAATTCTGTATCTATTCATTTATTTTAAAAAAAATATGAGTTTTAATAATAGCGACATACAATATACAATAAATTTCACAATAAATTGAAGTTACAATAGCCGATCTTGGCTTCCCTTTGCGATGTATTTAAATTTTCAAAGACATTTACCTTATCCAGGACACAAAGGCGTCGCGTCGCTGCGAGTCATTTATAACAATAACTTGATGGAGGTAAGAGTTGCAGGAATAGTCCGACATTTTAGGCACTCTACTACATTAACCAACCAAACTACTTTTTGCGTTTCATTTGCACCGTGCAAGCTGCTGTCTATATTATGAAACAAATATTATCTGGATGCGTGCGGTTTGTGACATAATCTGTAGTGAAAGCGCCCTCTATAATGGCGTCGATTTATAGTGGATTTAGGTCAAATTATTTGAAAATGACATAACGCAAACATGGCGGCATGTAAAAAAATTTGGTTCATGTCGACCTATATTGTTTTATGCCGACTTTGGGCTTATCTAATAACTTAATCAAAGTCCTGACAGACAGACAACAAGCAACCACAGCTGCTGGTCGTAGAGACTTGAAATATAAGAATAAATATGAAGAAATTTAACATCTAATATCTTAGGGTGACGAGCGCAATGCCGTGCACCGCAGGATTGTGTTCACAAGTTCACAATTCTAGCACTGCTAATGTTAGTGGCAGGCGCGACGTATGGTCGTCTTGTCACTTAAACGTATAAAAAAAACTTAGTTATTGTTAGCTGCCGCGTCCGCCACCACAAGCGCATTGCAGGATTGTGTTCGCAAGTTCACAATTCTAGCACTGCTCTTGTTCGTGGCAGGCGTAACGCTTATCACCTGGTAAACTTCTTACTAGTCTCATCGCTTGATTGTATAAAAAAAGGGTATAACAAGATAATTTTTTTCGAAATTCCCCCCGGCGTTAAAATTGGTTAAAACTACTTTAGTATGTAAGTCTTTTGTTTCTGAACGTTCAGATGTAAAATGAATATAGGTAATTATGGAGAGTCAAAAATTATAATTATTTTCAATAACATTTTTGACAGTGATGATTTTAGGGGTGTAATGGGGGATGAAACTTTGTATCGTAGATCATTGTTTTTCTAAGTAATAATGATGAAAATTGGTATTTGGATAGTGTGACTTGAAACCTTGGACCTGGGTATGTCCTAAAACTACATCCAGAACCACCGGAGGACCGGCAGCAGCGTCCTCTCAGTTAACGGTGGTAACCATTCTGCGATCCCCAAGCCGCCTGCCAAGCGTGGGGATTATGGCAACACCTCCCTTTAAGGGAGAGACCTTCGTCCAGTAGTGGACGTCTTCCGGCTGTTGATGTGTGACTTGAAATCTTGAAGTCACGGGCTCAATCCCAAGCCTTTAACAAAGAGCTCTTTGTATGTACGGATTTTTATATCACTAGCTTTTCAGTAAAGGAAAACATTGTGAGGAAGCCTGCATACGATAGGAGAAGAAATTTGATGACGTACGTGAATCTACCAACAAGCAACTGGGCCAGCGCAGTGGATGTGGCCCAATCGCCTTCGAAAGGAGGTCTAATGCCAAGACTATATTTAATAGCTTAAATATGCAACTTTGCTTTAGAATAATAATAGTTATTTGTTATGCAAGGCTGCGAAGTTGTTTTTTGGCGCGAGTACTTGTATTGAAACCTGAGCAAGCAAAGGATTCCAGGATTAAACTGTATAGATAGGTTCAAATATAGAATACTGAGCGTAGCGAGGGTTTCAAAGGTATGAGACACAGAATTGCTCAGCTGCCGAGCGAAACACACAACTTTTTACCTTAGGAAAATGCTAGAGTTTTCGTGCTGGCCATTGCGGTTACTAAAAAAATATGTAGGCGCACTGACATGAAATATGTATTACTACTTTTTTTATTCGTTATTGGCATCGCACTTCGTCTGCCAGTGTCAAGTATAACTAAGTATGTGCATTTCAAGTTTTTAAAGTATCAAGTCAAATAAGTCATATAGTCATAGTCAGTCACACAAAATTAGACAAAGTTGTGACGACTTTACGTAGGCCTTTACTTGACTTTGTATAGGCTTTCCTGGCGTTTTGAAAACAACACGGAACGACGTGTTTCACAACGTTATATCACTTGCCCACACTTGTGCATGTAATTTGACACTTAGGTAATTAATAAAACACTAGTTTAAGAAAATAATACAATGCAGCGACATGATTTTTCCGGGTTCCCGCCAAAACTCCTAACTATTACTTATGCATTATCAGTGGACTGGCAGTATAGAAAATTATTGAATAGAAAGGTTCGAGTTTTAAAAACTCTTTCCACGCTAGTGGACAAATTGCACTGTTGCACTCAAATTTCGAATGACAAACAGAATCTATCCGAACTTGTGAGGTGAAAATATGTTTTTATTACTCATAAATATTCAAGTTTACATTTTTACAAAAAACAACCAAATTTCAAGTCTCTACGTCCAGTGGTTTGGACGTTGTCTGTCAGTCAGTCCATAAGCACAAAGCTTTCTATACATATAGACAAAGAAGCCGCAAAATGGCGATGTGATGCGAAGGAAATACAAAACTTTACAAATGGTGACTTATTTTGCAGGAAATCTCTGAAATTCTACTGAAAATACATTCTGGAAGCTGCAGAGCCACCAGAGGTTTACCTTCCAGCCGAATACCATTTCTCGCTATTTGCTCTCGTGTCTAGTCATTTCACGAACCAACGCTTTCAAAGTTTCACTACAACTCACACAATAGGTAGCTGTTTACGAGATTTTACGATAAAATGGGGTGAAATCTGTTCAATTTCACTTAAATGTCGTTGTTGCTTTTATACCAGAGATGGTGAATACGCGTCATAAAATATCCCTAGATTTAGTTGAACGCCTTTTAATTGTTGTCTGGGAGAGATACCTTTGAGCGGTAAAGCTTCCGCATCACCATAAAATATTATTTCCTACTCTAACATTATTTTGTCATCAAAATAATTAGGTACCCATGTGTTTTGAATTATCTCTAGACTTTCATCGATCTAAATACGATCTTGTTGTTTTGTGTAGTAGGTTAATTAAATTAGATAATTATATTTTACGTGTTCTGTAAAGCCATGTTAGTCTAGTTGAAGACCGCTCGACTCATAATCACGAGGTTGTGGGTTCAAATCCGGGGCCCGTACCAGTGAGCTCTTTGGAGTTTATGTATAGAATTTCATGCCGCAGGTTTTTTGGCGAAGGAAAACATCGCAATAAAACCTCCATGCTTCCGGAGAAGAAATATCATAATGTGAATCCACGAATCCGCAACAGGGCCAGCGTGGTGCAATGGCCCATTCGCTCCTAGGGTCGGCCTGTCTCCAGCAGCAGCCTATTTAAATGCTGATCATAATCAGCATTTAAATAGGCTGCTATGCTATAGGCTGCTATATTATAAAATATATCTTTCGCTCAAAAAGTCAGTCATTATAGGACACCAGGGCGGGGCTAAAATAGCATATCATGCTCTAGGACTAAATTAAATTTTGCTCTAGGGGCTAAAGTATAGTTTTTTTTTTTATTGAAACTAGAATGCATGCATTTCGTTGCGGCTACAGTAGACATTAAAAGAGAAGGAATTGGCGCGAAATCTTCAGTATTTTTCTCCAGTTAAAAATCGAATTGAGTGATATATTTTACAATAGTGGAAATGTATTGCATTGTCTAATGAAAATGCAGACCCTAATTTGTAGATGGAAGAAAAAGGGAAATAAATATTTTTCAATCTGGTGCCGTCAAAGTCACAAAGCATTTAATTTGGTATTTTGATTAATTTATATTGTCGCAATCGTAGTGAAAAGTAGAGTGTAACACACGGCGCTACAAACCCATTATATCTCGGTTTCTTGTACTCCCTCGCTAAAGCTCGGTCGTAAAAGTACCTCGTATATAATGGGTTATTTTAGCCTCTTGTATAACAATCTACTATTACCAAAAAATTTAGATGACAAAAAAAATGAGACGGGTTGATATCGTAGATCTTTCAATACGGAACGCAGTGTTTTACTTTCATTTCATCGCTGACTTTGCTTGTACAAGTCCACAGTGCATGTGTTATGGGCGTAGAGCAGTATATTAATTCTGTTTGGCTAGCAATTGCATCGGCAGCTCGCCCGCCATTCAATTATGTACGAGAGAGCTGTGGCAGTCAGCTGCACCTATAATTTAGTAGTTCGATAGAGTTTGACACATAGTTTTCATCACACTTGCTCGTAAAGTGGATCTTATTGCATATCCAAGCTATTACGCACCGGTCCAGTTTTTTGTCGCACATTTAGGCAATATCCATTGCCTAACCATACACACTTGAAAAAAATACGGGGCATAGTTAAGAGTTTACAAGAAAGACTTAATTTATGTAATAATATTGTACAAATCTATCAGGCATCTTAAAAAAAAGCACCAGTACAATCCCTAATATCTCAATGTAATGTAATCGTTATGAGATCTTCCTTCAAGTGATCCTCGTTCATTAATCTTTCGCATGTAAAATTGCCATTAGTAGGGAGGAGTAACGAACCGTGCTTTGAGGCGTTCTGGGCCACAGACGCTGCGAGAAATGGGTGCGATGGAGCTTTGGAAGTAAATCTTTTGTGATAATCAGTCCCATTCCAGCTTATAGATGTTAATTTATTATTTAGTATCCAATGTTCAAGGGTCTTCATTAAGTTTTTCAGGGGTCTACTCACATCTTTGAAACATTGTTTTAAAAAATCTCTACTTTAATCACAGTTGTTTATTTACTTAGGCGGAATTTACGGTTTATTCCGAACCTGCAGCCCGAGTACCGTTCTATGTCGCTAAATTTGGCGTATCGGTATAGCAGATTTACTTAGACGAATTTGAG
Organism: Erannis defoliaria; assembly: GCA_905404285.2. Taxonomy (NCBI): domain Eukaryota; kingdom Metazoa; phylum Arthropoda; class Insecta; order Lepidoptera; family Geometridae; genus Erannis; species Erannis defoliaria. The sequence goes on along the minus strand of FR990076.1, from coordinate 17,675,648 downwards.
AAAATACCGAATTATATCAAATTATACCGATTTAAATGTCAAATATAACGATCGTCAAGAACGGTAGTAATCGCGCTGCTGACCAGAAAACCTAACGGTAGCGGGTTAGGTTAGGAAAAGCAAAAAGTGAACCGTGTCACTCCGCAGTTTGGGTATGTTCGGCCGGCGCTCCGACAATGCAAGCCAGAAGTCAGTGGCCGCCCGCTCGCTAGCCTCGTCGCACGTAACTAAGCATACGTGATAGAAAGAGAGCGGTATATCTAGGTGAATATAGCGAGCGGTATCCAGGGCTGTGCGAGTTGAATTTGTACTTTATTGCCTAGTAGATAGAGTCCTTATTTATTTCACTTCCTTTGCGGAGTGGAGTACTATTATTTATTCTGTGCCGTGACTTTGTTTTGATTTATAATAATGATATGTAATACGCTTCCTATATTTCAGCGCAGTGTACTCACTCACTCATCAGCCCCAAATACGTCCACTGCTGGACGAAGGCCTCCCCAAATACAAATACAAATAGTTTATTGATAACACCAAAGTTACACGTCAAATTTCATTAAGTATGTCACAATAAAATGAAATAATAATTATAAAAAATATGTTAATAATCTCTTATTTTAAAATAAGCTTCAATGTCATAAAACAAATTCTCTTGCAACCACGCTCTGAGCTTGGTTTTGAAACACCCGGTGGAAGGAGCATCCCGAATGGAAGCTGGTATAGGTTGTAGATCGCGGGCCCCAAAATATACACTGACCTCTCCGACTTGACGAGACGGTGTGTCGGGGTTATCAGTTGGTCTTTCTTTTTATTGCTTCGTAAAGCTAACGTGCTGTGAACGCCCCTACGTTGGAACGTTTCTAGGTTTACATTTTTACCCCTTTAATAGGGAGGGGTTGCCATAATCCCCATGCTTGGCAAGCGGCTTGGGGATCGCAGAGTGCTACCACCGTAAACCAAGAGGACGCTGCTGCCCGTCCTTCGGTGGTTCTGGATGCAGTTTTAGGACATACCCAGTTCCAGTATAGGCGCAGTACAAGTATCTTGTTATATCATTAAAATAAAAACAAAAAATTAATCACGCAGTACTAATTAATTGAGTTTTATAAAATAATTAGTTAGTAGTCTAGACTTAGCATTATTATTGTAGTAGTAGGACTCTTGGAGAATTTAGCTCCCGAGAGAGAGAGTATAGGACTCTATTGCAGAGTCCATCTGAGTGTATCTTTGGCAGTTATTCAACCGCCAAGCAGTAGTGTGCAAGTTTTACCGTGTTTCGATTTGAAGGGCAATGTTACCAGTGAAATTACTGGGCATGAAGAAAATTGACATCTAATATCTCAGGGTGATGAGCGTAGTGCAGTGCAGGATTTTGTTCGCAAATTCGCCAATCTGGCACTGCTAACTGAGTTATGTGCAGGTGTGATGCTTTTCACCAGGCGGACGATTCGCTTGTCTTGTCACTCCATTTTTTTTTAATAACATTAATCTCCTGAATATGCAAAAAAAATAAAGATCACATTAGGTAGTTAGGTAGTACGAAAAGTATGTACGTCAGAGTTCGCAGTTCTTTGAAGAGCGTGTCAACTAAAATTTTTCTCAAAGACGTCTCACCACTTTGTCTAAGTGTCCATGTAATGTAAGTCAACATTGAGCGCGCGCCTTTCGCTGGAAATTTAATTAATGCTGCCTGTACAAAGGCCGACAAAAAACAAAGTCTTTTTCAACTGAAATTTTAATACAGGAAAGATAAAAGAACATTTCAAGAGTAATTATTTTAATAAACATTTCGAAATTCAAGTTTTTTCCGTCTGGTTGTTCTAACATCTTTTTGATGGCTGCTGCTTGTAGAAATTCTTTGTCTGTCGTATTTATTTTGTACCTCTTGAGACGATTGTCTAGTTGGGTTACGGTTTTTGTGACGATTACATGATATTTGAGAATCTAAAGTCAAGTACAGTAATGGTTTTGCGTTTGGGGAATTATTGGAAAAATAATAAATAACTAGGCTGTGTAACCCACGCGTTCTTAAACTAAAATCAATTTTAGAGGTATCTGAACAAATTGAGTTATTATGCGATATATTTTACGGCTAAACATCTACGCAAAACTGTGGAAGTAGAGACGTGAAGTCGGAGAGGTCAGTGTATATTTTGGGGCCCGCGATCTACAACCGTATACCAGCTTCCATTCGGGATGCTCCTTCCACCGGGTGCTTCAAAACCAAGCTCAGAGCGTGGTTACAAGAGAATTTGTTTTATGACATTGAAGCTTATTTTAAAATAAGAGATTATTAACGTATTTTTATAATTATTATTTCATTTTAGTAAGTGATTATTTTTTTGTGACATACTTGAAATGAAATTTGACTTGTAACTTTGGTGTTATCAATAAACTATTAGTATTTGTAGTCAGATTTGACGCAGAACCGATAACCGCTGAGGTAGTCGTCTACTATGATCACGAATTGACAAACGTAGCCTTTGATTATATAAGAGAGAGCTAGTTCCTCCGAGAACGTAGCATATTCTTAATGATGAGTAAGTATGTACATGTATTGTCAACCCTTCCGTATTGTCAAACCTTTTTGTTACACATTGTATGTATTACTTAATTTAAGCACAAATAGTTTTAGAGTGAAATGGCTTAGACATTTTTAATAGACAGACAGACGGACACGGCAATACAGTTAAGATTATATACTAAAGGTCGCCCGCGACTTCGTCCGCGTACGGAAGAAATTCGGCCCGCTCCCAAAATTCACCACTTTAAATCATCCCGAGCAATTTTTTTCCAATTTAAAGTCTGTACGACCAGCGGTTTGGGCTGTGCGTTATCTGTCAGTCAGTCAGTCAGTCACCAATCAGTCAGGACAGAGCCTTTTATATGTATAAAAGAAGTGCAATGGCGGGCGAGCTTCCCATCACCTGTTCTGCAAGTAGTCAAGTGGCCTCTGTCATGTAAAGCTATAGGACCAGTATACCACTAGCTCTTTCAAAAAGTAATAAACTCGCCTAGGGCCCAAATTTCCAGCCAGCTGCCACCGACCCCAAAAAAACATTGAACTTCAATACGAAACAAACTTTGTACCTACCGATAATAACATAAAATAATATTTGAGTGTTATTATCGTAGCTAATCAATCAGATACGCTTGTTATGACTATTCAATTGTTTAATTATTTTTTTGTCTGAACAGCCTTATCTTCACGCGGGATAGATCCGGGTTATTATGAACATTCAGGATGACTAGCGATTATGAGTGTAGCAGGTAAGAACGAATAGGATGTCTCTTATCAAGGCTGATTTAATAGCATGTTTTTAGTAGCATGTGGATTTGTTCACTCATACATACTATATCATAATAATATACTAGTAGTTGCTCAAATATAGTATATCATGCTTATTTCGCACTTAACCCTATTTAGCCCAGTCAATCTACGAGACTTAGTTTGGCGGTTTTTGCGAATTAAAAAACAAATGTATTCAGCTATGATTGGCTTTATTTGCTGACGGACAATCAGTAAAAACTTTAACTAAGCAAATACGATCTTGGAATATTGAAGCTACTGATATTGAAGTAGTAGTGAATCACGGTCGAAGGTAACAGTTCGTAGTGAACCTGTGAACCGTACAAGGCCAGCGTGCGATAAATTGTAGAAATCGTCACACGCGGCGTGGGCCAGCCTTCGGAAATTAGTGTCGGGTGCTTATTTTGAAAAGTATGTATCTCGGAAACTAACAGGCGTGACGAATAATTTTTTCACATATTTTTTTTTGCTTTTAATAGAGAATTTTAAAAGCTGAAAATCTGAATGTGTTAACATTCTTGTTTATTTCAAAAAACGCAAAGTTACAATTCTGGTTTGTTTCGAATACACTTCTTGATAAATTTAAGACCTTTTATACGAGAGATACGTAGGTTACGATATAATACGTAGAAAACAAAAAGCTATTTTTATTTTATTCTAGGTCAACTTCAAATTTTCCTGGGCTAGCGTCTCGCGTGCTTGCCTAAAGCATTACAATAAACATGGAAATTCACCATATCTAGGATGAACGGTGTAGGGTTCTTTTCTTTCTTTACATCATTAATTTTCATGATATTTACCGAATATACAGAGATCACTTTTGAAGAATAACTTTGGTGTTATCAATAAACAATTTTGTATTTTACTTCTTTACAACAGTCGCTTGCGGGTTACCGCAAGCGACTGTTGTAAAGAAGTAAACACGCTCCACGGGTGGGGGTTTGACAGAGTCTTTCTAGCTTAGCCTAAATATAATATAAACACTATAAATTTCAGCTTAACCTTCGAAACGATGATGTGTAAAACTGGAAAGATAATGCAAAATAAGAGTTCTAGATAGAAACAAATAATTGAGCGTTAATAGACCGCCATTGGTCTGAATCAAGAACCGTGAGAGAGACCCGCAGCGTGTTTCACCAACCAACATAAGTATCTACATAATAATTATTATCAGAGAGACAGAGCTGGTGCGGCTTGTGAAGCGGCTGAAAAAGCTAAAGCATGCAAATACAGGAGTCTAGGCTCCGAATATGATTTTGTCCCATTCGGTGCCGAGACCCTTGGTCCGTGGGGTCTTAGAGCTTTAAGGCTTTTTAAGTAAATAGCAAAAAGGTTAGTCGACATCACAGGAGACCGAAGAGCTGGCAGCTACCTCGGACAAAGAATTAGTCCAGCTATTCAAAGAGGGAACGCTGCCAGTATCTTCGGAACCTTCCCTAAAGGGACTCCTTTTAATGATATATTTTAGTAATTATATTATATTTTTTCAGGTTTTTAGTTTTAGTTTCATTATTCTAGTATAGTAGGTATTTTTGTCCAATGTGATTACATTCTGTTTTGTATGTTCTATTATTATCAAACCTTGAATCCTCGTCCGAGTGCCTATTCCGGGTCATCTCTCGTTCTACATACACGTGAAAACTCACCTCTGAAAACGTCCCTGCCCCCTTTAGCAGCCAAAACGCAAGATTGCGACCTTTTCGTGGGTGGCGGGGACAAATTCAAATCGTCAATCCGTGCCAAACTTTCAAATATTCCTTTAAAATGTATTTTAAATAATAACTTATCTTTTAGATTACTAATATTATCTGCTTCTGCTTAATTATGGAAGCTGTGTTGTAATTTATTTCACTTAAAATACTTTTCTGTTAAATTATAGATATGTTATATTGTAGCTTAATTCACTATGAAACTTTAAATCACTAGCGATCTGACTATGACTTGCTATTTCATACCCATGTAGTCAACACCTATAATTGTGATGACGTTTAGCTAGTATCTGCCCTGTCTCCGTTAGTATGCAATGACGTACATCATGTTGGTATTCTTAATAAATAAATAAATAAATAATCTTTCATCATGTCATCTATCCAAAGTTTCCCCATAAACTTTGCAATTTTTTTTTTTGGATAAGCAGGCCTTCAAAATACCTTCCTCCTAGTATTGTACGGGCATACCACTAAATTACTCTCTAATTAATTTCATAACGCTACAGGTGGTCTGTTTCGTTACAACGGACTGCGCATTTTCACTGTAAACAATATTATATTAACCTTTGTCACATTCTATGCTTATCTTTACAAAATAGTCATAACATTTTATAAACAGTATTTGCAAGTCATTATGAACATCGACATTTTCGTTAGTACCTACGTACCTATCGAGATTACTTCAAGTACCTAAGTACACCTGCGATAATGTACGATAACGGCAATACATACAGTATATATTAATGAAAATTTCAAGGGGGTAAATGTTGATGATTTATAAAACCATTTACTGTCAGCTGGTAACGTTGAATCGGATTACTGTGCCAGAAGAAGGACATTGTGATAATCATTGCAAACAGCATGCAAACATGAACCTAAAAATCGCCAAAAAAAAACAACCATTGCGCGTTCCATACATTTTGTCATATGCCATTTTGGGTATAGGCCGATTCAAACTTAATGGCAGCTGTGAAGTTAGGCGCGAGACGCTGCGCAGTAGCAAAAATAAGGTGTGCCAAACTTTCAAATATTCCTAAAAAATGTATTTTAAATAATAACTTATCTTAGATTACTAATATTATCTGCTTCTGCTTAATTATGGAAGCTGTGTTGTAATTTATTTCACTTAGAATACTTTTTTGTTAAAGTATCGATATGTTATATTGTAGCTTAATTCACTATGATACTTTAAATCACTAGCGATCTGACTATGATTTGCTATTTCATACCCATGTAGTCAACACCTATAATTGTGATGACGTTTAGCTAGTATCTGCCCTGTCTCCGATAGTATGCAATGACGTACTTACATCATGTTGGTATTCTTAATAAATAAATAATCTTTCATCATGTCATGTATCCAAAGTTTCCCCTTAAACTTTGCATTTTTTTTTATTGGATAAGCAGGCCTTCAAAATTCCTTCCTCTTAGTATTGTACGGGCATACCACTAAATTACTCTCTAATTAATTTCATAACGCTACAGGTGGTCTGTTTCGTTACAACGGACTGCGCATTTTCACTGTAAACAATATTATATTAACCTTTGTCACATTCTATGCTTATCTTTACAAAATAGTCATAACATTTTATAAACAGTATTTGCAAGTCATTATGAACATCGACATTTTCGTTAGTACCTACGTACCTATCGAGATTACTTCAAGTACCTAAGTACACCTGCGATAATGTACGATAACGGCAATACATACAGTATATATTAATGAAAATTTCAAGGGGGTAAATGTTGATGATTTATAAAACCATTTACTGTCAGCTGGTAACGTTGAATCGGATTACTGTGCCAGAAGAAGGACATTGTGATAATCATTGCAAACAGCATGCAAACATGAACCTAAAAATCGCCAAAAAAAAACAACCATTGCGCGTTCCATACATTTTGTCATATGCCATTTTGGGTATAGGCCGATTCAAACTTAATGGCAGCTGTGAAGTTAGGCGCGAGACGCTGCGCAGTAGCAAAAATAAGGTGTGCGGTGTGCGTAGAATCGCAAAGTCTCGCTTGCAGCGCACTTCACAGCCGCCTTTAACTTTGAATCAGTCTATACCTACCACAGAAAAGCGAAAGCCCTACTCCTGAGGTAGAACGGCTGTCAAAACAATATTGTAAAGTATTTGTATGGAAAACCGCTGTCGCCAGTTTGACACATAATTGTATAGAAACTACGATGAAAAAACGCCAATCATTGGTCGTGCATTTGAAGTAAAACGCTCGAAATGCCATTTTACAACAGATTCAAATTGATCTAATTACGATGCACTGTGGTTTGGTTGATGGACCTGGGAATGTCCTAAAACTGCAACCAGAACCGCCGGAGGACGGGCAGCAGCGTCCTCTTACCTAACTGTGGTAACACACTGCGATCTCTTAGTTAACTGTGGTAACACACTGCGATCCACAAGCCGCCTGCCAAGCGTGGGGATTATGGCAACCTCTCCTTATTAGGGGGAGGCCTTCGTCCAGCAGTGGACGTCTTCCGGTTGTTGATGTTGATGATGTGGTTTGGTTTCCTACGCGTCTATTTAAATTGTCTTTTTGAGTATTCTTAGTTTAAAAACATGTATATATTGGTAGAATTGTCTTTAAGTCCATTTATACTTAAAGCCGGCTAGCGCGGCTCGACACATTTCCGGTCTATTCACTTCTCTCTTCAGTGATACCTTTTTTTGTATTTTTTTGCGATTTCAGGTTTTGCCCCAAATTATCATAATGATGGTCATCATTGTAACATTCCGACTTAGTATTATCATTCTGCATAACTGCGTAAATTCGCCCCGTAGATACGAGCATAGTTTAAAAAACGTGTGTTCCGCATTGAGCTATATTAGTTATATAGCTCAATGGTGTTCCGGTTGTTTTACCCGAGAGCCAGTTTCCATTCTAGAAAATGTATGTTTACCATCTAATCACCGATCATCAGGCCTACATTGTCAAACAGCCTGTTGATCTAAAACTATAATACGTCTCGTTTCTAGTTGAACACAATTTATAAAAGTACTTACTTATATAAAACAACCGACATCAATTTCGTTTTCCCAAATCTTTTTCCTATGTTATTTTGATTAAAAACCAAACAACTGAGCCGATTTCGATCAAATTTATCTTAGACCACCTCTGAAATATGACCTACCAACCAAAAAATTATAAATAATAAAATAATTGGCGGAGTAATCGCGTAACATATAATATAGTACTCGCCACGCAAGTTGTAAAAAGTGGGGATCGCAGAAATAAAAAAAACACACAAAACACTTAGCATACACAAAAAAACACACACACAACAAAAAACATATCATAACATTAAAAAAATACAGTCGAATTGAGAACCTCGTTTTTTGAAGTGTTGAAAAGATAATAATAATTATGTCACGTTTCAATTAAGAGTGCGACTAATGCCAGAAAAATAACAGATTTCACGCGCGCGTCTTCCATTAGTTTAGAGTCGATTTTTAGGTTTTTCCCCTACCTATAGTATTTTTTTAATCTGAATATTTACGTTCTTTATCATTCAACTATGTGTTTAAAAATACACCTTTTGCTTACTTTTGGCATTAGTTGCCCCTTAATACACAATTAATAAAATAAGAACGTTTTGCTCTTCTCTGTTACACAGAATAGGAGGAACTTTTTCTGTAACACCTAATCTATTAATCTATTATTATTTCGTGATAAAATATTCTTATCTCAGATGGCCGACCGCCCAAATAATAATCCCCACCACTAAATGTTTCTACTTATCAGTTTAGTTTACACTAAGAATATTGTTTCATGTGTTAGTTTGTATGATAGTGTTACAATAAAAAAAATATATAATTCAATAATTATTACAATAATTACAATAGTTACAATAATAATTATAAATTTTAATTTTATTTGCGGACATACTGACAGTGTTCAAAACTAAGTAACAAAATTCCTATGGCTATTTCTGATGATATGGGGGGTCCAATGTTTAGGCACTGGGTCTCTGTTCATATGAACAAGAACACAAATGACCTAGCACTATTGTGCATCATCCGTTTTTTTTTATGACAAACACCCATCTACAGTGTGAATTTAAAGATTTTGTAATTTATGGGTACAATGACTGAAATAACACTTTTTATTTATTATACCTACAACACGTACGTTCTACAATTTCATAGATTTTCTTGTAGTCAGCGATTTTATTTGGGTCATTATACTGGGTGATTTCTTTTAAACATTTGGGTGTTGTGTGATACCCAAGCGACACACCAAAGTATTTTTACTGTGTCGTTTTGTTTAGTTTAACGCTCTTACAAGAGCTTAAAGGCTAGACAAGCGTCTCTCGCCGCTGAAGTGACAATATTTTTTTCACCTCACAAGCTCGGAAAGATTCTGTTTATCATTCGTAATCTGAGTGCAAAATTGCATTTTGTCAGCTAGCGTGGAAAAAGTTTTTAATATTCGGACTTTTCTATTCAATAATTTTCTTTACCACCAGTCCGCTGAAAATGCATAATAGTTATGTCAATGCGCTACCTCATTAAATTGAATATATACCCAGAGAGCTAGATCCTCCAAGTTCAATCGCAATGGCCAGCACGTAGGCAGCATTAAAAAAACTCTAGCTTTTTCCTCGCTGTAGTGAGGTGAAAAGTTGTGTGTTTCGCTCGGCAGCAAAGTTATTTTGCGTCTCGTACCTTTGAAACCCTCGCTACGCTCTGGACTGTATATTTGAACCAGCGCAGCGGGTAACACTGGGAGACCTTACTAGTGCATTTTATTAAATTTGCGGATACAGATTCAAGATCAATCCATATCACTGATACAGTATATTATATAAAATATACAAACACAACCGTTACTCATAATTTTTTGGAAGCTAATACAATCGAACGTGAGTGTTTTTTTAATTTACTTTTTTTTACTATCTTCGCCAACTGTTGTCTGTTGTACTGTGCTGTTGTTGATAAATAAATAATAAATCATCTCTCCGTATATCATCATCAGCCCGGAGACGTACACTGTTGAATGTAGGCCTCCCCCTTAGACCACCATACTGTACGACAACCTGCCATTTGCATTCACCGGTTGCCCGCGACTTTTACAATGTCGTCGGTTCATCTAGTGGGAGGCCTTCCTACGCTGCGTCTTCCGGTTTGCGGTCGCCACTCAAGAACCTTTCTTCCCCATCGGTTATCAGTTCTTCGAACGATGTGTCCTGCCCATTGCCACTTCAACTTGCAAACCCTGCGAGCTATGTCGGTGACTTCGGTTCTTTGGCGAATATCCTCGATCCGGATTTTATCGCGCAAAGTAACTCTCCGTATATACAGAAAAAATATACAATAATTTATATTCCTATCTCGTAGATTTTGTTTGGGTTCTACATTATAACAATTTATGGAGGAAAAAAAAAAACTGGTGCAGAGTACTGAGACGTTATTATTTGATTATTAAAGAGAGCCTAATTATCCAAGCTAATTAACAACAATTTGTCGCACACCACCTCTACAAATCAGCTAAGTTCACGTTCAAGTCATTTATTCGCTCGCTGGTACTGCTTGCCACTTCAAGTGCTGTAGATACTCTGTAACAGCTTGAGGTGATGCTGAACTCTTTTGGGCTGTTGTATTGTAAATCAAATCAAATTTATTTAGGTCAGACAATTTTTTTAGTAAAAAAATAGCTTAAGCAATTAAAGGTTAGTTACTTACTTAAGCCTCTTACTCAGTCATTAACTGTACAAAATGCCTCAGTATTGGCACTTGGTGGATGTCAGCCACTATTTTCAGGATGCTGTTGAGGCATTCGACGCAGCGTAGGCCTCACATGCTGTCAAACACTCTCCGAGAGCCCCCGCAATCGGACTCAACAGCAACATGTCATCCGCGTAGCTTATGTTATTCACACTAACATGGCATCCGACACGCATTCTGCTAAGCCCGACTATGAGGTCATTAACATAAAGGTTGAAGAGCTTTGGAGACGATAACCCTGTCTCACACCGCACTCTAACCTATATGACTTGGAGAGTCTGTTAGATCACTTCACATTGTTGTTTTGATTAGCATACCAATAGCGGAAAAAAAACAGGATTTCTACCGGCACACGCCTGCAAATTTTCTCCAGAGCACTTCGTAAGAGACGAGGTCAAATGCTTTGGAGAGATCCAGAAAATAGGTGTATACAGGCATCTTTTGACTACTGTAGTATTGGACAGTAAGCTTGAGCCCAATGATGATAGTCCAGACTGAAATCCAAACTGAGCGTCATGTAAGTCTAAGTATTTATCTAGAGACGAATCAAGAATAATGTGCAACACTTTAGCTATCGTAGTTGCGAGAGAGATCGGGCGATAGTTACCTACTCTTATCTGCAATTTCTTCAGTCTTGAAAACTACGGACTATCGGACTACGGGCACAACACTGTGGTTTTCATTAAGTCTGGTGGAAGATAAGAGTAACTTGTACAGATAGAAAAGAACATTGACAGGAGTCTCGGGAATTATATTTCCGCATGCTTCAGATGCTCGATGCTGAGCCCGTCATGTCCGGGAAATTTGCCTCTACTCATTCGTCTAATAAAATCAATAAGGAACTTGGTTAGCTGAAAAACTTAGCAAAGGAACCCAATGGTGACCGTACTTTGAAGTGTTCCTTAAAAATATTTGCGTTCTCCACTGGGTTACCTCTGCCGTCAACACTTTGTCGGGAGGCCGGGCTTAGTGTCCATTTTCCCAGTAGTCTTCCAAAATTTGCTAACGACGGCCGTTAGCAGATCTCTTTTTGCTATTATGACCGTATAATTTTTTTCTTGATTTGTTTGTACCATTTTAGCCTTACTTTGAAGATCTTACGGTACTATTTATTATGGTATAGCGCTGTAGTTGCGCGCCTTTGTAACTTGTATCTATATATTACCAGTTTTACTTTTTACAATTTGCCACTCATTTACTTCTTCTGGTATCTGTGTGCAGGGCTTTATCCCTCCACAGCTAATCCTACCCAATTTATTCAATTTACGTGTTCCCGCCTTGTAAACAGATTTAGTCGCTGATTACCGTTCGAGTTAATGATCGATGCTTGTTCCGCTGCGGGCGTGCAGGTAGCATTATTAGCAGGTGTAACTGAACCTTGAATGATGTAATCGAAGAGTGCTTGCTGAGGATTCCACGCGTGACTCAATAAGCACCGTCCTGCTCTTGTTCACAACATTGTTGCGCCTGATACCGGTTAGTTCGTCGATCTCACTCGCGCATATTGAAACCTTGGCCACGTGCCTACATCCATCTGTTTGATTAGTTGTTCGCGTTGAACAGAGACGGACACTCCTTTGTTCGCGCCAGTAGGCAATTCGGTAGGCGTCGAGTGACAGTTTACTAGATCAGCTGATGCTTGCGTTGATTTTATAGAAACGTATTGGATTCCTAAAGTTCCACTGCTTAGCTCATAGCTATCTTGTAAGCATGCTCCTCTTCTAGTATTAACATATTCTTTTCTACAACAGATACATGCTTCATAAAATTATTATGTTCTACTTCTTGCCAAACAAGCCTATTTTTTAGTTGTAGCGCCGTTAATTGATTTTGTAGGCTCGTGATATCTTTCAACAGCCGAGTACAAACGATATGGTCACCCTACACTCGGAACTAGGTGAAGACATAATGGGAAATAATTCAGTGTTGAATCATTTCAAAGAGTTGTCCCTTATATGAGACATATAATATCTTCCAGGTGTCGTGACATTATCTTCTTTCCCTCCTTACTTCACTATGGATCCTTCTTCGGATTAGGAAGCGAGTCAAATAGCAAAGACTGTGCCCTATGTAATACTCTCGAGGTTGAAGGATGAAGTAACCAGTAGGGGAATTCGCTCTTCATCCATATATTCCTCCAGCACATTGCTTGCAAGCGTTTGCAGTGTTGTTATTATGGGTGCGTCTCATCTAACATATCCCAGTCGGACCTGTCACCAAGGTTTAACATACATAGTGTTGCGCTAGTAGTGAGTATTTCTGGGTAGAAAAATATAACCGAACAGAAATGATTGTTAAATGAAATAGCATTAGATAAAGCAAACATCACACCAAACGAATATTATCGAATGAATGAAAATTATACCATTTGAATATTAGCGCCTTGGTCAAATCATTTTTTTTTATTAGAAACAAAAAATAAGCAAAAAAAAAAATTATACACGCCGATTCAATGCGAGACGCTGCGCACTAGCAAAAATTAGGCGTGCGGTGTGCGTACAATCGCAAAGTGTCATTCGCAGCGCACTTCTCGGCCACCATTAAGTTTGAATCAGTCTATTATAAACGTTGTTTTCAAGTGAAATTATACTAAAAGTGGTTATAGTGAAATCAGGGAGACCCAAACAACCTACCAGCTTTCTTTTGTTCAATTTCAGAAAATGATCTTCCTGATATGGGCAGCGGTTCTGATCATAGCTATCGCTTTCTACCTCCGCGATACATATTCAGTTCTGGACAAATATGGAGTGAAGTACTTGAAGCCTGTTCCGCTGCTGGGCAACATGCTGAATGTCATCACGAGGAAGTCTCACGTGGCTGAAGATATGCAAAACGCTTACACTGCATTTCCTGAAGAAAGGTGGGTCCACTAGTTATGTCCACTATATTGGCTGCAACTGTTTAAAGACGTCTGTACAGGATAGAAGATGGCTTTCTTCCAACCTAATTAGGTACAGATTAAAATGTCATATTATTATCATAATTTTTGTATAAAGCTTGCATGTAAAGGGGGCTCGAAGAACTGATAACCGATGGAGAAGAAAAGTTCTTGAGTGACGACCTTGAATTGGAAGACGCAGCGTAGGAAGGCCTCCCACTAGGTGGACCGACGACATTGTAAAAGTCGCGGGAAACCGATAGATGCAAATGGCAGGTTGTCGTACAGTGAGGCGGTCTAAGAGGTAGGCCTTCGTTCAGCAGTCTCCGGGTGACACGAGTCTCCGGGTGACTCCGGGTGACGCAGGGTCACACGGATGATGATGTGAAGGGGGCGGGTCGCATAGCAATTAGCCGCGCAGATCGTTATATACACTATTATGAACATTTTATTATGAACTATCGCACACTATGCTGTGGCGCAGAGGATTAGCGATGATTGCCCGACGGATATCCGCGACGACCTTTCGAATTTCCTCCACGCGTAGGTTTTTAACGTGCGCTAGACGCGTTGCATCTCATTCTGCAATTTTTGCAATGTTTAACCACAGAAATCATAATGATAACGGTTTAAATAATGGTTTTACTTAATAATCAAAGCGTAGGAATTATTGTTTTGTATATGATAAAATAGAGCGGCTCAAGCACAATGCGTTTAACGCAGCGAACGCCGCATGTAGGAAATGTGCTCTATATAAATATGGAGGCAGTTTTGACGACGTACTCGCTCGATGTTTTTCATTGTTCCTTTTTCAACTGAATGACCGGACGAGCAATACGTTCGTCTGGTGGTAAGTATCTTGCCTGCCCATAACATTAGCAGTGCCAAAATTATGAAATTGCGAACATTATTGCACAATATTGCTTTACCCCAATGGGGTCATTTATGTCGTTACGTCCATTACTTGTGCTAAATAAGATCTGCATGTAATATATAAGTTACATAATGTTTGCAATAAAATATTGAGTATTGAGTATTGAACAAAATCCTGCGTCGCACTGCACTGCGCTCGTCACCCTGAAATATTAGATATCAAATTACTTCATGTCCAGTAATTTCTCTGTTCTAGTTCTACTGCAGTAATTTATTTTTACTTCGCGGAGGTACAACAGATTTGATATTTTTATCACAGATTCTCCGGCAAGTATGCTTTTCTGAAGCCTTCAGTGTTGCTTCACGACCTTGACCTGATCAAGAAGATAGGTGTCAAAGACTTCGATCATTTCATCGACCGTCGCCCTGTCGTGGACGAGACAATTGAACCATGCTTTGGAAGGAGTCTTTTCTCTTTAAGAGGTATGTTTTTTTGGCAATCTTTATCGCTAATGTTTTTCGCGTGGTCCCTATAATATTTTCACAAATTATGAGCTCCTGTATAACTTGGAATATTGTCTTTTTCACGAACGACATCTTTACTATCAGTAACACTACAGATTCTGACCCATAGGTTGGGATGTTTAGGTAAGTACGTGCTATTATTATTTATTTTTAGGAATGGCAATAAAGTGTCCTTTACAAGTCTCAGAAACAAGTGGCAGATTCCTTTTGTATAGTAACTAGCCCACTAGAAAATCTTTCGAAACATTTAACGAAAAAACGAAAAAAAAAACTCGATATTGAGGACCACATTTACAACTTTGCTGATTAAGCCACTAACTTCCAGGTCAAGAATGGAAAGACATGCGCTCCACCCTGAGCCCCGCATTCACGAGCTCCAAGATGCGTGGCATGGTCCCCTTCATGGTAGAGGTCAACGAACAGATGATCAGGATGCTCAAGAAGAAGATAAAGGAATCTGAGAGTAATTATTATAGTTGTTTTTATTTATTTGTATAGATAGTTGAAGAAACAGCAAAGCGGGTCAACAAGCATTGAAGAACTGTTATTTTTTCAACCGACGTAAAAAACCGACTTTTTGTATGTGTGTTACGCGATTACTCCGCCAATTATGAATTGATTTTGATGATTATTTTTTGTTTGATAGGTATCCTATTACCTTCAGAGTTGGTTCCACAAAATATTATCAAAATCGGTTCTGTAGTTTGGTTTTTAAAACAAAATTATTGAAATAAATCAAAATAACAGAAAATATTAAGATGTCATCTTGGTAGATAGTCGAAATAAAAGTCGGTTGTTTTTTTTAACTTTTTTTTATGTTGATTACAAAGAAGCATTTACATTTAGTAATAAGCTTTTGCGTTTACCTTATCGATGAAATAGTAACTGCTATATTTAATCTATGGTGTAGGTCTTTATAATTATTAAAATTAAAATCTGCAGGTGGTTCTGTGGACATTGAATGCAAGGATCTCACCACCAGATACGCCAATGATGTCATCGCGTCCTGCGCTTTTGGAGTCAAACTAGACTCACATACTGAAGAAAACAACGAGTTTTACTTGAACGGCAAGGGTATCGCCACTTTTGGCGCCAGAGCTATTTTAGTGGTGTTTGGATATCAGGCTTTTCCAAAGTTAATGAAGGTAAAGTATTTGTGAATTGGTATCTTAAAAGTGACACAGATCAAAATTATGTCAATAGTAGCTAACGATAGTTGGAACGTAAGCATAAGAGTTTTTGTATTAACATGACGAATTTCCTGTATGATCACGCGTTTAATATAATTCGCGTATTTATTGCACAGAGTTGAATTCTTGGTAACTTTTACTTTTACCGTCGAATATCTCTCTCTCTCTCTCTCTCTCTCTCTCTGTGTGTGTGTGTGTGTGTGTGCATGTGTGTGCGTGTGTGTGCGTGTGTGTGTCTCTCTCTGTTTCTCTCTTTCTTTCTATAGTGAGTGTTTCCGATAAAGAAAGATAAAGAAAACTTACTTAAACTAATTTTTGGTTTTAGAAAATGAACATCAAGCTGTTCTTAAACAGCACTATAAGCTTCTTCAAGAGCTTAGTGATGAACAACATGAAGGAACGAGAACTACATAAAATCCTCAGACCAGACATGATCCACCTTTTGATGGAAGCTAAGAAAGGTAATTCAAATATTTAATTTTCATAGCTGTAAAAAAATCTTTTCAAATATTCCACAATGCCATATTGTTCCATGGTTGACGTTCCAAAAATTCGACGCAAGAAAAAAATCGATTTAAAACTTTTTCTGATTTAGCGTATCTAATTCTTAAATCGTAATTTTTCAGGAAAACTGACCCACGAAGACAAAACTCACACTGCTGACACTGGGTTTGCTACTGTCGAAGAATCTGAGTATGGAACTAAAGCAGTAAACCGAGGTATGTCAGAAATTTTATGTGAAGTATGAAATCCATAAACCAATACCTTGTATAGGTATTTGTTACTAAGTTTAAGTTTACTAAGCTGAAAGGCGATGGTGGTCTAAGGGGGAAGCCATCGTTCAGCAGTAGACGTCTCTGGGCTGATGATGAAGCCGAAAAGAGTCGATACTCATCTATGAGAACAACTTTGGCTGTAAGCTAACTGCCACAGCCAAAGCTGGGAAACAGCAATAAAAAAAACGATTGTTTACATGGGAAAATTATCATTCATCCTCGACAAAATGTCTGAAACAACTACTTTTTACTTTGCGATCTCATGGTTGGTCCCATAGTACTAAAGGTCATTAATGAGTTCAATGATCTTTTGTCTAGCAAATTTACGCATAAATGAGATATCAATTACATTACTTAAAAATGAGGTTTTCTCCAAAATGTAAGCATAATGTTTTGGTTTTCCGCAGAATGGTCAGACACTGATCTTATAGCTCAAGCCGTTCTGTTCTTCGTGGCCGGTTTCGAGACTGTGTCGTCAACTATGTCGTTCCTCCTTTATGAGCTGGCTCTCAACCCTGACGTGCAGGACCGCCTGGCCCAGGAGATTAGGGAGAATGACGCCAGGACCGGAGGGAAGTTCGACTACAACTCCATACAGAATCTCAAGTACCTGGACATGGTTATTTCTGGTAAGTTGGGCTCAGCTAGTGCCAAGCTAGTACTTACTTCATAATCAGTCTTTTCATATTCTGCATAACTATATGCAATTTTAAATATTTTCATTGTTTTGTCAATTGACTATTGACAACATTATTCACTATATTCACATTATATATTATTAAGCACCAATATAAACAGGAGCTTGTTTCACAATATTGTCACGGTTATTGAGTCACGGTAAATATTTAGATTTTAACAGTAAAGAAGAAGGAAGATGACGTACGTGCATCCGGCACATATTTCATCCTTCAGACATGTTAAGCAGGCTTCTTCGTGATGTTTTCCGATACTAAAATGCGTGAAATTATCCCAAAAATCTATTGTAATATTATTTTTCTTTTCAGAGGTCCTCAGACTGTGGCCTCCAGTGATTGGTTTAAGCCGAGTGTGTAACAAGGATTACAACATCGGCAGAGCAAATGATAAAGCTCCACGCGATTATATCGTAAGTATTTATCCACACCGGAACCAACGGTCCTACAGTGGACGTTTTCTGGCTTTTGATGATGATTTATCAGAAATCGTAATAGTGTCACCGTGGTACACTATATTACTGGTTGACTTGTAAATTTATATTTATCAATAAAAGACTTTGACTTTGGTAACTGGTAATATTTTCGTTATAAGGGCAAATATTTTCCGGGATTAAAAATTGCTTTGTAAACTAACTACTTAATCATTTGAGACAGATTAATTAACTACTTAATAATCTGAAACAATTTAATTAATTAACTACTTAATAATCTAAGACAGCTTAACTTATAAATAACTAGAGACAGTATGAAACAATTAAACGGGAAGAGGGCGGGGCTTTTGGATGTTTAGACTTTGACTAACCCTTTAAATAAGTAAGTATAAGTAGCAGTTTTAAATATATAATTTTATTATTGTGCTATAATTGGTGTAACATGCTTTTCTTTCAGTTCCGAAAAGGAGATGACGTCATTATCCCGGTGTTTCCGGTCCACAGGGATCCCAGATACTTCCCAAACCCTGAAAAGTTTGACCCTGAAAGGTTCTCAGATGAAAACAAGGGAAACATCAAGCCTTTTTCGTACATGCCTTTTGGAGTTGGGCCTAGGAACTGCATTGGTAAGTACATTATGTTGGATGATCCTTTGCTAGGATCAGAGAAGATAGATTCACATACCTACAGCGTTGAATGTCTTCTCCGAACTTCATCAGGCTTCCCCACAATGTATTCTTTCTTCAAAAAGCCAGTAATATGATTTTTATAAGTACGAAAAACATTAAACCCAGATTAAGTTAATCCTTACTAGATTAAACCTTACCCTGCATGATGCAGGGTAAGGTTTAATCGACGTGTGACGCAAATAAATATTGAACATAATAATCACGCGCCATCTTCTAATAAATTATTATCACGTTGGCAGTGATATTTTACCACAGGCAACAATCCTCGTCTACTCATTTCTTTTATTTCTTTGTGCAAATACTTATGGGACAAAACTACATTATAACTTACTAGCTACATTATAACTACTTGTGGTTGCATCTGAGATTCCTGAGGTATAAAGTAGCCTATGTGTTATCCCAATGTTCAGATTCAGATTCAGATATTTATTGCCATTCCGTTCAGTACATGGTGTTTATAAAAGTAGGTACATAAGTTCAACGGACGGTGTTTACGCTACCTTTGTACCAAATTTCATCTAAATCCGTTCAGCTGTTTTTGCTTGATTATGTAATAAACATGCAATGGTTGCCCGGAAGAGATTGCTTTTAGTGATAAAGCCGCCAATTGTTACACTAGTTCTTACTTATTATTTCTGTTCATCATGACTGTTATCATTGCTTTTGGGGTGTACAATAAAGAGATTATCTATGTATCAAACATAAAAACTTCAATTAGGTAATTTAAATATTAGTAGGATAGACGGCAAAATGACTACAGTACTTTAACCACTACAGCTTGTTTTTCTTGTGATTACATTGGTTGGACTTCTAAGAATAAAATGTGTTTCCCATTAAATGGCATTATGCCATAAGTGATGAACAATAAACTTTTACTAATGCGTAAACGTATTCTTTCATGCTCACTATAGTTGGTTATGGATACATTAACCTCACTTTCAATGTTTTTGTCTTTCAGGATCCAGATTCGCCTTGTGTGAGGTGAAAGTGATGGCATACCAGATGATCCAGCAGCTCGAGCTCTCTCCCTGCGAGAAGACTACCATCCCGCCCAAACTGGACTCCAATACCTTCAACACTATCCTGCAAGGCGGTTACTGGGTTAGGTTTAGAGCGAGAAATTAAATGTTTATGAAATAATAGTATTTTTTTTAACTGGAGCTATAATAAGGTACGATGTTCGACTGTACGATGATCCACAGGACATATCAGACAAGAAAACATATATAAATAGTAATATTCGCTTATGCCTGCGACTCCGGACGGGCTTCATGTTTTCCCGCACTCATATAACTTTTTCCACACAAGAAGTTTAACAAAGAAGAAGAAGAAGAAGAAGAAGAAGTTTAGTTAGTTTTTAGTTTCTTTCTTTTTGATGATTCCCTCACAGAATCAATAAATAATTTTCAAATTATATAAATGCTTGGAGGATTTAGCTCCTCTCTCTCCTCTCTCTACAACGTTATTATTAGTATAGAGAAAAGCCGAAACACCCCAAAAAGTTTAAATTTCAAAGTAAAAGAATATGTCAAAAGTATTTAAAGCTCGCAAAGTTACGCTTTTGCTAAGTTGGCTTGTTGTTCCCACAAAATCATGGTCACCGTAACGCAAGCTGTTTGTTTACGCACGGCGGGGATGCGCCGCCGCCGCATCAGACGTTGCCGCCGCAGTGGCGATCTATTGATTTGCATTGCTAATAACTGTGTCCAAATTACACAATTAATATTATTTAATTGTTTAAAAAAAATGCGACAAAATGTAACGTGGTGTAAAAACTATACCAATCGATTCTGAACAAACTACTTCCAGGTTTGCACTATACTAAAAATAACGTTGTATAAATGTCAATAATTTTACCCCCTTGAAAATCCACCCCGATTTTCAAAAATCTATCCTAGTGGATACTTACACTTTATAAATAACATTATACTCTCCGAATGTTATGCTTTTAGGGCCAGAAATTCAAGCTAGACGTTGATTTACTGATGAACTTTGAATTTTACTCCCTATTTAACCCCCCTATCCCTATCCCTATTTGAAGGGAAATGATTTTTCAATATGTGATACACGTTGTCTTACGTGGAGACTACACACATGACATTTCAAACGTACACAGAACAAGCTTATCGGCGTTTACATAGGTATATTTTGTTCGACGATAACGTAAATAGCTAATGTTCATACAATTTTATTTTTAAGTTTTAATATAAAATGGAAGTGATCCTGCCAGGGCTATGCCAGGCTGTGCTGACGCTGCGTCTTCCGGAATAAACACACAATAATTTATAAAATGAAACCAATGTAATAACAATAACTTCCACTTTTTTCTATAACCCTGAATCCTTGAAAGGCCTCGTGTATTCGTTTACGAACTTTGATTATATAGAGAGAGAGCTAGAGAGCCCCACCAAGTTTACAAATGATAGTTATGGAGTCAGTTTATCAAACCTTTGATAGTGGTTTATTTGTCTCACGAATCAACGATAAGGCGACATGCAAAATTTTCGATTATCGATGGTATTTTCTCAATTTATATTTTTATGTGATTCAAACTCAAAACGGTCTCGATTGGTTTTTCTTTATTTATTTAGGTTGTAGAATCAGTAGTAGAGATTTATATTATTATATTATAGTGAAACATACATTTTGGCCATGTGAAATATTCACCCAAATATCTTTCGATAAATATTTTTATCTTAGATTTCCGATCCACCCGAATAACTTTCACGATATTCTCTATCACTAAATATTTTTACTTAACATGTGTATACTACACTAATAATTACTTTATGAGTGAGTTTTTGTGTATATATCACAATTATTATTTCTAAAACGCCTTATTTTGGTCCCTTCGGGACTTCAATAGTTTTCTATACACCATGGTTTGTACTGTTTGCAAAAACATACAGAGTAAGCTTAATCAACAACATGGAAACTTAATTAATTTGTTTTTTTTACCTTTTATGTACCTACTACGAAGAAATGCGAAGTAGGAGCAGTGGTATTATTTTGATAAAATGGCGGATGATACTGAGGGACACAAGTAGTGTGTTTTTATTTTTATTTTATTACATATTGCAATACCAAAACCGAATCACTGATTATCGTATGCGCATTGCTGATTAACTAGATATGTTATATAAAATATACACTGGTGTCGATTCTGTTGCACCGCTCACTAAACTAATCTGACAGGTCTAAAATTATACGCGTCTCATTTCATTTCAATATGTTAGAAAAGGATGTCAACAGGTATCGTCCTGTAAAATTAAGTTTAGTTTAGTGAGCAGTGCAACAGAATCAACACCAATGTCAAACTTTGTGCATTATTATTTGGAAGCTAATACAAAGAACGTGAGTGTTTTCATAAATACATGTAGCTCTAGATAAACGTATAAAAATTATCATTCCGTCATCTGCATAGAAAAAACCTGTGTGTGTGGGTGTATGATACCTGTTTCAATGTCTATGTTGTGTTTTAAATTTAAAATAGTTCTGGAAGTTTCTTTGGAGTATATCAAATTTAGAGTTCACGTTAACGTAATGGAAACTTTGGAAACTTGTCGTCTAGAGTATTGAAACGTCGTTATCAAGCTTTTCCAAACTTAAAATGAAGGTAAAAATAATTATATTTGTTGTTTGTATCTTATTTTGGAGTCATTGGACAATACATATCTGCGTACTAGGTGTGAGTGTTTGTATTTATGTAATCATTTTATTACTCGTATCACACTTATCATAAACACTCCTACTATGACCTATCGCTAATATAGATTTGATCTGTGTCACAATACCCGAGGTCTAGGTTGAACCAAATAAACTCCCGCATTCGTGTCAGAGTTTGTTGGCCATTTGAAGTCGCTATTTGGACAAAAACTGTTCGGGAGCCACAGAATATGCGTACATCATTGATACGTGATCATGTAATTTTTTGCAGATGTATTTGCGAAGAGGGAGTCATAGCATCATAAAACCGGCACTTACACGAGTAAGTAGAGAGTAAAAGTAAAGTAAGAGAGTAAGTAATCTTAGTGCCGAGTCCAACGAGTCAACAATTTCATCTCATGTAAAAGACGGTGACGTAGTTTTCTCTGCTTTTTAGTCCAAAATACATCAAAGTGTCAAATATGGAAATATTATGCCAAAACATGTAAAAGTAAATTAATAACCTACCACTACGTCAATGCGTTTCGTAACCTAAGGTTGCAAAGGTTAGGTAAAACCTGTGTGAGTAGACATTCGTCAACTAATATAATATCGACTATCTTCAGATACTATGCAAGTCTTCTTAATGATTTCATTTACCTCAAAGCAGCAAGTAAATCTCGACGTGTAGTATCTTTATGAAATAGAACTTGGGTTGTTATTCATTCTGATCGTTTGTGAAACTGATTTATTTTTCAGAGGTCCTTAGACTCTGGCCTCCAGTGATCGGCATAAGCCGAGAGTGTAAAAAGGATTACAACATCGGTAGAGCGAATGATAAAGGTCCACGCGATTATATCGTAAGTGTTTATCAGTAATCACAATAGTGTCACAATGGTAACTGTATATTTTCCGGAATATAAAATGGTCTGGGAAAATCCAGAATGAGAGCTACATCTGTTTCAAATTTCAATTCAGCATATTTTTTGTGAATGTGAAAAATATCTTGACTACCTAAGTTTAATATTTTTAATGCGTCGCATGAAATCACATAAACCATCGCACTCTAGTCAGGACTAGATTACGCATTCTCATTTTACTTTAGGACAATTTTGCATAATTTTTAAAATAATTTTGTAGCTATTGCTTTTTTAGACGAAGCCCCTATACAGCTGACTTACTATGTACAAGATCTTATTTGTAATTATTAACTACCCAAATACTTCCTCTACTAGAATTTTAGTGTGTTGTATTCTCGAGGACAATCATATTTTGTAATATATACCTATATATATATATACTATTTTAATTATGTTATTACAGCAATTGTGTTTAGACGAAGCTTCTATACAGCTGACGCACTATATTACTATGTACTAGATTTAATTCGTATTTAATGACTACCTTCATACTGTTGTCATTTTCTGAAGGAGATAAAATATTATAATACCCACAAAATAGCTTGTTAATAAATTGTTATTCCTTTTTATGTTTTGGTGACGAGTCCATTATAGAAACATTCATGATATTATATTATTAGTAAAGTATTTATGAATGTAACTTTATGATAATAAATATTATTCTATTCTATTCTATTCATTTATTAACAATGTAATAATCTGAGACAGTTTATTTACTACTTAATAATCTGAGACAGTATAACTACTAACTAATATGAGATAGTTTATTTAAAACGCAATAGATTAAAAAGTGTCCTGTGACATAATATATTAGACACTAGCTGCGCCCCGCGGCTTCAAGTTATATAGTCGTGGACGATACCTTCATAAACGCATGATAACCATGAGGCATAATATTGGTTTTTAAGCTTAGAATAAGCTAAACGAAACAATTGCACTCGGTCAATAGAAAATATTGCACTCATTATTGCAAACAACTATTACAATGGCGTAAAATATTTAGCTGTTTCGTAAATTTTGACAAGATTTTGTCTATGAAACAGCATTTTTTTTCGCCATTTCGGGGTCAGCTTCATTCTAAAAGTTCATAATAATGAGAGCAAAAACTCTTTCAGCTTAGTAGACTCCATGCGTATGATCGTATACACCGTTATTTACCAAAAGGAAAAATTAGGATGTGGTGCTACGTAGGTATAACTCTAGTAATAACGCTTAAGCGCTTAAGTACCTACGTCTCTCACTAGTGACAATGGTTTTTGATTTTTAAATATTTTTTATTTTCTTCCTGAAGTTCTTATATAAACGTTTCTAGGTATATGAAATTAAAACTAATAAATTAACAACAGGTACCTATAGTGTTTGCCACGCATGTTGACAAAAAGTGGGGATGCGCAGAAATTAAACAAAAATAACATTAAACTTGCCAAATATACTGCACGGAAATGTACACCACAGAAAAGCGAAGGCCCTACCTCTTTACTCTTCAGTGGTGTACACAACGTACCTGCGTACCTTTTGGAAGCTAGTCTATAACAAACTTGAAAAGCAAAATGAAAAAAAAAACTAACGGCCGATGCTCTGCCGCGTCCGGGGCAGCACTAACAGCTTCCTGCGTGTTGTGGCTGTCCGACTCGACTGCCCTATCATCACACATGCCGCGCAACTGCACATGTATTATGGCCCTTTTAAGAAGAAGACTTTGGTATGTAGCACAGTAAGTCTAAATAATAATAATTTAATTTATATTGCTAGATTTTGATTTAGAGATACATATTATTATTTGACGAAAATTCTGGACATGCTCTGCTGATTATTATTATTTTGACTCACTGACATTTTGACCGATATTATTATTATTTAATTTAATTATTATTTTATTATATTATATTAGGGTTAATAGTAAATTATGACACAAGTGTGCTACGTGGTCATTACACTCAAGGCGGTTCTAAACGCGCCCGAGCCGTAGGTGAGCGCGATTAAGCCGATGAGCCGAGAGTGTAATGATCAATGTACACGCGTTTTATACGACGTTTTTCATCACGCGTTTTTTTTTACTTTAACCCTTTTAAAACTCTTTGTTGGCAATACAGAAAAAAACAGTATTAGCCGGTTAAATGGTGTATGCTTCGTATATAAACATAATTATAACTTGCAGTGACGTAAAAACTTAACCGTGTTATACTTAAAATACTTATTATACGTATTATAACTTAACACTAGTGGTGTAATGTAAAGTAAAAAGCACATGTGTGTAATGTCTTGGATTATGAGCCTAAAACCGAAATAATAAGATCTACGTTAAGAGCAAACATATTATAATACTATACTAGTAGTTACGAGCAAGTGTGATGAAAAACAAAAAAAACTGTAATGAAGAACAGAATACTTTATAATTATAAATTTAGTTTAGTTTCAGTTTAGTTCATACTGAATTAGGGATCATTATTATATTTTGTGAAAGTTTAACTTATTATTAACTTGCTTTAAGCGGCTTATTTGAATCGAATAATATTTGATAAATGTTATTTACATACATTAATAATGTGTTTTATTTAAAGGGGTTGTTCCTCAATCGTCTGATAGTATGACGTATCATCCTTCATATAATTTTTTCTTAGCTCAACCATTTTCTACTCTCAACTCATCCGACAGCAATTTTATCATTTTATTACTCTTATCTCATCCTTTTGGTATTCTTGTCTATTATTTATTCTGTGTTCTTGTCTCATCCGACTTCAATCGTTTTTAAACACCACGGTTTGTACTGTTTACAAAAAAATACAGAGTAAGCTTCCTATAGTATAGCCATTGACTGCCATATAGCACAGCGGTAGCGTGTCTGCCTTCAGAGCTGTAGGGCGTGGGTTCGATCCCCACCAAGGGCAAACATTTATGTGACGAACATAAATGTTTGTTCTGTGTCTGGGTGTAGTATGTATTATAAGTATGTATTAAAAAAAAATGTATATAAGTATTCTATCAGCTATCTAGTTTCCATATTACAAGCTTTGCTTAGTTTGGGGCTAGATGGCGCTGTGTGAAAAAAATGTCCTGCGATATTTTTTTTAATTTTTATTTATTTATAATATGGAAATTTGTTCAATTTGGTTGTTTTACCTTTTAAGTACTAAGTTTTATGTGAGTTTAGTACCTACTAAGAAATGTGAAGTAGGTAGGAAGTAGTGGAATTATTTTTATAAAATGGCGGATGATACCGCGGGACACAAGTAGTGTGTTTTTATTATTTTATTACGTAGTGCAAAACCGAAACCGTATCACTGATTATTGTATGCGCATTGCTGATTAGATATTTTATATAAAATAATGATAAAATTTGAACATAATTGTTTGGAAGCTAATACAAAGAACGTGAGTGTTTCCATAAATACATGTAGCTCTAGATAAACGTATATAATATCATTCCGTCATCTGCATACAATAAACTTGAGTGTGTGTGGCTGTGGGTGTATGTCACCCACTGAAGAGAGAAAGAGGTAGGGCCTTCGCTTTTCTGTGATGTTACCTGTCTTAAAGTCTTTGTTTGTGTTCTAATTTTAAATAGTTCTGGAAGTTTCTTTGGAGTACGTATATTATCAATTTTAGAGTTCACGTAAACGTAATGGAAAATTCTCGTCCAGAGTATTGAAACGTTGTTATTCTGGTACGTTTTTTAATGTGATGGGTAACAATTTAATAACCTTTCAAGTGTTCTAAACGCTCTGTAACTTGAAGTGACATCCAGAACTCCTGCAAAGTTTTTGCATCCCTGTTTATCATTGTAAATTTCGCCAATTTGCCACTTACATCAACAAAGGTAATTAAAAAAAACCCCATGGAATTCAAAAATAGATGCAGACCTCTCCGTCCGTACTGGTACTGGCTACTAGCAAAATCTAGTGGAAGGCAGCTTGGCACGAAATCATAAAGCTGTAGGTTCATACCCGGACTCATACCAACGACCTCTTAGAAGTATATTTGTAAGGATTATTTTACCACTAGCTTTTCTGAGAAGGTAAACATTGATAGTAAACCTGCATACGTGTGTGGGCCAGCGTGAAGGACATTATTGCCCAATCGGCTTTTCAGGGAAGGGCTGGGTTCAGCAGTGGACTATTAAAAATGGTCTTTATACTGTAGACATAAAATTCTTATCTACTACTAGTGAATTAGCGCCATTTTGTCATAATCTCCACGAACTGCTTCGCATCATTCTCCCCCTGCCAACTACACACAACTCAAAAACCCAACTATCCGGTGGTCTCTTCGTCCCGTGGTCTCAAGTGCGACAAGCACTCACCAAAGAAATTTGCGTCAGGACTCATCCGGGAGCACGCTGTACATTGTGCCCACCACGGAGTGGGTACTAATGAGGATGTCTCATATGCCTTTGAAATATTCAAGTCAATAGCTATAGACTAAATTAAGAATCACCTTTATACGTATTTTCCAGGAAATGATCTTGCTAATATGGGTATCGGTTCTGATCATAGCTATCGTTTTCTACCTCCGCGAAGTTTATTCAACTCTGGACAAATATGGTGTGAAGCACTTTAGGCCTCTCCCACTGCTGGGCAACATGCAGAATGTTATCACGAGGAAGTGTCACGTGGCTGAAGATATGCAAAACGAATATTTTGCATTTCCTGAAGAAAGGTAAGCCACATTGGTTGTTTAAGAACTGCAACTGAATTATGGTAGTCGCAGGCAACCGGTGGATGCAGATGGCAGGTTGTAATACAAAGTGGCGGTCTAAGGGGAGGCCTTCGTTCACCAGTGGATGTCTACGGGCTGATGATGATGATGATGATGGTAGTCGCGGGCAACCGATGGATGCAAATGGCAAGTTGTCGTACAGAGTGGCGGTCTAATGGGGAGGCCTTCTTTCACCAGTGGATGTATATGGGCTGATGATGATGATGATGGTAGTCGCGGGCAACCTATGGATGCAAATGGCAAGTTGTCGTACAGAATGGCGGTCTAAAGGGGAGGCCTTCGTTCACCAGTGGATGTCTACGGGCTGATGATGATGATGATGATGGTAGTCGCGGGCAACCGATGGATGCAAATGGCAAGTTGTCGTACAGAGTGGCGGTCTAAGGGGGAGGCCTTCGTTCACCAGTGGATGTCTGCGGGCTGATGATGATGATGATGGTAGTCGCGGGCAACCGGTGGATGCAAATGGCAGGTTGTCGTACAGTGTGGCGATCTAAAGGGGAGGCCTTCGTTCACCAGTGGATGTCTACGGGCTGATGATGATGATGATGATGATGGTAGTCGCGGGCAACCGATGGATGCAAATGGCAGGTTGTCGTACAGAGTGGCGATCTAAAGGGGAGGCCTTCGTTCACCAGTGGATGTCTACGGGCTATGATGATGATGATCATATTACCTATTGCATCACAAGGCAGAAGAAGTGATGAAATAAATGCCTGCCTAAAAAGTCAAAAAGTCGTTGCCCATTATTACTAAATTAGATGCAATCTCACGGTTAATATGAGGACCCAAAGAAGGCAGAGTCAGGATGCGCAAGAGTTTTCCGAATTGATGTGTGCAAATCGCGATACGTCTTGGTTGCGTGCGCGGGCCATTTGTCGCCACGGAACCAACACGAATATCCCATCTAGCCGACCTAGAATACTGATTATCTAGAAAATACAACATAAGACTGCATTCCTTCATAATGAAAGTATCTATCTTTAGAGAGGCGCAAGTGTAAGATGGTGCGAGATACAACATTGTTATTATGCATGAAGATATCGTTACAAAATGATCAGCCGAATTTAAACCCTCTTAAACGTTACTTTGTTATTTAAAGTAAAATAAGGTCATGCGCATAAAACTATTTGGTCCACGCGAGCGAAGCCGCAGGTACAGCTAGTCAGATATTAAATCTCTTCATACCCAGTAATTTATCTGGTAACATTGCCCTTCAAACCGTATTAAACGTATTACTGTACTATATTGGAACCGTCTTTACGGGAAGAAGAAGAAAATAAGATGAATTATGGATGATGATTTATAGAAGATGGCTGGCTTTTCCAGGCTGAGCAGGTTTATAAAATATATCTTTAAGTTAAGGAGACAGCTTTAACGACGTATACGCTCAATTATATTGTACTTCCCCTAAGAATTGTTATTTATCACAGATTCTCCGGAAAGTATTCTTTTCTGAAGCCTTCGTTGCTTATTCACGACTTGGACCTAATCAAAAAGATAGGTGTCAAAGACTTCGAGTATTTCATCGACCATCGCCGCATCGTGGACGAGACGATCGAACCGTGCTTCGGAAGAAATCTGTTCTCTCTGAGAGGTAAGAAAGTGTTTTTTTACTCAAACTAAGTATACCACCATTATTATATATGTATGTATTCTGTGGTCCTCAATAAATTCAAAATGCATTTGAAATGGTTTTCTGTTATATTTTAGTGCAGGTCTTACCAAATCCAGTTTACTTGTATGAATAAATTGTTTAGATGGATAAATGTTTTCATAAGCCAATCTTGCGTGTGTTACCAACATGATAATAATGCATTATTTTTCTTTATAATTTTAAATACTCACTAATCAACTAACTCCATGATCCAATACATTTTCCAGGTCAAGAATGGAAAGACATGCGCTCGACCCTGAGCCCCGCATTCACGAGCTCCAAGATGCGCGCCATGGTCCCCTTCATGGTGGAGGTCAACGAACAGATGATCAGGGTGCTCAAGAAGAAGATAAAGGAATCTGAAGGTATGCTACTTACTGTTGTCAAATAATCGCCTACTGCAATACTCAAAGCATTGCCGTTGCCTATCCTTGCTCTTCGGGATATTACTTCTGTGAAACGAGTATACATACGGTGCTATTTAATTGGCTAGGGAGCGGTTCTGAGGAAGTTGTAAACAAGATAACAAACAACTTTTGTGCCAAGACTTCAGAAAATTCATGAAAAAGAAAATCAGCTGTTTCATACATTTTCTCACAAGATCCACGAACATTTTGAATGGAACAACTGTATTTTTTTCATGAGTTTTCAAAAGGCAAAGAACAAAAGTTGTTTGATATCTTATACACAACATCCTCGCAATCGCTCCTTAGCCAATTATGCGCACCGTGTTTTTTAATTGTTTTATTCCGTAATTTATACAACCTACAATGATTTAAGGCAGCGTAGGAAGGCCTCCCACTAGGTGGACCGACGACATTGTAAAAGTCGCGGGCAACCGGTGGATGCAAATGGCAGGTTGTCGTACAGTGTGGCGGTCTAAGAGGAGGCCTTCGTTCAGCAGTGGACGTCTCCGGGCTGATGATGATGACAATGATTTATATGTCTAGATACGCCTGAGTTAAGAAATCCTGAGACTAATTCTCTTTGACAAAAAGTCAACGCCATCTCTCGGATTTCGCGGTTACTACGTGCAGCGCCAGTAAGGCGTGGTAGAAGAAGCGCAAACTGTCCGAAACTAGAAACGACTTACATATTACCTAAAAATAAAAGTTTTTGTGTAAAAACAAGTTTAGTTTAACTTTAAATGTTGACTTACTGGTCATAAGAAACGCAACCTACAGTAAAATAACTGCACTTTGAAATTTAATTCGTCCAACCCTTCACCACACAGTTTGGCGTTTTGCACTCAAGTAATCACGTCGGACCTGCGTCGTAGACTGTGCCGGCATCGGTGTCAATGCGTTTCTTTGACACCGACGAATGGGCGACATTTCAAAATGGCGTCCTACGAATATTTTTAATGATGTATATGAGTCTATGATACTTGATGAATAAATGATAATTATTATTAATAATAATAATAATTCTAGAGAATTCAGAGAATTGTATAGAGTTCGTATAAACGAACTCTATAGAATTCGCTGTATAGAAACTATATTTGTATGTAACTGTATTTGGGTTTCTATAGAAATTGTATGTTTTTTTAGATAAGGTTTATTTTCCTATGAATATTTGTGTTTAAAGGTTAACACATCACAACTAACAATACTATATACTCGCACTTAAAACTCAATTAATTTAGAGCAATCGTAAGAATACCCATACATCGATATGAACGAAACGTCTGCGAGGGCTATAGTTTCTAGTGTCGCCATCTAGGTTGCTGTCGTGGAACTAATTTCAACAGATTGCTATTTACTATGTAATGTTTATGTATATGTTTAGACAATTTGAAAACGATATATTCAACCGTGCGCTAAATTCGTTTGGTATTTTATATTATTTATACGGGATTACTCATGTTTAATTACAATGAAAGTGCTAGCACGCAAGTAGTTTTGTGTGCCTTGGAAAGTTAGGGAGCCCATAGAATTCGGGAATCTTTCTAATTTCAATTGCGATGGGAGGGGAAACTGTCACCGACTTGTCTTCATGGGGCTCGAGAAGAAAGTCGCGCATCTGAATACGACATGGTGAGCTTCGCGTGCTGGAGTATCCTCGACACCGCAGGGGACTACTCGGGTGATGAGGAGCTTCAGAGTGCGCCGGCGCAGCACTACACTCTACCGCCCTATTTTTATTCCTTGAAAAAGGTCACCGGATGTGATCGATACTAGAGTACCTGTCTTACTTATTAAACGCCAGTAGGTAATCCCGTGCAATTAAGACGAAAAACGTTACGATGTTGAGTGTAGCCATACACCTAGCAATTTACTAAGTGTGTTATTTAATTTAATGAAAATTTGCAGGTTATGTGGACATTGATTGCAAGGATCTTACCACCAGATACGCCAATGACGTCATCGCGGCCTGCGCGTTTGGAGTCAAACTAGACTCACACACTGAAGAAAACAACGAATTTTACTTGAACGGCAAGGGAATCGCCACTTTTGGCGCTAGAGCGATTTTTGTGGTGTTTGGATATCAGGCTTTTCCAAACTTAATGAAGGTGAAAATAATATTGTATTTGTTGTATGTATCTTATTTTGGTGTCATTGGCCAAAACATAATACATAATATAAAACTTACCTAAATTAATTACATTTTCAGAAAATGAATATGAAACTCTTCCCAGAGAACACTACGACCTTTTTCAAGAGTTTGGTGATGAACAACATGAAGGAACGAGAACAGCACAAGATCCTCAGACCAGACATGATCCACCTTTTGATGGAAGCTAAGAAAGGTAGCAGAATTTCGATTTGCTTGCTTTTAAAATTTTCTTAGTTGTCGTCCTAAAAGTTTGAACTGATCGGTGCTCCAAACATGACCTGCATGAAAAACTCAGATTTAAAGTCTAATTCTTATATCGATTTTTTTCTCAGGAAAACTGACTCACGAAGACAGGACTCAGGCTGTTGATGCTGATACTGGGTTTGCTACTGTCGAAGAATCTGATTTTGGAACTCAAGCAGTAAACCGAGGTACGTATGTCAAAAATGTATAAGAAGTATATTAACAAGCCACAAACTGTGTAACAACCTGGGTTCACCCCTGGAGTATCGAAAATAATATGTGCTAATCCATATATTTTGTCGAGGGTGAATGTCATGTCTCTGTCGAACAGCTGATTCTTTGTTTTTAAAGTTGGCTACGGTACAATTTGTTCACAATGATGTATTCAGTGATGACCACCTTCCGGCTTAGTTCTTCTGTTCAATCAATCCACGGATCAACTTAATTGCATTTAAAATTTCGAGCGTTTATGCATTAGTTAGTATTTACATAGTATTACACCAGTTAGTATTTTAATTAAGACATAACAATAATATAATGTGAAATCCTCAGAATGGTCAGACAACGATCTCATAGCTCAAGCTGTCTTGTTTTTCTTGGCCGGTTTCGAGACGGTGTCGTCAACCATGTCGTTCCTCCTCTATGAGCTCGCTCTGAATCCTGACGTGCAGGACCGCTTGGCCCATGAAATCAGAGAGAATGAAGCCAGGACTGGAGGAAAGTTCGACTACAACTCCATTCAGAATCTCAAGTACTTAGACATGGTAATTTCAGGTAAGTTGAGGTCAGCTAATAATTACTGAATAATCATTATTTTAATTATAGTGATCAGCCTTTTAGTTATTAGTGATTAGTTTTTCAGTATTTATAGTCCAATGCTGGACAAATTCAAATACAAACCTACCCTACCACAAAACACGATATGCCTATCCACCACGCTGGCCCAGTAGCGAGTTAGCAGGTTTTCTCACGATGCTTTCCTTCATCAAATAGCCATCATCATTATCCCACTTAGGTAAAAGTAAGGCTGTGTATAAGCTTTTCTCTTGTACTATTTGATTAGATTTTTAAGCCTTAATAAGCCATCTACCTCGGTCCTGTGCTAATATGGTTTAGGTTCAGCCCGCGATGTTAGCGATATCGTCGAACCATCTTTACGCTGGACAACCAACGTATCGCTTATCTTGCCTGGGTCACCACTCTGTATTGTCATTACCTGGTATCATTGCGCCTAGCAACGTGTTCTCTCCAGCTCCACTTCAGCTTTTTATTCACGGTTCCGACGTTTCGAACCGTTGTTCTTCGCCAGATTTCAGTTTACGAACATCATTGAAAGCCAGTGGTGTCAAAAACCTTACATAAACTCCAAAGAGCTCATGGTATGGGTCCGGGATTTAAAGTCTAGTGGTCTTCAGTAACTACAACTTATAGCAATTACTGCAGTGGCATTTAAAACACGACTAACTTTAGAGCCGAATCCAATGAGCCAACATCAACAATTTCAACTCCTGTAAAAGATGGTGACGTTGGTTTCTCTGCTTTTTAGTTCAAAACACATCAAAAAAGTGATGATAAAATATAAAAAATTATGCCAAAAAAATATAAGTGAAAATACGTGAAAGTAAATGAATAACCTACCACTACGTCGATGCTTTACATTTCATGCAAACTACAAAAAAAAAGCCGTGTGTGAGTTGACATCCGCCAACTAATATAACATCGACTTTCTTCGCCAAATATTTACTATGCAAGCCTTCACAATGATTTCCTTTACCTCATCGCAACATGTACAGCACGACATGTACCTAGTATCTTTATGAAATAGAACTTGCGTCTGTTTTGTTATTCACTCTGTGATCATTGTGAATCTGATTTATTTTTCAGAGGTCCTCAGACTCTGGCCTCCAGTGATAGGCTTAAGCCGAGAGTGTAAAAAGGATTACAACATCGGAAGAGCGAATGATAAAGCTCCACGCGATTATATCGTAAGTGTTTATCAGAAATCATAATAGTATCGCAATGATAACTGAATTTTGTCGGGATAAAAAGTGGTCTGGATAAATCCAGGATATGAGCTACATCTATTCCAAATTTCATTCAAATATAGAGATAGAGACCGCATAGCGTGAAGAAATAACACACATATTAACCATGTTTTTGTGAATGTGAAAAATACTAAACTACTAGAGTTAAATATTTTTAATAATAATAATAATCATATAATCATCAAGTATCATAGACTCATCATATACATCATTAAATCAAATTTATAGCAGTAGCAGTCACATTAATAAATTACATAAACACAATTGCAAATAAAATAATCACATGATAAAAAATACAATTCAATTGTATTGAATAATAATAATTTAATTTAATAATTTAATTGTATGTCAAAAAAATAAACACATAAAATTAAACCTACCTCCACTACGTCTAAGCTTCTACAGTGTGCAGTATGTAGTGGGCAATCTAGCCTACCTGCTATCATGGCCAGCATGCTTTTGTGGCTCCCCGCACGCGCCGCACCAGTGACGTTGCTCGCTTGCGCACTGTGGTGTAGAAATAATCGCGAACATCGCCGACGCACTGCAGTAGCGGGGGAGCCCCACCATGAACGCGATAATAAACTGGACGCGCAGGGCGCTGTAAGATCTTTGAGTATAGACAGTGCGTTTGTTTAATGCGTTGCATGAAATCGCATAAACTTTGAAATATGAGGCCGTAACCGTAAGCCGTTACAATTCATTCCTTCCGTCCTGGTCATTATGTGGTCACACTCTAGTCCTATCATCATTATTTACTACTTAATAGTCTGAGACAGGATCTGGATCCCCAAGCCGCCTGCCAAGCGTGGGGATAATGGCAACACCTTGGCCTTAATAGATATAAGGGAGAGGCCTTCGTCCTGCAGTGGGCGTTTTATGGCTGATGATGAGTCTGAAACAATCTAAGGTGTTATGATTTAAATGGTTAACTTTTATTTAAATGGATTATACAGTTAGTTCTAATCAGTTAGCATCCTTTTAAGGCAATATTTTGTACACTAAAACAAACAACTTTTACTACGGGGCCAACATTGAAATCGCAAAAAAAGTATCAGTTGTTCCATACAAAAAGTTCATCGACTTTGGGCAAAATGTATGAAACAGCTGTTTTTTATGCAATTTCTATATTGGCCGTAGTAAAAGTTGTTTGTTTTGGTGTACAAAATATGCCCTTACTAACTATGCTATGATGCTAACTGATTAGACCGAACCCTGTATACCTACTGTTTAACTACTTACTAATCTAAGATAGTTTATTAAACGTAATAGAAGAAAAAGTGTAGGTATAAAAGTTGTATTAAAATTCATAACAATTGTATCATCTTTAAATGTTACATGATTTTCTTCCAGATACGCAAAGGAGATGAAGTCACTATCCCAGTTTTTCCGGTCCACAGAGATCCTAAATACTTCCCGAACCCTCAAAAGTTTGACCCTGAAAGGTTCTCAGACGAAAACAAGGGAAACATCAAGCCTTTTTCGTACATGCCTTTTGGAGTTGGGCCTAGGAACTGCATTGGTAAGTACATTACCATATTAATCACAATAAAATATATATATATATATATATATATATATATATATATATATATGTTTTATACATTCAAGTGACGAGTCGAACAAGACGTTCGCTTGGTTGTAAGCGTCACGCCTGCCACTAACAGTAGCAGTGCCAGAATTGTGAACTTGCGAACACAATCCTGCGCTGCACTGCACTGCGCTCGTCACACGTAGATATTAGATGTTAAATCTCGTCATACCCAGTAATTTCTCTGGTAAAATTGCCCTTCAAACCGGAACACATTAATGCTTGCACACTACTGCTTGGCGCTTGAATAACTGGCAAAGGTGTGGTACTTCCCCAGGCGGACTCTGCAGTAGAGGCCTACCACTACAAATTGAATGATCCATTGCTAGGTTCAGAGAGGTCTTTGGTCTGGTTATGTCACTCTCGTCTTTTTGTCAGGTCCGTTGGAATGAAAATTAGAACAGCCTTTTTTTAAATACGTCTTCATAAATTGTCTTCCAGGGTCCAGATTCGCCCTGTGTGAGGTGAAAGTGATGGCATACCAGATGATCCAGCAGCTCGAGCTCTCTCCCTGTGAGAAGACCACCATCCCGCCCAAACTTGACCCGAACACCTTCAACACTATTCTTAAAGGTGGTTACTGGGTTAGGTTTAGAGCGAGAAATTAAATTGTTTATGAAATCATTGTAGTTTCATTTAAACTGCGCCCCGCGGTTTCAATCTCCATTCCGAGTTATACAATGTGTAACAAAAAGGTTCAATAATACTGAAGAGTATGTATGTACTCATCATTATGAACTACTTTTACTATAGAGCCAACCTTGAATTCGCTTTTCCATAAAAAAAAGTTCATTGACCTTGGACAAATATGGAACAGCTGATTATTTTTTGCTATATCAAGGTTGGCTTCATTGTAAAAGTTGTTCCTAATGACGAGTACATTTTCTTCAGTATTGTTCAACTTTTTTGTTATAGGTTAGGTACATTGTATAGGTGTGAAAAGGCATTCAGGCCGCATTTTCATGGGCGTCCGAAAATAAAATGGGGCAGGCGGAATCAAGGAATAGAGTTGGTGGCAAACGCTGACCTTTTGGTTTTAAAAGGTTCCTTTCCAAAATTTATCCGATAGAGTAAAATCCAGAAAAAAGCGAAGGCCGTACTCTTAGGTGTAAAAATCTACCACCTCACATGAATAGAATAGAATAGAATATCATTTATTATCATATAGTCACATCAGTAATAATATTTAAAATAAAAATATGTAGTACGAATGCTTCTATTATGGACTCGTCAATTTGGTACACAATTAAATATTTTGAAGGTAAGTAAGACCCATTGAGTCTCACTCAGCAAACGACAATTTATAATAATAAAAAAAATGAGGGTAGGTATATGCGCGTAAAAACGATAATTAAGTCGGCTGTATAATGGCCTCGTCAGACTGGTACACTCATACAATAGTGAAATATATTTAAAAAAAATATAATAATAATCTAATATTCATTCAGCTGTATATGGGCTTTGTCAGACAAAATCATTAATTAATTAAAAGTAAATAATAATAAAAATAAAAATAAGAAACAAAATAAGATACATAATCAATAGATTACCAAACATGAGTCTCTGTTAATAATTGATAATCTTTATAGTCGTTTGTCAGAAATTCGGCTATTGTGTAGACAGACTTAGATAGAAGCAAATTCTTTACATTGGCACGAAACTTTCCCTCTGGTTTTATTTGTTGAATTTGTTCTGGTAGTTTGTTGTACAATTTTTGACCAATCAGTTTTGGTAATTTTCCAACCATCTTTAACCTATGCGTTATTGGTAATAGATAGTTATTATTTTTACAGTTTCGAGTCTTAGGTTTATTTTTCTTTTCGTACTCATGCAATTTTGATCGGACGTATTTCATTACCTCAAAAATATATACCGAGACTGATGTCATTATAGATAAGGTTTTGAAGTGATCTCTGCACGTGTCTGAAACGTCATGAAACAGAACCGACGATTTTCAAAGCTTTGTAGCTTTGATTGTACCAGTGTCGCTACCTATCGGCCTCTTAAGTAATTGATGCCTAGATGGCCTAGTATAAAACAGCGCCATCTAGCACCTAAGCAAAATTATAGGAGCCAGTTAACGAATACTTTTACTTATGTTTTAATTGTATTTTTGATGGCTAATACCACTATTATATGATTGAATCAGGCGTTACTTTACGGAAATTCATCTTAAGGCCGGGTATTCCACGT
Source organism: Erannis defoliaria (assembly GCA_905404285.2). NCBI lineage: Eukaryota > Metazoa > Arthropoda > Insecta > Lepidoptera > Geometridae > Erannis > Erannis defoliaria. The sequence goes on along the minus strand of FR990076.1, from coordinate 17,637,262 downwards.
TTCAAGCACATTTTTTTATGAGATCAATAATTAGTCTAAAGCTGTATCAGGTAGGGTCACATTTAGCGGAGCAAAAATATGGCGGTTACGCAGATTCGTGAGTGTCAAACTTCGGTTTTTGAAGATTTACTCAGATTACTAGAAAAGTATAGAAATTAATAACTTTTGAACCACAGAATGCTCTCCAAAATACTATTAACTTATTATACTTATATTTTTTTAATGTGACTATGTGCTGTAATTAGGACATAAAACTGAAAATGGTTTAAAAATAGACACTGTTGCGGTATTTTTTTCTATCGAGGAAAGTATAATCTATCGTGTTTTCACCCACAAAAGTTACTAAGACGGATTTTATTCTGTAACATTTTGTATTTTTGGGCTTTAAATAAAGTAATTTGACTAAATAAATTTGATTTTGCGAGGGGCAAATTTGGTAAATACAAGCCTCAATCCAACTGCTGTATACTGTATCTCTATAGTATTTCCGCTGTACTCACAGCGCTGTAGTATAGTGGAAATACACTAGAGATACAGTATACAACGTAGGATAATACTACTAATTACCAATAACACGTCATACTATAATCCTATTGTCAAAATGTGTCGCCAATACAATGAGATCCTTGTCTCCAACAGAGACATTGATATATTCAATTTAAAGTTTTGTTCCTTTCAATGCCAATTAAAAAGGACATTGCTATTTAATTAAATTTAAAATTAGATAAAATCTAGTAATAATTAATAATAATTTTCTATTACAACATGCTTATATGCTAGCTTTAATTTAATTTATTTTTGTATAAGTTTCAAAAACGAATTCTTCCTTTGCCTTGCATACATAATCTTCTAGTGTATATTATGTTAAATAGCTCTATTATTAATGCAGCTAGGCAGACATAGTTTTAGAATGTAGTACAGATCTTTAAAATGTAACTTATGAGATAGCTTTAAATTATTGCATTGTGTTTTGTATTTTTATTAAATAAATAAATAAATTATGGCGCCTGCGACTGAGGTGGTTGGGTAACGGATAGCGTTGCTAGATTGGCTTCTGTCGAGATACGCTCAACTATATCTTCAGCTCTTAGCTTCCATCTACTGTCAATTATTTTATGCAAATATTGCCAGTCCATCAAGTTTCGAGGCATTCTACGCTAAGTTTGACAGATACGGCCGGCTAACTACGAATTCAGCTTGCTAATACGGTTGTTCTACTGTATGAGATGCTGGAAATAGCTACGTCATATTCCAATATATATATATTTTTTTTTATTTTTTATTGTGTGCTGATGTCGCAGAATAAATTATTTTCTTTCTTTATTTCTTTCTTTCAATAAGCGACTTTGAACTTTGACCGCACTTAGTGCGTCATCACTAAGTGCCATACATCATCAGCTAGAAGACGTCCACGGCTAGAAGAAGGCTTCTCCTTTAATAGGGAGGAGTTGCCATAATCCCCACGCTCGGCAGGCGGCTTGGGGATCGCAGAATGCTCACCACCGTTAACCGAGAAGACTCTGCTGTCCGTCGTCCGGTGGTTCTGGGTGCAGTTTAAGCCATACCCAGGCACATATTGTAGCATCAACATAATCAGCCTGTTTAATAGTCCACTACTGGACTTACACCTACTCTAGAAAGACGATCGGGCCATATTCACCAGCACGCTGGCCCAGTGGCGGGTTGGTGGATTCAGTCACGCCATTTAATGTCTCCGAACTTATGCAGGTTTCCTCACGATGTTTTCCATCACGAAAAGCTATTAAAATCCGTATATAATATCTAAAGAGCTCATTAAAACGGGCCTGGGTTTGTACCTGCTTATTTACAATTCTAAGTCGACCAGTCTCCCGACTAGGTTAACACGGCCACGGCCACGCACTAAGTGTGTCTATTCACATTTCGGCACTTTTGTCTGTAGCTTTTCGAGCCTCAGGCATTGCAAGAGGCTAGTTTTTTTGTACCGCTTGTGCTGCTCCATCGAATTTCCGCCGCACCAGCTCTATTCTGTGTCTTAGGAAGATATAACGGCGCCAAAATATCAACACAAGTCGCGAGTGTAAAGCTGAATCAGACAGAATCACATTTAGCGAAACAAAAATATATATTATACTAGAGGTCCCCCGCGACTTCGTCCGCGTGCGGAAGAAATTCGGCTCGATCCCAAAATTCACCACTTTAAATCATCCCGAGCAATTTTTTTAGGCCCCCCACAACTCCCCGAACTCTACCGACTCTACCGACTCTACCGACTTGACCGACTCTACCAACTCCCCCCCAACTTCCCCCCTTTGAATGAACTACCCACATATCAATTTTTAATCACTATAACTTTAAAAACAAAGTACTTTCCATACAACATTCCACCCCCCTTTCCCCCCCTTAAATCGTCCCTGTCAAAAAACAATTGAAAACAGTATTTTTTTATCTTAAATTAATTATCCAAATCCAAATTTTCGTGACTAAAAGTCCAAAAACAAAGGACTTTCATACAAACTCCCCCCCCCCCCTCCTTTTCCTTTTTTTGGTCAAATTTCGAAAATTTATTTCTTAGTACACCCTCCAAATTTCAAGTCTGTACGACCAGATGATGTCAGTCAGTCAGTCAGGACAGAGCCTTTTATTATATTAGATAGATAGATAGATTAAGATTATGGTGGTTACGTAGATGCGTGACAAGCTTCGATTTTTGAAGTTTTTCTCAATTTCCTCGAAAAGTATCTAACCGCAGCGATATTTTTGCCCGGGCCACTTCGAGTGTAACCTGACAAGAGGGGGGAAATCCTTCCTCTGAGCTTGAAGCAAAACAATGACCTAAGGCCATACTACGTATTACTATCATTTATTCTGTGGCCGTACCATGAATTCTTTGCGGGAACGAATAGGCCCACGACCGCGAACCGTATTTCAGGGCGACAAAATTCACAGTCGCGCAGGGTCGGTAGCCGAGCTTATTCGGCCCCGCTATAAGAGTTCAAAGTACGGCACCAGGCTTGTGCGTGGAGTCCCTACTTGTAATTTTTTTGTTATTATTCCTAAGCAGATGTTTATTATTAGGGTCAGATTTGATACGATAGGTACGTTTGCTTCATTTGTAAATCAACCGTTTTATAGTTCTTCTAAGAGCGAAATTACACTAAGCAAGCTTTGATGATTATCAATTAAAAAGTAAATCGAAGCCTGTGTATTTTATGTTTTAAACGGGATTCAGTAATCAATCATCTTACGAAAACAAAATAAAAATAAATTTGTCAGTGAAAAAATATTTACTTACAGGATATTGTTTTTTTTTCAGTGCTGTATTTTTACGCGCCGACTCAGTAATTAATTTCAACACCATCCTTACATTTACATTCAAAATCTGTATAATATAAAATTCAAAGTCCTGTCTGAGCTCAGATTCAGATTGAGATTCAGATATTTATTGCTATCAACGCACAGCCTAAACCGCTAATCCTAGAGCCATGGAATTTGGAGGCTGTGTTCTTTGTGAAGTGTAGGTATATCCATACAGAAAGGATTTTTGGAAATTTCGCTTCAGAGGGTAAATGAGGGGATTAAAGTTTATATGAAAGTCCTTCAATTTTGAAGTTAGGATCTTCAAATGTTGTGTTTAGAAAGTAGTTTATAAGTGACTCAGCGTTTTTGAAATGTCCAATCCCGAAGGGGTGAAAAAAGGGATGAAGTTGTGGATGGAAAGTCCTTAATTTTCAATTCACAATGTAAAAATCACAATATTTAATAGTTAGGCTTAAGGTTGGAAACGAACGTAATGTTTAACGTTGTTTTTTTAATTTCAAGCCTTAAGAGGGTGAAACGGGGGATGACATTTTGAATATAAGTTGTTCTTTCCTAAATAGTGTATTCAAGTACAAATAATGAGCACGTGTATCGTGTTAGTACTAAGGATTTACTGCTACTATATTGCTACTATATTTACTGCTAATATAAACTACTTATCTTTTTCTTTATCTAATTTAGACAAGTTTCCTTTTGTAATGTAAGTTCGTACTTTGAGATATTCATATCCTAAATGGTGATAAAATGGGGGAGGGGAAAAATGTTAGGTTATGGTTTTAAGACCAACATTTTTCATCCGAATCCAAATCGAAACCAAAAGTTCGATCAAGCTTCTGTCGGACTACTTATGTAGTTTCGGTTTCGGCCCACATCAAAAAATCTGCTTTCGGCCCACTCTCAAGCCGGATTCGGCCCAAATTCATTTTAAATTTTTATTTTCTATTATTTTGTTGTTTTATCCCGTTTACTGTTTCCTGGTTAGGCCCACCATTTTTATTTAGGTATGAATGCTTATTACAGTCGAACTCTCTACCTATACACTTGATATAGTCCAAAATACTTTATGTAATCATTTACAAAAAAATTATAATGTTACTATTGTGCTGTAATTACAATAATAATAAACAAGTTCAGTTCAACTGAAAAAACGTTCAAGTACATAGATTATATAAAAAAAAGGAAAGAAATAATTTATCGTGATTTAAATAGACATAATTATTATATTTGTCAGTAATAAGACTAAATAACATTGGTTTTGCGAGGAGAAACTCTCACGAGCCTCAGTCGAGCTCAACTAATAATGTTTTCTACAAAAATGTGTATCTAATTTTCCTTTAACTAGATAAATAATAATTATTTTCGCAAATCGACGATTAACATTAGGTATATTGTCGTTTTCGCTCGTGCCGATCAAGGTAATTATCCTAATTATGTTATTAATTACCTACTTTTGTTATCTTAATTCTTATCTATTTATCTATCAAAAAAATACGCGCAAAGTATGAGCATACAAAAACTAAAGTTTACCTCACCATATAGATTATTTTAGTAATAAGACGTACCTAATAGAGAAGAATTTTCGACATTTACCGCGATTTCGTGGTTTCACGAAATCCATGGTATCCTCATTTCCCTGCGACAGATATACCTACCGGTACAAAATTGTGACGAAATCAATAGTTTTGCCAATATTAACTAATACAAACTGGCACCCATAACAGTACATTATGATACAAGTGTGCTATGTTGGTCATTACACTAGAGGCGGTAATATGCACGCGAGCCGCAGGCGAGCGCGATAAGGAAGCCGAGAGCGTAATGACTAATAGCACAAGAGTTCCATACGACTGTTTTCATCATACTTGCAAGGAAAAAACAAACTTTTTTTGATAATAATCAACCACACAGCGAAAACGTCAACAAACATTTGCGGAAAATGGCGCCCAAACCAGCAATGCGCGCGCAGGTTGACATTTTCTTCAGCGGCATAAGAACTCTTTGTTAGTATTACAAAAAAACTGTAATTATTACCCGGCTATATTAAGAGTGCTTCGTATACATACGTCTAATTGCAGTCACGTAGAAACTAGACTTTACCGGGTCATACCTATTATAGCACAAGTGCCGTAATGTAAAGTATTATGAGCCTAAAACCGATGCAATAAGATCCACTTTACGAGCAAGTGTGATGAAAAATAAATAAACGCCACATTTAATACTTTAAAAAATATGGCATAATTTTATCGCGTCACAGCCAAAACTCTAGCAGATCAAAACCCCTCTAATCAAATCCCAGCCCTAATCAAAGCTCTATAAAGCAAACACTGCCGCAACATACAGCTAGTTAAATGTATACGCAGTATTTTTCCAATTCATTCAGGAAACACAGGTAATTAAGTGCATTCTAAACAGCTAATGTATCAGCATGGAGACATGTCAGATTAGATAGCCGATATTTATGGAAAGTAATTGTTGATTTGATTAATAATACAATTAATAATTATCGTTGTTGACAAATACTATAAGTGCACGTGTACTTTAACTAAATACGTAGGTACGTGATTTTTAGGGTTTCTAGGTACGTAGTGTTTATGAGACCGGGGGCTGAACTGGCCATTGTTGCTCTTCATCAAGGTCAACGTGCTAGGCAACCTCTTTGACAGTACGTAATTTGCACCTATTGCACTGATTGTGATAATCAAGATTTTGATAGATAGCAAGTGATATCAATGATGGATGGGGCTAGTGGGGTTCTTATTATCGTGGTAAATATTGCGCACTACTGCTCTTACCATAGAAACAATAATACGCTTTTTATAAATAAAAAAAATACCAACATCAATTTCGAATAACTGGATGACATCTTTATATTTTTTAGTAATTTTGATTTAATAACCAAACCTACTGAACCGATTTTGATAAAATTTATATGGGACCACCTCTGAAGTATTAGTTATATTACCTACCGAACAAAAAAATTATCATCAAAATCAGTTCATAATTGGCAGAGTAATCGCTTAACATACATACAATAAACACATACAGTCGAATTGAGAACCTCCTTTTTTGCATTCGGTTGAAAAGACAGCAATTCAGTCGGACTGGCGCATCGAGGGATATGCAACACGGTATATTACCACCACAAAATAAACCATGTGTTGTATAAGCCTAAGGTTCTATAATGCCTCAGTAGGAAAGAAGATAAACAGCACATACTTACTCAGTCATCATATATTGAGAGGGAAGGGATTTGGACAAATAACCCACCACACTTGTCCGATGCGGGTTGGTGGGTGTGCAGTGAACCATCTGACTCGGTCCGTGGGCGCTACCGTTGGTACACCAGGTACTCCTCATCATCATCAGCCCGGAGACGTCCACTGCTGAACGAAGGCCTCCCCCTTAGACCGCCACACTGTACGACAACCTGCCATTTGCATCCACCGGTTGCCCGCGACTTTTACAATGTTGTCGGTCCACCTAGTGGGAGGCCTTCCTACGCTGCGTCTTCCGGTTCGCAGTCGCCACTCAAGAACCGTTCTTCCCCATCGGTTGTCAGTTCTTCGAGCTTTGTGGCCTGCCCATTGCCACTTCAACTTGCAAACCTTGCGAGCTATGTCGGTAACTTTGGTTCTTTGGCGAATATCCTCGTTCCGGATTCTATCGCGCAAACTAACTCCAAGCATAGCTCTCTCCATTGCCCGTTGTGTGACTCTAAGTTTTTCGAACAGGCCAGCAGTTAAAGATCACGTTTCAGTTCCATATGTCATCACTAGCAACACACACTGGTCTTATACCATTGTCTTCAGACACTGCGGGATTTAGGACGAGAAGATATTACGCAATTTCCCGAACGCTGCCCATCCGAGTTGGATTCTTCGGGAGACCTCTTTGTCGAAGTTGGACCTACCTAACTGAACAATCTGTCCAAGGCAGTTGTAGTGGTCAACAACTACTCCTACCACCTAGGTAGGAGTAGTTGTTGACCACTACTCCTCCGCTACCGCCCAAAACTGACATCCTGCGCTAATGCCAGTTGTTCTACCTTGGCTTCTTGTGGACTTAATTATCCATGAACCCAATGTAGCTTATTGCTGTCTGGTCGGGGACTGCGGTAGCAGCTGGTGTTGATATCTCAGCACCTTTCCATTATCGGCCACCTATGGACCCCGGTAGTAGCCTACAGCTGGCCAGAGGCCTTTGCCCAGCAGTGGGACAATGCAGGCTGAAAATAAAAAAATAAACTTGCTCAGTAGAATAATGATTGTGTTATCATGTCTCTAGATTTGATACTTATACCAGGATTTTTCATGTATCTATGTTCTACAGCCGGATTACCAACAGTTTTTTAAAAAGTGAGGCCTTGAAAAACGTTTAGACCAGCGATGATGATAATGGAATGGACGGGCCTAGCGCTTGCAATTCGTTCAAAATTAACAAGTCAACACAATCAAGCATACCTAGTTAAAAGTATGCCTATTACATTTGCCGGAAAATAGAGATAGCGAATCTAATTACTGCATGACAAAAAGAGAAAACATGTATTTGTCTCTTGCTCTCGAATCTCGAACATTCACGACCATTGACGAAGGATTTCCGAAGTCTCTCTGTCTCGTAACATTACGATCGCATCAAAATGGCGATTAACCTTACATATTTATTGAAATTAATTGCGGTTGTGACAAAATACAGTAATTAATGTATATTTACTTGTGGAATGTGATCCCCAAATTGTTATTGCGAACATTAGTAGTTTTCTTACACTTGGGGAATATACACGAAGGCATAATTTGGATTTATATGTATTGTAGTGTGGTACGGCTCGCATGTTGCAAAGACAGAGTATGACTGACGCGAGTGGACTCGACTATGACTAAATTCGTGTGACTAACTGTGATTTCATGACATATTTGACTTGATGATTACTATAAAAACATAAAAATTCATAAACTTGACACTGGCAGAATGCACAAAGTGCGATGCCAATAACAAAGAAATAAGAAGCCATGTCAGTAGCCTTCGGATGGTACAATAACACTAGGACTGGCTACTAAGCTCATACGAATTTATCAATTTACGATACCCAAATTTCCCATACTTCCTTGTATGAACTAGGCCAAAATTGGACAGGACAAGGTTTTGTCTCTTAAATATACAGGGTTAGTTGTAATCAGTTAGCATCCTTTAAAGAGCATATTCTGTACATCAAAACAAACAACTTTTACTATGGGGTCAACATTGCAATCGCAAAAAAAAACAGCTGTTCCTTACATTTTGCCCACTGATATTTTTTTCGCAGTTGAAATGTTGGCCCCAAGTTGTTTGTTTTGATGTACAGAACAGAAAGGATGCTAACTGATTACAACTAGCCCTGTATAGGTACATAGTACACTATCGAATTAATTATTAGTTTTGTGCTCGCTTTATCAATATTATTGTGTTTGATATAAATGATAATTTAGATGATGATAAAACGTTTGCTCGCATCGACTGATAACAGAACTTGGATAACATTTTCGACGACAAACAACAAAAACAGACTAAGTGGAATTTTTAACAAAACATAAAAAATAAGTGTTATTTAATTTTCTTTTTCAGACCTGATTTATTTGTGTGTGGCATTTTGTTAGTTTATTTTATTTTATTATTGTTTGGTAAATTAAACAAAAATGTACATAATTCATATTTTTTCTTCTGACCAGATAAATAGTAGGTAAGTCATCACATTCCATCAGGTGAGATCGTGGTTAAAAGCATGCATAGTTATAGAAGAAAAAGTATAATTATAATTCAAGGCAACCGGAACCAAAATGTTTAATCACCATAATAGAAAAGTTGTAGGTACCATGAAACCAAACCTAACAAAGTGAAAAAACTGAACCATCAAAGAGTACAACCTCCAGATCGCCATAAAAGATAGGAACGTGGCGGTGATGGAGGCCTTGGGCCGGGAGAAGGCGACGAAAAATAAGTAAGCAGACGATATTGAAGTGACCACTGATAGAGTCAAGCAAAGACTGGATCTACTGGTGATTGCTTTAATATGCTAGATGACTGGTATATTTTATTTTCCTATTAAAATGTGGTCGATAAATATAGCTGATTAATGAAAAGAAAATAAAAATCTGATCAAAAATAAGCAACTTATAAGCATTTTAATATAATGCTAGACAGAGAAGCGAAACAGCAAATCGTGACGTCACTTCTCTGTACGCCATATAAATTCTATTCTGACAAGTAAGGCGTGACGTAATTTTTTGTTTTGTGGGAAAGGGACAGAGTTGTCTCTACCAAAAACTTTAAACGTTTGTATATCAGAACATAAAACCGATTTAAATATTTTTTTCAATAAACGAACTATATTTATTTAAATTCTTCATCGAAGCTATTGGTTTCAACGATTTAAACATCAGTCATCTACCCTATTCACAAAGGTAAAAAAAACTAGAGTAAAACAGTATAGTATAATTAATAGAGTAAGTAATCGTACTATTGTAGGTATTGCGTGTATAACCGGAGCACTCACGCTCACTAAAAAGTTTTTTCTTACGGCGGCGTCGTGTGTCGGGTCGGCCTCTTCCCTCCAACATGGTTGAGGAGAGCAATGGCTGGCACATGCGTCAACTCGTGAACGGGTGCTGCTTTCGGGAGCTGGACTGCTCGGAGTATACACGCAATTCTAGCAATAATTAGTAATACTTAGTTAGGTTCTTCTGGTATATTCTTGTTGTAAAGCCTTCAGCTTTTAAATTATTATGTGCAAAATTAAGATTATAAAAAAATGTTAAAGTTGACAAAAGGCACGGACCCGCAGTCCGTGGAGCTAATAAAAAAAAAAAAAAAAAAAAAACGGCTCCCAAAAAAAAAGGAACCACGCACGACAAAATGTACGGATTACTTAGCTAGTTTATTTTCACGATTTTCGCGTTGATTTTGTATTAAAATTTGGTCATTACGATTAGTTCAATAACCCCCTAAGATAATGCCAATGAACTCTATGTCACCCTGTATAAGTCAAGAGTGTCGTAGAATTTGTAATATCACACTTATCGGAGTTTTCCGTACAGGTATCGATATATTTGGGGAATTAAAAACAGTAAGCAATTAGATTTTTTCTCAGTGTGGTATAAGTGTCAAATGATGTAAGTTGTTTTAACACTGATGGATTTTTTAATTTTACTTTTGATAGTGAAGTAAAGAGCGCAATATTATTTAAAAAGTATTTCTAAAATAATTATTTTGGTAAAAAAATATTTTAATAACTTTTGTTTTTTTTTTAATTATTAACTTAGCACTTACGTACGCTTCCTTCAAAGCATTTTTGCCTAGCATCTAGTGAGAGTTGTTTAGAGTTTCTCCCATTTCTTTATTTATACTATATTTTTGAAATTAGTCCAAAAATATAGCATCCAAACTTTTTGATATACCTACTTAGTAAATCCTAGTAGTAAAGTATTATTATTTTCTGTGGTAAAGCTAACTAGAGTATTATCTGAGTATTATGATCTAACAAAACGTTGAAAAAATGTGTACGAAGGCTGAACCTATTCGCCTTTGTGTTTTTAAATTGCGTCGCACAATGATATGTTTAAATTATATTTGGATTGGAGACTGAAACAAATAAAAGAACAAAAAAGGTCAGATAATGAATATGTCCTAGTTAAACCATCCTTTATCTCTACCCAATTAAAAACTTGAAAAATAGGCAAACGACGTTATAACTATTGCGAGGCTAATCAACTAATATTATATAAAATACTCAATAGGCTAGATGACTGATGTTTAAATCGTTGAAACCAATAGCTTTGATTAAGAATTTAAGTGAATATAGTATGGTAATTGAAAACATTATTTAAATCGGTTAATAATGTTCTGATATATAAGCGTTAAAAGTTTTTGTTAGAGACAACTCTGTCCCTTTCCCACAAAACAAAAAATGACGTCACGCCTTAATTGGCAGAATAGAATTTATATGGCGTCCTGACAAGTGACGTCACGATTTGCTGTTTCGCCTCGCTGTCTAGCATGATATTAAAATGCTTATAAGTTGCTTATTTTTGATCAGATTTTAATTTTCTTTTCATTTATCAGCTATATTTATGAGCCACATTTGAATAGGACAATAAAAAAAAAACCGTCGTGGTAACGTCAAACCTTTAAGCGTAACTTCAGTAAGCTGTGTGTTTGTATATTATTTCGAAGCTTACATTTTATATGGTGTTTTAAATAAATTTCACGGATACGATAACAAAGCGGGATTCTGACTGCCATCGTGCTATGCAAGGAAGTTTTATACTGGTAGGTTACCACTTCCTTGCTGTCATATATAATCATTTGACACTGGTCAAGACAAGACACAATTAAAAAGTAAAATGAAAAATGTCAAATGCGCTTCAAAAGCACGTTATGATACATTTTGGAGGGTTCCGTAACTACTAACTAACTATTAGTAATAAATAATAATATAATCATAATTTTCATCATAATTTATTATTATTATGTATTTATTTATTTTTGCGATTAATAATTAATGGAGTACCACATACAATTAGGAAGCTGGGAGCCAGTTGCAAAGGATTATAATAATCGATGGAGAAAACTGACTGCCTAAGGTTATATTCTGTTCAAGACAAAGCCTAGATATACGGGTTAGCTCACAAACGTGTGAAAAGACACATTGGTCTAACAACCAGATGCCATCTTGTGTGATCCTGATATGGCCGGATCTATTTGACTCCCGAACAAGCATTATCTTGTGTGATCCTGATATGACCGGATCTATTTGACTCCCGACAGGCATTTTTAGCCATAAGTGCAAATTAACTTTCGACGCTCCATAAATCATCTCTTGTACTTTAAGATAAAAACGGGCCAATGATGAAGATGATGATGAATTAGTAAAACTTGGTCCACTAATTTATCTACAATGTGTATGTTAACCAACTCTTACTATGGGCCCAACACCGAAAACACGAAGAAATATCACTCGACCTGACACAAATTGTATGGTACATACAATTTGGCTGGTACATACAATTTGTGTCACACAAATTGTATGGTACATACAATTTGTGTCAGGTCGAGGAACTTTTTGTATGGAACAGCAGATTTTTTTTCGCGATTTCATGTTTGGTCCCATAGTAATATTTGTTCATAATGATTAGGATACTAATGATTAGGATACCCTTCAGTATTGTTGAGCTTTTTTGTTACAAATTATATTCAAATTCAAAATTTATTTATTTCAGGTTAAGGTACCCATAATTATGCACATAAGTAAAAAGTTAAAATACACATTATTATAAAAATACAAGAAATTGGCCAAATAAAACCATCAATCAATATATAATAATGAACTATTGACTACTGTGACTTACTGACGATCAGTACAACAGGATTCAGGGATTTTTTATTTTGTCACGGTATCCTAAAATAGTAGAAAGTATGACCAAATCATTTGCAAAATTAAATGAGGGAGCTGCCATCGTATTTTTTGTGCATAAATGTCAGCTATTTGTTAAAAATGTTTAGTTCCATCAACAGGCCACGTTGTTTTTATCATCGACAACCTGAAAAGAGCCTAGATGGCGTTTATTTAAAAAAAAAAAACCGATATGAGATCTATATTTTCAGCAATTCATATACCCTATGTGTTGACCAGACCTTTTCTACACATATTTATAGAAACCGCGTAAAGATCTCTTCAGTAGTTTTCTAGTTTATCCCGGACAGACAGACAGACAGACAGAAAACAAATGAATAAACGGGACAAAACAACCAGTTTCACCAGATGGCGCATAAAAAATGCGTATTATGTAGAGAATAGTAAAATTGCTAACACTTTACTAAATGTACAGCTAAAAACGTTAGAAATATTTCATGGCTACTACAATAATGATAGTGTTGAAAAAAAATTGTGCAAAAAGTTGTTCTATTAAAGGTTTATAAGACAGTTTACCTAAATCGCGCAAGCAACATTTTTAATTCTTGATTCACCAATACCAGATTTTACTTCCACGTTAGGAAGAAATTTTACACTACAGTCCTCGCTCTCTACTTTTATTATATGTATAGATAGATTATAGTTTAAAATTTTAATTATAACTGTTGTTGGTTGTTGAACGTAACGGCTGTTGAATACAGACTGGTTTAATCTAAACCAATAATAGTAAAAATATAAATGTATATTATATAGTTTGTGACGAGACGAGCGAGACGTTCGCCTGATGGTAAGCTTCAAGGTTGCCTATAACAGTGGCAGTACTAGAATTGTGAACTTGCGAACAAAATCCTGCGCCGCACTGGGCACTGCGCTCGTCACCCTGAAACATTGCCCTTCAAACCGAAACACAGTTGCAGCTTGCACACTACTGCTTGGTGGTTGAATAACTGGCAAAGGTGTGGTACTTCCCTAGGTGGTCTCTGCAGTAGAGTCACTAGTATAACAATAGTAACAAAATTTAAATATTTTTTTTGTTTTTTTACTTTCTAAGTATTTTTATTTTTGTTTCAGATTTTGAGAATCACAATCTATTTACTAAAAATGATCTATCTCATTTGGACAGCTGTATTTATCGTAGCGGCTATCTTATACCTTAGAGACGCGTATACAAGGCTTGATAAATATGGGATAAAATATCTCAAGCCTGTCCCATTGCTGGGCAATATGATGGACGTAGTAACGGGAAAAAAACACATGGCTCTGAAGTTACAGGAGCTGTATAATACTTATCCTGACGAAAGGTAATATATTGTTATAACTTAAAATAAAACTGGTCAAGTGTAAGTCGGACACGTGCTCCGAGGTTCCTTACACGATATAACATAGTAATATTGTATAGTATTTAGCAAACAATTTTACTTTTTTGTGTCTGTTTTTGCCCACCTCACATTTGGCTGGTTTTTTATTTGTTGAACTACTTAAGTAAACTTGGCTGATTTATATATTAAAAATGTTAAGTGACTCTAAAAAAGATGGAGGTTCTATGTTCGACTGTATGTATTTTTATGTATGTTCACTAATTACTCCTTCAATTGTGGACCGTTTTTTTTAAATATTTACTCTCTAGTTTTTTAGTAATTGTTTGGAGTCGGTTGAGCTTTCTCAATAAACTTCAAAACAGGAAGTTCTCAATTTGACTGTATGTTTTTTAGTATGTATTTTACGCGATTATTCCGCCTATTATGAATAAATGATGATGTTTTTTTTTGTTTGGTAAAGTTAATCGAAATCGGTTCAGTAGTTCAAAATTACTGAAATAAAATAAAATAAAATAATTACGATGATGTCAATCAGATAAACGAATTGAAGTCGTTTTTTTTTAAATATTATTAAATTTTGAGTAGGTACCTACTTGTTACGATAAACTGTGACTGTTTTCAGGTTCACGGGCATGTATGATTTCCTAAAAGAAACAATTCATATAAACGACCCGGAACTGATAAAGATGATCACGGTCAAAGATTTCGAGCACTTTATAGATCGGCGAGCACTTGTCGACGATCAGACGGACACGTATTTTGGAAGGAATTTGTTTTCCATGAGAGGTAAGAATAATCAGTCTAGTGCTAGCTGGCCGTGTTGGCTGGCTGGCTAAACGATTCGCCAAAAACCGAGAGTTGACGCCAAATAGTTCACGAAAAATTACTACAAATTGTTACTAAAACAATTTTGGCGTAATTATTCGTGTTATTTTTAGTGTTTTCATGAATTTTCTGTGCTTTTTTTTTCTTTGCTGTGGTTGATATTTTCTTCTTTGGTGATTGAACTTCAATTACACATCACACACTAGAAAAACATGATGATCAATCTTCTTTCGTGCTGTATAAGTTTCATTCGGGGCGTACCTACTTAAGTCTTATCAGGGTTTAGTCCCATCGTCTTTATGTCCCTCTACACTGGTCCCTTCCAGGTAGCTGGGGTCTACCGCGACCTCTTTTTGGGTACCAAATCCATAACTGATCTTGTCATGTGTTCTTACTGACAGATGATAAAATTATGTCCCTTTCTTAGGTCATGAATGGAAGGACATGCGGTCAACCCTGAGCCCAGCGTTCACGAGCTCCAAGATGCGCGCCATGGTCCCCTTCATGGTGGAGGTCAACGAACAGATGATCAGGGTACTCAAGAAGAAGATTAAAGAATCTGAGGGTAAGTAGAAATTTGATATTATGTATTAAAAAATCCTTAGACATTAGGATTAATAACTTTTACAGAGTCAGGAACAGGTCAATCAAATGATTTTTTGAAAAACTACGCGTGTTAGTGTGGGTCGTGCGTGTATGAAATCCTAACCTAACAGTTAATACAGTTCTAACAGTTTGTAACTTTAACCAATTTCCCAATAATATTTACATTGCTAGAGTATCCGAAAAAACCACCAACCAAACTCGAAGCATCATCAGCCAGACTGCTGGACGAAGCACACCCCCTTAATGAGAGGATTAAGTATTGGCAGGCAGGGGCTGGGGGATCACATAATGCGATCCCCAAGCCCCCGCCTGAATCGAGAGGACTCTCCGCTCACCCTTCGATGGTTTCAGCAATCATAATATATATATACTTAATTGTGCATTGTTTTTAATGCTAGATAATTAATATTGTTAATTATAATATAATAATATAATTATAATTAATATTGTTTATTATTAATTATAATAAATGTAACAACGTGATCTGATGACAGATATTCTCAGATAAAAGTACTAATTACAATTACGTTTAATTTCAGCTGGTTACATCGATATTGATTGCAAAGATCTGACGACTAGATATGCTAATGACGTCATCGCATCCTGCGCATTCGGAGTCAAGCTAGATTCTCACACTGACGAAAATAACGCCTTTTATACCATGGGCAAGAAAATAGCTACTTTCGACTTCAGAGTTATTTTAGTTGTGCTCGGATATTTGGCCGTACCGGAATTGATGAAGGTAGATTATGTTATGTTTAGGCTCGATTTGTTTGGCACGCATAGCATAACCTCACTTTAGAATACTCACAAAGAAAAACGGGACCCAGATTCAGTGATAGATTTAGAGAGAGAGATAGAGGCGGGAGAAGTATAGGCTTTTAAATTATACCTATTAAAGAAAATAAACTCATAGAACGTGAGTTCATATATGTTTGTTTATCTAAAGGAGAATTAGTATAATGGTGATTAAAGTGATGTGAGTGTGTGTTGTGTGTGTAGTGTGTGTATTGTGTGTGTGTGTGTGTGTGTGTGTGTGTGTGATGTGTGTGTGTGATGTGTTGATAGTTTGCTGTCAAGTGCCTTCCAGTATATCTATTAGGTAGTTAGTTATACATTTCCAAAATTATAACACATAATTTTAAAAAATGCGACAACTCTTCTTTGTTAGTAAGTTCAAAACACGTCTTATCTCATTATCTGCATTATCAAAATCTTAATTGTTATTGAATACTGATATCGCAATCACAAATAACAGTTGATACATGTAATCTGGATTTACAGAAATTGAAAATCAAACTATTAACAGACAAAGCAACAGGATTCTTCAAAAGTTTGGTGATGAACAACATGAAAGAACGTGAAGTGCATAATATCCTCAGGCCTGATATGATACATCTTCTGATGGAAGCTAAAAAAGGTAGGGTAAAATTGTTAATAGTTTGGAGGATTCTAAGGATTCTGGAGAAAAATATCTGAATCTGATCAATAATACATAACAATACCAAACTTAGCACCTTATTAATGAAACTTATTTAAAAACTAAGGATTACAATTATATTAAGAAAGTCCCATGAAGTAGATACAAAATTTATCTTCGATTGTAACGCTGTTTTCCAACAGACGAGTTGGTGTCCAAACGTAGACCTATAATAAAAAGTTATACTTATAATTTATTGTAAGGTTGATAAAATCTCGTCAGAATTTCAGAAAAGCCATAATTGTAAATTTTACAGGAAAATTGAGACACGAGGGAAAAGACACTGCAGATGCGGGATTCGCGACTGTAGAAGAATCTGTGTTTGGTACTGAAACTGTTCAACGAGGTAAATCATTTTTCAAGCTAACAAATTTTTATCGCAAGATTATAGGGTATATTTAATTCATGGTGGTGATGCCAAACTATCCAATTAATTGTATGAAAACAAATAGCTTAAGTAGTTGAGCAAAACCAATAATACTTCCAAGCCAGGTACAAAACCCGACCCGACCACGCCCGACGCGCAACAGAGCGTTCGGCCGATCGCTCAGTTCAGATAAAGGCTACTACGTATTAAGTTTGGTTCAGGAAATATTTTCTTAATTCGTTTGATTCACGAGATTATAGTTCAGTAAAGACCGGAAAGACAGATGGACAGACAGACACGGTAGGCGGCTTTATAATAGGGTACAGTTGGATTCTCTTTGGGTACGAAACCCTATAATAATTTCCACTTTCGTTCAATATGCCAAATGCGAAATTTAAAAAAATATGTGTAGTGATAACTCAAAAATAATATTTTCTTGTTGTTTTCAAAACTCCGTGAAAGCTCTTGAGAAAGTCGCCACAATTTCACTAAGGCATGAGTTGGACTTGACCGTGATTGTTTTTGTGTGAACGGCTTTGATTTTTGGACTTATCTTGGTTACTGATACTATCAAAAACTTTTAAAATGCCAGTGGCAGAATGTACAAAGTGTAATGCCAATGGAAACTCATTTCTTACGTAAGAAAAGGTTTAAACTTTTATGTGATTACTTTTCTCCGTAGATTTTAAGGTGCAAAGAATATGGCCTAAGTGAAGGTTTTAACTATTATGAAACTGACGTGGTTTTGACACATTTTTGTTTTATTTATACGGGAACACTCACGTCGGATACTCCGACTATAGTTTAGTTTTTCGTTTAGTTTGTTAGTTTAGTCGGAGTATCCGATTTAATTAAACGTGAGTATTCCCGTATAAATAAAACAAAAAGGTTTTAACTAGTTTCTAAAACACCTATCTACAATCTTCAAGAGGTAAATTTGAATTGTAGCCCTCCAACTTATTTGTAATGTTGCTCAAATGCAAGAACTAAAATAATTCAATGCTGCTGTCAGTTTTATTCAAAACCTGCGCTCGTGGCTCCCTCGTCCATCTGTAGGGATAAGTTGGTCGTACATTTATTAGAAGCAGCTGCGATCAAACCCGTATAAAAACCAACGTACAAAACGTTTGCGCGTTTTAACGGTGGAGAACACCATCTAGTAATTTGTTTGGTAACGAAAGAAGCAAACAAAATAACCATTTCAGTTTTGGCTTGAGAAATTACGATATATCAACAAATTATTGATTTTCAGATTTTTTCCTTATTTACTGTTTTCCTTGCTTCTTGCCAAATTTCACGAGTCTAGGTCAACGGGAAGTACCCTATGAATTTTGATTTATTTCTCCCTAAAAAACTCACATAAATGGGCGTAATTTTTTATTGCGTTGGCTTAGAAGCTTGATTTTTTTTACAGATCTAAGAAACTGTGGACTGACGTATTTGATATTAATTTCAACTTGATACTTCCACGCTCCTCGATGGGAAAGAAAGGTCCTTCAGTGGCGACCGCGAACCGGAAGACGCAGCGTAGGTGCGGCCTCCCACTAGGGAGACCGAAGACATTGTAAAAGTCGGGCAACCGGTGGATGCAAATGGCAGGTTGTCGTTTAGTGTGGCGGTCTAAGGGGGAGGCCTTCGTTCAGCAGTGGACGTCTCCGGGCTGATGATGATGATGATGACCTCCACGCATTCCAAAGCAAAAGGGTCTTGACAGACAGACAGACAGACGGACAGACGGACTACCTAGTGATCGTATAAGGGTTCCTTTTTTTCTTTTGAGGTACGGAACTCCAAAAACCAAAAAGAGGTAATTTTACTCATTGTGAACAGTTTTACAATGGTGTCAAATCCAAATTCGAGAAAAAACCTAGCTGTTCCATAGACTTTGTCGAAGTTTTTTTTTCACAATTATCCTGATTGTTTACGCCAACGATCTTATATGTTACACATATAAAATCGTTTTATCTTTCGTATGTTACACATATAAAATCGTTGGTTTACGCCATAATACCGTTACTGTTAATATTTTGGTGTATCAACTATCTCCGTATGATCTGGCTTATAATGGCTTTGCTTACAAGTTTTTTCTTTTACTTTCAGAGTGGTCCGATAATGATCTTGTTGCTCAAGCTGTTTTATTCTTCGTTGCTGGATTTGAGACCGTCTCCACTACCATGACTTTCCTCCTCTACGAGTTGGCTTGCCACCCCGAGATTCAGAACCGTCTGCTTCAGGAGATCAGGGAAAATGACGCAAAAAATGGTGGAAAGGTTGACTACATCTCCATTCAGAACCTGAAGTACTTGGACATGGTTGTATCTGGTTAGTTGGTTTTACGTATACTGTCTTAGTTGATATTTACAGCCATGAAAATTGCGCGGCAGCCACAATACCGAGCTGCGGATTTTGCGATTTCATAAACTTTGTATGAAATCGCCGCACATGGAAGAACTGTCGCCCGCTTCCACTTTTCACTTTTTAGCGGCAGCGTTTTGTGGCTTTGGCGCGCGTCCTGTATGCTAGAGCACTTAAATGACCTTGTACTTGCTTCTACCTTTAGTCTCTGTGACTTATTTTGTCTTAGGAAATGTCCCTAATAATTCCCATTTTTTTTCATCCTAATTATTTATTCCATACCGTTTTACCGATATTCTGCCACCAAGCAGTTGTGTGTTAACATTACTGTGTTCCGGTTTGAAGGGTAACTCCCTGTAATTTATCTAGGGAAGTTACAAGGCTAAATAAGATTCTCCATCTAATGTCTCGTTCACCATCGTCATCGTTATAACCAGACCATCATATTCCACTGCTGCACACCAGGCCTCTTCTAAGGCACGACATTATTCCGATCTTAAGCTTTCTAATTTCAACAAGCTTTTAAATGGCAACTGTCCTACGTGTATATCGTCACCTATCTCTGTCTTATATCAGGGCGTCTAACGCTACGTTTGCTGATTCATGTTCTCCACACTAGAAAACGACGTCTACACCAGCAGTAATCGGTTCTGCGATAACCGCAACGGATCTGCGGCACCTGCGGTTGTCTCGTTATCTGTCACATATGAGAGTGTTTCGTTCACCTCATTACACGATAGCATTAAAAGTGCCTTAGCATTAGACATTAACAATAATATAACTTGTGTTTTCAGAGGCTCTCAGATTGTGGCCGCCCATCATGGGCTTGATGCGAGAGTGTGTCAAAGATTACAACATCGGTAGACCTAATGACAAAGCTGCCCGTGATTACGTAGTAAGTATATCTTTAACGTCGACGCAAACAGAACGGTGTTATATGTTTAACTTGCTTAACTGTGTATATCTCTCTTTAGCATCGTAGCTCCCAAACGAACGAATGAACGAATGAAACGAATGAACTGACTTTGATATAGTTTTTTTTATAATGTTTCTTAATCGAATGTGTTCTTAGCTACATCTCACAAGAGTCGGGGTTTTCAACCGACTGCAAAAAGGAGGTTCTCAATTCGACTATGTTATTTTTTTATTTTTTTTTATGTATGTTACGCGATTACTCCCTCAACTATGTACCGATTTTGATGATTCTTTATTTGTTTGACAGGGCATACTTTAGAGGTGGTCCCATATAAATTTTATCGAAATCGGTTCAGTAGTTTGGTTTATAAATCAAAATAACTGGAACAAATCAAAATAACTGGAAAAAATATGAAGATGGCATCAAGGTAGTCAAAATTTAAGTCGGTTGTTATTTTTTTAAAAGCGTATATTATTGTAAATTAATATTGTTTGTGTTACAAAGACTTAAGAAAAGTGACTTTTAGGCAAATCTCATCCGGAATTCATTCACGTATGACTTTGAATATGACCATGTTTTTGTATAGTTAGGAGACCATATCTTTGGCTGGTGCCCAATTACTAAAACCTTTATAAGACTACATGGATTTAGGCCCCGGTATGCGGGCAGATGCCGCCTATTACTATTATCAAATATTTTAAAACCCTTGACTCTTGAGTCATAGTTAAAATATTATCGATCAAGTGACATTTAAAATAAAAATTCAAATCAGTTCAACCTTTTGGGAGCTACGATACTACAGACTGATTTTAGATATTAATAAGTTATTGGTTTTAGTACATTTTTTTTAGTAAGAGCTGCATCAAGCATACTTCACCTGCAACATAATGCAACATTAGCAATGTTGTCGATGCGATGTCAACCCAGAGAGATGTTTGTAGACAACCATTTTGAAACGTTTTTGTTGACCTGGGTATGTCCTGAACCTAGGAATGTCCTAAAACTGCACCTATAGAACATCCTCTGTTGGTTTTGGACGTAGTTTTAGAATATAGTTAGGTACAGGACATACCCAGGTCAACATGGTTAACGTTAAAGGTTCTCGGTGGTGAGCATTCTGCGATTACCAAACCACCTGCGCGAGGGCATTATAGCACCCCCCTTATTAAGGGGGAGGCCTTCGTCCACCAGTGGATATCTTCTGGCTGATGATGATTTTGATGTTGCAACTCTGCGAAAAGAACGAAAGAACGATAAGGAGAGACATTCCGTATACTTATATGAATGTACGACTAACGTAAATCCAATATGCCTTAATTACAGGTCCGCAAAGGACAAGGAATCTCCATCCCAGTGTGGCCGATCCATCGGCATCATAACAACTTCCCTGATCCTGAAAAGTTTGACCCCGAACGGTTCTCAGACGAAAACAAGGGAAACATCAAACCTTTCTCTTACATGCCTTTCGGTATCGGTCCTAGGAATTGTATTGGTAAGAGATGGCTCCATATTTTATGACACATACATTATTATTTTCTAACTCATTTTCATTTGCCTGAGGAGCGGGTTGAAAGTAATACATTTCAGCCCTAGGGAGAATCACTTTCAACTGACAGTGAAAGTTGACAAATGACAGATCAAATTATTTAAAAAAAAACTAAGTAGTTATTTTTTACATAAATTTGTATTGAACCAAGTTCCAACTAATTTTTCTCCTCAGAGGATTATGGTCCCGCACTTCTCGTACATTTCCCAGAGTCAGTTTTTTTTTAGTTTCATTGTATTCGTAATGAAAAGCACAGTGTTTACCTCGGGGTTAAGGACTTATTTAGTCCCTCGAACTATTAGCGCCCTCGCTACGCTCGGGCGGCAAACCCCATCTCGGGATTTAATAAGTTATTTTCATTCCTAGGATAACAATGTACTATTAAACATAATGCAAAGAGAAATTGTCATGTTTGTTAGAATAATAATGATAATGATCAGCTTTTTATTAGTCTACTACTGGACTTAGGCCTTTCCTTGATGGGCGATCCACCATGCTAACCAACAGTGACGTGCGCTCCATAAAGCCAAAAAGACACTGCCTACCCTAACTAAAACTCTGATAATATTATTTTATCTACGGGCAGCGACAATGATAAGATGAATGGACGGGAAATAAGCGCATGGATTTTGAAGACTATATGTTGAGCGCCGGCTCTCCACTCGTTTCAGTCATACTCTGCCTTTGCTACATGCGAGCCGTACAATACGACAATACAAACTTCTAATACATGTACATTTGCGTTCTCTTTTTGTCGTGCAGTAATTAGATTCGCTATCTCTATTTTCCGGTAAATGTAATATGCATACTGTTAGCTAGGTATGCTTGATTGTGTTGTCTTGTTTATTTTGATCAATTTGCAAGCTCTGGGCCCGTCCATTCCATTATCACCGTCGCTGTCTACTGTTACAATTTTATTATTTGTAAGTACAACAAATTATAAATCAGCTACACCTAGTTCATCTGTCGAGTATCACTGGTATTATTAAGTATAATCGTTAACCGACACTGAATTCTGCTTGTTCGTACCAACTTCGCATTGCGTTGCACTAGCGCCGCCGCGACCGCCTCGGTAAAGACACAAACTAACAGAGTCTAAAAGTTTATATGTGTGCTTTCGTGGTCATGCGGATTTAACGGGTATGCGTTCCTATAAAAACGTGACACACAATGTCACAAATAACGCACACAACCGCGCAGAGTAGACACTGGTGTCGATTCTGTTGCACCGCTCACTAAACTAAACTAATCTGACAAGCCTAAAGTATACGCGTCTCATTTCGTTTCAATATGTTAGAAAAGGATGCCAACAGGTTTCGTCCTGTCAAAATAAGTTTAGTTTAGTGAGCGGTGCAACAGAATCGACTTCATGGTCTTAGCACAAAATTTGTTTTGTGGTCTTAGGTACACGACAAATTACGACACTTACCGCAGGCTACCGAACCAATAGGTAACTATTTTAAAAAGTAGCATTGTTTCGTTAATTATCGCTATGCCCTATTGAAAGCACCATTACTTTTTTGTCGAATATTTTTTTATACTGAACCCAGCGAAATGTAGGGAAATCCTTCCTCCGAGACTGAGCCCGTGAGTCGTAGGCGTAAGAGTAGATTTACTGCAAAATAATTGTGAAAAATGGAAAATATACCTACGAGTACACTGTGAAAGTTGTTCAGGTAGTGTGTGTATTGAGAATATAAAAATATGAGTTTTCAAAACGAACTATCTTTTGATGAAAAAAAACGAAGTGATTGTGAAAGGTCGTTGTACACCGGATTAGAAATTAATACAAACTAAAGGTAAAGTCAATCGTAAATTTAATACAAACAATATGTTTCGTTTAATTGGCTCACAGGTTGCATTCACAGTCGTTTGTTCTGTTTTCCTTGTCTACTTTTTATCAAACAATAAAAACGTCTGGAACGATGCCGGTTACACTGATATACATGATATTCCTACGGCAGCAAAAAAACACGAGCAATCTGAATAATACTTAGAAGCCTCCCTTAAATATCACACCTTGGAAAAAATCTGAGATTTGGATACAAATCGACATTGATAGACATAATACGAAAGTCAATCGGAACCGAAATATTTTTCAGCGACCTATAAACATTGTTTGCATTTTGGGGAAACAGGAGCTCGCTTTTCTTGAACATGATGAAGAATGAATTCACATACGCCATTGCATTTCTTCTCCAAACGTATGTAAGTTTCCTCGCGATGTTTTCGTTCACCGGAAAACCAGTGGTACGAACATCCGTAAAGCTCGGAAATTGAACCCGCAACCTCACGATTTTTAGTCGAGCGGTCTCCCAATAAGACTAGTACGGCTAAACAATAAATCTCGGAAATTTGCTGTTTATTTTGCATCCTGACAACAATAATTCATAATTATTTAATTTGAGCTCTTGGTCAAAGCTACACGTAGCCAAAATGCTGGCATTTGGTTGACTTAGTGCAGAAGCGTTGCCATTCAATGTTGAATATTGAATGATGTAGAAATTCTTTTTGTTTGATAATTAGGCTTACGTTTGACTACCACCTTCCTTAATTTTAAGCAAAGATGCGGTATATTTGGATCATGCTTGTGAACAATTTTAGATTCACTCGTGACTCGACATCTAAATAGAGAACTACATTGGCCTTAGAGATAACTATGATGATATTGTTTCTATGATTTCAGGCTCGAGGTTCGCCCTGTGTGAGGTGAAAGTAATGGCATACCAGATGATCCAGCAACTGGAGCTCTCTCCCTGCGAGAAGAGCGTCATCCCACCCAAACTGGATAATAGCACGTTCAACATCATATTAAAAGGTGGATCGTGGCTAAGGATAAAAGCTAGGAGTGATTGAACTTAACATGGATAATTTTTGTAACTGGCCCTGCGCTTCACTCGGAGACTGCGTGACACCGATGTCGTTTTTTCTGTGTCATTTTTGAAGCCAATAACCATTTGTGCGCCGGTGAGTTCGTAACATATAAGATCATTGCAATAAGCTTGTGTAAGATCATTGGCCGGTAGCATTGAGCTAATATTTAAAGAGTCAGAATCTCTAAGTGAAAACAGTCAAAAAACGTCCGAGTGCCGTTGTACATACCTATACGTGCATTATATAGTTCTCAATTGTTCGACTTTAGACGTTATGTCGCTTGTATAGTGTTCAATGTATACTAGAGCGCTTGTGTTTTATCGTAGTTCAAGTAGTTCAAAAAGTCAGCGCACTGTATAGCGTGCGCCGAGTTTTGGCGCGGACATTTTTTTTTACATGTTTGTGACTCTATAGATTAATATCTCAATATTAGCTCAATGGCCGGTGGTCATAAACATTTTGTAACATGGATCTCTGTCCAAGACTTTTAGTAAAACATTTTAAAATTTAGGTGGAAGTGTGTTTAAATGAACTAGTCGAAATTTTTGTATTATAACCGATATAATAATGATAAGATATGATAGGATATGTAGGTAATTTTGTTGTTAGTTTTTTAGTGTAAATAAAACTGAATTTGAGTAAACAGGGTTTAGTTTCACTGTCCAGAAATAATACTGAAGCACTCTTCAATGCGATGCTATTTTCGTCCCCGTTGTTCATAAATTATATCAATCTGATGAGAGTAACACCTCTCTGCAATAATCATTAGTATAGGCAGATTCACATAATGCGCAATTAAATTTGTTCTCCAGACATTTGTTTCATCTCAGTAGAACACTACTGTCTTGTGTCGTACATAAGTTGGTGTCGTTCACAAAATTTTTTGAACCTTGGACCTGAGCAAGGACCTGGGTATGATCTAAAACTGCATCCAGAACCTCTGGAGAATGGGCAGCAACGTCCTCTCGGTTAACGGTGGTGCATGAGCATTCTGCGATCCACAAGCTGCCTGCCGAGGGTCGGGATTGCGCCAACCTGCTTTGTTACGGGAAGGCCTTCGTCTAGCAGTGGATGTCTTCTGGCTAATGTGTGTTAACAAATTGCGGATTTAACTCATTGGATTGCGTTAGAAGTAAATCAACAATCTCACGAATATTAAATGCATTTTCTGCGTCGGCTACCAGGACTTCATAAATAAGAAGAAACCCTACATTACCACATTATTCATGAGTATCCCAGTAAAGCAACTTGTGCATGACACGCGTCCTGAAGTGGCCAACCACCGTGAAATTGAAAGCCCCGCAAAAGAGCTTGTCATGTTAGGTCTTTAGTGCTCAAATAACGTGACTTCATTTCATTCTTTGACAAAAGACTTAGGACATTTTCCATAAAAGTGGGTTAGTGGCACAAATTTCCCATACATCCGTAGGATAAGAATTCAAAAGTTTCTTTAGTTATTGGTTATTGTTCACTTCACAACAAAGTTATACAGACATTCTAAGAAAGGAATACTTCCTTCCTTGTATCATGTAGGCCAAAATCTCATAAGCATTTTTAAGCCTATTAGCTCAAGCACCGCGTGGTTTCGCCTGCGACTCCTGGAGTAAAAACTAGCCTATGTTTTATTCCAAGATCATACCATACCGAATTTCATCCAAACCCGTTATGCTGTTACAACGTGAAGGAGTAACAAACATACACACAGACTTTTCAAGAAATAAAAACTAAAAACAAAACAAAAGAGAAAACAAAGACTTCGTCCGCGTATATACGGAATTAATGCGACCCGCTCCCAAGATTCACCACTTTAAATCATCCCGAGCAATTTTGTACGCCCTCCCCCAACTCCCCTCTCTACCGACTCTACCAACTCTACCAACTCCCCCCCTTTGAATGAATTACCCAAATATCAATTTTCATCACTGTAACTTCAAAAACAAAGAACTTTCCATACAACATTCCACCTCCCTATAACCGAACCGTCCCTGTCAAAAATAATAATTAATAGATTTTTTTATTTTAAATGAACTATCCAAATCCAAACCCCTATGCATCGAGACGAATACACCCTCCTAATTTTAAGTCTGTACGACCAGCAGTTTGGGCTGTGCGTACAGACCAGCAGTTTCATGTATCATCAAATCACTGGCAACACACACTGATAGAAAACCCATGTCTTCAGACACTGTGGGATTTCGGGGAAAGTCGCAGGCAACCGGTGGATGCAAATTGCAGGTTGTCTTGCAGTGTGGCGGTCTACGCCGGAGGCCTTTGATCAGCAGTGCATGTCACTGGCTGATGATGATTTTAGTAATAGTAACTCATATAAAATAATGATAACTTATTTATTGTACCTACTCTTGGAGAATTTAGCCCTCTCTACTTACTCAACACTCAAATATTTTAAATAAACAACAGAGTTACGAATACTTTGATTAGTTTTTAATCCTGACAAATACTTAGTTTTCGTTCTCCCTTGTTTCTTATAACAACTTTTCCTATAATTTCTCTTTATATAGTTTCATCAGTTCATATAAAATTAGTTCGCATAATTATTAATAAATCCTAATAATAATTTACTATAATATTGTGTGGTAAAATCATTCATTTTATATAAATTCATTTCACATAATTGTTCACTTTGTTTTTTAATATATATTTACAAAAAAAAAAGTATATAAGTTTTCAATCAGCTATCTAGTTCCCATATTACAAGCTTTGCTTAGTTTGGGGCTAGATGGCGCTGTGTGAAAAAAATGTCCTGTGATATTTATTATATTTTTTTATTATTAAGATTGTTTGACCTAATATTTAATCAAATTTATTTCTGTTAAATCTATCTAATGCGTATAAAAATATTTATAAATGTACAAATTACAGATGGGGAGGGAAAGTGGGTTTTAATTTAAAAACAAGCTAAACGTTCTGACGCATGTTGCATGTCTCGGTTTTGTCACTGGAAAAGACTCCGGGTGGGCTCCCGCCAGAAGCTCTAGTGGTCGCCCATAAGTTTCGCTAGGGACCACAAGCCTAGGTGGAGTCGGGGTATTCGGATCTGTCACCCCCATTCCAAACCTAACCAACTCAAGTCAAGTATATGAAATAGGATTAGATAAAGCAAAAATCACACCAAACTAATATTATATCTAATGATGATGAAAATTAACATTATACCATTTGAACATTAGCGCAACCGTTGTAATATCAAACAAATATTATTTGAAACAAAAAACATGTAGGTAAACTAAAAATATGCCAAGCGATTATTATACGAAACGTTGTTCGTTGAAGTGAAATTGTATGAAACGTAGTTATACGAAACGACCGAGACCCCTTATTTTTACATTTATTTAGTCGAGAAATATTTATTTTTTTGATTAACTATCAAAAACACATTTTAAAGCATAAGTAAACGATACAAAAACCACTAAAATAGTGAGCTACAAACAAATAACATCAGCATTTCGACTGCGGTTCCGTTACAGTAGCAAGAAACGGAACATATCTCCATACGCCACATGGCATCACCGCAACAGCTACAAACGTTTAATTAATTTACAGGCAGTGTTGCCAGCTGACATTATGTCAGACGTCACTTCCGTACGCAGCCATATTGGTTCCGGTGCTCGACCGCGTAGTTTTCACACATAAATAGCTACTGCCATCTATTGTACTATGCTTGAGACTAGATGGCGTGACGATCAGGGCAATGGCAGGGGAGTGTCACTCCGCAGTTTAAGTATGTTGTCGGGTGGACACGGACGGAGCGCCGGCCGAATGTAAGGCAGAAGTCAGTCGCCGCCCGCACGCTAGCCTCGTTGCACATAACTAAGCATACGAGATAGAAAGAGAGCGGTATATCTAGGTGAATATAGCGAGCGGTATCCAGCGCTGTGCGAGTTGAATTGCTACTTTATTGCCTAGTAGATAGAGTCCTTATTTATTTCAATTCCTTTGCGGAGTTAACTTTCTGTACGCAGTACTGTTATTTATTCTGTGGCAATGGGCATTTGGGCAGGGTTTATTTGAAAGAATTAAACATGGAATATGTGGGTGATTAAAGTCCACAAGAATAATAAAGACGTTGACTCTGTGGATGCTTTAATTCCAAGGTGAACGTGTTGTTTCCAAAATTTCGAAGAAGCTTGTAGTAAAGTTGCCACGACTTTACTAGAGCATGACTGGACTTGACTGCGACTTACTAAGTGTGTCATCACTTTGACGGTGACTTAGACTCATTCGACTTGAAAATTAACAAAAACTTGATACAAATAAATACTTGACACTGGCAAATGCACAAAGTGCGACGCCATAATCCTCCTAGGAGGAAATATGAAATGGCGCGAATTAACAAATGGCGCTAGGTGCGCGTGGTGAAAATGAGAAAAAAAAGGAATTAGTGGAGAGAATTTCTTTTGTCACATTTTCTGTTTAGTGTGAAAGTAAGACAACCGTATTGAGCAAAAGCGCTTCCAATGAGGTTCGATCATTTAGCTTATTTATTCTCGTAATGTGAAACTCTGTGGTGGAGTTCTTAAATTATTATTATGGAAATTTAAAAAAATACCGTGAAGTTTACGCACGACGCTATACAAGGGAGTGTGCGGTAAAATAGGTACTTAGCTAAGAGTACCTATTTTACCGCACACTGTTCAACTTTCTAACGATGTATACAGGCTTCGTAAATGCATTTTTCGAGCAAATTTGTTGTCGTCGTCAGCCATAAGACGTCCACTGCTGAACGAAGGCCTCCCAATAGAGGGGTGTTGCCATAATCCCCACGCTTGGCAGGCGGCTTGGTGATCGCAGAATGCTCACCACCGTTAACCAAGAGGACGCTGCTGCCCGTCCTCCGGTGGGTCTGGTTGCAGTTTAAGGACATACCCACAGTGAGTTGAAATAATTAGAGTAGTTATAGTCGAACAAAACTGCTTTAAAAACTGACTAGAAGTTGCCTATATAAATATACTTACGCATGTTACTATGCACTTTGTGAAGAAAAGGAAAGAATATGACCGACTTTATACGCCACACCTGTTGTTAGAAAGAGACAAATATCTAATTTCTCTTACGGCGTAATAAGTTACACAAGTTGATTGGCCAGAGCGAGCGCCCTCGCCGCGCCGGTGTGGCTCTCTTTCACTCTCTCACACAAGACGATCTATCTATCTCGGCCATCCATTTCAAAGTGACAACAGTCGCCTCAGATAAAATAAATTTCATTTTTTCCCATTGCAATAAAAATACAGTACTTACGCGTGAAATGAATTTTTTTTTGTTTTTTTAAATCATGTTTGGAAAATCGCTCATTTGATGGATAGATCTAATACACCCTTCTTTGAACATAATCATGTCATTGGTGGTGACATGTGAAGGTGTCATCCCTTTGCCAAAAAGTACATGTTCAGTGAGCATAAGTTTTTCAACCGACTTCAAAAAAGGAGGTTCGCAATTCGACTGTATTTTTTTTTTGTGTTTATGTTACGCGATTACTCCGCGAATTATGAACTGAATTGATGATATATTTTTTTTGGTAGGTATTACTTCAGAAGTGATATCATATACATTTTTATTGAAATTGGTTCAGTAGTTTGGTTTTTAAATCAAAATTACTAGAAAATATGAAGATTTTTGATGCTATGCTCGGAGTTATTTTGCACGATAGAATCCGGAACGAGGATATTCGCCAAAGAACCAAAGTCACCGACATAGCTCGCAAGGTTTGCAAGTTGAAATGGCGCAGGGCAGGACACATCGCTCGAAGAACTGACAACCGATGGGGAAGAAAGGTTCTTGAGTGGCGACCGCGAACCAGAAGACGCAGCGTATAGGAAAGCCTCCCACTATATATAGGTGGACCGACGACATTGTAAAAGTCGCGGGCAACCGGTGGATGCAAATGGCAGGTTGTCGTATAGTGTGGCGGTGTAAAGGGGAGGCCCTCGTTCAGCAGTGGACGTCTCCGGGCTGATGATAATAAAGATGCCATCCAGGCACTCGAAGTTGAAGTCGATTGTATTTAAAAAAAAGCGTATTATTTTTAAATGCAATAGAGAAACAAGACGAGCAAGACGATAACCTGGTGGTTCTCTACTTGGCGGTTGAATAACGGAAAAGGTGTGGTACTTCGCCAGGCGGACTCTGCAGTACAGTTTACCACTACAACCACACAATGTAGGCAGGTTATCGCTATTGCGATCTCCCATGGCATATACTCGAAGACATTTAAATATTGCCACGCCTGTCTGAAGCATCCTGAATTATTATTGTGTGAAGTATTATAATGTAAAGTGTTATATTTGGATGCAGAAATAAGAATAAGAATAAGAATATATTTATTGCCAAAAACACGAGGAACAACACCAAAATAAAACATAACAGTCGTTGTTCGGCAATAGGGGTACGCTCAGCGCTGTGCTGCGTGCTCCCGGAGGGTCACGCAGGGCCGGTTTTCGGCGTACTACTATGCTCAGATTAAAGGTGTAAGTTGAGCATTATAAGCGGTGGCGGGTATTCCCTACAATACCAAATAATTGCAAAAATAAAATAAAAATTACTATTTATATAAACTAATGTGTGTGAGTATGAATGTGTGTGAGTGTAAACGTGTGTGAGTGAGCTAGTGCCAGAGAGTGTGTGTGTTTGTGAGCAAGTGA
Source organism: Erannis defoliaria (assembly GCA_905404285.2). NCBI lineage: Eukaryota > Metazoa > Arthropoda > Insecta > Lepidoptera > Geometridae > Erannis > Erannis defoliaria. Next base: position 17,605,576 of record FR990076.1, on the reverse strand, counting down.
GTGTGAGTGAGTATGTGTGTGTGTGTGTGAGCAAGTGAGTGTGTGTAATATGAGTGTGGTGATACAACGGTTTTTTTTTTTTTTTTTTTTAAGTCTTATATAATTTTAAAAGTTGCTTCAAAGTTCAGTAAGTATTCCCAAAGTGCGTTGCCGATCACCTCATGAAACCTAGTGCCTACTTAGTATTCCCTCCACTCAGGTTGAATAAAGCCCTCCAGCACCCTTCGCCCGAGTGCCGACAAACACTGCATTTAAAATGATTCATCTCATCTAAGCATCTACGGCGCGTTACTTAGCATTTATAATTTGACTACTGCATGAGGACTTTGACTGTCTGGTAGGGCGTAAACACTTTAGGGAACACCTGGGACAAATTAAGAAGAATCCCTTTTAATTGGCCAAATTCTCAACCACAAAAAATTGGCCGGCCGTAAATTAGGACATTACACTACATTACATTACATTAGGACCTGGGTATGTCCTTAAACTGCAACCACACCTACCGGAGGACGGGCAGCAGCGCCCTCTTGGTTAACGGTGGTGACCATTCTGCGATCCCCAAGCCGCTTGCCAAGCGTGGGGATTACGGCTCTATAATGGGGGAGACCTTCATCCAGCAGTGGACGTTTTACGGCTGACGACACACATTATGCGAAATTTTCTAATAGAAAAATTTTCGCACGTGCCGGAAGGCACACCGTGTATACATACATTTCGTACTATAGATTCTCGTGACGACCGTCTCGTTCGCACCTTTTATTGTGCCTGGTGTGTGACGGTTGGTCCAGCAATTTTTCTATATTTTTTTTAATGATATGTGGCTGGCCTTTATCAGCAATTAGTAAGACTTAATTTACTCGCTCATCAGCCAGAAGACGTCCACTACTAGACGAAGGCCCTTAATAGGGAGGGGTTGCCATAATGCCCACGCTTGGCAGGCGGCTTGGGGACCGCAGAGTGCTACCACCGTTAACGAAGAGAACGCTGCTGCCCGTCTTCCGGTGGTTCTGGATGCAGTTTTAGGACTTACCCAGGGCCGACTTAGGTCAGACTTAGTTTACATAGGTTTAATTGAATAATCGCATGCCCTACAGACGTAAAAAATATATATTTTTGTAAAATGTAGGTAATCTCCAGTTAAACAGAAACAAACCACCCATTTCACTGTCTATCCGAGTCGGCCTAAAGTTTTAAAAGTTTTCTTAAAAACCCTTTTTACTTTTTAGGTATCTATTTAGGGCCCGTGTTTTTAAGTAACTTCTGTTGCCTGAAATAAACGATTGTTATTATTATTATTAACATATTTATTTAATTTCTTAGATTTTCTTGTTTTTTATAATTAATATAAGAATATAAAAATACAAATGATAAAATACTTAAAAACTAGGGTGCCGTCGGCAGCGGGGCAGGGTCAAGCTGCCGGTGGTTAGGGCTGCAGAGTGAGGTACCTCCTGACAATGCGTGCCGTGTCAAGGACCACTGCCTTTTTATAATATCTTTTTTCTTCCTTTTATTATTATTATAATATTATTTTTGTTTTATTTATACGGGAATAATCACGTTTAATTAAATCGGATACTCCGACTAAAAAAATACAAAAAAAATGTGTCAAAACCACGTCAGTTTTTATAATATTATTGTCTACAAACATGAAATATAAAACTTATCTAACCTTCAAAAACCATAGAGTAACAGAGTTTAAATAGAAGCAATTCCTGGTCCCGATTCCCGCCGCGACGCCCGTCCGAAAACACAATCTCCAAAATAAATAGCGGTCATAATTTAAGCGGACATTGTCCTAAATATCGCGTTAATCATGGCTAGCGCTGTGTAAACGCGGTATAATACCCAACGAACGCTGGCTACAGAAACGCGAAAAAATATGGATTCATCTTTTCGTTAAGCTTTAGATCACTTTGATTTACTTATCACTGGTAAATTTCATTAATTTATAAGCTTACTATATATACTATATGCTTATAGGAGGAGGCCTTCGTTCAGCACTGGACGTCACCGGGCTGATGATGATGATGATATGCTTACTACCTTAGTTCTAATTATTTTGAACTTTATCAAATCTTCCGTCTTGCGCAGTACTTACCTCATAAGCTCAATAAGTCAGTTCGTCTCAGTCAATCAGTTTTTCTTAGTAGAAAAACCTTAAAAACTATTAAGTATTAAAAACATCCAAATATCTATCTTATCCTGATAATAAGCTAATTTGTGTAAAAACAGGTGTACACTGGACCTGGACCTGGGTATGTCCTAAGACTGCATCCAGAACCACCGGAGGGTGGGCAGCAACGTCCTCTTAGTTAACGGTGGTGAGCATTCTGCGATCCCCAAGCCGCCTGCCAAGCGTGGGGATTATGGCAACCCCTCCCTCCTCCATTAAGGTAGAGGCCTTCGTTCAACAGTGGACGTTTCTGGCTGTTGATGAGGTGTATGTACCAAATAAAATCTATCACCTGCAAAAGTATTCCAGTGCGTGCGGAGCATTATTTCTCTCGAGTTGCACACATCATAATATGCAGCAGATAGAGCTTGTAACAAAAACATGTTTTGCAATTCCTTTGCTAATATGATAATGTTTGTCTGAAGAGAGTACTGTATTTTGTATTGTTTTCGTAGGTGACGCACTTGGAATTGAATCGTAATTTGATTAACAAATAGTTGAGGGTGAAATAAACGGTTCAAAGCTGGGCTTCGATGATAGATAGCTCCTCCAAGGAGTGTGAGGTTTTATTTGGTGCTACAAAATTATATTATTATGAATGAATGATTAATTTTATTTTATCTATACAGCGACGCGCTACTGTGTCGACATTTAATTAACACACGTGTAGGGTTAATGATCAGTAAACATAAAAATTAAGTTTAAAAAAAACTCGAAATAAAAATCAGATATTCCATACAAAAAGTTCATCGACGTTGTACTAAATGTATGCAATATCTGGGTTTTTTTACACGTTTTTTTTTTTACTTTTTTATGGTTACTGGTCATTAATCCTACTCGTGTGTTAATCAAATATCGGCACAGTAGCGCCTCGCTGTATAGATAAATAAACTCTATCATGTACACATCAAATGAAATTATTACAGTCATGGTTAAATAAGAAAGATTCAAGAATATTTCCATGAATTAGAAAAAATCAGTTAATGTAAAACTAGTGTAACAATTGGCGGTCTTATCGCTGAAAATGATCTCTTCTAGCAACTGTGGGATGGAAAAGTTTTGAAGAATACATAGAAGACGTACACTTACATTGTATTTATTTATTTATTATGTTATTCAATCTAATACTATAAAAATCTTTGACTGACTGACAGACAACGCACAACCTAAACCGCTGGTCGTACAGACTTGAAATTTGGAGGGTTTATTCGTCTTGATGCGTAGGGGTGTACTAAGAAAATATTAAAAAAGGGGGTAAAAAATTTACTCGGGATGATTTAAAGTGGAATTTTGGGAGCGGGCCAAATTTCTTCCGTACGCGGACGAAGTCACGAGGGACCTCTAGTCACATAATAAAATTTGGCGTGTAACTTTGGTGTTATCAATAAACTATTGTATTGTTTAATATTTCAAAGTTGTCGGGCAAGAAATTAAGTATTCGTGTTACATTTTCATGTTCACGTGTCAATTTTGATCATAATCATGCCATGTAGGTACTCGTCGTCAGCGTAGTCGTGAAAGCTCATGATACCATCACAAAGCTGCCCCACTAACAAAGTTGTCAGTTTCATTAGGTAAAAGCCAGGCTTATATCACTGTGTCGTTGGCGTGATGCACTGTGAGCCGCCTGTTTCATGCCTGTTAAATCTGTACTCTATCACTGAGATAATTTCGGTCCCGGATCATAGTCCACAGATATCATTGGTTTGTTTTCTTGAGTTTCTACATGGACCATAAAATATTATTATACTGAAATAGAATCTTCTTCTTCTTCTTCCCCTGAATCCTATTATTTGGGGTCGGATCTCCTCACTTTTCTGCACCAAGACATACGATCTTGGGTTGTCGGGTTGGGCAATTGGGCTTTCTTAAGGTCTCTTTCAATGTTAGACCACCAGGTCAATGGCGGGCGGCCTCTACCTCTTTTCGCTTCCGGTAGGTTCAGTGCAATTCGCATCACGTGGTGTTCGTTATTATTATACTGAAATACAATAGAATAGAAAATATTTTATTTGCGCCAAAAAAACAAAAGAAATTGAATTGAATTGTTTAAAAAAAATTAGGCATAATTTAGTCCATAATTTAAATTCCGTGGTAGCGTAGTTGGGAAATTGCTCTACTTGAATGCGTGAGGGTTAAACTTTAAATCGCGGGCCCATACGAATTAACTCTTTCGAGTGTAAGTAGGTACGGTTTTTTACACCACTCGGTGATCCCTGTATACGACTAGAGAAGAAATTCAATGGCGTATGCATTGAGATATATGTACTTTGTACTACGTACCATTTATATCTATATATATTGGCGTAAGTAAATCCACAATTTTTTTAATAGGAAATTGGATAAATTCCAAAAATCCCGGGATGTAGGCGCGTACAGCTGAACAGTGAATAAAAAAATGGCCAAATTATCGCTACCGGTAAATCTATGTGGTTTTTTTTTCCACGTATCCGTACCGGTAGGTACAGCTTAGTAGGGATAGGTGTATCAGGCCGGCGGGGGCGTCATGGCTGAATAGAAAATCAAAAATTGTGTTTGGGTCACGGTAGGATAATGGTTGACTACTCTTTACGCCACAGTCTATATCATTTAGAACAGAACGCTTCAAGTACCTACGTTTCCCCTGTCAGTCGTCCCAGTCTGCACGTGTCAGCGGTTCGCCACGATCCGAAGATAAAAACCAGGACATCCGGGACGTCCGGATCGGGATAAGGCGTAATAGACAAACCCGATTACAGATTTCCCCGGGCCCCGGCTCCCAATGATCCCGTGTCGAGGGACTTGAAGTTAAATCGATTTAACTGTTTACTCGACTTCGGTCGTCTTGTTCATAGTACTCGACAACGATACGATGCCAGTCGATGTTTTCACTGATTAACCAATTGAAGAATGACACTAGATGTTTTCACGCAATAACCAGTTGGAAGAATCGTGCCGATAGCTGTGGAGACCCTGGGTTGTTGGGGCATTGAAGCTAAGGAGCTTATCAGGGTAATAGGGCAAAGGCTCAAAATTAAGACAGGTGACTCCCGCTCCGGTTCGTTCCTGGTGCAGAGGATGGCCATTACCATTCAACGTGGGAACGCGGCGAGTGTGATGGGCACCTTTGCACCGGGAACGGTCAGGGGCGGGTTATTTGATTAGTTATTAGGTTATTTTGAAGGGTTTTGTATTGACAATATTGACATGTGTAATATTTTTAATTCATTAAACTAACTCAAATTGGAAGAATGTCACTAGATGTTTTCACGCAATAACCAATTGAAGAATGACACTAGATGTTTACGTTCAAAAACCAATTGAAGAATGACACTAGAATGTTTTCATGTAAAAATCAATTGAATAATTGGTTACCACCACCGTTAACCGAGAGGGCTCTGCTGCCCGAGGACTAATAATCATCTGCGGCATACTCTTGTTACCACCTTATCGGATACCATGTAATGTAAGGCCATATAAGCCACAAGTCTTCAGCTGTTTGGTAATTCTCTAATCGAGCTTCGCCAGTCGTAGATTGTCGCGTATCGTGAACAAGGCTACGGATTACGAGACAACTGGTCCTAGTCTATTTGCTGAATGATGGGACGGGATTGTTTGGATTTATTGTTTTGTAGGTGCGTTTCGACTCGAAGTAGGGCGCTGTTTAGTTAGCGCGATATAATGGTTTGTGTCACTACTGCGGCTAGCTCTATAAATAGCTTTCGACGTGTGTTATTATTGTTTTACCAACTGACTTCTAAACAGGAGGAGGTTCTATGTTTATACTTTATGTATTTTTTAATGTATGTTCGTCGATTTCTCCGTCGTTGAACGATATTGAAAATTCTTTTTCAACCGCCTTAAAAAAGAGGTTCTCAATTCGACTGTATGTATATTTTTTTGTATGTTTGTTACCCAATTACTCCGCCAATTAAGATTGTTTTTTTGAGACCCGTAATTTATTTATCAAAATCGGTTTAGTAGTTTGGTTTTTAAATCAAAATAGGTAACTGGGTGTAGATGTCATCCAGGTAATCGTAATTAAAGACGGTTTTTTAAAGTATTGTTTGTATCATTGGTTTGTAGAAAATATACAGGGTTATTTCTAATCAGTTAGCATCCTTTTAAGGATATATTATGTACATCAAAACAACGAAAAAAAACAGCGGTTCAATACAAAAAGTTCATAGACCTTGAGAAAAATGTATGGAACAGCTGTTTCTTTTGCGATTTCTATGTTGGCCCCATAGTATAAGTGGTTTGTATTGATGTACAGAATATGTCCTTAAAATAATGCTAACTGATTAGAACTAACCCTGTATAATAGATATAATATAAATAACAGATATAAATATCTGCTGTTCCATACATTTTGTCCAAGATCGATGAACCTTTTTGTATGGAACAGCTGTATTTTTTTCGTGACTTCAGGGTTGGCCCCATAGTAAAAGTTGTTCATAATGATGAGTACAATGATATCCTAGAAGGATAACGGTGTTCAAACTAACACCCGGTATTTCTAAATTGAGTGCAGTTTTTTTTTTAATTCAATCTAGTATTAGTATAATAAATCCCCAACGATGCTTGTCTATGATAGTACACGCTTACGTAGATCAACCTGTTTACTCTGGATTTGAAGAGATCCATTCTCCAAATCTTTACAAACTGGGTTAGTAACTTTGATTATAGACAGGTATATAATTATTCCTAAACTTTATTATATAATCAAAGGTTAGTAATAATTATCAATTTAGTCTAATAATCAAAATTCACTGTAACCTTTTACCACCATTTTCCATTTCTATAATTACATCATTAAATGTTTTGTCCGAAAATCCTTAAATATTGATACAAATTAACTGCTCCGAACTTTCGTGCTTCAATTACGAACTACTTAGCGTTTTAATCAGTGGTTTAATCAACTTTTGATACAATCTGTGATCGCGTTATTAGCACGTCAGAAGAGACTGGGTGTTATTTATTTTTACAATAATATGTAATAATTAACTGGCGATTTTTTTGTCAATAGTATTGTAGTTACCATTAGTAGTGTCACTATATGTAAAATAGTACCATTAGTAATTTTTTTTTTTTTTTTTTTTATAATGTTTATAGGCTTGCGTTTGGCTGCCATCTCGTCTGATGATAAACGAAGATGCAGTCTACGATGGAGCACGCTTGCCTAGAAGAAAACGATTCACTCTCGACTTGAAGACACCCAGATTATAATTATCGGGAAACACCCACTCGGGCAGCGCAATCCACTGTTTAGCAGTTCGAGTAAAGAAAGTGGAATCAAACCGTTTCGTCCGAGTTTTTGGTATATCAACCATAAAACGGTGTCGCTTTTTCAAAGGCTTTTTTTTATTTTTTTATTGTCGCTATATGTAAAATAGTACGATAAACAGTGTCACTATGTAAAATCACACTATATACACAATATACATGCAATAGTTTGTCAATATGTGTGTGTGTGTGTGTGTATAGGTTTGTTTGTAACACATACTACCTATACATTTTAGCTGTGTGGTTTGTAACCTCTTTACACCGAAACAACTGAATGGATTTGAATTGAACTCGGAATAGAGATAGTTTATTCCCCGGTCCCTATAGTACAAGCTTTGCTTAGTTTAGGGCTAGATGGCGCTGTGTGAAATGACCACCAATATTTATTTTCAACCGACTTCGAAAAGGAGGCAAATTATTGATTTTGATGAATCTTTTTGTTTGGTAGGTCATACTTCAGAGGTACTCCCATATAAATTGTATCGAAATCGGTTCAGTAGTCTGGTTTTTAAATCAAAATTACTAGAACATATGAAGATGTCATCCAGGTATTCAAAGTTGAAGTCGGTTGTATTTTTTAAAAAGTGTATTATTATTTATTAAGACTTATGAGGTCAATAGAGCGTCAAGGTAATTACTTACTTATTGACACGAAGGATTTCGAGCTATGCCGAAAGAATTTCATCGTCTTAACCACCTTTTACTACGGGCTAAACTTTAATTCGTGAAAATATAACGACTGTTTCATAGAATTACATTAATCCTTGAAAATAATAACAAGAACACAATAATACACTAACTGTCTTTTTCACGTCACTCAAATGCATAAAATTACTGGCCAGACCAGAGATATTACTAGTTTTACTAGGTATGAAGATATTTAACATTATAATATCTCAGGGTGAAGAGCGCAGTGCAGTGCGGCGCAGGAACGTGCTCGCAAGTTCACAATTCTGGCACTGCTGAACTGTTAGTGGCAGCGTGACGATTACCACCAGGCTTCACTCGTATCCATTCACTCCATTTTGTTTTGCTCGTCTCGTCACTTGATAGTATATAAAAAAAATAACGCACATGTCATGCCCAAAAATGTTTTATAACGTTCAATCATACTGATAATAGATAAAATACTTTTTTTTTAATACGCATTTATTTATTTAATATAGCCTCTAAGCAGTAGTATCTTAACACGTCAATTGGAAAATTGTTCATCGAGCGTACATTTGTCATAATGTTACTCCCGACGACAAAATACCCAAAGCCATTATTTAGAAACCTCGAGAACATAAATAATCCCAATTCCAAATAAACCTCGAAAAATCTCATCAAACCAGACTTAATTGCGGTGCCAGTTACAATTGGTTATAACCAGTAACAACCGGTACTCGTTACCCAATTTTCCCGATGGGATTTTTTTCCCGACGGGCAATTTTTCAATCAGGACAAAGACATCAGTACAACGGCGGGCAAATAAAGCAACAAAAATGTTACACGAAAAAAGTCGAATACGCCATTTAAATAGCGAATAAAGATCTGCCGATTTTTTTACAGTTTAATCACCCAGTGAGATATATTTCAGGAGCAGAATAGCAACTTTTTATTAAGTGACAAAACAGGATTGATATTATTCTAGAGTTTGGCACCAAGATTTCTCGCTAGCATGTTCACCAGCGTGCGAAGCTGAATTTTATACAGGAGAAAAGAAGGAATTACTACTATAGTATTATATTATCTTTGAAGGAAATTGACCACAGTATTTTTTCCTTGGACTAGATTATCGACAACGCCGTCATCAAGAGCAGATAGATATAAGCAACGATTAACAAGAAAACTTGATTTTGCCACATTCGCACCGCCGCTGGAGCCATGTGCGAAAAGTTTTGCCTGTGGAACCTCATTATCATAAGTAAATTATAATCAACTCTCAACATTTTATTGCATTACTGATACCCGCTACTTCGTCCCGCTCCAGGAACACAAAATTACATCCAAATCGATCCAGCCATTTACTCACCGTAACCTTCCCTAAACTACGACAAACATTTCAAAACCAAAATCAGCTAAATCGGCCCAGTCGTTCTTGAGTTTTAGCGAGACAAACGAACAGCAATTGATTTTCTATATTTAAATAGATAGAAGATAAAAACGTATCAAAAATCGATTGACCAGCAGAAAATTTGAGCCAATGTACTGTATAATAAAATATTCTATCCACACAACAAGTTAACCGCACTTGAGTTACTGACGATACGTTTTAATCGCGTCCGTGCCGAGCGAATAAATGATCGGAAACGTTGACATAAATCGATTCCCAAATGAAAAATATGGTCGCCTCGTGAGGGTACCGTGGAGTGGACAAGCTGAAACAAAAGCTAGCGGCATGTTGGAACCGAATAACATAGGGTTCTGTTGTTATTTAGTTGTTACCTTACCAGGTCTATTCATTAATTACGTTCAACTCATTACTTCTAGACTAAATAAGATAAAATTGAGAATTTAGAATTAATTTAACTTGACATACTATTATGTAATTTTCTTTGTACACTAACAATACTGATTATATATGATTGATTCAGGAGTTACTTTTTGGAAGTCCATTTTCACCAAAATGCTGTAACTGTTTATTTCTAGTGTATTTCCGCTGTAATATCGTTACGAGTACCAATATAATGAATGGCTATTTGCATCCACCGATTGCTTGCGACTTTTATAATGTGACGGTCCACCTATTGGGAGGCCTACCTACGCTGCGCCTTCCGATTCGTGGTTGGCACTCAAGAGCCCGCCTATTTTACATCTACCTTATTCGGAGATGATATCGACCTGTGGGTAAGAGGCGCTGAGTGCGTTTAGATGGTACTGCGCGCGGCAGATAGGGAACTGTTGGCGTGCTACAGTGCGCGCGGGCGCCGGCGCAAACAGAAGGAGACGTGCGCCGAGAATTTCATGAGTCCCTGTGCGGAACCTAATGCGCTGCTGTGGGCCGTTGAGGCGACTCGCTTCACTCAGATTATAGGCAGTACTGAAGAGCATCCGGAAGTCAAATCCATCTAAGTTTCACTGCCATGCTGCCGCCAAACATCAATACATTGAACTATCGAACCTGCTCCTGTCTGCAATGCACCTCTCCCCGCCCTTCCATGCCTGCACTAGGCACTCCACTGCCGGCCACTCTTATAATGTGTGAAGTGTTACCATGTGACCGTCCTGTTCAAACAGACTATCAAATATCACACACAAGGGCTTTTTACTTGACTTCGGAACCCAAAAAGTATCGAGGCCCGGCCCAGGATAAGTATTTCAAGTTGTTTGACCAAAATATTGTTTTACGAAAGGCGATCAAAGAAAGTTTGTGTTTTTAGGACCGAACTCGATAGGAACATCGGTGTGTAAACTTCTTTACTTGGGCTTGTTACGTTAAGTCCAATGAATAAGTCCCACCGGCAATATTCGTTATACAGAAAATAGTAACATTAAATTAATTTATTCACTTTTTTATACACTTCACAATAATAAATATAAAAAAGTTAAAAAAAAAAAGTTTTTGTTGTATATGTGTACCGACAAACTTTCGCATTAACAACACACATACACCCTGTATGTATGTTATCTCTTCACGCCAAAACGGCTTAACGGATTGGGATGAAACTCGGAACAGAGATAGTTTATTTCCAGGAACAACACAGAATACTTTTTATCATCGTCATCATTACCGTTTTTCATCATCACGCGGGTGAAACCGCGGGACGGAACTAGTAAGGATATAAAAACTCTAACATCCACAATATCAAAATCAAGCTGTGGATACAATTAGTATAGTAGACAAAACTAAGAATGGCCCGTAAGAATAATGACTGAATTAACAACAAATTTGAAATTATCATTTTTAGCCCTAAATTATAATTTTATGTAAAATGATTGTAATTTGTATTGTGTGCTTATAAAATAAAATAAAATAGTGAGACGTTGCGGCAGCCTTCAGAGGAAGCCCCGTCATATGGGCCCATCACAGAATGTCCCTTTCCTAAAATGTCTACTACACGCAAAACGTATCTTTCGTACAATTCAAATTCAAATTTCATTTATTTCGACATAGAGGTCATATCACATAGTTACAAACAATAATCATTAAAAATAAAAAATAAAATTAAAATACAATTTACTATAACACTAAAATTAAAATATAATTACTAATTAAATCTATTTGTTTGCTTATTAGTCAGTATATGAACCCTGTAACAGTGGTTCATGTACTGACAGTCAAACCTATTCGCAAATACGTTTAGGATACTGTTGGAGCTGACCCGCACCCTGCGCACCAGGGATGTGCACCGTTTCCGCATGGTTGTGTAGAAACAGTCCACGCGGGACTCGGCAAACATCCCCGACGCACTGCAGTACCTGGTCAGTCCCATCAGCATCCTAAAGGCATTATTATATTGTACACGAAGAGCGTTGTACTGTTTCTGCGTATACGTCACCCACAGGCTGCTCGTGTAGAAGGACGTACAAAATGCTCTGAAAAGAGTAATTTTGACGTCCCCCGAACAACGAGCGAATCTGCGGGCGATCATATTGGCCCTCACAGACAACGCTCTTCGCTCCCTCTCTATGTCTGCATCGTCTTTCAGGTCAGAGGTTACCAAATGCCCAAGATACTTGAACTTTTCCACCCTCTTTAATTCAGTACCATTCAACCTAATAGCTGGTATGGTATCTGGACATTTCCCTCTGGCCTGAAAGACCATACATTCGCTCTTTTTTGCGTTATATAGCAAACCGTGACACCGTGCATACTCCTCACATATGCCCAAAAGTTTGGATAGGCCACAGACCGAAGCGCTCAGCAGCACCATGTCGTCTGCGTAGCTAATATTATTGAGACAAACTCCATCAATATGGCAGCCGACACGAGTACTGCTGAGCTCCTCTATTAGAGCATTCACGTACAGGTTGAAGAGCTTTGGAGAGGTCAGCCCCCCCTGCCTCACCCCGCACTCCAACCTGTACGGCTCCGATAGTGCATTCGACCACCGAACAACGTTGACCTGATTCGAGTACCAATACTTGAATATGTGTACTAGTTCATCAGGCATGGACAAGTCATTTAATTTTTGCCATAAGATGTCATAACAAACCAAGTCGAACGCTTTCGAAAGGTCGAGGAAGCATGCGTAAATCGACGTGGCCCGATCGGTATAGTACTTGACAGTCTGCTTCAAACTTAGGATAGCTGTTTCTGTAGAGAGTCCAGATTTGAATCCAAATTGATTATCATGAACATTTAAGTAGTTATCGAGCTGAGAATCAAGCAGGCTGTCAAACACCTTCGCGACCACAGTTGCCAGTGAGATCGGTCTATAATTATTGTGGTCACTTATGTCACCGGTTTTGCTCTTTACAATTGGTACCACCACAGTCCTCATCATATCTGCTGGTAAAAATGAGTGTCCCACACAAAGCGTATAGAACATAGCGAGGACTCTAGGCAAGTGGCTGCCAGCATGTTTTAGGTGTTCAATGCTTAGGCTATCATGTCCAGGAGACTTCCCTCGCGACATTGATGTAATAACATTTCTCACATCCTTCGCCGCGAACCTGGTATTCATCTCCTGTCCATGATGTCCACTCGCATATTCGCTGACAGACTGTGATGGCCCCAAGGGTGATTTTACAGCAAAGTGGCTCTTAAACATGTTAGAAATGCATTCAGAGTCGCTTATTCCATTGACGCTCACAGGTAAGCTCGGCTTACTACTTAGTTTGTTGGTGGTTTTCCAAAAGCTACCAAAGTCACTCTTAGAGTGTTGAGACGCGAGTATGTCCATCTTAATCTGTTCGCTATTATTCTGACACCATTTCAAACGAGTTTTAAAGATTTTACGACTTTCACGCATCTGATCCCACGCACAACCCTTCTTTGGTTTGCCACTTAGAACCCATAATTTGAATTTACACCTCGCCACCCCGTGAGCGTCACGAACATGCTTGTTCCACCCTAACACTGGTTTCTTCTTTCTCGGCTGCCTAAAAGAATGGGTATCAGAGGCCACCGAACATAACGCATCAATTATATCCCGGTACATTTTGTCAATAACATATTTATGATCTAACTCAATACATCGATTATCGCTACAGTCACTTAATTCAGCTGGAAAATCAATAAATTTTAGTTTTTCATTGCATAATTCACTATACAATTCAATTTGCTCGGCGGTTCTCTCGCCCCAACGCACTTTATTAAATTTAATATAAAACTTATTATTCATTATTTTAGGATTAATTATATTCAAGTTACATTCAATTATGAGGGGTAAATGATCTGACCACACAGGACCGTACATAATATGTGCATTTACAACAGTTTTAAGAGCTGATTCAGTAACGACACAATGATCTAGCCACCTCATTGACCCGTTTATGTCACTAATAAAGCTGTGCGTATCAGAGTATAACCCTAAGTGTTCTACATCTGCGCAAGTCCAATCTGAATCCCCACAGAAATTAGAAAGCTCATAATAAAATTGCGCGCCCGGATGTGCGTTAAAGTCACCAAGCATATAAACACATTCAATACCTTCATTGCTTACAATAGCACTGAGCGACCCGAGACAGTCCGTGAACTCCGATAGATTGACCGTCTTATCAGTCGGCATGTAAACACTGAACACTAGAAAAGACCTTTGGCCTTGCACTATTTTTATCGCACACATTCTCGTGTTATCGCACTTCACTACCGATACATTTTGAAAAGTTGTCTTGTTCCATAACAAAGCAACCCCGCCGTACGGGCGGCCGACAATCATCCCCTCCGTGAGATCCATCGGCGACACACCTGTGTATGCAAACTCGTCATCGATACAGCTCAGGAAGTCAATATCGTGCGGCAGTAACCAATGTTCTTGTAGGGCGATTATCTGGGATGTACGACACAACTGTCGTATGTCTTCAACTGAGCGCCTCACATTCTTACAGTTGAAACTGACAAATTTGTACAAGTCATCGCTTGCCATCGACTATACGTTGTGTGGCCGATACGGCGTTGATACCGTTCGTACTCTTCATTCGGAAATTAATAAATCGTCTAAAAATTATGCCCTGAGGCCACAATTTGTCATCTAAGAACATAGGTAGATTATGCTCAGATACAAAAAATTTAAACGCTTTATGATCTCTCTCTTGTTTAAACGAGATTCTCTCCAAACTTATCATTTCTTTCGTCCTTCTGTATACATAATCTTCAATATCTTTGTCAGTCGTATCCTTATGTATTTTGGTAATAAAAATCGGAACTTTTTTATCGGCGGCTTTAAAGTTACCCTCCATATCTTTCGATATCCCAGATATACCCTGAAAGCGATAATGGGGTCTTTTTCGTCTCGATACGGTTTGCCAGCCTTCTTGGGAGGGCACCTGACTAACTGCATGTATTGCGCTGTGGCGCTCCAAAGCGCCCGACTCAACACATACGCCGTTATTTGCGCACCTCTGCTCGACCGCGAGCGAGACAGCTTGTAGCGGTGACGTCACCTTAAATCGTCGGACTCCGCCTTCACTCGGCTTCGCTCCGAAGTCACACTGGTTCCCGCCACTATCCAGTGTATGCGAGCTCACAGCTGACTCATGCGCATTTTGCTTACATGGGACTACCCGCAAAATATCTCGAAACTGTACAATATCACCACGATTATTCGAATTATTTTCGATGATGTCTAATGATTCGCTTAATGTAGTGTTGCTTAGGTGCGAGAGACCCATCGGGCCGCTGTCCGAGAGCCAAGCACCGCGTTTTACGTTAACATTGAGTGCAGATATTGGCGGTAATGAATCATTCTTCATTTGTAGTAATTCATTTCTGCATTCGCTCAGCTGATCTTGAGTGACGTAATGAGATTTAATCACGTCTAGGTCATTTTGCACTTTGAGAAGGTCTTTTAATAACTTTGTACAGTCAAGGTGGTCAAACACAATAGGCGGTAACCTCTCCAACTGGTGCGCAACAAATACCGGAATCACATCCGATTCGGTTGATTTAAATAAACTCAGAATATCAAAAAGATCCCTCTCTTCCTTCCCTTTATTCTTGCGATTTATTTTAATCTTCTCCGTGGGAACGGACTCGTACAGTAATGATTTAGATCTCTTAATTTCTTCACTAGTAAAAGATGTCGTACAGATTCGCACCAACGTTTCTTCGTCTATTATCGACACCTTATTTTGCACATATGACAATAGCTCGTCAATAACAATGTTGCATGAATTGCACTTAATTGTCGTCATTGTAAACAAAAGACAGCGTACGGAATACGCTCAATGTCACAATGTCCCTTTCGCAAAATGTCCCTTTTGCACAATGTCCCTTTCGCAATATGTCCCATTCGCAAAATATGTCACTAAAATAAAAACTGAGGAAAAAGGACGTCAAATGGCGCGTATCATAACTTATCACTCACATTAATCCTGTACAAGACCTTTCGCCATAGCATCTGAACTTTGTGCTTAGCAAGTTTAAGATGCCTTATAACTTACACCTAACTTAGAACGACTGGGATAACTTTCAAAGTTAATTTTCGAGTTTTCTTAATGTCTCAGGCATTTTCAATTATGGAAGAAAATAGCGGGAAGCGTAAGTTTTATGAAATTAGCTTCAGCAGTGGGAAGCTAATGGCGTCGTTTACTTCTAAAATAAGTGACAATACCTCGTAAGCTGGAGGTCTTAAAAAGGTAGAGTCGGTAGAGTTGATAGATTCGGTAAAGTCGGTAGAGACGGTAGAGACGGTAGAGACGGTAGAGACGGTAGAGACGGTAGAGACGGTAGAGTTGGTAGAGTCAGGAGACTCGGTAGAGTTGGTAGTCGGTAGAATCGGGAGAGTCGGGGGAGTGGGGGGGGGGGGGGGGGGGGCTACCTGATTACTGTACTGTGCCTGTGAAGATTATAATTTGATTGATTGTACGGGCATGTTTTATTCTCATCCGACACTACCCACCGACGACGCCCGCTGCTAAGAGGATCAACGATGAGTGCTGATGATGATGATGGCGAAAGGACCCTCCTCCGTCATATTTTTTTTTTTATACATTCCAGTGACGAGACGAGCAAGACGTTTGCCTGGTGGTAAGCGTCACCCCTGCCACTAACAGTAGCAGTGCCAGAATTGTCAACTTGCGAACACAATCCTGCGCCGCGCTGCACTGCGCTCGTCACCCTTAGATATTAGATGTTAAATCTCTTCATACCCAGTAACGTCTCTGGTAACATTGCCCTTCAAACCGGAACACAGTATGCTTGGCGGATTAATAACTGGCAAAGGTGTGGTGTGGTACTTCCCCAGGCGGACTCTGCACTTGAGTCCTACCACATTATAAATCATTATAATTTTCTACCAAGAGTGTTACAAGCATAATTTTATCGCGCACATAACATTTTGTAGCTTGAGGCAGCAACTGCAAAAGTCATCTGAAACATGCAAAAGTTTACCCCCACCACCCAATACGTTGTCAAATCGGAAGGAGCATAACTCTCGTTTGAAATAGAGCATCCGCGCGGATGCTTAAAGAACAATGCTATGTAATTTATACCCGCTACTGCCAGTGGTACTGGCACTGAGTAAATAATCTTCAGAGAAATAGGTCTGAGAACCATGTTTGCTACATGGGTGATAAGTGGCAAGTGGTATATGGGGTATGATGTTTACCACCAGGGTTGGCTATGTCAATACGGTTTATTCCACTATGGTGGTTTTGGTTCCGGGTATGAAAATGTGTTTTTTTTTTTAATTTATTCCAAAAAAAATAAAAGATATCGAATAAAACGTAGTGTTTAATTTCTCTTTGGATATGGTGATAAAGAATTTTAGTAACAAGTTTTAGTTTTTATTATGACACACTAATAAATCATTATAAAAATAACTTATCTAAACATACTACCTTCAAAAAAGTGTAAAGGGCACTTTTTTAAAGGTAGTAAGTTTTGAAAAGTTTTTTTTTATGCAACCGCACTTACCTACCTAAAGCACAGCCTTTTCGATAAATAATAATTATGTGTGTTTATGTGCATGTATGCTCATTCTCTGTGAATAATCTGCTCAATACAGTAGAGCTGGCATGCCGCCAGCGCTTTACATAATAAACCCCTTGATAGCATTCCGGTGGTTTTATATTCCATGGCTGTCATATTCGTAGACGCATTGCGAATGAAGTTCCCACACATGATAATTCGGACGCGGTGACATGCGTCTATGAGCCGTTCTGTTTTTTTTTTTAATTAGTTTCGTTTGAACACCATTAGGCCCTTTGATTATGAGAGAGAGAGCTAGTTCTTCCGAGATTAGGCCTGATTGAAAGCAAAGTTGTAGAACACGATGGAACAATACTTGCCCCGAAGAAACCGATTCACTCTTGACTTGAAGACAGATCGCGAAAATAAACTCAAGACTTCCATTACTACTAGGTCGTCATTTACCCTGATAGTCCTCCTGATACGGAGCGGGGGTAATAATAGATAAAGCGTATTTATTTAAATGGGATATAATTCGCTAGACGCTTTACAAAGTTATGTCGTCAACTTTCTACGAGCTGCATAAAGGACAGAGTCAGAAAGAGCGTTCATCAGAAGATTCGTCTGATGGTAAGCGAACCGCGAATAGCTTATAGTCATCTCCAATATTAAAACAATGCAATTAAATGTCAACCCTATGTCGTGTCAGTAAACCCGAATTTCATTTAGCAAACTTCGTATGCGTCTTAGATTTCATAGTGAATTAACCTGTTAATGTTTGTACTACAATTAGTTTCTCCGCAATCGCAACGGTAACATAACACTTATAGGAGAACTAAATTAGATTCTGTAATTCAGGCATGAGCTCGGTGGATCAGATTGCTATTCAGATAATTTACTCCAAGCTTAATTTGGAAACCAAGATAATGGCTAGTATTTCATTATGAATACTGACGTGGTTTTGACATATTTTTATTTTATTTATACGGAAATACTCACGTTTAATTAAACACTGGATGTGATCGAAACTATAGTCGGAGTATGTGATTTAATTAAACGTGAGTGTGTGCTAAGCAGGACGCAGTAACACGCGAGTCGGGCTCTGTTTTCACTCTTTGAAAAAAGTCACCAGATGTGATCGAAACTATAGTCAGAGTATCCGATTTAATCAAACGTGAGTGTGTGCTAAGCAGGACGCATTGACACGCGCGTCGGGCTCTTTTTCGCTATATGAAATGGTCACTGGATGTGATCGAAACTATAGTCGGAGTATCCGATTTAATTAAACGTGAGTATTCCCGTATAAATAAAACAAAAATAATGGCTAGTAGCAGGGGAGTGTCACTCCGCAGTTTAGGTATGTTCGGCAGGCGCTCCGTCCGGGTGGACAATGAAGGCAGAAGTCAGTCGCCGCCCGCACGCTAGCCTCGTCGCACGTAACTAAGCATACGTAATAGAAAGAGAGCGGTATATCTAGGTGAATATAGCGAACGGTATCCAGCGCTGTGCGAGTTGAATTGCTACTTTATTGCCTAGTAGATAGAGTCCTTATTTATTTAAATTCCTTTTCGGAGTTAACTTTCTGTACGTAGTACTATTATTTATTCTGGGCTAGTAGTTCTGCGAATAGTTGATCGCGAGCACACAGCGCGGTATACATGGTTCTACAATTTCATAGTTTTTTTGTCGGGTTGGAGGTGATTCCATTGAGCTAAAATCTATAATACAGTCAAAAGTGTGCAACGAAAATGTCCGCGCCAAAACTCGGCGCACGCTATGCAGTCCGCCAACTTTTTGAACGACTTGAACTATGATAAGACACACACGCTCAAGCATACATTGAACATTATACAAGCGACATAACGTCTGAATTCTAACAATTGTGAACTATATAATACACGTATAGGTATGTACAACGGCACTCGGACGTTTTCTGACTGTTTTCACTTAGAGATTGTGACTCTTTATATTAGCTCAATGGGTGTTTCCCTAAAGAGAGGGAAGTTTGCTGCAACAGCGACTATAACCGGCCTCTTTGGATAAGACTTTGTTGCTCTTTTCAATAATCAATAAAAAACTTCAGCCTTTTTTTTATGTTAGGACAAAAACGTCATAACAAGTAAAAACATATATTTTTATTAAACCTTAAGGTGCTATGTTGTAGCATCCTTAACACTATCGAAGAACCAGTGCTGTACTCAACGGCACTATTTTATAGTTTTAATAGAAAATCTTTTTTCTGTAGTCAGTCAAACTGTTTTGAAGACAAACGTTTTTTGCACACACAACCACTCACACTAACAAATCTTCTCCGTTACGTTACGGGTAAAAATAAAGCCGTCATGTGCGAGTCTAGCTCGCGCAACGAAGATTCCGTAAGCACAAAGCACCAAAAATTGCTCAACGAAAATATTATATAGGCCAAGTTAAAGGACAAACTTAAGACTGTAGGTGGAAAAATTTCGCCTGTACATCGATTTTCTAACTGCAAATGTAAATTTGTAATGGCAAAATAATAATTTGTTACCCACGTAATTTTATCAGTTTTTTTAGAAGAAATTATGCTTCGTTTGCTATGATACCTTCATTGACAGCCATAAGACGTTCACTACTGGACGAAGGCCTCCCCCTTTAATAGGGAGGGGTTGCCATAATCCCCACGCTTGGCAGGCGGCTTGGGGATCGCAGAGTGTTACCACCGTTAACCAAGAGGACGGTGCTGCCCGTCCTCCGGTGGTTCTGGATGCAGTTTTAGGACATATCCGGGTCAACCAGCTCAGGTATGAGACCTTGCTTCTTACCAAATATCATGGTACTAGGTATTTTGTGATTTATTGTATTGTTTACACACCTCCGCCGCGAAACCATAGCAGCGAATGATCGCAGCGGTTTCGCTTCTATGGTTTCTCGGCAAAGGTGGGGAGAAGGCACTCAGAGACCATAGATATTATGATTAAGTATCAGGGGCCGTACCATAAACTTATTGCCGGACCGAATAAGCTCAGCTGCCGATGCTGCACGACCGCGTACTGTGTTGCGGCGCGATAAAATTCACAGTCGCGCACCGTCGGCAACTGAGCCTATTCGGTTCCGCAATAAGCAGTTCACAGTACGCTCCCTGATATTAATTTCAACATGATATCTCCACGAATTGCTGAAAAAGTGGTCTTGATAGACCAAGAGACAGACAAAGAAGTGATCCTATATGGTTTTCTTTCTCTCTTTTTCTTTTGATGTACGGAACCCTAAAAGTAAACTCCAAATCTAAACTCTATGTCTAATCTCTAAGTATAAGATGATTTGAACATTACTCACGATTCTTGGCATAGTCCTTGTATCGCAAATGCTGTAATTCCAGCAGACATTCCGCCTCCCTGCGGCGGTATAAGTCCGGGTTGGCGACGACCTTGAGAATGTAACATTTTACGATACGACGCTGTATTCCGTACATAAATGTGCTGCTCTTGTTGATGTAATACGACGCAAAGTGGAAGACTGTTGGTAAGGATACGCAGATTTTTCCTGTCATCGTTTAACTCATAGCAAAATATAATTATGAAGAGATTTTTTGTTTAATTTAACATTTTGAGCGCCAATGCTACCAAAACAACACTGGACTTGACTGTATCTAATTTTGTGTAACTGACTGTGATTTTATGACTTATACCTGATACTATCATCATCATCATCATCATCAGCCCGGAGACGTCAACTGCTGAACGAAGGCCTCCCCCTTAGACCGCCATACTGTACGACAACCTGCCATTTGCATCCACCGGTTGCCCGCAACTTTTGCAATGTCGTCGGTCCACCTAGTGGGAGGCCTTCGCATGCTGCTTCTTCCAGTTCGCGGTCGCCACTCAAGAACCTTTCTTCCCCATCGGTTATCAGTTCTTCGAGCGATGTGTCCTGCCCTGCGCCACTTCAACTTGTAAACCCTGCGAGCTATGTCGGACTTTGGTTCTTTGGAGAATATCCTCGTTCCGGATTCTATCGCGCAAAGTAATTCCGAGCATAGCTCTCTCCATTGCCCGTTGTGTGACTCTGAGTTATAAAACCTGATACCGTAAAAAAACTAAAAATTTAATATTTGAAACTGGCAGAATACAAAAAATGCAACGCCTAGCAACACAGGCTAGCGGGCCCTGTAAGCTAACGACGTCTATAGTTGTTTTTTTAAATCGATATTTGATTTTTATATCCCTGTTTTTTTAGTAGGTAGTTTTTAGTGCTTCAGCACATGCTTCAGCGTACAGTGCAAGGCGATGCAATTACGCCGAGGCTCGGCGGCCGAGCGGTCAAAAGATTACCTAAGGTTAACCAGGCAAAGTGTTTGCTTAGAGGTGAGGTGAGAGAGGTCTTCCAAGTTCTATACAGAGTTATACGAGGTGAAAAGTTCACCTGTTGGTAAGCTTGAGATTTATATTCCCAACTCTGTTTCTCAAAAACCACAAAATTTCTTTCAACCAAATTCATGGAACGATAGACAGATTTATTAAATGTGTGCGATTGTATTAGAATTCAATCGCACATCAATCGCAAAGCTTATTCCAGACATTTTCAAGTCACGAAATTATTTGTAGTAATTTGGTTGGCATTTTCAACACAAAACATGTTAGAAGCTAAGTAATATGATTGCGACTGAAATCAGAAATTATTTGCGATTATAATCTCTATAATATTATGATCTGTGTGAAGATGGTATATACTACGTCCGCGTACGCCCGCTCCCAAAATTCACCACTTTAAATCATCCCGTTAGCCCTACCGACTTTACCCACTCTACCGACTCTACCAACTCCCCCCAACCCCCAAAACCCCCTCAACGGCTGCTGGCCATACTCCGGCGGTTCTGCATGCAGTTTTAGGACATACCCAGGATTAGATATACTCAGATATACTATACCCACAATAATGTCGTATTCAGTGCAACCACTGGTAGAGCCACACAAAAGCGAAGGCCCTACTCTTAGCTCTTCAGTGGGTTGAGCTTCGCTCGTTGATGTTACGTGGCTTCCACCAGCTGCGCACCTTTCACACCTTCTGCGAGACAATAAAAAGCCAGGGCTCCATCAATTAAAATTCACTGGCAATCACAGGTCCAAACATCGTCTTTTGTTTCACATTCTTTGTAAACGCACCTTTTTTTTGAGTTCTGCTTATGGTGGCCAGTTCGATTTTCGAACAAACCGCTTTACAATGTTGTATGGCCATGTTTTTACTTAGAGTTTTCCACAAGTTTCCACACGAATTTGACGTTGCAAATTCAAATCACTTTATTCCTTAGGGAGTTTCATACAACTTTATATCCCCTAAGAGATAATTCTTTACTTTACGTTAAGGGTGCATGATATATAATTGGAAATTGTCGAGCAGGTGGTGTGAAAACATACATTATAACTTGTAGTCAGGTACAAACTTAACCAGGTTACACCTATTAAGCACTGGTGATGTAATGCAACAATTAAAAAGCACGCGTGTGTAATAATTATCTTGGATTATGAGCCTAAACCCGATGAAATAAGATCCACTTTACGAGCAAGTCTGATTAAAAGTATTTTAAGACACGAGTAAAGCTGGTGAAAACGGATCCCACGTGGTATCTGTTAACGGGATCGGACCGGAACACACCGGGCCGCCGCCGCCGCTAGCAGGCAGGTACGTAAATAAACATCCCCTAACTTCCCAGGCCCTTATCTTTCTAAAATTCACGTAGTCACGTAAAAATTCATTGAACTGTATAACGTAGTTAGGTTGATGTTTATTTATTCTCTCGCTTGTGAACTTCCAAAATTGTTGGGCTATATTATTTTAACCTGACCTGCTTTTAAAATAAACTATCCCTGGGTAAACGTTAACTTTAGAAGTTTTTTTAAGCTCCGTTCACCATACACATTCGAAAAACATTACCACAGTAGAACTACTGATTTAGCTTTATCTCCTGTGATTTTACCGCCAGACAGGAGCAAAAAAAAAAATTTTGAAAAAAGAAAAAATGCATTTATATTTTTATTTATTTCTTGTTTTTTTTTTTGTATTGGCAAACTGCTCTACTGCAGAGTCCGCCTGGGGAAGTTACACATCTTTGCCAGTTATTCAACTGCCAAGCAGTAGTGCGCAAGCATTACTGTGTTCCAGTATAAAGGGCAATGTTACTAGAGAAATTACTGGGTATGACAAGATTTAACAAATATCTCAGGGTGACCAGAAGTACAGTGCGGTGCAAGACTGCGTTCGCAAGTTTACAATTCTGGCACTGCTACTATCAGTTTCAGGCGTCACGCTTACCACTAGGCGAACTTCTAGATCGTCTCGTCACCAGATTGTATATAAAAAAAGGTCACTTGATACAATAACAATAGACAATCTTTTTTCAATTTTTTCTTTTTTTTCTCATATTTTTTTTTTGTTTTTTTTTGTTTTCGACTTTATTTTCGCCAACGGTGGACTGCCGCAGTTAGCTCAAAACAAATTTGACTTTTCAACCGACTTCAACAAAGGAGGTTCTCAATTCGACTGTATGGGGACTGTAATTTTTTTTTTTCTACTCTGTTGGTAAGCCATTGGTAAGTATACTTACCAATGTTGTATTACCTTAAATTTACTTGTAGGTGTATTACCTATAAAAGGTAAGGTTTTAGGTAAAACGCCTACCAAATCAATTTACGTAAGTAGTTATTGAAATATATTCAAGGTTTTGTATATCCCAAAATAAGTCTATACTAAAACCTGTTCTCCCTTAATGGACATCCGAAAAACCAGCCCTGATTGGCCACGACTAGAGGACACTTCGTTAATTGTCCTAAAGAGGAAAACTCTGCTTTATTGTTGTTCGGAACAATCCGAGTTAGGTAATAGACCCTTCAAGTTGAAGATAGCTAGAGATGGGACCAGTCGATAAATCGATCTTTAACGTCGTTTGGAAACTTCTGGAACTGTGGCTTTGTCGTGTCATTGCGGACTGTCGGAAGATGGTAGAATTTATGCAGCGGGACGATAGGGATGGGATGTGTAGTAGTTTAAAATTTGTTTTTAGTGAAAATAAGTTCAGATCCGTTAACGATACAGAGATTGCGTGATTATAATGTAGGATATCGTATGTAGTAACAATTAGACTCAATGATTATGGTGCTCAATAACATGAGTGTTATAATCTATAGAATAGAGTAGAATATTTATTGCTAAAACTGTGCACAAAAATATCTTATGAAATAATATTTTCGCCGTCGGGCGTGCAACATTTTAGTAGGAAGGTATTGCTTTCATACTAAAAAGGGTCACTGTACTGTACTGTATCCTACAATATAGGTAACGTGTGATAAAGAGAGTACCTATTTATACAACGCAACCCATCAGCCAGAAAACGTCCAGTGCTGGACGAAGGCCTCCCCCTTAATAGGGTTGTTACCTATTTATAGGCAAATTGTAATTCAAAAACATGTTGTTAATAATAGACCGATTGCGTATATTCATCATAAATCTAATTATTATAAAACGTTCTAACTCTTTCTTTTCACGCCTTTTTTTTTAAAAGTTATTCTATTTTTGTACTCTATCCATAGTTACACAATTTTCTTAAGCAACTACCTCAAGGACAATGGTATCTTCGCCAAGTCTTCTTCGAAGGAATAAGAAAAAAAAATGGTAGGTATCTTATTTGTCAACACGTTTGACCGCATTATAATTGATATCGATATCGATATAATAGTTCCTGGTAAGGTTATCCCATCCTTAGACTGCAATATTTTTCGGATTGCCAGCACTCTTTTTCCGGTCTATATCTCGTAGAGTGGTGATAAATTGTCCGAAGACGGGTTTCCGAGAGGAAACAATGCGAGAGAAAGACGCGTTTGACTTAAAACGCTAGTGATTTATTCGAGGAATTTGGAATTTTGAGAAAAACTGAATGTAGCTTTAATGTCCCGCTTGTTTTATTCTCTAAATGGATCTGACCAATTTACCCTGAGATATTACATGTCACAACTCTTCATGCCCAGTAATTTATCTGGTAACAATAATGTATCTTTAAATATAAAAATCAATTGCTGGTTGTTTGTCTCGCTACCGATTTGGCTAATTTTGATCTTAAAATATTTGTGAATGTTCAGGGAAGGTACGTTATACGTTGAGTAAACGGTTGGTTCGATTTGGATGAAATTTTATGTTCCTGAAGCGGGTCATAGTAGCGAGGCCGAAGGCCGAACTCTACGCATAGGAAGTAGCGGGTATCAGCTAGTCTGTGATACAAAAGATGGCAAACCAGCAAATGTTCATGTCAAAGTATCGCACCTTTAGAATTTCTTAACTAATGGACGACAAAAAACAAAGGTACGAACTTATTCAAGGCAAAACTCCAAGAAATCTCACAAAACGAAAGAAACTTTAGGAAAACAATCTAAAAATGGAAGTTGATTGCGCAAACAAGGAACGTACTCAGGTTAATTTAACTGCACCGTTAAGTCGACTAATTAAGGTAACAATAAACAATTAATAAGTACAGACCCGTGTCATGAAGTTTTAATTAGAAATTATGTATTTGGCTGTACCAGTATTCTGGTACGGCTGAAATTATAATCTATCACCGTTTTTTTTTCATCACAGTAATTATGAGAGTTGGTTTACATAAATAGGTATATAAGTTATCCAAATTGTTTGCTTGATTTTTCTAAAACAAATTATAATAAACAGAGTATCGAATCACCAATCCGCAACTGGGCCAGTGGCGGATATGGCCTAATCGCCCTTCTAAGTTTGGCCTGTACTCAGCAGTAGATCTACTGAAGGCTCATCATCATCAGCCCGGAGACGTCCACAACTGAACGAAGGCCTCCTCCTTAGACCGCCACACTGTACGAAAACCTGCCATTTGCATCCACCAGTTGCAAGCGTGTTTTACAATGTCGTCGGTCCACCTAGTGGGAGGCCTTCCTACGCTGCGTCTTCCGGTTCGCGGTCGCCACTCAAGAACCTTTCTTCCCCATCGGTTGTCAGTTCTTCGAGCGATGTGGCCTGCCCATTGCCACTTCAACTTGCAAACCCTGCGAGCTATGTCGGTGACTTAAGTTCTTTGGCGAATATCCTTGTTCTGGATTTTATCGCGCAAACTAACTCCGAGCATAGCTCTCTCCATTGCCCGTTGCGTGACTCTTAGTTTCTTCAAAAGGCCAGTAGTTAAAGACCACGTTTTAGCTACTGAAAAGCTGATTTTGTAAAAAATTTGAAAGTCTCGTTGGTACGGGCTCGCGGGGATCAAACCAATGCCTCGGAATAGGCTAGATGACTGGATTTTTTTTATTGTCCTTTTAAAATGTGGCCCATAAATATAGCTGATTAATGAAAAAAAAAATTAATCTGATCAAAAATAAGCGACTTATAAGCATTTTAATATCATGCTAGACAGAGAGGCGAAACAGCAAATCGTGACGTCACTTCTCAGTACGCCATATAAATTCAATTCTGACAAGTAAGGCGTGACGTAATTTTTTGTTTTGTGGGAAAGGGACAGAGTTGTCTCTAACAAAAACTTTAAATGCTATCATATAATATTAAAATAAATATCAGAACATTATTAACCGATCTTAATTATTTTTTCAATAAACATACTATATTTACTTAAATTCTTCATCAAAGCTATTGGTTTCAACGATATAAACATCAGTCATCTACCCTCTTCGCCCGACTTAGTTACCAAGACTGACACGGATATCCAATAAAACTCTACGTAATACAAAATTAAGTGCGCTTTAAGAACATAATTTAAATTTGACTGTATTTTAAATAATGCCCAAAATGTTATAAAAGATTACAATACAATGCATCTTTATTGCACACTACAACAAAGAAATTAAGAACAAGTCAGGGTATACATTATTATTTGGCAGTACAAAGGCGGCCTTATCACCTTTAGTGACTTCTCCCAGGTAACCTTTGGATGTAAAGGACTGAAGGTCGGTGAGAATTTAGTCGGTGAGGTTACTTACCTACCTGCTTTTTATCTTTATTAGGTACCCTTTTTGTCGTCGGTTATAACCTGAATTTTAATAATTACAACTGCTCCAGAATAGGGCCCTGGTTCTCGATTTTACGTTAATTGCTGTAATGTACGATATAATTAAGACAAACGTTCTATCACTTTTAACTTTGAACTGATTAGGCAACTTTTTTGTAAGTTATGTTCTATTATGTTAAATTAGCTTATGTAGTAATTAATTATATTGAGAGCGTAATAATAATACCTAATGATATTATACATGCAAAAATGTGTTTGTTCGTTTGTTTTTCCTTCACGATCTAAGGGAACAACGGGTCTCGGCTCGGTACTTAGGGTAACTTTTATTTTTTTATATTTAAAGCTATCGGTTTCAGTGGGATTGTCACCGCATGCAAAATCATGGGATACAGTGGGGTTTGCTTGGGATGATTTAAAGTGGTGAATTTTGGGAGCGGGCCGAATTTATTCCGTATACGAGGACGAAGTCGCGGTCGACCTCTAGTATTAAAAATAAAATGAAAATATACCGCGCACTTTTTTTTGCAAGCCAGACTTTCGTCTGGAGCGTCACGTCTGCCACTAACAGTAGCAGTGCCAGAATTGTGATCTGGCAAGTTCACAGGAGTGGGTTCGCAAACACACTCCTGCGCCGCACTGCACTGCGCTCGTCACCCTGAGGTGTTAGATACCCAGTAATTTCTCTGATAACATTGCCCTTCAAACCGGAGCACAGCAATGCTTGCACACTACTGCTTGGCGGTTGAATAACTGGCAAAGGTCAAAAGCTGTGGTACTTCCCCAGGCGGACTCAGAGTCCTACCACTACAATTAATATTTTTTTAGCAAGGAACCTAGCTCGATTTGGTGCGCTAGTGTGACTCTCACTCAACTACTTTTTAATCAAATACCAGTGGAAGTTTGACGCGTCCCTGTTTATCTGAAACTCAATAAGTAGTTCATTAGCATTTCAAGAGAATAATTACGCGGAATGAAAGCCGCGTTCCCATCGGATCTCCTAAGTTTTAATTGGTTAGCTTTTGTTAACTTAGATTAGTATAGGTAACCCTTTGTTGTGGCCGTAGGTGATCGCGCATTGAGCTGGTAATAACCTCGGGCTAAATTATTATCCAGTAGCGAAATTTAGTTAGCAGTAATTGAATTTAGGGAGCAAGTGTAACCAACCGTTTGATTGCTCGTCATTTTGCAATAGTATCGCAGAAAACATAGTACTACTACTACGTGGTACTATTATTTCTTCCGTGGTAGTACTACATACAGAAGATATACGCACATAGAAAAATGGCTTAAACATAGTTGAACTACCATTTATTATTATACCTATAACCAGCGACAATGATAAAATGAATGGACGGGAAATAAGCGTACGGATTTTGAAGATTAAATTATATTGAGCGCCAGCTCTCCACTCGCGTCAGTTATACTCTGTCTTTGCGACATGTTGGCCGTACGATACGACAATACAAATAAATACACAATAATGCTTTCGTGTGCATTCTCCATGTGTAATAAATAACACTACTAATATTCGCAATAAAACTTTGGGGATCACATTCCATAAATAAATACACATTAATCACTGTATTTTGTCACAACTGCAATTAATTTCAATAAAATATGTTAGGGTGGACCTTATGTTATGTGGACCTGGGTATGTCCTTAAACTGCAACCAGACTCACCGGAGGACGGGCAGCAGCGTCCTTAGCGGTGGTTAACGGTGGTGAGCATTCTGCGATCCCCAAGCCCCCACAAGCGTGGGGATTATTGCATCACCCCCTCTATTGGGAGGCCTTCGTCCAGCAGTGGACGTCTTATGGCTGGCGACGATGTTAGGGTAACCGCCATTTTTAGGCGATCCTAATGTTACGAGACAGAGAGACTTCGAGAATCCTTCGTCAATGCTCGTGAATGTTCGAGATTCGAGAGCAATAGACTAATACATGTGTTCTCTTTTTGTCATGCAGTAATTAGATTTGCTGTCGCTATTTTCCGGCAAATATTATATAGTATATTATATTATACTTATAGCTAGGTATGCTTGATTGTGTTGACTTGTTAATTTTGAACGATTTGCAAGCGCTGGGCCCGTCCATTCCATTATCACCGTCGCTGCCTAAAACTACAATCATAAATATGTTATGTCTCAGTTCAAGTTAATTTGTAAAGATACTCTAGAAAAAAATAGTATCGATTAATATCTTTAACTGTAAATCAAACTATAGCGATGGGCGCGAGCGCAGTTGGTGGGTTCCACGTGATGTCAACAACCCAAGCGCTACTGTGGAAAATCGACACACTGTCAAATACAAATAAAGTACAAATTAGCTTGCACTGAATATGACAATGTAGTAGTTGCACATATTCACATTTTCTACACATCACACACATTCACATTTTTAGCCCTGATAAAGTATTAACTAAAAAACTTATCAGACTCGTATAATCCTTAGAAGATCACCACCAGACCAAAGTAATAAAAGTACTTTATACACCAAGGGGATAAAGCGGTGTCTTACATCACGGGCGGCATATTGGACCCTGAGCGTAACGAGGGAAGGACACCAGAGTTAATGGTAGAGCCTTGATTGAAGCGAGAGGTACAAGCCGCCCTAGACGAAGACAGGCTCTAGCCTAGAGGTGAATACCTACTTTACTTTTCATACCATCTGCGAGATTATAAAAACCCAAAGTTCTATTATTATTAACAGGATATTTACCGTGAAAAAAGTAAAAAAAAGGAAAAAATAAATAAAATAAAGACCGTGAAAAACCGAGTAAATGACCGTGATAGTTTAAAACAGTGTTTTATAAAAACCCAGCCGAGAAAATTTTTTTGCTCATAAATCGAATTGGTCACCAACAGTTCGAACGATCTTTCTTTACAATCACCGTATAACCACAGACTTTCTATATAATTATAGTAGACTTATACCCACTAATAGGTTTGGGATGAATTTTAACGTTCCATATTTAAATCATGCCTTGTTAAAACACCTTGCTTTACGTTGAGACTGCGAAATAATTATCTATTAGGACATTATGGAAAAGGTGGCTAGAACATTGTTTTTGTGATGTGTTTTCGCTCTTCTTCCTTCTAGAGCTAGACCTAGTTCCATTGCTTATCCATATTTTCCATTTAACTTAATGTTGTGCCATTTTAGTGGTTATTTGGGTAATTTAGTATAAAACCATCGACACGACGAAGAAGAAGTGGTTATTTGAGCTTCTTTATGGACCTAAAAGGTCCACAAAGAATCCTCATTGGCTAGACGGATAGTATAGTCGAGTAGTCTTCCACGATTACTTTTCATTATTGGCACAACACAACACTCATAACGCTCAGCAATATATCATTACCAACCCATCCTAGTGCTGGGCATTCTTATACTTACTTCTCTTAATGGGTTAGTATTAGAATGGCTAGATCGCAAAATGACTACATCTCACTTAGGCCACATCTCAAAATATCCGAGTACTAAATCTCATCTATTCCACATCTCAAAATGTCCAATTCGCAAAATGACCACACCGCTGCTAGTCAACATCAAAAAAAGGACAAGTATCAATTGGACGCGATATCTGGCGCTGCGATCGAATTCTAGGACTATTTTATTTAATTTTATATCGAAATTTCGTTTTCTTTTTGATTTTTCGTATACTTTTTGTTTTGTTTTATTTTAATACTTTTATTTTTTAGTTTTTATCTATGTTTCAAAGCTTTTTTACGTAAACAAGATGTTCATGGGCACAGACAAAATGAATAGATGAACATACATTGCACATACATTAAATAAAATATATTTAAATAATAATGTTTGTAACTGTCCAGACTTTTTACGACGTAGTCATTTTAGCAATTCTGATACTTGTACCTTTTGTGATGTGAACTAGCAGCGATGTGGTCATTTTATCACCCTGAGATATTAGATGATATTAGAAATCTCTTTATGCCCATTAATTTCTCTTGTAACAACGCCCTTCAAACTGAAACACAGCAATGCTTGCACACTACCTACTTAACTGCTTGGCGCTTAAATCGCTGGCAAAGGTGTGGTACCTACTTCCGCAGGCGGACTCTGCAATACTTAGAGCACTACAAAAAATATACTCGTACTATCGCACTCCATGGAGTCGAGCTACGTTTATCGATTCGTGGTATCCACTGTAAAACAAATCTACCCCAAACGGTTCTTGGTTCTGCGCACATAGTAATAGAAGCAGAGATGTGATCAAAGGATTTTTCCTTAGAAAGACGCGTGACTGCGCGGTGAGGTGTAGGTTCGCGGGAGGAGTGGCAAATTGTACTGCCATCTAGCGGTTTTCAGGCAAAGTTTTTGAAAATCGAACTAGTGAACTAACACTTAACTGAATGAACACTAAATTTCTTAATATCACGCTAGATGTCGCGTTTTTAAATTTTATAGAACGGATCACTAAATATAGAAATAAAATTACTTACGAATGAAATTAGATACCAATCATTTCATCTGAATTTTTCCCTCGGTCATTTTTACATAAAGAAACAGAGCAACTTATTTAAAAAAAAAGATACAGCGACCTCCGCGTCCTGTACAATAATGCGTTCAGGATGTTGTTGGGGCTGCCCCGATTCTGCAGCGCCTCTGGCATGTTCGCGGATGCGCGCACCGATTGTTTCCACACGACTATGCGCAAGCGGTGCGCGTCCTTGGTGCGCAGAGTGCGGGCTAGCTCCAACATTGTCCTGAACATGATTGGTGCCAGACTGGACTGTCCTTTTCTTCGGCATTGCTGTGACAGACATGTAACAGTACCGATGCCGAAGAGAAAGTACTAATATAATTTATTGTTTGTTAAAAAAAAAAATTATGTGTATTATTATTATTTTTGATTTTATTATTAATTTGATTTTATATTATAAGGATTGAATTGTTTATGTAATATGGGTGAAGCCCGAAATAAATGAATTTTAATTTAATTTAATTTAATTTTTACTGTTACTGAGTAAAAACTTTAAAAATCGTACGTCTAATATGTAAGTTTTAATGACCGTTACGCGTGGCAAACGTTAGCAGACTGAGCAAATAAGTATGACGTAACATACTCCGCCCGCAAAATAAGTAGTATCTGCGGCTGCAAGTCGCTCATCGCAACTTCTTATCCTCCATGGTTCTGCGACAGATATGACCAGCCTACTTCAGTCTGCTATATCCGTGACTTTGTTTCTCCGACGAATTACTAGAGCAAAACTTTACCATACAACAATGAACCTATTACTGTTATGCTACGTCGCAAGCTACATTGTACTTGTAACTGAGCCATCTCGGATACACTCGTAACAAGTAAATATGCCAGTACTTCTGGCCCGGCATAAAGCAGACGACTGCTTTTATTACCGAGCATAAAACAGTAATATTTGCTCAAAATAACATTCCCTGATCATAAAATTGACTGATACCAGAACATTGCAGAATATCGAAATTAATCTGCGATCTTACTAATCCCGTTTTTTGTTTAAGAAACTAGGTCAAGCGACGTCTCGTAAATTTTTATGGTGTTTTATGGTACTTACTTGGTTGCTTCTTCATTGTATTGTCATGTCTTGTTTAGGGAAGTGGACACTTAGAGAGTTTTGTTTTATTTATACAGGAATACTCGCGTTTAATTAAGTCGGTTACTTGGACTGTACTGTTGATCACATCCAGTGACCTTTTTCAAGAAGTGAAACATAGCCCAAAACGCTTGCGCCTGCGTCCTGCTCAAAATTGTGTCAAAACTACGTCAGTTTTCACAGTAAAATAATAATTGTAGACTTGGCAGTTCTAGAAATTTGAGTGTGCTTAGATTTGTTGCATATGGCCACCGGAATTTAGACAAGCGCAAATGGCGCTAGGCCTAGTTTAAGTAATAGGCGACTAGCTCAAAGGGACCTCAGACGGTACGAACCTTGGCTTGACCGTCGCCGGGAGTGGAGTCAGACTTGTCCTGTCACCTCAGAAGGGGTATGCCCTGGGGACCTAGTAGGTTGATCTGGTTGAGTAGTTTACAGTAATTATGTTAATTATATATATAGTGACACAGTGGTGTCACCAGTGCCGTAAATAGCCTTTTATACGCCCGGTGCGAGCTTCTATAACTGCGCCCTTGAAAAGAAAGTGCCCGGTGTGAGCTTCTATAATTGCGCCCTTGAAAAGAAAAATATTCAAAACTTCTTCCTGGTCTGGTAATTTTAGCGCCTCTCCAGGTCCTGCCCCCGGTGCCTGGGCCCACTGGAACCGCCCTATTTACGGCACTCGTCATCAGCCATAAAACGTCCACTACTGGACGAAGGCCTCCCCCTTAATAGAGGGGTGTTGCCATAATCCCCACGCTTGGCAGGCGGCTTGGGGATCGCAGAATGCTCACCACCGTTAACCAAGAGGACGCTGCTGCCCGTCCTCCGATGGGTCTGGTTGCAGTTTAAGGACATACCCAGGTCATTTACGGCACTGGGTGTCACTATAAATAGACAAAACAAACAACAACACAATGGTAGAACTGAGTGCATTTATATGAATTACTAGCTGCTACCCGCGAGTGTGTTTGTGTGTACTTCAGAATTGGGTTCAGTTCAGATGGAAATTAAAAATGCGTGAGTAATGAAATAGGTATTTCATTTTCCAGGATAAAAAGCATCCTGAGGGTTATTAACTATATCTTTGCCAAATTTCATCTAAATGTTTAAATCTATTGAGCCGCGTTTTTGCGGAATTGAGCAACAAATATTCAAACATAAAAAATACATTTATAATTTATTTTACTATGACTAGAATTTTATGAGGACCTTATAGTAATGTTAAGAATTAAGTAGTTTTATGTTAGTGGTTTGTATTAAACATCAGGTAGCAAATAATTGGAAGAAACATTTCTAATAATTAGTTCTTCTCAAACAATGAGCTAAGATATTAGCTCAATGTTCTCAATTTTGTCAGGATGAATACCTCCGTTACCTTTCGATTCGATTGATTTTAAGTTGTTAAAGTCAAGACAAACTATTAGATACTGTGAATATTGGGTAGTAATACAAAAGGAGAAGTTCCCTAAGCCCGGGTACAAAAATACAAGATCCGTACATTTTATTAATACGTGATTAGTATTCGGTACAACAAAGGCCGTATATTGTGACCGGCTTCGACACCAATCACGCGTAAGCTAACTTATCCAATAAGAACGGGGACTTATTACGGTACACCATGATCAGAATCAAATAATATTTAACACTGATTTCAAAAATGTCATTCTTTGATTGATTTTTTCTCAACAGAGTTCAGTCATTTATGGGACAACTAGAGAGTATAAATATTATTATCGGTACACAACACTTACATAAAAATATTTTCATCACACTTGCTCGTAAAGTAGATCTTATTACATCGCTTTTAGGCTCATAATCCAAGCTATTACACACGCGTGCTTTTTACTTTACATTACGGCACTTGTACTATAATAGGTATAGCCCGGTAAAGTCAAGTTTGTACGTGACTACAATTAGACGTACGTATACGTAGCACTCTTAATATAGCCGGGTAATACTTACAGTTTTTTTGTAATACCAACCAAGAGTTCTTATGCCGCTGAAGTACTTGTCAACCTGCGCGCGCATTACTGATTTCGGCGCCATTTTCCGCAAATGTTTGTTGACGTTTTCGCTGTGTGGTTGATTATTATCACAAAAAAATTGTTTTTTCCTCGCAAGTGTGACGAAAACAGTCGTATGGAACTCTTGTGCTATTAGTCATTACGCTCTCGGCTTCCTTATCGCGCTCGCCTGCGGCTCGCGCGCATAATACCGCCTCTAGTGTAATGACCAACATAGCACACTCGTATCATAATGTACTAATAAAGTCCTGTATATTGTATGTAGATCCTCCTTTTTTGAAGTATCTAAGTTGAAAAAATACGCGTCAGCTATACCTACCTCGCGCACCAAGCGCGTCACGGGCAACCGGTGGATGCAAATGGCAGGTTGTTGTACAGTGTGGCGGTCTAAGGGGGAGGCCTTCGTTCAGCAGTGGACGTCTCCGGGCTGATGAAGATGATACCTACCTGTTGTAATCTCCATCGCTTACTGAAGCTGGACTATTTACACGTGAATTAGATAATATTAAAAATACTTAACGCTGGCAAATGCGCTATGTCCAAGAAGAAAAGAAAACTTTCGATAACTTTAGCGGAGCTATATTTTTACGACAAGACTGATTTGGTATCAAAATATAAAAGGTTAGAAACTGATTTCGAAAGTAAACAGTGCGAACACCTATAAGTTACTTATTGTACTTCATTCTCAATATTTGAATAACATAACAGTAATTGTGTGTTTAAATTAAATAACATTAATGTAAATAAGATAATTTATAAATATGATAAAATATGTCTTAAATAAATTAATGTTAACATTAACACTTCGCTAGGCTCTTTTTTCCAAACGCATTCAAGAACTATTAAAATACCACTTTGTTCTCAAAATTGAGCAGCTGAATATTTAAATTCCAATACATAAAGTGCACCGAAGCAGCACCGAAGTGCTATCTATCACAGAATACGGCTCCCGTCGTCGGTATTCCGTGCACGTCGTCTCGCGATAGAAACGATATCTTACAATATTAATATTGCCCTCGTTTTATTTTTTCATTAAATCCCGTATACTTAATTTGTTCTTTTGTAACGCTTCGGTAGTAAGCTGGGATTTTGTGAGGGTCGCTGGTTTTGATTAGGGATTTTTATTAATGGCTCTGATTGGGGATTTGGTTTCGGTTAATTACAGTTTGTGGCGTCAAGGTTGATCAACGCGACCTTAATGAGAACCTTTTTTTTTTTGAAGCATAGGCCGATATGTTAACGCTTTGACATTTTTAAGCGGAGTATCGTGTCAAAGAGAACAGAAAAATTTACGTATTCTCTCATTGAAGGTATAGTCATAAAATTAATGTCAGTGGTATATTTTTTTCGCAAAATTCATTTCATGCGTGGGATTTTAATCACGGCGGAAACCATTCTGAATTTTCCAACGTAACCTTTGGGACGAGTAAGCATTAAAAAAAACCAAGGTCCCTCTCCGCGCGTTTAAACTCTACTGCATTGTACCCACTAAAACACCAAGGCCTACCTTAAAGCTTGTAGAAGGATCTCTAGTGGGTACGCACGGAAGCCTTCAGCACTGGACGCTGGGGCGTTTTAAGACACTCAAGCTCTCATTGCACTCAAGACAACTGCATGCTGTCCTAAAATGCTCCATCAACGACGACGGGTTGCCAGTCAAAGTTATCGTCCTCCCCGGGCTCTTTGGATGGATGTTCAGATCATCTAATTTAACCATCTCGAGCCTAGAGCAGCCTATTTTTAGCAGGCTCATACTCTAAGAAAGGGATACCGATTGATTCAGACGTTACTTTGATTTATTATCGATAATCTGCGATAGTATTATGGTAAATTAAACACCATCAGTTTCTTTTGTAGTTATATTCGTACACAGTGCATTTACATATCCAGCTTTATACACTGCCAACGTTACAATATCAATAATTTGCTGTCTACCAATCACTCATACGTTTTCGATCTCCAGCGTCAAT
The DNA here is from genome assembly GCA_905404285.2 of Erannis defoliaria. Lineage (NCBI taxonomy): Eukaryota > Metazoa > Arthropoda > Insecta > Lepidoptera > Geometridae > Erannis > Erannis defoliaria. The sequence goes on along the minus strand of FR990076.1, from coordinate 17,568,541 downwards.
CCAGAATGCCATGACAAGATCATTTTCACTTCACCTACATTCGCACCCTTTACCATATTATTACAATTGGCCATAGATACTGGGCGGGAAACATTCTGATTGGCTAAAAAGCGGCGCGTCATCTTCGCTGTCTTTCGATTGGCTGATTGTATCAAAGTATAAGTATTGCCATAGCAACGAAATATGATGCTACTTGTTACAGATTTAAAAAATATACTATAGACTAAATATAAGTCACAGAAAATCATAACAGTATATTTTGATATGAGTCATTAATGTCATGTGTGTTATGACCGCCTTTTGTGCCTGTCTGTTGTGTATTATGTTTGTAATAAAGTGTTATTGTATTGTATTGTAATGCATAAATGCCTAGGATCGATTATTATCACCAAATAAAAACATTCCAAAATACCTTAAACTAAACTATGTATTTCGTATAATCATTTTAATTTTGTTAAGTATTCGCTTTCATATTAAACAAAACTAACTTAATTTATTAGATAGGAACTGCTCGTAATGAAATTCCAATATCCCTACAATTTAATATTCTCAAAATATTAGATAAAACAGATTCTATTCACCTCAGAATGTAATATAAGCCAATACGCGTCCCGTATCCTAGTCGAAGATCAAATACGGACGTGGTATCAAATTGTTCAAAAGCCATCGGAATTTCAACTTTATTTTTGGAGTTGTAGGGGTGGTGTAAATTGAGGGTAGTCTCAACGAGTTTCTTACGTGTCTCAGGATCTACCCAAGTTACGCTTCGTTACCTCTTCGACCTCACTTCGTTTGGTTTATATATTTTTTGCTCTAAATTAAGATGGTGATGCAATGAGCTTATTTAATAAAATAAATAATTAATAAATATCGGTGGATATTTTTCACACAGCGCCATCTAGCCCCAAACTAAGCAAACCAGATAGCTGATTTTTGTAAATACATACTTATAATATATACTACACCCAGATACAGAACAAACATCTATGTCAGTCACATAGATTTTTGTCTTGGGTGGGGGGATCAAACCCACGCCCTACCGCTCTGAAGGCAGACATGTTACCAACTGAGCTATGCAGTCATATATAATAATTATGTCGCAATCGATTCGTATCCGGGACGCCAGCGCCACCTGGTGGCACTCGATGGAGTCGGTGACGCGCGCGCCGTCGATCGGTGACTTCACTTTCCCATTGACGAGCGGCGCGTGCGGTGGACTGAACCATCGCGCGCTCTGTGATACGTACCTACCTACAACTTATCTGTGCCTACCTGATTACTGTACTGTTAACTTCTGTGAAGATTGTAATTAGAAGATTGATTGTACGAGCTTGTTTTTATTCTCATCCGACACTACCCACCGACTACGACCACTGCTAAGAGGATCAACGATGAGTGCTGATGATGATGGCGAAGGACCCTCCTCCTCGTCCTCCGTCAAATATAAGAAACAGTTGATACTACAGAATGTAGATATTTCACTTAAAATTACGGCAGTTTTTTTAAAGTATTTATAGTTTTATTTATCCACAATATGAAATGAAAATGTTCAATTAATTAATACATAATAATGTATAAGACGAACTAAACTGACATTTCGAGTGTTGCTACTTTTTGGCAACAGTTAAATAGATCTGGGATAAAAAGATTAAGTTTGTTAATTTATATTAAGAAACTTAATCTCTTAATAATATATATATATATAATAATAATATAATCATAATTTAATCTCTTAATAATAATATATAAATAAAAAGATTAAGTTTGTTAATTTATATTAAGAAACTTAATCTCTTTATTAGCTTATGTTAACAAACTTAATAAATAGTCTCACACAAGTGAACTACTTCGACATATTCAAATTATTCTTTGTAAAAGATTGTAGTTCCTGACATATGTACGATTTCAATCTTTTCAAGGTTATAAATCATGAAAATAATGTTACATTTCCCTGTATAATTTTACAGAATAACCATAAAACTCATTTTATGTTTTCCCTATTCTACCTGCACTTCCACTGGCACCACTTTAAATATCTTAGAGGCACTTAATAATTATTTTGAACGGTAAGAACTGAACATAATACATCACTACGGTTTTTAGCTGGCAGCATTATTTTATGAATCCGTGTATACCTATTTTTTTTTATACAATCAAGTGACGAGACGAGTAACGCGTTCGCTTGGTGGTAAGTGTCACGCCTGCCACTAACATTAGCAATGCCAGAATTGTGAACTTTTGAACACATTCCTGCGCCGCACTGCACTGCGCTCGTCACCCTGAGATATTAGAAGTTAAGTCTCTTCATACCCAGTAATTTCTCTGGTAACATTGCCCTTCAAACCGAAATACAGTAAAGCTTGCACACTACTGTTTGGTGGTTGAATAACTGTCAAAGACGTGGTACTTCCCCAGGCGGACTTTGCGGTAGAGTCATTGGTATAAAATAGCAATAGTTATAAAATAAAAATTCATTTGTTATTTTATACTTTACTTAGTAATTTTTAAGTATTTTTTTTAAGTCAGTCAATTTATGGATCATTAAGAATTTAGAATTTGTTTGTTTAGATTAATTCAATTTTTCAAATCTTGATACCAGCCTGATTCTATCACGTCTACCAAGGAGTAGTGTTCAAACCTTAGAGGAGTAGCTCGTTTCAAACTCGATATTGTTCTATGCAGTTCAAATTTCGAAGCGTTAAAGTTAGCTCTCCGACTCTTCGTTTAAAAAGAGGCACCAATCAGGCTCCAGTATGCCTCCTACGTTAATGTGAGAGCGATATTTTTCGACGACGTATTTTCGGGGCCGAGTTAATTTTGTTACTCGATAAAGTCTAATGTAGTGTAAATTCGAAACCGTATAAATGTTGCTTCGAAATCGACTCGTTTGTGCTGCCAGACGAAAAATGTACACGCATTGTAGGGGAAACATTTTAAAAATACGAAAGAATTATTTTTTTCACGTTTGTTGGAAAGTAACTTAAGAAAATATCATTCTGATTATTATAAAAAATAGTTATAAATGTCCTAGACATGTTCTTTTTTAACTAAATGTAGATTTATACTAACTCGTCTGTACCATTGTTTACCCAATATTAATTCTAAACAGTTCAATCTAAAGTACTACAACAAAATCTGTCTTTATGTATAGATATCCAAAAATATCCCGGATTAATTACTCGCCAGAGTCCTTGAAAGGGTACGGATTAAGAGATTAATTCGAGAAAGACTCTCCAGAGACTTTTTGTGAAAAGAATCTTATTTAGTTCAAGTGAATCGAGATCGGAAGAGCACGTCATGGAAGGAAGAGTAATGAATTTCTCAGGAATAAAATGTTTCCTGATTTTATGATAGATTTTCTTAGAGTTGCTTGTAGTTTACGAGAGCTTGTAGGTTGCAATTTCTTAGGAAATAAAATATTTACTGATTTTGTGATAGAGTTGCTTGTAGGTCGCGAGAGCTTGTAGGTTGCAATTTCTTAGGAAATAAAATGTTTTCTGATTTTATGATAGATTTTCTTAGAGTTGCTTGTAGGTTGCGATAGCTTGTTGGTTGCAATTTCTTAGGAAATAAAATGTTTACTGATTTTGTGATAATTTTCTTAGAGTTGCTTGTAGGTTGCAAGAGCTTGTAGGTTGCAATTTCTTAGGAAATAAAATGTTTCCTGATTTTATGATAGATTTTCTTAGACTTGCTTGTAGGTTGCGAGAGCTTGTAGGTTGCGAGAGCTTGCAGGTTGCGAGAGCTTGTAGGTTGCAATTTCTTAGAAAAAAATATATTTACTGATTTTGTGATACATTTTCTTAGAGTTGCTTGTAGGTTGCAATTTGTTAGGAAATAAAATGTTTACTGATTTTGTGATACATTTTCTTGGAGTTGTTAAGAGGTTTCGAAGGCTTATAGGTTGTTATTTCGATAAATGTTGCGCAAAATAGCCTTTATAATGATTTTGATGTGTTTTTATGGAATTCGCTGATAGCATAAGCAGTAAGTTTATACCAAAAAAAAACTTGATCGTTTTTTTTTGCTAACAATATTCTCAGGTGCTATGAAATATCGGGAGCTCGTTTCACAACATAATCTCGGTAATTAATTAAATATTCTAAGAACGCTAATTTTATTATTTCTAGTCTTTATAAAAATTATTACATGATTCTGTCAACTAAGATAACTTCTAAAGGCGTGTCCTAACGTATTTGGTACATTTCGGAATTATAATTAAGATTTTTCCAATTTATTTCGATCAAATAATGAAATGAGTCCAAGCCGAGAGTTGTTGACATAGGTAGGTACTTTAATGTACAAAATTAAGGGTCCGAGTAAACTCGGTCGGAGAAATGTTGTGTAAGTATTTAAACTTGAACCCGTTGAGAAGTCTCGAGACCGCATTGAAATCTTAATGAGACTTAGCTGAAATATCCAAAAGTTGGTTAAAGAACTTAGGTAAAATAAACTGTTGAAATAAAAGAGTATTGAATCGTAACCTTATTTATATATCAACCGAGGGAGAGAAACTTATAACGTATAAAGAAAAGGATAGAAACCCTTGTTACTATGACGTGATTTTAGCCGAAATTGTAGGTACATCTGACGTAGCCAACATAGTGGGAAACCGCTCGGCTTGGATGATGAGGTCGTGGGTTCTAATCCCAGGCTTGTACCAATGAACTCTTAGAAGTTTATATAGATAGATTATTTATTTATTGCTCACACCAAAGAAACATACATATTACAAAGGATTAAATAAATTAATTACTAGTGCACCAATGGCGGCCTTATCGCTAAAAACGATCTCTTCCAGGCAACCTTAGGATAACCTTAATCTTACCTTAACCTTATATATACAGGGTTAGTTCTAATCAGCTAGCGTCCTTTTAAGGGATTATTGTATACATCAAAACCAACAACTTTTACTATGGGGCCAACATTGAAATCGGGAAAAACAGCTGTTCCATACATTATGCCCAAGGTCGATGAACTTTTTGTATGGAACAGCTGATATTTTTTTCGCGATTTCAATATTGGCCCCATAGTAAAAGTTGTTTGTTTTGCTAACTGATTAGAACTAACCTTGTATACGGATTTTCACGCACCACTGGCTGTTCGATAAAGGAAACCTGCATACGTCCGAGAAGAATTTTAATGGCGCGTGTGAATTCACTAACCTGCAACTGGGCCAGCGTGGTGGATATGGCCCAATCCCCTTTCGAGGGTTGGCTGATTACCAGTAGACTATTATAAGGATGAATAATTATGTTTACGTTACGCTTTAGTCATAAAACAGTTTTCTTAAAAACCAGCTTTGTTATACGCATAAAGCTGGTTAATATGACGTATATCAGCACTGTTTCCATTCCGTTGTGCATAATTGACTGGTTAACTTGAATGTTGTGGTACAAATGTAGCGATGTGTTATGCTCTAAACAATATAAGTACGTAAAAAGTAAACTATCTCTATTTGCATCTTCGTATAACATCAGACAAGATGGCAGTCAAACGCAAGCCTATAAAAAAAATACAAAAAATACCAAAAATGAATCAGTTTACCACGTGCCTAAAATTATTTCATTTCGGTTGAAAAGTGTTCCCTTAATTTATCTGGTTAATTATTAATTAGAAGCACTGTTTGTTCAACCATTAACGTAAAAAAAATCGACATTTCATCAGGCGAGTTGATAGCAAAAAGTAGATCTATATTATTAATTTCTACCAATAGTAAAAAGCTTAATATTTACGAGATATTTACCGTTTTTTTGTTAACCTTGATAATTTCGGCGCAGTATGTACGTCATGTTCAGGGGAAACTATAATAGTTATACCCACAGCACAGAGATAGGTATACCTAAATGAACTATGAAAAAACCGTGTTAGGTAGAACGGCTGTTAAAACAATGTTGTAAAGCAATTGTATGGAAAACAGCTGTCGCCAGTTTCACAGTTATTTGTATAGAAAGTACGACGAAAAAATGCCAATCATTGGTCGCGCATTTAAAGTAAAACGCTCGAAATTCCAGTTTGCAATAGATTTAATTGATCTAACTACGATGAAAAGTAGTTTAATTCCCTACGCGTCTATTTAAATTGTCTTTTTGAGTATTCTCAGTTTAAAAACATGTATAGTATTGGTAGAATTGTCATCAAGCGCATTTGCACTTAATGCCGGCTAGCGCGGCCCGTCACATTTCCGTTCTATTCATTTCTCTCTTCAGTTGCTTTATCCGACTATTCTAAAGCCTCAATTTCAGGATGGAAACCGAGTTAACGATCAAATGCCAGGTGGAAATCCCGCGATATTGTTACTAAGCTTAACTCGATCTCCACTTGAAGAATTTCCACTTAGGAACTTGGGAATTCCTCTCGTAGCGAGACTTGGTGTTAGGTAACCTTGTTAGCGGTCTATATTGCAGGTCCATGTATGCTTGTCGTGTTGTCTTGTTTGTTTTAAAACGACCTTGATGTGTGACTAACTGGAGCGTGGAGTTTCACGTGCGGGTAGTAAAAGTTAAAAACATTAGTTGGATTAGTTGATTTCGAAGTAGGATCAGTTTAAATAAGGAGCGTTTAGGAGATGTAAAGTGTACTTAATAATCTCAATTCAATTTTAATTTTTCATAAACGTGCAATCTGCGCTCTTTACGATAAAGTTCCGCAGGCAAAACGTTTCGCAGATCGCGCCAGCGGCGGTACGGATGTGGCAAAATCAGGTTTTCTTGTTAATCGTTGCTCTTGATGAGGGCGTTGTCGATAATGTGGTTTCATAGAAAAATACTAAGTACTGTGCGTTGTTTCAAGAATCTATGCAGCTGTAGACGGCCTGAAAATAGGTTTGCAGGTTAGATAGTTGTTTATATTTCATGTTTCACAAAGCTTTAATTAGCAAGGCAAAGGATTGCTGTACACACCAGTATAAGTAGATTCTCCCTGTTAAGGTCTAATAAGCGTAAAACCATAAAATTGTATAAAAAACAACAAAAATTAAAATGTGTGACATTGACAGCCCATCGACGATGCACTACCGAGTGAAAAAAAACGCAGTGTAGATCCCCATTAGAATGTAGCAAAAAATCTTAGAAACATCCACTACGCCAACTTACTAAGCCTGTCAACCAAATTTAAATTCAGCCCAAGCAGAGTCGTCACCGTAAACTAGCTCCGTAAAACATTAATTACGTACGTAATTGCTGAAAGCAACGTAATATAAACACGTAGCCACGTAAATTTACTTTACAGCATTAGCTGAAACACCTAACAAAATTTTGTTTTAGTACACCCATTTACGTTTAGCTTTGACACATGGGAAGATAAGTTTGCAAACTGGTTTTAGCTAGATACTGTGACCAGATAGGAGTAGTGACTTTGACTTCGTTTAGTCTCGAAACTCTCGGAAAGTCGGAACGATAGCGAATGACTCACAAAAAGGTGACATCGGAGTTTTGGCGAGCACGCGGAAAAATCATGTCGCTGCGTAGTAATATTTTCAAATAATAATAATAAAATTGATTTATTTGCCAGAATGTTCCAATAATCTTTCTTATAACCCGTGCACTAGGAGAATCCTGTGTCGCAGGGGCCACGACTGATGCGATATACTAATAGAAAATAATAGATAATAGATATATCCAAAACTTTTTTTGCATGTTGATATTTAAAACTGGTGGTGTATTCCCTTTATGAGGGAATCCCGTCAGCAATTCTCCATACAAATGTATTCCCCTATTTTCTTCCTTTCTTTTATTTTTTTTATATAAAGTCTAGGTCTACTGTACACAAATGTCTCTATTATTTCCTTTTATTTAGCAACTTACAATACAATACAACTTTATTGCACACCAGAAATATAGAACAACTTACAACTAATCAGGGTACATTATTTGGCAGTACAACTTATTGCTAAAGAAAATATAACTTAACAAAAAATATTTGAAGAGCTAAATTTTTTTTTAGCAATGAGTTACTGAAAAAAGGGAAATTTCAAAGGCAGGTCTACAGTAGACCTATACGTGCCAACAAACAACTAATATAAGGTTGGTTGGCTTTCATCCCTGATGGAGTCCGGAGGACAGGCAGCAGCGTCCTCTCAGTTAACGGTAGTGAATGAGCATGCTGCGGTCCCCAGGCCGCCTGCCAAGCGTGGGGACTATGGCAACCCCTCCCTATTGAGAGGGAGGCCTTCATCCAGCAGTGGACGTCTTTTGGCTGATGATGATTGTTATAATTCTGACACCTTTTTAGATTTTGCATTTCATTTTTATTATCTGTGTGTGAGTCAGAATCTAAGCACCGCGTTCTCGAGGCCTTGTCCATCACAGGACCGGACTGAGAGCGCCCGGCGACACATTAAACCTTAATGACGACACAGGGACGCATTCCAACTGTAAGTTGCGAGTTTCCCTCTTGATGATAAAGTTTGTTAGTACTTTTATCATTTTTGTTGGGATTTTAGCAGAGAAATTATTTTTATTTGCTTGAAAAATAGGCTATATTAAGTCGGAATGTAAAGTTGTGTGAAATGTAAATTAGTATCAATATTGGTACGTATATGAGAGTTTTATTTACGTCACTGCGATTGAACCAAATAGTTTGAGAAGTATTTGACCTCAAATGAGGCAAAAGCGGAGGGACCTGGGTATGTCCTTAAACTGCAACCAGACCCACCGGAGGAAGGGCAGCAGCGTCCTCTTAGTTAACGGTGGTGAGCATTCTGCGATCCTCAAGCCGCCTGCCAAGCGTGGGGATTATGGTAACACTCCTCAATAAAGGGGGAGGCCTTCGTCCAACAGTGGACGTTTTATGGCTGACGACGAGGCAATAGCGGCAAAACCACTTTAGTATATTAGAATATTTCTTATTTTTTAAAATTTGAAAGGTGTAAAGGTAAGGCGTCGTGCAGGTTGAGTGGCTCGTTATTTATTATTGTAAGTATCATAGTCCACAGTAAATCGGTTTCTCTAGGGCAGACTCTACCGTAGACCATAATTATCAGGAGAGGCGGATATTTTTTCTAGCCATATGAATAGTAAATTACTCACCTAGGGAGCAAAAGTAAAGAATGTTTCATGAACACGAGATCTGAGGCTTCTTTACTTGCTCCCGTGGTGTGTATATGATTTTACGTGCCGCTGCGGGAAGGAAGTGGTTCGTTTCGCTCCGCGTAGCGTGGCTAAAGTAGCCACTTTAGCCCCGCAGACACGTAAAAGCATTTACGCTAAAACTATATAACTCTATATTTTATTTGGTTCGTCACAAAACCAAAACGTCCGACGTTCTTCTATTTCGACGCTAAGTATCCTTAATAATTCAAATTCAATTAGTACGTCACTTTGTGCATATGAAACTTGACATTTTAAATGCTTTGCATCCAATGTCACAGAACGCCAGCAAAACTAAGCTCCGTAAAGCTCAAAAAAGGAAAAACAGCCTCGTTCTCAAACATATTTTTCCATTAAAACGGCATTCTCCGTCCACTAATTACGTAAAGACGTTGACGTGGCGCTGTTGACAGAAAAAATACAGCAAAAACAAAAATGTGTCAGAAATGTGCAGGTTTTCTTCCTTTGAGGACACAAAAACCCTTGTCGCGTCGCTCGGCGTAACGAAGCGTACACCGACCACTCGGGATGCGCGTTCTGCGAATGCACTGCGGAACATACGGGAAGGTAATAAGAAATTAACAAAATAATATTTATTATTATTTATTTATTTACTAAAAACAGTTGTAACACCTTAACAGTTCGCCCAAATCGATGCTACACTAAATATATATTATTATTAATTATTAAGTAAATTATATAATTAATTATATAATATAAACATTTTCACTAACTCTGTGAGCCGCTTCCGTTAATTCTGCCAATCCACAGAGAAAAATATCGTGAGATTCAGCAATCTTGTTCAGTAACGTAATAGCGCGAGACATGGGGGCAAACTTCAGCAAGTTCGTCCTACAAGTAGGCACGCTGAAGATAGGGAACCTGCGTCTCCTGGTGACCGCCTCGTCCGGCGCGCACAGCAGCAGCACCTCCAGCACCGCGGGTTGGTGGGTGAGGCCGCGCAGCACGCGCCACACGTAACTGCAGAGCGCGACGTCGCTTAATACTTAGTATTAAGCTAATAAATCCCCGCTGGGGTACCGCTGGGGTAGACGTGTTCTAGAGTGGAGGCCACGTATCGGCAAACGTAGGGTAGGACGTCCTGAGACTCGATGGGGTGACGATATACGTAGAACAGCTGGCAGTGGTTGGAAGCGGATAGCTAAAGATCGGGCTGAATGGCGTGCCTTGGGAGAGGCCTATGTCCAGCAGTGGACTATGACAGGCTGATTATGATGATGAAGCTAATAAATATAAAGAGTCACAATCTCTGAGTGAAAACAGTCAAAAAACGTCCGAGTGCCGTTGTACGTACCTATACGTGCATTATACAGGGCTAGTTCTAATCAGTTAGCATTATTTCAAGGGCATATTCTGTACATCAAATAAAACCACTTTTACTATGGGGCCAACATTGAAATCACAAAAAATTTTGAAAAACATTTTGCCCGAAGTCGATGAACTTTTTGTAAAACAGCTGATATTTTTTTCGTTATTTCAATGTTTATTTATTTATTTATTTATTGAGATACGCCAACAGTGAGCATATTACACATTCTTAAAGTAGGTACATAACATAAGGATCTGATACGATTACCTTTTACAGGCGTATAAAACATTCGCCATAAACAGTGTTTATACAGAGAATTCATGCATGCAATGTTGGCCCCATAGTAAAAGTTGTTTGTTTGATGTACAGAATATGCCCTTAAAAGGATGCTACCTAACTGATTAGAACTAACCCTGTATAGTTCACAATTGTTCGAAATTAGACATTATGTCGCTTGTATAGTGTTCAATGTATGCTTGAGCGCTTGTGTCTTATCATAGTTCAAGTCGGCGCACTGTATAGCGTGCGCCGAGTTAGAGCGCGGAAATTGTTTTTGCACGTTTGTGTCTCTATAGTTATTAGCTCAATGATACTTACCTAAGAAATGTCCGTGACTTTCACAATGTCGGCGGTCCACCAAGTGGGAGGCCTACCTATGCTGTGTCTTTTGGTTAGTGGTCACCACTCAAGAACCTTTCTTCCTCATTCAGTTATCAGTTCTGCGAGCTTGGCCTGCCCGTTGCCACCTCAATTTGCAAAGCTGAAAGCTATCATTAATGTCGGTGACTTTGGTTCGTTGGCGAATATCTCCGTTCCGATTTTATAGCGCAAAGAATTTCCAAACATAGCTCTGTCCATTGCCCGTTGTGTGACTCTGAGTCATATCATAGTCTCCTGCTGGTCAATGGTCGTAGGCACAGAGTAGGTCGTAGGCCACTCACAAGGCATTGGTCTATCATCATTATTATAACTGTTTTTCGTCATCACGCGAGTAGGTACAAATACTATAAGCCCTGTTGACTGATCGTCCGACTTCCCCTCTACACGAAATTTTTTAGTTTAATAACCACTGCTATAGCCACTGCGAGTACAGGTCGCGTCATGTAAAAAGAACGCTGGAAGAAAGTAGAGGGGGTGTGTTTGCGCATGTGTACACTTGCGCACAAAAGTACTAGGCCTATTGTTTTAAATAATTAGCTTCTTGCTATATTGGTTATTGCTAGGTACATGGCAAAATATATTAGATATCGCCTAAATCCAATCGCCTACTGCGCAGCTAAACCGCCAGCGTTTTTTTACATGACGAGACCTATACGTCAGAATTTCATTAAATTTCATAACTTTGATTGCGTCATCCTAGTGATTGGCCAATCGCAAGAACGTTACCTCGCCCCCTGCCCGCAACGGCGAGTCGTGTTTGTAGGAGAAATTATATTCACGAGCCATCAACAGGCTATATGATCTGTGTGCGAGTGCAACCACGAGGGGCAGTGATAAATATCCCTTAAAAAAAAACATAGGACTGCATCATCAGTACGTGTAGCTCTAAATAATCAGAATCTGCACGCGTATGTTTCCGCTTCAGTTTACCATATTATCTCGGAGAATTTTTCCCCGCGAGCAAGATAGCCTGTCGGTTATTGACCTGGCTTCAGATACAGAACATCTACTGGAAGCTTTGTAGAATATGAATAACAGAAAAGTGTAACGACCTCGCCGTGTTACGTATTTGCTTACGTTTTTTATAGGCGAAGTCTTGACGAATGATATTGCAGCGAGTTATGTATTATATTGTATATAAAATAAGAGCACAGGCACACAAATCTGACTATGGTGTTTTATGGGATATATAAATGTTTTAAAGGCCATAAAATACGATGTTGTAAAACATAGTGTTTTGTTTATTGTACAAAACACTCTCCGTTTTAGCGCAGCTTTATACAAAACTAGCTGCGCCCTGCAGTTTCACTTGCTTGATGATGAAAATCGGTGTTGGTGATGGTGATAAAAAGTGGCCTTTATGTTATTCCGAGAAATAAGTTATTTTCTTATCCGAGTTTCATCTAAACCCGTTCAGCCACTGACGTGAAGAGTTAACAAACATTCACACACACCATGTCGTCAACTATCGCATTAATAATGTCAGTGTGATATCCGTCGTAAAATGTTTGGTCGATAAAAGACGTTATTACCTGTACAAAAGAACTATAAAATAAAAATTGCTCTCCAGGCTTCTTAAAAGAAGCACAAAAAAACCGCATCTAAAGAGTGATTATTTTACAAGACAGTCATTAACGTAATAATATACTCCTTCTCCTACTCCTTGAAACCAAAAAAAACAAATTTCTAATTTTTACTAATAAAACTCTGCTCTGTTTTTCACTCCTCAAAAAGGCCATGTGATCAAAATTAGAGCCAGACTTAATAATTGAACATGAGTAATGCCGTATCAAAAAAAAACTCTTCCTCTAAAATTATTAACTCAAAAAGTGGAAAAAAAACCTATGGTAGGTGAGTACTACGGTACATTCTGGGGCCAGCTAGGCGGGATGACTGCTGCTGGAGGATCCATAGAAACATAGATATAGATGAACCGGACCTCAATAATGATTGGCGAAACTGTCCCATAGACTCCGCTGGCTTGCACATCTCGAAAGGTAGGCGGAAGATCGCGCTGTCAAAAGAGCTTACCTGGGACTACCAGTGGCACAAATTAATAATAGTACTATGCCAGTGGGCCGAAGCCTGTCGGCCGCCAAAGTCATACTTGATAGAAAGATGAGATAGCAATAGACTTCGGAGAATCACACATATACTTGGAATAAACTTGTGCGAGATGGAGAAAAATCGCGCCTTAAAATATTAGGTTAGAATAAGTTAGTTTTAAGTCGATAAGACCTGGACCTAGGACCTGGCCCTGGGACCTGGACCTAGGGCCTGGACCTGGACCTGGGTATGTCCTTAAACTACAACCAGACTCACCGTAGGACGGGCACGGCGTCTTCTTGGTTAACGGTGGTGAGCATTCTGCGATCCTCAAGCCGCCTGCCAAGCGTGGGGATTATGGCAACACCCCTCTATTGGGAGGCCTTCGTCCAGCAGTGGACGTCTTATGGCTGACGACGAAGTTGATAAGACAGTGTTTTAGGGTGAAAAACATAACAATAATCTTATGGCGTAACGACCCAATATGGATCTGTAATGGGCGGGCCACAAATAATCACAGGAATAGGATAGATCGTGTGGCTTTGTCTCTAAGATACACCTTGACAGTTGGTGTATCTTGGAGACGAAGGTTGCTTGGCCCAGAAACCGCTGGATTGAGGCCGCGCCGGTGACTGCAAACTGCGAATAACTCAAAACTGATGACTGGGAACAGGCAGCGCATCGCCAAACACCATGGTTTTCTCTGGTCAAGACACACCTCTTGCATGAAATTCTAAAAAATGTAATTGCATCTTAAATATCTTTAAAGTTCTATTCTATCTAGTTCAATTTTTTTTTATTCTTTCAACTGCGCCGAAATATCGGCAGCTCATTTCACAACATAATTACGGTAAATATCAAGTTAATAATAATAGAACTTTAGTAAACAACCGTGATAGTTTAAAACAGTGTTAAATATATTTTCCGTACTCATGTACACAAACACATCATCAGCCAGAATACGTTCATCATCAGTTATTAAGGGGGACTAAACTCACTACTGACTTACTTTTAGGGGTACTTAATACTCATGTACACAACGTCTTAAGTAACAAAACTTTTTTGTTTACAAACCCTCGATAAAAACTTTTCTCCTCTCTTACTATCGGAAAAATAACAATAAATCGTAGAGTTAAAAACCGTATCTCGGTCAAGCGAGCCTTAAGAGTTTAGTGCCTCGGCTTGAAGATACGCAATTAAGACATCAAGCACTTAACCGGTTTACTCCATCGGGCGGTTTATCTTGTGGAAAATTGGGCCACCCCTAACCCCCTACAGTCCGCAGTCAGCAATATTCTATTTAGCATCAACACAAATGTAGACTCTAAAATGTAGTGAGTAAGGTAGCGGTTTAGGGGACCGGATGAAGTTGTTTATTGAATGAAAAAGGATGTCAAACTGATGAATTACTTGACTCGTTAGGCTTACGTTTCAGAGCATCTTTATTTTTGTCAACTCATAAGCATGTTTTGCACTTCAATGATGTTAAACCATCTTATTTTTGAGGATTGGAAAAGTATAGAACAGGAAATATGCATGTGTATTATAAAAAATAAAAGAATAGGTGGACAGATTAACTGAATCTGATCACATCGAAAAAATAAATTAAATCGGCTGGTAGGGTTCTGAAATATAAGCGTTCAAAGTATTTGAAAGAAAGAAAGAAAAGAAAGAAAAATAATTTATTTTATAACATCTTAACGTAGGTACTAATATAACTAAGTATAGTTAATTACCAATAAAATTACATTAAAAGTGATGTCACAAAAATGGCTTTAACTCAGCGTAATGCTGTTTATGAAACATCGCTGATCTTCCGTTGAGGCCAATTGAAATGAGGCCACGAAAGGCTTAAAAAAACAGCGAAACGTTTTAAAATTAAAACTATGTATAATAATATTTGGGAGGGAGTCATCTGTCCCTTTCTAGCAAAACACGTGCTAGTATAGAATTTGTTTGATTCGTACTTTGTCGTCATCAGTCAGTCACTATATGCCCTCCCTGTCTAACATGAAACTAAAATGTTTATATTACGACAGGGTGACGAGCGCAGTGTAAATAGAATATAGCGAAATAGCTGAATAGAGCGGCGCAGGATTGTACTTATTCGCAAGATACCATTCTGGCACTGCTATTGTTATGGCACATCGCTCGAAGAACTGACAACCGATGGGGAAGAAAGGTTCTTGAGTGGCGACCGCGAACCGGAAGACGCAGCGTAGGAAGGCCTCCCACTATTATATAGGTGGACCGACGACATTGTAAAAGTCGCGGGCAACCGCGCGGTGGATGCAAATGACATTGTCGTACAGTGTGGCGGCCTAAGGGGGAGGCCTTCGTTCAGCAGTGAACGTCTCTGGGCTGATGATGATGATGATGAATATTATGGGCAGGCGTGATGCTTATCACCAGGCCAACGTCTCGCTAGTCTAGTCAATGGATTGCATTTAAAAAAAACGCTCGCCGTAATTACAATGCAAAAACAGTGGCACATTCAACTACTCAAATAAACTCTAAGCTTAGAGGATAAGGCTAAAAATGCAAAGTAAGTGATTGGTTCGCGACTTGAAGACATCCAGATAGTGACTACTGAGACATTTTGTCCAAGATTTTTTCGGGATTTCTGGGTTGGTCCCATAGTAAAAGTTGTTCATAATGATGAGTAAAAAGATATCCTAGAAGGATAACGGTGTTCAAACCAACACCCTGTATATTAACTAACTAAGCAAATAAACAACAGCGCACACACAAAAAACATAAACACACACACACAAATATCTATGTGCTACACGAAAGCATCTGACATGGCTTACCAAGTTATTGGCGTACCTATTTGATAACATGTTACGAAAACAGGCAAATGCGTAATGTGTGACCACAATTATAGTCTCCAGAGGAAAGAAAGATAAAACATCCAGTGCAGTAAGTAGTGCTGCCGTTTCAGCTTTCAAGCAAATGCCATGTTATCTACATACGGAGTGCGGATCTCAGGAGATGCAGCTTCATAAAGCATTCCTTTTACCTTGCTATGGAACTTTTAGATGCACTAGCCTAGACTTGCCGCTTTGTATGTCATCGACAACTGGAAGGCGTCCACTGCTGGACGAAGGCCTCCCCTTTAATAGGGAGGAGTTGCCATAATCAAATAAAAATGCCATAAATATCTGAATCTGAATCTGATCCCCATGCTTGGCAGGCGGCTTGTGGATTGCAGAAAGCTTACCACCCTTAACTAAGAGGACGCTGCTGCCCGTCCTCCGGCGGTTCTGTATGCAGTTTTAGGACATACCCAGGTCCATGATTTGTATGTATTATGGTATTATTATCTGTTTTGTTTTAGTTATTAATGTTAATTTGTTTACGGTGATGAGCATTCTACGATCCCCAAGCCGCTTTCCAAGCGTGGGGATTACGGCAATACCCCTATTAAAGGGGAGGCCTTCGTCCAGCAGTGGACGTCTTCTGACTAATGACGTGGAATTTAAAAAAAGTGTTTTAAAAAGTCAAAACCTAGATTGCAGTGAGGCAGGGTTTAAGCAGCCAGTGGTTAGAACTGCAGAGTGTCAAGGGTCACTGCTTTTTTGGCTGTGAACTTGCACTCAACCACCTCTAACGGTGTTGAACGAGGCGCTGCGACACAGTTCACCGCAACGGCTATCGGACTATCGAGTCAACATCTCACATCGCGGTTATCTTGTGAGCCAAGTTAGGAAAAAATCAGAAACCTAATTGCGCCACCTACCTGGTTCAAATGTGAAACTAAACCATCCTCGAAAAATCATTAATGTCCAGCCTCAAAGAAGAGTTCAGTCACAAACACACAATTTAAAATAAGATACATTTTTCGAAAACGAACTAAACATAAATAAAAAAGTTTACAAGTAAAATGGAGGACTCCATTTTATTGTAAAATGTATCTTCTTCAAATTGTTTTTTTGCCACGTAGCGTAGGTACCAGTTCCACATTTTTAGTATTTTTTTGTTTTTTTATATGTTGAAATGGTTATGCTACATAGGCGAAATGCTAAAGCTTATTAAATAAATGCATCAGGACGAAATTTTACAGGTCTGACAAAAGCGTGAGCCATAATAAACTAAATTATTAAACTTACAAACGAACAAACTTCCTGAAATGAAATGGAATTTATAGTTCTCAAAGCAGGAATGTAGATGCAAGCAGAGTGCTCTAGATCGAGTTACATGTAAGACGAGACTAACAAAGTGTGGCGATTCTTTGGCTGGAACCGCAAAACGGGTTCAGGATATTCAGGAAATCTGTCGATGATATTGCGGTTTGGGTATATATGTATATATTTGGTACTCGTCGTCAGCCATAAAACGTCCACTGCTGGATGAAGGCCTCCCAATGTTGCCATAATCCCCACGCTTGGCAGGCGGCTTGGGGATCGCAGAATGCTCACCACCGTTAACCAAGAGGACGCTGCTGCCCGTCCTCCGGTGGGTCTGGTTGCAGTTTAAGGACATACCCAGGCCGTATTGTTATAATATTTTCTATTTTTGTAAGAATACGCTACAAAGCCCTGGTAATGGTTAGATCGATAAACTCAAAATCCACAGCAGCCAGATTAAAGAAGAAAGAAATATTTTATTACGATAGAGTAGTACAATTTTTACTTAAATTAGGTACAGACTTAAAAGTCCAGTTTTAACAAAAGATAATTAACGGTGAGCCCCAAACTAGGCACGAGACCAGTATCTTGGGGCTCACGTGCAATGTTACCATACATGTCCAAATTAGGGTAATAATTTCATAAATAAAGAAGACGTACATTGCTGCACGAAGGCGTCCCCCATAATAGGGGGTACGCTGTTGGCAGGCGGCTCGGGGATCGCAGAATGCTCACCACCTTTAACCGAGAGAATGCTGCTGCCCGTCCTCCGGTAGTTCTGGATGCAGTTTTAGAACATACCTACCCCATTTTCCGCGACGGTATAATACAAAAAATGCCTCTTTGGAGTTTATTTATGGCATTGTATTTTCGGTCAAGGAAAACATCGGGAGGAAACAAGAATAAGTCCGGAAGAAATTCAAGGCTTATGTGAATTCACCAACCCTCAACTGGGCCAGCATGGTAGATATAGCCCAATCGCTCTTCGTGAGCAGGCTTATTGTCCAGCCCGCTATGCACTATCAACAGGCTGTTTACGCTTCAAAGAATAAATATATTAAGTCGAAATTCCTAAATTGAACTCTTTGTTCACTTCCAATCCTTCAGCATCCTATGGGTCTCATTAATAAATGCGGATTAATCTCTGAATGTTTAATCCTTCTTTTGTCTTTTCTTCCCTTTCTTTATAACTCGAGGTACAGTCAAAAGACTAATTAACTATTCCGAAATGAATCGTTTTTTTCCATTAATAATGGCCTTAGAACTTAATTTCTAAACAAACTTCTCGGCATATATGGGTATTTAGGAATTAAAATACATTATCACCAAAACTACAATAACACCAAAGTTACACGACAAATTTCACACAGAAAAGAATCACTTAATCAAATAATATAATTACACAAAAAATACGTTAATAATTTCTTATTTCTATTAAATTAAGCTTCAATGTCATAAAACAAATTATCTTGTAACCACGCTCTCAGCTTGGTTTTTGAAGCACGCGGTGGAAGCAACTGGAAGCTGGTATGCGGTTGTAGATCTTGGGCCCCAAAATATACACTGACCTCTCCGACTTGGCGAAATGGTGTGACGGGGTTATCAGTTGGTCTTTCTTTTTATTCCTATTTTTGTAATTATTATTCTTACTGTAGATTTGAGCTATTGGCTTCGAACACATCATTTTCGAAATTATTTTTCTGTTGATTATTAATTAGAAACACGTCAAAGTCCCCGTTTGTTTAGGCAAACTATAGATAATAAACAACGAGATTTGTGACTGCAACAAAAATATAATTATGAAGGCAAATCGAAACTAAGAGAGAAAGAAAATAACTCAGTCCTCCTCCTCCTCCTCCTACCTAAGCTGACATAACATTTGCTACAAAAAGTCATAATTATAAAGAGTACCTAGGTAATATATTACCATCTTTACAAAATGTATTAACTAGACTATTTCTACAGGGTTTAAAATCGCCAAAACTAAGTATTTACTGTGTAGAGTATAGACCATGCTTGTTGTATGCCCACCCATATTTAATAGCTTAACATCAGACAAAATGCGGTCAAACTCAAACCTATTACACATAAAAAAGCTACTCTTACATAAGCCCTAATTTCTATGCCCATAGACAATCTTATATCGTCTCCTATATCCATAAACAAGACATATTTCACCACTACCCTTGTTTACCCATTGACCAGCCCACTCCCAGCGCTGGGCCAGCTATTGCCATGACACATGGGCATCTGATAAGCCAGCTTTATGTCTTTATTATTAACTTAACTCCGGCCCATATAGAACAAGCCATGTTCGCGGGGTTTATAGTCATGATTTTAGGGTACCGTAGACGAGAAAACGGTAGAAGACATTGTACTAGTTTATAAGTTATATTTTTAGAATCCTTTATATTTTTTTTGTGTAAGTAATAAAGAGTTATAATTATCCATGTACTAAAAAAAGTCTATTGATTGGTGACGGTTACACAGACAAAATTTTTAGTAATAATGTATCTATTTATACGCTGACGAGTTCACTGACGCTACAACGATAATACGAGTAAAACCACTACAAATGGTACAGACTCATTTTAGCTTCACATCTATGTAACTAAATTATAACGTATTTATTTGAGCAATTTATGTACCTAACTTTCAACTATTGAAGAACATCCTTGAATAAAAACTATCGGTTTAAAAGCTTATCACAGACAAGTTGAAATTGTGGTGATTTTACAGCTGCAAACAAAAATGCACTGTGTTTAACATATAGAATGACTCAAACGGTGAGCCTTTCTTTGACGTATTCATCCCTGTCATACGTGGCCTACGGCAGCGGCCATGGTGCCAGTTACGAACTTGTAGGCGCTAACGTCGGTCGTCCTTGTGAAAGACAGGCTGCACTACTAACAGCTGTTTGCGGACGCTCGGCTAGATGGGTTCGCAGCGATCATACGCCAGTGAGTCACGTCCTGGTGCCGGGCGCGGGGCAGCTCTAACAGCTACTTATGATTACTACCTAATTTTATATAATTTTTTTTTATTTTGTTGTATGTTTTTAGACTTATTTTGACATTTGGATATTATTATTATCCACTCATTTATTTACTATCTTAAATTTAAGTTTTTTACAATATATTTTCAAAAACACACACAAATATTATAAAAAACCTAAACCTACAGTGCCGCCGGCAGCGGGGAAGGGCTCAAGCTGCCGGTGGTTAGGGCTGCAGAGTGAGGAACCTCCTGACAATGCGTGCCGTGTCAAAGAAAACTGCCGTGGATACAAATGGCAGGTTGTCGTACAGTGTGGCGGTCTAAGGGGGAGGCCTTCGTTCAGCAGTGGACGTCTCCGGGCTGATGATAAATGTAATTTTGTAATTTTAATTAAATATCAAATTACTTATATGGACTTGTGTCTGAAATAAATGTATTTATTATTATTATTTGCTGCCGCGTCCGCCATTAGCATCACAAGCCGCAGAAGTTTGGATGGTTTAGCCAGCAGTAGGCCACTACCACGCCGCAGACGGCGGAGAGAGGTGCTAAATCCTCGAGACCGCGTCATTATAAAGAAGGCTTCATTCGAAAACTGCACTATGCTTATTTATTGAAATAATCCTTACTTCGTCGCACGGAACCCTTACCTATTCAAATAGCTCAAGCTTATCTAAGAGCGTAAGATAGAAATGGCTATAGATTTTGGCTGAGACAGCATAATTTACGCAAGAAGCCGTAAATGCTCTTATTGTCAAACATAATATTTTATGTATCAGCCTACTGTCAGTATGTTTTTTTTATTTGTTACTTAGCACCACTGATTTCGAGGTCCGTTTCTTTTGTCAAAATTTAGCAATTTTTGTTAACTAATACTACTTAACATAAATAACTAGTCCCTTCACAAAAGGATTCAGTATAATGTCATTAAATTGAGCATTCGCAATACTTTGTTACTAGCTGTTGCCAGCGGCTTCGCCCGCGTGGGCTATATTACAGGTAGATACGATATTAGAATTTGGCCTAAAACCATACCTTGGCTTTAAGTTTATTTGGCTACCTAATATAATATATTGGTAGCCTAATAGGCTAGATGACTGGTTTTTTTATTGTCGTATTAAAATCTGATCAAAAATAAGCAACTTATAAGCATTTTAATATCATACTAGACAGAGAGGCGAAACAACTAATCGTGACGTCACTTCTTTGTACGCCATATAAATTATATTCTGACAAGTAAGGTGTGACGTCATTTTTTTGAGACAGACTTGTTATCAAACGCTCATATATCAGAACATTATAAACCGATTTAAATGTTTTTTTCAATATTCATACTATATTTACTTAAATTCTTCATCAAAGCTATTGGTTTCAACGATATAAACATCAGTCATCGACCCTATTGGAAGACCGCTCGAATTGAAACCGTGAAGTCGCAGGGCCAAATCCCGGGCCCGTACCAATATCTAAAGTCAAAGTACAAAGTCTAAAGTTTATTTATACCAAGTTTAAGTGAATAAAACCAGAATTAAAAAAAACATATAAACTTTAGAACTCCCTTGCACCTCCGGGGTAGTTTTGAAATAACAAAAAATACCTACGTGTTTCATTATTTATTCTAAAAGTTTATTTGTGGCGAGTTTTGAGTGAATCAAACCAAGGAATAAAAAACATCCATATAATCTTTACCACCCCCTGTTTAACCCCCTTAAGGGGGTGATTTTCTAAAATTTAGGCTACGCTATATCTTATTTCAAAAGCTAAATTATCCACATTTAAAAGTTCATTAAAATCGGCTTACTCCGTAACTACTGTTACGGAGGTACGAAACACACACAAACTTTCGCATTATTATACAATACAATATTAGTGGGAAAGAAGTAAACGAAAATGTTGATATCAATGTTAAAAATTGCTTTATTACTATGACCTATTTTAGAGAAAATGGTGAAAACGAAGTCAGTACATTTTTGTTACGGAGATACTCGCGGTTCAACAAGCCTGACTTTTTTACATTCAAGTGATTAGACCTGCAAGAGTTTCACCTGGTGGTAAGCGTCACGCCTGCCCATAACAGTAGCAGTGCCAGAGTTGTGAACTTGCGAATACGATCCTGCGCCGCACTGTACTGCGGTTGCCACTCATCTGGTGACAATCTGATTCCAGCGGGTTCTCTGGAGTTCTATAACTTTTAACATAATCACATCAAACACATAATAGTTACTGTGATAATTAAACGATAAAAACATCACTATTAACATCTTCACAAATAACATCTTTCCCCTAACCTATCTAAAATCACACCCAATCACATTCGCACAGATGGGGTTGTGACACTTCTAGAAATAAACGCTGAATTATCATACAAAACGCTAGTAAACCGGTACCCGGTATTCGACGTTGGTCCGGACTGAAACCGGATCGTAACCGGTTTTATTTTCCGGAAAATTGGCAAGTCATAATAATACGCTGAGTCATAAATAAGGATCGGCATTGGCCCTCTCAAGGATTTCTTTTTACGGTACATTTCACTCTTGCTCTGGTAAAGGTGAAGATGTATACATGAGCGCAAGCGTTTTGATACACCTACTAATAAATGTTAACACTATAATTTTAGCCATGTTTATTAATTATTTAAAATAAATAAGAAATCAATTAAGGGAGACGTCTTCGTCCAGTAGACGTATTTTGGCTAATGATGATGATGATGATTGGCGTCTAAAAACACTATAAGACACCAAATTTTCAAACAACTTTAAATAAATACAAGTAAATAAGAGCCAATAAAATTTGGGCGCTACTACCATAGTTTCAAACTTACAATCCAAACGTAAGTTTTTCATGTAAAATATCATGTTTCTAATTTCAACTTATAATTTTAACTGTTTTACACGATAATTTATCGGAATCCTTTAGAAAACTAATAGAAGGGTACAATACACTAACAGTTTTTTTAATTCATTCCGTATTTTTATGCGGTAATCCGCCCTTGCTTACTCAACAAATCTGACCCCGCAACATTTCGGTATCTCTCATTGGCGACATATTTTATGCCGTGTTTATATGTTCTATACGTTACATCTCAGTGATCGTATTGTCTGCCATACAACCCATACTGTTGGGGTAACAATGTTTACGTGAGAATTACTCGTAGTCGCTCTATACCCCTTTGGATATTTTTTCGGGTTACGCGGGTTTCTAACTGCACTGATTTTTATTTTTCCGTTGTCTAAGCCTGTAATACAAATACCCCAATTATATCTTAACTTTTAAATTGGTTCTAAACATCCAATAACATGAACGAAATAAGTTTTACACGATAGAGATAGTTCCGCATAGAGTTCTGAGATGCTAACTTGTTTCGCGAACTCTACCGGCGCTGTTTGCTGGCTTTTTAAAAGTTTAATTAGGTATTTAGAGGGAGCTCTAGACGCTTTAACCATTTTATTTCTATCTAGACTTTAGCTCTCTATTAAAAATACAAAAAATAAAAATATAAAAAGAGTTCTTGTAGCTAATTGGAGTACATTTTTTAATCCTTTTGAAGTTGATTTCTCTTTTTTTGTTTGAGGCTCATAAAAGTAGAAATAGCATTGTTTGTTGTCTCAAGTTTTTTTTAAATGACAACTGCAAATTAATTTGGCTAAACACATTTTTATTTTTATTTGGGAGAAAAATATACGAATTATTAAAAGTCATGGCAAAATAGAATAATTTAAAGTTATTTGAGAGGTGGATCCTTGTGTGTGGTGGAGGGTTTGCATAACTTTTTACAGCGGTCACAGCTGGGTGTACATCTTGATCGGCGATTGGACGATACTCTGACACTCTGGCTCGTTAACGTATCAATCGCCATTAAATTTCTTCTCCGGCCAAAATCCAGGATTCCTCACGATATTCTGGGGTATTTTTGAGCACCAATTACTTGAGCACCAATGAAAAAACTCCTTAACAAAAAAACCAGAGACATGTTTTTATAATTGTCAATTACTCTTAAAAATTAAACTCTTTGTAGAACCTCATTTTTTAATTTTCACCGTCATGTCCTATCGTCTAGACTAAATCACCTTGGGACAATATAGTTCACCTAGACGATACCTACAGTTTTTAAATGGCAACAATTTTGATAACAAAATAAAATGGTAATACCATAGATATAGCCATCCAGCGTGGCAATGCCGCCAGCATGCTGGGTACGCTGCTGACTGGTAGTGGGTTTGAGCATTTGGATTGTCTCTAGACTTTCATCGGTCTGGATACAATCCTTTTGTTTTTTGTTGTGTATTAGGCTAAGTAGTCTTTGTAGTTCGTTATAGATCTAATATTTACTAGATCAATACCTACGCTGTATAGATGATAGCTCAGTAGTTAGATCATTAGAATCGCACGCACTTTCAATGTGGAGTGAAATCCCAACCATGAAGGTGGTATAAGCATAATCAACCTTTTTAATGGTCCACTGCTGGACATCCCTATCTGAGAAGGGTGACTGGGCCCAGTACATAGAACAATATACTGCTACCAGCCTATCCTAAAAAGGCCCAAGCTGGCCCAGTTGCGGATTGGTGAAATCACATCTAACGTTCTATTACGGCAGCCTCACCCGAAAGTCAAATGTCATTCCTGGCTAGGTACACTTAACACGCAAGATGTGGTCAAAAACCTAAACGATCAAAAAAAAAAAAATTATTGTTTTTTAAATATCTACAGTATCTCTACCACATTATGACATGTAGCTTACTAATTATTTTTTACGGACTTCAAAAAAGGAGGAGGTTCTATGTTCGACTGTATGTATGTATTTTTTAATGTACGTTCACCAATTTCTCCGTCAATTGTGGAGCGATTTTAAAAAATATTTTTTTATTTAATAGGGTATACTCTCAAGGTTGACCTGGGTATATCCTTAAACTGCAACCAGACCGACCGGAGGACGGGCAGCAGTGTCCTCTTGGTTAACGGTGGTGACCATTCTGCGATCCCCAAGCCGCCTGCCAAGCGTGGGGATTATGGCAACACCCTTCTATTAAGGGGGAGGCCTTCGTCCAGCAGTGGACGTTTTATAGCTGACAACGACTCTCAATGTGTAATATTAATTAAAATGTGAAGTCGGTTGTTTTTTTTTGTTTTTAAGTTACTTGTAGGAAAGACTTTTTCGTAGACATTAGACACAGAGCTCTCTGCCTCAGAGCTGTGTTTCTAGAAACCTACAATAATATTCAATTTAAATTCAAGGGTGTTCAAATCTAGTGTACATAGTTTCTTGTAGATAAGCTATGCTAAGCTATGTAGATAGGATGGCATTCCTAGACCGGCCCGTGTGGTCAAACGCAAACCTTTATAAGTCTGAATAAGGGTAGGACACCACAACACTCTCATTTTTCACCAAGATGACCCGCATTCTTCAGTCAGCTCGTGACCACGGCCATTGGAACATGGTCGAAACGTCGAGGTAAAAAAAAAAAAATTATTTGTGCGCGATTCAGTCCCGGTGATAAACATAATTATGTGTTCAAATCGCGAAAGTTTTAAATTTTCTTTTATAAGTCTGGTTCGACCAAAACAGTTTCATGTGTTTCTTACAAGGAAGCCATCAACCAAATTAAACCTCAAACAAAAACGAATTGCCAGGTGTATTTTTCATCATTTGCCGCGGCATTATGGGTCGTTGAAATAAATATTTAAGGGCCTGTCCCCATCAAAGCTCGTAATGGACGAGAAACAAGGAACTCCCGTGGCGACCTTTCTAAATGTTTGCTTCAATTACTTATGCTCGCTGGCAATATTATTGGCTAGTACTTTCGTGAAATATAATGTTTCGTGTAATTATTTTGACACAAATGAAATACGTAATACCTTTGATAACTAATATGTCTAGATAGAGTCTCGTACTGTTTATTAACGAAAAATGACAGGCCAACATTATTATACTAGTGTGCGTGACAGCCATGTCTTACACTTGCGTTGCACCATTGTCGTTGTTATAGTGTGCGTGCATAAGAGGCTAAAGGTTAACCGCTATTTTTTTCGACGCGTTTAGGATCCATCAGTCTGTCTACATATAATTTATCAAAGCGTAATACGAATTATTGTGAATTCACGTTACTATTTGCATAATACAGAAAACGAGAAGACTACGCAGTGGGCCATTGCGGGCTGAAAATAATGATGATGGTTTGTAGCATCTTCTGCAGAAGTACCATGATTTTTTCTATTCTGGAAAGTTAGAAAAAAACAAACATTTAACAATGATTAAACAGTCACGTTTAATTATGTCGGATAGGTACTCCGACTATAGTTTCGATTACAGTAGCCGCCAAACAAGTCGACCAATAGGGTAGATGACTGATGTTTATATCGTTGAAACCAATAGCTTTGATGAAGAATTTAAGTAAGTACAATATGTTTATTAAAAAAAAAAAACGGTTAATAATGTTCTGATATATAACCGTTTAAAGTTTTTGTTAGGGACAACTCTGTCCCTTTCCCACAAAACAAATAATGACGTCACGCCTTACTTGTCAGAATAGAATTTATATGGCGTACTGAGAAGTGACGTCACGATATGCTGTTTCTTCTCTCTGTCTAGCATGATATTAAAATGCTTATAAGTTTCCTATTTTTGATCAGATTTTCATTTTCTTTTCATTAATCAGCTATATTTATGGGCCACATTTTAATAAGCCAATAAAAAAAAACAGTCATCTAGCCTATTGTCAGCATGGAAGGGGTGAGCCTGCGCAGGTACGTCGTGTACACCACTGAAGAGAGAAGAGGTAGAGCCTTCACTTTTCTGTGGCATACATATTCGTGCAGTATATTTGGCAAGTTTAATGAAAAGTTTTTTTTTTCTACTTTTTGACAACTTGCGATTACTGTATACCGGTGACCTTATCATGGAGTGAAAACAGAGCCCAAAGCCTCGCAGAGCTAATGCTGTCGAAACTATAGTCGGAGTATCTGACTTAATTAAACGTTAGTTATCTTCTAAAACTACGATAGTACCTACTTAATTAGCAATCGATGTCCTGCCTTACTTAACGACTGACAGACAACGCACAGCCTAAGCCGCTGGTCATACAGACTTGAAATTTGGAGGGTGTATTTGTTTTGATGCGTAGTGGTGTACTAAGAAAGAATTTTTCGAAATTCAATCCCTAAGGGGGTAAGAATGGGTGAACACTTTTATATGCAAGTCCTTTGTTTTCGTACTTTATATCGTGTTTTTTTTATTTGGATAGTTCATTTAAATTAAAAAACATGCTGTTTTTTTGTCAGGGATGACATTAGAGGGTGAAACTATTTATGGAAAGTTCTTTATATTGAAGTTATTGATATTTGGATTGGCTTTTTAAAACAAAAACAACAATATTTTATAGTAATGTTTATGATTTGTAGGAATTTCTTCTTTACAGCACACCCCGTCTTTTCGTGTTCATAATTTTTCTCCATCCTAAGGTTGCCTGGAAGAGATCGCTTTTAGCGATAAGGCCGCCATTTGTGTACTAGTATTTAATTTATTTAATCCTTTGTATGTATGTTTCTTTGGTGTGAGCAATAAAGAATTAATCTATCTATCTATCTATCTATTTTTAGGCTAGGGTAACCCAGCGGTATGGAAGATATTTGGGAGCGGGGCGAATTACTTTCATACGCGGACGAAGTCACGGTTAACGTCTAATCCCGTATAAAACAAAAAAGTCATCATTGTTAATCAATTCTATATTTTGGTAGAAGAATAAAAACAGTTTCACAAATTTAGCCTTCTCAACAGTAAATTTACGTAATAGCCACTGATGCTTTCTGTAACCTATAAATAACTAGTTCAAATTTATTTTAAACACGACCTCACCACCCGCAACAAAGTCGCCGGCGACTTTAGCAGCCGCGACGTAGTGTTGTGAATTATAGGCGTCCCGGGAAATCTTTTATCGAGTTAGGCCATTATAGTGGCCCGCGGGACTGAGAGGGTTGTATAAACTTGTTATACATATTTATGCGTTGCTTTATAAGCCGCAGAAATGTTAAATGGGAGAACTAAAGGTGAAATACTCGTCTGCTTATACTTAATACTATGAACGTACAGTTGTATGGCTAGTTTTTTACCATAATGAAAAAGAGGGGCATGTAGTATTTTTATTTTATTTATACGGGATTAACGGGATTCGTTTCGATCGTTTCGGTCACATCTGGTGACCTTTTTCAAGAAGTGTAAACAAAGCTTGACGCGCATGCAGCCGCGTCCTGCTTTGCAAACAAAAATGTGTCAAAACCACGTCAGTTTTCATAATATACCTAGTTATTTATGATACTAGTGCGGTAAGTTACAACACATTTGCGAGAAAACAGATAACAGAAGTATAACAGAGATAATGAAACAAACTATATTATTTTGAAACACTGTTTTAAACTATCACGGTTGTTTACTAAAGCTCTATTATTACTAACGGGATATTTACCGTGATTATGTTGTGAAATGAGCTCCTGATATTTCGGCGCAGTTGCATGCACCATGTTACGAGTAGACTGAAGTTTTTTTTAAATATTATTTTGTTTTTAAATATCGGTCGGAAAGTTGCAACTAAATACTTGACACTGGCAAATGCACAAAGTGCGATGCCATAATCCTCCTAGGAAGAAAGAAATGAAAAAACTTCGTTCTAAAGTCCGTCTTCGTTAAAACGTCTCTTTTCGTGTATATACTCAATATATGATATATTCAATATGAGTGTCTTTTCGTGTTGTTTCCATAATTCCGAAGAAGCTCTTCACTTTGTTGCACAGTTTCACTTTGACTGTGACTCATTCGACTTGAAAATCGTCAAAAACTTGATACAAATAAATACTTGACACTGGAAAATGCATAAAGTTCGACACCATAATCCTCCTATGAGGAAAGATGAAAAGGCGCGCATTAACAAAAGGTGTAACGTGCGCGTGGTGAAAATTAGAACTACATCTTTTGTTTTATTTTCTATTTAGTATTAAAGTACAAACGTATTGAGCAAAAGCGCTTCCAAGGAGGTTCGATCATTCAGCTTATTTATTCTCGTAATATGAAACTCCTTGGTAGAATTCTTATAATATATTTTTATAGAAATGAAAAAAATACCATAATGGATACGCACGGCGCTATACAACTAGGCGTGTGGTAAAATACGTTTACCGCACGCCTAGCTATTTTGCCACACGCCTAGTTGTATGGTGCATAATGTTCAACTTTCGAACGATGTATACAGGCTTCGTAAGTGCATTTTTAGAGCAAATGTGTTGTAAAAAATGTTTATGTAGTATAGGTATATAAAATTGTGTATGTAAACGTTAAATACGTTATACCTACCTCTTTTTGCCAATTTTTACTTGATTTATTTTACTAGTAGTTCTGCGAACAGTACCTAGACCTCGTGAACTAAAATCTCACGATCTTATACCTTCACAACTTTTTGACCTATTGTACTCATATCTAACTATACATATAATAAAAGTGGAGAGCGAGGACTGTAGTGTAAGATTCCTACCTAACGTGGAAGTAAAATCTGGTATTGGTGAATCAAGAATTAAAAATGTTGCTTGCGCGATTTAGGTAAACTGTCTTATAAACCTTTAATAGAACAACTAGATATTTATTTTTGCTAAATTTTTTTTCAACACTATTATGATTGTATTAACCATGAAATATTTCTAACGTTTTCAGATGTACATTTAGTAAAGTTTTAGCAATTTTACAATTTTCTACATAATACGCATTTTTAATGCGCCATCTGGTGAAACAGTCGTTTTGTCCCGTTTATTCATTTGTTTTCTGTCTGTCTGTCTGTCCGCGATAAACTAGAAAACTACTGAACAGATCTTTACGCGGTTTCTATAAATATGTGTAGAAAAGGTCTGGTCAACACATAGGGTATATGAATTGCTGAAAATATAGATGTCATATTGGAAAAAAATAAAATTTAAATAAACGCCATCTAGGCTTTTTTCAGGAACTTAGGTTGTCGATTTTAAAAACAACGTGGCCTGTTGATGGAACTAAATATTTTCAACAAATAGCTGACATTTATGCACAAATATACGATGGCAGCTCCCTCACTTAATTCTGCAAATGATTTGGTCGTACTTTCTACTATTTTAGGATACCGTGACAAAATATAAAATCCCTGAATCCTGTTGTACTGATCGTCAGTAAGTCACAGTAGTCAATAGTTCATTATTATATATTGATTGATGATTTTATTAGCCCAATTCCTTGTATTTTTATAATAATGTGTATTTTAATTTTTTAATTATGTGCATAATTATGGGTACCTTAACCTGAAATAAATAAATGTTGAATTTGAATTTGAATATAATTTGTAACAAAAAAGTTCAACAATACTGAAGGGTATCCTAATCATTATGAACAAATTTTACTATGGGGCCAAACCTGAAATCGCGAAAAAAAATCTGCTGTGCCATACAAAAAGTTCATCGACCTGACACAAATTGTAGGGAACAGGTGATATTTCTTCGTGTTTTCGGTGTTGGGCCCATAGTAAGAGTTGGTTAACATACACATTGTTGATAAATTAGTGGCCCAAGTTTTACTAATTCATCATCATCTTCATCATTGGCCCGGTTTTATCTTAAAGTACAAGAGATGATTTATGGAGCGTCGAAAGTTAATTTGTACTTATGTCGGGAGTCAAATAGATCCGGTCATATCAGGATCACACAAGATGGCATCTGGTTGTCAGACCAATATGTCTTTTCACACGTTTGTGAGCTAACCCGTAAATCTAGGCTTTGTCTTGAACAGAATATAACCTTCAGCAGTCACTTTTCTCCATCGATTATTATGATCCTTTGCAACTGGCTCCCAGCTTCCTAATTGTATGTGGTACTTCATTAATAAATAAACGCAAAAAAAAATTATGATGAAAATTATGATAATATTATTATTTATTACTAACATAGTTACGGAACCCTCCAAAGTGTATCATAACATGCTTTTGAAGCGCATTTAACATTTCTCATTTTGCTTTTTAATTGTGTCCTGTCTTGACCAGTGTCAAATGATTATATACGACAGCAAGGAAGTGGTAACCTACCAGTATAAAACTTCCTTGCATAGCACGATGGCAGTCAGAATCCCGCTATGTTATCGTATCCGTGAAATAGATTTAAAACACCAAATAAAGCTTAAGCTTCGAAATAACACACAAACACACAGCTTACTGAAGTTACGCTTAAAGGTTTGACGTTACCACGACCTAACCAAATCAGAGTTTTTGAGGTATTCACACATCATCATCACCTTACCATCAGGTGAGCTGTGGAGAAACACCCATTCTTTAATTGAATAAAACCCGTATTTCTTTAATTTTGTGATATCCGAATATCTGTTTTCTTTAGGTACATTTCATATGGTCTATTTGAGTTGTTTGTTCCTATGGGTTAATGTCCTAGCCACGGTAGTAAGAAATGACATAAATCGGTGTTCCACTCGCAAGCATTTTTCAGTAGTAGGTATGCGCACGAACTCGCGGATAACATAGATAACCTCCCTTTTTTTGAAGTCGGTTTGAAATGGTTTTTTGTCCCCGTGCGAAGCCGGGACGGGTCAGCTAGTTTATAATAATTGTTTAACGCTAGCCGCGTTGCCGCGGTGGATAGCAATGGCTAACCTTCGCTTTGTATACTAACTAGAAAAAATAATTAGCATGAATCCAGCCAATAACATCGCAATCGAATAATACCCGTCTCAGTGACCGCAACAAATAAAGCCTGTGTCGGACCGCGGGCCATAATCAAGACATGGGCCTAATTTACCCTACCCAGACCGTCCGAATTGCCTCGAACAGTTTTATCGGGCCCATAAGAACAGTAAGGAAAGTAATTCTGGGAAACAAAAGGCCTGTGGCTACGATCTCTAGTTTTGATCAATCGGAAAGCGATTTTTGCAGCCGAAGTTTCTGGAATGATTCTGTTTGCCATTGAACGGATTTTCGGTTCAGTAAAAAACAAGTGCCTGTCGTGATATGATCATGGTAGCTTTCCGTAGACATGTTTTTAGAACACTTCTTTTTTGAAGAATCTATCGACTGTAGAAAGCGGAAACGTAGTATCTTGAAAAACCCGAGTTTACACCAGAGCCAAAAAACTATTTCAAAAAATCATAATTCGTTTATTTATAAAGATAGAAAGTTTAATTTTGAAACATATTTCTCTAAATTTGAAATCGCGTTTGGTAAAATTGACAGAATTATCCTAAAGTTGTTTTTTCTTTGCACTAGTTACAGCAATTGGGTTTTCAATGTAGAGCAGCAGAAAAGTTGTATCTGTAAAATGAAATCTATGAACACTTAAAACAGAGATAACTTTCTTGCCACAGAATTGCTGTATCTCAAACGTAAAACAAAAGAATATGAATAATTTCGCTTTATGTGAATTCAACCTAATAGGTTGATTAACATTTTTTGTTTCAAGTACGCTAGGAAAAAAAAATACAGTATCTTTCACTAATTAGTTTAATGTTTTTTTGAGAATTGTATTATTAAAGTACTGCACCAGCAAATACAGAAATCAAAATCAATTTAAGAAGCAATAAAAATAACACAGTACCTACATTTAGAATTATTAAATTAAGTATTGCACCCGCCAACACCGAGATCAATAAATTTAAGAAATAATAAAATGACACATACAGTACACTTAGAATTATTAATTTTATAGCTTATTCTCATTCAGCTCTCCTACGTTTTCTTCATCAGTATCTAACAGAGTATCTTTGGTCAGTTTGCCGTGTGTCAGGTTTAAATATTCGCGAGCATAACATTTGGGAATAATTACCTACAGGATAGAGGAATAAGGACCTAAATTTAGTATTTTTTTAAATTTACTTTTTTAATGGTATTTTTCTGCTTAGGTTTTATTAATAATATGTTTTCTTCTACTTGTAGCTCCTGATTTATATCTTTTTCTTTGGCTTTAGACTTTCTTTTTCATTTTGTTTACCTTTAATTTTTATGCCTCTCTTTATCCGTTTCGTTTTTTCTTTCTTGCTGGATACTGAGTCGTCAGATGTTTCATTATCACTAAACAAAAAGCTGCTTGAGCCTTCCGATGGAAATGCATCATTGAGCAAATTTTTTCGCTAGAAATTTTATTATCCGCAGTGTCACATATCTGATTAAAACCGGTGGCTGGTAAGCAATCTATTGATTCAGAAACAACTTTAGCGTCACTGGGCAACTCATGCTCCGTAGCAGGAAAGCAACTTTTATTTTTAGGAAGATCTTCATCGGTGCAAGGAGATTTTTGGTCGGCAACAGGTACACAACATTTTATATCAGGAAGCTTTCACTGTGCAAGGTGACTTTGGATCTGTAGCTGGGGAGAAATCTTTATTTTCAGAAGGATCTTCAGCAATGCAAAGAAACTTATGATCGGAATCAGGTAAGCAAAATTTTACATCAAGAAACATTTCTTCAATGCTGGGACAACTTTGACCTGTGGCAGGTAATCAAGCTGTGTTTTCTGGACATTTTCAGCGAAACAATGATACTTATGAACGGCATCAGGTAAGCAAAATTTTACTTCAGCAAAAATTTTATGAAATTGCGCTATGACGCACACGGTTTCTCACTTTAGCGCTCGCGCACCGGCCGCAGCGCGGTCGTAATGATGTATCAAAGGAATACGCGGGGAAGCGGGAAGGGTAGAGGCATAGCCAGAGTGTTGTAAGTGATCGCAGTCTAACGAACTGAGCTCTATCGTAATGTCGTAAATATGATTTTCGACATTATAATTAAATGTTTAAAATGATGTAACTGTTTTTCATACACATATCGGTACGGGGCAAATTGCCGTATCTAAAGCCGATGTGTTATTTTTGGGCGGCAAAAATGTCGTATCTCTATAAAACCAGTGTCAAGGTTAAAGAAACTACGCTGTAACTGGTGTGTCACGCTTGACGTGTTGGTGTATCTGCTTTATTTTGAAATTTGCCGATTTTCTCCTATTTACAACAATTCATCGTATGAACACTGGACAAACTATAAATTATTTTAGGTATTGGGCGTAATAAAACACGTAATTAAGGATTTAAATAGATAACGTTCAGTATATTATCCTTATTATTTTTATAATTGGGAGTGATGCGTCTAGTTCCTTTCACAGAGACGAACGAAGTGTTGGAGCGAAAAAGTAAGATGGCGGTTGACAGTTGAAGTCGTTCAAAAACTTAGGATTTAAGTTTTTAATTTTGCATAATCAAACTAATAAATTCAACACAAACGAGTTAAATTTCGTACGTCGTATGATCAAAAAAAAATCGTCGTAGATAGACGTTGACATTTGACCATGCGTTTTTTTTTTACCAAAGAATAAGTTAATAAGTCATTTTGGCCAAATGTCGAGATACGATGTTTCCGCTTTCCACCGTCGCTATAGAGTTGTACACAGAAAACAATTGCCAAGTCAAAGATAGGTCATTGTGAACAACTCTGGGCTAACTCTGTTAAATTATTGTATGGAACAACTAGTATTTTTTAGATTAACATTTCGGAAATCCCTTGTAATTTATTTCTTTCAACAGCCAGAAGACGTTAACTGCTGGACAATTGCCTCCCCGTAATAGGGAGGAGTTGCCATAATCCCCACGCTTGGCAGACGGCTTGGGGATCGCAGAGCTCACCACTGTTAACAGAGAGGACGCTGTTGCCCGTCCTCCGGTGGTTCTCGATGCAGTTTTAGGTCATACCCAGGTCAGATTTAATTTATATTTATTAAAAGCGTTAAGCCTAGTTTGTAATATATTTCTCAACCTACCTTGGATGTCTGGCAGAGATTGGTGTTTGCGATAAGGCCGCCACTACTGGCACTAGTTTCTAAGTTCTTGTGTCACTATGTTCTTTTTTTATTTGATGTTTAAACGCTTAACTTGTTAGCAAATAAAAAAAACTACCATAATAAAGTTCTCAGAGAAAAAATTGGAAAACATCTCGGAATCCTTTGCAGTTTTTTATCACTTCACACCAAATCTTTAGGTAAAACTTATTGTCGCAAACATAAAAAAAAGTCGTAAAAGGTAGATCGGTAGTCATAAAAACTAGATACGTTGTCCCGGGACAGGAAAAATAATGGCTTGGTTGTAGTAAAAAAGTCGGCCTGTGGAAAAACACTGCAATTTCACAAAGCATACAGGGTTAGATCTAATCAGTTAGCATCCTTTTAAGGGCAAATTCTGTACATCAAAACAAAGAACTTTTACTACGGGGCCAACATTGAAATCGCAAATTAAAAAAACAGATGTTCCATACATTTTGCCCAAGGTCGACGAACTTTTTGTATAGAACTAGCCCTGTATACTGTATATCCGTATATACAGTATAGATGTACAGTAACATGATAAAAGTAAGTAATACGATATTTATGTCATGGTTTTCAAGCAACACTTTCTTTCTTACAATGATCCATCGGGCGCACATTTAAAATACTTAAACATTTCGGGCTTGGAGCATATTACACAATTGGAGATACCAATGGCAATGACCTGCCTAAGTACATAATATTCTACCACTATTTGCGAGGCCCATACATACATGAGGTTTGTGGACATAGCTCGCAAGGTTTGCAAGTTGAAGTGGCAATGGGCAGGCCACATCGCTCGAAGAACTGACAACCGATGCGAACCGGGAGACGCAGCGTAGGAAGGCCTCCCACTAGGTGGACCGACGACATTGTAAAAGTCGCGGGCAACCGGTGGATGCAAATGGCAATTTGTCGTACAGTGTGGCGGTCTAAGGGGGAGGCCTTCTTTCAGCAGTGGATATCTCCGGGCTGACGATGATGATGATTTGTGAGGCCCAAGTAAGCTTACACACTATTGAAACCAATTTATGTTTGTATGAACGCATATTCTAATAAACTCACAATACACACAAAGGGTGTATGATCATTGATCATGTTACCTTTTGGCAGAGTGGTAAGCCTATGCTTGCCACCTCCAATGGTATATTATGCTCGAAGATTTTAGGTCAGATAAATAGATTTCATGGCTCACACCAAGAAATACACACAAAGGAATAAAATTGCTTAACACATAAAATTGGGAGGGTATAGCATCATTAGTTATCAAAATTTAAAGGCTTTATGTGGATTCATTTTGGGAGGAATTTCATTCCCAATGAAAATTTTTGTGAAAAATTAATTACGATCACCACCTGAAATTATCTCTAATGCTAGGGCTTCACCTGCGTGTAAAGCCATTATTTAGCGCGGTATTTGATACAGTACGCAGATATGGCCGGGTGTTAGCACGCTAATGGGTTAGTGACATTAACGTCGTTAGTCGTTAGGCGATATTCAAAGTCAAATGATAGTGTGGCCACCCATGTAGTGCATTGTTTAATGCATCATTTATTGCACGTTAATTATTCCGACAACTGGATGTAAAGCGTCACGCAGGTGAAGCCCTAGCATTAGGCATAGAACTTGGTAGCAACGGCAATTTCTAATCCCCCCTGTCGTTGGAGTCAATCGAGAAACGTGCCAGGAGAATTATTGGCAACGACTGTCTAGTTCGGACCAAGCTACAAAGCCTAGATCATCGTCGAAAATTAGCTAGCCTATCGGTATTTTATCGGATACATTTCGGAGAGTTTGCTTCGGATTTGCATGATCTTATTCCCCCAGCCTATTCTTCTATCGGATGGCCAGGACCTCAAAAATGCGACACCGTTTTATGGTTGATATACCAAAAACTCCTACGAAACGGTTTGATTCCACTTTCTTTATTCGAACTGCTAAACAGTGGAATGCGCTGCCTGAGTGGGTGTTTCCCGATAATTATAATCTGGGTGTCTTCAAGTCGCGAGTGAATCGGTTTCTTCTAGGCAAGCGTGCTCCATCGTAGACTGCATCTTCGTTTATCATCAGACGAGATGGCAGACAAACAAAAGCCTATATCATTTTTAAAAAAATGTCCCTTCTAATCCCTCCTCACGCTTGGCAGGCGGCTTGGAGATCGCAGAAGGCTCACCAACGTTAACCGAGAGGACGTTGCTGCCCGTCCTCCGGTGGCTCTAGATGCAGTTTTAGGACACACACTTGCTGGCTCCGTAATAAGGACTATCAGGGTAAATGACGAAGTTTTCAGAGCGTCTTTACTCCATCTTTTTTTTACTGCACTCTGTCCTGTCACACTATTATTTTCTCGGGGAAGCATCTTGAATTTAACTTCATTCCTGGCATGCTAACATGATATCTCAATGAAACTTCACTAAGTGTAGACATCAGCCGCCCCGAGAGTCCCGCTAATGCGGATGATAACAGATTTCCCTTGGCGCCCGTTTATCCCAGGATCCTTAGTCCGAGCTGGCCTGCAACCTACTCTTTACGCTCTGTCATGTATTATATTTCGACCCCTATACTTGTAATGAGTTTTTGCCTCAATAATACGCATTTTCGTATTAGCAAAAATGCTCTTTATTTCGTAGAGCTATGCAAAAACTGACAAAACATATAAAAAACAAAAGACGATCGGCATTCTTCTAAAATAAAACCTAAAACCTCTTTAGTGGCGCATGGCCAGATACACCACAACTTGCTAATAACGTGTCTACAAACTCGTATACCGGAGTTTTGGCGGGAACACGGAAAATCATGGCGTTGAATTCTGTTATTTTCTTTAACGTGTGTTTTTTCGCGAATTAATGATTTAAAATGGTGGTGTTTTATTCATTGAGTGTTGAATTACATGCACGAGTATGGGCAAGTGATATAATGTGGTGAAACATGTCTTTTCGTGTTGTTTTCAAAACTCCGTAGAAGCTAAAGTCACCACAACTTTACTAGGGCATGACTTGGACTCGACTA
The DNA here is from genome assembly GCA_905404285.2 of Erannis defoliaria. NCBI lineage: Eukaryota > Metazoa > Arthropoda > Insecta > Lepidoptera > Geometridae > Erannis > Erannis defoliaria. The sequence continues at coordinate 17,530,436 of FR990076.1, read as the reverse complement.
TGACTAATTTCGTGTGACTAACTGTGATTTCTTGATATATTTGACTTGATTATACTATTAAAACTTGAAAATTCATAAACGTGACACTGCACAACGTGCGATGTCAATAACTAAGAAAAAAACTAGTATGCCATGTAGAGGCTATAAAAAAAATTGTATGAGCTTAATATTTTTACTGTCGTTTCTGTTTTTCTAATAATACAGAGTCATTTCATGCTCAAAAATAACTTACCAGGAAATTATTGCGTGAGTTTTGAAAATCGGTGATTTTATAGATTTCGACGAGTTCTTTCTATTTTTTTCTTTGCCACTTCCTACCTTTGCCGCTTGCGCTGCCATATTGAAAAAATGGCGCCTAAAACCAGGTGTTTGGAAAGGAGATTATTGAATCTCCATTACTACTCATTTTATGAGAAAATTTCCTATAATTTATGTTAGAAACCTTTTTTTGTAAAATTACTAGTTTTAGTTTTTAGCCTATACTTAATGCAAATTAGAAAACACACATTTTGGTCAAATAACTCTTTTTCGCACCACCACCGCGAGGTAGAGCAAGTGGGGCATAAAAAAAAATGTGCAGCTAAAAATATTTTGAAGAAAATTCTTAAAAATTAGAAAAATATCGGCATCTATAACTGAAACAAACAGAAAAATGCTCTCAAACTTTCTACTTTGGTGAAGTTATGAAATACGACCGTTCGCACACTTTTTCACATCCAGTGTTCCTTAAAGATTTTAAGCGGAGAGACAGCTGGTTCTGTTATTGTTATTTTTTTGTAAGAAGCTTCTGAAATATTATGCTGCCCTGGTACTTTTACTGCTGAAACCCCTGAGAAAAAACATGAGATAAAAAAAAATACCAGTTCGTTAGAGGTTCGCACAATGATAGTATCAAGTTTAGATTATTAATTACAAAATTCTTAGCGAATTATTTACTTATATCCACTTCAAAATTACTATCTATCACAATAAGTATTTTTAGTAAACTAGATCCTAAATTTTAAACATACACTGCATTCATAACGCAGCGTAGGAAGGCCTCCCACTAGGTGGACCGCCGACATTGTAAAAGTCGCGGGCAACCGGTGGATGTAAATGGCAGGTTGTCGTACAGTGTGGCGGTCTAAGGGGGAGGCCTTCGTTCAGCAGTGGACGTCTCCGGGCTGGTGATGATGATGATGACTGCATTAATATGGACAGAAACGTGTTGCTACTTTTGCTACTAATTTAAACAAACTTTGTCTGTACTGGAAAGAGCGCTTACCATTACGTGAACAATTCCTAATTCATCCTGACACACCTTTGTGGTAGTCTTTTGTTCACTTGCAGTGTTTTGTGATATAGAAGTCAAAGAATAATAGTGTGGTGTATTGTATAGAAGCGACCAAGAAGACAGTGGTTTTGGTTACCTACCATTGACGACTCTAAAAGAAACGTTTGACTATGCGTAATAAGCTAAATGACTGGTTTTTTAAAAAAAATGTCCTATTAAAATGTGGACCACAAATATAGCTGATTAATGAAACGAAAATGAAAATCTGATCAAAAATAAGCAACTTGTCAGCATTTTAATATCATGCTAGACAGAGAGAAGAAACAGCAAATCGTGACGTAACTTCTCAGTACGCCATATAAATTATATTCTGACAAGTAAGGCGTGACGTCATTTTTTGTTTTGTGGGAAAGGGACAGAGTTGTCTTAACAAAAACTTGAAACGCTCATATATCAGAACATTATTAACCGATTTAAATAATTTATTCAACAAACATAATATTTACTTAAATTCTTCATCAAAGCTATTGGTTTCAACGATATAAACATCAGTCATCAACCCTATTTATGAATATTTACAAACAAACAAAAAACTAAATAACTGATATAATAAGTTCAGAATCTACATTTTTCCCAAAATTTTCCGTTAGATCCGTACTTAACGACCCTTTCTCAAAATGTTACGTTCCCAAATTGTAAAACTAACTTAATAAATGACTTGAAAGATCAATGAAAGTCTAGGCAGAGACTGAGTAATACTAACTAAGATTGATTGATTGATTGATTGATTAACTCTTTATTGTTCACACCAAGAATTACACAGAAATAATTTAATAAACTTAAATATTGGAACAAGTGGCGGCCTTATTGCTAAAAGCAATCTCTTCCAGGCAACCTTTGGATGGAGAGGATTTCTAGAATGCATAGAAGACGGGGTGTTCAAGAAAAGAAAAGTGTGTGAAATCATAAACATGTACCATAATATTATTCCATAATTCCACCCCGTCTTCTATGCATTCTAGAAATCCTCTCCATATATATCTCTCTCAATATATATATATATATATATATATATATGTAATAGTAAAAATACATACTAATACAAATACATACTAATACTTAAAATACCTACAATATTTATAATAAACTAATATATATAACATAAATATTTATATGTACAATGATAATTATACCTGTCTATATAATCGAAAGTATATGTATGACAACACATTAGAGATATAATTATAAGAAATTTCTAGCATCAACGAGGAGGCACTTGCAATAAATATAATTGCTTAATTTGCTCCTTAAAAATAAGATAAGATGGTAAACAATAGAATGAGAGAGAGTTTAAAATTTTACGACATGATTCGATACTTCGAACATAGCTTAGCTAAGTGCCATGTTTAGCTTTTTACTCCTAAAAACCTCAGTGTGGACGAGACATTTCATAAGATGCAACCCATTCAACATCGGACAGACGGACAGATATCATGGTTAGAATTATTATCTACGTAGTAATAATGATTGTGTTACTCTTCGTTGGACATTATGGAACCCTGAAAAAATACAAAATATTTACTTGAAAGTGTTTTTTTTTTTGGATCCCCAAGCCGCCTTCCAAGCGTGAGAGGCCTTCGTCCAGCAGTGGACGTCTTCCGGCTGTTGATGATGATGTGATAGCGTTTTCATCTTATTATAAAAAATGAAAAAAGTCTTTAGTACAGCGAAGAATGTGATATTAAAGAACCCTCAAAGGAGAATATCTCTTCAACAAAATTAGCACCTGTGACTTCTTTGATAAAAAATAGAATTTTAGCGTAAACAGCAGCACTGTGAGCCATCGATTTTAATCAAGCATCACTTTTGAGCAGCTGCTAGTGAAGTTCGTTTCAAGTTTATGAAAAAACTGATCGATGTCTTAATAACAATACAATAATTCGTGTGAAGAAGGGGTGGGTTTTTTTTTCTTAGTTATTGGCATCGCACGTTGTGCATTCTGCCAGTGTCAAGTTTATGAATTCTCAAGTTTAAGTCAAATATGTCATGAAATCACAGTTAGTCACACGAAATTAGTCATTATCGAGTCAAGGACATGCCCTAGTAAAGTTGTGGCAACTTTAGTATAAGCTTCTACGGAGTTTTGAAAATTGATAAACCAGTTTAAAAGTTCATTTTTAACTCCCTACGCAAACACACAGGATATTATAAATTTCACGTGAACGGATGAAATGATTTTGTTTTTAATTGTGACTTGTCATTGCGATTGCGAGTTTTCATTTTTTAAAATATATATATATTTTTCGATTCTCGTGCTGGTTCGGATAATGGACCTGGGTATGTCCTAAAGCTGCATCCAGAATCACTGGACGGTGGGCTGCAGCGTTGTCCCGATTAACGGTGGTGAGCACTGTGCGTTCCACAAGCCGCCTGCCAAGCGTGGGATTATGCCCCCTCCCCTTTCCTTATTAAGGAGGAGGCCTTCGTCCTGCAGTGGACGCCTTCTCGCTGATGATGATGGGGCTGGTTTGATTGGCTACCTGATGCTAAACGACGACGACGGTGCGGTCGAAGATGGAACTCTCTTAGCCTAGAATTGAAACTGGTTTTAAAAGTGAGGCTTCTGGAACACATCGATACCTTTGCGAAAGTTTATTTTAAATATATATTATAAATACTTTTACTATCTACATTTGGTCACCAGCTTTCCTGATAGGACGCGACTTGATGGTAGCAGCCAGCCAACTGGCTGCCTACTAGAAATAATTATTGCATTCGTCGTCAGCCATAAGACGTCCACTGCAGGACGAAAGCCTCCCAATAGATTATGTTGCCATAGTCCCCACGCTTGTCAAGCGGCTTGGGGATTGCAGAAGGACGCTCCTGCCCGTCCTCGGTGGGTCTGGTTGCAGTTTAAGGACATACGCAGGTCCAATTATCACATGCAAATACCGTAAAAATATTTATTATCCTGAAATCTTACTGCATTTAGCGGATATGTGTCACTTCTATATGCAATTAAATTATTGCCTACTTATTCTATGCCTTAACTTGTTCTGGAGTGCAGCCAAATTTGCTTCTTCATTTTCCTGTCAGATGCTTAACAAAGTTAGCAACTATTCCTAAACGAGCTATGTCCAAATGTCGCTGGTCGAGTAATAAATTCGTTCGTAATCACAACTTATTCTTTATTCGTTCGTAACACTAATATTTATAAATGTGACCAATGAATAGGAATGTGAAATGTGTAACACTAATAGTTATAGATGTGTTTTTGTACGTCTCACATAAAACGGCTGAACGGATTGGAATGAAACTCGGAATAGAAATTGCTTATTTTCCGCCTATAGGCTAGTTTTTATCGTCACCTTTGTCACCGTTTTCATCACCACGCGGATGAAACCGCAGGGTCTAGCTAACATTTACTCATCACAATAATTAATCGTAATAATTTTGCTAGGAGTTGCAGGAAGTATAATTGCTCAGGGGAACGTGCAACCACGGTTGCACGGGCGCTCTAGCGGTTAAAGGACTCTACTTCATAGTCCGCCTGGGGAAGTACCACACCTTTGCCAGTTATTCAATCGCCAAGCAGTAGTGTGCAAGCATTACTATATTTCGGTTTGAAGAGCAACGTTACCAGAGAAATTACTGGATAACAAGATATTTAACATCTAATATCTCAAGGTGACGAGCGCAGTGCAGTGCGGTGCAGGATTGTGTTCGCATGTTCACAATTCTGACACTGCAACTGTTATGGGCAGGCGTGACGCTTACCACCAGGCGAACGTCCCGCTAGTCTCGTCACTGAATGTATAAAAAAGGTATCTTTGAAGTAAAGGAGTTTATTAGCTACTACTATAGGATGTCTGTGAAAAATTGTAGACATAATTTGGAGGCAGTTTGACGAAATCATTGGTAAACCAGTAGTAGAGGTAAAAACTAGATTTTTTACACAATGCACTCTTTATTTAGTTTATCATACACGTGAAGGTATTTTGGGGACCTGGGTATGTCCTTAAACTTCAACCAGACCCACCGGAGGACGGGCAGCAGCGTCCTCTTGGTTAACGATGGTGAGCATTCTGCCCCAAGCCGCCTGCCAAGCGTGGGGATTATGGCAACACCCCTCTAATCTATGGCTGATGACGTCAAGGTATTTATATATAATATCACAAAAGTATTGGTATAATAGTTACCAATAACGTATTTTTATAATTATTATTTCATTTTATTAAGTGTTTTTTTTTTGTATGTTAATGTTTGACGTGTAATTTTGGTGTTATCAATAAACTATTTGTATTTGTTACAATATATTAATTTACATACATACTCTTTAATATTTTCTTTTTAATATTCCGCTACTACTGTATGTTCAGTACCCTCGAAAAGCGATTGGCTCATATTCACGACGCTGTCCCAGCCGCGTGTTGGCGGATTCACGTACGCCTTTGAAATTCTACAAAGGATAAGTAGATAGCAATTTACTCATCTCATTTTAAATCATTCACTTTAAATAATAATTATGTGCCTACTTGGCCATATCATAAGTTGCCAAGCAGTTCGTTTCTTTTCCATCAATTATTTTATTTCAGTTAAATCCATAGTTACATTCAGTAGTTATAGAATTATAAAAATAAAATTAGAAATTAGGTCAAGTACATTTTTATCATCATCATCAGTCCGGAGACGTCCACTGCTAAAGTAAGTAAAGTAAGTAAAGTAAAGTAAAGTTTATTCACAATAAGAAACTTACTAAGAAAGAAAGTTTCGTTACACATACCCTAAGGGTTCAGATATTCTAAGTAAGACACATTGAAAATTAAATGGTGAGCTCCAAACTCAGCACGAGGCTTGTTTCTTGGAGCTCGGGCTGAACGAAGGTACCCCTTAGACCGCCACACTGTACGACCTTGGGACCTGGGACCTATGTCCTAAAACTGCCTCCAGAACCACTGGAGGAGCAGCATCAGGGGGATGGGCAGCAGTGTCCTGAGTGTTTTACGTTGGTAACACTCTGCGATGCCTATCAAGCATGGGGATTACGGCCCCCCCCCCCCCCTCCCCACCCCACAACGTAAATGTTAAATAAACTATAATAGAGATAGCATAATACGATTTTAAAAGAATATATACAACCGACTTCAACTTCGAATACCTGGATGACATCTTCATATTTTCTAGTAATTTGGTTTTAAAAACCAAACTACTGAACCGATTTGATAAAATGTATATGGGACCCCACCTCTGAAGTATTACCTACCCAAAAAAAAAACATTAATACAAAAAAAAAAAAAAACAGCGAATTGATAACCTGCTTTGTTTGAAGTCGGTTGAAAAGCAACGCAAACGCTTTTAAAACTAGAAAACGAAGATGTAGTTACCGTGAAACTTTTCAAATATATCACTTTCAACACTAAAATATAACTCATGTTCCCGGCTCCGCCCGCGCTGTAGACACGCTGTGTAATAAATTGTTCTTTAAGTTCGCGACCGTCAGATTTATTTTCTACATCGGCTTGTTTCTCCGGTCTTAAACTTTTATTCAAATAATCTCGGTTTCTGTCTTGGTCTTGGTAGGTAAGTCTGTAAATCTTTTGGGGGGAACTTAGTTTGGGACCGCTTAAAGGTCACCGCGCATTATATCAACTCAACATCGATAATGGTGTCGATTCTGTTGCACCGCTCACTAAACTAAACTAATCTGACAGGACTAAAATTATACGCGTCTCATTTCATTTCAATATGTTAGAAAAGGATGTCAATAGGTTTAGTCCTGTCAAATTAAGTTTAGTTTAGTGAGCGGTGCAACAGAATCGATACCAATCACACCAAATTAATAACTAAAAACAAAATTAAAATATTTAAATTATTTATTTATTTACTCAAATTATAACTAAATTATTGAATTGTGTGTGAGTTTCATGTTAATATTGATTAAAATGTAACTGGAAATGTGCCGTTTTATTTAATAAATAAAACAATACATCAACATACATTTTATTATGAGTTTCTTGAAATTGGAAATTGAGATCAATAAATGAAGCTGTCGTGGAAACTGTACATTTATTTTAAGTCGTACATTTTAAATTATGGCTTGCTAACTTTATTAAGTACATTTTAAATGTTTTAATATACTATAAACAGATCTAAACTTGTTCCTGGCCGATTGAACATTATAATGAATTTCTAATTTAAAATAAATTGATTCTATTGCGTATTCGAGGTGTGATGTTGTGGAGTTAGTCTACGTGTTGGTTGAACCTTTATTTGATGTTGTGATAATGATGTGGAGCTGATATAATGAGCTGTAGCTACATAATAGGCCATGGGTTGCGTCCTCGGAGGCCCAGAATTAGCATATTCTTGTGAAAGTTTAAATCTCTTTCAAAATTACATTCAAAATTATAATTTTGAAAATTACATTGCAAAACGTTGATTGCATGTTTGGAGACTTAAATGAGTTTTACTTTCTTAGGTTATCATTACATCTAAAATATAAATATTTTTAGTACATAAACAAAAAATGCTTTTTATGTTGTTCTTCTCTTTTTTGTGTAAGTAGTTTGATGGAAAGTTGTTACTTTAATGGCCCAGATCAGTAAATTACGTTATTAACTATACAGGATGACATTGAGTTCGTTGGCATTTTATAAGGGGGTCATTATAATCATTATAATAGGCAACTTGTTGCGTGAAACCGACTCAGACAATGCGAAAAAAAATCAGCTGTCCCCTACAAAAAAAATATGTTATTACGCACGACAAAATTCACAATATCCGCGTTGGTTTCGTAGTAAAAGTAGTTCATTATGATGAGATCAATAGCCCCCTAAGATTATGCCAATGGATTCAATATCATCCTGTATAGATTGAATCCTACTACAAAAACTCGTGAGAATGAGAAGATTTCATTGAAAATGTATATATCAGTGCCAGCTCTTAGGTCTTTATTTTGTTTATAGGTATGTACTGGGCTGATTATTTTTTTCTCTATAATGCAACTGTTGTACGCATTTATAAGTACAGCGCTCCAATAATAAAAAGTACACCTATAAAACTGTAGGACGAATAGGGTAGATGACTGATGTTTATATCGTTGAAACCAATAGCTTTAATGAAGAATTGAAGTAAATATAGTATGTTTATTGAAAAAATAATTTCAATCGGTTAATAATCTTCTGATATATGAGCGTTTAAAGTATTTGTTAGAGACAACTCTGTCCCTTTCCCACAAAACAAAAAATGACGTCACGCCTTACTTGTCAGAATAGAATTTATATGGCGTACAGAGAAGTGACGTCACGATTTGCTGTTTCGTCTCTCTGTCTAGCATGATATTAAAATGCTTATAAGTTGCTTATTTTTGATCAGATTTTCATTTTCTTTTCATTATTCAGCTATATTTATGGGCCACATTTTAATACGACAATAAAAAAAAACCAGTCATCTAGCCTATTAAGGACCAACACTCAAAACCAAATCAAGGGGAGTCTTAAAGCTGTGAAGCAAAATTATTTATGTGAGAATAATATTGTTTGAAGCAAAATTAATCTTTGTACCTACTAACGACATAGGATTATTTGTTTATAGTTATGATATTATTCTGCACACTTAAGTTTATGAACATTTTGATGTTAGTACACCTTTCTTTGGTTTTGTATCAGAACCAAGGTTGTACGGGGTTGTTATAAGTTTGGGGTGTACTAAGCCGAAAAGGGTTAATTGTACTCTCCTTTGTAAACAACTTTTACTATGGGGCCAACGGGGCTAACTACGAAATAACGAAAAAAAATCTGCTTTGCAAATGCATGGAGCATTTTGTCAACAAGTCAATGTTTTTTTTTTCCATGGAACAGCTGATTTTTATTACGCGTTTTCAGTGTTGGACATTTAATACAAATTGTTTACAATGATGAGAATTTACTCCATTTCGGCTTAGTAACTTAGGCTATAAACCCTGTATAAAGTACGTGACGTTTCATAAAAATAAACAAAATCAAATAACTTTCTTGAAAGACGCATTAACTAAAAACCTCACGTTTCAAATTTCCTTCCACACGTGAAATTGCTGCATTACGAGTACAAAATTGTTAACTCCAAAGGCTATCCTCACATTTCACCCTCCCTTATCACAGACACATAAAGTCCAATTTCCTTTGCCTTATTTGTTAGATGGGTGGAATAAATCGCAAGGCACTGGACGGTCGTTTCCAGTTCATTTTCCAAATAAACTTGGCTAAAGTAATAACAAAGTTTTTGGACTTACATTGGGAGTGGAGTCGAGCTGAGAAGGAGATAAGGCATTCATTTCAACCGACTTCAAAAAATTTGGTTCTCAATTTGACTTTAAGTATGCTTTTTTGTATCTTTGTTACGCGATTACTCCGCTAATTATGGATGTATTTTGATGATTATTTTTTTGTTTGGTAGGTATACTTTAGAGGAGGTCCGGTATACATTTTATCGATATCAGATCAGTAGATTGGTTTAAAAAAATAACTGGAAAAAACAAATTAACATTCAAATTCAAAACAAATTAACAAATTATCATTTTCAGATAATCGAAATTGAAGCCGGTTTTTTTTTTATAAAATGTAAAATGGGTATGTTTTGGAGTGTGCAACACGGTCCTAAACTGGGCTTTACTAACCAAAGTCATTTGATCTGTCGCGATGTCGCCGATCGTTTAGACCGTGTAGATAGTCCAGACTGCAGATTTATCAGCCTAACTGTCTAAACAGTCTAAGCTAAGCGGCAGACGGACCGTGTAGCACAGGCTTTAACGTGCAAAGTTAGTTTTAGATATCCTAGAACGTTTTATTTGATTCCCCATGTTTCTTCACTACCATTCACTTAATCGCCATAAACTTTAGTAAGAAATAAATTCTTCTTTTGTAAAGATAACCAATAAAAGAAGATTTAGTCTGTATTTATTTTGATTAAGTCTACTTCAATATTTTACCACCTCCACTTAATTATAACTTCATTTTAAACTATAAAATAAAACTGGTGAGGTGTACGCATCGCTCACGCCATCGCGATTTTATTCTTGCTCGATATTATAAGAAGTTATCGTTAGAAGTTATAATTTGAGATTGTATGTATGGCTAAGATGTATAAAAAGTATAAGTTTGTTGGGAATAGAAAGTTTTACTTTGCATGAGCGGGCGCCATATAGTCAAAATTAGAAACAGCAGGCTAATCATGTAAATGTTCGGGATCGCGATTCGGATCGCGATTCGTCATAAATTTGGCAGCGGGGCTGCACACTGTCCACGCGTACAACGCACCCACACCGCGGTTCATACAACTTATTAATTCCATACTCTCTCAACGACCCGAACTTGATAACTTCTTTGATAAGCTGGGCAGATTCGGTGCTCTTCGCTCATCTTAGTTACAACATGTAATTATTTGGACCTGTCTGTAAATTACGTGTTTAAATTAAATAAATAATTGAATTAAAGAATTGAATTGAATAATTGTCACTTGTCACTGTCACAGTTTCAGCTTACCACCGGAGGACGGGCAGCAGCGTCCTCACGGTTAACGGTGGTGACCATTCTGCGATCCCCAAGCCGGCTGCCAAGCGTGGGGATTATGGCAACCCCCCTCTATTAAGGGGGAGGCCTTCATCCAGCAGTGGACGTTTTGTGGCTGACGACGACTGTCACAGCTTCACGGTATCACGGAGGGATTTCTCGTTAACGAACGAATGCATTGATTTCCTAATTAAGTTAAGCAAATCCGTCGGTCTTCTGGCGTTTCGTTTGCCCTGCAGGGTCTAATGAGTTTAGGCGGGACAGTGACAAGTGACATTTATGACAAATCGCGATCCGAATCGCGATCCCGAACAGTTACATGATTAGGCCGCAGGTCCATATGGTTCGAGTTCACTAGTTTAATCTTTATATCACACTAATATTATAAATGGAAAAGGTTGTCTATTTCTATGTATGTTTATCATGGGCGTATATAAGGGGGGGAGTTTAGGGAGTCCGGATCCCTCCCCAAACCTTAGCATCCGATGAAATAATACAAATGGGTGGCATACTATGTAACCCAGTGGCAACGAAGCGGCATTATAAGCTATTCGACAAATTTATATCGTCTTCGTGTCACCACCTTGCATTGGTTACCCCCCCCCCCCCCCCCCACAACTAGTTTCTTTGTACATTTTTGAACGCCACGCCCGTGATGTTTATAAATAAATAAATAAATATTGGGGGGACATTTATTACACACAGCGCCATCTAGCCCCACACTAAGCAAAGCTTGTATTATGGAAACCAGATAGCTGATAGAATACTTATATATTTTTTTTTTGTCGTAAATACATACGAAATGTATGTGTATGTGTTTTTTGTTTATGTTTATGTGTCTATATATAAAAATGGCTGTACGGATTTGGATGATACTTTAATTTGAAAATTTACGGATCCTGTAGGACAGCAGGTGAAACTGCGGTGCGCAGTTAGTAATGCCTACATTCCTACAGTTCTACTTATTACTATATACTTGCTGACTTAAGACTAATTAGCGTTAATGCTACTACACAACACACCAACTAATTAATACACACACACAACACAACTACAAAGTCCGTATTAAACGTAATTAACAATTTTTCTGTACTAGTCCAAATTGTTTCGATCCCAAGATTTAAAAAAAGGCTTGGCCTGACTACAATTCAATTAATAGATAGCGCTAGTAAAAAAAACAACTTGAAGAGAATATAAACGAAAAAAACACATATAATAGATATAATATTATATTTATTATGTTATTTTATATAGTAGTTTATTATATTGTAAGTATGTTTATGATTAGTAGGAATTTTTCTTTACAGCACACCCCGTCTTTTCGTGTTCATAATTTTTCTCCATCCTAAGGTTGCCTGGAAGAAATCGCTATTAGCGATAAGGCCGCCATTTGTGCACTAGTATTTAATTTATTTAACCCTTTGTATGTAGGTATGTTTCTTTGGTGTGAGCAATAAAGAATTAATCTATCTATCTATCCTTGGTATTAAGGTCGTTGAAAAAACAAACAACTAAATCGCAACAAAGGATATTTTTTTTGGAATTCTAGCGAAGATCCTGAATTCTCAAAACAGGGTTCCTAATCATGTTGAGAATACAAAACGACCTTGTGATCAAAAGATTAAGGGAACAACAATAGGTTGAGTACGTCGCCGAAGCCTACGGAACCCCTGGTATTGAACGTCAAAGGGAATCACTGGAGTGATAAATTGGGAATGTGTGTTTCCAATACGGGAATCCTAATTTTGTTGCGTTCCTCTCTTATCTTGTTTTGTAGGCTTTATTTGGCTGGTCTGCAACTTGGAAAAAAATATTTGTAAGATGATTTATATTGTTCACACCACAAAGCTAAAATGTATGTGCATGTGTGTGTATTAAATAAAATGAAAATGAAAATGGAAAAACGAAAAATGAAAAAATTAAAACTGTCAAAAAAAACTTTTATGAAAACTGACGAGGTTTTGGCACATTTTTGGTTTTATTTAAACGGGAATACTCACGGTTTGACGCCGCCGCACGCGTGTCAGGATCTGTTTTCAGTCCTTGAAAAAGGTCACCGGATGATATCGAAACTATATTCTGGGTTCCCGGATTCAATAATCGTGAGTAATGGCGTAAAAATAAAACATAAATGACTAAGTAGCAGTGAAACAACTGGCTGCCTTATCGCAAAAAACAATCTCTTCCAGGCACCTTAGGATAGAAAGGATTTATTTACAAGACATCATCAAGATGTCAAAAAACTAAATGTGTTATCAAACAGAAACACTTAATTTAATTGAATTTTTATTTATAAAATGTAAGTAAGTTCGTATAGGCTGAGTGGCCAGCCCTAGTGTCAGAGTTAATGAGCCGCCCGAAGGCCTCTGACATGGCTGACGGTTGTTGTTATAGAAACTAGAACAAACAACCGGGACCAACAATTTAACGTGTAATCCGATCCATGGTAGCGCTCAAATATAAATGCCATTTTTTTTTATTGTTACAAAAAGAAGACAGAAGGGGAAGAAGTAAAGGTATTACATGAATATTGTGCTTGACATAATTATACATTATTTTAAAACTGGAAAAAACCGGAAAAAACTGATACGCAACATGTTTTTTTTTTTTTTTTTTTTTATATTATGTCGAGCACAGAGTGATTGTATGTAAGTTTATTACATTTTCGTTTTTGTCATTGTTTATACAACGTCTAATATATTTTTTCCATTACTCAACCGACTTCAAAAAAAGAGGTTCTCAATTCAATTGTAAGTTTTTTTTACGTATGTTACGCGATTACTCAGTCAATTATGAACAGATTTTGATAATTCTGTTTTTGTTTGGTAGCTTCAGCGATGGTCCCATTTAAATTTTATCGAAATCGGTTCAGTAGTTTAGTTTTTAAAGGTAGACACTTTGATAAATTATATGTTATTATATAATTTATGAAAGGGTAGACTCTAATAAAGTCAGCATATTATAATAAATAAATAATTATAATAATAAATTAATTGTCAACATTTTAAATCAAATAACCCGCCCCTTACTGTACCTGGTGCAAAGGTGCCCATAACGCTAGCTGCATTCCCGCGCTGGATTGCAATGGCTAACCTTTGCACCAGGTACGAGCCGGAGCTGGAGTCCTTGGTTGTTTCGGGTTAAATATTTTTTTATTTCCTTAACAAGAAATTACATAAAAATTTCACTTATGTGAGAAATAAATTACTTACGTACGTAACTAATATGCTTCGACAGACTTAAATACTTCAATAGAATATTATTTATTTATACATTATAAATGCGTAGTATAAAATTACTTTAAGTAGTGGAAAGTAGGTACAGCTTGTTCTAAGAAATGCAACTATGTTTACAACCTGTTTCCCTTAGCCTACGCCCTATCTCACCGACCAGAGTTTTGGCCTCAACGCCCCAGCTGCCCATCGTTTCAACCGCGATGAGAACAAAAAAGTAATGTGGCTCCATTCTTGCGTAATTCTGCCGTTTTTTGAGAGCGGCATCCTCCGCTGCAGCTGCTGGTGAGTGGACGGTGCGACTCAGGTCACAGGCGACGACGTTGCGGACATATGTCGCGTCCTATACTAGGCACCGGCCGTTCTTCTATGGCACCAGAGTCAGCCCGTCTGGTGTCTTACCGTCGGACCTGGTAAGACCAGGTGGTTCAATTTATATTTCAAGTTTCTAGATTGGTACAGAAATAATTTGAGTGAAGCTATCAAGTTTACGCAACACCTTAACGTCACATCCGTAATGGCCGAGCATAAAATGCTCACGTGCCAAATAAAAATGTAACATTTTTACGTTCTATGTGAAGACGAATGTTTTATTGCAACCATCGCGGACTTATTACCTAGAGAGGAAATATAATTTTGTGTAAGAAGTGCAGGGCGCATTCCGCGGCATGCCAGCTTGAATGATATCATCCATCGGGCCTTTGTCAGTGCTGGCATCCCCTCGATTTTAGAACCCAACGGTCTGATGCGGGATGACGGCAAGAGACCCGACGGAATGACCCTTATCCCATGGAAGATGGGACGGCATTTGGTTTGGGACGCTACATGTGTCGACACACTAGCGCCGTCCCATCTTCCTAGGACAAATGATCACGCTGGCGCTGCCGCCTCTAATGCTGAAAACCTCAAACGGCACAAATATGGGTTTTTAGACAGATTGTACATGTTTGTGCCGTTTGGGGTAGAGACTTTGGGACCTTGGGGCCCGGCGCACATGTCTTATATAGGGACCTGGCGAAACGTTTAGTCGAGGTGTCAGGTGACCGGAATGCTGGCGTATATTTTGGTCAAAAACTTAGCATTGCCATCCAACGTGGCAATGCCGCCAGCATTCTGGCCACCTTTCCATCATCTACGGGGCTTTTAGTTTAAATTTTAAGTTTTGTATTTTTTTATTATGTAGGGTTTGTTTTTACTAGGTAGGTTATATTTCGTTGTTAGTTAGTTATAATTTAATTTTAGTGTATAATTGTATTTTATTTGTTAATAAACTTATTATGTGCATATACAAAATATACGTAACTTAAAAAAAAAACAACCGACTTCAAATTTATATAGAACCATTGAGAGTATACGTATACCCTTACAGAAAAAAAAAGAATTTTCAAAATCGGTCCTCAATTGGCGGAGAAATCGATGAACATACATTAAAAAAAAAAAAAAGTACATACAGTCACATACAGAACATATTTATAATCTCCTCCTTTTTTGAAGTAGGTTAACAAATGGGTTTTCTATCGAATTTGTGTAGTGGATTATGCAAAGACTAGCTGTACCTGCGGCTTCGCTCGCGTGGACCAAATAGTTTTATGCGCATGACCTTATTTTACTTTAAATAACAAAGTAACGTTTAAGAGGGTTTAAATTCAGCTGATCATTTTGTAACGATATCTTCGTGCATAATAACAATGTTGTATCTCGCACCATCTTACACTTGCGCCTCTCTAAAGATAGATACTTTCATTATGAAGGAATGCAGTCTTATGTTGTATTTTCTAGATAATCAGTATTCTAGGTCGGGTAGATGGGATCTTCGTGTTGGTTCCGTGGCGACAAATGGCCCGCGCACGCAACCAAGAGGTATCACGATTTGCAATTCATCAATGTGACCGCAGAGCCTAATAAGCCACGTAGCCAATTCGGGACCGCTGAACTTCAAATCGTGAGGTCACGAGTTCAAAACCCGGGCCCGTACTAAATTATCTCTTTGGCGTTAATGTTAATGTACATTGTGTGAACCCGCAACTGGGCCTGCGTAGTGGCTTATTCGCCTTTCGAGTATAGACCTAGGTAAGTCTAGCAATGGACACCAAACCAATATAAGATTTTCATTCCTCAAAAAAAAAAGACTTTCTCCTTTTAAATATTTAACAGCAATTCGGAAAACTCTTGCGCATCCTTACTCTGTCCTTATATTAACCGTGAGATTTCATCTAATTTGGTAATAACGGGCAACGACTTTTTGACTGTTTAGGCAGGCATTTATTTCATCACTTCTTCTGCCTTGTGATGCAATAGGTAATAAGATCATCATCATCATAGCCCGTAGACATTCACTGGTAAACGAAGGCCTCCCCCTTAGACCGCCACCCTGTATTACAACCCGCCATTTGCATCCACCGGTTGCCCACGACTACCATCATCATCAGCCAGTATACATCCACTGGTGAACGAAGGCCTCCCCCTTAGACCACCACTCTGTACGACAACCTGCCATTTGCATCCACCCGTTGCCCGCGACTACCATCATCATCAGCCCGTAGACATCCACTGGTGAACGAAGGCCTTCCCTTTAGACCGCCACTTTGTATTACAACCTGCCATTTGCATCCACTGGTTGCCTGCGACTACCACCGTCATCATCATCAGCCCGTAGACATCCACTGGTGAACGAAGGCCTCCCCCTTAGACCGCCGCTCTGTATTGCAACCTGCCATTTGCATCCATCTTTTGCCCGCGACTACCATCATCATCAGCCCGTAGACATCCACTGTTGAACGAAGGCCTCCCCCTTAGACCGCCACTCTGTATTGCAACCTGCCATTTGCATCCATCTTTTGCCCGCGACTACCATCATCATCAGCCCGTAGACATCCACCGGTGAACGAAGGCCTCCCCCTTAGACCGCCACTCTGTACGACAACCTGCCATTTGCATCCAAAATGATCGAAACGAATGATCGAATCGAACGAAATGATCTTTGCTTATTTTTGGATTATTTTATTATGCTATGTATTTGAGTAAAGCAAAAAACATAAGAGGTAGCGATGTTTCGAAATGATTGCATGAAGCTCAAATTTTAATGGGAGATTTTCCAAACATGTTTAAAAAATGTAGCTCTCGTCAACTCGGTAGATGGCGCTGACTTTACTTGTCAGTCAAATACAGCACAATATTTTTAATCTGCGACACAAAAAAAATTACATGTACCAGGCAAGTCTGGCAACCGTCATCTACAATGAGTTTCCTTTTTTAAGAGTACCGGAAAATCCTTCGTTACTCGAATCATTTCCTCACGAAACGGGACTGTTAGCAGAGAAATCGAGAATAAACACTGGTTTTTTGCTGGCCTTATCAATGGGATAAAAAATAAAAACAAGCGGAAAAACATGTAGCCACAGTCAATAGGGTCAATGACAGAGATGATTTTTTATTATTGTATTTAACAGTGCTTAAGATAATTAGAAAACATTAGTTAGTTAATTAACCTATATAAGTTAAAAATAATAGAATTAATAACAAAATTGTTATCTTGTCGGTTCAATTTGTACATTTTTTGTTATCGTATCCATTTGGGTTTTGAAAGATTCCGGTTCGGTTAAAAAAAATGTACATTTGTAAACAACACTCTTATAGCTCAGTTGGTAGCATGTTTGCCTTCAGAGCTGTAGGGCGTGGGTTCGATCCCCAGCCAGGTTAAAAATTTATGTGACGAACATAGATGTTTGTTCTATGCCTGGGAGTAGTATGTTTATAAGTACGTATTAACGAAAAAAAAAAGTACTTATAGAAGTATTCTATCAGCTATCTGGTTTCCATAATACAAGCTTGGCTTAGTATGGGGCTAGAAGTGTAAAATGTCCACAATATTTATTTATTATTTATTAAGTATTTACAATAGAAACAACGAGGACGCACCAATCTTACCACATTGAACTATCTTACACAAGCTGAACAAATACACACAAATATAATTTTTCTAATACATTATCCTGAAGTTTTGTTACTTCTAACAATGTGTTTATTATGAGATATCCCATATTAGGTATGTATTACCTTTAAGAATCGTTTCTTTCACTTCTATTGTTTGCTTTGTCCATGTTTCTGGATAATGTCTCAGAAAACTGTAACGTTTGGGCACATTGTGTGTATCGTAATGATTTATATTTATTGCATTATCACCAAATAGGACAAGTAATCTAGGCTTCTGATGCCTTTCAAGTTATGCGCTCATTGCAATGAAGACAGTGTGTAGGACTCTACTGCAGAGTATGCCTGGGGAAGTACCACACCTTTGCCAGTTATTCAATCGCCAAGCAGTAGGGTGCAAGCATTACTGTGTTCTGGTTTGAAGGGCAATATTACCAGAGAAATCACTGGGTATGAAGAGATCTAACATCTAATAACTCAAGGTGACGAGTGCAGTGCGGCGCAGGATTGCGTTCGCAAGTTCACAATCTGGCACTGCTACTGTTAGTGGCAGGCGCGACGGTTACCACCAGGCGAACGTCTTGCTCGTCTCGTCACTTGTGAATGTAAAAAAAACAATAATTTCAGTGATAGGCACCTACTCTATAAAATACTCTGTGAACTTTTAAACATCATATCATATCACTCCCCTCCAAAAAGTAAAACTTCTAATACACAGTAAGACTAAAAGCTTTTGACATCGCAACAAAAACGCAACTTTTAAACAAACTTCCTAACATTATTCCGAGGTAAGGCGGCACACATATCATTCCCGTGATAATGCAAGTTTCCCAAGTTTCATAAGACATAAGGCACGGTATCGCGCAGGCTACCGACTGACTCCCAAAGGTGACGTTGCGGCTGAATTTCGTAAAAGCTTTGCTTGCCCCACTCGCTCGTCTACTTAGCTTTATATCGTCCGATCTTGCTATTACATTTTATACTCTAAATGCAAAGTGTAAGGTTGTTATTCCAGTTTGGGAGTTTTAAGTAAATAGTTGGTGAGAGTGATTAAACTAAATTAAACTTTAGAGTTGGATGATAACAGTGGGAATGTTCTAGTCTAGTTCGTTTTGCATCTGGCTTAATGCTAATGCTAATCTGCGTGGATTTGCGAAAGTAAGATAGCGTTAAAAGTAATGAAGTCGAAAACCTTAGGCCATTGCCCATACACACGTCGCCCAGTGGTGATATCTAAAGATAAATAAAAATAAATATCAGTGGTAATTTTTCACACAGCGCCATCTAGCCCCAAACTAAGCAAAGCTTGTAATGAAACCAGATAGCTGATAGAATACTTATATCATATTTTTTTTGTAAATATATACCTACTTATAATATACAGGGTTAGTTCTAATCAGTTAATCCTTTTATGGGCATATTATGTACATCAACACTAACAACTTTTACTATGGGGCCAACATTGAAATCATTGAACATTGAATTTTGTAGTGGATAGGACTCTACTGCAGAGTCCGCCTGGGGAAGTACCACACCTTTGCCAGTTATTCATCGCCAAGCAGTAGTGTGCAAGCATTACAGGGTTCCGGTTTGAAGGGCAATGTTACTAGAGAAATTACTGGGTATGAAGAGATTTAACATCAGGGATTTATCATCTCAGGGTGACGAGCGCAGTGCACTGCGGCGCAGGATTGTGTTCGCAAGTTCACAATTCTAGCACTGCTACTGTTAGTGGCAGGCGTGACGCTGACAACCAAGCGAACATCTTGCTCGTGTTGCCACTTAAATGGAAAAAATAATAATAATAAAAAAACAAAAAAAACAGCTGTTCCATACATTTCGCCCAAGGTCGATGAAATTTTTGTATGGACAAGCTTTTAATTTTTTCGCGATTTCAATGTTGGCCCCATAGTAAAAGTTTTTAGTTTTGATGTACAGAATATGCCCTTAAAAGGATGCTAACTGATTAGAACTAACCCTGTATACTATACCCAGACACAGAACAAACACTGGGTGGGGATCGAACCCACGCCCTACAGCTCTAAAGGCAGACATGCTACCAACTAAGCTATAAGGCAGTCATAATAGATAGAGTCCTTATTTATTTAAATTTCTCTGCGGAGTGAACTTTCTGTACGTAGTACTATTCTTTCTTCTGTGCTACAACATACCTACTTATTTGCTAGTAGGTACCCACTATAATTGCCGATTCATGTAAAGGGAACTGCGGATCCGGTCGAGTGGATCTATTCAGCGCGACCCAGATTACAGCGTCGGTGTTCGAGCCCTTGTTATTACAACATTGCTTGTAAGCACAAATTATTTACCAATTATAATTGCTAAATAACACTGCTGTTTTGAGCGATAATTATCGCTCAAAATAGCATCACTGTGATCTCACTTAAATTTACCAGATTATCTATTTATACGCTCGAGAAGTTAAATTCAGTTTATTAGTTAACCCGCCAACGGTGACGTTAATTTAACTTACAACATTAGTGACCCCGGTCTTACGCACCGGGATTTTTAAGCCAAGATTATTCACATTATTTTCAGGAAATACTACTCTAATTAGATTTTCATCACACTTGCTCGTAAAGTGGTAAAATCTTATTGCATCGGTTTTAGGCTCATAATCCAAGCTATTACGCACGCGTGCTTTTTACTTTACATTACGACACTTGTACTATAATAGGTATAACCCGGTAAAGTCAAGTTTGTACGTGAATGCAATTAGACGTATGTATACGAAGGACTCTTAATATAGCCGGGTAATACTTACAGCTTTTTTTGTAATACCAACAAAGAGTTCTTATGCCGCTGAAGTAAATGTCAACCTGCGCGCGCATTGCTGGTTTGGGCGCCGTTTTCCGCAAATGTTTGTTGACGTTTTCGCTGTGTGGTTGATTATTATCAAAAAAAGTTTGTTTTTTCCTTGCTAGTGTGATGAAAACAGTCGTATGAAACTCTTGTGCTATGTACATAGCACACTTGTATCATAATGTACTATTAAAAATATATGTGTTTTTGAAATAACTAATCATGAGTATTACATCAATCACAGCAGCCTTATTACTTCTTAAACGAATAAATTTTAATATTTTTGTTTGAAGTGATTCCACACTTATGGTATTTCTATGTTTTTAAAGCTTAAAAAGGAAGAAAAATTATGACCATGATTATGAATTATATGATTGATGATTTTTTTCTTCCTGTTTAAGCTTTAAAAACATAGTATACATTTAAGAACTTACGTTTTTCAAACTTTAAAATCTCTTAATATTTTTAATTTGTCAAATTATTTTAGCCTTGGTCGGTTTTATAGCACTGCGTACTTTAATAAAAAACAATAATTTATTCTCTAACATTAAAAAAAACGGCGAACCGAGTCTCAGGCAGCGGATTAGCGCTAAAACTCCTGAAAGTGCGCCTGCGTGGCCGTTGCAGAAGAGGCCATCGTTGGGGGAAGTAAAAAACGTTCCATATCTCATCTCCATTCGACGGCGGATTAAAAAGTTATTCGATTTTCTCGAACCACCCGGTCTCTCAGATGTACGGCACTAGCCGCGGGTTAAGGTACCATGGTGCTTGTAACACCACTTGTTTACAAGGATTGTACCTTTATATGGAATGGTGTTGTTATGCGGAAAGGCTCGGAGGAAGGATTTCCCTCTTTGTACCTAACATTTTGCTGCTGAAAGGAGTCGTTGTGCTCATTGTGAACAACTTTTACAAAAGACCTAATGAAAAAAAATACTGTAATTTTTTTGCTCTATCGATTGGTTTAATAGGTACTTTTTAGAATCAAGAATCCTCATAACTTCAAAATTTTAAAAACATATCTACAAAATATTATTACGCTACTTAACTTTAAGCAGACAAAAGACAGGCAGAGTCGATTCGTCCGATTCCCAAAACTTTGAAACAGTCGAAATGTGGTAAAGTTAAAATTTTCCGAAAGCGTAGGTAAAGTTTTAATGAAAGGCCCCACACGGTGCCACAGAGTATAATAGCACAGAAGAATAACTCGAATCAAACAAAAAGTATCGATGCATCATTGTGTGACACAATTTTTAAACAACAATACAATTATGGACAATGTTTTCAGTGCATTAGAGTTATTTTATGTTAAATAAAATAAAGTAACTGTAATGACAAATATTGTACGATATTGCTACGGCGACAGTTCGCGTAAAGTAACACAGAAGTGTTAGAAATAGACTTATTAATATTAAAGTAAATACGTTACGTCACAATTAAGTGATCTTTCTCCAGTGTTGTCATCTCCCGGTGCCTCCCGACACACTACTCGGCTGGAAAGAACCTATTGAACACGCAGTTTGAAGTCAATGCGCAGCACGCACTCGTGCATCAACAGATTAGACTTTAAGCTTGCGCAGTTTTATACCTACATAATGTACTATGAGCCGGGCAGAACGTACTCGTGTCACTTACAAATGTATATTTAGAGGCCTAAGACATTTCCCACACACATGTGGCCTAGTAAATGACCAAATACTTTACTAAAGGCGACATTTTGGCCCATTACATAAAGAGGCATGAGAAATTTGTACCATTAGAGACTTAGGACATTTTTCTTAAGCATGTGGCCTAGATATAAGAAATGTAGGTACTAGGGCAAAATGTCACCTCTAGTATACATTTTTTAATAATAAAATAGGTGCGTTGTCCGCACCATATTTTTTTATTGTTTTTGTCTGCTGTATTCTGTTCTTTGTCAATAAAATATGAAAGTAATTTGCTTTGTGTACTTCCTTACGCTTTCCAGCGCCACATGATAAGCAGTATTATGTCCTTTTCCATTGGGTTCTAAAGTTAATTCTCTGCGTTTTCCTCCTGGTCAAGGCACCTCTGCGGTTATTGGGTTTACTCGTGGACACCTGAAATGATATACGGACCCCCACGCTCGACATTTTATAAGGGTAACGGGGAGATATTAAATCTGGTAACATTTTGATTAAACACAAATTAAATTGTGCTCTGACGAGAGTTCGATAGCTTTGGAACGTATGAGAAATGCAAGATGGCCGAATAATGGGATAGGGAAACGTTGTTTTTATTGTTTAGAGATTTAATAATTTACTTTGTGTACTCCATAGATTTCGTACATTTTTTGAGATATATAAAGAATCGTGTGTCACTCGCTGGTTCACTCATCAAGCTACACTTGATTTAAACATTTAAAGATGAGGACAAAAACCTTAATTTTTTGGAGTTTTATTTATTGTAATTGTAGGTAAGTAGAATACTGTATATGTAGTACATAAGCATAATCAGCCTTTTAGAAATCCACTACTGGACATATTCCTACGCGATTGGGCCAAATCTATCACGCTGGCCCAGTAGTAGGTTGGTGGATTCACTTACGCCATTCAATTTTTTCCGGTTTCCTCACGGTTTTTTCATTTACCGTAAATCATTTGCATGAAAATCTTTACATAAACTCCAAAGAGCTCATAGGATTTGAACCCATGATCCCACGATTTTACGTCAATATGTCTCGCAATGGATTACCACGGCATAGTTTTTATTAAATGTCATATAACCATATTGAAAGTTAAATAGAGACTTCACAATGTTATATATCCAGGCATGTCTTGAACACCCTACTACCCTATCCACCGACCTACTCGTCTTTTTGACAATATAAATTTTTGATCCAAAAGATAATAAAATTAATTATTTGACACTGGCAACTGTACAACATATTCGCCAAAGAACCAATGTCACCTACATAGCTCGCAAGGTTTGCAAGTTGCAGGCCACATCGCTCGAAGAACTGACAACTGATGGGGAAGAAAGGTTCTTGAGTGGCGACCGCGAACCGGAAGACGCAGCGTAGGCGCGGCCTCCCACTATGTGGACCGACAACATTGTAAAAGTTGCGGGCAATCTGTGGATGCAAATGGCAGGTTCTCGTACAGTGTGGCGGTCTAAAGGGAGGCCTTCGTTCAGCAGTGGACGTCTCCGGGCTGATGACGATGACTGTACAACTTGTGTCGAAAAACCCCACTCAGATCTGAAGGAAAGGAAAAATGCTGTAACCATGTCAATTCGGCGTAACGATGCCAGTTAAAAATGGCAATTAAAATTTGCATATTCATACGGTACTGCTGGGGATAGAGCATGTAGGTACATTGTACATGTACAGCTGCAATATCTCGGACAATCCGTTGAATCTATTGCTTGTATCGGCTTGGGGAACATTTTTCATATATTCAGAGAATGTTCAATATCGCGCTCACATGTCAACGCTGGTGTAGTTTATCTTCTCAAACCTATCAAAAATAAAATTGTCCAAGCGCGAGTTAGACTGTGTACACCGAGTTCCGTACCACTAAGTATACACAATCGTGAATTTTTTATTTTATTTTATAATTGTTTATTAGCTCCACAGACTGCGAGACCGTACTTTATGTCAACTTTTACAATTTTTATTAACTAAATTTTACACTTAATAACTTAAAAGCTAAAGGCTTTTAAATAAACAATATTTATAACGCAAAACTATTCACTAACTACACTGCTAAAGACAGTTGGACAGTGGGTGTTTCTCGATAGTTACAAGCTCTGTGTCGGTTTCTTTTAGGGAAGCGTGCTCAATTTTAGACATCTTCGCTTAACATTTCGAGCAAAATGACAGTTAAACGTAAGCCTATAAAAACTTATTATAAGCTTCCTTTTTATTGCCATCTCACCTGATGTCATTCAAAGATGCATTAGTTTTTTTTATTCTAGAAGAAATCGATTCAATCGCGATTTGAAGACACCAGATAGTACCTACGAGTATAACGTTTATTATTTCAATTTACCATAGTAGCATTATGAGAATGTTAGAATAGGCAGACAAACAGACGACGTAGCTATAAATCCCATTAAGCGTAAGGAACCCCACGAACCATAGTACTTTTTTCTGAAATATGCTCGGTTCAAAAGTAATTAGGTACAATATATGCCTCGACTAGCTTCTGCTCACATTTTAGTACATCCATTAAAAATCTCTCCAAAAAGTCGTCTTAACGATTTGTTTTAATCCTATACCCAAGTAGCACACAAGTTCTGTATAGCTGCAGTTAAAGAGGCCACGCTGAAACCTTTTGCTGTTGGCATGTGCAGAGTTATATCCTACTACGGTGCTGATATAATACTGATTTGGGCACAAAATTGACAGCAAAAAGCTGTTAATTGTCTGTATAACAGCATTCTATAGCAATATATTAGCATTAAAAACGGTAACAGTCGTCATAAGTGCTGAAAAACAGCTGATTAAGTAGATATATGTTACTTATTAAACAGCTAACAAACAATATATTCGTACTTGTTGGACGTTCTATTCAGCTGAAAGTACACAACGAATATTAATCGTGACACGATATAGATGCTTATAACCTTCATTGTTCACATGTGCTTAAAATAATTACGTTTTGTATTATTTATACTTCTATCACAGCTTCTATTTTGTGTCGATGTGAAAACTTAGTTTTAGTGTGGTGAACTTATTAAACAATAATATTTGGTGAGTACAATGTGTATTATAACTATTATATGTGATGAAATTATACAGCGAATGCAATTTTATTGTCAAATACTATATGTCTTCAGATGAAATTTTTCATGCGCCCGTTAAATAACATTGTTTTATAATATTAATCAAGAAAACTTAATAAGGATGATATCAACTATGTTGTTTTTTTAACTAAATTTGGTGATTAGAAATGTAAATTTTGATATAAAACTTAAAGTTCAAAATTTAACATTATAAAACATTATTTCTATTGTTTTAAAGAAAACAATACATTAATTATAAAGTGTACAGGTTATAAAACATTTTCTGTTTGGTGGACCTGTAACGTGAACCGCATTAATCACAAATAAATGTTGCTTTCATTACATATGCTCACTAGTGAACCACAAGCAAGCAATAAGCAAGAATGAGTAGCACATGTGTAATTCAAGTAAACTTTTAGCTGATGTGAAGAGTAACAGTGGTCAAAATTAACACCAATTGCGTACCAGTGAACCAATTAAAGTATTACTCTTGCATGAAAACCAGCTTTAGGGATCCGCAAACCTATTGAGAAATCGCCATTGTCATTGTAAGAGTATATATGGTATAATTAGCTGATCAACATTCCAGGAGTGAAGCCATATGCAGCATGAAGAGATTACGCGTTGTTAAATAAGTTCACAAAATAAGTGTTTGCATTATTGTAGTTCACATTTTCCTCCTAATAATGTAATCTTATAATGGCACACGAGTAACACTTCAATGCAGTTATTAGCATCGTTCAAGTCCACGAAAATGCTGCAATATGGCTGATAGTATCAAACACATAATATTAACGCAAGTAATGTTACAGTAGCATCTTTGTAGCGCTAATAAAGTTATATTACAGACAAAAGTGTTAAATTGGTTCCGATGTTCTTCTATCCAGCTGTTTGCGTTTGAGTGAACCTTTATACGTTTTTATTAATGCTGGAATAACCGATGTGAACTTATATAATGCGCTTTTGTGCTACTTGGGTACAATTCCTATCAAAATCTAACCTATGGTTTCACTACGCCATTCAGAAACACATTTAAACTTCATTCATTCATTCATTCAGTACAGTATCAGTATAAAATTCAGTATAAAAGTCAATTTATATAACATCTGATATAACTAAACCTATCCTATATATTCTATCTTAACGTAATTCGCTCCAAAGCCAACCAGGAAAAGCCTATTCCCTACTAAAATCTGGTTTCTCCATTCCAAAGTAAAAGTCTAATCAGAAAGAATTTAGGAGATAAGAGACATCAAATAACTTTATCCCTCTCTAACCTACCAATTTCCTAAGATATTATTAGAAAGCACTGAGGAACGCATCAACGCTATATCGGAAAGGTATTTGGCGTGGTAATCCAATAAGATTTGGTTGGAAGCCAGCCCGATGCTAAAAACATAGCCGTACTTTATACTAGCTAATGCCTGTGACACCGACCGCGTTAATTTAAGAACTTCATGAATTTAGTAGATACCTACTCGTTAAATTTTACAAAAACTCAATACATGATTTATTTTGAAAATACCCTGAAGTTTTTGTAAATGATTTTCACACACCATTTTTTGGGGAATTTTAAACATCGTTTTTTTTACTGTTTTTTTTTGTTGCGGCCACGTGGTACGACTGCGATTTTAGATAGTCGACATGATTCGGAATCAAGAGGTCGATTCAAAACCGCAGGGTGCTAGTAGTCACTATCATCATCAACAGCCAGACAACGTCCACTGTTGGACGAAGGCCTACCCTTTATAGAAATTAAGGGGGTTTGCCGTAATCCTCAGACTTGGCAGGCGGCTTGGGAAGCGCAGAATAATCAACACCGTTACCCGAGAGGACGCTGTTGCTCGTTTTCCGGTGGTTCTGGATCTGCATGCAGTTTTGATTCATACCCCAGGTCCAGCTCCAGGCGCTACTAGTAGTAATGGAAATCGCCGAATTTCGCGGAATGAAAATGGAATCGCTCGTGGCGTAGCTTGTCTAAGTGAATCTAAGCGATCACCGATGTTAAGCAATGGACGGTCCGGTCAGTCTTCGGATAGGTGACCGTGAGTGGCATTTATTTCTGAGCGCTGCTGAGAGCTGTCAAGAGCTACGCTCACTCAAGTCGGTTCGGGTCTACGGCTTTGATATTAAATTTCGGTTGATCCAATAATTGGGATGGTAGATAGAGTACGAAGCCTGGTTTGATAGAATTGGTGGCGTAGCTTGTCTAGGTGATTCGATCACCGATGTTAAGCAACGGATGGTCCGGTCAGTCTTCGGATGGGTTCTTAAATTGTTGGTCCCGGTTGTTTGTTCTGGTTTCTATAACAACAGCCGTCAGCCATGTCAGAGGCCTTCCGGCGGCACATTAACTCTGACACTAGAGCTGGCTACTCAGCCTATACGAACTTACTTACTTTTTATAATAGTAATACAGAAAACTGATTTAGTTTCAAAATATTTGGAGAAATCTGAGAATGACCAACCCACTCCATCTTTAGTATAGGTACTGATACCACAGTCTTTATTCATGTTAAACTTAATTTCTAAGGAATTGGTTATTTTTTCATGTGCTCTGGCAGAATTCACAAAGACGGCCCCACAAGCTTTGGTCACAGAATAAATAAATAGCAATACGTCATCATCAGCCCGGAGGCGTCCACTGCTGAACGAAGGCCTCCCCCTTAGAGCGCCACACAATAGCAATACGTCATCATCAGCCCGGAGGCGTCCACTGCTGAACGAAGGCCTCCCCCTTAGAGCGCCACACAATAGCAATACGTATTAAGTTTAAACCAATTAACATCTCAAAATTATACATTTTATAAGATGAAATAAACTACAAAGACTACTTAGCCTACTACACAACAAAAAACAAAAGGATTGTATCCAGACCGATAAAAGTCTAGAGACAATCCAAATGCTCAAACCCACTACCAGTCAGCAGCGTACCCAGCATGCTGGCGGTATTGCCACGCTGGATGGCAATGCTTATGCGTTGAGCCAAATAAACGCCAGCATTTTGATCACGCGTCGCGTCGACCAGGCGCTTGGATATGTTTTTGAAAAGATGAAATTGTTATCGGTAACAAAAGTATCGGCTTGATCTAGGACTGTTATGATACTATTTTTGTTGTATAATACAACAACAAAATAAATAAATAATTTCCGTAATATGCTTATTAGTCGAGCTATGTCGAGCATGTCGTTTTAGTAGTTATGTAACTACTGCCACGCTACAATTCCAACAATTGATTCCTCTTTCTTATTATCTTACAAACAAACCTATAAAATTACATAACATAATGAAACGATAACGGTAAATATAAAACCTACGAAACTCGACCAAATAGTGTTCAAAGTTACAAAGAACGTACGGCACAAGGAAACTTTGTATTTCCATTCAGTTTAAACCATCGCCATGAATATATTCTAGGTGGAGAGTTATCGCTTATAATTTTTAAGGTACGATGGGTTGATGATGGAACCTAAGTTGCTTAGGACATTGTCCTACGTGAGCGACAAATGCACCAACGCTGACGCGAGACAGCGCTAGATTCTATCCCTGTATGTGACATTACTGACGTTATTCTCGTATTAGCGTACCTACATAATTATTAGGTTGTGTAACTCAGTTTTTTTTGTTTATCATTTTACATCGCATTTTGTATCTAGGCTAGAGAAAAGTATGTATGAGATTGGCGCAGGTTCAGAAATATACCTGTGCCCAAAAAAAGCCAACAAAAAAATATAATAATGACAGCTCACCTGATTATTATGTGGAGGTTATGTGGTTTGTGTGATCGAAGACGATAAAAAAACCTCGCTTAAAATAGATTAGTAGTTCGCAGCGAACTGAGACCTGACGACCCCCATACCTTTCACGCCCCTTGCTAGTTTCGCTCATATTCAAACTTGAAAATTGTATTTGCTTGAACTACTTGCTTACAACATTTTATAAAGATCGGATCTACGGTTTACAAGTTCATCATCATCAGCCCGGATATGTCCACTGCTGAACGAAGGCCTCCCCTTTAGACCGCCACACTGTACGACATCCTGCCATTTGCATACACCGGTTGCCCACGACTTTTACAATGTCGTTTGTCCACCTAGTGGAAGGCCTTCCTACGCTGAATCTTCCGGTTCGCGGTCACCACTCAAGAACCTTTCTTCCGCATCGGTTGTCAGTTCTTCGATCGATGTGGCTTGCCCATTGGTGGTGCCATTGGTTAACAAGTTATCGTCAAACAAATATACATATAAATTATTATTATATAAATAATATATAAAAAAGGTAGTAAGCCAATCAAGTTTTAGACAGTGCTTTCTGCCACTATATTTTGCCTTCCTCACGATGTTGTTAACCTAAGCTTGTTGTTAGAATTTTAAGGCGACTCCGACAGGCGACAGTTACAAAGTCGTACAGTGTTACGCAGGCTCTTCGCCTACATCATATATTTTGAGATACGTCTGGCAACTTGTTTGGTTTGGTACCAGTAATATATTCCAGTTTGTAAGTCCGCTTGTAAGTTTGGAGCCTGATGAGGAATTGAGTATTGTTCTCTAGCAAATACTAGTTCGGAGTGACTTTACCTATATGATTGAAGAAAACTAGATTACTTTTAGACGCTCTGAAAACTGTGTTGAAATGTTATATCTTTCTTGTGATGAAATCGATTACCTATCTACCCGTAAAAAATGTACAGTCATCATCATCATCAGCCCGGAGACATCCACTGCTAAACGAAGGCCTCCCCCTCAGACCGCTACACTGTACGACAACCTACCATTTGCATCCACCGGCATTTATTTATTGTACAGTAATGAAAAAGTTTATACATATAGTGGTATAGGACTCTACCTACAGACTCCGCCTGGGGAAGTCCCACAACTTGCCAGTTATTCAACCGCCAAGCAGTAGTGTGCAAGCATTACTATGTTTCGATTTGAAGGGTAATATTATCAGATATATTACTGGGTCTGAAGAGATTTGACAACTAATATCTCAGGATGACGAGCGCAGTGCAGTGCGGTGCAGGATTGAGTTCGCAAGTTCACAATTCTGGCGCTGCTACTGTTATGGGCAGGCGTAACGCTTACCACCAGGCAATCGCTCGTCTCTTAACTCGATTGTATATAAAAAATAGTAGATTACTTACCTAGGGAGCAAAAGTAGAGAATCTACTATTACGCGGCGCTGCGGGGAGGAAGTGGTTCTTTTCGCTCCGCGTAGCAGGCCACTTTATACAGGCACGTAAAAGAAGATATTATTTGAGCTGCGGCGTTTGATAGCTTACTTAATGTAAAGGCAAAGAATATGCAATAATACTACGTAGTAAAGGTATAGAATTAACAATAAGTAAGTAAGTAAGTTCGTATAGGCTGAGTGGCCAGCCCTAGTGTCAGAGTTAATGTGCCGCCCGAAGGCCTCTGACATGGCTGACGTTTGTTGTTATAGAAACTAGAACAAACAACCGGGACATATAAACATATCTGGCTTGGAATCGTAACTGGCTTTTAGGTAAGGCTGTCAAAACACACCATTAGCTGGAGCTCTATCACGATGCTATGATTATTCGCAAGACGATTTCCTTAACCGGCAGCTAAGTAGAACTTATAATATCTGGTTTTCGAACTCACGCTCTAACTCTACAGCATGCGATACTTATGGGGCTATATACCGATATATATATATATATTTTTATTGTAAGTCCGTAAAAGTACATTTCAGTCAAAAAATCGCTCATAAATTTTCCGTTTTTCATACGATTAAGTACTTATGGGAAAACGTATTTGAACGATTCAAAAATTCCCTTCGGTTTGTAATGACATCACGCAAAATGGTACTCGTAACTACACGGTTTACACATACTAACTAAATGTAAATTTTTAACCGACTTAAAAAAAGGAGGAGGCACTATGTTCAACGGTATGTATGTTTTTTTTTGTTCATTGATTTCTCCGTCAAGACCGACTTTGTTTTTTTTTTAATGGTATACTTCCGAGGTGGTCCCATAATAATTTGAAGTCGGTGGTTATTTTTCAAAAGTTACTTGTAACAAATATACAATGCGTAGAATGTACAAACCACTAAAATAAACAAACTCAAAATGAGCAACACGCGAAATATACAGTAGGTAGTTTTGTAGTAGTAGGACTCCAGTGCAGAATCCGCCCGGGGAAGTACCACACCTTTGCCAGTTATTCAATCGCCAAGCAGTAGCAAGCATTACTGTGTTCCACTTTAAAGGGCAATGTTACCAGAGAAATTAATTGGTATGAAGAGAGTTAAGATCTAATATCACAGGGTGACGAGTGCAGTGCAGTGCGGCGCAGGATTGTGTTCGCTAGTTCACAATTCTGGCTCTGCTACTGTTAGTGGCAGGCGTGACGCTTACCACCAGGCGAACCTCTTGTCCGTCTCGTCACTTGTATGTATAAAAAAAGGTACCTACTGGAGTCCCTGAACTGAACGCGTTAATCAAATAAGCTTGCTATCATCACATAAATTGTTATCAATAACTGCGAGTAAAAAACTTCAGCGGGGCTTCTTCATCAGTATCGAAAGTTTTTGATAGAGTTATTTATAACGCTTCAATATGATTTCGGCACAGTTGGCGAACTCAACATTTTGCGTAAAAGCATTGCTTATTTTACGAGAGACCCTTGGAGGTCTTATTAACAGAGTTTCATCGAGTTAGAACGTTTAGAAGGTGTTATTGAATTCACGAGCAATATCTTAGGGGGTCATAATATGAAAAAATGCAATAGTGTTCATTCAGTAGGAATGAAATTGTACAATAAATTTGTAATACCTACTTATATATAGTGCAGTTATTGTACAACTGCACTATAATTTCAACTTTATTGTACAATTTCATTTCTACTGGATAAAGAATAATAAGCAAAGTATTAATTATTACAAACCTGGGTATGTCCTTAAACTGCAAGCAGACCCACCGGAGGACGGGCAGCAGCGTCCTCTTGGTTAACGGTGGTGACCATTCTGCGATCCCCAAGCCGCCTGCCAAGCGTGGGTATTATGGCAACACCCCTCTATAAAGGGGGAGGCCTTCGTCCAGCAGTGGACGTTTTATGGCTGACGACGACATGATTGCCAGATTATGACATTCAATATCGATATTAAAGAAAATCGGATAAAGTCCGCAATCTCTGGCGTGATAGTAAAAAAAGTACTAATGCAAAAAAAAAATATGTAGGTGCTTGTAGTTAGGTACGACAAAAAGCTTAAAATTCATATACAGTGTGATTTTGAATTCAATAGCAATATCCAAAGGGTCATAAAATTCATCGTACTACATCTACGTTCACAACTTTTACTACAAAATCAACGCGGAAATAGCGAGAAAAAGTCTGCTAATCCATACATTTTGTCGTGCGTAGGTTATTTGCATTTTTGTATTGGGACAGCCAATTTTTTCGCATTTTCTGGGTAGTTTCATAGTACAAATTGTTAACTATGATGAGTTTAATGACCCTATAAGATAATATTACCAATGAATTCAATATCAGCCTGTAGTAACGCTCCGGTAAGATGCGATGCGCCTTTCAGAAAATGTTCTGTATCTGTGGCTGTATTTTTTTATTTTATACATTTAAGTGACGAGACGAGCAAGACGTTCGCCTGGTGGTAAGCGTCACGCTCGCCACTAACAGTAGCAGTGCTAGAATTGTGAACTTGCGAACACAGTCCTGCGCCGCACTGCAATGCGCTCGTCACCCTGAGATATTAGATGTAAAATCTCTTCATACCCAGTAATTTCTCTGGTAACATTGCCCTTCAAACCGGAACACAGTAATGCTTGCACACTACTGCTTGGCGAACTTTGAATAACCACTACAAAAATACGCACGGTAGGTGTATTTAGGGGGTTTAAAGAGTTCTGCGTTGAGCTATTTCTACGTTTGAACCCTTAAAACGAGGTGACGGAACAGAGTGGCTACAATATGTGACCTTTGGGACCCGAGAAATGTTTACAGCTTTTGGGTTTGATGATACCCACGAAATATACTTTACGGTGCGCAACTTTTTGTTTTGATATGAATAACATGTTTTTCCTTTTTCCCAGTTATTGGCACGTTTTTATATAAATAAGTGATGATTTGGTAAAGGTTCGAGGAAACGCGGTCCGTGAGAGTGGACTTGGTAAACGCTTGGACGAAAATAGGCGGGGTTTGATGGAGATTTTATTTCGTCTTGACTTTTCTTGATATAGTTAGGAATGTTTGATTCTTTGCTCCACAATAAAGCCTTTACTTTCGTTGTGGTTATTTATGTATTTTTATCCCTGCATCTGCTAATAGTAGCATAGGATAATATTTTACAAATAAATACAAATAAATTTAATCTCTCAAGCTACCAACTGAGCTATAACTATAAAGGCTGGCTTCTATCAAGCCTAGTTCGCGCTGTGATTGTAGTTTAGTCAAGTACTTAGCGGGTACCTAATTTTGTAACTAAATGTGTCTGAACAGCAAAAAAATTGTTGAGTACATTAATACACAATTTAGTGTAAGAACTGTTTTGTAAAAAAAGATTGTCGTACAGTGTGGCGGTCTAAGGGGAGGCATTCGTTCAGCAGTGGACATCTCCGGGCTGATGATGATCACGATGATGACTATATTGTACTGGCGGGCGAGGAACGGCCCCACGCGCCGTTGCTCGCTGGTGCGCGTGCGGCTCACTTATGTCTCGTACTCGACCGGTAGTTGCTACGAGTAAGGACAGAAGCAAGTATTTTAGTATGAAGTGTTTATTCGCTTCTATATAGTAAGTAAGTAAGTTCGTATAGGCTGAGTGGTGCCCTAGTGTCAGAGTTAATGTGACGCCCGAAGACCTCTGACATGGCTGACGGTTGTTGTTACAGAAACTAGAACAAACAACCGGGACCAACAATTTAACGTGTCATCCGATCCACGGTAGCGCTCAGAAATAAATGCCACTCACGATCACCCATCCGAAGACTGACCGGACCTTCCGTTGCTTTACATCGGTGATTGTTTAGAATCACCGAGACAAGCTACGCCACGAGCGCTACATAGTATCTATATAGTATACGAATCGTAAATAGTAGTGGCTTAACAGCAGCAGTAGTTATAAAAGTTTGGCACGACATGTAATGCCGAATGCAGAATTGCAAACTCAGCCGCTAGGGGCGCCTGTGCTGTACGAGTAATATTTAAATTCGCTACGAGTTCGAGGTTGACTGAATAACTCAAATCACTCTGACCTTTACCAGACTACAGAAAAATAAAGTCATTGTCTTTTAACTTAGAAATACACACCAACAGAATTGACAGAAGGGACCTGGGTATGTCCTTAAACTGCAACCAGACCCACCGGAGGACGGGCAGCAGCGTCCTCTTAGTTAACGGTGGTAACACTCTGCGATCCCCAAGCCGCCTGCCAAGCGTGGGGATTATGGCAACACCCCTATTCCCTCTATTAAGGGGAGGCCTTCGTCCAGCAGTGGACGTTTTATGGCTGACGACGACGACCAACAGAATTAACAGAATACGCACCAATTTTTTTTTACGAACATCTAATACTTTAACGGTATTATACTCATCATTATGAACAATTAAAAAAAACAGCTGTCTTATACAAAAAGTTAATTGATGTATTTAAGGGAGAAATAAAAATCTCTAGTGATTCTGGTCATATGTATATGTACTTATGACGTAGAGGAGACACAAACATTACGCAAACCAAGTTGGTAAATTAAGTTCCGACTTTGTTCCAACTTCGACGTCGACATACAGTATTTAATGACAAAGTTTTGCCGAATTTGTGTATCTAGTTTTACCCGAAATTATACAAAACGTGCCGCTGTGGGAATGAACTAGAATACAAATAAATGTGCTCGAAAACCGAGTTAAGAAGAACAGTCATCTAATATTTCATTGGAAAATAAGAGTTCGAATGAACGATATGACTTTGAAATTTCTTCAAAAAGAAGAAACGTTCATAATTCGGTTCTTATTTTTATTTAATAAAACCAGGTTTTTCAATAGATCACTGTTGTACCTAGGTATGTTCTAAAACTGCACCCAGAACCACCGGAGGACGGTTAGCAGCGTCCTCTCGGTTAACGGTGGTGAGCATTCTGCGATCCCCAATCCGCCTGCCAAGCGTGGGGATGGTAGCAACCCGCTCTCGCCACACTATGACAGACAGTATTTGCCCACGGCCCCTAGTCCCCAGCAGCATCTCTTAATATTCCTGGCGTATGTAGCAGGTAATGGAGGAGCAGGGTTTGTGAAGAATCTCCAGCAGATGCCTCGCTACCACCCCTTACAGCCTTTGGCCATGGCAACACGCAAGCAACGTCCGCACGTTGTGGACTGAGAGAATTGTCGAGCTGGAGGAAGAATTGAGCTAGGTTCGATGGGACATCATAGGATTATCTGAAATCCGAAGAGAGGGACCGGATAAGATAATCCTGAATTCCGACAACATGCTCTTCTTCCGGGAAGAAGAATGTAAATCCCAGGGTGGTGCTGGTGGTGGTTTTGCTACACAAAACAATATCCCGTTCCAATAAATGTACAGGGCCAAAAAACTAAACAAAAAATCAAACTAGCCAAAACCTTCTTCTGTTTGTTCCTTGAATAAATTATACAACTTGCGACAGAAAAATAGATTCATTTAAAATGCTTGCAGCATATTATTGCAATATTTGGAATAGCAGTTTTTTTCTTGCATAATTTGGGATCAAGTCAATGCTTTTGGCAAGCCATGGACCAAAAGTTGCATGTTTGTTATGCTGTACAGAACCTGATCCTAAGTTCTTGTTGGCTAAGTTACCTATAACTCTGTTTGGATAAGTACTTATTTCATTTAAATATCTCATAAAACACACATCATGCTTACTACGTGGCGTAATATTTACGACTACCTACCTACACGCAATAAAATATTTTAGGATACGCCGTAAAAGGAAAAGATATCCGAGTTAAGTGCCAACAGTTTACGCGGGAAATAATTTATGGTTAGCGACATCTATTGCCGAAATGAAACAACTACATGACTTGGATGGTTAGTCTGAACACCTCTTGAAATAACGATCCTGCATTATCTTGAAATAAAGATCCTGCATTATAATGATGTCGGGGTTTCCCCTTACTACAAACTATTTTATAAACGGGTTGTTTCGGCGACAGACGGACATAATTATTTGAGGATATTATTATAGTTTACTCATCATTAACAAGTTTTACTATGGGCTTAACACTCAAATCGCGAAAAAACTTACTGTTCCATAGAACAATGCCATTATTTTTCGACAACATGTATGGAACAGCCGATTTTTTTTTTTTTACAATTTCGTAAATGACCCTATAGTGAAATTTGTTTCAGAACTCATTATGAGGGAGAAAAGGGCGTAATACCTATTCTCTCTGTTTCTCCTTCGGTTAGACGGCGATCGTAATACTTAGACGGATTTTTTGTAGTGGTAGGACTCAATTGCAGAGTCCGTTGAAGTACCACACCTTTGCCAGTAACATAACCACCAAGCTGTAGCATGCAAGCGTTACTGTGGCGAATATCACGCTCGTCTGTTCACTCCATTGCTTAAAAGCATCACAATATTTGGATATTATAATTTCTAGCTATTTCTATAAATTGTGCTAAATTAATAAAAATAAGAATCTCAAATTAATGGCATCATGATTGAGTACCTTGATAAAGTTTTGCGTTTAATTAAGATGAGTTTCAGCCAAGTATTGTTTTCTGAGAGATAGGTACCACAATGAGCTCCTGAAGACAAGAATTCTAAGAAATTACTAAACGTTATATCTTATTTCATACCTCCCGCAAATTAAACAAGTCGGGCTTTCATTCAACAATACTTAATCAAATATGTACCTAAGGACTACGAACATTTTTTGGAGAGAACTATACAATGTGTAATAAAAAGGTTCAACAATACTGAAGGGTATGTATGTACTCATCATTATGAACAACTTTTACTATGGGGTCAACCCTGAAATCGCGAAATTTAAATCAGCTGTTCCATTCATTTAGTCCAAGGTCAATGAAATTTTTGTGTGAACCTTAGAACCTTTTTAGAACCTTTTTGTTACATATTGTACAATTGTTTTACAAAATATAATAATCATATTATTATAAAAAAATTGAGTAGATAAAAACATTTACTAAATACTTGTAACAAACTGGTAACTAAGCTCAAAACAAACCAACGCATAAGCATTGCCATCCAGCATGGCAATACCGCCAGCATGCTGGGTACGCTGCCGACTAGTAGTGGGTTTGAGCATTTGGATTGTGTCTAGACTTTTATCGGTCTTGATACAATCCTTTTGTTTTTTGTTGTGTAGTAGGCTAAGTAGTCTTTGTAGTTTGTTGTAGTTAATAATAAAAATAATAAAATTAAAAATAAAACTCGAAACTAACTTGTATAATCCGAACCGACCTTTAGAAAACTCGGTTCTTCAGTAATTAAAAACCTATCTCAGTCCCAATATAAAAGGGGTTCTTTAGAGTGGAATCACGTAATCAACTTGAAACTTTGGTGGTCTTTGGGCTTAAATTTTATTGAAATTGTTGGAAGTATTGTTTGTTAAACCGGCGACGGTTGGCTAATGTAATTTCATTCTCAGAGGTGAGGCGTTTTTAGTGGCGAACTTTATATGGTTCCTTGCGAAAATAATGTCAACAAGACCCTACTATTACTAAGTCTATAGGTACCGTCTGTTTCTGCTGACAGGAATACGACTGTACCTCAGTAGCTAGAGCATAGATGGAACTAGAGCAATGATGGCATTTCGTCATCGTCAGCCAGAAGACATCCACTGCTGACGAAGGGCGAACAGAAGCCTCAGATCTCATGTCTCCGGAGGCGAAGCCGAGGACAAACATGAGATCTGTTTTACGATGAGTTTTAGAACATACTCAGGTCCACGTGGGAATTTATCTGGATCATTTTCAATTATCAACATCATCATCTTATACAGGCTGTTAGTTTGAACACCGTTATCCTTCTAGGATATCATTGTACTCATCATTATGAAAAACTTTTACCATGGGGCCAACCTTGAAATCGCGGAAAAAATATCTGCTGTTCCATACATTTTGTCCAAGATCGATTAACCTTTTTGTAAGGAACAGCTGTTTTTATTTCGTGATTTCGTGGTTGGCCCTATAGTAAAAGTTGTTCATAATGATGAGTACAATGATATCCTAGAATGATAACGGTGTTCAAACTAACACACCGTTTTTTTTTTTTTTGGAAGTGTTTGGGTTTTTTATATGGCAACAAATTATGAGACGAGATTATTTTGAGATATTCGCAGGCGAAACTCGCTTAGTATCATTGTCTCATTATGGATTGGAATTATATGGATTGAAAAAAACTGATAGTAAGTAAAGAGTGAGCCGGAATTCCAATCAGATTCCTCTGTAATTCGTTTCCAGTGAGAGCGACACACAAATTACCTGGCTGATATACCTAAACGCTGATTGGCTCAGGTACCTGTATGGATACAGTAGAGTGTATAAACTGGAATTGTTTTCGAAGAGGGAAGGAGAGCCAACATAATATGTTCGGATGTTGAACTGATAACTATTTTTTTTCTTCTTTATTAGGTCTTCATTGTGGACTGCGCATTCAGTTAGTAGTATTTGTAGCTCTGCAATGTGAGTTGTATGGTACAATACAATCCATATTTCATTGTACATTAGATGAAAACAAAAACGTATAAATTATTATTTTGAAAAATAACAAAAACCGACTTTTGGACTCTACCTATATTATGTACAAAGTTGAAGAAACTAAAACTAGAAAATAATATTTTAATAGGCATGATGACTACTATGTTTTTATTACCTCATAAAAAGCTGATCATTAATAGAGCCTATTAACGAAAACAACATTTAAAATAATTAAAAAATGAATAAGTTCTAATTATTTTCATTTTAAAGTTAGACAGAGAGCGTGCTATACTGAGATATGACGTCAAGCCTCAGGCGCGGCATACAAATGCTATACTAACACGTGCTTTGCGAGAAAGGGATAGAGCATCCCCTCTCTATCCCCACCTAAAACTTTAAACGCTCATATCTCAGATATTTATCAGCCAATACAATTTATTTTTCCAGTTAACCTCGACGAGGTTCGACATGTAGCCCAGAAGGTCCGGGAGAACCATAATCTCATCGACATCCTCGATGAGCATTATAGGCTCTTCGGTGCACTACAGCGCTTCGCCCCCAACGTCCTTAGGAACCAACATGCATAGTACACCCAAACGTGTTAGACCCCGCTCCCTTTCGTTGGCATGGTTTAATGCCAACGGCATCACCACCGAATCAAGGGACCAGCGTCCCTTGATTCGGCACTTCCTCTCAACCCACCAGGCCGATGTTATGCTAGTGAACGAGACCTTTCTAAAACCTAGCAAGAGGGATCCCAGGATCGCAAACTACTCGCTCGTTCGTAATGATAGGACTACCACCATAAAAGGCGGTACTCTCATCTATTACAAAAGGTCCCTTCACTGCATTCCCATCGACACCCCTTCTCTCTCAGCAATGGAAGCTTCCTGTTGCCGCCTTTCGATGACCGGTCATCAACCCATTACCCTAGTATCCTGCTATCTCTCCGGTAACAAGACTCTCCTCAGGAGTGACCTCGAGGCTCTTCTCTCTCTCGGAAGCGCAGTCATTCTGGCTGGCGACTTCAACAGCAAGCACATTTTATGGGGCTGCAACACGACCAATACGAAGGGAAACCTTCTGAACTCCCTCTCTGACGACCTCAACTTTGACATAGTTCCTCCCAGTACTCCGACCCACTTTCCCCTGAACTTGAACTACAGACCTGACGTACTCGACTTAGCGCTTCTAAAGGGCGTGACCCTCCAGTTACGCTCATTGGAAGTACTACACGAACTCGACTCTGACCACCGACCCGTCCTCATGCATTTAGGCCCCGATCCGACTGACAGACCTCCTCTGACTAAGACCGTGGTCAACTGGAAGCACTTAGGCGATACCCTGAAAGCTTGTAGTTCCCCTGACTTGGACAGAATCCCTGACGACATTGTTACCCCTGATGACATCTCTACCTCCATTGACGCTCTCACTAGCCACCTCCGCACCACCGTTGGTGAGGCCTCAAAGCAGGTTCCAGCCGAGGGAGACCAACGCTGGGCCCTGCCTGAGGACGCGAGGGACCTACTGAGAGCGAAACACGCTGCCACTAGGGCATTCGATCGAGCTCGCACCGAGGATAACAGAGCCACTCTGCGGTATTACGAACGTGCCGTAAAAAACCGCATGAGTGAACTCCGTAATCAACGGTGGGATGACTTACTCTCGGGGATCGAGCCATCCCACCTGGCATTCTGGCGGCTGACTAGATCCCTGAAATCAGACTCTGTTACGACTATGCCCCCTCTCACCCGACCTGACCTCCCCCCCGCGTTTGACGACGAGGAAAAGGCCGAATGCCTGGCCGACAGCCTCGAAACGCAGTGCAGCCCCAGTTTAGAACATGTCGACCCTGCTCACCTCGATAAGGTGAACAGTGAAGTCGAATACAGATCCTCACTTCCCCCCTTTGATGAACTCGAGCCTGTCACAGCTTCCGAGGTTGAGTCGATTATTAAAGGCCTCCACACCAGGAAAGCTCCAGGTGCGGACGGCATCAGTAACAAAGTGCTCAAGCACTTCTCCATTACGCTAGTTCACCTTCTAGTTAGCATCTTCAATGCGGCCATCGCCAATTGCATTTTCCCCGACGCGTGGAAATCCGCCGACGTCATCGGCATCCACAAACCCGGCAAGAAGGCTTCCGAGCCCTCTAGCTACCGTCCCATTAGTCTCCTCAGTACCCTGGGCAAGGTCTACGAGCGCGTCCTTCTGAAGCGCATCTGGTCCTGTGTCAAAGACAACAACCTCCTCCCTGATGAACAGTTCGGCTTTAGAGCCAGACACTCTTGCGTCCAACAAGTACACCGCATCACGGAGTACGTCCTAGAAGGTTTCAACAAGAAACCCGGCCATGGTTACACCCACAAGCCGTTCCCCCAAGGGACTGTAGCGGTGTTCCTCGACGTCGCGAAAGCTTTCGATAAAGTCTGGCACAACGGGCTGATATACAAGCTGTATCAGCTCGGGCTGCCAGACCGTCTTGTACTCATAATACAAGACTTTCTCAGGGCTCGAAGCTTTCGATACCGCGTCGAGGGACAACGCTCCTCCCCCCACGACATCGGCTCCGGAGTCCCTCAGGGCTCCGCTGTGGCCCCGATTCTCTTCTCGCTTTTCACCTGTGACATCCCCCGCACCCCCAAAGTGGAGCTTGCTCTCTTTGCCGATGACACCGCCCTCTACACCAGAGGGTGGAACAAGGTCATTCAGCTAGCCCACCTTCAACGAGCCCTCAATCTCCTCGGAGACTGGTTCAAGAAGTGGGCTATCACCGTTAACCCCGATAAAAGTGCAGCCGTGTACTTTCATCCGTTCAAAAGACCTCCTTCTAAGCATATCACGCTCAACGGCCAGCCCATCCCATGGGCTACCGAGACCAAGTATCTCGGTGTGACCCTTGATCGTCGACTCACGTTCTCTAAGCATATCCAGTTAGTTCGCAACCGAGCAGCCTTCTTCTTAGG
Source organism: Erannis defoliaria (assembly GCA_905404285.2). Taxonomy (NCBI): domain Eukaryota; kingdom Metazoa; phylum Arthropoda; class Insecta; order Lepidoptera; family Geometridae; genus Erannis; species Erannis defoliaria. The sequence goes on along the minus strand of FR990076.1, from coordinate 17,488,239 downwards.
CCGGCTCACTCCCCTTCTCAACGAGCGTAGTAAATTGTCCCTTAGAAATAAGGTTACAATTTACAAAACTTGTATTCGCCCCGTCATGACGTACGCCTCCGTGGCGTTCGCTCATGCCTCCAGCATAGATCTAGAGAAACTCCAAATCATACAAAATAGATTCATCCGCAGAGCAGTCGGTGCTAGCTGGTTCATGCGAAACTCCGACCTGCACTGCGATCTCGAACTCCCCTCCATCCGTCAGTACATTAAGTACGCTTCGCGCCGCTATTTCGATGCGACCCCCCACCATCCCAATCCACTCATAGTCCAAGCCTCGAACTATACGACGGACACGACAGACCCACCCCCCTTCCGTAGACGCCCCAGACACGTCTTGGGCGACCCGGACGACCCCATAGCCGTCATCACCTCGGCGGCGCTGGGCTCGCCTGATCCGACCACTCCTAGCAACAAGAAGTATTCCGTCTTTGGTATAGGCGCCGGTTACCAAAGGCACACAAACACGCACCGACCTCGCCGGCGAGGTCGAGGACTCCCCAGATCTGTCAGAAGATCTGTTAGATTCTCTCCAAGTAGTCAACCAGATCAATCTACTAGGGCCCCAGGGCATACCCCTTCTGGGGTGCCAGGGCAAGTCTGACCCCGCTCCCGGCGACGGCCAAGCCGAGGTTCGTACCGTCTGAGGTGCCCTTGAGCTAGTCGCCTTTAACCTAAACCTAGGCCGAGCGCCGTTTGCGCTTGCCTAAAGTCCGGTGACGCTGTAGAGGCCATCTGAGGCCAACAGCATAGTCATTCATAAAAAAAAAAAAAATAAAAAAAAAAAAAAAAAATTATTTTTCCAGTATGTGTAATGTATTTAGTTATATTCATCACTAAGCCAGTTATTTGTCATAAATTAAACATTAGGCCACACGCCTATTACTTCAAAGCAAAGAGCATTAAAGAAAAATCGACGAAATTATTAATACTTATACAGGGTTAGTTCTAATCAGTAAGCATCCTTTTAAGGGCATATTCTGTACATCAAAACAAACGATTTTTACTATGGGGCCAACATTGAAATCGCAAAAAAAAACAGCTGTTCCATACAAAAAGTTCATTGACCTTGGGAAAAATGTATGGAGCAGCTGTTATTTTTATTGCGATTTCAATATTGGCCGCATAATAATAGTTGTTTGTTTTGATGTACAGAATATGCCCTTAAAAGGATGCTAACTGATTAGATCTAACCCTGTATATATATAGATACCTTTACCAATTTATAATCAGGTATTTTTGGAGTCATCAAATGTTTGTTGCAAAGGCAGGATTAAACTGTCCTTCTTGGCTGGCACCGACACACCGACGGCGAAAAATTGAGAACCTCCACCATTTTTGAAGTCGATTAAAAACTAGTCATGGTACATACATCGGCAGTACAGCATGGCATGGCTAATCACTTTATGCGATTTCTTTGCATTTAGGGCTTGGGTTGATTTGAGTCCACGCAGGTTTTTTTTAGGCTATAGAATCCTGAACGAGGATATTCGCCAAAGAACCAAAGTTACCGACATAGCTCGCAAGGTTTGCAAGTTGAAGTGGCAATGGGAGGCCACATCGCACGAAAAACTGACAACCGATGGGGAAGATAGGTTCTTGAATGGCGACCGCGAACCGGAAGACGCAGCGTAGGAAGCCCTCCCACTAGGTGTACCGACGACAATGTAAAAGTCGCGTGTATGCAAATGGCAGGTTGTCGTACAGTATGGCGGTCTAAGGGGAAGGCCTTCGTTCAGCAGTGGACGTCTCCGGGCTGATGACGATGATGAGTTTTTTTTATTTAGACTAACGAGGGACGTACGAGGCGTTCTCCTGATGGTAAGCATCACCATGCGAAGCCCATGCGATTAATGAAAGGTAGTTTATATTTATCTTACTTATCCCAAAGTTTGCCGCTAAGTTCCGACCAAGAATCAAATCGAATAAGTATTAAAAAGTATCGATATCAGCCGCCGCGGTTGGCTGGTGTCACACGCCGGAACAAACAACAAACTTCTGTACAATTTAGTCAGGGAGCCACAATCGTGTTTTACGGACAAAACTGACGTCCGCCGGTAAAACATTTTTAGTTCTATCATATGGCCAACTTGTACTGATAAGTTTGTGTCCTTGTAACCTCAATCTCACGAGTGACTTGAAACCCTATTCGATTATAAATTCGAAGGGAATCGGATCTGCTTTGAAGACGCTTGATTACCCCTACTTATTTGCAGAATTTGGAATGTGGAAATATTCAAATTTGAATTCTACCACAGCCGCCACTCTTGAACTCAAAACAGTAGATTTTCATACAAATAGCCTAACATAATATATGTATAGTTTTGGTTGTGTGTGTGCGTTTTTGGGATGCTGCATTAGCCTGTGACATCTCACTGGGCATAAGCATCGCCCACCACGCTAGCTTCGGTTTGCAAAAATATGTATGTACTTAATAACGTCCACCGCAACCCACGAACACGCTACGCACGAATACGAGATTAATGACGGCATTGCTACACGCGTGGCTTGCTCGAATATGGCGCCCACGCAGTCCAGCGCTGTCAGTGATGAGCACTCGCATTACACGGAAGCGTGAAAAGCTTCACTGCGGCGCTGCAGTTGTACTTATACACTGTGGTCGATTCTGACGGTTTTAGTTGACAGTTCTAAACTAATTAAAATATTGCTGTCACTTTTTTACTAGGCATGTTAGCTAAGGACAGCAATAGTTTAGTTAGTTTAGTTCTGTCAACTTAAACCTTCAGAATTTACCACATTATGTACTTAAACTTCAACCAGACCCCCCGGAGGACGGGCAGCAGCGTCCTCTTGGTTAATGGTGACCATTCTGCGATCCCCAAGTGGCCTGCCAAGCGTGGGGATTATGGCAACACCCCTCTATTAGGGAGGCCTTCGTCCAGCAGTGGACGTTTTATGGCTGACGACGATTCATGTATTGTGTGTGCTGCAGTGGAAACTTAGAACCACGTTGTCTAACAAACGAACCCACGCAGCCAAAATGCTCCGCGTGGCCGTGCACTTCGTGCGCCGCCCGCAGTGGACCAGCGGCTTTAAGGTGGAGTCAAACCATTTCGTCTTTGTTTTTGGTATACTCGTATCAACCATAAAACGATGTCGTTAATTTTGGCGGGAACAAGAAAAAATCATGTCGCTGCATTTTATAGTTATCTTAAACGTGTGTTTTTCGCGAAAGAATGATTAAAAATGGTGGTGTTTTATTCATTCATTTACATGCATGAGTGTGTGCAAGTAATCTAATGTGGTGAAACCATGTTATAAAGATAAAGATAAAAATAACTTTGTTGCCAAAAAATATATAAATGTATAAATACATATACATATGTACATGTATGTGTCTGTTAATATATATGTTTTATTGTGTTGTTTTCAAAACTCCGTAAAATCTTATAGTAAAGTCGCCACAACTTTACTAGGACATGACTCGGACTCGACTATGACTAATTTCGTGTGACTATCTGTGATGTTGTGACATATTTGACTTGATGGTTTGATTCTCTAAAAACTTGAAAATGCATAGACTTGACACTGGCAGAACGCACAACGTGCGATGCCAAAAATGGAAAAAAATACTTGTCGTTTTTCCAGCTCCAGACCGAATATCCGGTACCAGTAACTACTGTTATATATGTCGCAGCCAAATTGCAGAATACGCCTTATTACATAACGGCTAGCCATTTAAAAAAACAGGGCCGTTTTATAAAGCGGCGTATTAACGTTTAGCCAGATTGTCATTGCGATACGTTCTACAATGCGGCGGCCTACGCTTACCCGTATTTTAATAAACTTGCCTACAGTGCAAAATGCTTACCATATTAACAAAATAATATGGTATTCAGTAAAAAATATAATTTTGTGCGTTAATATTATGCTTGATCTAGTAGCAGGCAAACAAAAAATGTGGGTTATCAAAGCGCCAAAGCGCCGCGCCCGTCCAAAATTTGAGCTAGAGTTTGCCAAAACGGCGGATCATGATCCGCTCAATTACATTATGGCTAGCCGTATTGTAGAACGCGAAACACGTATACAATGCGCCGGCTTTACTTTCAGCCGTAATACAATTTGGCTAAACGTTAATACGCCGCTTAATAAAACGGCGCTGTTTTTTAAAATGGTTAGCCGTTATGTAATACGGCGTATTCTGCAATTTGTCTGCGACATATACATCATACACCTCTCGCCACATTTGTAGAACCCTAATCAGAAATGCGTGTGTTGTTTTCCTCGTGCGCCTAATTTACGTCTTTGACGTTGAGACGGATAAAATACGTCAGTTACGCGAGCTAATTGACGAAGGACAAAAATAAGGGAATAATAAACTAGGTATTCGCTTGGCCCAACTTACGAACTTGGATCCAGTTTTTCTTATAGATATTCGAACATCAACATTATATTGTATTGAAATTAAGTTTATGGAGCTATCAAGTCTTTATTTTTATAGCTTGTGAACTACAAATAATAATTACACCAGTTTCATAATATTATTCAAGGCTAAAGTGAATAGAATTCTTCTAGATGGACGTGTTCCACCCTCGGCTACACCGTCGCTTACCACCAGGCGAGTTGAACGCTTTGCAATCATGAGGTCGTGGGTTAAGTCTTCGGCCTGACCAATGAATTCTTTAGAATTTACGAAATTATTACCACTGGTTTTCCCGTGAATTTTGCGAGATTTTGCGAGACATTGCGAGAAAAAAATTACAAAATAAAAAAAATATATTTTAAGTTGATCTAAATTGAAATGAAGAAATAAAAAGAGAACTAAATTTTTTTTCTTTTTCCTTTTGTTTTTCTCTTTTTGTTCTGTGAGATTGTTTATCTTTAAAGAGAAATAATTAAAAACTTGTTTATAATGTAACTAAATAAAACGCTTGAGCATACCTTAGTTTTTCCGTTTTTTCGGTTTTCCGTTTATTAAGAATTCCAGTAATACAAAGTAATATTTCAGAGTTCATTTGGTAAACAGTTTTCAAGTGCCGCTCTAATGTCTAAGATAGTTGGGGAAATTACGTGATAGTACTTGGTTATCACTAAATGTAAATAAAAACTTGCCTCTTTCTTTTGTACTGTTCAATTACTTACATAAAAAATGCAACTCAGCATAAAATAAAACTGTGTTTATATGCTAAATAAAAACTAAACACTATCTTTAGATTCGAGAGAGGAAAATTCTGTAAAAACTCCGAGATGGTGAAGATAAAAGCGATCCGAGCTTTGTTCCATGTTTATCTAGGAGAAATATGTAATACGGTAAATTAAGTATGTTTGTACGGCCTATAAGATTAGGACGTTGTTTACATGAGCGGAAATTTACGAGTATATCTGCTGAGCCAACTTTAGTTAATAGACAGTGTTTTAGAGAAATATCTGCTTCATAAATCCTAGTTAGTTTTTTTTTTTTTAACATGAATACTCACTGAAAACGGCAGGATCTGGCTACGACCAAATTTTCAGAGAAATAAAGTTGAATATTGTCTTTTTTTGTGTTACATTTTGTAGATTTTCTTTGTATTAATCAAAATGTACGATGACTGATATTTCAATAAAATAAAATAAAAAAATATCGGAGGACATTTATCATTTTTATTTTTTTCATTTTTTATTTTAAAAAAAATATCGGAGGATATCGTTGAAACCAGTAGCTTTGGTGAAGAATTTAAGTAAATATAGTATGGTAATTGAAAAAATAATTTTCATCGGTTATAAATGTTCTGATATAAGAGCGTTTAAAGTTTTTGGTAGAGCCAACTCTGTCCCTTTCCCACAAAACAAAAAATGACGTCACGCCTTACTTGTCAGAGTATAATTTATATAGCGTACAGAGAAGTGACGTCACGATTTGCTGTTTCGCCTCTCTGTCTAGCATGATATTAAAATGCTTATAAGTTGCTTATTTTTGATCAGTTTTTTTTGCCTCATTTTAATAGGACAATAAAAAAAACAGTCATCTAGCCTATTGAAAAACTGTGACATGTCATTATGTTTTACTAGATTAACTAAAGGCTTAGGTCATTTATTTTCCCGTACGTATTCGGCCTAGTGCTACGAACTTCCCATACTTAATTTTATGAACTAGGCCAAAATATCACATGCCTTTAGCAATTTTTTCTGGCTCATATTGCTCTGGCGTGATAAAGGGGTATTCTTTGTTTTTTTCCAAAGTATCAACAGTAATTCAGACTGATACAGGAAACAGTACATTATTTAGCAATAAATATGAAATAACCATGGGCCTATGATTATTTAAACGTCTCAAAACACATATCTACTGACGTTATTTCATTCAAATAATTTTTTTTTTTAAATAGTCTAATAACTCACCAATTAAAATCTCTATTGTTCTGTTTATGGTGACAGTTAGAGCTCATTACCATGGCTCCATAATGAAAGTGATGGCAGTTTTACTGTTTCCCATAAACTTGTTTTATATCGCGGTGTAAAAACGGTGAGTAGAAAATGTACAGAAAAATTACAACCTCCTATACAATTTATTTCGTTTTAATTTATAAGAGAGGTGAATTATCAAAGTTCAAGCGATTGAATTGAATTTAAGTTTATTAATACCGGATAAACTTAACTAAATTCTGTAATAAAATAAGGATGAAGCTATAATGTGCAATATTCATTATAAAGACATCGTAGCTCATGAAGCTTGTTTTTTTTTACCACTATTTAATACTCTACATTATTCGATATCGCTAGACGGCTGCAGTAAATTTCAGAAAAATTAATGAAACAAAATACTACTACTTATACATACTTATATACCTACTATACTATAGGTAGGTTTTTAGAAATAGGTACAAAAAAGTTTAACTTTTTGATAGCGATATTTGATATTTGTGTTGATTTGCTTATTAACCAATAGTTGACTAAGTATGTTATTTATAGCAGAGTTATAAACTCTAATATTCGTGCAGAGTAAGAGCTTCACGCATATATTCCTACGCTATAGTAGTGGTAACATACACTTTTTGAAGTTATTTCTTTGCATATTTACTACTCGTTGATATATAATAGCCTTTGGTATCATTATCGTTATGCTTAATTACGATAGATACAAGACGTAATATTTAATTATATTGTGGGTGTAATGAGAACGAATGAACGTTGAAGAGAAAGGAAGGAAATAATTATGTTACATGATCACTAACTCATGTTCTTATATTTACTACCTAATTAAGTAACAGGTTTAGGGTATTCGTGTTTAATAATTGCTCTCCATATTCAGGTATCCAAAAGGATCCATCCAAAAGGAAAATCCTTGAAATGGGTTTTATCACGTTCTTCCGCGTGATTATTTGCGTTTAAAAGTACTTAGTAGACAAAACACTAAACATAGATTTTCTATAAGAAAAAATACATTAGGCTGATTTAGTAAACAATGCCATTTTCATCTTTTTATTTTATAAAAAACATAAGTAAAAATGTAAAATAATGGCGCCATACAGCCACCAAAATGATTTGTATCAATCGAGATTATGTAAACAAAAATAAACTAACATAATATTATATACGAATCCAGACATGAACCCTGAAAACACCACACTCTTTTCTGGGCAGTAATAATCTCTCACACATAAAAAAGCCCTATTAATAATACAGCAATAAATAATAATACATCTTTCTGAACTCAATAATGGAGCAAGATCCTACTCCAAGATACTTCTTTAAATTTTGCACATAAACCAGTTCCAAAGTTCAAATCGTGATACCCAACCAAAAATTCACCGGACTGAGGGTAGTTTTGTACATATACACAAGGCAGTAGTCAGTTAAGCTAAGATCGGAATTCTACATGCTACGACACAAGAAAAATACTACGATCCTCTACGAAATGTTAAAAGACAAAAAACTGGTAAAACTATAAAATAAATCACAGTAAATACATTTTTTCATTTTATTTATCATATAAACGTTTAACAAGCGTCAAACCAGCCAGTATGCATAGAAAAAGCGGGAATAAAAAAGAAAACTAACGCAAACGGACATTTTAAAAATAGAATGCGGAAAGCGAGCGCGCGAAATTACACAACTCAGCCGCATCCGCTTCCTGTTGTACAAGTTGGTGGGAAAACCGAGGAAATTTAGAGATCATTTCAGTAGACACGATGGAAACAGAATAAGTCAACGCCTGATGGTAAGCGACATATGTTCAGTGCCATCCCGACTTTTTGAATTTTAACAGTTATTCTGTCGCCCAATAGGAGTGTGGTGTATAAACATTGTTATGTTCCAGTTCAAAGGGTAGATAGGACTATAGTGTATTACTGTTGCGGTCTGTAATGACTGCGTTGCTGGTAGCGATGATAATGGCCGAAAGCGCAGCGTAGCGCAGATCTAGGCCAAAATAAGCCAATTATGATAACCGAAAGCGTAGCATAGCTCAGATCCAGGCCAAATAAGCCAATGATGATGGCCAAAAGCGTAGCGCCGTAGCGCAGCGTAGCACAGCGTAGCACAGCGTAGCGCAGCGTAGCGCAGATCCAGGCCAAATAAGCCAATTATGATGGCCGAAAGCATAGCGCCGTAGTGCAGATCCAGGCCAAATAAGCCAATGATGCCCGAAAGCGTAGCGCCGTAGCGCAGATCCAGGCCATAGCAGAGCGGTCTGTGTGTGTATGTTTGTTAATCCTTCACGCTGAAACGGCTAAAATAACTTGAATGATATTTGTTATGAAATTAGCTTATATCCTGAAATAAAATATAGGTCACCTTTTATCATCATCATCCTAACCGTTTTTCAACATAGCTATTTGATTTGACCTTAGAAAAAACGTACTATAGGTACCTACATAATTAATACTGCATAGTGTAGATGTTCTTGAACAAATCGATACACTAATCCCAAATAAACTTGACTCGTTTTTCGTTTCTAAATAGCCGTAGATAAATATCCTAAGCAGTTGTATTTGTTTGAATGTTTTATTTGTAAAACAAAGGCCGAAAGAAGAGCGGAAATGGAACCGGAATTCTCACGGATAGGATACGGGCTTTTAATGAAAACTGAGATGTTGAGTGGCACGGAGTAGCGTTACTGTCGCTTTTTACACGGACGATTTTACTGTTACTAATGTAACTTATTAAAGAGACAAGTTTTTAATCGAATATAGAACAAGATTGTAAAGTAGATCCTTTGAGAGACAACCAAGTGACACCATCGACGTAAAACGAAATATTTTTATATAGATATATTTACATTACCTTATCAGCCATAAAAAGTCCACTGCTGGACGAAGGCCCTTATTAGGAAAGGGTTGCCATTGTCCCCACGCTTGGTATGGCTTGGGGATCGCAGAATGCTCGCCACTGTTACCCGGGAGGACGCTGCTGCCCGTCTTCCTGTGGGTCTGGCTGGATGCAGCTATAGGACATACGAAAAAAAAGGAAAATTCAAATATTGAAATACTGTAGGTAGGAAGTTTATCTCTATTTGAATTGCGGTGGACAGTATACCTCTAAAACAAGTAAGTGAACGTTGAAAATACATTTATGCCAAGCCGAAAGTGATGCCTATTTTGAACAGCTTTTACTATTAATTCAACCAGTTGCGGATCCAGGATTGTCCTTTGGGAGGGACTTTCCCTTCCTTTCCTTGACCCCGCTGAGGGTAGGTTTTAGCAACTACTAAAAAACCACACAAAATTCCTCAAAGACGAAGACAACGAAGACACTTAAGATTTGACACGGAAGAACTCAGATGCTTTTGGTGGGGGGCTTGAGCCCCTTAGATGCTTCAGGTTCTGGGACTACCTTGGTATCTTTCAGCCTTTATTACATTACATACCGCATTGTCACACATAGACACTGCACTTGTTATTGAATAAAGTAGTGCCGGTGACGCGATGGGACGTTGTCTGACACCACACACCACACCACACCACCATCGCACAATGTGGTCCAGTCGAGTCGTAACAGTCGCTGAGATCCTAAAATGTCAACTATAGTCGAATTCTTTACAAGGACCAAATTGAAATTTCGAGTGTTGCTACTTTTTGGTAAAATTTAAATAGTGATGGGGTGAAAATATTAACTGTTTTAACCTAAATTAAGTTTTTTTATTTTTTATTAATGTATGTTAACAAACTTGTGCACACCAATGCACTTCGATATTTTTATATTAGTCTTTGTATTGGGTGTAGTTCCTGACTTATTTAAGTACGATTTCAATCTTTTCAAGGTTATAATCCATGATAATAATGTTACATTTCCCTGTAGCATTTTACAGAATAACTTTTTAACACAATGTGTTTTCCCTTTTCTACTAGCACTTCCACCGGCAGCACTTTAAATGTTTAACGGCACTTAATAATTATTTGATAATTGTTATGAACGCTAAGAACCACTCAGTTTTTTTAGCTGGCAGCATTATTTTGACAAGTAACATTTTAATCTGTCAGTTTAGACCGTTTAATTATGAATCCGAGTATAAAATGTATACTTTATTTTTGAAAACATCTACGTATTTTTGCCGACCAGTGACGTAACCATGTGTACCTTTATCGACCACTCGCGGTAAGTAGCCGTCAAGGAGCATCTTGTGATTCAATTTACGGCTGTTTTATGCAATGTTTTCTGTTTACCCAAATGTTATACCGACCTTATTGTTCGAGTCAGAGTCAGAAATTGTAAGACTTTTTCATAAATATCTTACAAACAAAAAAATAAGTTAGAAAAAGAAAGGAAATATATTTTTGGCAGCTGGCAGCGATTCTAGGCATACTCTCTCATGATAGTTACACGTAGTGACACTTTGAGTTTGTTAATGTTCTATGTGCTTTACTCGTTGAAATAACATTTTAATCTTTTAGAAGATTATTAATTATGACCTCCGGCAGGACTCGAACCTGCTTACGAGCAGTCTCTATGGGTTTCCGTCCCAACTGCTTTGCCAATTAAGCTACAGAAGTCTCTGCCTTAGATGCCAAATTTTCCCAACCTGTTACAAGCTACTAACAAAAGCGTTGGTGGCGCCATCTAGCACTAGCTATACTTTTATGAATATTTCTGTATGAAGTGATTCCACACTTATGGAATTTAATTTATGGGCTTTAAAACATAGAAATACCATAAGTGTGGAATCACTTCATAGAGAAATAATCATTAAAAAAAACTATATAAGGGTTAGTAAAATAAAATAAATTATATAGCTATTTAATAAACAAGACATAATTTAAACAGGCTGCCATGCCAATAAACGAAAAAAAAAAGTTATAGCCAGTGTCACGCGAGTTGATGTAAAGATTCTAACGATGGGTATCGTATACATCCAAACCTGTTCAGACATTAAGAAGTTATGGTGGAACAAAGAAACTCACAGACATACCTACAAAAACCCTGAAAATTTTACACTCCTTTTTTGGACAGTCGTGTAATACAGCATTTTGATGATAAGTACTTATACAGTAATATTAATTATTATATGTGAAAAATTAATAATGGTTTGTTATCTTTGTATAGTGTGCATTAATTAGCCTTTAATAAGTATCGTAATCGGTGTTTGACAATGTTACTATATACCTAATATTATTTCTTTCTACTCCATATGTTTTTATACATGTAGTTACTGTGCAATTGATTAGTTTGTTTTATTTTTTAATTAGATTATAATTTGTATCTTATAAATTAGATCATTTCGCCTGAAACACATAATTACCTAGTTCAGGCTCATGTGTTGTATAGACCTAAGTATGTTTACATAAGTTTTGTATTTTTCTCAGACTATTTATATATTATTATTATGTCATTATAAATATCGATACTTCGGTCATCATTCATAAAACGTCCACAACTGAACGAACTCTTAAAAGAGGGGTATTGCCATAATCCTCACGCTTGGCAGGCGGCTTGGGGATCGCAGAATGCTCACCACCGTTAACTGAGAGGACGCTGCTGCCCGTCCTCCGGTGGTTCTGGTTGCAGTTTTGGGACATACACAGGTCCGTCGTATATGATATCGAATATTGATACTTATCACAATAATATACCAAGCAAGCGTTATCTCTCTCCATCAGGAAAGCCTCTTGTTCGTCTCATTAATACATATTATAAAAAGGAAAAAAATATTTTATTAAATTTTACGCCAAAAAAGTCACTCTGCCTTGACTACCTATTGCATAAAAACTCACAATGTCCAGTGCCCCGAACGTTGGACTTATTATCGGAAATTCTGTGAGCCTGTCATGTTATATTGAATTAAAATAGAAAAGCCGCATCGGATTAACGGGAAATTGACTCGATGCATAGTTGCTATGGAATACATTTTTTATTTTATCCGCTCCAAACGTTGCGTTCACTAAAGTGATAACTTCGCGATCCCAAGAAATTGGACCATATCAACTATTGTGCGTATTTGAATATGCGATAACAACCCCAAACTGCCTGCGTTAGCCATAAAACTGTTAGTAGAACAAACTTTTTCTTACATTTTTAAGTAACTGGTTGTGCAACCCAATCCAGATAAATTACTGGGATGAAGAGATTTAATATCTAATATCTCAGGGTGACGAGTGCAGTGCAGTGCGGCGCAGGATTGTGTTCGCAAGTTCACAATTCTGTCACTGCTACTGTTAGTGTCAGGTGTGACGCTTACCACCAGGCGAACGCCTTGCTCGTCTCGTCTCTTGATTGTATTAAAAAAAAAATATACCTTGGTGACCAGAAGTGTATTTTTAACTAGTTTTGAATCTACGTATCAAAAGTACCTGAGTATTCCTCTTACCTTGGTAAAGTTTTTACTAAAAATACATAACTACATTTATAAAAATCAAAGAAGATTAAGGTTATTTCAGAACCCTAAAACCATTTTTTCACACAGTGTCATCGAGCCCCAAACTAAATTAAACTTGTAGGTACTATGGGAACCAGAGAACTAATAGAATATTAGATTGGTTATGGTTATGATATAATTTTTGTTGAGTTAATTAATTAATTAATTAAATGTTACACCAACAAAGCAACCACCAATACAAATTCATCAACTTAGATAAGCACACAATTCACATGATAAGTGCCGCTTCAATTATAGGTATAAACCTCATGCTAGATAGACAACAGCAAACTTATTAGATAAAATAAAATAAAATATTAACCTTAAATTAATTAACAGTTATTCGACAATATAATTATGATGCAATTAAAAATTAGAATATAAATGTTTAGTTCGTTATTAGTTAGTTACATACTTATAACAAAATAATCAGACACATTTAATTATTGTTGTGCAATAAGAATGTAAGAATGTCATGTTTCAGTAAGAATCAGTCCAAGGCTTGATTTAAAATCATGAATGCGGCTTGAAAAAACATCAATCTCGTGTTGTCGAGTTTACAATTTACGCGGTATGTCCTGAAACTGCATCCAGAACCACCGGAGGACGGGCAGCAGTGTCCTCTTAGTTAACGGTGGTAACACTCTGCGATCCCCAAGCCGCCTGCCAAGCGTGAGCATTATGGCAACCCCTCCCTATAAAGGGAGAGGCCTTCGTCCAGCAGTGGACGTCTTCTGGCTGGTGAGTGAGTTACAATTTACGCATTTTTTTCCAATTCGTATCAGATCTCCCATCGATTTTACGGATCCTCTAAGATTCCTCCCCACTTCACAACAATTTTATAAGAAACAATGGTACAAATATTTACACTGAAGACTGAACGCCTTCAGGGTTGCAATATTCTCTGTAAGTTTTCAGGGCACGTTTCAGCCGCAAGCAGGTTGAGCTAACTTTATAGTTCGGACTTTATATCGTCACATTTGCTGTAAAATTTTTACTCTGCCTTGAAATTGACAGTAGCACCTGCATACCATATCGATTTACCAGCTGAACTTCCGGTATTGGAATTTATATACAAGGTTAGTTGTAATCAGTTAGCATCCTTTTAAGGGCATATTCTGTACATCATAATAAACAACTTTTACTATGGAGCCAACATTAAAATCAATGTTAAACAATCAAATAAATTAATCAAATAAAATGTTTTTTTAATAATAATAGTTTACTAGATACTAGAGTATGTTTACTGCCTTATAGTACGTAGTACTATTATTTATTCTTTGCTTATAGCTCAGTTGGTAGCATGTCTGCCTTGAGAGCTGTAGGGCGTGGGTTCGATTCCCATCCAGGACAAGCATTTAGGTGACGAACATAGATGTTTGTTCTGTGTATGGGTGTAGTAGGTATATGTCATAAGTATGTACTTATTTACAAAAAAAAAGATGTATATAAATATTCTATCAGCTATAAGATTTTCACATTACAAGCTTAGCTTAGTTTGGTGCTAGATGGCGCTGAAAAATGTCCACCGATATTTATTATTATTTGTTTATTTAGCAATAGAATTGAATAACGATGACATTGACAGAGACTAGACAGAGTTCTTTCTAGTCTCTGTATGCAACGTGTATCCGAACTGAGGGTCTAGACAAGAACCACTTTCTGTTAACCGGAGAAATTTTACCATTTCTCTGCTGTTAACGTTAACGCCTGCGGAAAGATAAAATCGTATGTAAATGACATTAGCTTGAGAAATGTCACGTGACTGCTAATGTCATTTTCATACAATTTTACCTTTCCGCAGGCGTTAACGCTAACGGAATGTGGTTCTTGTCTAGACCACCTGATCCGAAGCAAGCGTAAACAATATAATAAGAAATGAGAGTGTTCGGATAATTATACAAGTAATAATAATTAATTTTGACAGCCTGATAGCTCAGTTGGTAGCATGTCTGCCTTCAGAGCTGTAGGGCGTGGTTTCGATCCCCACCCAGGACAAAAATGTTTGTGACGTACATCGATGTTTGTTCTGTGTCTGGGTGTAGTATGTATTATAAGTATGTATTTACAAAAAAATATGTATATAAGTATTCTATCAGCTATCTGGTTTCCGTAATACAAGCTTTGCTTAGTATGGGGCTAGATGGCGCTGTGTGTAATAAATGTCCCCCAATATTTTATTTATATCTAAAATAAATGCAACAAAGTTAGTTTTAATTCCCAGCTTTATCAATAACTAGAGGTCGCCCGCGACTTCGTCCGCGTACGGAAGAAATTCGGCCCGCTCCCAAAATTCACCACTTTAAATCATCCGAGCAATTTTTTTTTACTACTTTATGCAATATATAATAATGCTCTGAAGTACCATCTATCAAACAATAAAATAATCATCAAAATCAATTCATAATTGGCGGAGTAATCGCGTAAAAAACATTTAAAAAAAAAACAAAAAAATGAAACGTAGATTTGAGAACCTCCTTTTTTGAAGTCGGTTGAAATGTAGTATTCCTGAATAAAAAGTAGCCTGTATGTCACTCTATGTACATTGCACAATCCATGCCAATATCAATGGCATTTCGTCGTTCCCTGAGAAACAACGAATCAAATACATTTTCACATTCATAGATTTTTTGAAATAAATTGTTACATTCCAGACGCACTGCTAATTCTTCTCATAATTACGTTGCACTTGTTTGTGAGAAAAGTGTTGATTTTCCCATACACACTCCTCACGTCGTACAGTGCTAGCTCGTTAGTTGGCACCCCTACCCTACCTCCCAGCATTTAGCAACCACTTCTTTCTACATTTACAGTTTTTACTGCGCTCTCTTTTTGCACTCATTTGTAATTGGACGGCTAGTAGTTAAGATTACAGTGTCTCCCTCTACGCCAATTTGTGGCGGCTTTCACGTGCTTCAGCTAATGCGTTTTGAAACTAATTTTTTACTATTTAACTTTTATAATACCTGCTACAACTTTTTATAGATACATAAACGATGTTAAGTACAAGAAGAATTCATATAAGATAGGCTTAAATAGCTATCGCTAAAATAATATAGAAATAATAATAATGATATAGAAATCGTGCATTTGTGGTTCAAATCCGGGCCCGTATCAATAAGCTCTTTAGAGTTTATGTTCGGATTTTTATATCACTCCCTTTACGGCGAAGGCTAACATAGTGAGGAAACCCAGTTGTACCCGGAGAAGAAATTCAAATGTCGTATGTGAATCCACCAACCCGCAACTGGGCCAGCACGGTGGATGCGCCCCAATCGTTCTATAAGCCTATATCCGACAGTGGACTATTAAAAAGGTAAATTATACTAAAAAAGGCCAAGTCTGAGGAACCATTAACATTAAAATCTGATTCACGATCTCAATAAAGGAGCAAACTAATTTCAAACTAAGTACCAGTCAGTGTATCAATTAAGTAAGTAAAGGAACTTCTGGAGTAGTTAGCGGTAGGTACTTCCCAGTCTTCTCTTTGGCAATCCTCGGGAAGAGTGCAAAGATATCGTAGCCTTTTAAAATGCACTCGGGTAATTCTAGTCGATTTGCTTAAAGATTGGCGTGCACAGCACAGAGAAGCGAATGCCCTACTTATTAAAAAACAATGTTGTAGAGAAATTGTATGGAAAACCGCTGTCGCCAGTTTCACACTTATGTGTATAGAAACTACGACGAAAAAATGCCATTTTGCAACTGATTAAAATTGATCTAATTACGATACAATGTGGTTTGGTTTCCTACGCGTCTATTTAAATTGTCTCTTTGAGTAATCTCAGTTTAAAAACATGTATATTGGTAGAATTGTCATTAAGCGCATTTACACCTAATGCCGGCTAGCACGACTCGTCACATTTCCGTTCTGTTCACTACTCTCTTCAGTGATCCATAATCAGTGACAAGAGCAACGAGCAAGCACATTTTGTCTCTAGATGCTCTAGACTTTCATCGGCAAACGTTTTTGTACAGTGCTTAAAAATCCTGCTAGTAAGTATGTAATAATGCACATTATGATAGTGATTACAATAGTACATTATGTACATCAAAACAAACAACTTATACTATGGGGCCAACACTGAAATCGCGTAAAAATATCAGCTGTTCCATACAAAAAGTTTATCGATCTTGGGCAAAATGTATGGAACAGTTGCTTTTTTTCTGATTTCAATGTTGGCTCTATAAGTAGTAAAAGTTGTTTGTTTTGATGTAAAGAATATTTATTTTATTTTATTTTATTCAGGAAACTAACAGCGACAAAAAAAACATAATTATATATGTATATCATATATGCCCTTAAAAGGATGCAAACTGATTAGAACTAACCCTGTATAGCTGTGGTCTCATTAAAAAATATTGCTCAGCTCTATCACTCGCTTTGCTTGCAGTACTATACATCCTCTAGCCCATCACGGCTTCCAATATACGCGTTTATTACCCCAGCACTAAGACTGCCGCCATCTTGGCTGCGTTTATCCGAAAGAAAGCTTTCACACGTGGATCCGAAAACGCTTTTAGTTAAAGACGGACGGAATTTTTTAAACTTAATTACTTCCTTGTGTGCGGCAATTTTGGTAGCTTTTTGACTTGCTTGCGCTACGTTTGGCTTCTTACGTTACAGCTTGATTTTTCCATTAGCTTTTGCATACGAATTTGACCGACTTTCAAATGGTACTTTTATTGTAAAATACTGGTAATAATCGCATGCGAAGATCAAACGCTTGTTTTTTGTCACAGTAGTAAAATACTGTAAAATGCGTATCGTGATACGCTCGTTTTAGAACTTTGTAGCTCTTTTAGAAATCACTTACCTATTAAAGTAGTTAAATTTTTAGCCTCGCTCAGAGTTTTGTTAAGTATATACGGGGTTAAGCCGTGATAGCCTGAGTAGTTGGCCTTGTATCAGTAGTCCGATTTGAGTCCGATGATCGGACTGATGAGACTTTTTTGTCTCAGCAGTTCGATGCTACTAATGTTGGGGTAACGCTCGACTTAAAAGCTGGAGACTTACTCTTAAGATAGCCAAATGCTGCGTCATCTAATTAGTGACGCGCACGAGAGTCCCACAGCGTACGGTGGCGATTTCAAATCCCGGGCCAATAAGCTCTTTGGAGTTTATGTACAAGTAGTGAATTGCATAATAATTATGTGAAACCACCAACCCAGAACTCGGCCAGCGTGGTGGGTAGTCCCGATCGCCCTTTGAGGTTAGGGCTATGTACAATAGAAACCACCAACCCAGACCTCGGCCAGCGTGGTGGGTAGTCCCGATCGCCCTTTGAGGTTAGGGCTATGTACATTATCAGACTATTATCTTAGCTATACTCTCGCAAAAAGCACAAGCAAATTATTTTGTTATCTATAAATATATTTCTCCGGTTTTCTGATATCAGTCGAAATGCTCTTGACTCATTTTAACCGTCTCCTGAATAGTGAAGCGAGAAGTTTTCCATCGCACTCCATTCCAGTAGCTGTCACCGCCTTGATATCCAGAAATCTGATGAAAAATATCATTCAGATTGGGAGTGACGTGAAAACGGATATACGTGGCGCGGAATTCTATTTATAAACTTTCCGGTTTTCCGGATGAGTTTTGAGCAAGTCGTGTTACGGGTTGGTGGAAATAATGTTTAGTGTTGCAGTCTTGCAGTGAGGATAAAGCTTAGTGTCGTTTTGGAAATACCGGATTTTAGATAGTGAATCTATAGCTTTTGTGGAAAAGGTTTAAATGTTTTTAGCCTATGTAACCTACGTACTTTGCTTCTTTACTTTCCTACACACTCAATTGTGCTATTTAACTTAATTTTAATATCGCGCTATGTTGTGGGGTATTAAATAGGCAGGCTTTAAAAGACTAATGATTGACATATCACTGCACACATAATCATAAAAAAAATATTTACTGAGGGGTGTATAGTTTAACATCATGTGTCTGTATTTGTAAGTGGTATCGAAGCTCCCAAAGAGATGAACTGGTTTTGCTTCAACTTTTTTATTTGAAAGTTTGTATCAAGAATGTTCTTACTACAAATCAAGATTTTCCGTTGATATTAATAGTTGTCAATCAAAAAGAGGAGAGTTTGTTCAGCTAATTGACGTTCAGAAGGTTAACAAAACAGGAACAAAACTAAGTTAAATAATTTGAAACGAAAAAGAAATACTTAAGATTAAAGCTTGACAGTTAAAAAGGAACAAATTGAGATAAACGGAAACAAGGTGAAGGAAGTAGAGGCAAAGAGAACAGCCGCTAATTATTCTACCTGTTTTATGCTAGTCTCTACAATATGCGCCAAACTTTTTGACCGATCTTTATTGTGCTGTGTCCTGTGGCACTCGGAAGTGCCCTATTAAAAATAAATAACATCAGTCAAGTCTGATTTCGATATTTGAGTACGTTTATTGGCTTTCAAATAGGATGTTCTCTATTTGTTTTACTTAATTAAAACTACTAACTGTTTAAAGAGTTTACTCAAGCCAGAAGCTATCAGAAAATTTGGACATGTATAAAAAAATCACGTTACAAAATGTTATATTCCAAAACGAGATAAGCCAATACACCACGATTTTTTATTAATGTCTAAAACTTTAAAGGGTGATTGTACTCATCATTATAAACAACTTTTCCCATGGGGCTTAAACTGAAATCGCGTAAAAAATCAGCTGTGCCATACAAAAAGTTCATTGACCTTGGATAAAATGTATGGAACAGCTGTTTTTTTTGCGATTTCATCGTCGACTCCATAGGAAAAGTTGTTTATAATAGTGAGTACAATAACCCCTTAAAGTTATATACATTATTAAAAAAGTGGTGTTTAAGTAGGTACTAAAGTTAAACATACATTATATTTTTTTGCTCTGTTTGTGAAAATTCTTTAAATTCTACCATAATATATTTCGTGACACGTTCCAATGTATATTATGTATATTTTGCAATTATTTAATTTTAAAAGAAGCCAAAGACCCAAGTTACCGACATAGTTCGCAAGGTTTGCAAGTTGAAGTGGCGCAGGGCAGGCCACATCGCTCGAAGAACTGACAACCGATGGGGAAGAAAGGTTCTTGAGTGGCGACTGCGAACCGGAAGACGCAGCGTAGGAAGGCCTCCTACTAAGTGGACCGACGACATTGTAAAAGTCGCGGGCAACCGGTGGATGCAAATGGCAGGTTGCCGTGCAGTGTGGCGGTCTAAGGGGGAGGCCTTCGTTCAGCAGTGGACGTCTCCGGGCTGATGATGATGATTTAATTTCAACATAATAATTATGTAAAGTATATTTTCCAAAACGTGTAGATACATTTACTTACATACAAAGTTTTAATTATCACACTAATATTTTCAATGCGAAAATGAGTCGCGTGTGTGTCTTCGCGTCAAAACGGCTAAACGGATTTGGATGAAACTCGGAATAGAGCTTGTTTCCCGGAAAACATATAAGCTACTTTTTTATCATCACCATCACCATTTTTCATTTCATCATCTCGCGGGTGAAACCGCAAGGCGCAGCTAATACCATCTAACAAGCAATAACTAACTTGCTTGCTTACCATCTAACAGAATTCCTGATAGAAACCAGCGACGGTGATAATGGAATGGACGGGCCTAGCGCTTGCAAATCGATCAAAATTAACACGACAACACAATCAAGCATACCTAGCTAAAAGTATGCATATTACATTTGCCGGAAAATAGAGATAACGAATCTAATTACTGCATGACAAAAAGAGAACACATGTACATGTATTAGAAGTTTGTATTGTCGTATCGTACGGCTCGCATGTCGTAAAGGCGGAGTATGACTGAAGCTAGTGGAGAGCTGGCGCTCAACGTATAGTCTTCAAAATCCGTGCGCTTATTTCCCGTCCATTCATCTTATCATTGTCGCTGGTAGAAGCCGATAAATACCTGCTATAAACACAGTTGCTACCATTTGTTACTCTCTCATTTCCTGTTGTAAATTAAAATTATATCCATTAACAAGCAATCTCAGTTTTAAATAACGTCGTTGTTTTACGATAATTTTGTTAAGTAAGGTAATTGGAATAATTATCAAGAAACTTGAAAGCCTTGTGATGTTTGTGTTTTTATTTAACCCCAGAGCAAAAAGGGTATGTTATAAGTTTGACGTCAGACTGTGGCATTGTAGCCCCCAAACGGCTGAACCGATTTTGATTAAAAAAAATGTTATGTTACGAATGTTATAAGACTGTCAATCTTCTTAGTAAATAAATATGTGCTTACAAACAGTTTCTTAAATATTAATCTTAAACACTTCAAACACTTTTTTTAACATAATAATTATTAATCTCCGCGTGTTTTTGCTTTATATACAGGGTTAGTTATAATCAGTTAGCATGCTTTAAAGGGCATATTATGTACATCAAAACAAACAACTTTTACTATGACCCAACACTGAAATCGCTAAAAAAAAATATCAGCTGTTCCATACTAAAGTTCATCGACCTTGCGCAAAATGTATGGAACAGCTGTTTTTTTTTGCGATGAATGTTGGCCCCATAGTAAAAAATATTTAGTTAAGTGACATTGTAAAAGTAGCGGGCAACCGGTGGATGCAAATGGCAGGTTGTCGTACAGTGTGGCGGTCTCAGGGGGAGGCCTTCGTTCAGCAGTGAACGTCTCCGGGCTGATGATGATGATGAAAATAACTTTTAATCATGTACATAATTTATACAGTTTTTTTTTTGATGAGAATGAAAAGCGAATATCTCCTTTATTACATTAGACAGAACGCTTCTTTTTCTGCGATTGTTTTCGTAACATTTCATTATTCTCTCTTCCGATTACTCGGAAATAGACAATCGACATAGTTTCCGTACCTTCCGAACAATATCTATCTCTACTGACATTGTAAATGCAAAAATGTGTACGTTTGTCCTTTTTAGTGTTCCATTCCCAAAGGGTATAAACGCATTTCTCACGTCCACACAAACCCAATGATCGATTGACAACCGTCCGATTCGTGATGACCATGAGGTTCTGCACAAAAATATTTCTGTAGCAGTACAAGAACTACCGACAAATACGGAATACGTTTTTGATACAAAATTATACGGCAAAAGTAGTTTTTCTATTGAACTCTCAGTTAACATACATTTGTATAACGGTATGTGTTACACAAATGTATGGTAATATAAACATAACGTAGCACATAGGTGTTATTTTTGATAGTGTTTGTACTAACTAAAGAGCTGAAAATGTTTTTTTTTTTTTTTGTTTTATTTATACGGGAATACTCACGTTTAATTAAATCGGATACTCCACTATAGTTTCGATCCCATCCGGTGACCTTTTTCAAATAGTGAAAACAGAGCCCAACGCGCGTGCAGCTGCGTCCTGCTTAGCACTGCGGGCCGCTGCGCGTCGCGCGCGTGATGACAGCGGTTGCTCTGCGGGCGAGGGGGTGGGGGCGGGTAGAGTGTAGTGCTGCGCCGGCGCTCTCTGGAGCTCTTCATCACTGGAATCTTCTCGTGCGGTGTCGGGAATATTCCAGCACGCGGAGTCGGCTATAGTCGGAGTATCCGATTTAATTAAACGTGAAATAAATAAATAAAAACCGTAAACCCGTATAAATAAAACAAAAATGTGTCAAAACCACGTCAGTTTTCATAATATAATTTATTTGTTGTTTTTGTCGCAACACGGTTAAACAAAAAACATTCGAATTCAATTTCTACTACCTGGATGACATACTTATTCATAATTTCCTTTTTATTGATTTATAACAGTAATTGCTAATGAACTGATTTCGATAAAATTTATATGGGACCATCTCTGAAGTATCACTTAAAAAACAAAAAAAAGCATCAAAATCAATTTAGAATTGGTGGCGGAGTAATCGCGTACGGCACCAACAAAAAAAAACAGCCGAATTGAAAACCTCCTTTTTTGAAGTCGGTTTATAAAGTGATCTTATCTATAACTGTTACAACGAGTAGGTAGTGTTGCAGATTTGGTCCGCATCGATGTCGCCGCGCGCCGTTTGGCCAACGAGAGGGAATTAGAAATAAATTTGCGAAAAAACTATCAGCACATCTTTTAGGTTTCCTGGAAGAGATTATTTTTAGCACTAAGGCCGCCACTTCTTACACTAGTTAAATTCATTTAATTATTTCTTTGTAATTCTTGGTTTGAACAATGAACAGTTAATCAATCAATTATACAAAGCCATGTGAATATCAATATTATAATGGGACCGTAAAAATGGTTGGGCCCCTATAAAAAGGTTTTATAATTATGAATACCTACAAACAGTAATCGCCGCCGTTTGGCGAACTACGTATCTTAGGGCGAACTCTGTTCTAAGATTCTGTAAGAACAGAAGATATTTCTGATCTGATATTTTGAAGAGATAAGAGTAAAGCCGCGTGCACCAACATGTAGTTTCCCAATAAAAGAATACAGAAGCACGTCGGACAAACTTTTCTGTTTCCATTAACGTTAATAACAGCGTATTTTCGGATGAGTACAGAACAATTACGACGTCCTAACTTGTCCGAACTCTCCTAATAGGAACAATTGCCTCTTATCGTGGAGAACGAAAGTTAAAATCGCGTTATCGCGCTAACGAGACGGGCGGGATGTCGCGGGCTGAGGTGCGACATCTAGCGGCATTTATACAAGTCGTAGTAACTTATTAGCGAGTCCAATCCCGCGCCCGTACAGACGAACAGCCTTGTAGCTCAGTTGTAGCATGTCTACCTTCAGAGCTGTAGGGCGTGGGTTCGATCCCCACCCAGGACAAATATTTTTATGTGACGAACATAGATGTTTGTTCTGTGTCTGGGTGTAGTGTGTATTATAAGTATGAATTTACGAAAAAAATATGGTATATAAGTATTCTATCAGCTATCTGGTTTCCATAATACAAGCTTTGCATAGTATGGGGCTAGATGGCGCTGTGTGTAAAATGTCCCCCAATATTTATTAATTATTTTGAATTTACGTGCGGATTGTAGAGAACAAGATTTTTGACACTTCTGGACCTGGGGCCGTACCATGAACGCTTATTGTGGGCCCGAATAGGCTCAGCTACCGACGCTGTGCGACCGCGAACCATATTGCGGGGCGTTGAAACTCAGTCTCGCAGCGTCGGCAGCTGAGCCTATTCGGTCCTGCAATAAGTGGTTCACGGTAAGCCCCTGGGTATGTCGTAAACTGCATCTAGACCACCTCAACCACCGGAGGACGGGCAGCAGCGTCCTCTCGGTCGGTGGTGAGCATTCTGCGATCCCCAAGCCGCCTGCTGCGTGGGGATTATGGCACACATCACATCAACATCCGGAAGACGTCCACTGCTGGACGAAGGCCTCCCCCTAATTGGGTGGGTTTTCCATAATCCCCATGCTTGGCAGGCGGCTTGGGGATCGCAGTGTGTTACCACCGTTAACTAAGAGGACGCTGCTGCCCGTCTTCCGGCGGTTCTGGATGCAGGGGATTATAGCAACCCTTCCCTATTAAGGCGGAGGCCTTCGTCCAGCAGTGGACGTCTTCTGACTGATAGAGAGTAGTAGTAGAGTAGTAGTGTAAAAAATCATACCATGGGCACTTCGGTGAAGGAAACCATCTTGAAGGTACCTGCATATTTTATGTCCGAAGAAGAAATTCAATGGTGATGTGAATCCACCAACCAGCAAATGAGCCAGGGTGGTGGATGTGGCCCAATCGCCCTTCGAGGTTATGTCTAGCCGTGGACTATTACCTGCCTGAGTAGTTACCACTCTAAGAACTCTCTCTTCCTGTCTTTCTCTCCCATTTTTTTTTTTAATGATTTTAAAAATCTTTTTACAAAAATTAATCTAAGGGAAACAAAAATACTGTAAACCGGTATCGATATGAATAGTTCCCAAAACGCTGACGCCATTGCCTCGTTGAAAAGCAATACTCAACCCAATACTTACTTAGGAAAATACTTTTGACTTTTTGACCGATTTAATCTGCATTTGCCGCAATCTTAGAATTTCACTATGCCACAATTTAAAAAAACTCTTTTTTGCTAGGCCCTGTTTACCGCTAAGTTCTCGCGTCTCGCGCCACAGCCCGTGGAACGTTGCGGTTTCCCCGACGATGTTATTAGCTTGTAATCCAGGGTAACAGCGCAAACAGGCCGTTTTTATCGCCACTTGCTATTGATGACACTCCGATGGCTGTAAGCTGTAATACAATCGTAATGGAGAGACAAACAAGCCGATTACTATTGTTACGGACTATGTAATTACTTGGGTTTCTGGAAGAAAATGGAGCAAGCAAGTACTGGCCAATAAAAAGAAGATTCTGTCAGTCTTCGACCGTGACCACTGAAGAGAGACGTGACCGTTACCTACAACTACACTACGTCTCTAAATTCTCTATAGTCATCTACCACAGAAAAGCGAAAGCCACTACTACTAGCTACTTCTTATTTATTTATTTATTTCAACCCTCAAAAATGTACAGTTCTTAGACCAAAACTTTTTTAGTAAATTAACTTGTAAATGTAATATAATAGGTACAGGACTAGAAAACTATTTTCAAATTATAGCGCAAAAATATCAAAGACAATTTTGAAGCAGTACATTCTTATTTGAATAAAAAAGATCAACGTCAGGTTGGTGAGCAATAAGCTCGACTAGCAGTGTGAGTGCGCGGTGCGTGGGCGCGTACAGCGTGGTGTCGGGGCAAGCGGCGCGAGCAGTCGCAGTTCTTAGGTGTCTCTACCTAAACCTACTCTACCTCTACCATCTACTGTGGGTCAGATGCATTGAAGATCATTTTGACGTGCCGCCAGGTTTGAATATTTTTTTTAAGTAAAGGCGTGTGACTTTTTGACCTAGTTGATACAAAGTCCTAGTGGACCTGGGTATGTCCTAAAGCTGCATCCAGAACCACCGGAGGACGGGCAGCAGCGTCCTCTCGGTTAACAGTGGTGAGCATTCTGCGATCCTCAAGCCGCCTGCCAAGCGTGGGATTATGGCAACCCCTCCCTAAGATGGGAGAGACATTCGTCCAGCAGTGGACGTCTATTGGCTGATGATATGATAAAAGAATCCATGGGAAATTTATACAACTAGGCCATTTACGTATGGAAAATGTCATAAGCGTTTAATTTTGACTGCATACTAAATAACACGATTTAAAAAAAAACAGCAACCAACTTTAATTTCTACTAGCTGTATGACATATTTTCCAAATATTATGATTTATTCAAGTAATTTTGATTTAAAAACCAAACTAGGTAGTGAACTGATTTCGATAAAATTTATATGGGACCACCTCAGTCTGAAGTATCACCTACCAAGCAAAAAAAATCATCAAAATAGATTCATAATTGGCGGAGTAATCGCGTAACATAATACTAAAAAAAACACAATCGAATTAAGAACCTCCTTTTTTGAAGTCGGTTGTAAATTACGCCGTTTTAAAGGACACTGTGGTCGGATGACACGTGACACGTTAAATTCTCGGTCACGGTTTGTTACACAACGGCAATCGTCAAGTCATCTCAAATAAGTCACTTTCGTGCGACGTTGAAATCTGACATTAGAGCAGAGTACTCGGCCTTTACCTGTGGCGTATGTAATCTTGTTTTCAACCGACTTCAAAAAAGGAGGTTCTCAATTCGACTGTATGTTTTTTTTTTCATCTGTATGTTACGCGGTTACTCTGCCAATTGTGAACTGATTTTGATGTTTTTTTTTGGTAGGTTTGGTAATACTTCAGAAGTAGTCCCGTATAAATTTTATCGAAATCGGTTCAGTAGTTTGGTTTTTAAATCAAAATTACTAGAAAATATGAAGATATCATCCAGGTGAAGATATCATTCGGAGGTGAAGTCGGATCTGTTTTGTTTTTAAAAGCATATTATGTAAAAGAAAGAAAGAAAGAAAGAAAATTTACTTTATTCGAGACAAAAAAAAAATAGGGCGGGGTTCACACAAAAGTTCATACTAAAGAAAGAAATTTAAATAATAAATAAATAGTGAGCACCTATATTCTTTGTCACGAAACCGATCCCAACTCAGCGTAATGCTGGTTGCTAACAACCAGCGCTGGTATTCTGTTGGGACCGGCCAATTATGTTGCCTAAAGTGCATTGCCATTCAACATGGATTGACAATGACATGCTAGATATGCTTCTGAAAGCCGTCACATACGATAAAGATGTTATAATGATTAACGTTATCTTAGAACTTAGAACATATTTCAATATCGCTACTCGAAAATTTATAATATCTTCGTCATTGGTGCTGCTTCAATCAAAAATGTAAGGGTAACGATATTGAAATATGTTCTGAGATAAGATTAAATAAATTATAGCATCATTGTAAGTGACGACCTTAAGTGGTTTGCTTATTTGGGTTGCCTCAATAGTTTCAGTCAGGTACAGGTAATATTATTTTTTTGTGTTAGACGGAGGTTGTAAGTAATAATAATAATAATATAATAAATAAAAATAATAATATAATAAAAAAAAAAATATAATATAATAATAATATAATAAAAAAAAAAAAAAAAACACCGCTGACAGACAGTCGTCGAAGTGATAATTATAATTAATTTTCTAATATTTTGCACTCGTGACGAAGCAAAATTACCATTTAAGACAACAGTGAACAGCCGCAACCCGTTCGTATATATTTATTTACAGCAAAACCTGAACAAATCATATTAAAATCGATTTTATTTTGGCTGATGACATTTGACAGTTCAACGTCTAAAGAAATGGAATATCAACAACGAATATTTATAAATGATTACACGATCACAATCTCGACGAAATACAGCGGAACGTAACGCACGACCACCATCACCGCCCGCTCCATCTTCTCCGAGCGCTTCGTCGGGGGATGACGTGTTCCTCACCCCCCGTGAGTCGAGCGTCTCGTCGAGCAATAGCGATGTGAGCGGGCCACGGACACCGGCGCCACCACCACCTGCGCGTCGGGAACGTCCTCCGCTGCCGGCACGCCTGGGGCCTGCGGGGCTACCTGCCTCGCGCCCGGCTCTCGCTGCCGGTGGTGTAGTGCGTCGCATGCGATGGTCTCAGACTAATAATGAGAATTGCATGCGCGCCTATTATGGGGCTACAGAGGGGGGAACCAATCTGTCAGCGTACCGAGTTAGGATGCTGCCTTTGTTTCAGGCCCTTGAACCGACCGTCACCGTGTCTGCCCAGCGACTATCAGATCAAGTGCGGGCTATCCAGCGGCTCAACCTGCTGGATCAGTCCCTGCTTGATCGGCTCCGCCTGGAGGCGCAGTCTGCTCGTCCTACGCCTGCGTCGACGCGGGACTTGGATGTCGCGTCGTCAGCCCCGACACTGGCTTTAGTGCCGACGTCGGCGGCGACACTAGTGACATCTGCCGATCCCGTAGTCGATGAAGGCGACTGTACGGGTATGAGTGTGTCTACCCAGGTGAGTGAGCAATTGAGGAGGGCTTTGGAGGACGCGATTGGTCAGTATCGATTCACACCTAACTCTAGGCCGCGACTACCGCGTTTGCCTACTCATAGACGTAATCTAGCGCTAATGGGAGCTCTGAACGCTTTGCTAGCCCCGTACTTGAGGGCTAGCGAAGACCTAACTGATACCCACTCGATTTTTTACTGCGGTGCTATCGCGGCGTGTCGTGTTGCACGTGTTAAGTTTCCGGACACTAACCGTGCACCGCGACCCGCCGGAGATGTGCCCGCGTGGCAACTACGAATCGAGCGGCGTATCAGCACGTTCAGGACTCTCATAGCAAAGCTGATCTGCTTCAGCCGGGGGAATAATCGCCCCCGAGTCATGCGTTTCGTGACTCAGGCCTTTGCGGGGACTGGTATTCGGCCCCAGCAATATATGGCTAATGTGACGGAACGCATTGACTATCTGAAGCAGAAAGTCTACGCGTGGGCAAACCGTATCCGCCGCTATAGAGAGCGTGTGGATAGATATTGGCAAAATCGCCTCTTCCAAAGTGATCAAAGGAAGGTGTACCGAAACTGGGAAGGAAACGAGCAACGTGTGAGCGACGGACAGCTACCAGATGCTAGCGCCATGACTAATTTCTGGCGCGGCATTTGGTCGGTGCCCGTCGAGCACACCGAGGGTGATTGGATGCGTGTTGTCGAACGGGAATGTGAGTCCATCGAACCCATGGGGTCTATTTTAATAGACCCCGTAGACGTTAGTTGTGCGATTCGTACGGCACAGAACTGGAAAAGTCCTGGGCCGGACGGGTTGCACAACTTTTGGATTAAATGGTTTCGGTGCTCACATGACCGTTTAGCGACACAATTTCAAGAAGCTCTCGAGCTCGGTTCCCTCCCTAGTTTCATGACAACCGGTGTCACCTTCCTGCTCCATAAGTCCGGTAGTACCACGGAACCCAAAAATTACAGACCCATCACCTGCTTGCCTACCATCTACAAGCTCCTTACATCTATTCTGAGCACTAAAATTAACGCGCACATTGTTGCGAACAATGTTTTGGCCCCCGCTCAGAATGGATGTAGGGTTGGGTCCCGTGGTACTAAGGAGCTCCTCCTCATCGACATGGCCATTAGCCAACAAGTTCGGCGGAACAAAGGAGCCCTTTCCGCTGCCTGGATCGACTATAAGAAGGCCTATGATTCAGTGCCTCATTCATGGCTGGAGAGGATTTTAGAGTTGTATCAAATTGATGCAACTCTTAAATCATTCTTAGGCGCATGCATGAGGCAGTGGACCACAGTTCTTCGTCAGCCAGGTGGTGGAAATGGCTCCTCTGATTCGCAGGACTTGATAAGGATTGAGCGAGGCATCTTCCAGGGTGATAGTCTGAGTCCATCGTGGTTTTGCCTAGCACTGAACCCTCTCAGCACATTGCTGAAGGATTCAGGACTAGGCTATCGGCTTCGAAGGGGGGGTGAAGTCATTTCTCACCTTCTGTACATGGATGATCTTAAGCTGTTTGCACCAAAACACCAAGACTTGTTGGAGTTGCTAAAAACCACACAGGTTTTTAGCAGCGCCATCAGTATGGAATTTGGTGTAGACAAGTGTGCGGTCATGCGTGTGCAGCGGGGGAAAGTTGTAAATTCTCCGGATTTACAACTTTCTGAGATAATGACTCTCAGATCTCTCTCTGAGGCCGAGACCTACAAGTATCTAGGTATGTCAGAGTCGTTGGGTATATCAGTAGTGGACATCAAAAAATCAGTGAAGGAGCGCTTCTTTTGTCGGCTGACAAAAGTACTCAACAGTCTTTTGTCTGGCGGCAACAAGGCGCGTGCCTTTAATGGTTGGGTGATGCCTCTACTGATATACTCCTTTGGCATACTTAGGTGGACTCAGACTGAGCTGGACGCCCTGGATAGAAGAGTCCGTCAACTGCTCACTGCGCATCGCATGCTACACCCACGCTCATCTGTTATGAGACTGTACATTCCACGGAAGTGGGGGGGTCGTGGCTTTTTAAACGCCAAAAACCTCCACAATCGTGAAGTGTGCAGTCTCAGGGATTATTTCCTTAACAATGAGTGTGGGATGCATCGCGATGTAGTGACAGTTGACAAGGGGCTCACGCCGCTCTCCTTGGCAAACGAGAACTGGCGCACACCATCGGTGCTAAGCACCGACGACCGCAAGGAAGTATGGAAAAGCAAGGAGCTGCACGGGCGGTTCTATCGGGTTCTATCGGGCCCCGATGTGGACTTGCTCGCGTCGGTGAACTGGTTGCGCTTCGGGGACCTCTTTGGGGAAACTGAGGGGTTTGCCTGTGCAATTGCGGATGAAGTTATCAAGACGAACAATTACCGGAAATATATCATGAAGGACGGTACGGTCGACATATGTCGGGCATGCCATCGTCCCGGGGAATCTCTCCGACATATTATTTCCGGTTGTTCGCATCTTGCTAACGGCGAGTATTTGCACAGGCATAACCAAGTGGCCAGGATCATCCACCAGCAACTTGCTCTTCAATACGACCTTGTCGAGTCGGAGGTGCCGTACTATAAGTACGCACCAGCTCCAGTTCTCGAGAATGGTCGTGCTTTGCTCTACTGGGACCGCTCCATCATCACGGACAGGACTATTGTCGCCAATAAGCCTGATATCGTGATGGTGGATCGGTCCCAGCGCCGGGCAGTGCTCGTCGACGTCACCATCCCACATGACGAGAATCTCGTAAAGGCCGAGAAGGACAAACTCAGCAAGTACCTTGACTTGGCTTTCGAGATAACCGCCATGTGGGATGTTGACTCGACGATCATTGTCCCGATAGTCGTTTCGGCAAACGGTCTCATAGCGAAGAGCCTCGACCAATACCTCAAGAGGCTCTCGCTAGACGGTTGGGTCAAGGGTCAGATACAAAAGGCAGTGGTACTTGACACGGCACGCATTGTCAGGAGGTTCCTCACTCTGCAGCCCTAACCACCGGCAGCTTGAGCCCTGCCCCGCTGCTGGCGGCACCCTAGTTTTTAAGTTTTTTATAATTTGTATTTTTGTATTCTTATATTTATTGTAAAAAACTTAAATAACTAAGAATTTAAATAAATACGTGTATAATAATATAAAAGGCAGTGGTACTTGACACGGCACGCATTGTCAGGAGGTTCCTCACTCTGCAGCCCTAACCACCGGCAGCTTGAGCGCTGCCCCGCTGCTGGCGGCACCCTAGTTTTTAAGTTTTTTATAATTTGTATTTTTGTATTCTTATATTTATTGTAAAAAACTTAAATAACTAAGAATTGAAATAAATACGTGTATAATAAATAATATAATAATAATAATAATTTATTCAATCACAAACAAAATGTACAATATATTGTTACTAAAATTAAATTAACTTAGTAAATAGAAATTAACTTTTATTCACATTGTACTACTCATCTATTGGTCACGTTAGCAGCCGTGCTAGGATACCCTGTGTTACGGCTGCTACGATTCCATCCACCGGTGGCTGTCCTATAATTATTATTATCATAATTTACAATTTAATTTCAAAGTACAAAATTCTGTATCTAGTAGATTCAATCTGCATGCTCAATGCTCAGTATACATTCATATGGGAAGAGAAGTAAACTAGGTATTTGATGCTAACAACGCCATCGTAACGCCATCAGCCATAATAAACGTCCACTGCTGGACGAAAGCCTCCCCCTTAATAGAGGGGTGTTGCCATAATCCACACGCTTGGCAGGCGGCTTGGGGATCGCAGAATGCTCACCACCGTAAACCAAAAAGACGCTGCTGCCCGTCCTCCGATGGGTCTGGTTGCAGTTTAAGGACATACCTAGGTCCCAGGTTGTAAGTATTTTGTTTTAATTAAAAATTCCCTTGAAATGTATTTGCAAAAATGTTTATGCTAAATCTACAATTGACTCACGCGCTTATCTTTCACCTCTCTAGAATGTAAACCCTCTCTGCGTTTAAATAAAGTTATTATAGTTTTTGTACAAAAAAACATTTTAATCCCAAAAAATACTAGCAACATTACGAGACTTATGAATAATTATAATCTTTTGGCTTAATTGTGGAACAAAGGGCGTCAACGGTAATTTATGTGGGACGGTGTGTTCTGGGTGTGAGTTGGAACTGCTGTGATTCAGACGTCTCAAAGGCGCGTCCACAAAGAAGCAAATGATTCATTATACTTAGTACACAGGTTAAGTGCGGTTTTCATTACGTAGATCCTAATATTTTTCTAGAACATTTGTAATGAATAACTAACTCGACTTGAGTTGCGCCCGTACAAAATGCAAACTCGTTATTTATGATTTATACTTTTCCAACAAAACATTGATATATCTTAAAAACAGATCGGTCCGCTCTACGCTTAATTGCCATACCCTCATTTGGGTCATTATGTTATTATGTTATTAATATTAGTTTTACATAATACATAATGTGCAATAAACGATTTGACTTTGACTTTGAACACACCAACCTAGATATTATCAAACTTCAGTAGAAATTCGATCCGTTTCGGTATCCGTGACTTTATCCGAAATTCCTGGAAAAAATGTATAAGCTCCTCTACCAAATTTCATCCAAATCCGTTTTGAGTGATTGAGTAATAACAGACATACAAACTTTCACATATTTTATGATTTTAATTGAGCATTTTGATTTTCTCTATTCTTTCATCGGTCACACATTCAAATGCGGCTATTAAAAGCGTTTTTGAAGTTCTATGATTATAATATAGAAGGGATATTTACCGTGATTATGTTCTGAACTGAGCTCCCAATATTTTCTTAAATTCAGAACATGACCGCGATAATTTAAAACAGTGTTTTATTAAATTATTTTTACTTAAATTATTCTTGACTTGTAGCATTGACAATAATCCGTAAATTTTTGTAAGTAGTTTTAACTGTCATAATTCTTTTTTTAATTTATATTTAACACAAAGATGTTTTTTCCCACTAATAGGGCAGATGACTGATGTTTAAATCGTTGAAACCAATAGCTTTGATGAAGAATTAAAGTAAATATAGTATGTTTATTGAAAAAATTATTTAAATCGGTTAATAATGTTCTGATATACTAGCGTTTAAAGTTTTTGTTAGAGACAACTATGTCCCTTTCCCACAAAACAAAAAAATACGTCACGCCTTACTTGTCAGAATAGAATTTATATGGCGTACAGAGAAGTGACGTCACGATTTGCTGTGTCGCCTCTCTGTCTAGCATGATATTAAAATGCTTATTAGTTGCTTATATTTGATCAGATTTTCATTTTCTTTTTATTAATCAGCTATATTTATGGCCCACATTTTAATAGGACAATAAAATAAACTAGTCATCTAGCCTATTGGCTTAATTACTTACCAAGTAAGTATGGCTGATTGTAAAGCATTGATGACGTTTACGTGTCATATCTGTAACGTCTGAGAAGGTACATGCGTCAAACAATGAAACTGCGGCTTAACCGCGTGTAGCCGCGATTGCATGTCGTCGGCAGCCGCGCGTCATTGGTAACAAACGAGCTCGCGACAAAAGCTGCCTACAGCTATCGATTAGACGATACGCAGAATGTCAACTCCAAAAGTTGTTACATGACATAAAGAGACAGCACTAGTGCGGCATAAATCCAGATTTTGTACCGTAATTTTTTTTCGGGTTTTCAAATTATTAATCTAACGCAAATACATTGTAAGTCGTAAGTATAGTCAAGCAGGTCGTCACCTATAACCTACAGTCGGAGTATCCAACTTAATTAAACTTAATCCCGTTAGTTTTTTTTTGTTTTTTTATTTTTATTTATGGGCTTTCGTTGGACTGCCATCTCGACTCATGAAAACAAAAATAATGATAAGGTTTCATTTAGAGCAATAGAATTCAAGAAGTGGCGTAAAAAATTAAGATTGCTAATAAGTAACGTTAGGAGAATCCAGAAAATTATGACCACATGTATTCAACACATCATCAGCCAAAAGACATCCACCGCTGGACGAAGGCCTCCCCCTTAATAGGGAGGGGTTGCCATAATCCCACGCTTGGCAGGCGGCTTGGGGATCGCAGAATGCTCACCACCGTTAACCAAAAGAACGCTGCTGCTCGTTCTCCGGCGGTTCTGGATGCAGTTTTAGGACATACCCAGGTCCAATTGTATCAACATTGGATGAATTTTTTTAGGGAAAAAGAGACGCGGCCCTCATATATCCAGAGATGATCAATACGCACTGATATTGACGATTATGAGGTTAAATATTGCAAATCTACCATTTTTCAGCGCTTCTGTGATGCAGGTTAACCTTACTGAATATAGAGAGCTAACTTTCTCTTAATTATCTACTCCGGCCTACAGTTAGATACACCGCTCACTCTTAGATATAACACTTCTACCGAGCTAGGATAACGAAAGCTTTTACAGTAGGATTACTGTTTTTACTACGTGGGGTAAAATAAATACCAACTACTAGGTACCTACTTCGTATCTTTCCGTTTCTTCAGAAATACTTAGCTTAGATTTAAGATATCAGGCCACTTTATAACTTTTGGAGCTCTGTTGGTAGAATTTATCTGTGTATAGGGTGTGGGTTCGATTTCCATCATGGCAAATATTTATGTAAAGATATAGAAGTCTGTTCTGTATCTGACTGGATACATAATATTAAAAGTATGACCAGATCTGATATTACAAGTAGAATAACATACCTATGGTATTCTACCAGATCTGTTCATTCTTTTTTTTTTTTTTTTTTTTATTATATGAATAGTATGCCTATTTTTTTATTATGCTTATGTTTTATAGACTTACGTTTGATTATTTATATTAAAAAATATATACTTCTATATTATTTGATTTACGATTAAGTTATGATAGATATTAATTTCCTAGCATGAGAAAACCATAACACTTACTCTCCACTAGTAGTAGTAGGATACTTTCTAGTACTAGAGGCTGGCTAGCTACCATCCTCAAATTTAATATCTTCCAGCAGCCTCACTTGAGAGCTTGTTCCCATTCTAGACAAGATGTGATAAAATAATGCCATAAAATGATTCAACACTAATGCCGCAACTGGTGGTCTGATATAAAAATAAAAACCCACAAGGCCTCCCAGGCCTTTTTAATTTTTTTTAGTCTTGAGAGTAATTCTTATCTATTGATACTTCTATAATCTCGAATGACTTCATTCCAAAAACTTTGAAGAGTTATCGTGTCTTATTAAATCTGAAAAAGCGTCTTTTGAACTTCGTCCGCTTTATTTCCACGTTAGAACTCCGTAACGAGCCTTTACTAACGGCCATGAGCGAAAAAGCGAAAAAATCGGGATAAAAACCGGACTAAATACAGGGCGTACTTAAGTTAGGTCGGGGGGCGGGGACGGATGCTACATTAACGGCCAATAGGAGGTCACGTGGCATGATTTAAATAAATGTCCATTCGACAACACTGATACATTCAATTTCAAATAAATACATGACGAAGATTAGGATAATTTCTAGGGCTTGATCGTTGTGGAAATACGACTGCAAAAAAAACTCGATAGTATGTTTTATGAAAGTTACATCAAAATCGCAAATTTAAATCTTTATTATCAACTAAATACTCACAATGAGATCTTAAAACTTTGAATAACAATAAGGGAGGACTTGAACGTTTTAAATTGGAAAATGTAAGAAGAAATACCTAAACTATCGAGCGTTGGAACCAGTTTAAATGGGTTCTTTCCTGCCGCCTGGGTCACGCAAAGAGGGTTATTTGAGCTGACGTAGAGAATAAGAATAGCACACCAATTTATTATAAATGCGTTTTTTTTTAAATCTACGATTATGTATGTATATTCGTTACATTTACACGATGTAAAAGCTAAAAAAATTACAATGAAATATGTTTTTTTTGTTTACGGTAAATCTTGTTTGCTTACCAGTGGCCCTGAGACGAATAAGGTGGTTATATGAGGCTCTCCCTGGACTAGCGTATAAACAATATTTTATTCCTGAAAATATACTGTTCCCGCATAATAGCGGGCGAAATTGCAGAGCACTGCTAATTTTTTTAAGAATATGAACCGCAGCTATTTTGTCATGTGTGTTTACTTCTGTCCACATCACATTCAATCAGATTGACGTTAGAGCGACGGAGACAGAACAACATCGTTTTAAAATAACTAAGTTAAAGCCATGCTTACTGTCAGACAAAGGTCTTGCTCGTTCTACCACCACAGATACAATATTAAAAAAGAATATTTTTATTATACCCCCAAATCAACAAATCTTCCTTAACTACGTCCACAAAGCCTGAAAAAGCTAATGAAAGTTCTTTGAAAATTGCCTATTATTCGCAGTATAAAAGCAAGAAGAATTTCATACTTCGGAGTTAAGTAGTTAATAATTCCTTTAAGGGAATGTTTTCAAACCGGGTACCTTTTAGTTAAATAGTTTTGAGGAAGTTGCCACGGCTTGCGGGGTGTCGTCTGACGATTTGCCGCAAGACCTATTCTCATAGCGATTTACCTTCTACTGTTAAAAAATTATACAAGCATACATTTTCCCTAGAGAGACAAATTTGAAAATAGGTGAGCAAAGTGATTCTAGAAAATTCAGTATAAGTAAATTATATAAGGTAAGGTCAAGTTTGTAAAGAGTTGTTTTTTATTTTTAGTAATTAATATTACTATGTTTTTAATTGACTGACCTGAATATGTCCTAAAACTGCAACCAGAACCACTGGAGGACGGGCAGCAGCGTCCTCTCCGTTAACGGTGGTGAACATTCTGCGATCCCCAAGCCACCTGCCAAGCGTGGGGATTATGGCAACATCTCCCTATTAAGCAGGAGGCCTTTGTCCAGCAGTGGACGTTTTCTGGCCGATGGGTGTGTTTAATTACTATGACCTACACCCACTCGTCGCAGCGCTCTGTAGTTTTATCTGCTCTACCGTCCAGGAACCGTTTATTAGGAAAAAGTTATGTATGTGTTATTTCAAGATAGAAGCTACATACCGAATTTCACTCAAATCCTTTTACATGACAAGTGAAGAAGTAACAAATGAAAAGTTTAATGTACACATAACATTGTTACACTAACACACAAACACTACCACTCACTAACTTTCGCATTATAATATTAGTGTAATTTAAGCATCAAGCTATGATTATCTATTTTATATCAGCATATTTTAACCGACTTCAAAAAAAGAGGTCTCAATTCGGTTGTATGTTTTTGAAATGTTTGTTACCTCAGAACTCTTTCATTTAGCGATTTGGAATTAAAGTCGATTGTTAATTTTTTTAAGTACACTTTTATTATGTCTAATTTTGGATTGTATATGCTGATGTATTGATTTTTAAAGACATTTTAGCCCAAAAATAGATAAGCCGTAATTATTATTATGCTTCAACTCCGATGTATTGCCTTTCTAGCCAACGAGAGACAATAATTATACTTCTATTTATTCTTCACACTCTCTCTTCTCGCGTTGGTCTATTCTAATCGAAACTTCTCGTTGACCCATTGCACAGACTTTTTTGGCAACTATAATCAGATCTCCTTGTAGACAGCTTCCTCCTATGACTTGCACCGAACACTCTAGTCAAGAAGTTCGTAATGTCGTTCTGGAAAGTTCGCTTTGTGAACGGAGCTGAGGACTTGCGCGATACGTAGCTTGAAACGGGAGACTATTTACTTGATGCATGCATGCCCGGTATTGAACATTCAACCAGTGAAGCTCAAGCTTAATCCTGGTGACAATCTAAGAGAATTAACTCTATCCACTACCCGGATCAATTCTAAAATCGAAAGTCACGAGGTCTAGGACTTGATACATGGAAACAGCTTAAAACAATTGTAAGCACATCGATATCAACAAATATGTTAAATTCAGATTAGTTCTACCAGTTCATCATCAGCTCGGAGACGTCCACTGCTGAACGAAGGCCTCCCCCTTAGACTACCACACTGTACGACAACCTGCCATTTGCATCCACCGGTTGCCCGCAACCTTTACAATGTCGTAGGTCCACCTAGTGGGCCTTCCTACGCTGCGTCTTCCAGTTCACGGTCGCCACTCAAGAATCTTTCTTCCCCATCGGTTATCAGCTCATCGAGCGATGTAGCCTGCCCATTGCCACTTCAACTTGCAAACCCTGCGAGCAACGTCGGTGACTTTGGTTCTTTGGCGAATATCCTCGTTCCGGATTTTATCGCGCAAAGTAACTCCGAGCATACCTCTCTCCATTGCCCGTTGTGTGACTCTGAGTTTCTCCAAAAGGCTAGGAGTTAAAGACCACGTTTTAGTTCTATATGTCATCACTGGTAACATACACTGGTTGAAGACCCTTATCTTCAGAGACTGCGGGATTTTGGTCGAGAAGATATTACGCAATTACCCGAACGCTGCCAATCCGATTTTTTATTTTAACGGGCGACCTCTTTGTCGTAGTTGCACCTACCTAACTGAACAGTCTGTCCAGGGTAGTTGTAGTGGTCAACAACTTCAAAAGTATCGTTCCCAACAACAACCGGTACGGGTACAACATGGCCATTGGACATGATCTTTGTCTTGTCCATGTTCATTTTAAGACCCACCTGTTAAGAAACGTTACTGAGGTCGCTGAGCATAATATTGAGGTCCTTCAACGACTCTACCATGAAGACTATATCATCGGCAAAGCGAAGGTGAGTGATGTATTCGCCATTAATGTTGTAGTAGTTCTACCAGTTCGACAAGGTCAATAAACATTTATCCACGTATATGAAAACCAAAGCGAGTGATTTTAGATACACGCAACTTTCGCATTTATAATTATTACTAGCTGCGCCCGGCGGTTTCATCCGCGTGGTGATGATTAACGTCATGATGATGATGATAATGATGATGGTAGAAAGTGTTATAGGCCTGGATGCTGTTTCATCCCCCGTTTCACCCCCTTAAGGCAACTCTGTCAAAAAATATTGAAAACACGTGTTTTTTTTATTTTTAATCACCGA
The DNA here is from genome assembly GCA_905404285.2 of Erannis defoliaria. Classification (NCBI taxonomy): domain Eukaryota; kingdom Metazoa; phylum Arthropoda; class Insecta; order Lepidoptera; family Geometridae; genus Erannis; species Erannis defoliaria. The sequence goes on along the minus strand of FR990076.1, from coordinate 17,449,002 downwards.
TCCAAATAACAAAAAGGTTCAACACGAAGGTTGAACCTTTTTGTTACAGGTTTAGTTGTAATCAGTTAGCATCCTTTTTTCAATCAGCTGTTTTTTTTTGCAATTTCTATGTTTGCCCCTTAGTAAAAGTTGTTTGTTTTGATGTACAGAATATGCACTTAAAAGGACGCTAACTGATTACAACTAACCCTGTATATAGATTAGTTTGTTTATAGTATTAGTTTATCTTGTAAGCGGCTCGGGTGTCTGCCACTTTATAGCAAGCGGATGGGCTGGGAAATAATTAAGATTTCCGTAATATAGCGGGTGGGACCACAGGGCGATACTAGTATCTCATACTGAGCTATAGAATACAGACGCAAATGTGTGTGTAAGTGTAAAGGGAATATGTAGAGAACGTTTAGCATTGTCATTTACCACAATTAACTTGAAATTAAGTGCTTCGTTAGGTTGAAATATGGCACGATACGAGTATAAGTTTCCAGCGTTCGTGTTCGAATGTTGGGCAAAGGCTTCTGCGATGTATCGTAAATTACTCTCACTGTATTAATACTTTACTTTTTAAGCTCAGTCTCTGTCTGTCTATTTAGTAACGTATTTTGTTTAAATGGTGGAATTGGTTTAGTTAATAAAATTACAAAATATTAGAGGATTGATCCATTCCGCAAACACATGTTTTCAAATATAAAAAATCTAAAAAATCTTATATAAATGGTTGAATTTACATAAGTTTTTTTGTATACAATCAAGTGACAAGACGAGCAGGACGTTACCTGGTGGTAAGCGTCACGCTTGCCACTAACAGAAGCAGTCCCAGAATTGTTAACTTGCGAACACAATCCTGCGCCGCACTGCACTGCGCTCGTCACCCTGAGATATTAGATGTTAAATCTCTTCATATCCAGTAATTTATCTGGTAACATTGTCCTTCAAACCGAAACATAGTAATGCTTGCACACTACTGCTAGGCGGTAGAATATAGAAATATAGTAAAAAACAAAAAAATTAAGAAGATAAATGAATGAGTGTATTAATAATAATAATAACATTTATTTCAGAAAAAACAATAATTGTTACACAAAGAAATCAAATTAATGAGTTAATTAATGGAATGAACGGCCGGTGCCTAGTATGGGACGCGACATGTGTCAGCGCCGTCGCCGCCTGTCACCTGAGTCGCACCGTCCACTCGCCAGCAGCTGCAGCGGAGGATGCCGCTCTCAAAAAACGGCAGAAGTACGCAGCAATAGAGCCGCATTACTTTTTCGTTCCCATCGCGGTTGAGACGATGGGCTGCTGAGGCATTGAGTCCAAAATTCTGGTCGGTAAAATAGGGCGTAGGTTAAGGGACACAGCCAGGGACTCCCGCTCCGGCTTGTACCTGGTGCAAAGGTTAGCCATTGCAATCCAGCGCGGGAACGCAGCTAGCGTTATGGGCACCTTTGCACCAGGTACAGTTAGGGGTGGGTTATTTGATTGAGACTTGTGACTATTATTAATTTATATAATATGCGGTTTTTGACATTGCCTAATAAACATATTATCGATACATTTATGTAATAAAAAATAAATTAATTCAATTATCAATTGGAAAAGGAAGAACATACAAAAATAAAGAACCAGCTAAAACACCACACAGTTATTTTTGACAATGACGCCACGGCAGCACGTGTCTTGAGCCAGTGTCTCAGGACAGGCTCGTCGTAAGCATAGATTACCTAACTGAAGTTTATAAGGAGCCAACAATCTGATATCAATTCAACCATTTCAACATAATACGTTAAAACCTGGGTATGTCCTTAAACAGCAACCAGAACCACCAGAGGAAGGGCAGCAGCGAACTCTTGGTTAACGGTGGTGAGCATTCTGCGATCCCCAAGCCACCTGCCAAGTGTGGGGATTATGGCAACACCCCTCTATTAAGGCGGAAGCCTTCGTCCAGCAGTGGGCGTTTCATGGCTGATGACGATCTAACGACAAACGTTACTAAATAGACAGTTTTTGTTGAATTTTTTTTAGTGGTAGGACTCTACTGCAGAGTCCGCCTGGGGAAGTATCACACCTTTGCCAGTTATTCAACCGCCAAGCAGTAGTGTGCAAGCATTTCTGTGTTCCGGTTTGAAGGGCAATGTTACCAGATAAATTACTGGGTATGAAGAGATTTAATATCTAATATCTCAGGGTGACGAGCGCAGTGCAGTGCGGCTCAGGATTGTGTTCGCAAGTTCACAATTCTAGCACTGCTACTGTTAGTGGCAGGTGTGACGCTTACCACCAGGCGAACGTCTAGCTCGTCTCGTCACATCTCTTTGTTAGTCATTGTCCTGGCATATAAAATATGTACGACAATCGCCTAAGCTAAGGATTCGACTTCGCTCCGCATTGCCGCGCTGTACGGACGTTTCCGCCCGCTACTCGCTGCTCGCTGTCCGCTCCTGTCCGCCGGAGGCTCTGCCCCGCCGCCGGACTCACTCCGCTCGGCGCAACCGCGCCGCTCGGACGCCTCCGCCTCCGAAGCCGCCGCCGCGCAGCTTCGAGTCCTAGCACCCGTTACCTCGGCCACGTGGTGTTTGCGTTAATTTATTAGCGTAAACTCTAACGAGTCGAGTGTGATTGTGAGTGCAGGGCTCTCACCGCTTCGCAGCCGGGCTTCCGGGCCTGCTGCCTTCGTCCAAACCGCTCTTTTCAGAGCGAACCACTCTTAGTGTTTTCATAAAATCCACGTGGGTGGTCGATCGGCTGACACTTCTAACGGTGACAACGAAACCGATCGGGCGTTGCCCCGGAGCGCCTGTTTTTCCCCCGTCTGGGGAACAACAGAATCCGGCTGGGTCTGGAACCACCGGCCTTGGGGTCACCCCTAGTCGACACCAGATATCGCAGGCACACAACCAGCTGCACAATAAAATAACACTGGCAGCTGGTACACCCTCTAGGTAATACACTAGGTACGCAGCCCCCTGTCTACCCCCGGCAGAGGGATCACACACTTTCTTCTCCTGTTGGGGACCTCCTCCCCCAACCCCCGCAACTCTCCCGCCTTAGGATGGTCTCCCAAAAGGATCTCGACGAAGCCATCAGCTTCGTCGCGAAAACTTTGTTGGACCACCTGAAGGCCAACCCCTCCGAAATGGAGGAATTCGTACGCGCTCCCCAGACTTACGCCCAAAAGTCTCTCGCCCGTCCCAAGACTCCACGAGGGCAGGCAGCTTCTGCCTGCAAACTGACGCCGAATTTTTCGGCGCCAGGCCCCTCAGTTCCCAAGCCTCCACCTCCTCCGAAAGCCTCCGCCCGTGACGGGAGCCACTCTCGGCCTAGGGGTCGCGCTCCAGCAAGGAGCCGATCCCGGTCGCGAAGTCGCTCCTGCCACGGACGCCACTCGTGCTCCCCTACCCCCCGTCCACTCCGTCCGTCCATTTCGGACAGCCCCGATTCTCCAGAAATGGACACTTGTACCCAGGACGACGGCTTCACAGTCGTCGCCTCCAAAAAGGGTAAAAAGCGTCCCGCTACCACTGCTTCCCTCCCTCCTCCCCCCAAGGCCCCTTGCCCCACTTCAGGGACTAAACCTGCCTCCGACTCCGCCCAATCGGACTCTCCGCTCCGTTCGGAATCGGACGCTCCGATTGTCGACCCTGCTCCCCATCCTAAGACCGGTACCATAGTTGTCCGCAACCGGGAACTATGGGAACTCGTCTCGCGTAACCTCTCGGATCTACAGATCCAGTTTTCCGCCAAACCAAACAAAGACGGCATTATGGTCCGTCTAGCCTCCCCCGACGACTACCGCAAAGCCACTACCTACCTCCGCGACGCGAATATTCACTTCCACAGATACGCTCTCGATGAGGAGAAAGACATCCGAGTTGTCGTAAAGGGCATCCCCAAGGAGATTCCCTTCCTGGCAATCCATAACGACCTCCTCACCCAAGACCTCCCTGTTCTTTCGGTCAGCCGGATGTACAACGGCAGGACCAAAGAACCCTATGACATGGTGCTGGTCACTCTTACGAATACCCAGGAAGGGAAGAAAATTTGGACTACCAAATCGATTCTCCATCTCTCCGGCCTCGACTTCCAAGTCCCTCACAAAAAGTCCATTCCAGGACAGTGTCATCGTTGCCAGCTATACGGACACTCTGCCCGCTACTGCTACGCACCCTTCAGGTGCGTGAAGTGCGCGGGCGATCATAGCACCGCGGAGTGCCTTCGTAAGAAGGACGACCCTACTCTCCCCAGTTGTGTCCTCTGTGGCACTCAGGGCCATACCGCGAATTATCGCGGCTGTCCCAAGGCCCCTAAGGCCAAGAAACCCTTACCGTCTCGCTCAAAAGCAGCTGGCCCTAAGCCAAAACCTGCCCAACCCCGCCAGGTGTCAACATTCGTTGACGCCCCTGTCCCACTGACTAATGCATGGTCAAATCCGCCCAGCACTCCTCAGGCGACTCAACCGCTCCCACCCGCCCCTGCGCCATCTCCCGCTCATGCCAAGGCCCAGGCCCGCCCTGCCCTTCCGCCCAAGCCCTCCACCCCCAAACGATCCGCCCCTGGCTCCTCCAGCCCGAAAGCGGATCTACTCCTCCTCGCTGAAATTGCGATGTCGGTTAACCTCGACGAGGTTCGACATGTAGCCCAGAAGGTCCGGGAGAACCATAATCTCATCGACATCCTCGATGAGCATTATAGGCTCTTCGGTGCACTACAGCGCTTCGCCCCCAACGTCCTTAGGAACCAACATGTATAGTACACCCAAACGTGTTAGACCCCGCTCCCTTTCGTTGGCATGGTTTAATGCCAACGGCATCACCACCGAATCAAGGGACCAGCGTCCCTTGATTCGGCACTTCCTCTCAACCCACCAGGCCGATGTTATGCTAGTGAACGAGACCTTTCTAAAACCTAGCAAGAGGGATCCCAGGATCGCAAACTACTCGCTCGTTCGTAATGATAGGACTACCACCATAAAAGGCGGTACTCTCATCTATTACAAAAGGTCCCTTCACTGCATTCCCATCGACACCCCTTCTCTCTCAGCAATGGAAGCTTCCTGTTGCCGCCTTTCGATGACCGGTCATCAACCCATTACCCTAGTATCCTGCTATCTCTCCGGTAATAAGACTCTCCTCAGGAGTGACCTCGAGGCTCTTCTCTCTCTCGGAAGCGCAGTCATTCTGGCTGGCGACTTCAACAGCAAGCACATTTTATGGGGCTGCAACACGACCAATACGAAGGGAAACCTTCTGAACTCCCTCTCTGACGACCTCAACTTTGACATAGTTCCTCCCAGTACTCCGACCCACTTTCCCCTGAACTTGAACTACAGACCTGACGTACTCGACTTAGCGCTTCTAAAGGGCGTGACCCTCCAGTTACGCTCATTGGAAGTACTACACGAACTCGACTCTGACCACCGACCCGTCCTCATGCATTTAGGCCCCGATCCGACTGACAGACCTCCTCTGACTAAGACCGTGGTCAACTGGAAGCACTTAGGCGATGCCCTGAAAGCTTGTAGTTCCCCTGACTTGGACAGAATCCCTGACGACATTGTTACCCCTGACGACATCTCTACCTCCATTGACGCTCTCACTAGCCACCTCCGCACCACCGTTGGTGAGGCCTCAAAGCAGGTCCCAGCCGAGGGAGACCAACGCTGGGCCCTGCCTGAGGACGCGAGGGACCTACTGAGAGCGAAACACGCTGCCACTAGGGCATTCGATCGAGCTCGCACCGAGGATAACAGAGCCACTCTGCGGTATTACGAACGTGCCGTAAAAAACCGCATGAGTGAACTCCGTAATCAACGGTGGGATGACTTACTCTCGGGGATCGAGCCATCCCACCTGGCATTCTGGCGGCTGACTAGATCCCTGAAATCAGACTCTGTTACGACTATGCCCCCTCTCACCCGACCTGACCTCCCCCCCGCGTTTGACGACGAGGAAAAGGCCGAATGCCTGGCCGACAGCCTCGAAACGCAGTGCAGCCCCAGTTTAGAACATGTCGACCCTGCTCACCTCGATAAGGTGAACAGCGAAGTCGAATTCAGATCCTCACTTCCCCCCTTTGATGAACTCGAGCCTGTCACAGCTTCCGAGGTTGAGTCGATTATTAAAGGCCTCCACACCAGGAAAGCTCCAGGTGCGGACGGCATCAGTAACAAAGTGCTCAAGCACTTCTCCATTACGCTAGTTCACCTTCTAGTTAGCATCTTCAATGCGGCCATCGCCAATTGCATTTTCCCCGACGCGTGGAAATCCGCCGACGTCATCGGCATCCACAAACCCGGCAAGAAGGCTTCCGAGCCCTCTAGCTACCGTCCCATTAGTCTCCTCAGTACCCTGGGCAAGGTCTACGAGCGCGTCCTTCTGAAGCGCATCTGGTCCTGTGTCAAAGACAACAACCTCCTCCCTGATGAACAGTTCGGCTTTAGAGCCAGACACTCTTGCGTCCAACAAGTACACCGCATCACGGAGTACGTCCTAGAAGGTTTCAACAAGAAACCCGGCCATGGTTACACCCACAAGCCGTTCCCCCAAGGGACTGTAGCGGTGTTCCTCGACGTCGCGAAAGCTTTCGATAAAGTCTGGCACAACGGGCTGATATACAAGCTGTATCAGCTCGGGCTGCCAGACCGTCTTGTACTCATAATACAAGACTTTCTCAGGGCTCGAAGCTTTCGATACCGCGTCGAGGGACAACGCTCCTCCCCCCACGACATCGGCTCCGGAGTCCCTCAGGGCTCCGCTGTGGCCCCGATTCTCTTCTCGCTTTTCACCTGTGACATCCCCCGCACCCCCAAAGTGGAGCTTGCTCTCTTTGCCGATGACACCGCCCTCTACACCAGAGGGTGGAACAAGGTCATTCAGCTAGCCCACCTTCAACGAGCCCTCAATCTCCTCGGAGACTGGTTCAAGAAGTGGGCTATCACCGTTAACCCCGATAAAAGTGCAGCCGTGTACTTTCATCCGTTCAAAAGACCTCCTTCTAAGCATATCACGCTCAACGGCCAGCCCATCCCATGGGCTACCGAGACTAAGTATCTCGGTGTGACCCTTGATCGTCGACTCACGTTCTCTAAGCATATCCAGTTAGTTCGCAACCGAGCAGCCTTCTTCTTAGGCCGGCTCACTCCCCTTCTCAACGAGCGTAGTAAATTGTCCCTTAGAAATAAGGTTACAATTTACAAAACTTGTATTCGCCCCGTCATGACGTACGCCTCCGTGGCGTTCGCTCATGCCTCCAGCATAGATCTAGAGAAACTCCAAGTCATACAAAATAGATTCATCCGCAGAGCAGTCGGTGCTAGCTGGTTCATGCGAAACTCCGACCTGCACTGCGATCTCGAACTCCCCTCCATCCGTCAGTACATTAAGTACGCTTCGCGCCGCTATTTCGATGCGACCCCCCACCATCCCAATCCACTCATAGTCCAAGCCTCGAACTATACGACGGACACGACAGACCCACCCCCCTTCCGTAGACGCCCCAGACACGTCTTGGGTGACCCGGACGACCCCATAGCCGTCATCACCTCGGCGGCGCTGGGCTCGCCTGATCCGACCACTCCTAGCAACAAGAAGTATTCCGTCTTTGGTATAGGCGCCGGTTACCAAAGGCACACAAACACGCACCGACCTCGCCGGCGAGGTCGAGGACTCCCCAGATCTGTCAGAAGATCTGTTAGATTCTCTCCAAGTAGTCAACCAGATCAATCTACTAGGGCCCCAGGGCATACCCCTTCTGGGGTGCCAGGGCAAGTCTGACCCCACTCCCGGCGACGGCCAAGCCGAGGTTCGTACCGTCTGAGGTGCCCTTGAGCTAGTCGCCTTTAACCTAAACCTAGGCCGAGCGCCGTTTGCGCTTGCCTAAAGTCCGGTGACGCTGTAGAGGCCATCTGAGGCCAACAGCATAGTCATTCATAAAAAAAAAAAAAAAAAAAAAAAAAAGCCTAAGCTAAGCTTCTCTATTCGGCGAACAAAATTAGAAATTTATTTTCCTTGGCTAACCGCTTAATTAAGACTAGTGTGAGTTGCACACCACTTTCGTGTAATTTTGTTCTAAAGGTATTTTTTTTATTTCTGTTTTTCTTGTGCGTTAAACAAAACATGTTTATGAATATTATTATGAAAACTGACGTGGTTTTGACACATTTTTGTTTTATTTATACGGGAATACTCACGTTTAATTAAATCGGATACTCCGACTATAGTTTCGATTACATCCGGTGACCTTTTAAAAAGAGTGAAAACAGAGCCCGACGCGCGTGTAGCTGCGTCCTGCTTAGCACACAAACAAACAAAAAAAATAACATAACACCTTTGCTTAAAAGGTCACCGGATGTGAGCGAAACTATAGTCGGAGTATCCGATTTAATTAAACGTGAGTATTCCCGTATAAATAAAACAAAAATGTTTATGAATATTTACGTAATGACGTTTTTCTTTTGTTCTTCTTATCTACCATTAATCTAGTGACTCATGGGTTTTTTTTTAATACGCGCCAATAATCAAGCGCGGCACTGTTTTACTCTATTACGGTTTTATATCTAAGCACAGTACTGGCACGGTAGTCGGAAGCCTGTCCATAAACACGGTGCATAAATAATGCATCAACGCTGAAATATCGGGAACTCGTTTCACTACATAATCACGGTAAGCATCCCGCAATAAATACTTAATCATGGAACTGTAATTTCCTGGTTTATTTGCTAATCCTTCATCAACAGCCAGAAAACGTCCACTGCAGGAAGAAGACCTCCCCTTAGTAGGGGTTGCATAATCCATAATCCCCATTCTTGGCAGGCTAAATCTTCAATCAAACAAAAGTAAAATTTTGATTTTAATTAAATGGTAAATGGTTGCCTAAAACAATATTCTAGTGTGTTAAAGAAATTGAATTGCAGTAATCTTAGTGAAACGATATTTTCTGTTTTAGTATATAGGTACTTGTATTGAATACCACGTAAAAATATCAATTTGAGTTACAACAACAAACAAGATACTTTAAAACAAAACAAAAAGAATTTCGCTAATCAATAAACAAATTAATTACATTATCACATCATAATTTTTCAGGCATTGTAAAAGTTGCGGGCAACCGGTGGATGCAAATGGCAGGTTGTCGTACAGTGTGGCGGTCTAAGGGGGAGCCTTAGACCTTGGGGGGAGGGGGCCTTCGTTCAGCAGTGGACGTCTCCGGGCTGATGATGATGATGATGAATTTTTCAGGCAAGCGCCTTTATTAACTAAAAAAACGAAATATTTACAAAATAACTACCTGAACTACAAAAGTATTTTATCTAAGCATAACATATGTTAAATAAAAACAGCCTTTAAGGTTACAGAATAAAAATATTACATGGAATCTTTTATTTTCATCACACGATACTATTCTGAGAAAGACACACAAGGCAACGTCACCTGCACCGTGATAAGTAGATAACACTAACTCGAGACGTTACCTTTCCTTGGGCTAACGTTACACACAGCAAAACCACAGTAGGTAACATTTAGCTGAAGTAAGTTTTTCCGGGCAAAAGCCCTTATTACCTACATCTTAATTATTAATCTATATAATTATAACTAAATTAATCTAAAGTTCTATTATTATTAACGGGATAGAACTTAATAGAACTTTAGTAAATGACCGTGATAGTTTAAAACAGTGCTTTATATTAATCTATATAATTATACAGGCTGTTAGTTTGAACACCGTTATTCCTCTAGGATTTTATTGTACTCATCATTATGAACAACTTTTACTATGGGGCCAAGCTTGAAATCGCGAAAAAAATATCTGCAGTTCCATAAATTCTGTCCAAGATCGATGAACCTTTTTGTATGGAACAGCTGTTTTTTTTCGTGATTTCAGGGTTGGCCCCATAGTAAAAGTTGTTCATAATGATGAGTACAATGATGTCCTAGAAGGATAACGGTGTTGAAACGAACATCCCGTATAAAAGGCTCTGTCCTGACTGACTGATTGGCTGACTGACTGACTGACAACGCACAACCCAAACCGCTGGTCGTACAGACTTGAAATTTGGAGGGTGTATTTGTCTCAATGCGTAGGGGTTTACTAAGAAAAGATTATTCGAAATTCGACCCCTAAGAGGGGGAAAAAGGGGGGGAAATGTTTGTTAGAAAATCCTTCGTTTTTGTACTTTTAGTCACGAAAATGTGGATAGTACATTTAATATAAAAAATGCTGTTTTCAATATTTTTTTGACAGGGATGATTTAAGGGGGGGAAGGGGGGGTGGAATGATGTATGGACAGTTCTTTGTTTTTGAAGTTATAGTGATGAAAATTGATATTTGGGTAGTTCATTCATTTTGGGAGAGTGGAGGGAGTAGGAAGGCGTTGGGGGGGAGTTGGGGGGAGTTGGAAGGAGTTGGGGGAGTTGGGGGGTGTAATTAACGTGGTGAATTTTGGGAGCGGGCCGAATTTCTTCCGTACGCGGCCAAAGTCGCAGGCGACCTCTAGTATCTAATAACTAGCTAACTTAGTATATATTATAAGTACCCATGTATTTACAAAAAATAAAATAAACATTCTATCAGCTATTTGGTTTCCATATAACAAGCTATGCTAAGTTTGGGGCTAGATGGCGCTGTGTGAAAAATGACCACCGATGTTTATTATTTTATTAACTTATTACACACAAGCAAAAGGATTGTATCCAGACCCATAAAAGTCTAGGGACAATAATCGAATGTATTTCAGATGCTTGAGCAATAGGCTTTGATAATGTACCCAGCAGAGAGCTAGATCCTCCAAGGTCCAAGGTTTTTTTCTTTCTTAATCAGCTTGCGAAGATGCAGTCTACGATGGAGCACGCTTGCCTAGAAGTAACCGATTCACTCGCGACTTGAAGTCACCCAGATTATAATTATCTGGAAACACCCAGTCAGGCAGCGTATTCCACTGTTTAGCAGTTCGAATAAAGAAAGTAGAATCAAACCGTTTCGTACGTGTTTTTGGTATATCAACAAACACCATGAAACACCATGAAACGGTGTCGCTTTTTCGAGGTCCTAGCTGTCTGATAGAAAAATGGGCAGGAGGAATAATATCATGCAGATCCGAAGCACACTCTCCGAAATGTTTTCAATTTGGTAACAGTTTCCAAAAATCTAAATTTCAATTCGTTTGATACCTTTGAATATCTAGGCAGGGTCATGCTTTTTGGTTGTGAATTTATCAGCAAAATAACATTTTCTACGATCTTCATATATCTAATTCCGTTCTACATTATACATTTTCACAAGTTCCTAGCTACCCTTCTGTTCAAACTATGCCTTTGACTGAGCTTCTCGCAAAGCTGACCATCTGCCAACAAATTTTAGCACTGAAAACATTTCGTAACCCTTACTCCCTAGGTCGCAAGGTTCCATTCAGGTTGGCACAAGCGAAAACCTGTTTATGTTTATCTAAGGATGATATCTAGATTGCGGCGCGCTGCGGTATAAATGACAGTTTTTCGCTAGGTTTAACTTTTGCGAGGATTGTGGGTTTTACGCTACTCTATGAAAGTGTTAATTGGGTAAGTTTTTTGGAGGAATTGGTAAACAATTTATTCATCATCTTCCTAGTTAGCCTATCATAGTCCACTGCTGGACATACAGGTCTCTCCTGAGTCACTCAACTATCTCCGATCTTCGGGTATCCGCTTGCAACCAATGCTGGGCCCCCGAGCTCGCGCCGAGGACTAATTGGTCTTTCCATGAGCGGGAACGTGATAGATTTAGAATATGACAGGATAGTCTGTTTCGTTTTCTAGGGAGGGAAACATTGGATACACGTTTATCACGGCTCGCGTGCTAGGTGGGCTGCTGTCTTACGAACGTATATCGTCACTCCTGCAACTCTTTATTATTCACGCCAAAAATAATAATGTAAAAACAAAATGGAAGAAAAAAATATGTGCAATAGGCTTGCATTTGACCAGCATCACGCAAAAAAACCGATTCCGATTTGAAGATACCCAAAGTAAGGTTTACGAAAACTATCGTAGATGAACCAATCATAATGAGCGATAGACAAGTCACAGCTGGTCATAAGCCGAGGTCGAAACGTGATAGTGCCAGAATCCATTAACTCCCAGCTAGATGCCAGAGTAAACACGGCCGTGTTTACTGTACGGATGTCAAACCTGGGCATTGACAGAACAACTAGGAAATAAAAAAAATATGCCAGAATGGAATGGAGAGAGAAGTACGATAGGTGTTAAAAGCAAGGACAAAGTAAAATTAAAAGACATAAAATGCAGAATAAAGTTTCAGAATGCATACATAACAACTAAAATGGCGATGGACAGGCCATATGATAAGAGAGAAGAAGGAGAAATGGACTAGAATAATAACAGAATGGTACCCACGAGACAGTACAAGGAACAGAGGTAGACTGACTAAGAGATGGGAGGATGAAATAGTGAAAATAGCTGGCCCACTATGGACCCGTACAGCAAAGGACAGAACTATGTGGAAATCTTTAGAGGAGGCCTTTGTCGGGAGACAAGCTGTGACAAAATAACGCCCGTTTGCCGACGTGTCTATAATATTTAATCAAATACTTATTTGAATTTTAAGGCATATTTTTCTTCGAAAAATGTAAAAAAGTAGATCAGCAATAAAGGCTTTATTTATTTTATTTTTATTTTAGATGCCGGAGGCCAGAGGCGAGAGAGCCCAATGTGGGATAGGATTAGCTTACGCCATTTAATTTCTATATTTCTTATAGGTACCAAAATAAATAATTACGTGTAGCATCTAGTAATTCATGAGAGTAGAAGTAAAAAATCCTCGTTGGGATGGTTTGGTCAGCACTCTTGTCACAAATTTGCGCGGTATCCACATTTATTTTCCCAAACATTTATTTTTAATCCAACCGGCGTACGACGTGTTTAGGTCAGCATAATGTATATTATTAGCTTTCATACAACCCTTCATAAAACCAGTGGGCCGTGTTCTGGGCTGGTTACAAGATACCATAAAGGTGCTTTCACACAGGCTTAAAAGAACGGTTAAATTGGTGGAGTTCTTCTATTAGAATCTTCGATGAAAGCCATAGAAGGTCAGAAAAGTGACTTCATTCAATAATTGGTATTCCAAACAAATCACTTTTGAAGCGCGATACAGTATTATGGCTATTTGAGTGGGTATTTCCTGATACAATCTGTCTCCAAGTAGCTATTGAATCGGTTTCTTCTGAGCAAGCTGGCTATATTGTAGACCACATCTTTGCTGAGTTAGTGGTCATAAGCAAGGCAATAACAGATTACAATTATAATTAACTTGTTTTAACGTTATTAAAGTATTTAACGTAAGACTTGTGTTGCTATAGTCGGCTAAAATATAATAAGTAGACTTGATCTAATGTTTATAATTATAGCGTTTTTCACATCTCACTTAGGTTTAGTATACGCTAGTGCGGTTTGGCGGATTCTTGGACCTGGGTATCATACTGAATCCAGAACCACCGGAGGACGGGCAGCAGCGTCCTCTTAATTAACTAAGGTGAGCATTCTGCGCTCCCCAAGCCGCCTGCCAAGCGTGGGGATTATAGCAACACCTCCCTATCAAGAGGGAGGGCTTCGTCCAGCAGTGGACGTTGATGATATAAATACAGATCTTGATGATGTAATACTTCACAGAACAACTAGTCGTTACTAACTGTTACGTATTAAGAAGATATCGTTGATACCAGCATCCTTCAAAATTATCTACCAATACCACGTCTTACATAATTATTTGTAACTTAAGTGTTACCAATGAAATAATTGTATTACACGTATGTGGTCTACAAGGCCCTTAACCCACCCTTCTTCTCTAGGGTTAAGGGTATACGACCTGATAAACAACTTATAGCCCGTGCGTTATTTTGGGTCATTTACACCCCAAAACTTTTGTGTGTTTTTGAAGCGGTTATTTGTGTTGTCTTTTAAATACGAAAGGGTTGGGTATTACTTGTTTATGTTTTCAGGAATCAGGAATTTAAGGGGTCAAGAATTCTGGGAATTTAAGCACGTGTTGAACAACACCTTTAAATCTACGCTTGTGCTTTTTTAGCCAACAAAACTCCTACTTAATATATTTATGATCTTATATCGTACAGGGTTGGTTCTAATCAGTTTGCATCCTTTCAAAGGCATCTGAAAAAAATATCAGCTGTTCCATACAAAAAGTTCATCGACCTTAGGCAACATGTAAGGAACAGCTGTTTTTTTTGCGATTTCGATGTTAGCCCATAGTAAAAGTTGTTTGTTTTGATGTACAGAATATGCCCTTACAAGGATGCTAACTAATCAGAACTAACCCTGTATATTATGTAGCTTTATTGAAGGTATGCCTACTATATTTTTTCAAAAGTCTCAGAGTTTCAAAGCAAAAATATGAAAATAGAACGGTTAGTACTTAAGGCGTAAACGTCGGTAAAATGTCTGTAATATATACGTTAATTCCTGTTACACAACGCCTCGGATAAAACGTCCCATCCAATTAAACGGAGGCTCTATGCTCCTGGATTACTGCTACTAAGAATAAGGAGCAACTTAAGCGGCTTCCCAATTACCTTGTACCTTATATCTCACGGACTTAGCGGTAATTATGAGTTTGGTTAGCTCTCCCTCTCTCTTCTTTATTAAGTAAAATATGCCGGTAGTATTGTGTTAACTATAGTAAACCTTAAATACGCTAGACGATAAAGATTATATTGTTATGTACTAAGCAGTAACGGTGATAAAATGAATGGACAGGAAATAAGGCACAGATTTTGAAGACTATTTATTGAGCGCCAGCTCTCCACTCGTGTCAGTCATACTCTGTCTTTGCGATATGTGAGCCGTACGATACAACAATACAAAGAAATCCAAATTATGCCTTCGTGTGCATTCCCCAAGTGTAAGAACACTACTAATATTCGCAATAAAAATTTGGGGATCACATTCCAGAAGTAAATCACTGTATTTTGTCACAACTGCAATTAATTTCAATAAATCTGCTAAGGTAATCGGCCATTTTGAGACTTCGAGAATCCTTCGTCAATGCTCGGCAATGTTCGAGAATCGAGAGCAACAGATAAATACATGTGTTCTCTCTTTGTCACGCAGTAACTAGATTTGCTATCTCTATTATGCAAACGTTCTATGCATACTTTTAGCTAGGTATGTTTGGTTGTATTGGCTTGTACATTTTGAACAATTTGTAAGCGCTGGACCCGTCCATTCCATTATCACTAAGCACTAAGCACTTTTACACTCTATATCCTCAGTATTGCGCGATGAGTAGAATCACATCGCATTCGCATTATAAGGGTAATAATGCACAATTAAACTGTTAGGCATAAGTCTCTCGCATCAGTCTCTCGCTGACCGCCGCGTGCGTTGCACGATGGCTGTTGTACGGTCGCCACCGAAGGACGCAATAAATCGGGGTAACTCAGTTTTAACCGCGGATATAAATACGGACCTGCAGTGCTCGGGATGCAAAGTAGTAATAAACGAGCTACTCGCTTTCCTCAGCAATAAAGTCGACGTTTTACCGGAGACAGCGATTGTGGAAATATGTTTGACAGCGTATACTTTTGTTAAAATCGAAGCGGCCCGGGCTATTGCGCACAAGTTACTTGCGCCGCACAAGAAATACATGAGAAGAAAAGAAGGTAGTGAACAGAAAAGCTTGCAAGAAATGGTGAAATTGATTAAAGAGTTCGAGCCCGATTGTTTGCCTACTTTTGTGGTCAAAGATCTAAACAAAATACCGCCAGTCTCATTTAACTACATTGATTCGACATAATTTTTAAAGGAAATTGCTATTTTAAGAAATGACGTGGCTATTATTAAAGCTAGAAAACCGACGAAAAATGATGACCCCAGTCCGAGTACTGAGATTGAGGGATTAAAAACTGAGATAGAAGAAGTGAAACTAATTTTAAAAGAAATGCAACAGCAAGTCAGCTGTTCTACTATTATGCGCAGCTCGGACCGTGCTGACGGGGGCCTAAATACAGAGGAACAGAGGCGTTTAGAAAATGATACTACGCAGTCGTTTGCATTCGTAACTCAAACGCGCGGCTCTGCGCGCGGCGGTAACATTTGCAAGAACCTGGCGACTGAGACATCGCGCGCGTCTCACGTATCAACACAGGCTTACCAGGACTCACACTCGCAAAGCTCGCCCAGTCGCCGGCCGGCAGCTGATACTTTATCGCCGCATACACCGTTATATCGTGATATGGTTATCAATGCAAACTTGATGCAAGCGAAAGAGCGTCATAGTATGCAGAAGAATGTCAGAAAAGATGATAGTTTCATAGTAGTTGAACATAAAAGGCGTAAGAATATAAACAACTTGACAGGTACCGCGCCGGGCTCGAGTAAACTACAGTTAGCAGAATTATCGTCTTTTGTTTACATATCTCGGCTAAAGAAATCGACCACTGTGGACGACGTGAAGGATTATAATTATAAAAGATAAAGGCGAAGAGTGCTTTAAAATTGACTTACTGACTCGACGGCATGAAACTGATTTTTGTTCTTATAAATTATCGGTGCCTAGACGTAAATTAGACTTATTTTTGGACAAAAGCTTTTGGCCTGAAGGTATCAAATTCAGATTATTCCGTGAGCATGCGGCGAGAGGAAAGAAACCTACACTACTGTAATATGGATAGTACAACTTCTAGGATTATAATTTCATCTTTTAATTGTAAGAACATTAAAAGATCTCTTCAATGTGTGCGCGATCTGACTGCCAACTCGCATCTAATAGTCCTGCAGGAAACCTGGTTGATGGAACATGATCTGAATTTCGTCCAAGACGTTAATAAGTCATACGGATACGTGGCAAAATCGTCGGTTGACAGTTCTGTAATTCTTCGAGGAAGACCTCATGGCGGACTCGCAATCCTGTTGAATAAAGCCAAATTCCCTAACGTAACTCCTGTAGATTGTTCGAATAAGAGGATCCAGGCTATTCGTGTGTGTGTAGGAGCAGGTTCATTTTTACTAGTAAATGTGTACATGCCGTGCGACGATATTAAAAACATTGTTGAATTTACGGAATGTTTGGCCGAGGTTAGCGCTATTATTGAAGAGTCCGATGTTCAGGTAGCTTATGTCATGGGGGACCTGAATGCGCACCCGAGTGCGCCTTTTGGCAATCAGTTAGGTAGATTCTGTGAGGATATGTTATGGGAGTGGGCGGACCTAAACATACTTGGCATAAATTCCGATACCTATACTTTTCAATGTGAAGCGAGTGGTAGCAGGAGATGGCTGGATCATTGCATCACCACTAAAGCTGCTTGGGACACCGTGGTCAGCGCTCGTGTTATGCATGACGTCAGGTGGTCGGACCACCACCCCCTGAGCATTGAATGTGACATTAATGGAGTTGTTAATGGTCCAGCACTCTCATGCAAACCGGATATACTTAAAAATGTAAGATGGGGCGAGAGAAGTACTAGTCAAATTAATAAATACGGCGAATATTGCTACAATAAT
This sequence comes from Erannis defoliaria, assembly GCA_905404285.2. NCBI lineage: Eukaryota > Metazoa > Arthropoda > Insecta > Lepidoptera > Geometridae > Erannis > Erannis defoliaria. Next base: position 17,431,498 of record FR990076.1, on the reverse strand, counting down.
TTAGATATGTTTTTGGATTTAAGTTATTGTGATTGTATCAGTATGTTAGAGTGTACTCACCTTCGGAAATATTATAATTATATAGATAGATATTACACGCATATTGTTAATGTACTACAAAATGCGGCTATTGTAAGTTCTCGTCCATGTGAACAGAGAGGGCACAAAAAGGTGGCTGGTTGGAACTACCACGTCAGGGATAGCCACGACAAAGCTAGACTATATTTTAGGTGTTGGTTGGTTGCTGGCAGGCCCTCCAGTGGAGTAGAGTACAATAATATGCGTGACAGTCGTATTGCTTTTAAAAATAAAATAAGATGGTGTCAGAAAAATGAAGAAAACATAAAAATGAATATATTAGCCTTACATAGAAAAAACAATAACTTTATAAAATTCAGGAATGCAACAAAGAAATTAAATTATAAACAAAGCTTACCTGTATCTGTGGAGGGCCTTCAGGAACCATCAGCTATAGCCGAATTATTTGCGCAGAGGTTCAAAGTGAGCCCTCTATCAACAGGGTATGTGCTTGATACTGAAAGCTGCCACAATGACGAACCCATAGAATTTACGCGTAAGGATATTTCCAAGGTCATTATGAATATGAAGCGTGGTAAATCTCCTGGGCACGATGGGCTCAGTATCGAGCACATACTCTGGGCTAGTAATAAAATTTACGACCACTTATGCTGCCTGTTTAACTTATGTATGAAATACGAATATTTACCTGAGGATCTAATGCGGACCTTAGTTGTTCCTATAGTAAAAAACAAAACAGGCGACCTCAGTGCCGCATCTAATTATCGGCCTATCTCATTAGGTACAATAATTGGTAAGATACTGGAACGCCTAATTCATCCAGAACTGCTCAAAAGTATAAAGATAGATGACGCGCAGTTTGGTTTCCGTGCTAGTCTCTCAACGGATACTGCCATTGTTTGCCTGAAAAGCACTGTTAGCTACTATAAGTCGCGCAACACAACTGTCTATGCGTGCTTTCTAGACCTTAGCCGCGCATTTGACCTGGTCAATTACAATATCCTCTGGGACAAGCTACGAGCGTCACATGTGCCTGGCCAAGTGGTAAATCTGTTGAGATTCTGGTACGGTAACCAAACTAATAGTGTGAAATGGGGTGACTCAACTTCTAGTAAGTATAGGCTAGATTGTGGTGTTCGCCAGGGGGGGGTTACCTCTCCGGACCTCTTTAACTTATATGTGAATGGCTTGATCGAGGAACTGAGGAGCTCCAAGGTTGGCTGTCATGTTGGAAATGTGTGTTTAAACAACCTGAGCTATGCGGATGACATGGTGCTCCTCAGTCCCTCGATCAAGGGGTTGAGAAAACTGCTTTCAATCTGTGAGCATTATGCTAATGCGCATGGTTTGAAATACAATGTTTCTAAAACAGAAATGGTGGTGTTCGCGTCAGGTAGGGGTCCGGATAGGGTGCCCGAAGTACATTTGAATGGCACAGCAGTCAAAATTGTAAAACAATTTAAATATTTAGGTCATTTGTTGACGGAACGGCTGCAAGATGATGCCGACATTGAACGAGAGCGAAGGGCCCTCGCCATCAGAAGTAACATGCTTGCTCGTCGGTTTGCGAAATGCAGTATGGACGTAAAAATTACTCTATTTAAAGCGTATTGCCTATGCATGTATACGTGTCAGCTGTGGACAACGTTCACGCGGAAAGCGATAAACACCATAAGAGTTCAGTATAATGACGCATTCAGGACTCTTATGAGGTTACCGCGGTACTGTAGTGCGTCAAGTATGTTCGCTGAGGCGGGGGTCCCTGACTTTTTTGCCGTAATACGTTCAAGAGTAGCCTCGTTCTGGCATCGCTTGCGCTGCTCCGGTAACAAAATTCTCGTGGCTATTTCTGATGATATGGGGGGTCCAATGTTTAGGCACTGGGTCTCTGTTCACATGGACAAGAACAAAAAATGACCTAGCACTATTGTGCATCATCCGTATTTTTATTTTTATTTTTTGACAAACACCCCTTTACAGTGTGAATTATGGGTACAATGCCTGAAATAAAACTTTTTATTTTATTATTATTACAAGGCTTGCTATTTACAACAAAATACTATGTCTAGAAAGTCTAACGCATTAAGCATGTTAAGCACGACAAATGCAAAACGCGCAAGAAACGCTTCACAGCGCTACGCGTTACGTAGCGTGCAAGTGCTACAAATAGTTTGTTTTATTCATCTGTAGCTGACATATTAGTTAGTAGCTGTAGTAGAGAAGTTATGTTAGAGCCACGCATTGTAGCACTATATAACAAGTAGAAGCTCTACACAGTAAACTTAGTAAGCACTACAGTGCTACACCAAATAAAAATGCTTCGCTTCGTTTCTCATTAGACGCATTAAGATGGAACCTCGTGTTCCCCTATTTTCTTCCTGGATAATGCCTCTAGAGCAATTTTTTTTATGTCTAAGGCTGCTGTAGACTTGTCTCTGTCGTTTCCTTTTTTCAGCAACTACGGATTCCCTCTAAGGAAAGTGACTGGATGACGGATGCGTCGTAGCACAATAAATTAAATAAGCTACGCGTCGTCCTCATATGCTACGGGCTAGATGAGCTACGCGTCGTCGTCATACGTAACGGAATAGCTGTGCTACGTGTCGTAGCGTAGCCATTAGATCTGCTACGCGTCGGGGTCATAAGCTACGGACTAGATGATCTAGGCGTCGTCGTCATATGCCACGGAATAGCTGGGCTATGTGTCGTAGCACAGCTATTAGATCTGCAACGCGTCGTGGTCATAAGCTACGGACTAGATGATCTAGGCGTCATCGTCATATGCCACGGAATAGCTGGGCTATGTGTCGTAGCACAGCTATTAGATCTGCAACGCGTCGTGGTCATAAGCTACGGACTAGATGATCTAGGCGTCGTCGTCATATGCCACGGAATAGCTGGGCTATGTGTCGTAGCACAGCTATTAGATCTGCTACGCGTCGTGGTCATAAGCTACGGACTAGATGATCTAGGCGTCGTCGTCATATGCTACGGAATAGCTGGGCTATGTGTCGTAGCACAGCTATTAGATCTGCTACGCGTCGTGGTCATAAGCTACGGACTAGATGATCTAGGCATCGTCGTCATATGCCACGGAATAGCTGGGCTATGTGTCGTAGCACAGCTATTAGATCTGCAACGCGTCGTGGTCATAAGCTACGGACTAGATGATCTAGGCGTCGTCGTCATATGCTACGGAATAGCTGGGCTATGTGTCGTAGCACAGCTATTAGATCTGCTACGCGTCGTGGTCATAAGCTACGGACTAGATGATCTAGGCATCGTCGTCATATGCCACGGAATAGCTGGGCTATGTGTCGTAGCACAGCTATTAGATCTGCTACGCGTCGTGGTCATAAGCTACGGACTAGATGATCTAGGCGTCGTCGTCATATGCTACGGAATAGCTGGGCTATGTGTCGTAGCACAGCTATTAGATCTGCAACGCGTCGTGGTCATAAGCTACGGACTAGATGATCTAGGCGTCGTCGTCATATGCTACGGAATAGCTGGGCTATGTGTCGTAGCACAGCTATTAGATCTGCTACGCGTCGTGGTCATAAGCTACGGACTAGATGATCTAGGCATCGTCGTCATATGCCACGGAATAGCTGGGCTATGTGTCGTAGCACAGCTATTAGATCTGCAACGCGTCGTGGTCATAAGCTACGGACTAGATGATCTAGGCGTCGTCGTCATATGCTACGGAATAGCTGGGCTATGTGTCGTAGCACAGCTATTAGATCTGCTACGCGTAGTGGTCATAAGCTACAGACTAGATAAGCTACGCGTCATGGTCATACGCTACAAACTATATAGATGCGGAATGCGAAATTTTGTCGGTATCTGTGTGTACGTTTGTTACCTCTTCACGGCAAAATTGCTGAACAGTTTTGGATGAAACTCGAAATAGGGATAGCTTATTTCTTGAAAATGTATATAGACTACTTTTTATCATCATCATCCTAAACATTTTCATAATCACGCGGGTGAAAACGCGGAGCACAGCTATTACGTACGGTAATTTCCTTTAAAGTTTTTCCTCAAAAACAAAGGTTAACTTTAAGAGCTTTGAAAGTTATGAATGAATTTTATAATGACCAAAAAATAACAACATTTCAGTATAAATCGACGCTTGCTAACGAGTTCTACGAACCGACGTACATTAAAGAAAAACCTAATGGGATAAAAGAACTTTAGCCAAAAAGCCTGAAAAACGAGTTTCAACTCGCCTGTATATGGAAAATTCTCGTTTAATTCAATCTAGTTTGTGCTTCTGTTCTGGCCAAATTAATGTAAGGTTGAAAGCTTTTTCTTGTAGAAAGTTATATCAGAAATTAGGTTAAAATATCTAAGTCACTAAAATTTACTAGATTTTCAGTGTTGTCATTGACTTTTCGAATATATTTTTTGTTAACTCGTTAAACATATGTAAATTAGCGCTCATAGCGTAGCTAAACTAGGTGGTTAAAATGTTCTCCTATGTTAAGAGTGCCAACAATGCAAAAATTAAGTAAAAGGTGTATTTTAATACACATGGTTTAATGATAATGAACTTAAATATTAAGATAAAAAAGGAAGGGAAATACCTATAGAACCGAGTAACTGGATAGAATTTTGGATAATAATCTGGTTCAATTAAAATAAAATTACAAACAAACCGGTTTATATTCAAATGTATTCCTTTCCAAGGTAAAAGCTACCTCTATACCGAATTTCATCCAAATTCGTTCAACCGTTTCAGCGTGAAACATTCACACACAACGACAAGTTTTCGCATTTAAAATGTATTAGTGTGATAATTATCCCCAAATATCGGATTTAAATCCGGCCAAATTGCAACTCCTCGTAACTCTTTCCAAAATTTCCCAGAAGCCCCCGATAATGCTTATTTCAAACGTAGTACTCGAGTATAATATGTCTTTGCGGCAATTGTCTTAAATCCAACTTCATTGCGGACAGAAAAGTGTCTCGAGAGCCAAGACTTAATCACTGAAGTCTTTAAACGATTTTAAATCGTGTTTTTTATTTTGAGCAAGAAAATAAATTAATTTACTATGCAATTATGATAATATTTTATATAATAATAGAAGTCCCTCGTGACTTCGTCCACTTACGGGAAAAATCGCCCCGCTCTCAAACACTCTTATCTTCCAAACCGCTGGGTCAATTACTAATTATTTACCTCCTAAGCTAAGCCTTACCTAAGAAGCCATTAAATAAAATAATGTTATACTACGAACCAGAAGGCACAGCGTAGTTAGGCCTCCCATAACTCCCATATCTTATTTACTCCTTCCTCTTTTTCCACTTGAAACCGACTATCTACTGCATGTTGTCAAGTAATAAGCTGTGTATACATTTTTAGGAATATAGTTTGGATCGAAATTGTATAATGTTTAAATTTTCTAAATTTATTATTGACTGTATTCTGTTTTGTGTACCAATAAACTAAATAAATAAATTAGGTGGACAGACGATATTGTGAGTCAAGCACGGGCAACCGGTGGATGAAAATATCTATATCTAAATACCGGTCTATCTGTGTTTTAGTCTTTCTGCATTTTATTCTTTCCGAATTGTAGTCTTTCTGCCTTTTAGTCATTCTGCCCTCGTAGTCTTTTTGCTTTGTAGGCAGTCTGATCATACAGGGCCATACAGTGTTGCTATAAGTGTAAGGGAGGCCTTTGTTCAGCAGTGGACATCTCCTGTCTGATGATGTTGAGAGACAATGCTAACTCATTATGTTGTTGTTGTTCTGATAAGTTGTTATTTTATGTTGTTATGTGGGTTATGTCTTTTGGCAGGAATTTCATATAGCTACGGACAGTAGTTTTTTTTTTGCTAAAGTTGCGTTATCCTTTACTTTTGTGTCTTGATTATCAAAAGCCATCTCTATAAAGTTTCCAAGCCCGCGCAGTAACATGAATCCATGTCCAATATGTGCACATCATCAATTTAGCCGTTCAGAGCAACACTAGCGTCCGCCTGCGGCCGCGCCTCATTTATAACAATTACTGAGACCGCACCGGCTGCCTTTCTATTTGGCAACTAATTCTAGTTATTAATGGCCAGGGTTGCCAGGTGGGTGTATCTAACGATACCTTTGTATGAGTTGTGATGGATATCTTAATTTTACTTAAATATGCCACAATCCTATTAGGAGAAAACATTTTGTTTAATTTTGAAAATCTTTTCTTTTGCTTTCGTTTTTGTCATCGAACTTTTTGTATTTTGCTAGTATCAATTCTGTGGATTTACAAATTTATAAAGTATCATCAAGTCAAAAATATAAGTGAAACAATCACAGTTAGTGACACGAAATTGTTCATAGTCGACTCTAAGTCATGCCCTAGTAAAGTTGTGGCGACTTCACTATAAGCTTTTACGGAGTTTTGAAAACAACACGAAAATACACGTTTCACCACATCATATCACCTGCTCACACTCGTGCATGTAATCCAACATTCAATGAATAAAACACCACCATTTTAATCATGAATTCTCGAAAAAACACAAGTTTAAGAAAATAATAGAATGGCGGGAAAGCGGAAAAATCATGTCGCTGCAATGTACCAATTTTTAAAATGGTCGTGTTTAGTTCATTTAATTCTGAATACCAATGCTAAAGCGATATATTAATCATTACGTACGAAAAGTTACATAGGATCATAAAAAAAAAAAAAAAAAAAAAAAAACAGTATTTCAGCGAACGTGCACAAGGAGGTTGCAAAACACGACTCAATAGGTTTTCCTAGGAAGTCTATGCAATGCCGCAGTTAATTAACGAGAGTGACGTCAGTAAGGTAAAGCTGTTCCCAAATCAAGCCCTATAATAAAATAATATACCTAATTTATGTTTTAGACAATTGACTGCCTTATAGCTCAGTTGATAGCATGTCTGCCTTCAGAGCTGTAGGGCGTGGGTTCGATCTCGCCCCACCTAGGGCAAACATTTATGTGACAAACATAGATGTTGTTCTGTGTCTGGGTGTAGTATGTATTATAAGTACGTATGTATTTACAAAAAAAAACTGACATAATTATATTATCAGCTATTCCGTTTCCATATTCCAAGCTTTGCTTAGTTTGGGGTTAGATGGCGCTGTATGAAATGTCCACCGATATTTAATCATTATTTATTTAATTTATTGTTGTGATCAGTTATGTTAGGCAACATAAATTGTGCAGCAATACAAGTGTTTGGGAAACTGAATACATAAATGTCAAACGAATAAACATAGACTAAAATTGCTATAACTGTGTATTTCCGCTCTAATATCGTTTTGAATACTAATAGGATGAAGGGTTTTTTTTTATCCACGGATACAATACAATACAATACAATACAATACAATACGAGGGCTACACTAAAAGTATCGGGAATGGAATATTTCCACTGTTTCTGTCATATTAAAATATTTTTAATTGAAAACTCCTTGGTTTTAAAAATCGAATACCATTTATTTATTTAAAAAAATATTCTCGGTCTTGTCACAAGGTTTTGTCAAACTTGTTTAGTCGTTGAGAAAATGGAATTGACTCGAGAAAATTCAAGAGCGATGATTTATTATGACTTTCGAAGTGGTTTAACACAAAAACAGTGTGTTGACCGGATGATTTCTGCATTTGGTGATAAAGCCCCATCCAAAACCACAATTTATCGCTGGTTTGCTGAATTTCAACGTGGACGTGTCAAGCTCAGTGATGATCCCCGTCAAGGTCGTCCAAAAACTGCAGTCACCCAAGAAAACGTTGATGCTGTGCGTAAGCTGATTGAGGAAGATCGACATGTGACATACCGCGAAATTCAGGCAACTTTAGACATTGGCATGAGTCAAATACAAATAATCTTGCATGAAAAATTAGGTGTAAAAAAGTTGTTTTCCCGATGGATACCGCATTCGCTCTGTGAAGAGCAAAAAGCGGCTCGCGTTACTTGGTGCGTCAGAACTCTCGAAAGATTCCACGCAGGATCCTCAAATGCTGTATACAACATCGTATCAGGTGACGAATCCTGGATATACGCGTACGAACCCGAAACAAAAAACCAGTCACGAGTTTGGGTGTTCGAAAATGAGTTAAAGCCAACAAAAATTGTTCGTTCACGGAGTGTTGCAAAAAAAATGGTGGCCACGTTTGTCTCCAAAACCGGCCATGTTACGACTATTCCTCTTGAGGGACAAAGAACGGTTAATGCAGAATGGTATGCTAGCATTTGTTTGCCACAGGTCGTTTCTGAACTCCGTAAAGAGAACTGCAACCGCCGCATCATCCTCCATCACGACAATGCGAGTTCTCACACCGCGCACAGAACAAAAGAGTTTTTAGAGCAAGAAAACATAGAATTATTGGACCATCCGCCGTACAGCCCCGACCTAAGCCCTAATGATTTCTATACTTTCCCTAAAATAAAGAATAAATTGCGTGGACAGAGATTTTCATCACCTGAAGAAGCTGTGGACGCCTACAAAACGGCCATTTTGGAGACCCCAACTTCCGAATGGAATGGTTGCTTCAATGATTGGTTCCATCGTATGGAAAAATGTGTCAAATTTCGCGGAGAATACTTCGAAAAGCAATAAATATATTTTTAAATAGTAATGTTGTGTCACTTCCTTGATTCCCGAAATTTTCAGTGCCGCCCTCGTATATCTTTATTGCACACCAGAAATATAGAACAACTTACAAATAAATAAATATCACAAAAAAAAAAAAAAAAACTTAAATATCTTACCTATATCTGAATATCTGAATATAATCAGGGTAGGTACATTATTTGGCAATACAAGGGGCGGCCTTATCACCTAAAACGATTTGTTCCAGGCAACCTTTAAAAATAATTTAAGATAAAAAAAATACTGTAATTATCAACTTAAATTTTAATCAACCCAACCTGAAACAAAAATGTATAATAGCTGAAACAAAAACGTCAATTAAACCTGAAACTAATTATTAATTTAATCTGAAAACAAATAATTCTAATTACTTATTCAAGCTGTTTCAACAAACATAGTTTATTATATACATTTAAAACAATTTACCTCCTCCACAGGGTTACAAGGAAAGGCAGTACAATCCGAAAGAAGCTCATTGTACACATCGTTATGAACCACTTTTACTATGGGACCAAACTTGCAATCAAAGAAATTAAATTTCGAAAAAAAAAGAAATTAATTATAAAAGTAACCAGCTGTTCCATACTTTTTGTATGCAACAAAAATTAAGAAAAAATGAGAATTAAGGCTTTACGAGCGCTGGAAAATTATGTTTTTATTTGAAAGGAATATAAAACTTGCCAAACGCTACCTATCATTCATTACAATAACATTGCGAATGTCGAGTCGTCAATGGCGGGCTGTGTTTTGAAAGCGAGTCAATTTGGATGAGCAAACGCCCCGTGTTTGCCAATCTGCAGAATTGGAGCGAACACGGTGATACCTGATTTAAACGTCACGGAAGCTATATACTGATTGCCTTTTGAATTTATCTGCCTTGTAACAGACATTATACAGAGTTATAGGTAACTAGATAGATAGATAGATAGATAGATTAATTCTTTATTGCTCACACCAAACAAACATACATACAAAGGATTAAATAAATTAAATACTAGTGCATAAATGGCGGCCTTATCGCTAAAAGCGATCTCTTCCAGGCAACCTTAGGATGGAGAAAAATTATGAACACGAAAAGACGGGGTGTGCTGTAAAGAAGAAATTCCTACAAATCATAGACATTACTTACAATCGAATACTAATACATAATATTATAATATTTTATAATAAACTACTACGTAAAAACAACAATTAGCTGACGTTTTCACCCACGTGATGATGAAAAACGGTGATGACGATGATGATAAAAAGTATTCTATATATTATTCCGGGAAAGAAGCTATCTCCGTTCCGAGTTTCATCCAAATTTGTCCAGCCGTTCGGGCGTGAAGAAGTAACAAACACACACCCATACCGACAAACTCGTTTACAATATTAGTATGAAGTGTGGTAGAATACCATGGTGTGGTATGTTTAGAAATCTGAACAAAGCGCCGCAAATACGAACCGCTAGACAGTGGAATGCGCTGTTTCACGGTAAATACAATCTATAGGTGAAGTCCATTGAGATAATATCTATAGAGTCACAAACGTGCAAAATAAATGTCCGCGCCAAAACTTGGCGCACTGCATAGCGTGCGCTATTTTTTGAACGACTGGAGCTACGATAAGACACAAGCGCTCAAGCATACAGTAAACACTACAGGTTGTTAGTTTGAACACCGTTATCCTTCTAGGATATCATTGTACTCATCATTATGAAGAACTTTTACTATGGGGCCAACCCTGAAATCACGAAAAAAAAAACAGCTATTCCATACATTTTGTCCAAGATCGATGAACCTTTTTACCCTTCTTAATACCCGGTACACAAGCGACATAACGTCTAAATTCTATCAATTTTGAACTATATAATGCACGCATAGGTATGTACAACACCACTGGGACGTTTTTAAACTATTTTCACTTACACATTGTGACTCTTTATATACTATCTCAATGGTTAAGTCAAGAGAAAATCAAATAAATATTTAAATAAATAAATAAATAAATAAATAAAATAAATAAATAAATAAATAAATAGATGTCTTCTAAGCTAGATGTCTTCTAAGATGTATTTTCCTTTAGACTACACTTAACAACATTTTCAAATAAATAAAGCTTTTTTTATTTACTTTATTACTTATTGGTTTGCGTTTCACCGCTAACTGGTTGTTTTGCGAAGATGCGGTCTACGTAAGTAATGCGTTTATTAAATACCATAGGACCTGGGTATGTCCTTAAACTGCAACCAGACCCACCGGAGGGCGGGCAGCAGCGTCCTCTAGGTTAACGGTGGTGAGCATTCTGCGATCCCCACACCCCTCTATTTAGAGGCATTCGTACTGCAATAGACGTCTTATGGCTGACGACGACGGCGAAATACCACAATGAGTAAGAAACTAGTTTGGAAAGTATCAATTATTGCAATTTTATTTACGATTTTTTTTTACTTGTCTCATCAAACCTTATCAAACAAGCTTTGACTTGGGGATCGCAGAATGCTCACCATCGGTAACCATACTGCCCGTCCTCAGTGCATACCTAGGTTAAAATATATATATATATTTTTTATTGCATAGTTATAGTTACAAAAGAAAGAAAACCACACACAGTCGAGTATAGAACCTTCTCCTTTTTTTAATGGCCGTAGCCAAATTTGAATAGTTATTTCATTCCATAACGCACCGCAACGACATGAGTATTGGCCAGGAAATCAAGTTTTATTATGAAAACTTTACATGAATGTGGTGTTCCAATTATTACGATTATTTTAATATGTTTCATTAAACAGATACTAGGATACTTGTTGAATTGTTATGTTCCGCGGCTACACACAATATTTTCATTAAGTTAGTTTAGTACACATTATTTTTAACTAGTAAATTTCTCTGTTTTTAAAAGAGCGGCCATGCTTGGAAGCAGCCCACCTGCAGCCCACCGGAATCTATGAGTTTTTAAGCCAGTTTATTTTTCGTTTTTTCAGCCTGCCTTCCTTTCTTTTCTTTCCTCTTTTGCCTGCTTCAGCCATAGACAATGAATACAAAACCTCTTTTCGACTTTGTTTTTTTTTTTTAAATTAATTTTTCGAATCTTAAAATCTATCATACAATATTTTTTCTATTGTCTAAAAACCTACTTTAGGTTTGTGTAGACAATAAATCCTCGACATGTTCTTTTGAAAAGTACGATTATGCTTCAGACATAATCGTACCATTACACACACACACACACACAAACACAAACACTCATACACATATGATATATATTATATGTATATACAAAACCACACAAACACACATACACGTACGCATGCACAAAGACTGTATTATGCATGCAAAATTGTTTGTTATTTTTCGGAATGTTGGTTTTTATAATATATTTAAGTTTTGTTTTCTCCTATTATCAAAAAACATTTCTTTTTTTTCCCTTTTTATTTGTATACAAATTTGGCATTATAAAACATAAATTCTAAATTCTATAGATACAACTTTATTCGTCATTATTTACTTATAGTCTGTAATCATACCCGTAGTTTTGTTTTGGCATAGCTATCTAATGTATAACTATACAGGAGAGGCCACTGGTTCCCGACACACAGTCTTTGACTAGTTTGGGAGCCTATGGGTTATAAATTTGTGAAATGATTTGTGTCAAAATAAATAAATTTGTATTTGTATAATTTTACAGTTCTATGATCATTGGACCATTGGGACCTGGGTATGAGGACCAGCGTCCTCTCGGTTGATGATGGCAATCATTCTGTGATCCCCAAGCCACCTGCCAAGCATGGGAATTATGGCAACACCCCTATTAAGGCCGAGGCCTTCGTCCATGGCTGGATGTCTTCTGGCAGTTGATGATGATCATTTATGGGATTTTCACCATGATTATGTTGTCAAATGACGCAGTTGCATGCACCATGTTCACGGGCAACGGCATCGAAGTATCGGAAGATCGTTTTACAACATAATCACGGTAAAATCCCGTAAATAATCATGGAACTCTAATGAACAACATGTTAGGTTTTAAACAGTGTTTTTTAAATTATTATTTTTAAGATCTATTCCTTATTTATCTGTTGTTATTTTATTTATGTTCCTCTCCTGGAATCTACCATACCTACTGACATAAACCTGTATAAAACATTAGCATACAGTCCATACTCAAGTAATTTAATTTGGTTTTGTATGATAATGTAGTAGGTATACGAAATTGCGATATAGTACAAAGTATAATTTATGCCGTACAAAATAACCCGGGAATTACTCACACGGCAAAAGTTTGTGGAGTAATTTTCGCCATAATTTTAATACATCACGGCGGAAATTAACTGAGGACGATATATTTACGTCATTGAGCGCGGGTGTTGACGAAATTACGGCACAAATTATAAATGGCTGTTTATTTTGTACCGGAATCGAAGATTAATGGCGGAATCTGATGAAAGGGTGGTGTGATTATCGCGAAAGTAGGTAGTTATCTTTACAATCAATACAAGACGAAAATACAAGATTTGAAGGTAGTTATATTTTGTGTATATTGTGTGCTCTTTGAAGTTTGTTGCCCCCACTGAAGAGAGAAGTGAATAGAATGGAAATGTGACGGGCCGCGCTAGCCGGTATTAGGTGCAAATGCGCTTGATAACAATTCTACCAATATACAAACTGAGTAGTTTTTAAACTGAGAATCACCAAAAAGACAATTTAAATAGACGCTTAGCAAACCAAACCACATTGGATCGTAATTAGATGTATTTTAATCTATTGCAAAATGGCATTTCGAGCATTTTACTTTAAATGCGCGACCAATGATTTGCATTTTTCTTCGTAGTTTCTATACAATTATGTGTGAAATCGGCGACAGCGGTTTTCCATACAATTGCTTTACAACATTGTTCTGTCAGCCGTTCTACCTAAGAAGTAAGGCTTTCGCTTTTCTGTGATTAGTGATTCCCCTGTATCATTGTCAAATTCAGCAGCAGCGTCCTCTTAGTTAACGATGGTAACACTCTTAGAACCCCAAGCCGTGTGCCAAGCGTGGGGATTATGGCAACCCCTCCCTATTAAGGGAAGAGGCCTTCGTCCAGCAGTGGACCTCTTTGGGCTAATTGAATATTGTCAAATTAATAATGTGTACAGTCGTTTTTATAGCAAGCTAATTTTGTAACCCTATAACCACCTTTAATTCTAATTTTAATAGATGAGTTCAGTGAGTTAAACAACGATGCGTTGTTTAACATCAGGCAGAATGTGGTAAAATGCAAGCCTGTTATGAATTCTAAAAAACGTCCTTAAAAAAAATTCAAAGGCGTATGTAAATGCCAACCCGCAACTGGGTCAGCGTGGTAGATATGGCCGAAAGGTAGGCCTATGTCCAGCAGTTGACTATTATTGCGCACCAAAGCGGGCAGCCCAATTTGGCGGGCTGGCGGTTTCAGAACGTTGCAAGCTGGAAAAACTGTTCCGGGTGGCGCCACGAGAGCCGCGACGTCAGCGTCGCGTCGTGTCGTTCGCATTAGTAAACTGAGTGTGATAGGCGTGAGCTAGATGCAAACTGGCATGCCGCCGGGGGCTTTTGGTGTAGACACCTATAAAGGCTGCTTATGCTACTTGTTAAGTAAGGTTTAAAAACTCGTCTGTAAAGCTCGTTTTAAAGGTAGGTGTAAGACAAACAAAATAGAAGAGACAATAAATACGTCTCCGGGCTGATGATGATGATGATGATGATGAAGTTAAATAGGGTCCCATGTTAATCCCTTCCCTTAAAGTGGCAGACTTTTTTGTAAGCAAATTATCGCCAGTGACATCTCCAATAATATAATAAATAATATTCTCAACTGCAAAAGTTTTTTATGATAATAATATAATACGGTTTTTTTAAATATATATTAATAATTAAATAAATAAATCAACTAAGAATACCTGGATGACATCTTCATATTTTCTAGTAATTTTGATTTTAATTTTGGTTTTTAACCAAACAACTGAACCGATTTTGATAAAATGTATATATGGGACTACCTCTGACTGAAGTATTCGCTGCTGCCCGTCTTTCGGTGGTTCTGGATGCAGTTTTAGGACATACTCACGTCCCAGGTAGGTTCTTTGTCACAGTTCTATTCTAAATTATTATGCTTTTTTTGACTGGCAAGTATAGTCAGCACCATCTGTCGAGTTGCTGAGAATTCCTTTTTTTAAACATGTTTGGAAAATCCCCATTCGAAATAGGGTAGATGACTGATGTTTATATCGTTGAAACCAATAGCTTTGATGAAGAATTCAAGTAATTATAGTATGTTTATTGAAAAAATAATTTAAATCGGTTATTTATGTTTTTGATATATAAGCGTTTAAAGTTTTAGGTAGAGACAACTCTGTCCCTTTCCTACAAAACAAAAAATGACGTCACGCCTTACTTGTCAGAATAGAATTTATATGGCGTACAGAGAAGTGACGTCACGATTTGCTGTTTCGCCCCTCTGTCTAGCTGATATTGATATTAAAATGCTATAAGTTGCTTATTTTTGATCAGATTTTCATTTTCTTTTCATTAATCAGCTTATTTATGGACCATATTTTAAGAGGAAAATAAAAAAAAAACACTCATCTAGCCTATTATAAAAAAAAAACACTGTTACTAATATATAAATTCATTAATTGTTTTAGTGTTTCATGCATAATACGGTTATTATATTTAATTTGAACAAGCGACAGAGTTTGGATTATGTTTTACTTATCCAAAAGCTATTGTGCCGGTCGGACGACGACATTGTTAAGGTGGCCTCAAAATTTACTATCCACAGATAATTATAAATCTAATTACAACGTAAACGAAATAGGTACATTGACCATAGCAATATCAATTACTATCTCGTATCCCATTAACAATATCCGATTAATGTGGTTGACACGTTCCAACCTGTATAAACCGCTTTAAACTGGCACGGACTGGAATAATCCTGAATGACGAATTAGTTGCGGAGATCACGGTCAGTTTTGTCATGAGTAACTGAATTTAACTTAAGAATATTTTTGGCATCTATATGAATAACGGCATGCGCCTCGTTACTATTTTCGTTGTGTATTGTATGAATTTTCTAGAGGGAAAAGTATACAATGCTTTTTAACCAAATCTGTTTAGTTGTTTCGGCGTGAAAAGGAAACAAACTTTTACACACAAACATACCTACTGACACTGACACAGATACCGACAACTTTTCGCATTTACAAAATCATATAAACAGTCTTAGCATGAGGTTTGATGTGTGATAATACTCATATGGTTAATATTGAAAAGATTACTACTGTGACGCTACTTCTAAAACAAAAAAGCATTTTTTCAAAAGGCTACAGCAGAAATATGTTTGAAAAACAAGTATTTTATTATAAGTTACCTTAGATAACAGTTTTTATTTACATATAAATACATTTAGGCAAAAATATAAAGATATGTATATACTAATATTAATATATAATAATACATAATAATATTTCAATTTCCGAATGACACCAACCAACTCGTAATTATCTTAGTCCGAGATCCCAAACTATTTGGCTCCCGTCATTGGCTTTACTCTAGGTTGTAGGGAGCACGGATTGGACAATACTCCAGTGATTGGTCGCGCTTAGCACTGTATTTTACACTAGGGATTAATAGTGACTGTGGACTTGTGCGTTGTTTATTTTAGACTTCAACTAGCAAAGCCTCTGGAATTATACCTAGAATCATCGAGTCGTATTTATTTTACATTATGATGTTGTAAAATAAATACAATGATGATTACAATAAGGTACATAGTCAGTCTTTTCAACAGACTTCAAAAAAGGAGGTTCTCAATTCAACTGTTTTATTTGTATGGATTTACTTACGAGATTATTCCGCCAATTATGAACTGATAGTGATGATTCTTTTTTTGTTTGGTAGGTAATACTTCAGAGGTAGTCCCATATACATTTTATCGAAATCGGTCCAGTAGTTTGGTTTTCAAATCAAAATTACTAGAAAATATGAAGATGTCATCCAGGTATTAGAAATTGAAGTCGGACGTCTTTTAAAAAAAACCGTATTATAAATAGTCTATTTATTTGTTGGACATAGCCCTCGAAGAGCGACAAGGCCATATCTACCACTGGTCTCGTTGCGGGTTGGTCATCACTCTCATTGAATTGAACATTGTAATTGAAAACCTTTATAACTATCAACGCATATTTTTTTAAGCTGGGGTAATTTTTAGTTACACTAGTAGTTCGCAGCAAACTGAGACCTTGCGACCCCTAAATCTTCCAAAACCCTTGACCAATTTATTTCATATTGAACTTGATAATTGTATTTGCACGTACTACTTGCTTACAAAGTTTCATATAGATCGGATCAACGGTTCGCTAGTTATCGTCGAACAGATATACAATAGCCGATCTGTCCCAATAAAATACTATAAACCCTGTCGACTGATCGTCCGACTTCCCCTCATGCGAAAATTAGTAGTTAAAAACCAACTGCTAGCCACTGCGAGTTCGTCAGAATTTCATTAAAATCCATAACTCAGATTGCGTCATCCCAGTTATTGGCCAATCGCAAGCATAGAACGTTACCTCGCCCCCTGCCCGCAACGGTGAGTCATGTTTGTTGGAGAATTTATGTTCACGAGCCATCAACAGGCTATATGATCTGTGGCCCCAGTAGACTCAGACACCTTCACTTCGCTCGGTCAAATTAGTATGATATACAAAACTTAAATTCAATTATTCGATTTTACGTAAAATATATATTTAAAGTGTTTTATTTAACCCAGGATGATCTAACTACATCGAAGCGGTGGAAAGAGAAAGATTTTGGTGAAATTAATTTTCCCAGGAGAGATATCCCAGACGTACCATAGGGAATCGATCTTCGACACTGCTGTAATATTTTATTCTGCCGTCAATCCAGCAAAGCGAGTACGGCAGTTATTCCTCTCGAGCCGAACGTACGGCGAATACTAAAGCTTCCACTGTTGGTGGAAATAACTAAAACAATATTATACTAGCCAATACGTTTTATCCGAAATATTTCATACGTCACTTACAAAAACAACCTATGTTCTGTAACGCTTTAATTCTAACTATATTTTTTCGTCATTCGTTGAAATTAAATAATTGTAATTATTTAACATACATTTAGTTTTTTTTTTGGCATAAGCCTTTATTAACTACAACAAACTACAAAGAATACTTAGCCTACTACACAACAAAAAACATTAGTTTAGTTAGTTACATGAATATTATTTAAATAAAACGGGTATTTATACCGTATACTTAATGCATTATTAGAATAACTAAAATTCCTACGCATTTTTTATGACTAAGTCGTACATTAAGCTACAATTTTTTGTTATTCCGTTTTTTTGCTAATGTATGACTCGTGGTAAGGTTTCAGATTTATTTTAAGGGTGCTTCGTAGTTATAAACCATTTTCCGCCCACGTATAATATGGCTCCTCTTCAGCGCTCTATCTTGTCATCTATATAGTCTCGTTCATTGCTTTCCAGCCGTCTGGATCTCGGACCAATGTCCTGTTGACGTAAAATTAATGTATCAGACTAGGTTGTGTGGGTATACAGCCTATTTGCCTCTTCATATCATCGGCTTAACATAGACATAATAGGCTAGATGACTGGCTTTTTTATTATCCTATTAAAATGTGGCCCATAAATATAGCTGATTAAAGAAAAGAAAATGAAAATTGATCAAAAATAAGCAACTTATAACCATTTAAATATCATGCTAGACAGAGAGGCGAAACAGCAAATCGTGACGTCTCTGTACGTCATATAAATTATATTCTGACAAGAAAGGCGTGACGTCATTTTTTGTTTTATGGGAAAGGAAAGGGACAGGGTTATTGTCTCTAACAAAAACTTTAAACGCTCATATATCAGAACATTATTAGCCGATTTAAATCATTTTTTCAATAAACATACTATATTTACTTAAATTCAACATCAAAGCTATTGGTTTCAACGATATAAACATCAGTCAGCTACCCTATTATAGGTAAACACCTGACACGATATGAGGACAGCCTCCAGCCAGAGATGAGAAAAGCTGTGGATTATATAATTTTACAAAAAGCGTACCTATAATACTTATCTAATAATATTACAATACATTTTATTTATAAACACTACAAACATACACACACTACATTTTATTTGAATACATATTTTTTATTTAAATTTTATTCTTAAGTCGCGAGTGAATCGGTTTCTTCTAGGCAAGCGTGCTCCATCGTAGACTGCATCTTCGTTTATTATCAGACAAGATGGCAGCCAAACGCAAGCATATATAAAAAAATAATCGTTTAAAATCCCGCAGTGTCTGGAGACTCAGGTTTTTAACCAGTGTGTGTTGCCAGTGATGACATATGGAACTGAAACGTAGTCTTTAACTGCTGGCCTATTGGAGAAACTCAGAGTCACGCAGCGGGCAATGGAGAGAGCTATGCTCGGAGTTACTTTGCGCGATAAAATCCGGAACGAGGATATTCGCCAAAGAACCAAAGTCACAGACATAGCAAGTTGGAGTGGCATTGGGCAGGCCACATCGCTCGACGAACTGATAACCGATGGGGAAAAAAGGTTCTTGAGTGGTGACCGCGAACCGTAAGACGCAGCGTAAGGCCTCCCACTAAAAGGACGAAACGACGACGAAATGCCTTCGCCAACCCACCACTTCATACATACCTACTTAAGTATAGATCGTCGTCGTCTTAAAGTCGTTACTTATTGTCACTGGTCCAGAGCTCGAACACCCCCCCCCCCCCCCCCCCAAATGAGCTCGACCCCCCCTCCCCCCCCCGAAATGAATTCCTGGCTACGGCATTGGGCCTAAGGGGGAGGCATTCAATACAATACAATACAATTCTTTATTCATAACGCCTAGTTATAAGTCATTGGTATTAATTAAATTTTACAATAATTTAATTTAATTCGTTAAAATAACAATAATATTCGTTCAGCAGTGGACGTCTCCGGGCTGATGATGATGATGAGGATGACATTTTACATTATTATTATTTATTGTATTGTATAGATAATTAATAACACATCTTAATAAAATTGCTGTTAGGATAAATAATGTACTTACCTATCTGCTTTCTTTTCAAATTGTTTTCTTGTTCAATTTCACCTTTGATCATCGAATATCAGATTCTATGAACCGTACTATTATTTACGAAGATAAAATAAACTTTCCTGGAATTCAATCTCGCCTGTACCTATAAGTGTACCTACTACATGACCCAAAAAATAAAAACAGTAACATCAACGTTTTAGGGAATTTTGCGACAAGTATAACTTTGAACAGAAGTTTTTTTTAATATTTTTTTATACCGTCTAGTGACGAGACAAGCAAGACTTTCACCTGATGGTAAGCGTCACGCCTGCCACTAACAGTAGCAGTGCAAGAATTGTGAACTTGCGAACACAATCCTGCACCGCACTGCACTGCGCTCGTCACCCTGAGATATTAGATGTTAAATCTCTCCAGTAATTTGCAAGTGATTTAGAATAATAAGCTTTAATAAAAACATTCGATTTCAATGTCGACTAAGTCTGCGTGCTTTCTAACTTTCAATTACACACGTACCTAGTAGATGAACCCTCTTAAAAAGGTTACGATTTTTTACATTATCTTTCACGAAATTTAACACTGGACTACAGAAACTCCCGTTAATTTTACCTCAAAATCTTTTAAGATTTTTTTTCCCCATAATACATTTCCCGGCGGCTTAGGCCGAGGACCTGAGGCCAGTATATTGTAGTTTCGCTTGATTTATGTAGCTTAGTGTCGTCTCGGTGAAATTAAAAGATTTCTCAAGGAGATAAATCGATGTCACGCTGGAAAAGATCCTCGGAGATAAGATTTATTATTATTATTATTTAATTCTAAATTGCACACATAAATACATTAATGTACAAAAGGAGGACTTAATGCTAAAGCATTTTCTACCAGTCATCCCCGCGGTTATAGAGATGGGGATGTAGGCAAAATTAATTATAGTTAAGAGCAAATACAGTAATTACGTTTCAATTAACTAATAACTAAAAATATCTGTATAAATTTATATGACTAATAAATACAATTAAATACAAATAATTAATTAGATTTAGAAGTTTTGTGTGCGCTTTAAAAAAATATTTTATAAATAGTAGGCTATATGGGATATAGGATGGTTGCTATTAAAGCTATTTTATGACTTCAATGTTACTGAACAGACCGAGCCAATATAATTAAGTACTTACTTGTAGTTTACTCACTTACTGGACCTGGGTATGTCCTTAAACTGCAACCAGACCCACCGGAGGACGGGCAGCAGCGTCCTCTTGGTTAACGGTGGTGACCATTCTGCGATACCCAAGCCGCCTGCCAAGCGTGGGATTATGGCAACACCCCTCTATAAAAGGGGAGGCCTTCGTCCAGCAGTGGACGTTTTATGGCTGACGACGACTAGTAGTTTTGCGAAAGTAGTAGTAAACAAAATATATATATAATTGAAAACCTAGTTCATACAAGGAGAAATGAGAAGTTTGTATCCTTCTAGTTGGCCACTGTTTATGGGGATAGGACATTCCCATTATCAGCCTTAGTTTTTTTTTGCTAGAACAAACTTCCATTTCATGTGGAGCCAATACATCCGGACAGATGACCATGAATACCAGTTACACAGACTGACGTCTTCGTTGACACGGTTGAAAAATATTATTTTAGACAGATCTTCAGGATATATTATGCTCAAATGTATAATATAAAAACAATAGGTACTTATAGTAGGTTTTTAAACAATATAAAAAATATTGTATGATAGGTTTTTTTTAAAGATTCGATAAATAAATAATAATAATAATAATGATAATAATTAATAATAATATTTGCAGATCATATAACTGGTTTGAACTGTTTACGAGAACGGCAAATTGAAATAGCAAATTATTGTTAGCTATAGCTGTTCTCCATGTTGTCATGACACCATAAACATGTTTTTTTGTTTAAAATTGCAAGTAACTTTAAAAAAAAAATTCAACCGACTTCAAATTAATATGGAACCACTTCGGGAGTATACTATTTCAAATAAAAATATAATTTTGAAATTCGTGACGGAGTAATCGGTGAACATACATAAAAAAAAACAGACATACAGCCTATAGAACCTCCTCCTTTTTTGAGGTTGGCTAATAAAGTAAGGGTATGGATATTGCTTATTGTAAAAAAAACCCTAGGTATACCTGCATAAAGGACGTTGGACCATATTGCTCTTCAGTAAAGAGTGTCTACTGATATTCATAACTGATAGCTTATAAAGTTTTTATTCAACCTACTTACATAAACCTTAACCACCGTAACTATAATTATGTATAACTTCGGCGGAGCAGCACAAGCGGCGCAAATATGCTAACCTCGGCAGAGGCATAATTTGAGCCGTTTGGTGTTGAGACATTGGGTCCCTGGGGATCGGTAGCTCATCATCTTTTCAAAAACATATCCGAGCGCCTGGTCGACGCGACGCGTGATCAAAATACTGGCGTTTATTTGGCCCAACGCATAATAATTGCCATCTAGCGTGGCAATGCCGCCAGCATGCTGGGTACGCTGTTGACTGGCAGTGGGTTTGAGCATTTGGATTGTCTCTAGACTTTCACCGGTCTGGATACAATCCTTTTGTTTTTTGTTGTGTAGTAGGCTAAGTAGTCTTTGTAGTTTGTTGTAGTTAATAAAGGCTTATGTTTATTACGTATTATCGTAAGATAGATATCAGAAAATATGTTCTAGAATTAGTGGCTAAAGGAATTTTCATATAAGAAGCTCTAGCAAAATACCTCGTCATTATTTTGATATTTGCATACGTAGGTATTCTATTTCTATAACCATTGGATTTAGAGAGAGTTTCCACTAGACTCTTGACGATAAGGATAATAATGTAACTTTATAAAAAAAATAGTATTCAATGAAGAGTACTAGTTGTCATCCATAGAATTCTTAATAGGCGGAGAGTGGAGAGTTTCCATTTATTTTGAGATTGCTATTTATTTTGGGTTCTCCAGTTTCTGAGGAAGCCAAAATGATGTTAAAATTGTATAAGCGTATTATGTAAGGAAGTTAAAATTATGTATCTTTTGTCCTACGGGGGTGGCATAGTCACTGTGTGACAAAACCCCTTTTAAATAAATAAAGAGTGAAAAAAAAAAGTGATTGCTATTAATAAATAAAAATAAATAAATTAATAATAAAATGTTAATTTTAGACTTAGTCCATATTACTACACATAACACATTATTAAAATAAAAATTAGGTCACAACAACAAACAACAACACAACAACAACATGGACATGTCAATAACAAGTCAATGAATAAAAAAGCTTGACATATTATTGAGCTATGTATAATTATTTTAAATATTATTTAACATGCCTACAATAATAATTAATTATGATTATCTTAAGTATTTTTTATTTAAGATCTGACGTTCTAAAGTGTACCTCTAAGTGTACCAAATTGAATTAAAATGATTGGATCGAGATCGGAGAGTTTAACCTTATTAATAAACGAATTATGGAACTTCATAGTAAACCAATTTTTGACATAAAATCTGAGCTTGACATTTTGTTTGACAGCCTTATGGCTCAGTTGGTAGTGTCTCTACCTTGAGAACTATAGGGTATGGGTTCAGTTCCCACCCAGGACAAACATTTACAATGAACCTAGTTTGAACCTATTTTTGTTGGATGTCGTATTTATTATAAGTATTTACAAAAAAAAATGTACCTAAGTGTTTTAAAGCTTAGCAGTAAGAAAAATGATTACCTGCAGGACTCGAACCTGCATACGAGCAATCTCTGGGTGTTTGTCCCAACTGCTTTGCCAATTAAGCTACTGAAATCTGCCTTACTCGTCATAATTCTGATACTTTTTCAAACTAACTACTGAAGCGTTGGTGGCGCCATCTGTAAGTTCATGTAACACATTTTTTTAATACATACAAGGGACGAGAAGAGCAAGACGTTCGCCCAGTGGCAAGCGTCACGCCTGCCACTAACAGTAGCAGTGCTAGAATTGCAAACTTGCGAACACAATCCTGCCCCGCACCGCACCGGGCACGTCATCCTGAGATATTAGATGTTAAATCTCTTCATACCCAGTAATTTCTTTGGTTAACATTGCCCTTCAAACCGGAACACAGTAATGCTAGCACACTACTGTTTGGCGGTTGAATAACTGGCAAAGGTGTGGTACTTCCCCAGGCGGAATCTGCAGTAGAGTCCTACCACTACAAAATCCCATAATACAAGCTTTGCTTAGTTTGGGACTAGATGGCGCTGTGTGAAATGTCCACCAATATTTATTTAGGTACCTATTATTATTTATAAAAAAATAAAAAAAAAATATGGTAATTTTTTGGCCACGACTATCTCTTTGTGACTATTCAAACTGTAGAGTAAACTAAGTAGCAGTTTGCCTGTTCTATCCCGGTGAAGATATCCGTGGAAACGCTCACTACCCTTGTTAGAATTACGTAGATAACCGCCTACGAGCTGAAAATTTAATAAACGATGTAGCAACCAGCGCAGGGACCGGTGACCGATGACTGGGGTTGCTAGCCGCAATTGGAGTTCCCATGCATCAGAAAAAACAGGGACATGAAATCAGTAATATTTTTTGCCTTTTATATATAAATTTAAAGAAAACTTTGAATATCACGAGTGAAGTTACGTTAAATGTTTGAATGGATATAAATCTACGGTCAACTTGCATCAACTTGCCTGGGGGTAAGCGACGATGTGGCCGATCACGGTTTTCTAGAAGAAAGTGTCACTGTAGGCATAAGTAAGTCGTATAGGCTGAGTGGCCATCCCTAGCCACAGTTAATGTGTGGGCCGAAAGCCCCAGATATGTCTAAAAAACAACCGGGTGTATTGTTTTATCTGACTCTCGGTAGCGATTAATTGCAAATGCCTCAAAAGGTTTAAAGGTTTAAGGCCTTAATATGCCTATAGGTTGCAGTTTTTAGGGAACAAGGCAGAGTTTTATTCCTCGTATAATTATTATACTTACATATTTATAGGAAAATTACAGCATGATCTGGTTGGTCTGTTTTAGATGATGGTGATACTGGTTTTCGGTTGTGGTCATGGTTTTCATAAGTCTTTTACCTTAAACAACTCCACAGATTGTTGAACTCAAGCATTTATCTTGTTTTTTGATCGAAAATTGCAAGGTATCTTTTAATTTTTCTTTGTATCGGAATTGTTGCCATGCCCATATAATAAAGGCAAATGGAAAGCTTATTTTAGCTCTATTTTATTTTGAACTTGAATTAATCATCTTGAACAGCAAAGAGTACCTAAAATTCTAAACATAACAATTAAATATAAACAAATTAGAAGTAGTCTCATAAGAGTACTATAAATAAATAAATAATAATAACAATCGTTCATTTCAGGCAACAGGAATTACTTAAAAATCACGGGTCTATATTATAAATACCTTACAGACTAAGATGCATATAAAAATAATCCTAATTAACACTATTTTGTCTGAAATTTTCCTGGCATTGTCGCTACCTATTCCTACCTATTTTTTCCTATCATTGTTGTTTACTATGTAAATAGGTATATTCACAGCAAGATTAAAAGAAAAAGTCGCAGAAACCTAGAACGTGTGGTCACCCAAACCGCAACTAATTAATCGGACGGACACGGGGTGAAAATTTGACGGCGGATAGCAGAACATGTGTTCACGAAGAAAATCTGAGCGTAGATTGAACTAGAGAATTTTTTTTTTGTTTACTCGTGTGTCGTGTCTAAGCATTCTTTATTACTTTTAGAATATAATAGATAATACTTTATTTGTGACAAGTGACGTGACGCGCAAGACTTTCGTAAGAAGACAAGACTTACATACGCAAAAACAAAAGAAATTCAGGCAATTTAATACAACATATTAAAGAAGTTAAACCTAAACATATACCGCCTTACTTAAAAAATCTTCCCAACCGTTAGTCACTGCTTAAGATGCTCTGCCATGTTCTCTCTGCCGTGAAGTTGCACGTGCTAGAAAGGACAGAGAAGTTTAAGCAGTGACTAAGGTAGAAAAGTTTTTTTTAAGTAAGGTCGATACTTATCACATAGCACTTAGAGAACCTTAGAGCTATAGAGCTCGTCTAGCAGTAGACGTCTTCTGGCTGATGATGATGTAACAAAAGAAAAGAAAACACAAACACAGCCAGCGACAAACTGATCAGCGTCATCTATATTAAATGAGTTTTTTTTAGTAAGGTATGCCTGAAAATCCCCCATACCATTGAGTTTGAAAAAAGAAGATAAACCACTCTTTATCTACAGTAGGTTTATTAATTGTTTTAGTGTTTTATGCATAATAAGGTATTATATTTTCTTGTATTTTAACTAAGTTTTTCTTTACAAATAACTAAGTTCATTCATGCATGAATACAAATAACTAGGTACCTACTTATACAGTACAGTACGAAGCTAAGCTTAACAACACCAATGCAATAGCAACAACGATTGTTGCTGAGCGCAGTAACGGCGTTAGCAACGATGCTAACATCTCGCCGTTATATTTACATAGCGCCGTTTGCAACGCCAGCTAAATTATATTTTATATCATAGTGTTGCTTTAGGAAACAACGGGGATATTGAGCGTTGCGTCGAGTTTCGCCCTGTATCTGTGTTTATCGAGATCGAAAAAGATAAAGATTAACCGTCCTATATAAGCATAAAACACTTAAAAGTATTTCAAACATACTTTAGTTAAAAAGTGTTTTGTCTTCTTTTTATTTTTAGTTTTAAAGGAATCATCAAAGTTCTTAGTAAAGCAACATTCAAATATTTTATATTGTAACATTGGACCTGGGTATGTCCTAAAACTGCATCCAGAATCACCGGAGGACGGGCAGCAGAGTCCTCTCAGTTAACGGTGATAAGCATTCTGCGATGCCCAAGCCGCCTGCCGAGCGTGGGGATTATGGCAACACCTCCCTTTAAGGGAGAGGCCTTCGTCCAGCCGTGGACGTCTTCCGGCTGTTGATATGATGATGTGATATTGTAACATAATTTTGACTTTGTGTTTGGGATTAGTACCTTTTAAAGTATCACAGTTTTTCATTACGGTTCTATGCTTGTTTATGGGGGATTTACCGTGATTATGTTGTGAAAACAGCTCCCGATATTTTGACGCAGCTGCATGCACTATGTTCACGGGCAGACTGAAACCAATTCAATTCAAGTTATTTATTTCAATACGTTTAATTATACACTTAACTTTAACAATACAATATTAGTTATCATTATATTTTTTTTTTTTTTTTTTAATCTTTAAAAAAACCCTTGAAGCCTAAAGGAAAATAAAGGTAGTAAAGAAATGTATATTTAGTTATTTCACACAAAAATATGTAAGCTCACATTACCTTAAGTTATACAGTGCAGTAACTATGTAGGTACACTAGATTTGTACTAGAAAGTCCTGTGTCGTGAATAAAAAATAGTCACGTAAAAGCCGAAAGCTTTTTATTTTCAATTACAATTTCAATTTTCAACCGACTTCAAAAAAGGAGGTTCTCAATTCGACTGTTTTTTTTTGTATGTAAACGCTATTTCAATTATGAATTGATTTTAATTATTATTTTTTTGTTTGGTAGGTAGAAGTGTGAAGAAAGAATTCAGAAGTGGTCCCATATAATAGGCATGATGACCACTATTTTTTTATTACCTCATAAAAAAGCTGATCATCAATAGAGCCTATCAAAGAAAACAAAATTTAAAATAATTCAAAAATAAATAAGTTCTGAGTATTTTAATTTCAAGCTAGACAGAGAGCGCGCTATACTGAGCTATGACGTCAAGCCTCAGGCGCGGCATACAAATGCTATACTAACACGTGCTTTGCGAGAAAGGGATAGAGCATCCCCTCTCTATCCCCACCTAAAACTTTAAACGCTCATATCTCAGAGATTTATCAGCCAATACAATTTATTTTTTCAGTTTGTGTAATGTATTTAGTTATATTCATCACTAAGCCTGTTATTTGTCATAAATTAAACATTAGGACACACGCCTAATGTTATTGAAATCAATTCAGTAGTTTGGTTTTTATCAAAATTCAAAATTACTAGAAAATATGAAGATAAAAATAGATAGATATGGATATCATCCAGGTATTCGAAGTTGAAGTCGGTTGTATTTTTTTTAAAAAGCTTATTATTCGTATCTCTTATTGGAGATGCTTTTGGTCGGCCTTATAACTGACACTAGGTCCGGACAGTCTACACGACAACAAAATGCCAAATAAAGTAAAGTTCAAACCAGAAAGCTTCCGAAGCTGCATCTCGGATTCCTTTTCTGCATATAAAGTGTATTCACAAAGAGAGGACGCCGTCTATTGAGAATATTGCTTCCAATGGTCCGAATGCTTCGAATTGTTGCATCATTTTGTCAGGATTACTGCTTCATAGCAATAAAAACGTTATGTATTGTTTAGAGCTCCTCATTTCGAATGAACGAATTTTTACCTAAACAGCTTCAATCAATTTTATCATCATCAGCCAGAAGAGCCTCCTACTTATATCGCCGCACTGTAGGACAACCTGCCATCAATAAATCAATCAATCATGGTCTAGTCGTCTAGCGCAATGAGTGTAGCGTCATATTTTGCACTTGCTAAACGTCTGGGGACGCTATAAAGGCTGTCTGAGGCCAACAGCAGAAGTAAGGGTTGTTTCAGATGAACCACAACCACACCACAACCACAACACGTGATCGGGCGCATATTTTATATTGAAAATGAATAGTAGAATTCACACGTACCACATTTTACCGTCATTACCGACCGCGTGGATGATACCATCCACATCGCAACTACAACGCAACCACCAGCGACATCGTAAAATAGCCGCCGGCCACATCGCAGATACAACGTTGCGTCGACGCAACGACAGTACGCGCTCTTTGAAAGCCGGAGTCGAATTGTGTCTGCACACGACGCTACCACATCGCAACTGCTAGCGACAACGTAACCACATCGACATTTTGTCGGTACCACAACGCAACTACAAAAAGCTGCAGCGACACTATTCACACGTAGCCACTGCGTCACTACATTTTGTCGCTGCGATGTGGTGTGGTTGTGGTACGTGTGGGTTGACCCTTATATAAAAAACAAAACAATTTTATAATTCAACGTTTATAAGTTTTAGTGTGTAGCTTTGTAAAAACATAAATGCTTATTTTATTTGTTGCTTATAGTATCACGGACTCCGGAGCTCGCGTCTTTTCTCAAAACTGCAACTTTTGTAAAATAATTATAAACAACTAAGTTATATCAAGGTTATAGCTATACATGTAACAAAACCAAATTTAACAACTAAACTTTCAGCGAACTAAACCCATAAAAATCTATCACGGCGTAAAAATTGATAAAACTTGTCTTTATACCTGTCTAGTTTAACAAGCTTTCAAAGCACCTAAATCACTAACAAGTCTAGATAAAAATTTCGAAATTGCGCCAGTTGGATGAATGATTAGTCTAATAAAGCTGTGAAGTTAGTCCATTGGGCCTAGAGACTGGTGCTATCTCTACTTCAAAGTTGTCCATAAATCGATAGATACTATAACAGACAGCATTGCTACTTATCTGAGTTATAAAGGTGATTATTAGTTGAATGCTTGGAGGATTTAACTCCTCGCTGAATGTGATTTCTGAGGAGCTCGCTGAAGATCGGTATTCTTGATTTATATACTATCTTAACTTAATTTTATTCCAGATAAAAAAGATAAAGCTGTCGTTCTCAAATTAAAGAGGTTTTTTTTTTTTCCAAATGCTATGATTTCTGAGGGAAAAAGCAGTTTTTGTATTTAATCTTTTTTTTCGCTCTACATCATCAGCTGAATACGTCCACTGTTGGACGAAGGCCTCGCCCTTATTAGGGAGTAGTTTCCATAATCCCCACGCTTGGCAGCGGCTTGGGGGTCGCAGAATGTTCACCACCAATAAGCGAGAGGACGCTGCTGCCCATCCTCCGGTGGTTCTGGATGCAGTTTTAAGAAATACCCAGGTCAGGTTTTTTATTATCTATGTACTTAATACTTTTTTTTAAATAAAGTCTGTAATATTAAAAGAATAAAATTATAATTCTTAATTCTTGATTATTACTTGCTTAAGTACTGTCTGCAATCTTCATGTAATTAAGTAGGTACAAGGTAGGTTGTAGGTATGCGGTATGCCCCTTTACAGCGTTTTAGTATATTTTTCATAAAAGAGACAAACAAGCAAGTTGGCACCGGATGGTGAGCACCAAAGCCTTTAAACCACTGCAACATCAGAAACATTGATGACGCGTTTCCTACTGTTCATGCTGTAATCATTATAATCTGGGTGTCTTTCAATCGCGAGTGAATCGGTTTCTTCTAGGCAAGCCTGCTCCATCGTAGACTGCTCGAGATGGCAGTCAAACGCAAACCTATAAAGTAAATAAAAAAGTGCTCTATTTGTCAATATTTCTCATCCTTTAAAATCGATAATGACATGGCCAAAGATAAGCTAAGATGACTATACAGGGTTAGTTCTAATCAGTTAGCATCCTTTTAATCATATCATTTATCATATTCTGTGCATCAAAACAAACAACTTTTACTATGGGGCCAACATTGAAATCGCGAAAAAAAAATCAGCTGTTCCATACAAAAAGTTCATCGAGCTTGGGCAAAATGTATGTGACAGCTGTTTTTTTTGTCGCGATTTCGATGTTGGCCCATAGTAAAAGTTGTTTGTTTTGATGTACAGAATATGCCTATGTATATAAAAAAGATGCTAACTGATTAAAATTAACCCTGTATATCGTTGACAACAAAGTTACACACATTCTAAAAGAAATACTTAAAGTAGTACAAAAACTAGCAATCTAATCGTTAAGAACGATATATACAAAGCACTCAATAACAAACCAAACCAAGACCTTATTTATAAGTTTCAGGACCAAAATGATTACAACTTCTATTCTTGTTGATAATAATTATATTATCTCGTGGCGTGGCTTGTCTAGGTGATTCTAAACGATCACCGATGTTAAGCAACGGACGGCCCGGTCAGTCTTCGGATGGGTGACCGTGAGTGGCATTTATTCCTGAGCGCTACCGTGGGTCGGATGACACGTTAAATTGTTGGTCTCGGTTGTTTGTTCTAGTTTCTATAACAAAAACCGTCAGCCATGTCAGAGGCCTTCGGGCGGCACATTAACTCTGACACTAGGGCTAGCCACTCAACCTATACGAACTTACTTATATTATCTATCATTGCTCAGGTGTATTATATTAGATTTTGTATGATCCAAAGTTTAGAATAACGTTTAACATAGCGCGCAAGTTACTCTAACAAGAGTTGGTCAGAATTAGTACAACGATTGTTGCTGGGTGGACTGTAAATAGTTTAAGTAAGCAGACTGACTCTATCGTCTTAGTTACTGTCTCGAGTTGATGAATAAATCAAATTATACGCTTTCAGAACTAGTAATGCTTCGTCTGATATGATTACAATATTTTATGATTAAAAGTTTGATATTTGAAATTTTAGAAGACGTTCTGAATCGAAATTCTGGGAACCTTTCTGTTCAGTAGATAGTTTTAAAAGTAAAGGCATTTGGATTGTCTCTAGACTTTCATCGGTCTGGATACAATCCTTTTGTTTTTTGTTGTTGTAGGCTGAGTAGTCTTTGTAGTTTGTTGTAAATAATAAACGCTTAAGCCTAAAATAAAATTGTAAAAAAATGTCAAGTAATTGTGTATTTTCTAGTTTGATTTACATCAGATTTGTATAGGGTTACGCGTTATGGTATTACTAACCCGAATGGAGGTCATTGTATTCATCATTAGGTTGAAAAACTGAAATTACAAAAAGTCACCATCATCATCATCAGCTCGGAGACGTCCACTGCTGAACAAAAGCCTCCCCCTTAGACCGTCAAACTGTACGACAACCGAGCATATGATGCATCCACCGGTTGCCCGCGACTTTCATAATGTCGACAGTCCACCTTGTGGAGGCCTACCTACGCTGTGCATTTCGGTTCGTGCTCTTCACTCAGGAACCTTTTTTTTCTCTTAGTTATTGGCATCGCACGTTGTGCATTCTGCCTATGTCAAGTTTATGAATTTTCAAGTTTTTATAGTATAATCAAGTCATATATATCATGAAATCACAGTTAGTATACCTTACATGTAAGGTACACTTTCAGTAAACTTTCACACTAATAAAACAAAAAGTACTTAGAAGCAAGGTGCAAAATGGCGACATAATTGTGGCTAATATATTTTAACGTTCTGTACGGCTACGTCCGGCGCCGGCGCCGGCCGCGGCTCGTGGCGGAGCCGCGCGTTCGGACCAACCCGCTCAGCCAGGCGCCTATGACGCGCGCACTACGCACTCTTAACGTTATCGCAACTGACACGGACGTAATTATTTTATTGTACTCTGAGTGAGTTCACAAAAGCAGCACTATATAGGACTTCACTACAGCATTAGGCACGCCTGTAAAGATAGTTGTAAGTTGTGATTAAATAAATAAATTCCTGTTCGTGTGAACGCACACTAGAACAAGCTCACAACACACACAAACGATATATTATGGTTAGGTTACTGAATAGTAAATACCCGCAGCCCGCAACGTAGCGACCGACGATCTCGCAGGGACCATTGGTTTTCCCTTGGAATATAAGAAGCTGGTTACCAAAAATCTGCGTCTGTTGCGTGAAACGCTCATCCCAGGTACCTAATCACATCACCGAAGGAGATTCTAATTCAGAAGTCGGATGCAGACGAATTATTCATTCCGAGTACGTACTGTTTGCCAGCAGGCGCTGATTAACCGGCGGCTAATTGAGTAACGAACTACCAGACTTGCTAAATAGTCGACGACGGCTAGTGGGAGGGAGCGAGGTAGAGGATGTAGCGGGGATAGGTAATGTTTTAATATGGCATTACCAATGATATTATATATATAAGGAGGGAGATATGTCATATCGCGCCCTCAAATGGCCCCGTAAAAAGGGCCCCAGGGACTGCCTCGCCTGCCTGCGCTCACTAAGCGAGACGCGCGCTATCCCTTTTGCTCCCATAAAAGCGCTATCTTCTTTCGCACTCCGGCGCAACTCGTAAACATGACGGCACGGGAGTCATTTTCAAACGTTGTTTTATTACGCGATAGTCCATCTTTCGTAATCTTAGGGCATTATTAAAGTGATTTGTATTAATGAGGTTCCACACGCAAAATTTTAAGTAGATGGTGCCAGCGGCGGTCCGGATGTTGCAAAATCAAGTTTTCTTGTTATTCGTTGCTTATATCTATTTGTTCATGATGAGGGCGTTGTTGATATAATCTAGTCCAAGGAAAAATACTGGGTACAGCGCCATGTTTTAAGAATCTGTGCAGACGTGTGTTGACGGCCTGAAAATAAATTTGTAGGTTACATAGTTGTTTAAATTTTTATGTTGGATAGAGCTTTAATTAGTAAGGCAAATAATTGCTGTACAAACCAGTATCATGCAGATTCTCTTTTGCAATCAGCGTCGAATAAGAGTAAAACCATTAAATTGTAGCAAAAAATAACAAAATTGTATAAGATTGACAGTTGACTATGGCCGCATCGACGATGCGCCACCTAGCGGAAAAAACGCAGTGTAGATCCCCATTGATAACGTGGTCATGTGTTTGTGCTCTTTTCCTCCACAACCATAGAGAGCTACAAATGCTACAAGAAATTAGCTCTGCAATTGAGATTGAACTTCGGGAACGAACATACCACCGGCTACATCGTCGCTTACCACCAGAGAAGTTAGTGGACAAACGTAGAAGAATTTACGTTAAAAAAAAGACCCTAATGACCAACAGCCATAGAGCGTCGTGCATTTACGATTTATTCAAGTTACACGAACTGCACTGACGTCTTAGTGTGTTTGTGCATTCCCTCCTAGCCTGTGACTTGGACCACACTAGAACCTCACTATCCGCGAGTCTGTGCAAATTCGTTATCACAGCTATTCTTGCTAAATTTATATTCAAACGCTAATTGTGATTACGTTCCCAAACTGCGTTGCCTTATCCAATTACAATAATTGAATTATTGTCTGTCTCGGGAACGTATTAATGGATACCATTAAACTTGTATCGCGTAGTCCTATCACCATAACATTTATTAGCAACATACTACAAGGTAAATAATGGAGGAGCTGCGCGTAGTTCATTTGAGATTCATGCATGGTTCATTTGGAAACCCTCCGTCAAGCAGAAAGGTAGCTTTAGGTTGCCGTAGTTTTAGTGAGTACAACCCCATACAGAACGGCCCAATTCATCATCAGCCCAGAGACGTCCACTGCTGAATGAAGCTTATAAACCTTAGACCACCAAACTGTACGACAACCTGGCATTTGCATCTAACGGATGCCCGCGACTTTCACAATGTCGCCGGCCTTCCTACGCTGCGTCTTCTGTCTAGTACGTGGTCGCAAGAACCTTACTTCCCCATCGGTTATCAGTTCTTCCAGTGATGTGGCCTGCCCGCCCATTGAACGGCCCAATAGGGTAGATGACTGATGTTTATATCGTAGAAATCAATAGCTTTTGTAAATAATTTAAGTAAATATAGTATGTTTATTGAAAAAATAATTTAAATCGGCTAATAATGTTTTGATATATGAGCGTTTAAAGTTTTTTGTAAGAGACAGCTCTGTCCGTTTCCCACAAAACAAAAAATTACGTCACGCCTTACTTGTCAGAATATAATTTATATTGCGTACAGAGAAGTGACGTCACGATTTGCTGTTTCGCCTCTCTGTCTAGCATGATATTAAAATGCTTATAAGTTGCTTATTTTTGATCAGATTTTCACTTTCTTTTCATTGATCAGCTATATGTATTTATGGGCCACATTTTAATAGGACAATAAAAAAACCAGTCATCTAGCCTATTGCGTTTATTGAAACTAAACTGTATAATGCACAGTGCACACCGCATACTGTACTAGCGCAGTAAGTTTATGTGCTCTATAGAGCAAACATATTTGCCTTGAAACTATACTCAATTTAAGCATAGGCACTGTTTCTGTTTTATCAGGTCCGGAATCTATATTAGGATAGAACCATAATGTGCAGTATACAAAATAATAGTGTAGTCAGTAAAAAAAATGTTACGGAATTGGACCCACTATTCCACAATAAATAAAGTGGTTAAATAAATAAATAAACAAGGGCGTTTTTAATGTAAAATATGTCTATGTATACCAAGATGTATACCCGGTGTTACAGCATCGTAAGAACAAATACTCACACATTTTTGTTGTATTTATACGGGAATACTCACGTTTAATTAAATCGGGTACTCCGACTATAGTTAAGCAGGACGCAGCTGCACGCGTGTCGGGCTCTGTTTTCACTCTTTGAAAAAGGTCACCGGATGTGATCGAAACTATAGTCGGAGTATCCGATTTAATTAAACGTGAGTATTCCCGTATAAATAAAACAAAAATTTGTCAAAACCACGTCAGTTTTCATAATATAATACTCACACACATACACACATACTTCTGCATTTATAATATTAGTGTGGTTCAATGTGTCATAGTATATCAGACGAAGGTGATTTCAGGACGAGATTAATCCATCTACTAACGTAATTATCTATAGTTTTGTCAGAAGGAAAAACAATTCAAGACTTTGCTAAGCTTTACACTAAACGAAATAAAAATGCTACGCGCTTCATAAATTGACAGACCACATCACACAACATTAATATTTATTAATCGAATTGCAGCAGATAGGTGGCCCATTCGGGTTTCGGTCCATTCGGTTTTCAGTCCATTCGGTTTTCCGCGTCATTGGTCGGCTCAGGAGGACGATTACAATTGTTTTATTACCAGCTGTTTGGATTATTGTGACACATGGCATGGCTGGTGGATAATCTGGGCTGAACTAAGCCAGAAATCAGAATTATCGCGAATTGGACACCATGAAAAGTTGTTCCAGAAAAATCGAAGATGAACGTCAAGAGCATGGAAGTTATGTGTTTTTTATTTATTTATACACCATATTGGATACTCCGACTGTAGTTTTGATCACATGAGGTGACCTTTTTCAAGGAGTGAAAATAGAACTCGACACGCGTGCGTCCGAGTCCTGCTGGCGCAAGCGCATTGCGTTGTGGTTGTTGTGTTGTTCTTTGTGGCCTTCGTCCAGTAGTAGACGTCTTCTGGCTTATGATGCGCGATGTTGTTCTTTGTCGTGTCAAAATCACGTCAGTTTTCATAGTAAATCCATGTAATTTTACTTTATGATCAGGCGGTAAGTATACGCTCACATATCGTAAATGTTCATTAGCGTTCGTGGCGTAGCTTGTATAGGTGATTCTAAACGATCACCGATATTAAGCAACGTACAGTCCGGTCAGTCTTCGGATGGGTGACCGTGAGTGGCATTTATTTCTAAGCGCTACCGTGGATCGACTAACACGTTAAATTGGTTGTCCCGGTTGTTTAGTTTCTAAAACAACAACCGTCAGCCATGTCAGAGGCCTTCGGGCGGCACATTAACTCTGACACTAGGGATGGTCACTCAGCCTATATGAACTTACTTGCTTAATTAGGTGATAGGTATATTTTTGGTAGAACTTTGTAAAAGTAAGTCTGACCCTACTAAAACTATCAGTCCTAACTATCAGATATTTTGTCGCCAAGCTAAAGTAAACTTTACAGAGTTCAAGTTTAAAGTCTCTCAAAGACGACAGCGACATAGAACGCCAGAGGCGTGCTCTCTGCGTAGTAGGAAATATGATCGCCAGGAAGTTCTTCAGGGCAGCGCCTGACGTGAAAATTACATTATTTAAGTCCTTCTGCCAGAGTTTCTACACGTGTCAGCTCTGGACATCATATACTAACAAGTCTCACAATACCATTCGCGTAGCCTACAATAACATCTTCAGGCACCTGATGGGTCTGAAGTGGTATTGCAGTGCTTCCGAAATGTATACCGAAGCAAGAGTAGACTCGTTTAACGCTATACAGCGCAAAAGAATAGCGTCGTTTATGTCCAGAATTGACTCAAGTAGAAACAAGATTATCAGAAGCCTGGCGAACAGGCTGCTGCCGACTGACACATACCGATATTGGGTGAAAATTGCGTCCTAGGCCTAACCTAAACCTAACAATTTATATTTTTTAATGTATAGTTAACATTTTAATTTTAATTAATTTTACCATATTATTATTATTATGTCTTTGTACTATGGATCATTGTTATCTGCAATAAAGTTTTATTATTATTATTAAAGTGTACTGTGTAACTAGCGAACAGGACTAATGAGACTCACCATCAAATATTTCTAAAGGATGAGCGGTAATGCACTGTGCACTGAACGTTGTTATGCTAATTAAAGTTCTGAATACCGGTACAAGGGTATGCGTTAAACTATCATCACGAGCACGAGAGCACCTTTTAAAAACATTATAAAATAAGGGTTTGTCGTTTCAGTATGCGTAGGTACTCCTTCAAAATTAACTCTATCAGTCAAGACTGACAATGAGATCCTTGTCTTCAACAGAGACATTAATATATTCCTTGGAGGATCTAGGGCTGGGTATATAATCAACGATATATTCAATTTAAAGTTTTGTTTCTTTCAATGGCAATTAAAAAGGACATTGCAATTTAATTGAAAATAAGTTCAAATCTAGTAATAATTATTTTCTATTACAACATGCTTATTATGCTAGCTTTATTTAATTTAATTTTATATTAGTTTAAAAACCTAATTCTTCCTTTGCCTTGTATACCTAATCCTCTAGTGTATATTATGTTAAATACTTTTATTATTAATGCAGCTAGGCAGACATAGTTTGTAGTACAAATCTATAAAATGTAACTTAGATAGCTTTAAATGATTACATTCTGTTATGTATGTTTAAGAAATAAATAAATAAAAACTGCACTACGTCCCTTTGTTCTCTACCGTACTATCCTATACTCAACCAAAATATGCAATGCATTTTTTGTTGTTTTTGGTTTGTAAACTTTGAATGTAGATGCTTTCATTTTCTATTGGATGTTACCCATAACGTTATTATATATTATTTTATCCTACTGTTTCCGGCAGGCTCGTAGATTCAAAAAAATCGATACGTTTCCCGTCAAGCGCTCAAACCCGTTCATAATTCGAGCGAGTAGATACGAACGCTCCAGTTACTCGGCCCAGTGAAAATTATCTGCTCCGGGCTGAACAAACAACCGCAATATTCAAAAATTCGCTTCGATTGCCAGAAAACAATTTACTTGGTTATTTTATGTCGGGACTCCATTGCACAGTATTAACAGTTCAAGCTATTTTAGTCTTACTTTTTAGACAGATTAGGCAGATTGTCGATTGAAAAAGGGGAAACCTCAGAGTATATTTGAACAAATCAGTATTTGTGTATTTTACTGATGACCTTTATAATTTTATTTTTTGTAGAGACATATTATAGATATCAAAAAAATAAAAATTATGAGTTACAATGATTTATTGAGGTTGTGAGAGCTTTCGAAAAAGCTAACTACTGAAAACGTGCTTAGACTACTTTATACAAGATCTAATTAGCTAAATTAAATGTATCATAAATTTTAAGATGAACACAGACTTGGTTTTGAAGTATTTTGTTTCATTTGAACGAGATTACATGATAATTTAAGACGGATGCTCTGATTATATACGAGTAGGTTATGTTTCGATCACATTCGGTGCCATTTTTCAAGGTGTGAAAATAAAACAAGAATTTGAATAAAATCATGGTAAGTACCTACACAAATAATTATTCAAATTATACGTAGCTTGTGATCTAGATGCATTTGTATTCTAATCATGTATATAGAGAGGCCAAATTTGATCGATTATCAGTGAAATCGGCCAGTACCTAATCGCACCGACATTGGACGACCCGGGGCCAACTGTTGCCCATTACGGATTTACATAACAATGGGCCTGTTACAGACTGCAAGGTGGACGTACTCAGGAGCTGCTTAATAATAAAATAGATAATTTAAAAAAAAACTATGCTACAGTACCAGGCAAATAGGCTAGATGACTGGTTTTTTTATTGTCCTTTTAAAACGTGGCCCATAAATATATCTGATTAATGAAAAGAAAATGAAAATCTGATCAAAAATAACCAACTTATAAGCATTTTAATATCATGCTAGACAGAGAGGCAAAACGGCAAATCGTGAGGTCACTTCTCTGTACGCCATATAAATTCTATTCTGCCAAGTAAGGCGTGACGTCATTTTTTGTTTCGTGGGAAGGGGCAGAGTTGTCTCGAATAAAAACTTTAAACGCTCATATATCAGAACATTATTAACCGATTTAAATTATTTTTTCAATAAACACTATATTTACTTAAATTCTTCATCAAAGCTATTGGTTTCAACGATGTAAACATCAGTCATCTACCCTATTATGGAAGTTACTTTAAACATAATTAAAAATCTTTGAGTGTCTACCGTCAATTGTATTTGTGATGTTACTGTTTTCATTACGATTTTTTTTCATTTGGATGTAATAAGAAACTGTTACGTAAATAAATATATAAAATTAATAATAATAAAAAATATATACTTGCTTATTGCATTAAATATGATAAAAAAACCTTATAAGTACAAGAAATTCATAGAAAATTTTATTTTTACCTAAAATTACATGCGATCTGAAATTCGGTACAAAACTATATTTTATGATAAAACGATGTGGCATCTCAAAGTGTTGGCAACATGCTACGTTTTTCGATTAGTGGCTTTCATTACAACAATAATTTATTTTACATACAAATACGATCTGCATCGCCACTACAGTTATCACGCAGGGCAACATCGGTGTTTTTACTCCTCTGACGAACTATATTCGTATTACCAGATAAAATCACAGATAAACTCCAAGTAAGTACTTCCAAAAGCTCATTCATTACCGCATGGTCATCATCCCAGACTTCGATATCCCACTCCTGGTCATGTGCCTATCTTTTGCCATTACTTAGGTCATTAATTTGTAACGTCCTGTGCTAGTCTGGTCCAGGTTCAATCCACGAAGGTCACGATATCGTCGACCCATCTTGGTGGACTTTGTGCCCCCGGTCAATCAAATTCTGAGTACGTCCGCGCATGCTGCATAATGCCGTCCAGTCCACCGGCTCGCTGGCTACTTTTCGGATAAACAGGATTGCGATTTGCGGGAGCGAGCATTTGATTTTACCGAGAGCATGGTAAACAGCGTTGGTAATGGTACCCTAGAAACTGATGTTTGATGCGTCAGACCCCACTAATGAATTTTCGTTAACGTTTCTATAGTTGCCTGTGACGATAGTGTTTTAATCCTATTGACAGAACGAACATATCAATCGTCCTGTAAAGCATAATTATCTATAGTCTGGTGGTTGTTACACCATAATCAAAAATGTGGACCTAGGCAGGATACATGACGCATCGCCGGAAACTTTACTTGGCATGTCTGATCTTTGGGGTCATTAAGTACAAAACTCCGAGTTATCTGTACGAGAAGTTGTCCTGGAGTTCGGGTCGTAACCCTGCTCGTGTATGCCCGACGTAGCTCAAGACGGAGCGGCACGCTTCTGCCGCATAGCGTTCGTTATGCAGCTACTAAGTGCTGGATCAACATTCCACGGCCAAAGTTAACGGTCCGCGCGGGTTTTTGAAATGCCACCCAGGAAATAGTGTCGTTTACCGCAAATTTAGACTCCAGCTTTTAAATAAGTACCTAGAAATTGATATTAAGGTCAATAGAGGAAAATAAAGGGAATAGAGAGCTGGTCCCTACAGGCGACCACACACTTAGCAGAGCACAAACACGGCCTCCAATCAGCGCCGGTGTGTCGCACATGCAAGCAGTGATTTTCTTAGCGCTCGGGTGAAGTCATGAGTTGACGCGGTTCTGATAAACTGATTGCCATTGGCGTTATTTTTGTGACACTTA
The DNA here is from genome assembly GCA_905404285.2 of Erannis defoliaria. Taxonomy (NCBI): domain Eukaryota; kingdom Metazoa; phylum Arthropoda; class Insecta; order Lepidoptera; family Geometridae; genus Erannis; species Erannis defoliaria. The sequence goes on along the minus strand of FR990076.1, from coordinate 17,390,815 downwards.
CCGTCATATGAATAAAACGTTAAAACGTATTTCAACCCTAATTTGGTTAACAAGTGTTTTGACAAATTTCTTTCGAAAAAACACAAAACACTTTTTAACAGAAATAGGTTTGAAATACTTTTTTGTGTTTTATGCATAAGACGGTTACTATATAGATGGAATAGGACTAAAATTATTGTAGTAATAGTAGTCAATAATAGTTGTTAATTGATTTTAGTAAATGAGACAAATGTAAACATGTCTTTCAAATAAAAATTAACTTAAAAAAAATGTAAGCAGGGTACTTAAATTTTTTTCTCATAATAAAATTATGGACACTTTTATGATGTAACACGGGATTTTAATCTTAATCACTTTTGTTTCTCAAATTACGACGACTGTTTGATAAATCCATGCCACTTTTCAGTCATTATAATAAAGTATTCAATAAAAAAGTATTAAAGATAACAGAAAGAGAGACAGACTAAAACCGCTGCTGAAATCTGGACCAACTGTCTCTCAATAAGAAAGTGCTTAAAAAGAACCATTTGGCGCACCACGAAAGATTTTAAACTCCTCAAAGACGGCAGCTTCTCAGTCGAACGCTATGTAAACTACTACCATGTTATGATCTTCTCTTTTTATCGACAGTGCAAGCAGGCGCACTGTTTGGTTTAGCTATGAGTGTATACCTACCACTTTACGCACCGCCGCGGCGCGGGCGGCGTAAAATGCTACAGTGGCTGGCGCACGTTAGCCGAACCTAGCCAAGCGGGAAATTGATTTATCGACGTTCTGACATACAAATAGAATACAAGTTAGTTTGACTTATGATTGTAGCTATAAGTATATTGTGGTTTTCGTCGGTTTTGACGCATTTAGTATGGGATTGAATCTTCTATACGTAGTACTATTAAGGTTTCTCTGGTGCAAGCTTGGAATTTAAACACACACCCTGTGATTTGGAACCCAAAGACTTTAAACGCTGAGTACTCACATCTCACAGAATATTTCGTAGCATCACAGTGATTTATAATCAGTGTCCAGGGTCCTTATTTTTGAACCGTACGCAAAGTTGCGCATGCGAGCGGAGCCGACTTGCAAACGATATTGAACCTTATTCCAAACGATATCTTTCGAAGGTCAGCTACGTTCGCTTTGGCAACTTTACGTTCGATTCAAAAATAAGACCCATGCAGGGCTAGCATGCGCACCGCGAGAAAATTTTGTCGTGTCTTTATGTCGTGCGAAAACGAGACAAACTTATACAGATTCGTAGCCTTGTCCTGTTTTTAAGAATCAAGAAAATGTTCTCGCGGTGCGCATGCTAGCCCTACAGGACAAACTACGCGGGTGCTATGCACGTCACATAAAGATTTGAATCGCCCGAGTGCTCTCTAATCGCTTTCATCTTACATCTTGAGCCGCTCTCCTTCCCATATTGGCTATATTAGTCGCCGCCGCGGAGGCCACAGACCGTTAATTACTGAAATTGCTCGTGACGCAATCAAATGGCTCCGACGGAACAAGAGATCCCTTACATTTGCCTGATCACATCACTTTGATGGAGTATTCCCGAACATGTTTAGGGAAAATATTGTAATTAGGGTTGCTACTTTTATGCGTTAGCTGGGTATAATCGCGCTTCGAAACTTGTTGTTGAGGATTTTGACTTATTAGATACTCAGGTCATATTATAATTCCTTTTTCATCACACTTGCTCGTAAAGTGGATCTTATTACATCAGTTTTAGGCTCTTAATCCAAGCTATTACACACGCGTGCTTTTTACTTTACATTATGGCACTTGTGCTATAATAGGTATATCCCGGTAAAGTCAAGTTTGTACGTGACTGCAATTAGACGTATGTATACGAAGCACTCTTAATATAGCCGGGTAATACTTACAGTTTTTTTGTAATACCAACAAAGAGTTCTTATGGCGCTGTAGTAAATGTCAACCTGCGCGCGCATTGCTGGTTTGGGCGCCATTTTCCGCAAATGTTTGTTGACGTTTTCTCTGTGTGGTTTATTATTATCAAAAAAAGTTTGTTTTTTCCCGCAAGTGTGATGAAAACAGTCGTATGAAACTCTTGTGCTACTTATGTTTCAATACACTCTCTGCTTCCTTATCGCCTAATACCGCCCTAGTGTAATGACCAACATAGCACACTTGTATCATAATGTACTATTAGATCTTGTTCAAAGTTGTCCTAAATTTTTATTTATAAATAGTCAATATTTTCTAGAAATTAATTAGTGAATATATATCGATTTGTTTTTTTAACTCATACTTGTACGTGAAGGATGCAATTTTTTTCGTTATCATAAAAATACGAAAGCCAGTCATCAGCCAGCGGGGGCGACTCTTCCATGGCGGGCGATGACACTGTCGTCGTCCCCGTGTATCTCTATAATCCTATTAGTATTAATGCTAGCTGACCCCTCACTAACCTTATAAAGCAATTTAGATTGTGCATAGTGCATGTCATATTTACAAAAGCTTTGTTCATGTAATAAATTATTTGTTTTCTCTTTTATATTGTAGCGGATCCGTAGCAGTTGTGCTACGGATTTGCTACGAGTACATCCGCTACATGTTTAGAATAACCAACATTAAAATCTTAAAAGCCCGTGTTCTCTCTGTCAAATAGGTTCTAAAATCTAAAACATCGGTGATGAGCTTATCTCTTCCGATACAAAAAAATAGACCACTATGTTGTAGTATGTTGTAATATTATTTAATCTGTGCTATAAGGCAATATTTTCCATTAGAAGAACAATACCAATAGTGGACTGCCTTAAAGCTCAGTTGCTAGTACGTCTGTCTTGAAAGCGTGGGTTCGATTCCCATCCAGGACAAATACTTTTGTGATGAACGTTTGTTCTGTGTCTGGGTGTTGTATATGATGTATTAAGTATAAGTATGGAATTACAACAAAAAAGTATATAAGTATTCTATCAGCTTTCTGGTTCCCATGCATAGTAGAAGATTTGCTTAGTTTGGGGCTAGATGGCGCTGTGTCAAGGTGTCCATCAATATTTATTTATTTATATAAAGTTTTTTTATTGAATCAAGTGACGAGAAGAGCAAGACGTACACCTGGTGGTAAGCGCCACGCCTGCCACTAACAGTAGCAGTGCCGGAATTGTGAACATGCGAACACAATCCTGCGCCGCACTGCACTGCGCTTGTCACCCTGAGATATTAGATGTTAAATGTCTTTTTACCCAGTAATTTATCTGGTAGCATTGACCTTCAAGCGATTTCTTCCAGGCAACCTTTGTATCCTTTTATGTATGTGTTGTAATTGAATGATACTATTTTTATCTTTGTCGTAAAAATATATAGTCATATCAAATAGCTGCGGTCATTGGCCAGCGGAGGACGACACTCACGACCTCGTCTCTGTGTCTAAATACTGTATTCCTATTAACTTATAGCCCACTGACCCTTGACTAACTTTATAAAGCAATTTTGAGTGTACGTAGCGCATATATTAATGTTTTTTTTATTGACTCACAAAAGAGCTGACTCGCAACATAACAACACAACGAATATAACATTTAAAAATGTGCACAAACAACGAAGTTATAAACATTTTAATTTCATGTTAGACAGGGAGGGCACTATACTAGCAAATGACGTCAAAGTCCAAGATTCAAACACATTCTATACACGAATATAATATTGGAGCTTTATGTAGTGCAATATATATATATTGATATTGATATTCATTCAATTTTTTCTAAGCACGTATTTTGCTAGAAAGGGACACATCCCTCCCTCCCAAATACTTTGAACGTTTATATTTCAGGACTTAACTAGCCGAATTCAATTATTTTTTCGATGTAAGCATCAGATTCAGTTACACTGTCCACTTATCCTATTATTTTTTGATAATCAAAACACATGCATATTCCGTATTAAGGCCGGGTTATTCCACGTTTCAAGCACATTTTTTAATGAGATCAATCATTAGTCTAAAGCTGTATCAGGTAGAGTCACATTTAGCGGAGCAAAAATATGGCGGTTACGCAGATTCGTGCGTGTCAAACTTCGATTATTGAAGATTTTCTCAGATTACTTGAAAAGTATAGAAATTAATAACTTTTGAACCACAGCATGCTCTCCAAAATACTATTAACTTATAATACATATTTTTTTAATGTGACTATGTGCTGTAATTAGGACATAAAACTGAAAATGGTTTGAAAATAGACACTGTTTCGTTATTTTTTTCTATCGAGGAAAGTATAACCAATCGTGTTTTCATCCACAGAAGTTACTAAGACGGATGTTCTTCTGTAACATTTTGTATTTTTGGGCTTTAAATATAGTAATTTGACTAAATAAATTTGATTTTGCGAGGGGCGAATTTGGTAAATACAAGCCTTAAATTTTTAAAAGCTTTTTCCATGTGATATATTTTTTCTCTGTAATATTGTAGCAAGTGTAGCGGATCCGTAGCACTTCTGCTACGGATTTGCTACGAGCTACATGTTTGCATAATAACCCACATTATAATCTTCGAGAATTTGCGTACTCTCTGTCATATAGGTTTTAAAATAATCAACATCGGTGAAGAACTCATCTCTTCAAAATATAATTAATGGTTGTTGGGCTACAAAATTTGCTTGTTATAAAAACGACAGTACACATTTTTTATTTGACAAAACTCATCAGCCCTTAATAGGGAGGGGTTTCCATAATACCCACGCTTGGCAGGCGGCTTGGGGATCGCAGAGTATTACCACCGTTCACTAAGAGGACGCTGCTGCCCGTCCTCCGGTGGGCTAAAAACATGTTTATTGGTAGAATTGTCATTAAGCGCATTTACACTTAATGCCGGCTAGCGCGCGGCCCGTCACATTACCGTTCCATTCACATATCGTTTCAGTGACTTTAATAGTTTAGTCACGAGGCAAGACCGTTCCTCGTGGTCAAACCAGTTGGACTTAATAGTTAGACTACGAGGAAGCACCGATATATATATTTTTCCTTTAGAACTAAACCAATATAAAATAATAGTACATTATGATACAAGTGTGTTATGTTGGTCATTACACTAAAGGCGGTAGGAAGCCGAGAGTGTAATGACCAACATAGCAGAAGCGTTTCATACGACTGTTTTCATCACACTTGCGAGGAAAAAACAAACTTTTTTGATAATATCAACCACACAGCGAAAATGTCAACAAATATTTGCGGAAAATGGCGCCCAAACCAGCAATGCGCGCGCAGGTTGACATTTACTTCAGCTGCATAAAGACTCATTGTTGGTATTACAAATAAACTATTAGTATTACCCGGCTATATTAAGAATACTTCGTATACATAAATCTACTTGCAGTCACGTACAGACTTAACTCTACCTGATTATACCTATTATAGCACTAGTGCTGTAATGTAAAGTAAAAAGCACGCGTGCATAATAGCTTGGATTATGAGTCTAAAGCCGATGTAATAAGATCCACTTTACGAGCAAGTGTGATGAAAAAACAATAATCAACTCACAAACAAACTTTCCCAGTATTTTTTTGAAGAAACTATGAAAATAACTCATCGTCCAATAGAGTGATGCCCACATAATTCAAAAACCATGCTCGGGTCCCGTCTTCCACATTATCCTTAACACTTTTGGGGTTTCGCAGCACCAATAAAAACATTACGGCTAAAAGCTTCTCATACCCACGACGAAAATGAAAGTAAAGTATAAAACTCACTTTGCAACTAGCAAAAATAAACTTTGGACCTTATTGTGGGATAAATAAAGTATGTATTCGGTAAGTGGGTTGTTTAGCAACATTTTCAGCTGTCGGACAAAGTTGCCGTTTTAAATTATTTAGCTCTGTTTGTTCGGAAACTTTGGACACGTAAATTAAGTATTGAGTGTACGTAGGTAGATCATATTGTATTTAGAGAAATGTACGCCCACAGTTTATTGTAATTCTATTACAAACAACGAGCTTAGCAATTAGCCATTTTCATGCCTTTTCAATTGACTTCATCAAAGGAGGTTCTCAGTTCGTAGGTTTTTTAAAATGTATGTATTTTACGTGATTACTCCGCCAATTATGAATTGATTTTAATGATTATTTATTTTTAATAGGTGATGATACTTCAGAGGTGGTCCCATATCAATGTTATCGAAATCGGTCTAGTAGTTTGGTTTTTAAATGTAAATTGCTGGAATAAATTAAAATAACTGGAAAATATTAAGATGTCATCCAGGTAGTTGAAATTGAAGTCGGTTTTTTTCCTATTATTTTATTTTTTATTTGATTATTTTGAAAGAAAGAGGCTACCTCATTTTACGTTTTAAATTATCACGGTTATTCATTACAATTCTATGCTTACGAGATATTTTACCGTGACTATGTTGTCCATCAACTCCTGTATGCACAAAATTTTAACTTTTAACGTGTAAATTAATCAGCTCTCCCATACATTGTCAAGGGCGAATGTTTTTTATACTAAGGAAACAAATATATTTTTCGCGCATTCAGGGTATAGCAAAAGATTTTCACACTCAAAATTATGAGTACAATAACCTCCATTCGGCTTAATGATAACGTTACGCGTAACCTAATTATAAGCGTAATTATAAACTGGGTGTCTTCAAGTCGCGAGTGAATCGGTTTCTTCTAGGCAAGCGCGCTCCATCGTAGACTGCATCTTCGTTTAACATCAGACGAGTTGGCAGTCAAACGCAAGCCTATTCATAATTTAAAAAAAACCTTGTAAAGACATCCAATATATACTTTGTAACAATTACAATTCTATCTATAAAAAAATGATGCAGGACTATAATGCCCCTATGTATGTCGCAGGGATATGATAAAATCAGGGATTCACAACATCTTCCGGCAATTGCTCAAAGCACTGATTTCATCATATGCCTGCGACATATGCATAGCGACCTTTTCTTTTCTGTGGTCGCATCATAATGTTAGGACACCATAGCCGTTAATAGCGGTGCCATGATTTAAACGGTCATTAGAACCTATATTGCAGTCCCTACGTAATATCACCGCGGCCTTTGGAAATACCGAGAAAGAAAGGAAGAATTTTTAATGGGAAATTTCCTCAATAACCTTTCATTTCGGCGAAAGCTCCAAAGAACCGGCGAAACTAATTAAATACATAATGAAATGACCTTTTAAGTGCCGTTAACTTTTCTTCTCAAAGAACCGCTCTAGTTGTTTTAATTATAAAATTATCCGGTAAGGCGTCCGCGCAATAGGCGAATGTTCAATTTACAAGAAATTGCAGAAGTTGAATTCTGCAAGTCGTGGTGATATTCTGCGAGCGGGCTGGCAAATAATACAAAAAGTATTGTACGTACTTATGTATAATGAAACATAAATAAGTAAATATTCGTAATATTGAGATAAATTAATAGTGCTTCTTTTCAACTTCAATAAGGAGGTTCTCAATTCGACAGTATGTTTTTTTATTTTATTTATGTTACGCGTTTACTCCGCCAATTATGAACTGATTTTGATGGTTCTTTTTTTGTTTGGCAAGTAATACTTCAGAAGTAGTCCCATATACATTTTATCGAAATCGGTTCAGTAGTTTGGTAAATCGAAATTACTAGAAAATATGAAGATGTCATCCAGGCATTCCAAACTGAAGTCGGTTGTATTTTTTTAAAGCGTATTATTTTAAGTTCACTTGTATGGGGACTTATGTTATAATGACACGTCAATCTCATTGTATTTTCTCACAGTCATGTTAAAAAACTAATACGTAAACATACATATTACTCGCTCACATTCTCCCACACTTCCACACACAATAACAAAAGTAACAGAAAGTCACCTAAAGCGACTCACACAACTCTATAGCTCTCATTATGCTTATCATTTTATCCTGATGTATGAGTTACTATGAAATGCCTTCGCTACAACGGGCGATTTTCTGACAGCCAAAAAAAAGTTGTTTTCATAAAATTCCGCTAGATGGCGTTGACGAGACATGACTCTGAATAGTATCACTACCTAGTCTGTGGTACTGAAGATTATGAATGAATGAAGTTCAAAAAATAGAAAAATAAAGCTTTATTAATTTGCACCGGGAGGGAGGGAGCTCTTTCGGAAAGGTTTCCGTTCGAATCCACATTGTCCAACTCTGTGATCCTGAATGTAGAGGACTGGGGTGGATAATGTGGATCCGAACGGAAACCTTTCCGATTGAGTTGTGAATACCCCTGCTATATAGTCATGCTTTTTTTGTGGTTATTTTTTGTCCAATAAAGTAGTTGCCCATGGTATTTCCTATGCTTTTGTTCTTCCACACCACATATTAGTAGTAAGTCCGGATTAGTAGTGAGTTTGCTTTTTCATGAAACAAATGCGCAAAAAAGAGATCATGTCTCGTTAGCGCCATCTATCATTTGGCTGTAGAATTACGTTCTGACAGCTGTCAGAAAATATCCCATTCAACCGTGGTCCTCATATCACGAATGTTCGCACGATGTTTTGTGCATAGCATTAGAAAACTTTTGCAACTATTCTTTTTGTTTCTTATTTCATCACTTTAAAATTCTTCTCACATTTTTAATATAAACTATTTTTAGTCGCTCCTACTAGCTTTTCTCTTACTTTACTGCTAAAGGGACATTGATTCCCTCAACTCCACAAGTTAAACTACTTTTCGCCCTTTCACCTTTTAAAATGGACGAGCTCTAATTATTAGAGGAAATTTTGTTCACCAGCTTAGATAAAGTTTGGGATGAAGAACTAAAGATGCTTTACAATGAACGGATGGTTGAATTTGCTAAACATTTAAAGTTTTTAATCAACAAGAGCCGAACCAAATGTGCCAGCCCACTTAAGAGCACGCCAAACTAGCAAATGCAGCTGTGTACATTAAATAGAGCTGTTAGGTGTGATACAACACCCAATAGCACTATATAATATATAGGTAGTAAGAAGTAAGAACTGACAACCGATGGGGATGAAAGGTTCTTGAGTGACCGCGAACCGGAAGACGCAGCGTAGGAAGGCCTCCCACTAGGTGGACCGACGACATTGTAAAAGTCGCGGGCAACCGGTGGATGCAAATGGCAGGTTGTCGTACAGTGTGGCGGTCTAAGGGGGAGGCCTTCGTTCAGCAGTGGACGTCTCCGGGCTGATGATGATGATGATGATGAAAAAGTAAGATACGCACGTGTAATAGTACTACGTAGTTACGTAGTCCTATTATACTTTCTGTGATTATATTTCCCTCTCTGCAGTATTCTATGCGAACAAAGTCGGCCGGGCGCAAGGATATAATTTAAGTTTAAAATTGCCAAGAGCTACAAACGTGGAGTTTAAACTATAGTGCAGATGGTACCTACACGCTACTGCTGCTAGCTTGGCTGGCGTGTATGCTGCGTGCTTTAGTAGCTTGTTTCTTGTGTGATGGGAACATGGTCATAGGAGGTTGTTCGAGAAATAACTGTAAAGGTTCTTAAAGGCTTCTAAAGGCTCTAGGTATTTTTAGACGATTTATAGGTGCTTTTGAGTAGGCGATTGTTGTGTTTAACTTTTCGCAATATACAACATGTAACAAAAAGGTTCAACAATACTGAAGGGTATGTATGTACTCATCATTATGAACAACTTTTACTATGGGGTCAACTTCGAAAACGTGAAAAAAAAACTGCTGTTCCATACAAAAAGCTCATTGACCTTGGACAAAATGTATGGCACAGCAGATTTTTTATTCGCGATTTCAGTGTTGGCCCCATTGTAAAAGTTGTTCATAATGATGAGTACTTACATACCCTTCAGTATTGTTGAACCTTTTTGTTACACACTGTATGTATAATTATGATAGCATAACATACTCTCATTTTAAGTTGGCACGTCATTTTTTATTCAGTTCGATAATTAATAAGTAACTTTTTTAAATTAAAATCTTTTCAAAGTTAGGGACGTCGCTTGACTAAGTTTTCTGAAAATCATCTAAGCTAAGCAACGGACAATCTAGTCTGACTTCGGATAAGTGGCCGCGAGTGGCGCTTGCTGAGCGCCATTGCACGCCACTAACTCTCGGTTTATTGTCGGTTTGCCGGTTATTTGTCCTGTGTTACAGGACCATCGTCAGGTTTTCTGATTTATAAACTGAAACCGGTAGGAGTCCCGGTAGTCCGGTAGTCCCGGGAGTCCCGGTAACCGGTAGTCGGTAGGCCAAAAGTTGCGGATGTCAGAAATTGTATTGTGAGACTAAAGTGGCACTGGGTAGAACCAGTCCTGAATTTGTCATTAGGCCATATAGGCCGCAGCCTATTGGCGGCAGCGTCCAAGAGGCGGCAGATTTCAGAGGACGCTGCCGCCCCTATTATTTTTGAAATGTACATGGGGCGGCGGAAATAAAGTGGCCTACAGTCATAAAAACTATATATCCGGCACTGGGCAGAACATAGGCGTATTGGTGATGAAAGGCGAAGTAGAGCCTTCACTTAATGGTAACCGATTACATAAGCGTTCCGTCGCGTCAGCAGACAACTAGCCCAATGGCTCGATGACGTCAGACCATCGCGGGTCACCATTATGTGGATGAGATTGATTGGCCCGAGTCAAGGAACTTAACACAAGGAAGAGACATCACAAGGCACAAGTAGGAGGTGGGTCAGTGTCTTCAAGTCGCGAGTGAATCTGTTTCTTCTCGGCAAGCGTGCTCCACAGACAGAATGTTTGCTTAACATCAGGCGATATGGCAGTCAAATGTAAGCCTTCTATAAAAAAACTGGCTGATGATAATATGGTTATGAACAATCATCAAGTCAAGTTAGATGCTCACGTTGGTCACTTTTGCAAACTTTGTACATTTTATCTATTTACAGGGGAAATCATAATAGCTAAGTTAGTCGAAGCTGCGCCTCAGTTTGTGAGGTTGTGGGGTCGATTCCAAACTCGTAGCTATTTTACCTAACCTACATGACGTTTGAACTGCACAAATTTCCATGCCCCAAAATAAATCCTAAACAATAAAACCACAAAGTTCTATCACTAGGCTGCCGCTGACGTAATTGCAAGCCGAGCTATCAATCTGTAGCCGTGGTGGTTCAGATTACAGCGATATAGATCGCCTACACGTAGAATGCCAGACTATTCATTATCTGTGTAGCTAGACTATACAAATGTAAAGCCAGTTTGGCTTAGAGGGTAGGTTTTTTAATAGGAGAAAGATCGTTAACTTGAGGCTTGTATGATATTTTTTTAAAGGAAGTAATAATAATAACAATTGCATGGTACATTTTTATGAAATTTTTAATGTATTGTCTCGTGACGGACTTAAATGGATATTTTTATTGTAAAGTAAGATTATTTAGAATCGAATAATGTCATGCATAACTACAAGTATAAGCGATCGTTCAAGAAAATGCGTATCTGCTTCACGGAGCAGGTGACGAATGAATGAATGAATGAATGAAGGAAAATTTCTCTAAATGTATATTAGACTAAGTACCTTCGTAATTTGCGTTTTTAGCGATAAGGTCACTATTTTCCAATGTACCGGTCCGAAAAAAAATTATACTTGCTCAGAGAAGTATTTAAAATGAAATACCACCAAGAAATGTAAAATGTAACAGTCAATGACTTACATCCCTTTATAATGAACTACGAGTAGCTAATGTGTTACATAAAATATAGCTTTAGTTTCAACCCGATGTATTAAAGATTAACGACTGGGCGGTCGGCCAACATAGACTGTAGAATTAGTAACACGTTGCACAGTACACGATGATCCTGTATTCAGGGCAATAGGTTTACTTTATACGTCAGAATTTTGGCTCTTACAAGGATTTAGAAGAATTTCGATAAGCAAATTGTATTGATATTTAATTTTTAGTACTAAATGATAATCGTAATTTTTTGGCACGTCCAATGTCCATGTTGTCGTTGGGAACGACACTCTCGAAATTGTTGACAACTACAACTACCTTGGACAGATTGTTCAGTAACGTAGGTCCGACTTCGACAAAGAAGTAGAGAAGAATAATTGTTATTGTGAAACTGTGTACAAAGATGGTAAAATATTAGAGAAAGTACTTATCAACAGTTTTGTTTTACAGGTCGCAATATACTCGTACCTATTGCTTGTACGTATAATGCTTGTAAAAAAACATATATCGGCAATGGTTTATCATAACACGAGCGGAATAGAATAACAAATTGATAAACAAACTTTCGCATTGATTGCTATCCTGTTCACTATGATATCTCAAATTAGTTTATTACTGAATGTCTGCTATCTCTATTATTTTATTATTATACATATATAGAGTTCCAACAAAACCCTTTGTTCAGAATTTGCATCTCTCCGGATAATACCAAACTCAGCGATGCGTCATCTTGTTAATGAAATAGTAACGCCATTGTCAAAGCATCGAGGCACTGACTAGATGGTTTCATGTATTGGAGAGTCAATTAATATGAGTATCTATTTAATGCACATGAACTGCCAAGCAAATAATAATAACCCAGAAGGAGTTAATTGTATTGTTATGTTGTTTTTACAATGGGGTCTACCTTGAAAACTCGCGATAAAATCAGCTAATCTACAGACAAAATTAATCACTCTTTTTGTAATGTAACGGTCGTTGTAAGCTATTGGGAGAAGTAGCGCCACCTAATGTTGAAGTCGTGGGTCCTATCCCGGGCCCGTACTAATAAGAGTTCCTTGGAGTTTACGTACATGATGACATGAGTTCTCCTGGCTTTGCGGTGCAGGAAAACATTTTGAGGAAAAAGAGGACGTTGTGGACATAATTAGGTCCTCCTTTTTGAGATGAATTTCAATTCAATGGCATGATGACAATCTGCATGAGTATAGCACAATCGCTCTTCGAGGGTAGACCGATGTTACGCAGGGGGGTATTCAAAGCCAATGCAGAATAAAATCAATCAACGGTGCGCTACCTAGCGGAAAAAAAGCTGTGTGGTCCGCATTATTGCAAAGACTTCACTCGCTCCTCTTCCCCGGTCGGTAAGCTGCTAAGATATTATAACTAAAACGACATTACGGATAACAAACAACAAAGACTACTTAGCCTACAAAAAAACCAGATAAAAGTCTAGAGACAATCGAAATGCTCTAACCCACTACCAGTCGGCAGCGTACCCAGCATGCTGGCGGCATTGCCACGCTGAATGACAATGCTTATGCGCTGGGCCAAATAAACGCCAGCATTTTTTTGATTAAGTAATAGCTCATAGTATTGATATAGGTACAGTACAACCACCACATGCAGCTGTTTGAAATAATGACTATAGCACAGAGAAAGGAATTCAAATTCTTCTTACACAGACTAAATAAACCATTTCATTATTCTAAGGACTTTACAAAAAAAAAATACTAAAAAAACACGTATATATAAAACACGTGATACAAACGTGCATAATTTTAGCATGCTTGATGGCACCCAATGCGTCCCAAACTATCTCTTCGTTCTTCTTTTTGTTTCAGCGCAGATTTGCGGCAGTAGCCATAAAACTGCTCGGTTAAACTGTGATTGAGCGCGGCTTAATATCGCTTTGTCGTTTAATAGCCGGGATTCCGGGAATCTCTCCGGGAAAAATGTAGGTGACACCGAAAGGGCTATTTGCCACTTTTAATCTTTTTGTGGAGGGCGAATAACCATTTCAAGTACTGAGTTCGAAATTAATTCATTAACTTGTACGTTCGAAATCAGTTCTAGATTAATTGGATAAAGCAAAATCAGCCTTTTTAATTGTCCACTGCTGGACTTGTGTCTACCCTCGGAGGGCAAATTGGCCAGTATTGAGTGAATTGAGTGTGTATCAATCTCTTGCTGGAAAAATATTATCTATAATTTTACTTGCTACTACTAAAATATTATCATAGGTTTAAAACATTAGTACTAACACTGTACTTATGGATAATTTGCACGAATTTTTTTTTTTTTTTTATTCACCACACTGGCCCAGTTGTGGGTTGGTGAATTCACATACGCTATTGGATTTCTTCTCCGCACGTATGCAGATTTCCTCAGGATGTTTTCCTTCACCGAAAAGCCGGTGATATGAAAAACCATACATAAACTTCAAAGAGCTCATTGGTACGGGCCTTGGTTTGAACCCGCGACTTCACGATTTTAAGTCAAGCGGTATCTTAATAGGGTAGATGACTGATGTTTATATCGTTGAAACCAATAGCTTTGATGAAGAATTTAAGTAAATATAGTATGTTTATTGAAAAAATAATGTAAATCGGTTAATAATGTTCTGATATATGAGCGTTCAAAGTTTTTGTTAGAGACAACTCTGTCCCTTTCCCACAAAACAAAAAATGACGTCACGCCTCACTTGTCAGAATAGAATTTATATGGCGTACAGAGAAGTGACGTCACGATTTGCTGTTTTGCCTCTCTGTCTAGCATGATATTAAAATGCTTATAAGTTGCTTATTTTTGATAAGATTTTCGTATTCTTTTCATTAATCAGCTATATTTATGGGCCACATTTTAATAGGACTATAAAAAAACTAGTCATATATTAGCCTAACTGCAGCTAGAGCAAGAGTATATTTCGGAAAATATAGCAATGTGTCCTATCCTACGTTAACCTTTAGGCAATATTCATTCTGGAACCCATCTGCGCGGTTATTGCTTCTTCAGGAAATACAATGAATATTTTATGCACTATTCACATCAAACCATAAAGCCGGGATAAATAAAATCATGCACATTCGTACAAACACAAACAAAGTAGCTTCCCATCACATACGTTCTCCTTATCAGGCCGTTCTATCTGTCAATTCTATCTGCACTTATTCCGCGGAGCAGCGTCGTATGTTTGTATACCGAATAGAAAATGTACAGAGAAAAATCTTTATTATAGAACATTGCGCCAAAGTGAGATATTGTATTTTTACAGTTGGTATTTCACATCATCAGCCTGAAAACGTCCACTTCCGATAAAGAGATAAAGCCTCTCTAGCAGTGGACGTCTTCTCGTCTCCAAGAAGGAGTTTTCAAAGACAAAATGGAGAATCGCCCTCCTTCATCTTTGTCATCTTTCGTGTCGGTATATATTACACTCGCAAAACATCACTGCAAACACACATCGCAACAATACGCACCAGCAAAACTTTGAGTTTTGCGTGCTTATTCGTTTATTTATAAGTTTTATACTCCGTTGTTTATATGAATGAATTTGGATTGCAGCCAGTGGTGTGTAATGTGTATCCTGTAATAGCTTTACGAGGACAACGAAGATTGATAGCCAAACATAAGGATGTAGTTAAATTTAAATGGTGCTTGAATTAAAAATAACGGGGACAATTTTTTTTTTATTATGAAAACTGACGTGGTTTTGACACATTTTTGTTTTATTCATACGGGAATACTCACGTTTAATTAAATCGGATACTCCGACTATAGTTTCGATCACATCCGGTGACCTTTTTCAAAGAGTGAAAACAGAGCCCGACGAGCGTGCAGCTGCGTCCTGCTCAGGACGCAGCTGAACAAAAAAAACTGAGGAAAAAAGGAGACAATATTGATTGCCATTACAGTAAAAAAATTCAATACATGACCTTTGGAATACTCTTTGCGTGGATTGAAATAACATTTTAAACTGCTAATGTATGATTGATACTGTTGTGATCATAAGATCAAGTTTTTGTTTATTTTTACCGGATAAGCACAATCAGCCTTAAATATACCACGGCTGGACGTAGGCCTACCCTCGAAGGGTGGTTGGGCTATATCCACCACGCTGGCCCAGTTGAGGGTTGGCTTGATTCACTTGGAGAATTTTTCTCCGAACGAGTGCAAGTTTCTTCAGGATGTTTGCTTTGTCGAAAGCCAGTAGTATGAATAAATAACAGAAAAAAGATAACTAAAAAAAAAACAACAGCCAGAAGACATCCACTGCTGGACGAAGGCCTCCTACTTAATAGGGAGGTGTTTCCATAATCCCTACGGCAGGCAGCTTGGGGATCGCAGAATGCGACCACCTTTAACGGAGAGGACGCTGCTGCTCGTCCTCCGGTGGTTCTGGATACAGTTTTATGACATACCCAGGTCCAGGATATTTCTTAATTTAATTTAAGTGTTAAAACGTTACCACCAGGGCTAGGATGCGCACCGCGAGGACATGTTGTCGTGCCAAAATGAGACAAACTTGTACAGAGTCACAGCCTTGTCCTGTTTTTAAGAATCGAGAAAGTTTTCTCGCGTTGCGCATCCTAGCCCAGCACGTCAGTTTTATAGTAAAATTAGACCAAGCAATATGATTTCAAGTATTCAGAGACATCTGAGTCAAAAGTTAAGCACTTTACTTAGTTCTTTATTAAAAAAGATTGACACTTATTCCACGAAAAAAAGTTATAAATAAAGTTCTTGACTCCCTTAGGATTCTCTGTATCGAAAATGTCTCGGAATACACGCAAAAACACGTACATCTAACACTCAGACTCATAGCAGTTATTTATTGCCAGTAGAGCTCTATATAGGTGATTCTAAACGATCACCGATGTTAAGTAACCGGTCAGTCTTCGGATGGGTGACCGTGAGTGGCATTTATTTCTGAGCGCTACCGTGGGTCGGATGACACGTTAAATTGTTGGTCCCGGTTGTTTGTTCTAGTTTCTATAACAACAACCGTCGGCCATGTCAGAGGCCTTCGGGCGGCACATTAACTCAGCCACTAGGGCTGGCCACTCAGCCTATACGAACTTACTTACTTTTATTTCCAGAAATCGTATTTTTTAGTTTTGAAGCGGACGCGATTGCGCTGAGCCATACCGGTCGTTGAAAGCGGTAAGAGTTATTTAACCGGAATAATGATTAATTTGAAATCACACTGATAATATAAACACGAAATTTTAATGTTATCTCCTTTGAATGTTTAGTGTGCATATTACTAGAATACGTGCTTTTGGAATAAAAAAATAATTTGGTTAGTGTCATAAGTGAGTATTTTACCCACTACTCCTTTTGCATTCCGCAAAGCAGAATATGGTGCACCTTACCCATTTATTTGCCATCTTTATAACCTACCCATATGCGCAATAAATAAATTATGAATTATGAATTTTGCCGGTATAATATAATTAATTATGTAAGTTACCTCTTCACGCCAAAAGGGCTAAACGGATTTGCATATTAGTCTGAATAAGGCAGCTTTTAACATTTATATTATAAACACAGATAACATAATACGACCGCGTTGCGCAGCTAGTAATAAATAATTAAAATTTTATTAAAACCTTTGATTATATACCCAGCCAGAGCTAGATCCTCCAAGATTAAAACACACTTTAATGTCACGTACCTACTGAACGAAACAAATGAGCCCAAGCTCGAGGGGACTACTACTTACCGGTCAAGAGTTCCACTATCCACCTCCCGGCTCCATCATCAGGTTAGCTTGATGATACCAAATTACTGTTTGTCATCAGCTGATCTGATGACATGCTTCAACTTCAAATCGATACAGCAAGTAGAAGTACCTAAGTGATCAAAATGCTGGCGTTTATTTGGCTCAACGCATAAGCATTGCCATCCAGCGTGGCAATGCCGCCAGCATGCTGGGTACGCTGCCGACTGGTAGTGGGTTTGAGCATTTGGATTGTCTCTAGACTTTCATCGGTCTGGATACAATCCTTTTGTTTTTTGTTGTGTAGTAGGCTAAGTAGTCTTTGTAGTTTGTTGTAGTTAATAAAGGCTTATGCCTATAAAATAAAATGTACCTAAATTAAATTCAACTTTCAAGATTTTATCCGAAAAACCGATGCTTGATGATCGTCTCAATATAAGTCGACATTTCCACTAATCCACCTTCAAGTCCGTGCGTGGAAACGGCAACCACCTGTCAGACCTTCATTACGTCCCATCATTTCTGCAATAGGCGGCTTAACACTAATCCTTCTTACAGCTCACCATGTCCATTCATATTTCAAAGCGGCCGCAGGTAATTGTGCCAATAACCACAGGACTGAATCATGATATATAAGTAGGTAAGTAATATAAGCTCGTAAGCGTTGACTATAATAAGACAGATAATAAAAATTCGCGTGTAAAGGTGCGCGCACATAACATCGACCCGCAGCGGAGCGACACGAGTGGCACGACAACGCAAAATGATATTTAAAAGCCGTCACACACGATGAAGATGCTATTATTTTTAATTTTATCTATATATAATTTAAAAAAAAACAGTCAGTCTGAAAATAACCCGCCCCTCACAGTACCTGGTGCAAATGTGCCCATTATGCTAGCTGCATTACCACGCTGGATGGCAATGGACAACCTTTGCACCAGGTACAAGCCAGCGCGGGAGTCACCACCGCGTTATCTTAGAACATATTTCAATATCGCAATCATACAAGCCATCAAAAAACAAATGACGAAGAACATTATATATTTCAAAATTGTGTGGCGAGGGATGTTTTATCAATATTTATTTTATTTATTTATTTTCAACCACTCAAAAATTTACAGTTCTTAGACCAAAACATTTTTAAGTAAATTTAATATAATAGGTACAGGACTAGAAAACAATTTTCAAATTATATCGCCAAAATAGCAAATACTATTTTGAAGCAGTACATTCTTATTTGAATAAAAAAAGATCAACGTCAGGTTGGTGAGCAATTAGCTCGACTAGCAGTGTATTATATCATCTTATAGCATCTTTGTCGACTGTGACGCTCTTTATACTAGATTTAAAATTAACAGAGCAGCAGAAATAGGTTCGCCGACCACGTCCTCGGCCATAAAACGTCCACTGTTGGACGAAGGCATCTCTCTTAAAAGAGGGGTGTTGCCCCACGCACGCTTGGCAGGCGGCTTGGGTATCGCAGCATGCTCACCACCGTTAGCTAAGAGGACGCTGCTGCCCGTCCTCCGGTGGGTCTGGTTGCAGTTTAAGGACACCCAGGTCATCGCCGACCACGGCGTCCTATAATCAGCTTTTTATTTACCCACTGCTGGACATGAGCCTATCCTTAATTCGAGGGCAATTATGCCAAATCCATCACGCTGGCCTAGTCTGGAGTTGAAAGATTTACACACGCCATTGAATTTCTTCCCCGCACATAATGGAAATATCCTCAAGATGTTTTTCTTTACCAAAAACCTAAATGTATGAAAACCGTACATAAACTCTTAAGAGTTCATTGATACAGACAGTCATTGAGACCATGACCTCACTATTCCGATTCTAGTGATCTATTGCTAGTCTAAGGTGTGAAATTGTAAACTAATTATGTCAAATCAATGTGGAAGAGGATAAACGATGAGATTTAGGCTGGTTGAGTATAGTGGAGTAACGAAACGGTAAGTGCCAACCGCATTAGTATTTCTAGGATAAGGGAAAATATATTATTATACCGATATATTTACCAAAGATATTAAAGATTATTATTATTTACTGGAAGACGCAGCGTAGTTAAGCCTCCCACTAGGTGGAACGATGACATTGTGAAAGTCAAGAAGGGCATCCGGAGGTATTCGTTCAGCAGAGGACGTCTTCTGGCTGATAATGATGATTATTATCCATCTCATTTCATGGCCAATATTATTCTAGAACATTCTAGGAGTAGCGTTATGTACTAAAATGTTTTCATAGTTACGTCTCTGTAATACCCTGTGTTGGTATACAAGAGAGGTAAGGGCAGGGGAGGCAGGGGTGATACATCACGCTGCAACCTCCCGTCCACGGGCTTTGACTCCGGATTATGTATTTAACAAGGGACACCTTAATTCGACACTGGATAAAAACACGTAGGTAGTCCTGGTGGTTAACCATTTAAGCAGTGGTCTCTACATTATATTCATAACGAAATAGGTATTTATTTGATAAAAAATGGGAATTTTTACTTCGTAACCTGTTTTTACTTTTCACACGACTTGCCAAAATTTTTTTTCAGGGTTCATGTAACTATGTATGTATGTATGTGAGAGTCTTTGTTCCACCATAACTTTAAAATACATGAACAGATTTAGACGTATGGGGTATCATTAGAATCCTTACATGATCTCGAGTGGTATAGGCTATAATTAAAAAAGTTACGGTATACAGTAAAATACAGTACGGCGCTATTTCTAAATGCGAAAAAAAACTTAAATTATTTTACATTTTAGTTCGTTTTTTGGCAGGATAGTCGCTTTGATTAAGTAGATAGAGCTGAATCCTCCAAGGGGCAGTCGAGTTTTTTTAATTGTGTTTTAGCTCCACGGACTGCGGCCTTTTGTAAAATTTTATTTTTTTTACTAACATTTATTTTTTGTCCCCTCCCGGCCTTTTAATTTATACATTTATTACAATAGAAACAGACGTGGTTAGTGCAAATTTATTTTATTAAGTACTATAACATAAACACTATTATAATTTGTCATTACAATAAAATACACCTTATGGCTCTTGGGGAACAGGGGTAGCTTTCTGTGGGTGCATGAAAACCAGATCCATAGTCCAAAGATTACCTCAAACAAAGATAAAAACTCACACAATTTACAATATATATAATAGTGTAGACTAGTCGTAGTTGGCCAATTACATAGGTATACAAAAATGTATCTCGACGAAATGTATCATATGGAACAGCAGATTTTTTTCGCGGTGAGAAATATAGAACAAGTTAGAACTAATCAGGGTAAATTTTTCGGCTTCTTCACGCTGTAAAGCAACGAATCTACGGAGTCGGTTTGGAGATGTCTCATTCATTCTATAATCACATTACGTTACTTTTTATTCTAGAAAAATATACGGTTTCAGACTGAAAGCGGATTTAACGGCGGGCCCTACTGTTAACAAATATTCCTAACTTACATGACAGGTATTTGGTACACTGCGAATTTACGTACAACTTTTTCCCTGGACGAGGTTAGTGCTCCGAGACTTTAGTCCCTCGGTGAATACACGTCTTTACCATTCAAGATTTACAACCTCTGTCCTTGAGCTACTAAGAACAACTACATAATATTCTCTTAGTGCCCCTACCACTTTATTATTCTGCGAGCTCTTAGAAAACTTCGCTATGAGCACTTAGAACATAGGTATATTATACTTTACTTAGCTTAGTGCCTTTTGAGTATCTTGTTACTGTATAAGCTCGTGTCAATAGATCGGCACAACAATACTCAATACTCAATCATTTATTGCAACGTATGTGGCTACATGCAGGTCGTAAGTAACATGTTTATATTACAGTAATACATAATTATGACCCTTGTCAGGTTATGGCAACATTTGTTGCAGAACGCTCTATTTTACTAGTTGATATTAGAATTTTGTCGTTGAAAAACTCGTCAAGGGTGTAATAGCATTTCGCTTCTAAAATTTTTTTTTTTGTTTATTGAAACAATCGTCGTTTTCTATTTCTTTGAGAGAGTTAGGCAATTGATTGAAGATTTTTACGGCCATTGAGCCGAATTTTGCTTTTTTTATTATTTTTGTTTAGGTTCTAAATGCCACTCAGTCAATTCGCTGCTGTGCTTCAGAAACCTAGTTTAATCACAGTTTTTTTTCGTAATTGTCTATTGGATATATACAGGGTTAGTTCTAATCAGTTAGCATCCTTTTAAGGGCATATTCTGTACATCAAAACAAACTTTTACTATGGAGCCAACATTGAAATCGCAAAAAAAACAGCTCCTCCATACATTTTGCCCAAGGTCGACTCCATAGAAAAAGTTATTTGTTTTGATGTACAGAATGTGGTTGATTGATTTTAAAGGTTTAATTTGACAGAACTAAACTAAAGTATTGCTGTCCTTAGCTAACATGCCAAGTAAAAAAGTGACAGCAACATTTTAATTACTTTAGAACTACTGTCAACTAAAGCCTTCAAAATTGACCACAATATGCCCTTATAAGGATGCTAACTGATTAGAACTAGCCCTGTATATTCTGGTCTATTCTTAAAAGCTCTAGATTATTATTAACAAATTAATATAGATACGCTTTTTTGTACATGCACGGGAGTGGTAAGAGTATTTACTCTTTAATTATGATTGGTAAATATTTTCGCTAAAACGCCTTAAGGCCAGGTATTCCACGTTTCAAGCACATTTTTTAATGAGATCAATCATTAGTCTAAAGCTGTATCAGGTAAAGTCACATTTAGCGGAGCAAAAACATGGCGGTTACGCAGATTCGTGCGTGTCAAACTTCGATTTTTGAAGATTTTCTCAGATTACTTGAAAAGTATAGAAATTAGAAACGTTTGAACCTCAGCATGCTCTCCAAAATACTATTAACTTATAATACATATTTTTTTAATGTGACTATGTGTTTTAATTAAGACATAAAACTGAATATGGTTTAAAAATAGACACTGTTTCGGTATTTTTTTCTATCGAGGAAAGTATAATCAATCGTGTTTTCATCCACAGAAGTCACTAAGACGGATGTTCTTCTGTAACATTTTGTATTTTTGGGCTTTAAATATAGTAATTTGACTAAATAAATTTGATTTTGCGAGGGGCAAATTTGGTAACTACAAGCCTTAAGACGCGGTTATACCTACCTACCGTAGTACGTACCTAGTTTGCCTGTTTAATTACTAAAAAACATTGATTAAAAAAACACAAATTTTGTTAATTGTATATTCAAGGGCATCGGAAAAGTAGAAACGTTATGTAAAATGATCGACTCGATAGAAGAGTAGAAACGTAATTTGGGATAGAAAATTTATTTAGACTCGATGGAACATTAAATCAAAGATGACAGAGAGACTAAGAGATTCCAAAGTAAAAACTTGCAAATGTTATAGCAATAGGTAAGTACTTTTACTAAGGATTCAGATTTAGTTTTGCATTTCATGAGTAATATGACAAAAAAACTCAACAATCAAAATTTTACGCGCAGAATAATACTAACCGCCAAATTTTTGATTCGCTAAATGTGACGCTATCAGTTACATCATAAGACTAGGTGTCGACAGTACCTAACGTGCCAGAAACGTGGAATAAACACGTTTTAAGCAATTTAGGCAAACGTCGTCTGCCTACCAAGTCTAAAAGCCTTCTAAAGTTCTCAAAGGCAAGAGGTGTGATGCCTAAGAGCTGTTAAGCCCTGTGATATCGGGAAACAAGGATATTGCCCCGGTAATGGGGCCCAGAGGCCCGCAAATGGGCCCTCAGGGATCCCGTCTAACGAACTCTCCCGGTTAAAGGAGATCTTAATTGACTTAGTGTGTGGGACGAGCTAAGTAACATAGGTAAAGATAGGGGTGATATTATTTAATTATTATCTAATAGTTTTTTTTTATGTTAACACCAAAACTTAACGGTGGTATTTGTTTCAGGTTAATCACACATAATATTTGTTATCTATTCACGCCAAAACGTCTGAACAGATTTGGATGAAACTTGGAATGGAGATTATTTCCAGGAATAACACATACTTAGACTACTTTATATATTTTTCATCATCACGCGGGTGAAACCGCGAGGCGCAGCTAGTTAGAAAATATTTTCGTACCGGCTTTTTGTTTTTCGTTCAATCAAAAGATTTACGTGCCTGCGGGCCCCCCCGCTGAGCTAAAGGAACTACTTGCTCCCCGCAGCGGCACGTAAAATTGTATACACATCACGGGAGCAAGTAAAGAAGCCTCAGGTCTCATGTTTTTTCGCGTCTCGGAAGACAATTAATATACATGAGATATGACACATTCTTTACTTTTGCTCCCTAGGTGAGTAATCTACTATTTTAGATTTCTGTTTCAATATATGTAAGAAAATACAGTATTGCTTAAAATTCACAAATCAATGCGCTTCCTGTGACTGATGGTTATAAAAAATATCGTACATCGAATTAAAAAACTCAAAACTTACATAAAACTAGAGTTTAGTTAGTTAGAGTCTGAGGCATTCGCTATGCTCTGTCAATAAATGCTGCCAGTTATATTGAGTAACTACAATATTTTACTCCTAGCACAGATACTATCACAATACGTGAACTACATATAGAAAATGTATGGAAACTAGGATAGCGACTCTACCAGAGTTTTAATGCTAATTAAATAAGTTTAGTATTTTAGTAATAATTTTTTTTCAGATATTTTTAACTGCCTTTAAAAAAGAGAGATTATTATCAATTCGACACATACAATGCATGTAATATTATTAGACAACAGTGTAAGTTTCATCAAAATCGGTTCAGTAGTTTTCAAGATATGGAAAATTCTGATGTTTTACTCTCGAGGTGGTCCCATAATGTCCCAATATTGTAGTCACTTGAATAAAAAAAACTGTGGACAGTAAAGCCTTAAAAAAATTGCTGATAGAACATTTTTTTTTTAAAATACACTCTTATAATACATACTACACCCAGAAACAGAACAAACATATTTTGTACAATCTGTAACAAAAAGGTTCAACAATACTGAATGTGTGTGCAACAATGTATGTAGGTACTCATCATTATGAACAACTTTGACTATGGGGCCATCACCGAAATTGAAAAAAAAACAGTTGCTCCATACATTTTGTCCAAGGTCAATGAAGTTTTTGTATGCAACAGCTGGTTTATTTTCGCTATTTCAAGGTGGGCCCCATAGTAAAAGTTCTTCATAAAGATGAGTACATACTCGTACTAAAGGGTTTCAGTATTGTTGAACCTTTTTGTTACTCATGGTATATGTTCGTCATATAGATGTTTGCCCTGGTTGCACTTATATTCGTTCTATAGTTTACGTATTAACTTAGAATAAAATGATAATAGTACTACGACGTATTTTTCAATAGCTTCTGTGCTAGGGGTACATATATGTAGCCACTAAAGTTTCGCGGTCCGCGACGTCTCAAAGCATATTGTATTCTACTTTATTGCCCTCGGCTCAGCTTCGGTTTCAAATATTTACCGAATGTACTTACGATCTGCCATGCCGTCTGCTCGAACATTGTCCTGTTGTTTGTTATTACATTAGATACATTTGAAACTTTCCAATACATACTGTATACTGTATTATTTTCAGAGAAGAGGGAGTTTTAATGCAGTTACTAGATGTATCTAGTGAATTTCCTCATTTTATGCCGCTGAGATGGAACTGGATACATGTGAAAATAATAATTGTACAAAGACTCGGCAACACATGGCAAAATTTGCTTTTATCTGTCCAGATATTTGGATTTCGATACTCGCGCACCATGGGCTTGGGTATGTCCTAAATCTGCATCCAGAACCACAGGAAAATGGGCAACAGCGTCCTCTCGGTTAACAATGGTGAGCACTCTGTGATCCCCAAGACGCCTGCCAAGCGTGGGGATTATGGCAACCCCTCCTTATTTAGGGGGAGGCCTTTGTCCAGCAGTAGATGTTTCCTGGCTCGCGCACCAACATGCAACATCATTTGTAAGTTGACGTGGCAATGGGTGGGTGTCGCTCTAAGAACTGATAACCGAAGGGGAACATAGGTTCTTGAGTGGCGATCACGAAACGGAAGACGCAGCGTACATGGCCCGACGACATGGTGTAAATTATCGGGCAACCAGTGGATACAATGGCAGGTTGTCGTATAGTGTGGCAGGCTAAGGGGCCTTCGTCCAGCACTGGACGTCTGCGGGATGATGATGATGATAACTCGTGCACAGGTAGTTTTATTATGCAATGAACTGGCGAAACGAGCGAGCCTTGCCTGATGGTAAGCATCACGCCTGCCCATAATAGTAGCATTGCCGCAGAATTGTAAATCCTGCGCCGCAGTCTGCGCTCGTCACTCTGAAGCAATAGTGCCGCCAAGCAAGCAAGTAGCAAGATGAAGTAGTGTGCAAGCATTACTGTGTTTCTGTTTGAAGGGTTAATATTACCAGATAAATAACTGGGCATGAACAGAATCGACATCTAATATCTCAGGGTGTGCCGGGTCGCCCTGTTCCCTCCAATATGGTCGAGGAGAACGATGGCTGGCACATGCGTCAACTGTGAACGGGTGCTGCTTGCGGGAGCTGGACTGCTCAGGGTATATAAGCAAAGCTAGTAAAGTTGAGTTTTTTATTATTATTATTATTCCTTATTATTATTATCCTATTAAAGTAAGTTTGTACGAGGGCTACACTAAAAGTATCGGGAATGGAATATTTCCACTGTTTCTGTCATATTAAAATCTTTTTAATTGAAAACTCCTTGGTTTTAACAATCGAATACCATTTATTTATTTAAAAAAATATTCTCGGTCATGTCACAAGGTTTTGTCAAACTTGTTTAGTCGTTGAGAAAATGGAATTGACTCGAGAAAATTCAAGAGCGATGATTTATTATGACTTTCGAAGTGGTTTAACACAAAAACAGTGTGTTGACCGGATGATTTCTGCATTTGCTGATAAAGCCCCATCCAAAACCACAATTTATCGCTGGTTTGCTGAATTTCAACGTGGACGTGTCAAGCTCAGTGATGATCCCCGTCAAGGTCGTCCAAAAACTGCAGTCACCCAAGAAAACGTTGATGCTGTGCGTAAGCTGATTGAGGAAGATCGACATGTGACATACCGCGAAATTCAGGCAACTTTAGACATTGGCATGAGTCAAATACAAATAATCTTGCATGAAAAATTAGGTGTAAAAAAGTTGTTTTCCCGATGGATACCGCATTCGCTCTGTGAAGAGCAAAAAGCGGCTCGCGTTACTTGGTGCGTCAGAACTCTCGAAAGATTCCACGCAGGATCCTCAAATGCTGTATACAACATCGTATCAGGTGACGAATCCTGGATATACGCGTACGAACCCGAAACAAAAAACCAGTCACGAGTTTGGGTGTTCGAAAATGAGTTAAAGCCAACAAAAATTGTTCGTTCACGGAGTGTTGCAAAAAAAATGGTGGCCACGTTTGTCTCCAAAACCGGCCATGTTACGACTATTCCTCTTGAGGGACAAAGAACGGTTAATGCAGAATGGTATGCTAGCATTTGTTTGCCACAGGTCGTTTCTGAACTCCGTAAAGAGAACTGCAACCGCCGCATCATCCTCCATCACGACAATGCGAGTTCTCACACCGCGCACAGAACAAAAGAGTTTTTAGAGCAAGAAAACATAGAATTATTGGACCATCCGCCGTACAGCCCCGACCTAAGCCCTAATGATTTCTATACATTCCCTAAAATAAAGAATAAATTGCGTGGACAGAGATTTTCATCACCTGAAGAAGCTGTGGACGCCTACAAAACGGCCATTTTGGAGACCCCAACTTCCGAATGGAATGGTTGCTTCAATGATTGGTTCCACATTATGGAAAAATGTGTCAAATTTCGCGGAGAATACTTCGAAAAGCAATAAATATATTTTTAAATAGTAATGTTGTGTCACTTCCTTGATTCCCGAAATTTTCAGTGCCGCCCTCGTATAGGCTGAGTGGCCAGCCCTAGTGTGTGCCGCCCGAAGGCCTCTGACATGGCTGACGGTTGTATATTGTATCGGTTGTATTTATCCTATTGTATATTCCTTTTGTAAATTCGTTAGTTATTTATGTTAAGAACCTATTAGTTAACAAAAAATGAAAAATTTGATACCCAGCAGTCCGTGGAGCAAAGACAAAAATAAATAAATAAATTTGGGTGACGAGCGCAGTGCAGTTCGGCGCAGGATTGTGTTCGCCTGTTCGCAATTCTGGCACTGCTACTGATAAGGACAGGGTGATGCTTACCATCAGGTGAACATCTCGCTCGCCTCATCACTCCAAGGCATTAAAAAACCTCACGCGCGAAACATTTGCCTTCAGAGGTCATCTGTTAATGTCGGTTGTAACGCCAACATTGTTTGACCGTTTATAAATCCCAGTGTAGCCACAATTTCATAACCGTTGCCACCAGGGACTCTTAATTCTCAGTTAATTAACTTATTTCACCTGAGCCGAGTCCTGCGGGCCCCGAATCAACAATGCTTGTATAAATACTGACCAGTGCGAAAGCTCGCGCGTCGTGGTCGGATTGTTGGTTTACACGGAAAAACATGTTGCTTTTTGTATTTATTTAACTGGATAAATAATTTTGGTATTGTGAGTTAAGTTTTTGGTTATCTTACTATTCTTTTTCATAAGTGATGAACGGAATGAAGCTCTCTCTTGGTGGTAAGAGATAACACCAGACAAGTTCAACGTAGAATTTTGAGTAACAACGCTAAGTCTATTGGTACTGTCACCTCTTTACTTTTGAGATATTCAGTTGTGGGTCTTATTAGCCCTGCGATTTCTCTAGCTACTGTACAATACCTTAATATTACCAAATCACAATTAAGTTTACACACTCCTGCTTAGCGGCAAAATAGATTTGATACCCCGGTGAATAATTAACATCAATTCAAGATAAAGTATAGTCTATCTTTCACAAAGTAAAAAAAATTAAAATGAGTAGGAAAAGGATGTGAGAAGAGCCTCTTTATTTGAATTGACATAAATAACAAGCATAGAGCTGTATTTCTAAAAAATAAAAATAAATAAATATAGTAGACATTTATCACACAGCGCCAGCTAGCCCCATCTAAGCAAAGCTTTTAATATGGAAAGTAAATAGAAGAAGAAACATTATTATGTTTTATTTATACGGAAATACTAACGTTTAATTAAATCGGATACTTCGACTATAGTTTCGATCACATCCGACCTTTTTCAAAGAGTGAAAACAGAGCCCGACGCGCGTGCAGCTGCGTCCTGCTTAGCAAAAGCAAAGCTCTTTGAAAAAGGTCACCGGACGTGATCGAAACTATAGGCGGAGTATCCGATTTAATTAAACGTGAGTATTCCCGTATAAATAAAACAAAAATGTGTCAAAACCACGTCAGTTTTCATAATAAATCATAATAATGGTTTAAAAAAAATTACTTCGAAGAGCCCTTTGCATAAGCACAGTTTAAACAGCTTTTAATGGTCCCTGCTTACTAAGGCTTAACCTCGGAGAGCAATTGAGCCATATCACCAAGCTGGCTTTGGAAGTTGGTGGATTCACGTACGCCATCGAACTTCTTCTTCTGCCGAGGCCAAACATTGGCTATATTTGCCGAATAAAAAGGGACGCATCTATGTAGCTTGTATACACGCATCCCTTTTTATTCGGCAAAATAGCCAATGTGTGGCCTCGGCATTAGGACATATGCAGGTTTCATTTTAATCATGATGTTTTTCTTCACTGAAAGGCCAGTGGTATGAAAATCCGGAACCCGCGACCTCATGATTTCAATTAGAGCCCTTTCCCATCTAATTAGCTATTCATTTGGGTTAACCCTGACTACATACGCTACATATAATGATATACATATAAGCCATGATATATGGAACTGAAACGTGGTCTTTAACTGCACAATGGAGAGAGCTATGCTCGGAGTTACTTTGCGCGATAGAATCCGGAACGAGGATATTCGCCAAAGAACCAAATTTACCGACATAGCTTGCAAGGTTTGCGAGTTGAAGTGGCAATGGGCAGGCCACATCGCTCGATGAACTGACAACCGATGGGGAAGAAAGGTTCTTGAGTGGCGACCACGACCCGGAAGACGCAGCGTAGGAAGGCCTCCCACTATGTGGACCAACGACATTGTAAAAGTCGCGGGCAACTGGTGGCAAATGGCAGGTTGTCGTAATTTGTGGCGGTCTAAGGGGGATGCCTTCGTTCTGCAGTGGACGTCTCCGGGCTGATGATGATGACATACGCTACTACATACTTTACAAATTTTGGAAATATACCATCATCAGCTATAAGATGTCCACTGCTGGACGAACACCTCTCCTTTATAGAGACGCGTTGCCATAATCCCCACGCTTGGCATGTGGCTTGGAAATATACCGATGAGTACCAAATACCAATTATTTATTATATTGGTTGCTGATATTGGACCTGATGTCATAAAACTCCACCCAGACCCATCCTTCGTCCTGCAGTGGCCGTCTGCTGGCTGATGACTGACTGGTACCAATACCAATAACTGTTTCGACTTCCACCAAACCGCAAAATAAATACACTTGTTTCGTTAAAATTTATTCCTACCTAGGGACAATCCGCAGAGAAAAACACGAACTGTAGCGTAGAAGAATCTAGTGCTTCATAAATCAAAAGTAATTTTTGTGAGCTCTAGAGAAATGAACTCGCGACTGTGTGAATAGGTCTTTGTATTTCTTTCCTTTGGTATAACGAGTGGGTACGTTAAGTACTCGCATATTTCATGGCCATTGTGGCTGTTGAAAGGATGAAAAAATCAATTGGATTTTTGGGTGAATCGTAATTTGTGGGATGTCAGGATAAAACTTCAGGTTCAAACTAGTGGTATATGTATAAATTTTATTATGAAAACTGACGAGGTTTTGACACATTTTTGTTTTATTTATACGGGAATACTCACGTTTAATTAAATCGGATACTCCGACTATAGTTTCGATCACATCCGGTGACATTTTTCAAAGAGTGAAAACAGAGCCCGACGCGCGTGCAGCTGCGTCCTGCTTAGCACGTAAGCGTACGTTTAAACGTGAGTATTCCCGTATAAATAAAACAAAAAAGTATGTGCATAAAGTTACGCATACCACTAGTTTGAACGTTAAGGCCCGGTTGTAGCGAGGTACGTCCAGGCGAGTAAACGGTATGCCCGAGCGAGAGAGAGGACAAGGCGCGAGCGCTTGAATTGCTAAATTTTGTAGGTTTTTTTCTTTGTTTTGAAAAATACCGGGTAAAATACATTTTGTCCAAGATCGATGAACCTTTTTGTATGGAACAGCTTTATTTTTTTTCGTGATTTCAGAGTTGGCCCCATAGTAAAAGTTGTTCATAATGATGAGTACAATGATATCCTAGAAGGATAACAGTGTTCAAACTTACACCCGGTATAACAAAAAATTAAGTAATCTTAAAAATTAAAAGAAACTAAATAATACTATATCCTATCTATTAGTATACATTTTACGTGGTTTCATAATGAATTTACTTAGTTCTAGCTAATCGAAATGCCGATATAGTGTCAACTTTTTTTTTCAATCAAGCTAAATATTCAAATCCACGTTTTCTAATAGTAAAAAGCAAACATTTTTGATTGATTTTAATAAAATATGTTTTTTTTTGTTCAATGTCGGTTTTTTTTGGATTTTTCCCACATTTGAAAAATTTCAAAATTGCGACAAGCCTGCCTTAAAGCAAAATTTGCTGTGAGGTAGCTTGAAAGTCAACGTTAGAAGTTAACGGATGTTAAGGTAGCGTGTTACATAAAGGTAATACAAATATTAATTTAGTACGAAACAAAACACGAAATATTCTGGGAAGGCGACATATTGAATCCTTCCCGGAAATTCCTGCTATACCTGACAAATTTCACTATCGATATTAATATCCGAATGCTTTTATCCTGTTGCCAGAAAAATAAGGTTAAAAGGTATAATATTGGATTAATATAACATGCGAAATATTAATAACCTTTCATTTTTTGTACTAATCATTATTTTATACGGCTGCTTGCCCAAATAGAAAGTTGTCTGAAACGCTGAGACTTAAACCAACTCTATTTTGGTAATTTTTAATCTTATTGTAATCAACACTTTATTAGATAACTCTATGTTTTTAAAGCTTAAACAGGAAGAAAAATTATGACCTCCGGCAGGACTCGAACCTGCATACGAGCAGTCGCTATGGGTTTCCGTCCCAACTGAAATAGAAAATAGAAATAGAAATAAAAAATAAATAAAATTAGAAATACCATAAGTGTGGAATCACTTCATACAAAAATATTCAAATTAGATAACTCATTAAAAACACTGTTTTAAAC
Source organism: Erannis defoliaria (assembly GCA_905404285.2). Classification (NCBI taxonomy): domain Eukaryota; kingdom Metazoa; phylum Arthropoda; class Insecta; order Lepidoptera; family Geometridae; genus Erannis; species Erannis defoliaria. The sequence goes on along the minus strand of FR990076.1, from coordinate 17,359,130 downwards.
TGTCGCGATTGTTGATTATAGATAAATGATTAACAATGAGATATAATGAGATACAACATAATCACGTTATATTTAAGCACATAAATGAAGTTTACATTTGAGCATAATTTACGTCTGATTCTATAAATTTTTATGCAACTTAGTGAGACTTAGCGAGACGTTCGTCTGGTGATAAGCGACACGCCTGCCCATAACAGTAGCAGTGCTAAAATTGTGAACTTGCGAATACAATCGTTTCAAGTGAATGGATACAATGGAGCTGACATAGTCGCTGAGCGACTCAAGCTCCACAAAAAAAAGATTTAAAAAAAACAAAAACTATAGGATGGAACGGTAGCACAACTCCGACAGGAGGCTATTATACTCTTATTCTGCACAATTGTTACTATACTTCTGTATCCGTTATTATTCTAGGATATCATTGTACTCATCATTATGAACAACTTTTACTATGGGGTCAACCCTTAAATCACGAAAAAAAACAGCTGTTCCATACAAAAAGGTTCATCAATCTTGGACAAAATGTCCGATAAACTTCGATCTCAGACGAAGGTATTGTTTAACCATTTTATTTAAGGCTAGACAAAAAAAAACGCTTCGTATCGCAGTTCGATGCGTCTATCCCACTGTTGGGAAGACACAGGTTGCTTTTTATCCAACCATTAAGTATAATAATTATATTTGTGAGTTTTTTAAAGTCATCTCAATCGATGGAGAGAGGGGGCGCCACTATCAAGTACCTGTCCCGGTTAGAAAAAATCGTAGATACGGGGCTGGATATTATCTAAAGTTATTATCCTAGTGTCCACAGTTTGAAACATGTTCCAAACGTTTTTACTAGTACTAACTTTAGACAGAATAGTAAAAGGTTTAATTTTTCAGGACCGCAAACATGTCAGAGTTTGGTTTAGTTATTTCCCTCGGTCCGGTTTACAACGTTATCCCGCCTGGTTGTAAAACATTTCAGTATTTTCTCGTTCACTGTCTACGGGAATGTTTAGTTGAGGTAGCCAGCCTTTTACTCGTAACTCAATTATTGGTAGTATAGCCTTGAGAGCTATAGGGGTGGGTTCGAGTCCCACACAGGACAAACTTTTTGTAACGGACATAGATCTTTGTTCTGTGTCTGGGTGGTTGCATGTATTATTAGTGTAGATATTTACAAAAAAAAAAGATTATAAGCATTCGATCATTCAATAATTCAGAGTAAACAGGTTCCTTCTTGGTAAGCGTGCTCTATCCTAGACCGCCAAGCAACTATTACAATAACAAAAAAATATATGACGTGGCTCCATTGCTGCGTAGGTACGTCATCATCATCATCACCTTCTACAGGAAATGATTTATGTAGCGTCCAAAGTACATCATCTGCGCTCGTGGTTAGCCACGAGCGCAGATGATGAGGTAAGCCTATTCGGGAGCCACAGCTGCGGTCACAGTTTTTGCAGATGTATTGCGACGACAGTAGCAGCTGGTTGTCAGCACGAATCGTACTTGAAATGCTGCGTACTTTTAATCGCAGCTTCTTCCGCCAGTGCCACGGGAATATGAATTAATCAAGTAAAATTAACAAAGTATTTAGTATAGCGACCAAAGCTGCACGAGTACGTGTCGGCATCGGGGCGGACGGAGCGGACGGATTTGTTGCTTTGTATTGATCTATTAGACTGCGTGCATTGGTTTGGCAAATCCGTGACAAATACCGGTATTTCTGCCGATGACGTGTTCCGCAGCGAACGCGCTATTCACAAAATACAAGTAAATTTATTTCTGCCGATGATGTCATCCCCAGTGCACGCGCCATTCGGATGCCAATAATGCCGATGCAAAATCCGAATCCAGGGACGCTCCAACGTCAATGCCGATAACACGATAACGGATATTACGGAGAGTCGGCATTTTTTAAATGCTGATGCTCCGTACGGGCCGATTCCGACGTATAGTAGACGCGCAGCGCAAGCGGTGATGTTCTTGGTTCCTTACGTTACTGTGTTCCTGGTAGGTGTGGAGAAAACTATATAGGTATGGAAACCGCTTCGTAACTTAGGTTCGTAACTACTTTCGACACGTGCCTAACACAAAGATTATCCGCATCACTATGACTTACAAAGTCACACAGTCAAAAATATTTTAATATAAACCTTTAGCGTCACGTTTTCACGTTTTTAATCAATTGTTATTGCTACAAATGTCCTGATACAAAGACCAAAAACAAATTGAGTTGTCGTGACACTGACATCCACTTGCAAAATAATTGAAAGGCGAAATGTAGCAGCGATAAAACGAAGTGAGGCAAGTGCGTGGGTTGAAAAAGTACCTGTCGGGGTTGCCTGACGTGATTTCACCCAATTTTTCCACATTTAAATTTTCCAGTATTTTTTCTCTCTGGTATCATGAAACTGCGAAATTTAATTAATTAACTTTGTTCATTATCAGCCAGGAGGCGTCCACTGATGGGCAAAGGCATCCCCTTTAATGGGGAGGAGTTGCCATAACCCCCACGCTTGGCAGGCAGCTTGGATCGCAGAATGGAATGGTGTTCACCACAATTAACCGAGAGACGCTGCTGCCCGTCCTCCGGCGTTTCTGGATGTAGTTTTAGGCCATACCCAGGTCCAACTAACTTTGTTAAAACCTGATAATAAACCAAACTAGTAATTTCCCCTCCCTATTAAGGGGGAGGTCTTCGTCCAGCAGTTAACGTCTTCTGGCTGATAAGAGAGTAAAAGTAGAGTAATTACTAAATGCGAACCAACTGTAAATCGAAATATTATTGAAAAACAGATTAACTTAATACATACTTTCAAATAATTACAGACGAAAGTATTTTCCCTGAAGATTTCCTCAATCAACATTTACCAAAAGGCCTTTTCTACAAAAACAACAGGGAAAATCGTCATCTGGCAACACCAGTACCGTACTACTAAAAGTCAGTATGACATTTCAGATTGAACCCGTCGCAACTTACCCAAAAACTTTATGCGCAATAAAACCACGAAGTGGAAAAGGTTGTAACACTTACCTCGGGTATCATGGAGCGAGAAGTTTCATTTACGAAGCTACATTTAAAAAAATATATATCGTCACTACTTAGCAACTAGTTTAGTATCTAGATTATACCTAGATTCTCTTAACATGTTTTTTTTTCAAACGATTGTCTTTATAATTACATTACATTAGAACAACAACGTTCAACAGCATTCGGGAAATTGCGTAATATCTTCTCGACCAAAATCCCTCAGTGTCTGAAGACAAGGGTCTACGACCAGTGTGTGTTGCCAGTGATGACATATGGAACTGAAACGTGGTCTTTAACTGCTGGCCTTTTGGAGAAACTCAGTCACGCAACGGGCAATGGAGAGAGCTATGCTCGGAGTTACTTTGCGCGATAGAATCCGGAACGAGGATATTCGCCAAAGAACCAAAGTTACCGACATAGCTCGCAAGGTTTGCAAGTTGAAGTGGCAAAATAATTTTAATATCGATATATTATCATGTCTTATAGTAGAAGATCCGAATAGGGATGCCAACTTTTTTTAAGGAAGTAGAGTATATTTAATTTACTAGGCTAAAAAAAACTACAACATCTGAAAATAAAGTACTATTTATTTACCAGAATATTTCTCATCCATTCATATATTTTGTTGCTTCTAGCAATATCCAACAAATATTTGTTACTCTTAAATATATTAACGGTATCTTTACAATCAATCCCTAAATTTAAAAAGCAGTCCGGTCCGTTACGTTACACGTAAAAAATAGAAGTAAATTTAAAAAAATCCTCACAGGTAAGTATAAAGTATTTTCACGTACTTTACTGCCCTCATAAAGTATAAAGTACGTTTGGCCAAAATAGAGTACAATACTTTACACTGACGACGACTGTTTAGGAACGAAAAATAACAGGCCAACATTATTATACTAGTGTGCTTGACAGCCATGTCTTACACTCGCGTTGCACCATTGTCGTTGTTATAGTTTGCGTGCATAAGAGGCTAACGGTTAACCGCTATTTTAATCGACGCGTTTAGGATCCATCAGTCTATTTAGACATATAATTTATCAAAGATCGACGACATAGAGTCGCGGATCAAACCTGGATAAGATTGGCACTGAACCACAGTACACACACTTTGTTGGCCTAGATGGCTGTGTTGTGTGTGTTTTAACCTTCTCCGTATGAAGGCTGTTGGTTGCCCAAATAAAAAATAATTTAAATAAAAAACAAGTCTATTCACGGCCAGCAGCGCACACATCCTTTCGCTTCCATAGAAAGTGTCTCTCACATAAATAACTCCCATAGTGTTAGGTCGGGATTAGGGTTTTGTTATAAAGTTAGCTTACTCCGAATTCTCCCAAATAGACAATGTCAACACCATCTTAAATTTTGTATAAGGGAGGTATTTTAAATAATAGCCGTACGTACCTACAGAATTTGGGCTATATTCGGCCTGAAGCTATGACAATCGAGCCTTTTGTGTTCTCGCAAAAATATAGCTTTGATATAATAACGAGGTATTGTGAAGCGTACGAGACTACCATTAAAGGACATAAAACGACTAGGAATGTACCGGTACCGGAAATCCGGTCAAATTTCGATTTGTAAAACAAATAGCCGGACGGTTTGGCTATTTATTACCCTATGAATCAGATATTCTATTACCACCCAATATTAAAATATAGGTAAATTAATATCGTAATAAATACTATATTACTAACATTATAAATGCGAAAGTTTGTCTATACGTGTTTGTTTCCTCTTCACGCCAAAATGGCTGAACGGATTTAAATGAAAGTCGGAAGAAGATAGCTTATTTCCCAGAAAAACTTGTATGCTAATTTTTATCTTTATCATCGTCACCGTTTTTCATTGTCACGCGGGTGAAACCGCGGCAGTGTTTGTATAAACACTAGTGTTTATACAATGTGTAACAAAAAGGTTCAACAATACTGAAGGATAAAAATAATAATTATGTAGTATGTACTCATAATTATGAACAACTTTTACTATGGAGCCAACCTGGAAAACGCGAAAAAAGCTGATCCATACAAAAAGTTCATTGACCATGGACAAAATGTATAGAATAGCTGGGTTTTTTTCGCGATTTCAGTGTTGGCTCCATAGTAAAAGTTGTTCATAATGATGAGTACATACATACACTTCAGTATTGTTGAACCTTTTTGTTAAACATTGTATAAATTTATCATCATCATCATCATCAGCCCGGAAAACTCCACTGCTGAATGAAAGCTTCCTCCTTAGACCGCCACACTGTACGACAACCTACCATTTGTTATCCACCGGTTTGCCCGCGATTTTTACAATGTCGTCGGTCCTCCTAGGAAGGAGGCCTTCCTACGCTGCGTCTTCCGTCTCGCGGTCGCCACTCAAGAACCTTTCTTCCCCATCGGTTATCAGTTCTTCGAGCCATGTGGCCTGCCCATTGCCACTTCAACTTGCAAACCCTGCGAGCTATGTCGGTGACTTTGGTTCTTTGGCGAATATCCTCGTTCCAGTATAAATTAATGGCTTACAAATAGTATCGATAGTAAATTAGCAGTCAATACGATTGTACCACAATCCTGGAATAAAATATTATAGGCAATGGATCAAACCTGGATAAGATTGGCGCGTGAGCGAAGCAGATGGCACAAGAGAAAGGCCTATACTCAGATGGGTTCAGAAGGCTGCTGATGATATTGATGATGAATGTTTTGTCTTAGCCAATATTATAGAACCTAAAGACGCTCAGCCTAAATAGTGACCTTGCAACCCTTATGGAACAATTGATACTCTTGGTGGTAGATTACCTATGCAGAATATCGTTTAGTCTAGGTAGTAAGCAATAAATACACTAATATAAACAAAGTCAAAATCAAACATACCCTTAAAAATAACCTTATAATAGTAAGTAAACATTAGTGTGTTCTGGTTTGGCTATTGAGTATTGTGGCTAACGAAGTTGCAGGGCTGGTCACCATCAAAAGTTTTAAAGTAATGCGCCAATGCAGTAAGTAATGGTCTAGACTTTTATGTGATTGATTCAGGCATTGCTTTGCGGAAGTCTATTTTGACCAAAATTGCTATAACTGTTTATTTCTAGTGTATTTCCGCTCTGATTTGACCAAGACTTTGTTTTGTTATTCAAAGTTCTGGGTATACCTACCACTCCAATGATCTTGAACTGTCTCTTTCCATCAGGAGAGTGTCTCGTTCGTCTCATAATTGTTACCATAAAAGAAATCAAACTCAAAAATTGTATTGAACTAAACCATTCTGATCACAAACGTTGTTACTTGTTTCGCCGGATAGCTGATGTTATCTCCTTCTATCCGGCATAAACTTCCGGCATATACGTGTGTACAATTATAAACAGGCACCCTAGATCCCTATAAGAAAAAACCTCTTCATTCGAAACTCGCGACCCGTGAATCGCTTCGCCCTTCTTCAATGGAAGCGTTGTGCTTGCTCTGTTATTTTGGTAAGTACATGGACCTACTTCTCTTAGAGTTAGCTAAATAAACGAACTAAAATTTCCATTTAAAGATATCAGCTTTTATTATGAAAACCGACGTGGTTTTGACACATTTTTGTTTTATTTATACGGGAATACTCACGTTTAACTAAATCGGATACTCCGACTATAGTTTCGATCACATCCGGTGACCTTTTTCAAAGAGTGAAAACTGAGCCCGACGCGCGTGCAGCTGCGTCCTGCTTAGCACTGCGGGCCGCTACGCGTCGTGCAGCCGCTCGCACGATCGCTCGCGCTGCAGGCGAGGAGGTGGGAGTGAAGGAGAGTGTAGTGCTGCGCCGGCGCTCTCTGGAGCTCTTCATCACTGGAATCGTCTCGTGCGGTGTCGGGAATATTCCAGCACGCGGAGCTCACCACGCCGCCTTCAGATACGTGTCCACTCTCGCGGGCCCCATGAAGACAGTTTAATAAAACAAAAGATATCAGCTTTGTTAAAAAGAATGTGACGTTGGCTCCCACATTTAACTCTACATAAGTACACAAAAGTTTATTATTGTACTCAAATGTACAATATTTTTTAAATTTTTAAACTTTTAGTGAACATTTTTGTCCCGAATGTTAAGCTAGAAAAAGTATTTAAATGGCACAACAATTAAACTTGTGGTTATTGTTGTTATTGTCTCTTGCTGTATGGGATAAAAATTTAGTTTGCGCTAGCTTAGTGGTTTATGTGGTTTTGCTTGCAACTTACCTGTTATTGTGCATTTTCCCGGGATAGAATGGTTTGTATAATCAAAGTTGCATTCAATTATGGCGTTTATAATTATTATTTCCACTTCTCATCCAAACTTTCTTAAGTAAAATACTGTTTTGAATTATCACGGTTGTTAGTTGTTCAATACAGGTGCATAGTTATTTTTGTTCTATAATTTTTTAGTTTCTCACACAACTGTACTAATCGGTATACAATTTTTGTGTGGTTTGCTCTAAGCTCTCTCTTCATCTAAGGGCGCCTTTCCACTGCGACGAAGTTGAGCTAAGCTAAAAGAAGACGTCTGGAATCGACATACCTACTACTTCATCAACAGCCAGGAAACGTCCACTGTTAGACGAAGGCCTCCCCCTAAATTTGGGGGGTTTGCCAAAATCCCCACGCTTGGCAAGGCGGCTTGGGGATCGCAGAATGCTCACCATCGTTAAGTGAGAGGACGCTGCGGCCCAGACTCCAGTGGCTCTGGGTGCAGTTTTAGGACATACCCTTACTCAGGTCTACCTATTACCAGGGGGGTGTCACTCCGCAGTTTAGTTATGTTCGGCCGGCGCTCCGTCCGGGTGGACAATGCAAGGCATAAGTCAGTCGCTGCCCGCACGCTAGCCTCGTCGCACGTAACGAAGCATACGTGATAGAAAGAGAGCGGTATATCAAGGTGAATATATCGAGCGGTATCCAGCACTGTGCGAGTTGAATTGCTACTTTATTGGCTAGTAGATAGAGTCCTTATTTATTTCAATTCCTTTGCGGAGTTAACTTTCTATACGTAGTACTATTATTTATTCTGTGCTATTACTTCCTAGGGTTAAATTTAATTTTGTGATTAGTTGTTTCTTGCACGTATTTTCTCCACTCTGCTTGTATCCTCCGTAGTGGAAACGCCCTATCCTGGTAAACATTAAAATAAAACAAAAATATATATTTATTACACCTTTATTTATCGCCATTAAGAATTCGACACCCAATGACTTAATTAATACTAAACGCATAACTAACAAACACATGTATCACAGAAAATTTTGATAGAGTTCAAAATTGACCATTATTTGTATGCTGTGGACGATAAAAATTACGATTACTGCACAAAGAACTTTATTGAAAACTCAGTTTGTTAACTGTGTTTTTGATTAAGATTCATTTATTTACACAATAGAGACAAAAATAAACAGTGCAAGGTTAAATACTTAGAAGGCTAAAGTGTATTTAATACAAAATTAACTAAAATAATTTAATCCATTCCGTGTGGATCGGTTTAATTTTTGTTATAATGATTTAAATAGTTTTTAGGGTTGTTATTTTGGAATTCTAACATTAGATATAACTTATCTAAAGACCCAAGTAAATTTTTAAACGATATCTTTTTTCAGAGTTAAGTTTTCTTAAAACCTAAAATATTATTTAAGCCAAACAATTTCAAAAATCAATCCTTATTATTACAACAGTATCAAATTAGTATAAAATTATTAAACACTTCAAAGTATTTTTAGTCATAGTTTTAAACAGATTTTATATTCACCATATAATTCTAACTAAATATACATGTAAGTAACAAAACATAAATACTTACAACATTATATAAAAAAACACATATTCAAGAAAATATTTATAAAAAAAACAAACATATCACATAAATAGTACTTACTAAATTAAATATTCTAGCCTAGCATTTCATGTATTTACAATATTATATACATAATATTTATCATTTTATCTAATTTTTTTTTAGTTATACATTAATTTGGCTCAGTAGAATTAATACGTGCGTTTTCATTAAACATTAAAATATATATTTTGGTACTTACAATTTATAATCAAAAGATTTTAAACTGCTTGAATGAATAAATAAATAAATAAATTAAGCCTTAGTTGAATATTTTTTAGCAATGGTGTCCATTATGTATTATCTTTTTCTAACTAAACTTAATAACATATTAATAACAATAAATTACATAATTATTTGTATTTACATAGGTTGTCGACTTCATAATTTGGGGTTAGTATTAGAATGGCTAGGTCGCTAAATAACTTCATCTCACTTAGGCTACATCTCAAAATATCCGAGTCGCACTTTGACTTAATCTCATCTATTCCACATCTCAAAATGTCCAATTCGCATAATGACCACACCGCTTATAGTCAACATCACAAAAAGGACAAGTATCAATTGGATCCGATAGGTGGCGCTGCGAACGAATTCTGCAATTCTGATACTTGTACTTTGTGTGATGTGGACTAGCAGCGATGTGGTCATTTTGCGAATTGGACAGTTTGAGATGTGGAATAGATGAGATTAAGTCAAATTGCGATCCGGATCTTTTGAGATATGGCCTAAGTGGCATTAAGTCATTTTGCGATCTAGGCATTCTAATACTAAGCCATAATTTCTTGCGAGTGCCTTAACTAAGCAAGATGCGTATTTTATTGTTTTCCCGTCAGATAACGTATACTCTGTCCATTATGTTCATTGCTTTTTAACAGCTCATGCAAAGTTGATGACATTACTTGTTAAAGGGTCCAGCAAATTATATCACATACAAATAAATAAGTTTGATCTAACATTATACCCCTTTACAATGGTAGGTACATCGACAGCTGACATAATCTTGTCAAGAGGTAATAGTAGATCAAACGAATTTATTTAGATGGGAAATAGTTTGCTAGTTGCTCTACAATGTAAAAATCTAAATTAAAATAATAAGGAATTAATATTCAAATTATTAAAGATAAAATAAGCTAAGCTGGGTTAAAATGGCTAAGTTTTCCAAAGAAATTCAACGTAAACAACATACAAACAAAACACGTTAAACACGATATCTTCCAAAACGTTTTTATCCAGCCTTTAGCTTCATAAAATTCAGTGGAATTCATTCGCTGGCTTGAAGTCGCCAATTTTCAGGGAAATTGAAAGTAAACAAATCACAAACGATACACCATTCGGACTATTTATAAAAAGGATATTAACTTATAAACCTTAATAACACTCTGTTACAATGGTTTCAGTCTTAAAAACGAAAACATAAATGTTAGTGATATCTGTTTAATTAAATCCTCACAAAGAATGTATCGAATTATCACAACTATATTAATAACGAATATCATTTTTTGAATTTATTACTAAATACATTTATTTTAATTCAACAGCGTTAGCTTTTTTCAACGACGTGTAAATATATAATATATACTCGTAATTACAATTTAATTTTATATTTAGTGACATAAAACATCGAAATTCAGTGCTTGCTATTTTATAGAATAATTGATTCATAATTATTTATAGTTATATATTCATTCATTACTTAGTTATATTGGAATTCGCCAACCATTGCTTCAATTTCAATATAAATTTAACAAATTTATAGTTTGAGTGCATAAAGGACGGAAAACAGAAACTTGACCGTTTCCTTATTTCACGCCATTTTATATTTTAATATTTGAAGTTAATTATAGGTCCGTTGGGTCCGTGGGGACCGGGAGCTTATCATCTTTTCAAAAACATATCCGAGCGCCTGGTCGACGCGACGCGTGATCAAAATGCTGGCGTTTATTTGGCCCAACGCATAAGCATTGCCATCCAGCGAAGCAATGCCGCCAGCATGCTGGGTACGCTGCCGACTGGTAATGGGTTTGAGCATTTGGATTGTCTCTAGACTTTCATTGGTCTGGATACAATCCTTTTGTTTTTTGTTGTGCAGTAGGAGGCTAAGTAGTCTTTGTAGTTTGTTGTAGTTAATAAAGGCTTATGATATGACCAAAAAAATAAAAAAAATAATTATAGGTAAATATTATTATTTGGAAACACATATTTTTTAACAATAATTTATATGATCCTATGTATGACACCAAAAAAATGGACGAATTTTGATTATAATCATTACTAATCATTTTTCTTTTGTGCATATGACGTTTTACACGTGGAGTGAGAAGACGCGTCGATAATATAATATTGTGCGATATTTATAAATACATATTAAGCTTTAGTTTGACGTGTTTATCTGTGTGTCTGTCTATGGCGTCGAAGCTCCCAAACGGCTGATCCGACATTGATGTAATTTTATGATTTTGCTTCTAAAAAATATTTGTTTACAACATTGTCATTTTATTATAATATAGTACCAATTTAACTTTATCAGGCGTTCTTAAGTAACACTTTAAATAATTAAATACTTGACACTGGCAAAATGCACAAAGTTCAATGCCAATTTTTCAATTTTTTGGCAAAAAATGTTCAAAGTATGTTTCATGATTTTAGTCGTAGGTAGGTAGCAATAGAAATAATAATAATTATTATGCTCTACGAGTAATCTCTGTAGGGAAACCGCAGCCGCAGGTCCTGCCTACATGTACATACAATTTAACCAATACGTGGAACGCCACGTTCGCTAAATTAGATGGCTTGTGGTCAAAGGCAACCCGACACAAAGGACGCCACTTCCTGTACTGTATGCCCAAAATCTGCGTCAAAATAGTAGAGCAAATATGTTTCGCAGCGTTCCTATGCATCAAATTCTGGGTCGGATCAACGAATAGAGCTTGAGTTTTAGGCAGGCAATAATGTACGACACAGATAATGTACGGCATGATATTGTACGGCATAATAATGCACAGCATGATAATTGGTGTACATGTACATCGAATATCATGCTGTGCAATATCGTGCCGTACATTATCGGCTCGGCTCAATAATGCACACCCCGATTTTGTACAGACTGTTATTTGATGTACAAGTACACGAATTCCTTATTTGTATAGCAATTAGGCTCAGGTTTTTTTTTAAATGTCAATTTGAGAAATGTACTCGGATTATTGCCTGTACAATATCGTGTACTTTATAGACACGAGATAATGGACGGCCAGTATTGTACGACATGGATTGTACAGCATGATAGTCGATGTACATGTACACCAATTATCATGCTGTGCATTATTATGCCGTACATTATCGTGTCGGCAAATATCATGTTGTATATTATAGACACCCGAATTTTATAGTGCTTTTATCGTCCGTAGAATCATGGTAAATTAAATGAGGATGATAGTGCTTTATAGTGCTTTATACATCATACCAAATATTATGCTTATGTTGTGTTGTTGGTTTTTAGTTATACTTTTTGCTTTGTCTGTTAGGATTATGGCTTCGCACTTAGTGCATGTGCTAGTGTCAAGTATTTTAATATTTCAATATTTAGATGAGTTCCAGTCAAAGTCATACATAGTAAGTCACGGCCAAGTACAGTCTTGCCTTATTAAAGTCGTGGCAACTTTACTTCGAGCTTCTTAATAATAAGATATTTTTAAAGTGTACACTAAAATTGAAATATAGATTACACCTTTTCACAAAAACCCGCTGTACTATACTAACTATACTAGCTGATACCCACTACTTCGTACGCGTAGAGCTCAGCCTTCGGCCTCGCTACTATGACCCGCTCCAGGCACACAACATTTCATCCAAATCGATCCAGCTGTTTCCTTGCCGTTTAAATCTTCCCTGGACTACGACAAACATTTCAAAACCAAAATCAGGTAAATCGGCCCACCCGTTCTCGAGCTTTAGCGAGACAAACGAACAGCAATTGATTTTTATATATTATTATAGAAAAAAAAAATAGAAGATTGTGAACTTTTGAATTGAGTATTAAAAATAACTATTGAAAAATACCTGCTATAGTCACCGCGTTACCAACTGAGTCGTGCGGCCATAAAACATGGCCGCACGGACACAAGTGCAAGCAAGACCCACGAGTGCGAGCAAGATAGACATAGTGAATGATTTATGGCCGCACGACTCAGTTGGTAACGCGGTGACTATAGGTATTTAGAGAAATGAAGGCGAATTCCAAGTTCAATACCAAAACTTAATCATCAATCAAACTTAGGCTATACATTCATCATTTTATCATGAGATTTCATGCCTACCTAATGTCATACATATATTGCAATAAAATTCATGGCTTGACACTAACTGATGTAGATATATACAACCATATATAAATAAGTAGCGATTAGGTCCAAGAAAACGTCTAACGGTTTCTATAAAAGTATTTCATAGATAGAAGATAGATAGATATATGTAGGTACGTTTCCACTGCGAGGGAGAAGAGCTCAGAGAAGAGGAGACAATGAAAATTTTTAAGATAAACATGGTTGTCCTTTAACGTTAGATTATACATTATAATAAGATAAGATAATTATGTTTCTTTCCTATGTTTGGATATAATAAAAAAAAATAAAAAAAAAAACATTAAAGTTCAATGTATCATTGGTTGAATTAATTATGTCAGTTTTGTGATTGGTTTTTGGTTTCTTCTCCACTCCTCTCGTCACCGCCTCAATGTCAATGGAAATGCACACTTATATCCTGCATACGTCTTCAGCTATCTCGCTCGCACATTAGGAAAAATAATTTGATGAAAACTAATTACCAAAAGAACTGTGTTGTCTGTTTATCACCAAAAATTTTTTCAAATCGTTTTCTTTGTAGTAGGTAGTAGTTAAATTATAAGTAGGTACCTACTTATAATTTAAACGCAATTATGAAAAATAATGAAACATTTATTAATTTTTATATAGTGTTAATTGTAAAAAACGAAACGAGTACGAAACACATATTTTGAAACGAACCGAGTACGAAACACATTTTTTTCTTATCATTGCAACGCCTTAATTTTTAATTTTATCAAGATTAAAATAAACAATCTGCAATTCTGAGTTCGAGCGTATTTTTACAAATTTTTTAATCACTTTTTTTTTACTTTTAGATATATATCTTGGGTAAAGCCAGGGGTGACATTATTCTTATTTTTACCTATCTATCTACTAGAATAAACATGAAGGTTTCTCGCGAACTAAAATAAGAAATTTCTTTGATATCTCTAGGTTCTGGGAACCCATTTTTCTTTTACGTCTTAGCTAAGTTTAAACTATTTATGTATTTTTTTTTTATACCCATTTACTCCGTACTTTAAAAGGAAGCCCGTGCAAAGAATTTTGAATTTTCTCGTAAATGGTTCCAAGGTTTAAAATTTTCTATCAGGGAGTGTATGGCGCTATTTTGTTTAGTCTGCGCCGCTATATTTTTTTATTTGCCTAGTTGTGTCGTATTGTGCTGTAAAAACTCCACAAAAAATGGCTGAGATTAATGGGAAACGTTTATTTTTTTAAGTTAAGAAAATAAAAAGTGGCATGCTAGGTTTCCTTATAGATTGAGGGACGGGCGTTATCTATTACGAGACTATGGGCTGTTAAGGCCGGGCGCATACGACGAGAAAAACCGTAAGAAAAACCGTTCGGTTTCGCCCGAAGGCGCTCCGTGCATACATTTTGTACTAGGGCCGAATCAATGTGCGACCACTCTAAGAGTGGTCGCACATTGATTCGGCACGGCACCCGACAGGCGCCGGACCGACCGAAACACATTGCGCAGAATTAACTGGTGCGAGCGAGACGGGCGTATCGAGCAATTGCACTTACGGTGTGCGGGACCTAGTACAAAATGTATGCACGGAGCGCCTTAGGGCGAAACCGGACGGTTTTTCTTACTGTTTTTCTCGTCGTATGCGCCCGGCCTAAATCTGACCATGGACCGCTGTCTACTCTTTTGAGCGCCAATGTCACAATACTAGACAAGCATTAGCAGGCCTTATATACCAACGACGTCTATAGTTGATATAAATATGCCCTGTAAAACATTTATATTAGCAAAATTATATTGCTAGTTTTTGTTGGGGTCTTGGCATACAGGGCTTGGCTTTGCAAGTTGTGGCTTACAAAAGGCTACAACGATCTAAACAGTTGATGGCAGACAATTTTGACCTAGGTTGGTAAAACCCAGTACCGTACAGTCTAGCAGCACCTTAGTCGGGTCAGAACCACACAGGAAAAGTTGTATTTAGTGTGTGGTTCTGACCCTGAAATCGCGAAAAATGATGTTCCATCATTTTGTTGTATTCCGTCAGTTTGCGCGTGCCCTCAGCATTACAAATCAAACCTAATCGTACATAAAATAAGGTTGACTGCCACTCATGGTGTATTTGCACGTTGGTGTACATTCGTGATTTTGTGTCTAGCTTCCCTGAATTTGTTCAACTTTTTATGCACGCAATGTACTTATATTAGTTTTCTTGCGTTAGTAAATAAACAAATGTGACCCAAATCTGCCTTCTCCTAAAAGGAAAATTCCTAATTCAATACTGAGTTATCTTTATTTTGATAATAATATTTCGAAAAAAAACCGATAACTTTACACCGGATAATATGATATTTAAACTGATAAATAAGTCTGTTTATGAATATACAATTTAAAACCTTCATTGTTTAGTCTACCTTATCATTATCTTAGAGTAACTTACTTGCTATATCACTCAAGGCACTGTATTTAGAAAACATGTGTACCACCAGGTAAATAGCTGTCATCAGTCCGTTTGTTTCCAACATTGAGCATCCTGGGGACAAGAGAGATAAAGTTATTAAAAATTACTCTACACAAATTGGACAAATTACTCAAGAGTCAGTTCCTAATTCTAAACTGTGGGACCCACGCCACCATAAATTTATTATTACTTGTCAAAATCAAGGGAGCGAATAGAAAATGAGATAACGTTGTAATAAAATACTGCAGAATTCGCCCAACACTTCGCCACAAACTAAGGCGGCTAAAGCCAGTCGAAAGTTTTTTTTTTGGCAGGCAATATTAAGTTATCGTCATCCATACAAGGTTATATGCCTGGGGTATACTAAGCTGAAAAAGGGTAAAAGCCGTCACACACGAACAATTGCCGAAGATGATTATATATTTCAAAATTGTATGGCGAGCGATATTTCATCTTAATATGAAATATAATAGCATCTTCGTCGTCAGTGACGGCCTTAATTGTATTCATTGTAGTCATAATAATTCAACAAAATCTTTAGAAACGCATTTTTTGCAGGTGTTCACAATGATGATCAGCTAAGTACATCCAAAGCTAATAACCCTATATCATCATTAGCCAGAAAACGTCCGCAGCTGGAAGACCTCCCCCTTAATAGGAAGGGGTTGCCTTAATCCCCACGCTTGGCAGGCGGCTTGTGGATCGCAGAATGCTCACCGTTAACCGAGAGGACGCTGCTGTCCGTCCTCCGGTGGTTCTGGGTGCAGTTTTAGGACATACTTACCCATTTCTAGCCTAAGTCTTACTTCATGTTAACTTTCGTCTTATTAAGTAATAATGTTAAATATTTTTATTTTATTTTAATAAAGGCTTACTTAATCACGTAGCATAATACCTACCCTGTGAAAAATAGTACCTAAGTATACCCTAACTATGCAATTTAGTTCACGATATTCCTGCCATAACATGTTTCACCCTTGGAATGCCTTTGTCATACGACGGGTCGATAGCTCGGCTCAGTTCAGCGAACTAGGAAGGGCATACTAAAGCCTGACAAATGGAAGCAACATGGTCAGGCAATGCTAATCAGTTCCCAAAAAAGGAATAGCATTAAGCTGCTGGCCTACTGCTGCGCACGGAGAGGCTACGCAGGTCTGTCAAGCGTCGCTTTGCAAGAAAATGTATGTGTTAACGTCCACTGCAACCCACGAATAAGCTACAAACGAATACAAGATGTATTTATGTTGTCATTGCTACACACGTGGCTTCCACGAATATGGCGCCCACGCAGTTCAACGCTGTAAACGCTATGCACGCAGTACACGGAAGCGTGCGTAGCTTCACTGAGGGAACTGTGCTGCGCTATAGTTGTACATAGTCATGTATATTGTGTGCTGTAATTGAAACATAGACCCACGTTCTTAACAAACGAACCCACGCAAACAAAATGCGCTGCGTGGCCGTGCACAGCGTTCGCCGCAGTGGGCCACTGGCTTTATATCCTGAGCGTTGCAGTTAGTAGAAATTAGAAAGTACGTTCATAAACGTTATAATCTTCGTTCTTCGTCGTGACGCCTGGCCTAAAGTTCTGATATGGTCCAACCAGATCTCGTTTCTACGAGAGAGTAATTTAGTGGAATCAAACTCCACTCATCGTACTATTTACTCCAGAGTTTCGAAACTAGCTCGCAAGTCACATCACATTGAGCTTCACTAAATGGTTATAGGGCTGCCACAACTGCATTATTTTATTCTCTTTGAAACAGGGTTTAATCATTCTACTATTTGAGACGAAAATGTTTTTACGGTCCCATTTCCAGACAAACTATTTTGATCTCTCTGCTGAGTTACAGTGAGTCTTATTTCAAAGAAAATCGATCTCAAAAGCGAGTTTGAAATCTTGGACCGTTCTAGATAAGCCACTCGAAGCTCTGAAACTTTCTTCGATTCTCCAGCGTTTGACAGCCCTATCACCGAGTGGTTTAATTGGTCGAACTCAAATAGTTCGACAGAGAGTCGAGATTGAGACTTGCAGAGCAGATTACCTAATAGTTCTAACGAACTTGGGTTCTCTGGCGAAGCAGACGAGTGAAGGGTTAACGGATTACAGTTTAGTCCACGCTGAGCCCTAGTTTCAGACGGTTGAGTCCCGTATGTGCATTTTGAGCTCTGGATTTGTGGAGCGGAATCGAAAAGCTTTATTGCTGGTGGTTGAGGGGAAACACAACACCTTATACTTGAAATACTCAGTGAATTTATTGGGGGTGAGACGGAACAGCAGTGCTAAGCCGAAAGGAGCTACATAAACCTTAAGACAAACCCCGCATGAAATCGTGAACAAAATAAGTTATAAGTTAGTAAGTAGTACTATTTTTGGGTTATTTTATGTTGGTGTTTTTGTAGTGATTGTCCTTATTTTTTGTAATAGTTAAATTCATAAAATGTAAACCCGTTATTGGCTGTCAGTTTCACTATTAGTCTCATTGTTATAGTTTTAAGAGCTGTGGATTTTATAAATAAACTAGAGGTCGCCCCCACCCCCCAACGATACAAATATCGGCTGTGCCGTACAAAAAATGCAATTAAGCACGACAGAATTTAGACAGCAAATGTTTTTAGCGATTTTCACGTTAAGTTTGTAGTAAATATTGTCCATTTGCGATGAGTTTAATGTTACCATAAGATATTGCTAATGAATTCAAAATCTCCCCGTAAACCCTTACAGTTACATCTGTTTTTTGACCTTACCCCAACTCAATATAGGCTAGATTGCGTAAAACCCACAGAGTATATCCTCCATGGTAAAACCCGTGGCAGTAACCATACATACACAAAAAGAGGTAAGTTCACAACTAAGTTGTAAAGGGTACTTGTTTATCTGTGCCCTAACTAATATGGAGAAGAAGCTTTGTTTCAGTGACCGAATATCCGTCCATTTGAACTAAACTTTAAACAAATGCTAAAGACTTTACAACAGCTAAAGAATTCAAAATGTAGTACTATTTTCAACCGACTTCAAAAAATAAGGTTTTTAATTCGACTGTGTTTTTTTGTACGTGTTACGCGATTACTCCGCCAATTATGAACTGATTTAGATGATTATTTTTTGGTTTGGTAGGTAATACTTCAGAGGTGGTCCCTTATAATTTTATCGAAATCGGTTGACTAGTTTGGTTTTTAAATCAAAATTACTAGAAAATATGAAAATCTCATCCAGGTATTCGCAGTTGAACTCGGTTTTTTTTTTAAATCGTATTATATTATTGTATGTCAATACTCAATACTCAATTTGTTTATTGTATAATATTTTAAATAATATTTTAATATTTTTTGAAAGGGATTTGGTTTCGACTAGCATGTTAAACTGACCTCGGTATATCCCAAAACTGTATCCAGAACCATCTGAGGACGACCAGCACTGCAGCGTCCTCTATTCTAGGTTACCCAAGCCCCTATTACGTGGGAGACCTTCGTCCAGTTGAGACGTCTATTGGCTGATGAAGAATATTTTATATTTTTCTCCGCAAAATGGACTTGTATTCAACCGGCTTGTCTAATAAATGGAATCTGTATTCTGTATTTATTTTCTTTATAATAGTTAGCTACGTAGACTATTAATTCATGATGAAAATCTCTTTATCAAAATAACTAGAAGTTTACAAACTTTTTAAAGAAATATATCATATGAATAAAAACTCGAAATTAGTCATTAGTCATAGAGTTCATGAATTTCGTTTCACAAAATTGTGTTTTTGTATTCGAGTCACATTGTACTCAAACTCTTTGAAAATACTTTGAAATGATTTTCTATTTATTATTTCAGTTCTCAGAAACCATTCGAGCGATCTCAAAGACTAATGTTGCACTACTCCATTCGTATGATCGACTGAACTTCAATGGACCGCTCATGTTTGACGGTAACGGTAATGAACTGTGAAATTTTGACGAGCGTTGTTACATGTGGAACGGTTATTGTAAGTACAGTCAGCAACAGGAAACATACAAGTACCTAACGTTTAAAAAAAAAACAACCAACTTCAAATGAATATGGAACCACCTCGGGAGTATACCATTTCGAATTAAAAATAATTTTCAAAATCGGTCCACAATTGAAGGAGAAATTAATGAAATTTAAAAAAAAAAACATACATACCGTCAAACATCCTTTTCCTCCTCCTTTTTTGAAGTCGGTTAAAAACAGTCGATGAAGGGATAAATAAACTTTATAATAAGTATGGGCTTTAACAGAGGGCTTCGAATCAAAGCTTCGTGTTTACTAGGTTTTTTCGATCACCTTTCGTACGACGACATGCCAAGAACAGTAAAAACAAACAAAAGGTGCTCAAAAACGATTTATTATTTATTGTTAGGTGTCTCCACCAGACCCACCGGAGGACGGGCAGCAGCGTCCTCTCCGTTAACGGTGGTGAACATTCTGCGATCCCCAAGCCGCCTGCCAAGCGTGGGGATTATGGCAACACCTCCCTATTAAGAGTGCGCCTAATGCCAGAAAAATGTATGATTTCGCCCACGCGTCTTGTATTAACTTAGAGTCGAAAATTGCACGACAAAATTGATGATGATGGTGGTGGCTTTGAGCAATTTAGGTGGGATTTTATTAAATGATTCATTATATAGGCATGAAAAGAAAAAAGTAAATGGTTACTGTGCTAAAAAAATAGTCTGGCTATGTGATTCGTAACAAATAATGTGGTGTTGTCGCTGATAATTTAGAGCATTTGAATTAAACCCGTTTTTTTTGTTAGTGATTTGTATATATTTTTTATATAAACCAGATTATTATTCAAAATTATATTTGGTTACTCGGCTTCTTTAGGTTGTTCCCTACCTCTAGTATTTTTTTAATCTGTATATGTTAAACTATGTGTTTAAAAATACACATTTGTCTTGCTTCAGGCATTGGTCGCCCCCTTAAGGGACCTTCCTTCGTCCAGCAGTGGACGTTTTCTGGCTGATGGGTTAAGTGTCTCCTCGAGGTATTCACCCTGAGAGCATAAACTTTAAATACTTTTCAATACGTCTAAGCCTTATAGTATCCATAACCGGTACGTATATTATTACTCTGAGGTCTAACCAACCATTCGGAACATTCAAAACCATTCGGAAAATCCTTAAATCCTTTGTCCCACTCTTCTCTTGAACTCGAAATGTCAAAATCATGCGCTGCGAGCATCTGACGCATAGTTGGATCAATATTTTATAATGAGTATTTTATTTGTTTTTTTTATGTTTATGTTTTTTTAAGCAAAATTCAGAATTTGGACTACTAGACACTATTTACCCGTTACCGCCTACAATCTATCTCACTTATTTTTTTTTTGTTTATTTTGTCATAGAGAATTAATTACATAGCTCAATTTATAACTCCGCCAAACTGCATAGCAGTTTGTAGGCAGACATCGACATATATATTACATATATACATATTGACACATATATATAAATTTACATACATTTATATAGATGTCTTTAATTCATAAAACTAAAAATATATTTATTTTCTATGACAAGGTACCTGTCAAATTTGAATACACAAATAAAACAAATTACATTTTAGTCAAATAACCCACCCCTGACTGTACCCGGTGCAAAGGTGCCCATGACTCTATAATATTTCATGACACTATATTTATATTGATTACATATATTTATATTGATTATATTGACTCTCGCTCCGGTTCGTTCCTGCTGCAGAGGATGTCCATTGCCATTCAACATGGGAACGCGGCGAGTGTGATGGGCACCTTTGCACCGGGAACGGTCAGGGGCGGGTTATTTGATTAGTTATTTTAAGGTTATTTTTAAGTTTTGACTTTGTTTATATTCATTCTTGTAATTAATATCTTATTTAAACAATAGCTGATTCCAAAATAAATGAATGAGTTAAGTACCTATTATATATATATTTATATTAAAAACTAGAATACATAAGACACAATTTAAGAGAAAACAGTTCAACTCGCACCAAACCAGCTCTTGGAGATTACAGTTTGCATTTGTATTTTTATCAATTTTACCGATTGCTATGTTTCATAACGTTATTCAGTAATAACGTTGAAATGCTCGAACAAGATAGAGACATGAAGACATTTTGTCGTGGATATTTATGAAAACGAATGCTTTATTTACATAACACAATATTTTTTTTACAAATTACGAAGGCGCTTCCGGACATTTCTCGTAATATCCTGTATCCAAAGCCGAGAACAACCAGGAAATAGGTAAAAAACAACATCGTAAAAAACCAGATGCCTTATTATTTGATGTTTACTCAAAAATATTACGAATCCGTAATCTCATCCAATTTTTATATCTTTACCCGACGATGGACCTTTTCTGAAGCTACAATGGCTAAGTATTTTTACTATGGCTTCTGTTGTGTTTATACCACTTTATCGTACCAGCAGCAGAATTGCCATCTCTGAACTCTAGAATACGCACTATTTCTGACGCGCTAATATATCTGAATCTGAAAGAGAGTGACGGTTACCAGAAGTAGTTTCACAAATTCTGAAATAGCTCCCTTGATAAAGAGGGTTGCCACGGTTGACAGGCAGCTCGGGGATCGCAGAAAGCTCATCACCGTTAACCGAGAGGACGCTGCTGCCCGTTCTCCAGTGGTTCTGGATGCAGTTTTAACACATACCCAGGTCCGAATCGTTCAAGCCCTGTGGCCGCACCGTGAACTGCTTATAGCGGGACCGAATACGCTCAGCTGCCGACGCTGTGCGACTGTGAATTTTATCGCCTCGCAATAAGGTACGCGGTCGCGCAGTGTCGGCAGCTGAACCTATTCGGTCCCGCTATAAGCAGTTCACAGTACGGCCCCAGATCTTGGCACCGCACCCAACAAATCCTATTGTAATAAATTTGGGGAATAAATTCATGTACACGTATGCACACGCGTATGCATGTGTATGTGCACGCGTATGCTGTGCATTATTAGGAGTACATTATCGCCTTCCGGCGGCGATGTAAAGTAACGTACTCACCTGAAGCAGTAAACATGGAGAGGTGCGGCGACCTGGCCACGACGATAGTAGCGTTGGTTGCGCGCACGTACGGCGGCCACGTGGGCTGCGTGGCTTCGCAGCGGATCGCCACGTACCCCCGGGAGGTAGCCACGCGCACGCGCAGCGCCCGCCAGCTGCTGCGTAGCCCGCGCTCGTTGGCCGCGGACACTTGCGTGTTGTTCACCAGCCATGGCTCCGTCTGAGGAAGTTACTCATTTATCATGGTTGAGAAGACTACAAACGACCACGATGATAGATTATATTTGACAACAATAAAATAGTTTTCAGTCTATATACGATCACGGTAAAATTAATGAGACTATTATACGATCATTTAATTAGTATCATGACCAATTTTAAGATCACAGACTATATACGAGAGAGAGAGAGAGACTATTATACGGCCACGGTAATAGTTTTGAGACTATATTATACGATCACCGTAATAGTATTGAGACTATATTATACGATCACCGTAATAGTATTGAGACTATATTATACGATCACCGTAAAAGTATTGAGACTATATTATACGATCACCGTAATAGTATTGAGACTATATTATACGATCACCGTAATAGTATTGAGACTTTATTATTCGATCACCGTAATAGTGTTGAGACTGTAAACATAATTTTATGAGTTCTTGAGTAACGTAGTTGTGAGTTGGACTCGTACACTACGAATTACCTCTATAAATATATAACGAATAGCAAATTCCAGATATTTAGGTTATCTATAAGGTATAGGTTAGGTTTAGGGTATTTAATTTATTTAATCCTTTGTATGTATATTTGTTGTGGTGGTCTAAGGGGGAGGCCTTCGTTCAGCAGTGGACGTCTCCGGGCTGATGATGATGATGATGTATGTTTCTTTGATCTGAGCAATAAATAATTAATCTATCTATCTATCTATAATAACTTTTATTTACGATTTTAATACTTCCATCATCTAAACTAATTTTTAGGGTTCATATAAGATCACTCGGTTGTCCGTCTGTCTGTCTGTATGTCAGTCTGTCTGTCTGACTTATCCCTACAGATGGACGAGGGAGCCACGAGCGTAGGTTTTGAATAAAACTGACAGCTGCATTGTTTTTTTTTAGTTCTTGCATTTGAACAACATTACAAATAAGTTGGAGGGCTGCAATTCCTCTTGAAGATTGTAGAAAGGAGTTTTACAAACTAGTTAAAACCTTTTCTTAGGCCATATTCTTTGCACCTTAAAACCTACAGAGAAAAGTAATCACATAAAAGCTTGGAGGATCTAGCTCTCGGCTGGGTATATAATCAAAGCATAAAAGTTTAAACCTTTTCTTATGTACACGGTAAGGCAACCTAAGTACATCGGTGTCTGCGTTTTTTTTCTTTCTTATTTTTTGGCTTCGCACCATATGTATTCTGCCAGTTTCAAGTATATGCATATTACAAGTTTTTGATAGTATCCGGTCTTAAGTCATAAACTCAAATCATGGTCAAGTCCAAGTCATGCCTAAAACACCCAGTTTTTTACACCCAGGGTGTTAAAACTCGCAAGTGTTTCGTTTAATTTTCATAATGTTTTTTATGAAATTTTGCAGTTAGCGTATTGAGTGAAAGTAGAAATTCTTTTAGGGTTCCGTACCCAAAGAGAATCCAATTGTACCCCTTTTATTAAGCCGCCTACCGTGTCTGTCTGTCTGTCCATCTGTCTTTCCGGTCTTTACTGACCTATAATCTCGTGAATCGTAATAGATAGCCGGTGAATGTTCACAGAATATTCGCTACACACTTAACTATCGCGGATTATCTACTCGTAGTACTAGTAGTGAGTGGTACGGAACCCACATTGTCCGAGTCCTCGGATTTGACGGCTTTATTTTTTATACCTAGTGTGACCCGAAGACTACGCTTGAGTATGCAATTTGATAGCCGTAAAATTACCAGTAACAATTTATGTGTGGTAAGCGTGTAAGAACGCAAAACTGAAGAAGAAGATCGAAGATCTTGTGGCTGAGTTCAACATTATGGGCGAAACGAAAGCACATAGACAGCGCTGGCTCGGCTCAGTGGAATCAATGGGAGAGGATCCTGCTGGTAAATCGGATCTGGTGAGAGAGGCCTACGCGAGCAGCAGGCCGTCCTGCAGACAGGCAGGACAGAGATGAGAGGCCTGCCAGAGTCTGTGTTTCCCTTATAGTACAATAATGGTAAAAAAAAAGTGTGCTCCATCCTAGATAACATTGTTGCTTAACATCGCGCAGGATGTTGTTAAAACGCAAGACTATCACGAAAAAAGTTAAAAAAAAAAGGCTCTTCATATTGGAGGCCAGGACACATTGGGTCGATGCGTCAACCTAGTAAGTAAGCCTAGTAATACCTAGTATCCTAGTATATAGTATCCTAGTATATAGTATCCTAGTATATAGTATCCTAGTATATATTATCCTAGTATATAGTATCATAGTATATAGTATCCTAGTATATAGTATCCTAGTATATAGTGTCCTAGTATATAGTGTCCTAGTATATATTATCCTAGTATATAGTATCCTAGTATATAGTATCCTAGTATATGGTATCCTAGTATATAGTATCCTAGTATATAGTATATAGTATCCTAGTATATAGTATATAGTATCCTAGTATATAGTATATAGTATCCTAGTATATAGTATCCTAGTATATAGTATCCTAGTACATAGTATCCTAGTACATAGTATCCTAGTACATAGTATCCTAGTACATAGTATCCTAGTACATAGTATCCTAGTACATAGTATCCTAGTACATAGTATCCTAGTACATAGTATCCTAGTACATAGTATCCTAGTACATAGTATCCTAGTACATAGTATCCTAGTACATAGTATCCTAGTATATAGTATCCTAGTATATAGTATCCTAGTACTCCAGTACATAGTATCCTAGTATATAGTATCCTAGTACCCTAGTAATAAGTATGGTAATGTGCTTTATTTGCGCCATTTACTTTTACATGCGTTGCCAAGAATGTCAAATTTTGATGAAATTCGTCTGTTCACATGATTTGGAAAAATAAATAGTGCAAATAAAGCACATTACCATGCTTATACTTACCTACATGCATTTTCTCTTGGTTATATAGATGTTATCTTCTCTGTACCTAAATTCAATCATGTGTATAGCAAGTATACTTAATCGATTGAAAACAATCTCCACCGAATCGATCGATCTGTCCGATTGTTGATTGATAAAGCTGACGCATGGACCTTCTACAGCCGATTGGATTATTCTACAGTCGATTGCTCAGGTTTATCGAGACCGAAATATCGAAAAATGTGGTAGCCTCGGAAGCTTGGTAGCCTAATAAGTCGAGGTAGCCTAAACAAGCCGTGGTAGCCTACAAGGCCGTGGTAGCCTAATTGGAAGACTTGAAATTGTGAGGTCGCAGATTCAAAACCAGAGCCCGTACAAATGAGCTCCTTGGAGTTACGTCGCGGGTGAACGATATTTTGTTAATTTGTCATAATTTATTCACAATAGTGGGTAAAATGACCTTCTTTCAACTTCGATACGCTTAATTCTGTAGTACTCGGGGCCGTATCATGAACGCTTATAGCAGGACAGGTTCAGCTGCCGACAATGCAGAACCGCGAACCTTACTGCGGGGCGATAAAATTCACAGTCGCGCAGCGTAGGCAGCTGAGCCTATTCGGTCGCGGAATAAGCGTACATGGTACGGCCGTCGAGTACACCCGTCGAATTTGGGCCCATAGCTTAGTAAAAAAACAATTAATTCTTAATTCTAAAAAGTTTTCATATGTGATAACAAATAGGCAAGTAGTTTTGAAACTAGATTCATAACATAAGATTTATTGCCCAGGGGATAAATTACTTTGACTCAGCGCTAATTAAATAAAGTCTAGCGTAGTCATAACAAATACAAATTAATTTTGATTAGTTTTAGTCTAAGTAATTTATAAAATTATAGTATATAGACGCTTAAAGATGCGCTACGTTATCACTCACATTTACAGAAAAGCGAAAGCCCTACTTCTTAGGTAGAACGGCTGTCAAAACAATGTTGTATGGAAAAACAGACAGTTTGGAGACAGCGTTTTTACACAAATAATTGTTTACTTAATCACTACGACGAAAAAATATGTATGCCTATCATTGGTCGCGCATTTCAAGAAAAAAGCTCGAAACTACATTATGGAACACGCATTCACCGTGACATCACTCAAATACAGTCTCACAAGCTAGATGCTTTTAAAAGTCACATTAGCAAAATTGTAACTTATATAGTACTACTAGCTGACCCGTCGAACTTGGTACCATATATACCATATATTATGTATTATTATTTTTGTGAATTTTTCATTGTTTTGCTTTAATAGTTATTCTTCTACTCGAGGCCGAGACAAATCCAACAAATCAGAGATCGTAAAGGCCGGTCCAGGCATTCATGAGTTATAAATGGTATATAAACCGACTGTTTTCTTTTTTAATATTATTATTTTATTTGTTATGTAGGTATAGATTTATTAACCAAGTACTTACTTAAGGAAATAACTAGCACCAGCGGGATATCCCACAATAATATATATACTTACATAGGTATATATATATATATCACAAAACCGGAGTGCAAACTGTAACCCCGCAATACAGGTTATCCTAGTGTGGGGGACAGGGATCCACGAAGGTCCATACTTCAAAATGTAATCATAAATATATATAAGTATAGGCTATATAGGCTAAAAGTATGTACCTATAATTTTCAACATTATGTCAATAAAGTTTTTTTCATTTTTCATTTTCATTCAGATTAAAATTGATCTAATTACGATGCAATGTGGTTTGGTTTGGATTCCTACGCGTCTATTTTGGAAACATGTATATTGGTAGAATTGTCATTAAGCGCATAGCCGGCACGTCACATTTCCGTTTTATTCACTCATATCTCTTCACTGCTGGACGAAAGCCTCCCCCTTAATAGGGGTTACCCCCCCAGGTGTTAGGGGTTTATAGGGGGGGCTTAGGGTTGCTATAATCTCGACGCTTGGCAGGCGACTTGAGGATCGCAGAATGCTCACCACCGTTAGCCGAGAGGACGCTGACACACCCAGGTCCCACCTACCTCCTACTTTACCGTTTCCACCTACTTTATACAATCATGTAAATATTTTACTTATTTAAATGATACGCATTTTAGAGAAGAGAGAGGTATGGTATAACAATCTTTAGTATAAAAAAACTATTTTGTATGACGGATAATTTTGAAATATAACCAAAGTAATTAATAAAGAAGCCGTGGTAGCCTAACTGGGACACCGCTCGACTTTAAATCTATAGGTCGTGACTCTGGTCGTTGCTTTGAGCTATTTGATGTGCCAATGAGCTATTTGGAGTTTAGGTACCACTGGCTTTTCGGTGAAGAAAAAAATCGTGTCCTGCATATGTCCGGAAAAGGAATTCAATGTGGATCCACCAACCCGCAAATGGGCCGTCGTGGTGGATATCTCGGCCCGTTCACCCGTCGCGGGAAAGCTGTGCCCAGCAGTGGGCTATTAACAACAACTATTACAAGCTTTTCTTAGTTTGGCGCTAGATGGCGCTGTGTGAAAAATGTCCACCAATTATTTGGTTATTTATTTTATCAGCTTCTTTCTACCTGTCGTACCCATTTTTTTCGGTTTCGGTACTAGTATAGTATTATCTGTGGTTTTGGATAAAACAGCATTCGATATTTTCAACCGACTTCAGAAAAGGAGGTTCACAATTCGCCTGTATCTTATTTTTTTTGTATGTATGTTACTCGATTACTTTACTCGTTACTCCGCCAATTATGAACTGATTTTGATGATTCTTTTTTTTGTTTTGTAGGTAATACATCAGAGGTGGTTCCATATAAATTTTATCAAAATCGGTTTAGTACTTTGGTTTTTATATCAAAATTACTAGAAAATATGAAGATCTCATCCAGGTATTTTTAGGTTGAAGTAAGTTGTTTTTTTTTTAAGCCGTATTATTACTGACAGAACAATGATAATAATTTAAGTAATATTGTCATAAAATAGATAAAATTTACTTACTTTATTACATTCGATAATCTAGATCTCAGGCAATTATTGTGTTTAATAGATATTCAATATATATAACGCTAGAAAATATTTACCAGACACCTTGACGCTCATAAATTTACGCGTTCCATAGTAAATTTCAACGATAAATTTTGGCTTTCAAGAACTTCAGATTTTATGGATATTAAAATATGGATACCTTACAATAGATAACTCTCATATTGTATAAAATAAAATAATGCATAAATTTTACGTCAGAAAAGTTACAACTGTTATTAAAAAGAAGTCTTAGAAAATTGATTTTGTTACGGATCAACGTTTTCCAGTAAAATCTATTTTATAGCTCTCAGTTCCAGAAGCTCCTGCATATTATATTGTTATTCTTAGCAATATTGGTACAGGGTGGCATATGTACAGGGTGGCATATGCACAGGGTGGCATATGCACAGGGTGCCATATGCACAGGGTGCCATATGCACAGGGTGCCATATGCACAGGGTGCCATATGCACAGGGTGCCATATGCACAGGGTGCCATATGCACAGGGTGCCATATGTACAGGGTGAATTAATTGTCATAACCTTGGGGAGTCATTAATTTCATCGTAGCTTATGAGCAAGCTTTACTACAAAAGTAACGCGGAAATCTCAAAAAAATACATCTGCTCCATATTCCGTCATGCGTAATTCTATTTTTTTTATGGGACAGCCGTTTTTTTCGCGTTTTTAGAGCGGCTATATTAAGAATGCTTCACATTTCTCAGGTACCAAACATTAATAGTACTTAAACAGTTGTTATAAAGCTTGAACAGTAAGAAAAATTATGACCTCTGGCAGGACTCTTTTTTTTTAACTCATTATTGGCTTGCGTTTGACCACATCCTGCGTGATGTTAAAGCAACGACTCGAACCTTTATACGAGCAATCTCTAGGTTTCCGTCCGAACTGCTTTGCCAATTAAGCTACAGAAGTCTCTGCCTTACCCGTCATAATTCCCAGACTGTTTTTAAGCTCTCAACTGAAGCGTTGGTGGTGCCATCTGTATATTTTTGTAACACAAATATTTACCCAAACCGAAACCGTTATAGGTTCCAAGGTCTGACGAGAGAAGTCGCACTGGGGTAATAAATTTTTGAATATTTTGAAGTGTTTCCGAACTTTGTTTTTATTCTGTTTTTAATTTAAAGCTACTGTCTAAGTAAGAAAAAAGGAGTCATAATTTTTCTTACCGTTAAGCTTTAAAAGCATAGAAAAATCCAAAGTGTGGAAACTTTATATAAAAAAAACAGTTAAACATTTGGATTTGGATTTATTTATTGTTATCCATTTGTATCGAACAGTGTATCGTAGTAGACATTATATAGCATAGACGTAGGCGAACGTCTCGCTCGTCACGTCACTACACTGCATACAAAATGTGTGGTACTCTATTGCAGGACTCTACAATAGACTCATAGGACTCTACAAGAGCTAGTCATGACTTACTCTCTCCGGCTTCCCGTCGATATACCACATGATGTTAGCGGGCGGCATCGCGGGCGCGGTCGTGCAGTTCAACAGCACGTCTTCCCCGAACTGCACGCTGCCCGGCACTCCCGAGATCACGGGGTCTTCCTTCAGGACCACTGCGGGAATATTGCACTTATTATATTTACTCTAATAGGTGTGTAGCCTAATGTTTAATTTATGACAAATAACAGGCTTAGTGATGAATATAACTAAATACATTACACATACTGAAAAAAATAATTGTATTGGCTGATAAATCTCCGAGATATGAGCGTTTAAAGTTTTAGGTGGGGCTAGAGAGGGGATGCTCTATCCCTTTCTCGCAAAGCACGTGCTAGTATAGCATTTGTATGCCGCGCCTGAGGCTTGACGTCATAGCTCAGTATAGCGCGCTCTCTGTCTAGCTTGAAATTTAAATACTTAGAACTTATTTATTTTTGAGTTATTTTAAATTTTGTTGTTGTTGATAGGCTCTATTGATGATCAGCTTTTTTATGCGGTAATAAAAAAAGTGTAGTCATGATGCCTATTGACCAAAAATATAAATAGTAATAACCTTTCTTTTTATAAAAATATTTAATATGGATGAGTTAGAGTAAATATAATAGCTGTCGGCAGACTCGAGAGTAGAATTTTATTGAGTTAAGAAAAACTCAACCTGTCAGCTATCTGGTTTCCATAGCACAAGCTTTGCTTATTTGGGACTAGATGGCGCTGTGTGAAACGTCTGCCGATATTTATTTATTTTGTAAGACGAAGGATGAGACGTCATAGGTTGAGTGTGGAACAATCCATAAAAATATTACTAAGTTCTCTTTCAATCCCAGTATTTTGTAATCGGTCACAGTCTCCAGTGATCCAGACTAGTCCCGGTGCGTGGACCACTAGCAAACTGTTAAATTAATGTATTTTTACTATTTTTAACATTTTTAAGGTAAATAAAGATGCATGTATTATTTATATTTGTATTATATTAAGGCCTATAATTTGGAGCTAAACTAAAATGGTTAAAAGCAATATATTTTAAATATGTCTATTGTAACACATCCGTGGTAGGTTTCCAACCTTAGCCCGTACCGTATACACTTATACAGGGTTAGTTCTAATCAGTTAGCATTCTTTTAGGTCATATTCTGTGCATGAAAACAACTTTTACTATGGGGCCAACATTGGATTCACTAAAAACACAGCGTTTCATACATTTTGATAGCCCTAGGTCGATAAACTTTTTGTATGGAACAGCTGATAATATTTTCGCGATTTCATTGTTGGCCCCATAGTAAAAGTTGTTTGTTTTGATGCACAGGATATGCCCTTAACAGGATGCTCATTATTTTAGGGGCATATTATGTGCATCAAAACCACTTTTACTATGGGCCAACAATGAATTCACAAAAAAAACAGCGTTCCATAATTTTTTCCCTAGGTCGATAAACTTTTTGTATGGAACAGCTGATCATGTTTTCGCGACTTCATTGTTGGCCCCATAGTAAAAGTTGTTTGTACTGATTAGAACTAACTCTCTACTCTGTAGTGGTAGGACTCTACTGCAGAGTCCGCCTGGGGAAGTACCACACCTTTGCCAGTTATTCAACAGCCAAGCAGTAGTGTGCAAGCATTACTGTGTTCCGGGTTGAAGGGCAATGTTCCCAGAGAAATGACTGGGTATGATGAGATTTAATATCTAATATTTTAGGGTGACGAGCGCAGTGCAGTGCGGCGCAGATTGTGCTCGCAAGTTTACAATTCTAGCACTGCTACTACTGTTAGTGGCAGGCGTGACGCTTACCACCAGGCGAACGTCTTGCTCGTCTCGTCATTTTAATGCATAAAAAAAATATACCCTTTATAGCTGTTTGGAATTTATGTGCGGATTTTCATAAGACTGGCTTTTCGGTAAAGGAAACATCGTGAGGAAACCTTCGTACGTCCAAAAGGTAAATTCAATGGCGTATGTGGCTCCATCATTATTGAGATCCACGAGTTTCGTATTAGTAGATAACTATATTTACGTGAATCTCATCTTACAGATCGTTCTTATAGGAGAACTGTTTGCCATCAGGTGAAATGGCAGTCAAACGCAAACCTATCTACCAGACAAACAACATGTAAGTAAACAACTATCAATGTATGCTGACACAGTTGGAACACAGACTATAAAGGCGCAGATAGAGTACAAAAAAAAACTCCAAGCTTACGAGCGGGCGTTTTTTTGTTCGCTGTGTTAGCTCCTATCTCTACATTATAAACTATTTCTCAATTCCCGTTTGATAAACAAAATAAATGACTAAATATTTTATACTTTTTACCAAAATGTCACTGTTAGCCAGGGTTAGAAGGGGGTTTCAATCTCAAGTATATTTATTTTTATGTTAATCGCTATCTGACAAACTTTGAGCTTAGTCTTCTGGACTTTTGTCAATGATCAAGTCTGTGCACTATCGTGGACAGACTTGGGAACAATTTATGTCCATCATTTTTCTTTTCAGTGCCACTGGGTCGTATCGTATGACGGTTATATTTTAATAGTACATACATTATCAGCCAGGAGACGTCCACTGCAAGACAAAAGCCTCCCCCTTAATAAGGGAGGGGTTTCCATAATCCCCACGCTTGGCAGACGGCTTGAGGATCGCATAATGCTCAGAGCTAAGCTGTTAGCTAAGAGGACGCTGCTGCCCGTCCTCCGGTGGTGGTGGAACAGCCAAATCTTAAAGCTCAACAAACAGAGTTCTACATCTGTCCCTATTATTCTGCAAAGAGTTCAAACAGTAGCTGGTATTATTCAGGTCAGGCCATTTGCAAGTCGACTGTATAACTGATAACAGACTTGGTTAGTTCGTTCGCAACAAGTCATGACTAGCAATGCGTGATAGCTCTTTTAGGTCCTCCGCAGACTCCGTCGGCCAACTTTTATTAGCTGAAACGTGTAGGCTATATTCTGTGAAAGCCTTTTTAAAAGTCTTTACACGAATTATCAATTAAGTATTGTTATAATATTACACACAAAATATACGGGAATACAACGGGAATACGCGTGACAGAAGGGGAGGAAATAAATTAACAAATTGTCCTTTTTAACAACGTCTAATGTAAATGTTTTGTAAGGAGTCCGCCTAAGGTTCTGATCCTTGGGCGGACTCCTTACAAAACATCATATTTGTTTATACTAGCTAATCTAGTAGTAACTGCTAATGTAATCTGCTATTACATACAATCTATTAGTTATTCTATGGCGCAGGGCGCTATCAATAGTAACTATCATGTATTCTGTGTATTCTACAGCTTAGGGCACTGTTACGCGTGACGGTATTACTAAACTGAAATTTATTTTAATTTGACATATGTAAATAACAATTACGCAATAAATTATGATATGAATATGAAAGTAGGTAATTGTACTCTTATTACTATGGGATCAACTATAAAATCGCGAAAAATCCATAGAAAAATGTTACTCGCGCTCGACGAAATGTTTGGAACAGATGAAAATATTTTTGTAATTTCAGAGTTGTTCACGTAGTAAAAAACTAGGATGTTTACAACGACCTCCTTTGGCCTGAGTATTACTGTTTTGCGTAACCCCTGTACGTACATAAAATATGAATAGGTTGTGGGTCGGTAAGAGCGACGGTTTGTGTATATAATACGCTTTAAAGAAAAATACAACCGACTTCAACTTCGAATGCCTGGATAACATCTTCATATTTTCTAGTAATTTTGATTTAAAAACCAAACTACTAAACCGATTTAGATAACATTTATATGGGACCACCTCTAAAGTATTCCCTAACAACAAAAAATCAGTTCATCATTGGCGGAGTAATCGCGTAAAATACTACAAAAAAAATACATACAGTCGAATTGAGAACCTCTTTTTTTGAAGTAGGTTGAAAATTAAACGCGTAACAATAAAGACAAAAATAATAGTGACAAATTTCTTGACCGTTCAAAAGATATGTGTGTAGTGGTAGGACTCTACCGCAGAGTCTGCCTGGGGAAGTACCACACCTTTGCCAGTTATTCAACCGCCAAGCAGTAGTGTGCAAGCATTACTGTGTTCCGGTTTGAAGGCCAATTTTACCAGAGAAATTACTGGGTATGAAGAGATTTAACATCTAATATCTCAGGGTGACGAGCGCAGTGCAGTGCGGCGCAGGATTGTGTTCGCGAGTTCACAATTCTGGCACTGCTATTGTTAGTGGCAGGTGTGACGCTTACCACCAGGCGAACGCCTTGCTCGTCACGTCACTTGATTGTATAAAAAAAATACACGTACTGTCACCAAAGACGAGATCAGACAGACAAACATACGTAGAGTTAGTAATAGAGCCTCCTTAGATATCCTTGGACCTGGGTATGTCCTAAAACTGCATCCAGAACCACCGGAGGCAGCAGCGTCCTCTCAGTTAACGGTGGTAACCATTCTGCGATCCCCAAGCCGCCTGCCAAGCGTGGGGATTATAACACCTCTTTTTAAGGGAGAGGCCTTCGTCCAGCAGTGGACGTCTTCCGGCTGTTGATGTGATGTGAGATATCCTTTCCGGTGACATCATCGGAAATCCCGGGCCTGTCAATGAGCTCGTTGGAGTTTATGTACGGATTTTTATACCACTGAGTTTTCGGTGAAGGAAGACATCCTGAGGAAACCGGCATACGTCTGAAGAAGACATTCATTAGCGTATATGAATCCATCAACCCGCAAGCGGGCCAGCATGGTGGATAATGGTTCCATCACCTTTCCGGGTAAGCCTAAGTCCAGCAGTGGACTGTTCATCATATTCAGTCATTAACAGCCAGAAGACGCCCATCCAAGATGTGCTAGATGAATGCCCCCTCAATGGAGAGAGGTTGCCATAATCCTCACGCTTGGCAAATGGCTTGGGGATCGCAGAATGCTCACCACCGTTAACCGAGAGGACACTGACCATCCTCCCCTGGTTCTGGATGCAGTTTTAGGACTTACTCAGGTCCTAATTTGTTCAGTTTACAACGCAGTTTTCCCTCCAAATTAGTGATATTATAATACACATTTATGTTCTAAAACTGGGACCTGGGTATGTCCTAAAACTGCATCCTGAACCACCGGAGGACGGGCAGCAGCGTCCTCTTAGTTAACGGTAGTTATCATTCTGCGATCCCTGCCAAGCGTGGGGATTATTGCAACACCTCCCTATTAAGGGGGAAGCTTTCGTCCAGCAGTGGACATCTCTTGGCTGGTGAGTGAGTGACTAATTATAATAGTTAATAGTCCACTGTAAAGTACTGGACCTGTCTATCATCATCAGCCCGATGACGTCCACTGCTGAACAAAGGCCTCCCCCCTTAGATCGCCACACTGTACGACAATGGCATTTGCATCCACCGGTTGCCTTTTACCGGTTGCTTTTTTTGTGGTTGACTTTTATAATGTCGTCGGTCCACCTAGTGAGAGGCCTTCCTACGCTGCGTCTTCCGGTTCTCGTTCGCCACTCAAGAACATTTCCAGTTCAAGACTATTAACAGGCTGATTATGCAAGATATCCTTCAGAGTACTGGTGACAACTATATTGTTCCCTATAACAACAGAATTTGGCTCTTACCGGCAACAGTCAAGTTCTTCGTCTGCTTGACGACCGCAAACCTGGGTCCTTCAGTGGAAACTTCGCACATGAACGAAGCCTTGGAGTTGTAGATCTGGGGCAGCTTCACGGTGATGGAACAGCTGTGTTGGTTGCAGGATCCTGTTACGCCTTCACCCATCGAAGTGTTGAATGTTCGCGTAGTGGGCTGGTGAACAAAAAAATATGCCTAATTTTATAACAGCCTCTATGTTGTTTTTTCTTCTTTACTCCTAAAAACGTAGAGCGAGAGCGAGAGCTTTGGGGGAAGACTGGCACGGACTGAGTCCCACATGTTAAACGGCCCCAAGGCCGGCCTAGGAAGCCCTAGAAGAACGCTAGGCAGGACAAGCTTGATGCTCATAAAAAGGACTGGCCCACCCTAATAGGTAGATAAATATGGAAAGAGAAAAGAGAGGCCTTTTTCCTACAATAATATAACATGGGATACATAATATTGTAATAATAATTCCTGAGAGATTATGGCGTCACCTAAATAGTAAATTTTCCTAATTTTCGATTCACCATCAGGTTTTTTTTATCGAATATACATATATTGTTTTTATTTAAAGCAAATAAATTTGCAGTAGACTCGCCTGTTAGTAAGCGACATTGCGGTCGAAGATAAAGCACGAAGCCTTAGAAGATTACAGTTAACCCTGACTTTGAATAGATCTAGATTAAAGATTGTTCCAGGTACTTATAGAGTCAATGCAGCCATCAAAATAAACAGAACTACTTTGAGAAAAAAAAGTTCCAAACTAAATGGATTTACTATACCAGTCATTTTCTATAACAAAAATTATTTTCTTGAATGAAGCAAATTTTTTTAAATTTCTCTTCTATTCCAAAGATTGTTCAAGATAGACCAAAATTTTTTTTTTTTTTTTGTGTGTGCTCCAATTTACACCCGGCATGTATTTTGAGGCCCGCTGATATAGGTACTCCAGGTACCCAAAGCGAATAAGAATTCTAAAAATATATTTAAAAAAAACATAAAACTTAATGAAACGTTAAAACTAAAATAATCAGCTAATTGCTACAAAGTGGCACGTTGCGCGTTGACGAGACCCGACTCCATTATTTTAATCCTCATTTCCATAAGCTCTTTATCACCACATGTTGCTTGCCTTTACGCCGTGGGTAGTTTCCATAGGCTTAGCGAATTTAATCGTGCGCCAACTTTGGAGTCTACTTAATTTAAATGGAACAGTAGCGCTCCTTGCTCAACTGGAGGTTTACACCACTCCGAAATGAAAGATTGGAACAAATATCAATTTTAACATCAACATGTCCGTGTCCTTTTTTCCTGAGAGACGTAGCCATTTTCCTCTAAAAATAGGGTGAAACCATTATACTGGCATTACCAGGGACTCAAGGCCGGTTTCTATTAGCTTGTATTATGGAACTCGACTAGTTTGCGTAGGCAGACAGTAAGTACACAAAGCACCCCAAAAGTGTAAGTTACTTAACGTTACGTACCTTTTAACACCTCTTTTGATAAACCCTACTAGCATCTTCCTACACAGGTAACCTTTCATCCAATTTTCACCCTTCTATTGAAGCTACCTTTCCCAACCTCAAAGATTAAGTAACAGTCTCTGCACCGCAACCCTGACCGCTACCACAGGTTATTTAGAAGTTACTGTGGGCTTTATCTAAAACCACTGAATGGCTGAATGGAAGCTGGTTTGTATGCAGGCGGAAAATGGTCCCTTTCAACACCTGAATGGAAGGTCAAACGGCACCTTCAGCTATTTAAGTTCAGGCTAACCTTGGGCTTCAATAGAGTAACCTTAGCTTACTTAGCATAGGAAACCGCGAGATGGCATTCTGTGTGTTAGTGGAACATAGTCATATACTATGTTGTGGATATGTCTCCCATCCAAAGATCGTAGAAGTAATCCATCCGTATGGCATTCAAATATTTACGTTCCTGTATTTACAAAACTCGATACAGTTACACAATTTCATTTTCAAATTGTATGTAGGGGCCTAATTGCCTATGATAAAAAAGAAATGCTTGAGTAAAAATTAGCGCCATCTACCAAACGCTGCACACATCATAATCTACTCTACTAACTCTACTCTATTCCAACATCTAAGAAGTAGGGCTTTCGCTTTTCTGTGATTCCAACGCTCTTAAGGATCGACAAGTTGACGGCTCGAACTCATCGGTGGGTGCGGCTAAAAATCATGCTCTCTTCATCAATCAAACTGTGGGAAAGGGAGAAAGAAAGATAAATGAGTGCGCAAAGTTTTTTTTGTCGACCTTTGGCTGCAGTAATCTGGTTGAATAAACTCTGAGTGAATTTATTCCAACTTAAGTTACTTGAAATGTTTATGGACTAAACTATGCCGCTTGATAAATTATTTTAGAGTTTTCGTATTCCTTGTGTTATTTATTTACGTCCAATGAGGCGTTAAAATTGAGCTAAAATACAAGATGTTTCCTGGCTCATAACTTTCATGTTTATTAACTTTTTACTTTCGTAATACTTTACAATCCTAGATAATTAAGAGATTAATTGATATAATACTTAGTCTTGGACCTACAAAATTACATAGTGGAGTAGTAATACTACCGCGTTTCTATGGAGAAGTGACCAACTTGTCTACTCTTAAGTAGGAAAGACGACCACTCATTTTTTATTTATTTAAATGCACATGTACAAAGCATTAGAATCTACATAATGTAAAAACAAAAGTAGGACTATATTAAGTACATACCCTGTAAGGGCGTCGCATTAATATTACACATTTTTATCAATGAAGTCGACGTGCGACTGAGTACCCAATTAATAAATATAATATAATATAATCGTGCACACCAAAATGTTGGTGTTGGTATCTACCATTGAGGAAGTTTTATTAGCTCTTGGAGGATTGAGCTCCTCTCTCTCACTGTTCTTACTAAGAAAGGAGGAGGAGGCACAATCAATAAATTAAGTCAATCGCGACACGGCACTGCACTGCTCTCCTCATTAATAAACAATTTATTATTGACTCAGAAGAAACCTATTTATCTACACTGGCCTGGAAAATATCTAGATTAGGAACCGAATCAAGAAACAAAGAAACCGGTGGCATGTTTCATTCCTTGGTCGTATCAGGGGTGTGTCACTCCGCAGCTTAAGTATGTACGGCCGCCGCTCCGTCCGGGAGGACACTGCAAGACTTAAGTCATAGGCCGCCCGCACGCTAGCCTCGTCGCACGTAACTAAGCATACGTGATAGAAAGAGAGCGGTATATCTAGGTGAATATAGCGAGCGGTATCCAGCGCTGTGCGAGTTGAATTGCTACTTTATTGCCTAGTAGATAGAGTCCTTATTTATTTAAATTCCTTTGCGGAGTGAACTTTCTGTACGTAGTACTATTATTTATTCTGTGGTCGTATTCAACGAAAATCCATGGTATTAGTGGCCCGTCTTCCTACCTTGCTTGTCCTGGAGTAAAAAGGGCTAAGTATATTTAGATTTTTTAAGTAATTCCACTGAAAGCATCAGCTAGCCTGGAGTCTCGGGATCTCACCTGCTGTCCAGGTGTGTATCGGAATATCTCATCGTTCCCCCGGTACCACTTGACAGAGTGGATCGGGGGGTCCCCCTTCTCGGAGACGTAGTGGCAGACCAGTTCGGCAGGGGCCCGGGGGTCACCGTAGCGGGGGACCTCCAAGAATGTGATGTTGTGGGCCGTGGCTATCACTGGAACAATGAAACAGAATATATACTCTACTCATCTCAGACAAAAAAAACCGCATCTATCTTTTTATACGAATATATCCCTACGAATAGTCCCCAACATTGTTACTGCTATGAACTTTTTGCTTTGTTTTTATGGTAACAAGTAGAGAAAAAGACGCTCTCGTGATGGTAAGAGATAAAGTCTGCCAAAACCATCGTAGCGGCACCCAGAACTGTGATAAAAAATAAAGTCAAGGGCATCATCACATTGGCGCTTTTTACTTTGTAACATTATAATGTTCTGGGTTGAGTCTCGTTAGCCCTTTTTTTTAATTTTTTTTTTGCTCAGGGAAATCCTTTATGGATACCACCGGCCCCGGGGGGAGCACGGTGGTTATGTGGGACTCTCCTCCAGAATGACAGCCTACCCACTAAAAACCCTGGGGTGTTTCTGCCTGGCGCCCAAGTGCCGGGGCTACGGGTACACTTTCGCACTCATCCGCAGCCCCTCGAGCCTCGTTAGCCCTAACCTAACCTGCTTAACCAAGGTTAGGAACGTGTCAGCATAAGCGAAGCATCTCTCATGGGCATCAGCGTCAGTGCGTAATTAGCCTGTTCATTGTCATGGACATAAGCCTACCCTCGAAGGGCGATTGGGCTATATACCATACCACGCTGGCCCAGTTGCGGGTTATTGGATTCACAAACTATTGAATTTCTTCGGCGTTAATAATTGGAACTTATTTTATTTGAATTTCTCCTCAGAATTACCGCATTGCCATACTAACAAATAATAGGGTAGATGACTGATGTTTATATCGTTGAAACCAATAGCTTTGTAGAAGAATTTAAGTAAATATAGTATGTTTATTGAATAAATAATTAAATGTTCTGATATATGAGCGTTTAAAGTTTTTGTTAGAGACAACTCTGTCCCTTTCCCACAAAACAAAAAATGACGTCACGCCTTACTTGTCAGAATATAATTTATATGGCGTACAGAGAAGTGACGTCACGATTTGCTGTTTCTTCTCTCTGTCTCTGCATGATATTAATATGCTTAGTTTGATCAGATTTAAATTTTCTTTTCTTTAATCAGCTATATTTATGGGCCACGTTTTAATAGGACAATAAAAAAAAACAGTCATCTAGCCTATTACGTACTAGGGCAAAAGTATTGATCAGCAACTGGCCATCCAGAGAATTCTATCAAAAAGTTTATCGACTATGTCTGTTTGCGAATAAGAATAAAAGTTCACTCCAAACGTCTCACACGTCTCATCTGATTAATTATTCATCCAAGTAGACAGAGAAAAAACGAACCAACCTACTTATCCGAGTAACTGAAAGAAAGATGTTTTCCACGAAAATAAGTACATAAAAGAGCTTCCCTTTCAGCTCGTTCATCATTCACAGAGGCTAATTAAATTAACGTCAGATTATATTAGACTGTCTTTTCCGAAGTTTCTTAGTGTTTTAATTTGTTCTTTTAATAAACACATTTTTGATGCTATCTATTGGGATGGGGAAAGAGAAACATTGTCATCATTAACTTTTAATTGGCAAGCAGAAACTTGAACAAAACGCAATCTTTTCTTCCACTTGGTTCATGGGTCGACTTTATTGTAATAATCGCGGCTTTATTAATCTTGATAAGATGTTAAGGTTCAAGATCGGGATGAATTATTATTGCGTATAAGAAAGTAGGGACCTGGGTAGATATGTCCTTAAACTGCTACCAGACCCACCGGAGGACGGGCAGCAGCGTCCTCTTGGTTAACGGTGGTGAGCATTCTGCGATCCCCAAGCCGCCTGCCAAGCGTGGGGATTATGGCAACACCCCGCTATTTAAGGGGGAGGCCTTCGTCCAGCAGTGGGCGTTTTATGGCTGTCAATGAATGATGATGATAAGAAAGAAACCCGCAGTGCGTATATAGCAAGCAAGGCAGCACTTATCTCTTCCTGCCTCACTCCTTGATAAAGATCACCGGATCAAAACTATATCATCGGAGTATTACACGTGAGAATTTCATAAAGAAAGAATATCATATAATATTTTATAGAGAATACCGACAAAACTGTAGTCAAGTCGGGTTTTGCTGTAAGTGTAGTTAAGTCGGGAGGAGGTTTTTGCCCAGCATTGGAATCCAACAGGCAAAATACAACTATTATTTCATTATTATAGTTGTATTTTTAACAATTAGTGGCTTAAGAAAGAAAAACGATTTTAGTTTACCACAAAATGGCACCAGTCTCTTGCAATCTCGTTTGTATCAAATAGTGACATGTAACACTTAGATACTTGTTAAGTTTTAGACGACTTCAAAAAAGGAGGAGGATCTCAATTTTTTTTTAAACATTTAATTGTTTCCTCATAATTTTAACTTTTATATACTGTTATGGAAAATTATCTTTTTATTTGAAAGGTTATATTTTCAGATTATTTCTATAGAAATTTCATCAAAATCGATTTAGTAGTTTGGTTTACAAAATCATAAAAACTGGAAAATATGGATGACATTTTTGTCATGACATTTGACATCTGTAAACGACATTAAAGTCGGTAACTTTATTTAAAGTACTTGTAGATTCAAAAAACATTCTAAACTCTTCCTACACCTGCTGTAGTTGCCATTATGCAACCGATCCATGAACTCTCCAAACTTTTATAGCATTCTAACGAAACGTCCTAAGTTTGAACTCTGGACACAGTTGAAATTAGTTTTAGAACGGGTAGCTTTAATCAGAGCTCAGTTAGTAAAAACTACGTGATTCACACGGAGCAAACCATCAGACGGAAAAGACAAAAAATAGGTTCACAAGCTTATATTACTCGTAATATCAGGAGCCATTTACGTTTTGTTTTGAAGAGTATAAAATAAAATGCAATAATTAACATTAAAAGCACTCCCTTTGTTTCTAGCTGTAGTTCGTTTTATAAGCTCGGTAGGATTGTATTCAGTGATCCTATGATGTAGTATAAGTGTAAGTTTTTTTTAATTTGCCTTTTATGTTCCTCTGTCTCTGCGCGAACTTCAGTGAGTCGGGCCAGTCATGGTACATTGTGATAAAGTGTTGTTTAGTCTTTGTACTGAAATGACACAAAAGTGAAGTAAGTACTTATGAAGTGGATATAATCCGTTTTTTTTTATTTTTGAACTTGTTTTCTGGTTGGTGTTGAGGCATTGGGTCGTAGTGGGGAATGGGAGCTCAACTTCTTTACAAAAAAAAAACAAGCGCCTGGTCGACACGACGCATATCTCTTCAGTATTGCCATTCAACGTGGCAATGCCGCCAGTGTGCTGGGTACGCTGCCGACTGGTAGTGGGTTTGAGCATTTGGATTGTCTCTATAGAATTTCATCAGTCTGGATGAACAATGACATGATAACCCTTTTTGTTTTTGTGTAGTAGATTAAGTAGTCAGATATTATGTAGTCTGTTGTAGTTAAAAAAATCTTTCGCCCTTAAAATACTAATGTATCTATTTACGACATTATCAGGGTTATATAGTACCCGCCTAGAGGTCGCCCGCGACTTCGTCTACGTACGGAAGAAATTCGGCCCGCTCCCAAAATTCACCACTTTAAATCATCCCGACCAATTAATTTTTTACGCCCTCCAACTCCCCCAACTCTCCCCCTCCCCCTAACTTTCCCCCTTTGAATGAACTACCCAAATATACATTTTCATCACTATAACTTCAAAAACAAAGAAATTTCCATACAACATTCCACCCTTCGCCCCTTACATCGTCCCTGTACATTTTTTTAAATAGCATTTTTGAACGTGAATAAAAGTACAAAAACAAAGGACTCCAAACAACGTTTCCCCCCTTTTCCCCCCTTCGAAAAATCCTTTCTTAGTACACCCCTACGCATCGAGACGAATACACCCTCCAAATTTCAAGTCTGTACGACCAGCGGTTTGGGCTGTGCGTTGTCTGTCAGTCAGTCATCAAATAAAAACGTACCAAAACCGTGTAACTTTTCATAGTGAAACCCTTTATATTTAAATAAAATAGGTACTTCAGGAACCAGGAACTTCCAGCTAATCCTATGATGAGCTTATATTTCAACATCTCATCAAGTAACACAGTAACCGCATAATTCTCGTACTTGATACTCGAAATACTCATACTCGTATCTCCCTCCGACACGAAGGAAAGTACTTAAGTACCCGGCATAATCCCTACTGTTTAGTGAAGCCGCTTTGTGCTAACTCAAATATGGATTAACATATTGCTATTTAGTGCGCGTACTTTGCAGTAATTAGTTTGGTATAGAGATAGGGGTGAGCATATAACACATGGTCTTGAGCATTGATGCAGGGTTTCGTGTTTGTCGGTTTTATATCGGATACATTTCGATGAGT
Source organism: Erannis defoliaria (assembly GCA_905404285.2). Classification (NCBI taxonomy): domain Eukaryota; kingdom Metazoa; phylum Arthropoda; class Insecta; order Lepidoptera; family Geometridae; genus Erannis; species Erannis defoliaria. Next base: position 17,315,268 of record FR990076.1, on the reverse strand, counting down.
GTGCCTTGAAACTGCAATATGATTCCACCTGCCCTTTCCTATTATCGGGTGGCCAGGCGAATACGATCGTAGCGCTATTCGGACATGGTGGACATTCTCCACGTACGCAAATGAACAGCCAAAAGACGTCCACTGCTGGACGAAGGCACCTCTCTTAATACTGGGGAGAAGTTGCCATAATGACGGCTGCTCACCACCGTTAACCGAGAGGACGCTGCAGCCCGTCCTGCGGTCGTTCTGGATCCATTATAAGGACATGCTCAGGTACGCACAAAGCGTTTTAATTCCAAATTTTTTTATTCGTATATGGGAGGTTTTCCAAGTGCATTTTCCTAGCATTATTGTTTCGGTTTGAAGAGAAATGTTAGCAGGATAATTACTGGGCATGAAGAGATTTGACATCTAAATCTCTGTGTGATGAGCGCAGCGCAGGGGTTTGTTCGCAAGTTCACAATTCTGGCACTGCTACAGTTACGGGCAGCCGTGATGTTTACCACAAGGCGAGCTCGTCTCGTTACTCCAATGCATTAAACCAAATTTGTTTTCACGATTACGGGTTTGGTCCCATAGCTTTTCTAAGTAACACAAGCTGTCTGCTACAACTTCACATTCCTATCTACAAAATCTAAAATCTCAAGGCAAATACTAACTGCGTAATAATTCCATGTCCGAATATAAATTTCCACCTTCATAAAGATTATGACAAACACCCGTTCCCAGCCACGGGCCAATTTCGGCCCGGCTTAAGTACACGTCATGAATATTTTAAACTCGGTTTCTTTGTTACTGGGGACGGAATAATGATCGAGACAGTATCTCGGCTGACTTGGAAATGTAGCAAGAGATAGGAAATTGATCACTATCACTTTGGTTTTCGGTTTATGGGGGATCGTCCAATGCGCTGCTAAGAGATAGCGCTAGCATCATTTCAAGATTAAGTACGCGAAAAGCATCGCCGGTCGCGACTATAAGCATCTCTCAGAGGTCCAGGCTATATTGTACTGGATACTGGCTTATAATAAAAGATAACTCTCTCTCATTCCTCGTGTATCTCATACTTGCATGTTCCTGCTACTGGTACTGTTATTGTATAGTTTCGGCACAAATAACTTAACAGCATTACGTACACAAGTTGCAATCCTTTACGCGATAGACGTTGAACCACAATTACAGCTTCAACTACAATCATAATGGTATATTCAGAGCAAGCTAATTTGTACTCTTTTGATAGGTATAGTCATTAAACTCACAAAAAACAGGAGAAACGGGACATCTGCCTCAAACATGGCAATGTCAAATCAGGCGACGTGTCCTAATTCTCAGTCGCAAAAGCAGCAAGAAATCGTGCGGACTTGTGATAGTGATATTTAAAGCTGTCTGATGTGCGTCTACTGCCTGCTTGTCTTCCTGTATTTGACACTTCATTATAACGTTATCATACAATGGAAGTATAGCTGTGTGCACGTTATTTGCTTGTGTTAAATTTTCTCCACATTATATTATCGTGATATTAGAGCGTACCCCAACTCCCATTTTTTTATTTAAATCTATGGGTATAGTACAATATTTCACTGTAGAGCTGAGACGCAGGCAGAGCCGGCCGTCAGCCACGTGACGTCAAAAAGCCAAGCGCTACAGTGGAATATCGAAACACTATCACATACAAATAGAGTACAAATTAGCTTGCACTGAAAATTACATCATTAGTTATAGGTATATCTATTTACGTTTCGACATGTTTTCTATGCAAGTGAGTCTTCTGTACTATTATATTTTGTGTGGTTTCGGAACATCTAGGCGTTCCGAAACGGTGCTCTGTTTCCACTGAGACCGAGTCGACAACTTAATAACTTTGAAGTGAAGTTGTCATTTAATAATTAACAAGTTTGGAAGTCGGCCAGAATTGCCTGCTTATTCAAAAAAGGTACCTATATCAAGTTGCAGTCTTGGAATGATACTCATGTTTCTTTATCATTTTGGTACTTAAGTAAAGGGAAATGAGAGGTTTTTGAGGAAAACGTAAAGAATTTGACTGTATTTTAACGCAAGTCGTTTTATTTTTGCTCTACAAATATCAAGTTTTTCTCGCAACAATGATAATAATATAGTTTGTGGAGAAAGTAAACTTAGAACTTAAGGGCGCTGCTGAGCTAAGTTGCTGTTTCACACAAACACAAAACAACAACACAAAAAGTCATGTTTCACCACATCATATCAGTTGCCCACACTCGCGCATGCAATTCAACACTCAATGAATAAAACACTACCATTTTTTTACATTAATAGGCTAGATGACTGGTTTTTTTATTGTCCTATTAAAATGTGGCCCATAAATAAAGCTGATTAATGAAAAGAAAATGAAAATCTGATCAAAAATAAGCAAGTTAAGCATTTTATTATCATGCTAGACAGAGAGACGAAACAGCAAATCGTGACGTCACTTCTCAGTACGCCATATAAATTATATTCTGACAAGTAAGGCGTGACGTCATTTTTTGTTTTGTGGAAAAGGGGCAGAATTGTCTAACAAAAACTTTAAACGCTCATATATCGAACATTATTAACCAATTTAAATTATTTATTCAATAAACATACTATATTTACATAAATTCTTCATCAAAGCTCTAGGTTTCAACGATTTAAACATCAGTCATCTACCCTATTCGCGTAAAAACACTAGTTTAAGAAAATAATAGAATGCAGCGACATAACTTTTCCGTGTTTCCGCCAAAACTCCCAAAACTTAGATGTTACCCACTTCGGGTTGTTTTTTTAACTTTAGTATTAATTATATACTACGTAGGTATTTAGTTAAATTCTTTACTGTACTATAAGTATGTTCCTTTTAGGGAGTAAACTGAACATTGGTTATTCATCAGTGGTCCCAACGAGACAAACACCGGCAGAGAAAATTAAACGTAGGTACCCAGTTCAAAGTAACCGTAAAGTTTGGCAGCGATCTACCTTTCCTCACCGTTATTATGACATCTCTATTATATAATTCACCGAAATAGAACGTCGCTCTGACAGGACCCGCCTTTTGATGTTGAATGGTGTCATCTAATAAATCCTGTGGCTAAGTGACTTCGGGGCCTTCAAGGAGATTACCAGGGTCTTGGGTTCGTATCCCGGGGGCGCGAATCCAATCTGACGGGTAATATAATTCTAGTGACCCTATTGATAAATGGATGTAAGATGGCCGCGGTAGAGATAAGGTCATACTACGGATATTCACGCTCTAAATGCCAATCCGTGATCATTTCGATAATTTTATCCTTTTAAATCTTCGAGTATAATATAACATGACACTTTGAAGGATAATTAGGCGACGTGAACAAAAGTGGCTTTATAATAGCGATGGGCATGATAAATGTCAATTAGTTTCGCCTAAAGTGCGCCAAATGTTTGTTCCAAAAGATCTGTCAATTTACATATTAAGTTAGTTTTTTTTTTGTTTTCTCTAATTATAATTAATTATGAATTTTGCCTGTGCAGGAATAGATGTACAGACATTTCCAAGTGGTTTTTTTTTCTTTCCTTGTAGCTTTACACCTCTTTTTTTTAACTTTCCGCTTTCAACTAAGCAATACCTGCAATAAAATGAATTAAAAAAATTCAACAAAACTAATGTTTAGAAATTCAAAAAGGCTATAATGAGTTTTTATCGAGTGTTTTACAGGTAACAAACAAGTAGAGCCATCTCTCTGAAAAAAAAAGTTGAAATTGTTTAAAAAAAACATTAGCTATGCGTTAGTCTAGCAAAAACTCAAAAATGATTCGACCGATTTGAATTTTTTTTCGCCTCATTTCTGGTGTGGTGCATGCCCCTTATTAATGTGGAGGCCTGGAGGCCTTCGTCCAGCAGTGAAAGTCTTTTGGCTGCTTACAAAGATGAATACAGTGACCTTATTTTCTACTTAGTAATACTCTACACGTAGAATTGTATACCGTTTTTACGATAGGGCAAAAATGAAAAAGAAATATTTAACACAGCCAAACATTCGCCGAGCCGGATTCGAATCCAGTTGTAACGCATAAATTTCTTATTTTTATACATTTGTTTTTAAATTTTGGAATTTTGGGACAATAAAGAATCCCTATCTACGTATTCGCGTATAAATAATATAACACTACAAAAGAAATCCGAAACACCAAACGCAGTGTTCTCTTTCAGCAGACGGTGTTATAGCCGAAATATGGTAATGGGAGACAGAGAAAAACTAATTTATTATTATAGCGGACGAAACTGAAAATGTAAATGAGGGTGCGAGCCAGATGGCCCGGAAGATAATCAGGATCCGAGATTCGAAGATCTTTGGCTGTAGGGTTGCCAGCCTTACGATTTTTCCTGATTGGGCTAATTTAAGCCCTCATTTTTGTATTATTGGCGGGTTCTTTGAACTAAAGCGTTAGGGATGTTTTTCTATGTTTCTTTGCTATTTTTCTGAATCAACCGTGCCCATCGTTCAAGTGTCCTGGCTCTTGGAGTTTAGGCCTTGATTTTAAGTGCATCTGTTTGCAATACGTCATATTCCATCGATAACGTGCTCGTTGGTTGGATATCCGCCAGTATCCGAAAAGATGAAAAGAGAAGCATGAAATGGGATGGACTAATGTTGCCAGTGTTTTTAATCATAGTAGAAAGTGCACTAGTTACTTACGCTAACTACTCGTTTCTGCTCTAGTTTGTTAATACGACAAGCTTCAGGCCGCAAATATAGTATTTTCTCGATCTGATAAATTTGTCATTTAGAGTCAATAAAAAAGTGATTGTATGTGTCCAATGGTGTGTCCTGTGACATTTAAAATGGATGATGAATTGATGATATTATAATTTCTTATGTTAATAATACCTTCACTGCAAAGAATAAATGCATCGTGTGAGTATATTGTTGTGGAGCTTTTTTGATAATTTTGATTTTGGATATTATCGAAAAATTATTGTAAAGGTGTGTTTGCCATAGATTTATTATGTACTAATAATAAATATATGGTGTTTACTATCTTCGACCACTCCGGCACCTAGTATCAGGTGAATAATACTAATGTGACGGTCAGGAAATTTTCTTCCTAACCGTCACACCAGAGTGACAGAGCAGTGTGAGGGTTAGTCAGCCGCGGAACTGTGGTCAATACCTAGCTAGCATGTCAAACATTAAACCAAATTAAGGCAAGAATTTTCACTGTTATATGGCTACCCTGATCGAGATGCGAATCGGTAGATATCCGGGTGTTCGGTGAGCAGAAATGGGCGTCTTCCGGCCGGCCGTTCCTGTCGGGACCTAATGATTCAGAAACGGAGCTCCGTGTCAATACGAATACCTACTACTCGGGCTGCTTACATTACACTCGCGTTACTCAAACTAATGAATAGTGATGATGAAATAAATGAGAGCTTAGATAATGTTTTTAATCATCATCATCAGCCCGGAGACGTCCACTGCTAAACCAAGAAACACAACAAACTGCCATTTGCATCCACCGGTTGCCCGCGGCGTTCACAATGTCGTCGGTCCACCTAGTGGGAGCCTCCCTACACTGCGTCTTCCGGTACGTGGTCGCCACTCAAGAACCTTTCTTCCCCATCGGTTGTCAGTTATTCGAGGGATGTGGTCTGCCCTTTGCCACTTTAAACTTGCAAACCTGGAGGGCTATGTCGGTGACTTTGGGTCTTTGGCGAATATCCTCGTTTCGGATTTAATCGCGCAAAGTAACTCCGAGCATAGCTCTCATTGCATTGATTGCATAGACAGTATGAAAAATTAAGACCTCTGGCAGAATTTGAACCTGCATACGAGCTATCTTCGGGTTTTCATCCCGACTTGGAGTCCCTTAGGCAGCGTCCTAATTGGCTAACGGTCGTACGAGCAAACGATGCGATTTCGTCGCGCGATGGAAATCTCTTCTGTAGTCGCGCGATGACTTGCGAGCTTCAATAGGCTAGATGACTGGTTTTTTTTATTGTCCTATTAAAATGTGGCCCATAAATATAGCTAATAAATGAAAAGAAAATTAAAATCAGATCAAAAATAAGCAACTTATACGCATTTTAATTTCATGCTAGGCAGAGAGGCGAAACAGCAAATCGTGACGTCACGTTTCTGTACGCCATATTAATTCAATTCTGACAAGTAAGGCGTGACGTCATTTTTTGTTTTGTGGGAAAGGGACAGAGTTGTCTCTAACAAAAACTTTAAACGCTTATACATATATCACAACATTAATAACCGTATTATATTATTTTTTCAATAAACATATTATATTGCTAAAGCTATTGGTTTCAACGATTTAAACATCAGTCATCTACCCTATTAGGACACTTTAAAGAGAAAAGTGGATTTAAACCCGTCATGCGACGAAATCACATCGTTTACTCGTACGATCATTAGCCAATTAGGATGGCGCCTTACCCGTCATAATTCTCAAACTGTATATGCTAATCAACTAAAGGATTGAAGCAACCATCTTTAAATTTTTGTAACATAAAAATACCAAAGTGTGGAAACACTTCATATTATAAGCAGTGGATTTAAGGAAGGCGAGGATGATGATATTCTTAGCTGCTAGGTAGTTTTGAATGCGTTTGACCCATTTATACGCAGATATATATAATTTAGATCCATCAACTGGATGCGGAGGTAGTCTGGCACTTATTCAATTTGCGGACATTCGCTCGCGTCGTCGTCAATCGCGTCCATCCGCGTTGCATCATTCTACTTTAATATGCAAGTTTTATACAATAGAGCGAGTTCGTATAAGCCAACTGGCTAAACCAGATGTTTAGGCTAATTAGCCCACTTAAAACTGTGATATGAATTGATGGTTGCATGTTATTTTCTCTATCCATGAACAAAACAAAATGTGCCAAACTGACAGCCTGATAGCTCAGTTGGTAGCATGTCTGCCTTCAGAGCTGTAGGGCGTGGGTTCGATCCCCATCCAGGACAAAAATGTTTGTGACGTACATCGATGTTTGTTCTGTGTCTGGGTGTAGTATGTATTATAAGTATGTATTTACGAAAAAAAATGTATATAAGTATTCTATCAGCTATCTGGTTTCCATAATACAAGCTTTGCTTAGTATGGGGCTAGATGGCGCTGTGTGTAATAAATGTCCCCCCAATATTTATTTATTTATTTATTAACTACCACCATGTCTACCATGTATGTTTGTATTAACTTTGTATCGGTTAATGTTGTAGTGACGATGTATCATGTTGGTGCTCTTTGAATTTAAAAAAAACTGATATGTGGGTGGACCATGGGTCTCTTTAAGTTCCATTACCCAGTCTAACCCAGGCCCAGGCCATGGAGCTGTCCAGGTTCACGTAGTCCATCCAGACGTACTAACAGTCGGACCTCTACCCGTAGTCCACCCAGGTAAACTTGTCAGGTAGACCAGGGTAATAAGGTGATTTAATCTTCTTTAGAAGAACAATAAATGTGTGGATTCTATGGTGAATTGAAAATTTAACATTTCGTGCCCTACTTTACATAACAGAAATTGTATAAAGCCCTCAAGATACGTCCATGTTCTAAGGGAGGCGGAAGAGAAATGAGGGCAACATTAGTAGATGCTCAAGAAAAGAGCACTCGTGTCCCTCTTCGTTCAGAATAATAAAAGGAAATGTCTGTATATCTGTTACCAGGGGTCGAAAGAATTTTGGCTCGAGTTGCAATGAAAATAAGGTCCACCACACGCTTATTACGCTTTATCTTTATTACGCTTTTGTAATAGATGAATTCACATAATTACTAGCTGCGTCAGCAATACCGTCTTTTACAGTTGTACTGTTATCAACTAAGCCACATATTTTTTTTTTTTTGTTGGATTAAATAAACACTACACAGCAAAATATAATGTTACAGTAGTATTAATAACAAGCTAGCTAGCTGGTGCACCAGCAACGTTGACCACAGATTAAGCAATTTCGGCAGAAACAAATAAAATTAATTTATAATCATAGTCGCAACTCGCAACCCTTTGGGTAGAGTAATAAGTCTTTATACTTTTTAATAATTCTTAAATTTTATTTGCTCCCGCCAAAATGTGGTCTTAACTAAAATACTGGTGCATAATTGTTAATCAGTCCCAAGCTGAATTTGAAGAAAGATTTTGTAGAATTAAATCCGCTCATATGTACATATAATCAAATTATAACAATTATTATTCGGTATGTCTGTACTTGAGCGCATTGTGCATTGGTATCCCAGAGACGCCACATGAGAAAGAGGACGACCACGAAGTAGATGGAGCGACGATTGCAGAAGTAGCAGGTTATGCATGGACCCGCGTAGCACAAAATCGCGAGGAATGGAAATGCATGGAGGAGGCCTTCATCCAAATTTGGGTGCCCCAAAAATAATTTTATTTAAATAATTAGATTTAACATTAAGGGAATAAAGGCTATTTTATTTTATTTTATTTTATTTTATTTATGTCTGTACTTAATTAATAAACCAGCGACAGTTTGCAAAAAAAATTAAGAAGACAACCTAATATACTATGCCACATTTTTTTAATAAAATAAACTCTAAATCTGAATAGAACTTATCATTAGTATTATCTATCTACACTTGATCGTCCGAAGATACCAAAAATCCGAAAACCCTCGTCAGTAAAACTTACAAACAACCCCATAATTACCTAGTATTTTGCGGCTATCCCTTGCGTAAAATATCTCAGTAAGTTTTTTAGAGACCACTAATTTAATTAGAAAATCTGCGTGGGCAGGTTTACTTAGGATGAGCCTAGGAAAGCTAAATCCAATAAGCAAATTAATGGTCGGTTGCTCTCGTTGTTAGAGATCTATTCCAATATTATCCCCCTGGAAATTGTGAAGTAGGCAATGTTGCTTACCTACTTCATTTCGACCCAGAGTAGAAATATATCTGCTATCAATAAAGGCTAACTATCTATAACAATATATATCATCGGAGTTACTTTGCACGATAGAATCCGGAACGAGGATATTCGTCAAAGAACCAAAGTTACCGACATAGCTCGCAAGGTTTGCAAGTTGAAGTGGCAATGGGCAGGCCACATCGCTCGAAGAACTGACAACCGATGGGGAAGAAAGGTTCTTGAGTGGCGACCGCGAACCGGAAGACGCAGCGTAGGAAAGCCGCCCACTAGGTGGACCGACGACATTGTAAAAGTCGCGGGCAACTGGTGGATGCAAATGGCAGGTTGTCGTACAGTGTGGCGGTCTAAGGGGGAGGCCTTCGTTCAGCAGTGGACGTCTCCGGGCTGATGATGATCTATAACAAATGCTTGGTACGCTGCCGATTGGCAGTGGACTTGAGTTTTTGATTGTCTCTAGGATGCGATAAAATTAATCAAGATTCGATTATATGTGATTGATTCAGGCGTTACTTTGCGGAAGTCCATTGTTACCAAAATTTGTTTTAATTTCTAGTGTTTTTCCGCTGTGTGTGTTTTGTGATTCGATTCCTGTGTTTTTGTGTAATCGGTTAGTTTTTTATGTAATTAGATTGTGTGGATTGTGTTGTTGTATAAAGGCACTTCATCTCATCAACAGCCAGAACACGTCCACTACTGGACGAAAGCCCCCCCTTAAAAGGGAGGGGTTGCCATAATCCCCACGCTTGGCAGGCGGCTTGGGGATCGCAGAGTGTTACCACCGTTAACCGAGAGGACGCTGCTGCCCGTCCTCCGGTGGTTCTGGGCGCAGTTTTAGGACATACCCAGGTCCATAAAGGCACTTGCCTACAATTAATACAGCTTTGGTCTAGATGAGTTTGTTTTAACAGCTAAACATGAATGTGTATTGTCTAAGCCAAGCTAATAATTCTTCAATATTTTTTATACTTCTTTATTAACTGACTGCGTGCATAATAAGGCCACTGGACATAAGTTTAATCTCGATGGAACATTGGAACATATTTATCTAGGTCCAGTGAGGGTTGAAGGATTCACTTATCTACTTCATTAAATTTCTTCACCCCGGACAAAAATAGAATTATGTTCCATTACCAAAAACTCAGTGATATGATTAAAACGAATACGTAAATTCCGTAGAGACTCGTTGGTACAACCCCGGCACCAAACCCAGGACAACGCAAATTATCTGGCTGAGGACTTCGGTATGTGACAAAGCTACCTAAAGCCGTTATGACGCAATTTCTGATAAAGTGGTGCGAAAATCAGCCCCTGCGAACCCCTGCCTTTCAGTGAAGAATCAAGTTGTTTCTGCGGTCCAACTTTTAATTAAAACAAACACCCGATTAAGATTGTTATCGATAAATTATTACAAAGGCTGTAACCCGTAAATTGGTGCAATTAACGAGATTTACGTGGTCCCATTAGATATCGCTTATTTCCCTTCTGCGAGAGGGGAGATGAAAAGATTCGCCGCGATGATTTTAACGATATCTTCAATCCTTAAATCTAAACAATTCCGGTGATTCGAAACAGAAACATTGTGTAGGTATTGTTTGCTCTGAATTGCCATCATATTATTTTATTAAGAGCATCCTACTAAGATATTTTGACGTAGTAGATACTACTATAGTATAGGAAATGCTCTTAACTATTATGTGGCCTTGCCCTGCAGTGGGACGATCGTGGCTGAAAATGAAATTAAATTAAAGTACGAGTATAACGAGAGATCTTTGGATAAAGTTCAGATAAAATAGCTCGATATGAACCACTGTATCATCTGATATGACTTTAATATGTTGATCAGGGACCGATTTAACGATGTCTTCTTACTAATTCTCAATCGTAGATGGACATTATATTTCTTCAGATCAAATATTAAAGCTACGGTCGAGGTGCATATGTTAAAAAAAAATTGCTTTTCGACTACTTATACCTATTTCGCATTTAGATTATCATAAATTTTGACTTTATTATTCAGATATCTAAATATTGCTATTTATAAAAAAACGAATCCTACCTGGATGACATCTTCATATTTTCCAGTAATTTTGATTTAAATACCAGACTACTGAACTTATTTTGATAAAATTTATATGGGGCCACCTCTGAAGTATCACCTACCAAACAAAAGAATTATCAAAATCAATTCATAATTGGTGGAGTAATCGCGTAACATACATACAAAAAAAACATACAGTCGAATTGAGAATTAATGAAAAGTTCTCTTTATATAAAATCATTGAATAATACTCATTCTACACACATTAGGTATTTAAAGTCAAAGTACCTATCACTCAATGCGCTTTATTGTGGTTGATTTCGGTATTTTGTTGCAATCAGCATTTAGCTGTGGACGTCTCCGGACTGATGATGATGATGAGCATTTATTAAAAAAAAAAACTAGAGTTCCTTAACTCCATCTCTTTTTAACTGCACTCGGACGTGTACCTAGGTATAGTTTAATCTAGTTCGCAAAACATTTGGTAGAAAAATTACCTTATACGAATTCTCTAAACATTTTACAATTTAATTTTTTCATTTTCATCTTGTAAGGTGCGAGTGAAACTGCAGGGCGCTGTTAGTATACTTGCAACAGTCTTCATACTCTCATAAATGTATAATCTACCTAAAATATTGTACTAAACCAAATAAAATTATTTAGATAAGTTGGACGTAACTTGTCGGTGAATAATATTCGTATATTCCTCACTTTGAGCGTTTACGTTTGACGACCACAAACCCACAAAGCCAAACAAAACTTCTGCAAAATTCCCAACACGATAAAAAGTTTTGACTCACCCACGAAAAGTCCTAAAACTAGAAGCACAGTCATGTTGAATATTTAGCAAAAATTAACACAGCACTAGCATTTCAATTTCATTTCACTACGTAACAATTCATTCATTTCACACGAAATCTGATCTCCATTGCAGCACTTATCGTCGCACAGAAATCCATCCAAAACTCGAAATCGTTGGAGCAGACACGTGTGCACCCGCCGGCGGTCAGGGCGCGACTGCGGTACAGCAGCGTCCCGTTTCATCCCTCACCCCACCCTCTAGCTCTTATCGCGATCCCGTAATTAGATAAATGTCATTGCTTTTGTCTGTTATTTTTCGGTAGCTGAAATTCGACTGTTGATAGTACCTACCGATCTTTTGTAGGATCGAACTTTGTAGCAATAGAATGGTAGCTCGTTCGTAGCAATGTTAAATCTCGGCGGTCGGTACACAAGACGTATACCTAAATAAATTTGAGAGAACTAATAATTTTAAAGATTAAAAAGTATGATCTAAGGATGATACGCAAAGTAAGCAGGCTGTCCTTGTCTTCCATTTTGCAATAAATTCTTTTGCTAAAATTGAACTTGTCACACTCTTAACCAGTTGTTTAACCCAACTGTGACCTCTAGACGGAAGACGTCTTTAATATATTCGCAACCCCTTGATCAATTATATACCTATTACTCACATTTTTTCATTCTTAAAACTTATTCTGTTAATAACTAACAGGCCACAAAATTTCATTAAAACTGAATGAATAATATTCAAAATATCGTCGAACAATTATTATTATAATATCCAAACTGTACTCTGCAATTTTTTTTCAGTCAGTCAATCTTTTGCCAAAAATAATTTGCAATTCGGTATATAGTTCACAGTTTGTCCTAGAAAATCAAGTTATTGTACTTGTTCCATTTCCGTCCAAGCCGTCGACGTGTGAAATCTGGCGAATCGTCTCTCCGTATTGTTTGCTTGCTTTATGAGATTTCCGCTGCGGACCCTTTCTCGGTCCAACGCGTCGAGTCATTTGCGGGCCCACAAACACTGTCTTTGAAAAGATAGGAGATAAAAGGGATGTTTGATTTCAGAATATTTCTCTGACAAGTGGATTATTCAAATGAACGATTGTTGGATTTAGTTTTAGCACTGATAATCAGTGCTAAAACTAAATGCTAAAATAATTATGTCGGAAGTTTAGCATGAGGACTTTTTTCAAATCTTTAGAGTAAATTACATAATATGTTTCTTATAGATTAACATTTGAACATGTTCCATGACTGATCGCGGAAGCCGTGATAGCCTTACTCCGAATACCGCTGGGATTGAATCGTGAGGTCGCGGGTTCAAACCCAGGCCCGTAACAATGAGCTCTTTGAAGTATATGTAGGGATTTTAATACCACTGGCTTTTAGGTAAAGGAAACATTGTAAGGAAACCAGCGTACGACTGGAGAAGAAACCGAATGGCGAATGTAAATCCACTATCCCTCAACTGGGCCAGCGTGGTAGGTAAGGACAACTCGCTCTACGATGGTAGGCCCAAATCCAGCAATGGCTAAGCTAAGCTATGCTATATGCATGATAGCTTACACCATTGTTTAACGCAAAACATCAGGGTTATTATCTAACTAGATGTCGCCCGCTACTTCGTCCGCGTACGGAACAAATTCGCCCCGCTCCCAAATACTCCATATTATCCTCCAATCCATACCGCTGGGTTAACTCATTATCATTACAAATTTTTTCCCTCCCTATATGCAACACTTTAGATCAACCATAGCAAAAAATGAAATTTGTTTTAAAAAGTCTAGATTCAGATTCAGATTCAGATATTTATTGCTTCCATAGTGTACACAGATAGGTACCAATCCAATTAGGTACCAGTTTTCATCACTATAACTTCAAAAACAAAAAACTTACCATACCAAATGTCATCCCCATTTCACCCCCTTAAATCATCCCTGCATTTTTTTTATTGAAAACAGCATTTTTTATTTCAAATGAACTATCCAAATACATTTTTTTATGACCAAAAATTCAAAAACAAAGGAGTTTCATACAAAAGTTTTTACCCATTTTTGCCGCCTTAAGGGTTGAATTTCTAAAAATCGTTTCGTAGTACACCCCTACGCATCAAGACAAATACACCATCTAAATTTCAAGTGTGTACGACCAGCCGTTTAGGCTGTGCGTTGATATATCAGTCTGTGAGTCAGTTAGGACTTTGAATTTTATATATATATATTTATTTATTTATTAAGAACACCAACATGATGTACGTCATTTCCCACATCTGATACATGGTATGTTAGTTACTAGCTAAACGTCACCACAATTATAGGTGCAGACTACATGGGCTTATTAAAATAACAAGTCAAGGTAAGATTGTTAGTGAAAGAAGTTAACATAGTGAATTAAGCGAATTAATAGAACCTATCAAAAATATATATAAACACATGAACACAAAATGTTCAAATGTGCATTAAATTACGAGCCAACTTGACAAATTTGAAATTTTTGTGTTGCCGCGTATTACGTAGCAGTTACCAACGTATTCATCTATTCATAAGGGTTATTATCCCCAGGCAGAGTATGATAAAAGCGAAACTAAGTCGAATAACAATAAGTAGAGAAGTGATCATGAAAGATGTCAACATTTCAAAGCGTCAAACGTTTCAATATTAGCTCGGGCATAAAGTTTGTATAATTACAAAGCCAAGTCCCGGATACTTGCGCCTTAATTGCAGGAATATCGACCGACATAATTAATGGCCTCTGATAGCGTATACGCCACTTGAAATATGGGCCGCGACAAACTGGGGTGGCTACTTCCGCATAGACTATGCTCATAACACAATGAAAATGTAATGCTATTAATACACACGTATCAGTAGGACCTATATTATGCACTGCAAGTTAAGTAAATGCTGTTTATGACGGCCCATATAAATACAATAGTACATTATGATACAAGTGTGCTATGTTGGTCATTACACTAGAGGCGGTATTATGCGCGCGAGCCGCACGCGAGCGCGATAAGGAAGCCGAGAGTGTATTGAAACATTACACAAGAGTTTCATACCACTGTTTTCATCACACTTGCGAGGAAAAAACAAACTTTTTTTGATAATAATCAACCACACAGCGAAAACGTCAACAAGCATTTGCGGAAAATGGCGCCCAAACCAGCAATGCGCGCGCAGGTTGACATTTACTTCAGCAGCATAAGAACTCTTTGTTGGTATCACAAAAAAACTGTAATTATTACCCGGCTATATTTAAGAGTGCTTCGTATACATCTAATTGCAGTCACGTACAAACTTGACTTTACCGGGTTATACCTATTATAGCACAAGTGCCGTAATGTGAAGTAAAATGCACGCGTGCGTAATAGCTTGGATTATGAGCCTAAAACCGATGTAATAAGATCCACTTTACGAGCAAGTGTGATGAATTAGTTATTTATGATACTAGTGCGGTAAGTTGTTTTGTTGTTTTTACAAACTCGTGACTATGGTAAGCCCTCGACTTCGTCTCGGGCTTATATTCGTCTACTCGTTTGTACAAACCAATACCGCACGAGTGCCATACAACGTTTTACAACACATTTGCGAGAAAAGAGATAACAGAAGTACCTACCACAGATAATGAAACAATTTTTTTTGTTTTGTTTATAAATATCGGTCGGAAAGACGCAACTAAACAATGGCAAATGCACAAAGTGCGATGCCCTAATCCTCCTACCCTATCCGAAAGTAGAAAAAAAACTTCTTACTTTTTGTTTTTTTCCAAAACTCCAAAGAAGCTTGTAGTAAAGTTGCCACGACTTTACTAGGGCATGATTGGACTTGACTGTGACTTTGACTGTGACTTAGACTCACTCGACTTGACAAAAAACTTAACAAAAACTTGATACAAATATTTATACTTGACTTTGGCAAATGCACAAAGTGTGACGCCATAATCCTCCTAGGAGGTAAGATGAAATGGCGCGAACTAACAAATGGCGCTAACAGGCGCTAAGTGCGCGTGGTGAAAATTAAAAAAAAAAGTAATGGTGAGAATTTATTTCGTTACATTTTCTGTTTAATATTAAAGTAAGACAAACGTATTGAGCAAAAGCGCTTCCAAGGAGGTTCGATCATTCAGCTTACTTATTCTCGTAATGTGAAACTCTTTGGTGGAGTTCTTAAATTATTATTATGGAAATTAAAAAAATACCGTAAAGTTTACGCACGGCGCTATGCAAGGGAGTGTGCGGTAAAGACTTTTCCGCTCGCTCCGTTGTATGGTGCGTAATGTTTAGCTTTCGAACGATGTATACAGGCTTCGTAAATGCACTTTTTGAGCAAATGTGTTGTAAATAGTTTATTGATAAGACCAAAGTTACACGTCAAACTTCATTAAGTGTGTCACAAAAAATAATCACTTAATAAAGTGAACTAATAATTATAAAAATACGTTAATAATATCTTATTTTAAAATAAGCTTTAATGTCATAAAACAAATTATCTTGTAACCACGCTCTGAGCTTGGTTTTGTAGCACCCGGTGAAATGAGCATCCCGAATGAAAGCTGGTATACGGTTGTTGATCGCGGGCCCCAAAATATACAATGACCTCTCCGATTTGACGAGACGGTGCGTCGGGGTTATCAGTTGATCTTTCTTTTTATTGCTTCGTAAATCTTTAGATAATGTTATTTGGCGTCATACATGCTGGCGGCCAGTAAACGGCGCGTTGGTCGTCGAGCTGCAAGATATGTCAACGATATCGTCAAATAATCGTCTCCATTGTGGGTCGAACCTGGATCAGATTTACACATGAGCGAAGCAGATGGCATATATTACCATCATAGAGAGGCATAAAGCCCGTGGCCAGTGGGATAAGGAAGGTTGTGAATAATGGCGACATTGCCATTCAAGGTGGCAAATCCGCAAGCTAATAGTACACGCTGTCGGCTGATGGTGGAATTAAGCATTTGGATTGTCCTTAGACTATTTCAAGGGCTAAGTGTAACTGGCAGATGAAACGACATAATATACCTTTGTAATATACGCTTTTAAAAAAAACAATCGACTTAAATTTTGACTACCTCGATGACATCTTCATATTTTCCAGTTATTTTGATTTGTTCCAGTAATTTTGATTTAAAAACCAAACTACTGAATCGATTTCGATAAAATAAATATTGGACCACCTCTGAAGTATGAACTACCAAACAAAGAAATAATTATCAAAATCGCTATATAATTGAGGGAGTAATCGCGTAACATACTTGCATACAAAAAAAACCTACTGTCGAATTGAGAACCTCTTTTTTTTAAGTTGGTTGAAAAGACGAACGATTATGAAAACAGATAAAGACTTGTTCGGAATTATTTGGAATTTGTAAGGCCTTTAAAATCATGTCATTGTCTATTCGGTAAAGAAAAGCATCATAATCAAACTGGTACGTGGTCATATACGCCATTTTTCTTCGGCGTAGGCAGGTTTGCTCGTGATTTTTTCCTTCATTGAAAATCCTGTGGTGTGAAAATCCGTACATGATGAATAATCATACAATCGTTCGTACAAAACATAATTTAGCATGTTAATATCATCAATATGACGGACGGAGGAGGAGGGTCCTTTCGCCATCATCATCAGCACTCATCGTTGATCCTCTTAGCAGTGGGCGTCGTCGGTGGGTAGTGTCGGATGATGAATAAAACAAGCTCGTACAAACAATCTTCAAATTATAATCTTCCCAGGCACAGTACAGTAATCAGGTAGGCACACAAGTTGTAGGTAGGTACGTATCACAGAACGCGCGATGGTTCAGTGTCCACCGCACGCGCCGCTCGCCAATGGGAAAGTGAAGTCAAAGATCGACGGCGCGCGCGTCACCAACTCCATCGAGTGCCACCAGGTGGCGCTGGCGTCCCGGATACGACTCTATTGCGACACGGTCATCCTGCTTGCACACGTCCTCGTGTAATGGTTACCCTGCAAACAAATAGTCTACGACAGAAATTTGTTCCACTCGGTTACTCTTGACCAAACTCTAGATTCATTTACCCGATGAATAAAGAACAAACTCTACGAACGAAAACGAACTCTACATTTTTATTTCTTAATCAATAATGTGACATTAGAATAACCGAAAATACAAACATCAGTAGCCTGGCCGAGTACCACAGTCGTTCGATCAACTTTACAGGCTCTACAACAGAACAGATACCGCCAAGCTTACAGAATCCTTCGAGTAAAACCTCTAACGCCAGGTACAAAGACAGAGCCACGCATCACAGTCGTTCGAACCAAATTGCTCAGTACAACTGTACACAGTTTTCACAAAACTTAAACTCTATAAACTCTCGCATAAACTCTACAAACTCTCTAAACTCTCGAGTAAGACATCTAGAGCCCCGGCTATCCAGCCGACTAGCAATCGCATTGCTCTCACACATCCAGCGAATGGATCAGATCCCTCGAAGATCTCCCGTGTGTCACCCCCTCGTGACCACACGTAATGGTCTTTACAGACCCCGACCTCGACCAGAGCCAAACGCACACCGCGCTCCCACGGACTACTCGAGTTGCCTCAAGAGATACCGATTTCTACCGGGTTACGACTACGAATTAGCTACTGGCACGGTCGAACACAACTCACTATAGCACCTAGAGTCCCCTTACTCAAGTTTCAATCAGAAATCAAATTTGAACTTCATCGTTAACATCATCTACATCGATTTCGACTGATACGTGACCTGCTGGCATTTTCTGAAGTCAAGACTCGAACACAAAAATCTCCCATGGCAGTCTACCTTCACTACCGTTCGTCTATCAACGCTACGTTTATCCGCATCATCTTTAGCTCGTCGTAGGTTAACCGTTAATAAAAAAATCATAGCCTAGACTTATCATTGCCTGTTACCTACTGCAGTCACGATACGAGTAGCAGTTAAATCTGATTGAAGCGTGGTATCATTATTATGACTCATCGAATTTACACAAAGAACTTTAGTTATCGAAAGCTCCGTTGCCTCTATGTTTACAGAAAAACCCTGGTTTTAAATCTCGCGACCTCATCACTTTGCAAATAGTTGTCGAGCAAAACATGCAACAAAATTTCGAGAGAGTGATCGTTAATCACTACACAATAAAATTTGTTCGGTACTGAACACTCGTGTTTGACCAATTACCAGTCATAGCAACAACATTACTAGCACGTTTACCACTAAATTTCGAAGCGAAACTTTCTTTTACCAACGAACATTCAGCGCTAGAATCATAAGCAAAGCATATCAGTTCACCTTTGTGATGTAACACGCCCGATCGTGGTTGTACGACGCCGACATCAACGCGCCGCTCGCTGCGCGTGCCGCCGACGTCAGCCGCCCGCTGCTGCCGCCGCCACCGCCGCCGCTTCCGCCGCTGCCGCTTCTGCCGCCGCCGCTGCTGCCTCTGCCGCCGCTGCTGCCTCTGCCGCCGCCGCTTCTGCCACTGCCGCCGCCGCCGTCACTCGTGCACCGGATGGCTATGTAACCCGGCTTGCCACACTTAAAGCACACCAAGGGCTTCGCTGTCGACTGCTGCGCTGCTTGACTTGATGATGTAGGTGGTGCAGGTCTGCCACTCGAGTCTATGCGATTGCTTCTGCACTCAATTCGCTTTGTCCGATGGTGATCTAGCGCTTCAAGTGTGAAAATGCGTTCAGTTCCTGGTGCAGTTTGTCTCCCTCGATACAACGTTTGTAGTGAACGCCATTCTTTGAAGTCGCGGGTCAAACTGTGAAATATGTGCGAGTACTGTTGCTACGGCAATTTCCTCCTTGTTCACATCTTTCCAAAGATTAGACAGTGAACTAATCAAACGACTCACGCACGCGGGTAGTGTTTCGTTTTCAATCTGGTTTTTCATCGTTCATTTTAATGAGGGTACCCGCCAATGTATCGTCGAAATAAACCTTGGCATGAAAATTATCATAGACTCGTGCCATGTCATTCCTTCGTAGGCGATTTGTGATAGCCACGTCGATACTTCACCTTTTAGCGCCTTGCTGACCGCCAGAACAAGATTTTGGCGTAACATAAATCTGCCGTCGCGCACAATGATCTTGCGTCGGTATCTCTTTTTTTCAGGATCGATTGCAGGTAGTTCTTCACGGTAGGCTTGTTTTGGTGATTGCAGCGCCTCAATCAATGCTCGCGTCTTCTTATCTTGTTTGTTCAAACATGGCTCGCCAGATGTCTGTCTCCTTGTTCTGATCCAACACTGATCCCACTTCTGATGACGGACGGAGGAGGAGGGTCCTTTCGCCATCATCATCAGCACTCATCGTTGATCCTCTTAGCAGTGGGCGTCGTCGGTGGGTAGTGTCGGATGAAGAATAAAACAAGCTCGTACAAACAATCTTCAAATTATAATCTTCACAGGCACAGTACAGTAATCAGGTAGGCACACAAGTTGTAGGTAGGTACGTATCACAGAACGCGCGATGGTTCAGTGTCCACCGCACGCGCCGCTCGCCAATGGGAAAGTGAAGTCAAAGATCGACGGCGCGCACGTCACCAACTCCATCGAGTGCCACCAGGTGGCGCTGGCGTCCCGGATACGACTCGATTGCGACAAATATAATATATAAAAGGTTCTGTCCTGACTGACTGACAGACAACGCACAGCCCAAACCGCTGGTCGTACAGACTTGAAATTTAGAGGATGTATTCGTCTCGATGCGTAGGGTGTACTAAACAAAGATTTTGAAATTCGGTCCCTAAAGAAAGGGGAAAGGGGGAAACGTTTGTATGAAAGTCTTTTGTTTCATTTGTCGGTAGAGTCGGTATAGTCGTTAGAGTCGGTAGAGTTGGGGGAGTTAGGAGGGGCTAAAAAAATTGCTCGGATTTAAAGTGGTGAATTTTGGGAGCAGGCCGATTTTCTTCCGCACGCAGACGAAGTCGCGGGCGACCTCTAGTGGAAGAATAAAGGAAGGAAAATGATATATTCTGTGATATTAGGACAAATTAACATCCCCTATACGACATCACGGTACGGTACATGACACCTTACAGTCCAGCCTCAAGTATCTAGTAAATCAATTAAAGCTGCTATTAATCCGGGCTCCATACAGCCGACGGAGAGACATCGATCCGCACGTGACGTCACAGCCCGATCCGCGACCCACCCAAGACTGGAACCGGATCGGATCCCAGCCCCTTCAATTTCACGCGGTATTTACTTCCACGGGATTGTGCTGTGTTTAGACGTCTTACATACTTGCTCCGCTGGCGCCAGTGACCATAACTGTTACCGTAACAAGAGAATGCCACCGGTTCCGGTTTCGCGCTCATCTTGACAGTCGGCTACCTGGTACTCGCGCGGACCCAATTCCACGGCGTCCTTCCAGTGGTATCTAGGCCGAGGCGGGGGGGTTGAGGGGCTTTGGGGAGTTGGTAGAGTCGGTAGAATCGGTAGAGTCGGTAGAGTTGGGGGTGGTGGGGGAGTTTGGGGGGGTGAGGGGGTTGGGGGAGTTGGGGGAGTTGGTAGAGTCGGAGGAGTTTTAGTTGGGGGCTAAAAAAATATTGGATTTAATTTTTGAATTTTGGGAGCGGGCCGAATATTTTCCGTACGCGGACGAAATCGCGGGCGACCTGTAGTTTGTATAATAATGTAATCCATGCCGGTTTCGGCTATGGCGACAACCTCTACGACTTAATTAGTTAAGGAGCCTCACTGGTGTGCTCGAATATGGCTTGTAGCCTATGTGTATTATACAAATTTGTATAATACACCTGTACGGAACTGGACTGGATCGGTATTTATTATACAGGGTTATTAGTAGTTAACAATAAGCCTGTATAATAGTAGCCAACTGTAGCCAGCAAGCACTTGGGCCAGCTGTACCTACAGAAGACAATCAATATAATATTATGTTCAGTGGCTTTTAATAGTAGATTAAGCACTAAGGGAATAAAGCAGTGTCTTACGTCGCGGGCGGCATATTGAACCCTGAGCGTAACGAGGAAGTCTAGAGTTATATAGAGTCCTGAGTGAAGCGAGGGGTTCAATCTGCCCAAGACGAAGACAGGCTTTATTCCAGAGGAGCATACTCTACTTCTCACACCTTCTGCGAGACAATAAAAAGCCAGGGCTCCATAAATTAAAATTCACTGACAATCACAGGACCAAACATCGCCTTCTGTTTCACATTCTTTGTAAACGCACCTTTTTTTTAAGTTCTGCTTTAAGGTGGCCAGTTCGATTTTCGAACAAAACCTCTATACAATGCCATATGGGCATTTACTTAGAGTTTTCCACGACATTCACACACAAATTTGACGTTCCTAATTCAAATCACTTTATTCCTTAGGGAGTTTCATAAAACTTTATATCTCTTAAGAGATAATGCTTTACTTTACGTTGAGGTTGCAAGATAATATGTAATTGGACATTGTCGAACAGGTGGTGTGAAAAATATAATTGGCGATGTTACCAGAGAAATTACTGAGTGCAGGGTTTTATTCGCAAGTTCAAAATTCTGACCCTGCTAACTGTTACGGGCGACGTGATGCTTACCACCAGACGACCGGCTCGCTCGCCACGTCACTACGTTGTATAAAAATAAAATAAATAACATTATCCATATTTCATCGGCCAATAATGAAAATGGAGTCAGGCAGGAATCAGTTTCCACAGCAAACAATGCGCTGAAATTGTGTGATTCGTAGAACGAGAGTTTCATAATGGATTTTACTAATTGGAATACTCATGCTAAAAGGAAATCGTGTCACCACGGTAACACTGGTAGAGTACTTTACTCGTAGCTTATTTTACTCAAGTAGGTTTAAGAATCCGTTACGTACTGTTTACTAGCTGGCTCGCCCCGTCTTCGCACGGGGATACAAACCCATTATTACCCACTTAAAAAAAAAAGAAGTTATCAATTCGACACATGTATGATTAACATTTACTAGAACTGCAATATATACAATTTTATTTGATTGCTTTTGACTGCCATCTCGTCTGATGTTGAACGAAGATGCAGCCTACGATGGAACACGCTTGCCTAGAAGAAAACGATTGACTCGCGAATAAGTTATCATTATTACTTATCTATTACTATTCATAGTTATAATAATAATAAGTTTGAACTAAAGATAGATGGACTGTAAATAGAGATCATAAAATTGTTCACAGTGTTGTTAATTGGAGATCAGCCAAAATTAAAGACGTCCACTGCTTTTCGAAAAGGTTTGCGCTTCTCTTTTGTAAAATATAGATTAATGGGTGTATTGCAGAGTTGGTTAAATAGACATATGGTGAAAATTCAATTTAAATCTTCCAAGATGTGAGTGATATATAACGTAAAAACTGCTGAACGGCATTGAAGTCAGTTGTTTTTCAAGTTTTTATTGATGCTTGTACAATAATGTCATCATACCAATTTGCACCCTCTAAAGGGTCAATTAAGGGGTGGAATTTATCTATATCGTCTTATGTAGGACCTATGACATAAAAACAAACCACAAGCAAAATATCCGTATCCCCCATAAATCGCTTCTATGGGTTGATATATTGAAAAAACATGCCTATTTTTTCGGAAATTTCATCACGTTACCATCGAAAATTAAGTTTTTTCCCTATAGTAACTTGCACCCTCCATTTCACCCTCTTAGGAGTGGAATTCCGTAAAATCCGTTCTGAGTGCAGCAGTGTGAGCATCTACGTCCTAACAACAGACCACATGCAAAATTTCAGAGTCGTAGCTTTGGCAGTTTTTGAGATTTCTTGTCCGAAAGGTAAGCGCTTCTCTTTTATAAATGTCAGATATGCAACATACGGTGTAAATTGACTGGTTTGCAAATTGCGCTTCTAAATCAGACTTCTTTGTGGGCTCTAGAATTAAATATGTAAGAAGTAAATTAAAAATATTATTCTAATAAAAAGGCTTTTCAACTAAAATAAAATAAAACAAAACTCAACGTATATATGTTATAATGGCGGATAACCTAACATAATATACAAAAAGGGGAGAGGTTTACATTCGAGAATACTGTTTCATGCAACTTTTTGTAGTTGCTTTAAGCGTATAGATTATAAAAAGTCAAACGTTTTGTTTGTTTCCAGCAATTTTGTTTCTTGTTTGCAGCGCTCGTTCCAGCGCCTCGAACGAGGCTCGGCGAATGAAGGATTCACTTAGTTTTCTTGCAAGTAAACGAAAACATTTTGTTTTATTCCCGATAGAATTGTTTCTGGGCCGTTGGCTCTCGCATATATTCTAGTCTCGATTGATTTCTACTATTTTCGTGCTAACAAGTCGCGGCCTTGTTTGGAGGAATTTCTTTGAAAGGATTTAAGAAAATAAGAAAACATGTTCTACGAATAAATATTTTCAAGAGGCAGCTTGACGTTACTGTGTGTACGCAAAAATTCAACTTCTGCGGGATTTTTCTTGCTGCCAGTTTTACGTGCAATTAATTGCGGCAAATATTTTTTTGTAATCTTGAGTTTTACTTACTACAATCTTATGCAGGGTTACTGAGCCGGAAAGAGGTCATTGTACTCATAAGATTGCATTATAGCTCAGTTGGTAGTATGTCTGCCTTCAGAGCTGTTGGGCGTGGGTTCGATCCCACCCAGAATAAGTATTTTTGTGACGAACATAGAGATGTTTGTTCTGTATCTGGTGTTGTATGTATTATAAGTAGGTAGGTACTTATGTATTTACAAAAATATATAAATTATTCAGTAGTCAATATCAGCTGTCTGGTTTCCATAGTACAAGTTTTGCTTAGTTTGGGACTAGATGGCACTGTGTAAAAATGTACACCAATATAAAATTTTTTTTTTTCATTTATACCTTACTTTTTGTTGATGGTGATTGGGAATGTGTTTTTTTTATGGCGTAATCCCGTTTAATCTCTCTTTACACAAAATTTGCATGTACCTTCCTATAAATATCAGAAATTGCACCAAAGTGGCAAGTTTAGTTTCACGGTTTCACCCAGTTTTAGTTCAACCCTTAGTTCAAAATAGAATGGGCCGTCAACTAATCGTACCCTTCTACAATGACTGAGGAAATTCGAATTAAAATCGACTGGAACCGCCAACGATCCGAAAGGGCAGAGGCGAAACCGAAGAAACCAATCGGAAGTTAGCGGCACGGCACGGGTTTTATTGACTCTGCTAGCACAGGGATGGATGTAGTCTGTGGTAATGTTGTGTTAGATAACTCGATTTAGAGCTCGAAGGATCGAACTCTACTTCCCTTCTGAGTGAAATTCGCTGTAGTCTTAATAATGTTAGGGTTTGAAAGCAGCAGTGATAAACGTTTTGACCCCATGAAGAGCGGTGGTAGGACGGATTACGTCCTGATTAGTCCCAGCTTGTAATGGAGCAAGGTCACATAACATTATAATCCGCAGTGCTTTAGCATTAAGTCCTCTTTTTGTACATTAATGTATTTATGTGTGCTATAAAAAAATATATAAACAAATAATCCTCAGTGTGCAAATGAAAGAATATGTGGGAAACTTTTGAATAGCAGTGGGATCTATTATGTACAAAGTTGTTGTACGAGAGCTCCGCACCGGGTTGGCAGCTGGCTAAATAAGTTAGCGGTATGAAGCCAAATTGTTTTTTTTTTTGCTAAAATATGTAAATACCTACCTATTCGTCATCAGCCATAAAGTCCTCTACTGGACGAAGGCCTCTCCCTTAATAGAGGGGTGTTGCCATAATCCCCACGCGTGGCAGGCGGCTTGGGGATCGCAGAATGGTCACCACCGTTAACCAAAAAGACGCTGCTGCCCGTCTTCCGGTGGGTCTGGTTGCAGTTTAAGGACATACCCAGGTCCTTTCATGATTTCAGGTACATTCATGATTTCGAAAAAAAACTATTCAATAATAGAACTCTACTTACGTCTAATACTTTAACTTATTTAATAATATCGATCCTCTTTCGTTTTTTTTAACGAGAAATTAGCATAAATGAGTTCCATATTTTTGAGATTTAAAAAACCCAGATAAAAACACCAAGACGTTTGCTCTGGATTGGCTCTGCTATAGTCAGATAAATCATTTCCTTGCATTTAAAATCATACGAAGCAGATTTAATTGTCCAGTACAATACAAAGTACGACCCGGCCACTCGTTTATTAAAATCTTTTTCACACACGCGAAACAACTCACTATTAACACGCCACAGTCGCAAAAGAAAACAAAACCACCAGAGACAATACAAAGTATCTCAGTCCATTCCCCAACCCCAGAATGCATCCTTAATCCGCTCACCCGTTGCACGGTTTGGACGTACTATAATTGAATTCCCGCCTTTTTGCTCTTTTCAATCGAAGCTCCGCTGATTGGGTTTTGAGTGGAAATTTTCGGGCTGTATGCCTCTGCACTAAACACACTACGGAATTGGTTTACAGGCGATGGGAAGGAGTTATCGAACTAGTGGAAGGCGGTTTAGGTTTTATCTGTTCTAATTTGTATTCAACAGAATTTAAATACATACAGCCGTAAATGTACATGTGAATAGTTCATGTGTGTGATTAGTTCTTAATTATTTTATTTTATTTGTGATAGGGTCAGGTATATTTTTTTTTATACAATGTACACGGATTATTAGGCGCAGGACACACTGAACTGGCGTCGGGCACGGGCATGGCGCGGGCGGCTTACCGACCCGAGTTATTTTCATCGGGCGAGCATCGGGCGCGCCCGATCGGACTCGACGTGTCCTAAATTGCGCCTTATTTAAATGTATTTAGTATGAAATTAGGATAGGGTGGCAAGCCGCCCGTGCCATGCCCTCGCCCGACGCCAGATCAGTGTGTCCTGTACCTTAGTTGTACAATATCGTTATTACTGAAATAAAATAATCATCAAAATTGGTACATAACTGACGGAGTAATCAGGTAACATACAAAAAAATAAGAAAAAAAAACATACAATACAATACAATACATCTTTATTGTACACCAACAGTAAAAGATCTTAAAAACGAATAATGGTACATACATCGGCAGTACAAGGGCGGCCTTATCACCTTAAGCGATTTCTTCCAGGCAACCTTTGGATACAGTGGAATTGAGAACCTCCTCCTTTTTTGATGTCGGTTAAAAATATTACTTTTTATCAGAGTACCTTGACAATTCCGACCATCAAACAATTACGAGCTTTCTCGCTAAATTAAAGCAGTTCTCGTAATCCCTAGGTTCCCGTAACACGATTTGGCGCAATAACCAAATCCACAAACAATGGAACTCCGTCGGTATTCCCTGTGTAAGTTAAATCGCGAATTCGTCGAGCTCTAAACTTAATTACGACGTAGAAGCTGACAGACAGAGATGTGTTTAGGACTGGGAGCTGGGCGTCAATCAAATCAAACTCTCACCTCACGTCAACTCAATACTGCTAACAGTAGACTTAGCAATCGTAAGGGAGTAATCTAGTTAGTTCTACAAATAGACCACGCATTATACCGATTAAGCTAAAATTCAATGTCTTATAATTTAAATGCCGCAGGTACCAAGACTTAATTAACATTTGATGGAAACCCTGACCTCTTCTGATGCGGAGAGATTTTGACAAACTCAATTATGGCTTGATCAGATCAAATTAATGCCAAATTGATTAAATCAGGACCCATGAGCGTCTGCGCCATCGATTGGTCCCTTTTGTTTGAGCGCTGTACATGACATACGTTTTGCGAGGCTTCTTACTTCTTTTACAATGTTTTATACTCTGTTAGTTCACTACACTAGAATTTACCTTTCAATTCAGAGCACAGTAGCAATTTTTTTACTTACTTTACTTGGGGACCAATCCACTGCGACTTACTGACTATAGACAAATACAACCTGAGCTACAACCGCTACGTAATTATTTATTTTGCCCCTAAGCCGCCTTTAATTCGGTCCTGCTCTCACCGAATACTTTTGAATGCAGATTACTTTTCTCTTACCCATTTTAGGGTTAAATCCCTGCGTGCCCGTAAACGGATTATATTTTACTTAGTGGCTTTTGTACGAGTGAAAACTGGGTAACTGTGAACTGGGTATCAATTTGGACAATACTTACCCACGTACTAATAAGTAGGTGTATACTTTTTAAGGGGGCGACTAATGCCAAAAGTAAGTAAAAGGTGTATTTTTAAACACATAGTTTAATGATAAATAATGCAAATATTCAGATTAAAAAAATACTACAGGTAGGGGAAAACATAAAGAAGCCGAGTAACCGAATAGAATTTTGGAAAATAATCTGGTTTATTTTAATAAAAAAATACAAATTACCAACAAAAAAAACTGTTTTAATTCAAA
Source organism: Erannis defoliaria (assembly GCA_905404285.2). Taxonomy (NCBI): domain Eukaryota; kingdom Metazoa; phylum Arthropoda; class Insecta; order Lepidoptera; family Geometridae; genus Erannis; species Erannis defoliaria. The sequence goes on along the minus strand of FR990076.1, from coordinate 17,287,272 downwards.
TGCTCTAAATTATTAGCGACAGCACCACATTCAATTTTTACGAATTACATAACCAAACTAAAAAACTAATGTTTTAGCACAGTGACCCAAGTTTGTGATTTCAAGGTTGGCCCCATAGTAAAAGTTGTTCATAATGATGAGTACAATGAAATCCTAGAAGGATAACGGTGTTCAAACTAACAGCCTGTATATTAGATATCGCCTAAATCCCCTACTGCGCAGCTTAACCGCCACCGGTATTTTTACATGACGCGACCTATACCCCACACCATAGTATTTTTTTTTATAGAGGTTTATAAATAAACCGCACAATAATTAGTTACCTAATTAAGTATTCAACCGCCAAGCTTTGACAGTTATTCAACTGCCAAGCAGTAGTATGCAAGCTGTGTTTCGGTTTGAAGGGCAATGTTACCACTTTACCAGAGAAATTTCTGGGCATGAAGAGATTTGCAATCTAATATCTCAGGGTGACGAGCGCAGTGCAGTGCGGCGCAGGATTTTGTTCGCAAGTTCACAATTCTGGCACTGCTGCAGTGCAGCTCACCACCAGACGAACGTTACACCTTCTCGTCAATACATTAAAACATTGTCTTAAAAAAAAGGTATAAATATCACATTGCAAACATGTTAAGATTGCGGTGTGCTTTAAAAACTTAATATTACTAATATCAATATAACATCATCAATAAGTTTAATAACCTAACAATTTATATAAGATTGTTATTTACGTCTAAAGCGAACAAAAGTATTGCCTAGGGTCTTATTTTAGAATCCTACGCAAGCGTAGCGCATGCCTTCCAGAAAAGGATCCGACCTTCGAACGATATTGAATGAATGAATGAATGAATGATTTATTGGTCTATGAAATTAGGTATAGGTACATAACAAAAATTATAGTAGGTGTTAATATTTCAAGGTTAGTGCTCTAGTTTCTACCTTGAGAGGCTTACAGGCTTAAATTAACATAAGAGGTACTTTAGAAACAAATTGGAAGGATTGAATTAATGAACTGAATGTCAATGAACTTTCAGTGTCAAATTAAATGTCAAATAACCGATACAATTAAAATAAAATAATGTCATTTACATTTTTGTCTGTCAGAAACATATTATATTGTTTGGAATAAGGTTCAATATCGTTTAAAAGACGGCTCCTTTCGCATGCGGCACTTTGCGTACGATTCAAAAATGAGGCCCCTGCTCTGTGTGAGGCTACTTTCTACTAGTGAGGTTGCTAGAATAAACTGTAAGGCGCTTTGTGAAACTTGACATAGAGTATGTAAACTACAAGTACAGGCACTACAGGGTAGCTACCGGGTAAAAAAGCCGTTCCTCCTGAGAAGCTATAAAAAACGTAAGGTAATGAAAAACGTGATCGTATATAATTTTCTAAAACCTGTTGTTTCAGTATTTTTGTACAAAAATGGTGAACTGACTTCAAAAAGAAAGAGGTTCTCAATTCGGTTACTTATTTGTTTTTTATTTTTTACCTCCAAACTCCGTCATTTATGTACTGATTTTGTTTTTTGTCTAATTAACTGAAAAGATATACTTTCAGATTGGTCCCATACAAATTTCATCAAAATCGTTTCAGTAGATTAGTTTTAAAATCAAAATAACAGAAAAAAATAACATCCAAGTCAACGAAATTGAAGTCGGTTGTTTATTTTTATTACTTGTATTCTTTATAAAGTACATACCAAGCTACGTGCACAAGTGTGGGCACGCGAATAATGAGGTGATATTTTTCGCAGGCAAGTAGTAGTGGCAATGGGCAGGCCACATCGCTCCACGAACTGATAACCGACGGGGAAGAAAGGTTCTTGATTGGCGACCGCGAACCGGAAGGCCTCCCACTAGGTAGACCGACGACATTGTAAAAGTCGCGCGCAACCGGTGGTGGATGCAAATGGCAGATTGTCGTACAGTGTGGCGGTCTAAGGGGGAGGCCTTTGTTCAGCAGTGGACGTCTCCGGGCTGATGATGATGATTTTTCGAGTTGTTTCCAAAACGCCCTTGGGCTTCTAGTAATGTCGCCGCTACTTTACCAAGGCATTACTTGGATGGATAAAACCGTGGTTGTCTTTGTGTGACTTAAACTATGACTTATTTACCTATTATATCGATAAACATGAAAAAATATATACCTACTTGACACCCGCAGACAGCATAAAGCGCGATGCCAAAAACTTATAATTTTTTTTTTAGTAAAAAGTAACAGTTGAAATCATAATAGGCGTGTGGCCTAATGTTTTATTTATGACAAATAACAGGCTTAGTGATGAATATAACTAAATACATTACACATACTGAAAAAATTAATTGTATTGGCTGATAAATCTCTGAGATATGAGCGTTTAAAGTTTTAGGTGGGGATAGAGGGGATGCTCTATCCCTTTCTCGCAAAGCACGTGTTAGTATAGCATTTGTATGCCGCACCTGAGGCTTGACGTCATAGCTCAGTATAGCGCGCTCTCTGTCTAGCTTGAAATTAAAATACTTAGAACTTATTTAATTTTGTTTTCATTGATAGGCTCTATTTATGATCAGCTTTTTTAAGAGGTAATAAAAAAATTGTGGTCATCATGCCTATTATCATAGTATGTTTAATATTTACACAGGAACATCGAAGCTATAGAAATCAGGCAGGAGCCTCGCCGAAATATCACAAGGCCTTGATTTATTCCATTAAGACTTAGCAAAGCCGAGACTGAGGCAATTGCCGTTCATTTCTGAAAGGTCCCCTTTGTGGCCAATATGACACTGCCACTGCCACCCGAGTGCCTTAAGAGACGTTCAAACGGGCAATGTTTGAGAAAATAATCTGTAGTTGCAACATTGCTTAGTTGCAAACATGTTTCTACTAGAACACACACACACATCAGCCAGAATGAAGACGTTCACTGTAGGATAAAGGCCTTCTTAATAGGGAGGTCTCCTCTTTAATAGGGAGGATTGTGTTCACTAGAACACAATTTAATACAAAATATATTCTAACAGCTATCTGGTCCGGTTTCCATAGTAAGCTTTGCTTAGTTTGGGGCTAGATGGCGCTGTGTCAATTAATGTCCACCAATATTTATTTATTTTATTTTATTTATTTAGTAGAACACGCTTAGTTGTACAGTTGTTTCTAGTAGCACACGATTAATTGCACAGTTGTTACTACTAGAACTTTTTAGCATTGTGTTAGGTACCTATATATATATATATATATACCTACCACACTGCTTTCACGGTAGGTACTGATTATGTTTTGAAAATTATTGCCCGTTTAGCTAAGCTGTGGTATCTAGGATAAAGATTGGCCCAATCAAGGCGTCTGGAGTGAAAGATATAGCAAAACAGCTACTTATTATAGAATAACGAGGAAATATTATTATATTATAGTATGACTAGAGGTCACCTGTCAAAAACAAAGGAGTTTTATACAAAAGTTTTACCCATTTTTACCCCTTTAGGGGTCGAATTTCGGTAAATCCTTTCTTAGTATACCCCTACGCATCAAGACAAATACACCCTCCAAATTTCAATTCTGTACGACAAGTGTGTGTGTCTGTGTTCTATCAGCTATCTAGTTTCCATATTACAAGCTTTGCTTAGTTTGGGGCTAGATGGCGCTGTGTGAAAAAAATGTCCTGCGATATTTTTTATTTTTTATTTTTTTTAAGTGGTTTAGGTTGTGCGTTTTGTCTGTCAGTCAGTCAATCAGTCAGCAATATATTAAAAAAAACTATTGGTGGACATTTCACACAGCGCCATCCAGCCCTATAGGCTTATTTGCACTATATATATCAAGGCTTGTACTATGGGAAACATAGATAGCTGATACAATACTTAAATACTTTTTTTTGTGTACATACTTACATAAATTATACTTACCTATAATACCTAAGTACATCAATGTGGGTTCTAGGCAGAGAAATTTACTAGGTTCTGGGTATGTCCTTAAACTGCAACCAGACCCACCGGAGGACGGGCAGCAGCGTCCTCTCAGTTAACGGTGGTGAGCATTCTGCGATTCCCAAGCCGCCTGCCAAGCATGGGGATTATGGCAACACCCCTCTATTAAGAGGGAGGCCTTCGTCCAGCAGTGGAGTCTTATGGCTGACGATGACGACGACTTCAACGTGATCAAGTTTTACTATGGGACCAAAATATTTAAGCTGTTCCCACGGCTGTTCCATATAATTATTTTGGCAATGAACAAACTTTTGAATGAAACAGTGTTTTTTTATTATCATAAAAAAGTTGTTCACTATTGTGTGTTGTGTTGTTGTGTTAGATTACAATGACATTAATGACCTTCTTTCAGTATAGTTGAGTAGACTAGTAGATCCCAAGCTTTTAACCCAGACAGTGTAATCTGTGGGTTTTACGAAGGTTTTACAATCTCTAATAGAAAATATCCAAGTGTGTTTAACATGATTTATGTCTTGACATTCTGAGGTGCTAGGTAGGCAATTTATTCAATGATTTCTGTGCCTACCTATTTCCAATTCTAACTTAACTATTTAAAAAGATCTTGGATGAGATAGCTCTCTTTAAAAATATGTGTATTTTATGTTAAATCTAACTTTGAATCTACAAAACTAGAAAATAATAGAAGCTGCTAGAACCAAAGAATAGACAAGACTATTTCGCGCGTTATTGCACTTATAAGTCAACGAGAAAAGCGGGAATTTTTCGCCATCTTGAAAATGTGACCATAAACAAGACTTGAATATAGTATAGAGATCGTGTGCTATTTTCCGCTAGTTTATGGTTTTTATCGTAAAAGATGATCTTCGTGACTTCTTGTTTGTACCATGCATTTAACGCAAAAAATACAATGCATACAGCATGAACCTAGAAAAAAAGTTTCTAGGTTCATGGCATACAGATTCTATTTTTGTATACCATTCCATTCACAGCTTGGGACATTCAAAATAAAAATTATCAATTTTCCACTATTTTCCATTTTGTTAACAGACTTCAAAAAAGTAGAGGAGGTTCTATGTTCGACGGTATGTTTGTTCGCCGATTTCTACGTCAGTTTTAGATCGTTTTTTTTTTTAAAGCTTCGTGTTGGGTCATTAATTTGAAATCCGTTGTTTTTTTTTGAAAAAGTTACTTGTTATTGTTTATGTACCTATCTATCAACATACTTACTGAATCTAAGAGGTAGGGCTTTCGCTTTTCTGTGTACTATAGTCAATGATTTTCCTATGTACCTATATCTATGACTATAGTCCAATAAACTGTTGCACCGCAAATTTTTCTTTTGATTTCCAAAAGTGAACCTGCAATAATGCTTACCAAAATTCACTAACATTTATCTTCCCAATACAAAAGTGATAGTGACCTCTATCACGACCACTTAGCATCTTTTATTGTAGAACGTGGCTTACTCAGCATCATGGATCCACTTACCGGTTCCATTCACAACTTTCTAATCCCCACCTCGCTCTGAGCATTTTGCATTACGAGTTTTAAACTTGGTGAAGCACGCCGCGCTGCGCGGTATTAAATAACATAAAAAAAATATTAAACAATAACTCCTAAAACGCAACGCGCCAAAAACCAATTTACAAAGAACCCATAAAAACCGACCTGAATTTAAAAAGTGAACTAAACGTTTAATCCAAATTCAAATAGTTAATCCGTTATAAAAAAAAGTCATCAATTTATTTTTAATCGAGTTCCAAATTCAAATTTCAACGGAGGGAAAAGGTCCAGTTTTAGTTTTAACTACCTGCACTGCTACCAGTTTTTTGCTTGTGGTTTAGATTTTCTAACTAGTGATGTGGTGGTATTTGCTGATCATAGTGACGTGCCTCTTCTACTATTCTCGTCGTAAGCTCCAATATTTCTCATCGAGAGGAGTCAAGACCTTGCCCCCGGTGCCGTTCCTGGGAAATCTGACAGCTGTGACCTTTGGCCGGGAGAACTTTGTGGAAGCGATCGCCGCTGGCTACGATGCGTTCAAAAACGAAAGGTTTGTTATTGTTTGATGATTTAAAAAAATACTAAGTATCGTATCGAACGAACCTAATGATACTCTTTGGTGGTCATACGATGGAGTAGTCTATCCATGTAATGCGTATGTTACAGACTGATTCAAACTTAATGGCGAATGTGAACTGCGATTATACGGACACCGCACGCCTAATTTTTGCTTAATTCAAATTCAAATTCGTTTTATTCTGTATGCATTTTTCGCGAAAAAACACAAGTTTAAGAAAATAATAGAATGCAACGACATGATTTTTCCGTGTTCCCGCCAAAAAAACTGTACATATACTTAGTTTCAATCAAAATCCGGTGACGTTTTTCAAGGAGTGTAAACAGCCGACGCGCATGAGCACGCATCCTGTTTCCCATTGCGGGCTTCAATTATTTTCTCCATGTTCTAGATATTTCGGGTTATACCAGTACCTGGTCCCAACGCTGGTGCCTCGGGACCCGGAGCTCGTCCGGCAGATCATGGTGCGCGACTTCAACTCGTTCGCCGACAGAGGCGTCCACATCAGCGCCGACTGCGACCCGCTTTTTGGACGGAACCTTATCATGCTTACTGGTAAGGTCAAAATTTAATGACACACCATTATTTTTCTACGTGTATCGGTATAGTTCACAGAGTAATAGAAGTTCAGGTAAAGTTTTTGAGAATCGAACTAGTGAACTAACACTTAGCTGAACATAGCTGAATTAACACTTAAGTTCTTAATATCACGCTAGATGTCGCGTTTTTAAATTGTATAGAACGGATCACTAAATATAGAAATAAAATTACTTACGAATGAAATTAGATGCCAATCATGTCATCTGAATTGTTCCCGCGGTCATTTTTACATAACGACATAAAGCAACTTATTTCATTTTTACTGTTACTGGGTAAAAACATTAAAAATCGTACGTCTAATATGTTAGTTTGAATGACCGTTACGCGTGGCGGACGTTAGCAAACTGAGCAAATAAGTATGACGTCACACGCTCCGTCCGCAAAATAGGATCTGCGGCTGCATCTCGCTCATGGCAGCTCCTTATCCTCCATGGTATAGTTATATACTCTCTCCTAAGAAGAGTAAGGCTTTCGCATACTTGTGTTATTTAAAGAATGCTTTAAGATTCTACACATATCTCTATTCTCATCTTCTACATGCCCATCTCATATTCTACATATGCCCACAAGCCACCGCCGACATTATTATGTTACTTTTATGATAAATATAAATTATTAAGTGAACCAATAATAATAATGGTAATATTTAATTAATACAGTGGGTCTGTATACCTATGTTCGCATTTAACCTTCATTTATGCTCGCATGCATTTTAACATATTATTTGAAGATATCAAACAAATAAGCAGGTCATGTCCTATTTAACATTGCTTACGATACAGCGCCCGAGTCACTGACTATATTTAAAGAAGTATTTTTTTATCTTTATAAGTCCTACCTGCCTCCACAAAAGATCTGAGATGGCAGACAGGGCTTGATGTTTCGAAACAATAATGGATCTTTGTAGCTGTGGGTAAAGATGGTACTTAGTAGTACATTGTTATCCTCAAGTTTTTACTTATTGTCTCTGGTCCAGAGCAAAAAAAAAAACATAAATCAAAAAAGCAAAATTAACAAGACAATACAATCAAGCATCTAAAAGTATGCATATTACATTTGCCAGAAAATAGAGATAGCGAATCTAATTACTGCATGACAAAAAGGGAACACATGTACATGTATTAGAAGTTTGTATTGTCGTATTGTACGGCTCGCATGTCGCAAAGAGAGAGTATGACTGACGCGAGAGGAGAGCTGGCGCTCAACATAATAGTCTTCAAAATCCGTGCGCTTATTTCCCGTTTATTCATTTTACCATTGTCGCTGATATAACCATAATAAGATATTCAACTATATACAAAAAAAGAAAAGAAAAAGAAAGAAAGTGTTAAAGAAAGTTTTAGATAAGTACTTGTCCTGGGACATAATGTGGACCATACTTTCTTTTCAACTGTCATATCAACCTTTTCAACAATCGTCATAACATATACCTACAACCTGTAAACAGAAAGAAATGTAATATTATGTACGAGTAAACCTGTCCCAAATTGCAATAGCGAAAATAGCTTGGGACAGACAGACGCAAAGTCTCACCATAAAGATTCCTTTCAACTATTTTCGCACGGAACCGTAAAAAATGTGCAGGTGTTTTATGAATACACTAAAGGTCTACCGACATGACCGACTCGACCGACTCGACCGACTCGACCGACTCGACCGACTAGACCGACTCCCCCCTCGCCCCCCAACTTCCCCCCTTTGAATGAACTACCCAAATATCAATTTTCATCACTATAACTTCAAAAACAAAGAACTTTCCATACAACATTCCACCGACTTAAATCGTACGTCATATTTTTTTTAAAATAGCGTTTTTTATTTTAAATGAACTATCCAAATCCAAATTTTCGTGACTATAAGTAAAAAAACATAGAACTTTCATACAAAATTCCCCCCCTCCTACCCCTCCCCTTGGGGGTCGAATTTTGAAAAATCCTTTTTTAACGGGTGTACTACTACGTACTACGCATCGAGACGAATACACCCTCCAAATTTTAAGTCTGTACGACCAGCGGTTTGGGCTGTGCGTTGTCTGTCAGTCAGTCAGTCGTAGAATCAGTCAGGACAGAGCCTTTTATTATTTTAGATAAAAATTGGTTACGCAAACTAAATAAAATAAATTAAACATTTGAACAAAATATATTTTTTTTCTAATTGTCTATTGTGTTTGTTTTTTAGGTTCAAAATGGCGCTCGATGCGAGTGGCGCTGTCTCCGGCGTTCTCTAGCGCCAGATGCCGGAGCATGGCGCCCCTGATGGCAGACAGCGCCAAAGCCGTCGAGACCTACTTGGCTGATCGCGTCCACAGACCCACTTTGATCGACGTCAATGAGGTGAGTACTTCCTCAGGAGAAATATTTCTGGTTTAATAGTGGTGTGAACTGGCAAACACTCTCCAGTGAAGTCAAATCAGTCGCATGATGACCTAATTGTGGCGGTAAGCGGTCGTCGTGCTTTAAAGTACGTAGTTAGTAGAACGATGCGACGCAGTGGAGATTTTAATGATGAGGCGATTTCAGGCAGATCAGTCATAGACATAATGGAACGCATAATTATGTTCAGAGCTTAGTTACTTCTGAAATAGGAGATTAGCCTTAGCTTTAGCACTTTCTTCTTACCTCTGTAACCACAGACCTATATTACGGAAGAAGTAGGTAAACTACAAAACGTAGACTACATCAGTGATAATGGAAGACTACGTCATGTCAAATCAAACTGTATGAAAACCAAGCGTTCCTACTATAATGTCATCACAGCATCAAGTACCCGGTGCAAGGTTGTATAATAATAAAAATAATTAGAAACTAAAACAAAAATAATAAATATAAAAAAATGGTTCAATCCTTGTTATTTAAATTAAATAAAAGGGAACTGACCTTGCAGGATCTAGCTCTCTCTGAACTGATCGACACGTGACGTCTGCTGGCCACGCCTCTTCATGTGGTTTCTATTCTAAACATCATATGCATAAAACGTAATAAAGTATTTCAAACCTATTTTAGTTAAAAAGTGTTTTGTCTTCTTTTTTCAAACTCAAATCGTAATTCGAAAGAAATTTGTCAAAATTATTTTTAACTAGAATAAGTTTGAAATACGTTTTAGCGTTTTATGCATATGACGGTATGAATATAATTATATATATATTGGAGCTCTGTGGGTTCAAGACAGTCTAGAAGTCAGTTACTATTTCGCATGGCTTACAGATTGTCTTTTTCTCTAACTTTAAAACCAACTTACTTAGTTTATTTGCAATACCTAAGTTTCGTACTAAATTGTTTATTTCCAGATTACAATGTCTTACGTGAATGACGTCATCGCCTCATGTGCTTTTGGGTTCGCGGTGGATTCCCTCCAAGATCCTGACAACGTGATCTTCAAGCTAGGCCAGAAGGCGGTAGTGCAAGACACTACACAGGTCATGAAGTTCTTCGGATATGAAAACATGAAGTCTATCATGAAGGTACGACGTTTCCAAATGAAGACACTAGTCTACAGACCATTAAAGATCCTTGGGACAAAATTAACACTACCAGCGTTTCATAAGCTGGAGTTAGTATACAAGCTGAGTTACGCAGAAGTCAAATAGGTACATTAATATCCTAGGCAAGCTTCAAGTTCCACCTAAAACCACTGCTTTGCTTTGGTCTGTCTTTACACCTTGCTCTTCACTGCCCTAGCATTATTGTTATTTTTCACTGTTTTAAAACTTTCATTTTTGTACATTACAGTTGTATGATTGTTTACGTGACCACCATGATTATGTTGTAAAACGACATCACATTCACAATATTTGCGTGTGGTTATTGATGCTGTTTTAGCACATACCCAGGTCCCGATAAATATCCCGTAAAAAAAGTTCTATTATTATTAACGGGATATTTACCGTGATTTTGATGTGAAATGAGCCCGATATTTTTGCGCAGTTGCATGCACCATGTTCACGAGAAGACTGAAGAATGCGGGTGGTTGTCAAAAGAGTTTGAAAAAACATTAAGGGCATTCATAACGAACTACCCTCTTTCTAAGTCTTTTACTACGATTACTGGAACTCGAACTCGAACCCAAGTCTCGACAAAACACACTCGCAATATCACTGCATGTTTTTATCCCGTTAATAATAATTGAACTTTAGTAAACAACCGTGATAGTTTAAAACAGTGTTTGATCCCGTAAGTAATCACAAAGCTGTTTTTCTTTTTTAATACAACTTACATAGTGATAAATCAAGCCGGCCGCGTGATGAGGACCACCACGTTTGTACGTAACATTGCAATGAATGCACATAGCGTAATGACGTCACTCTCAGATGTATAATTATAATAAATAATACTGATTTCCACTTCCAGGCCCTCAAAGTGAAGATAATATCATCAGAGGATGCAGACCAGTTTTCTCAGCTGTTCAAATCAGCTCTGAAGGCGAGGAGAGAGAACCTGGTCCCGCCTCGACCTGACTTTATACAGATCCTGGTTGATGCTGCACAAGGTAGAATAGAACCAGCGATCAGTCGAGATAGTCAACTTAGGAAAAGACGCGTCTTAGATTCACACTTCTTTTTAAGATTTCAAGTTCAAATCCGGATCTAAACATTCAAACACAATTTTTTAATTTTTTTTAATATCCGGATTTATAATTTTTCTCCATCCTAAGGTTGCCTGGAAGAGATTGCTTTTAGAGATAAGGCCGCCATTTGTGCACTAGTATTTAATTTATTTAAATCCTTTGTATGTATGTTTCTTTGGTGTGAGCAATAAAGAATTAATCTATCTATCTATCTAGCCCATTGTATTCTTTGTTCGTACTTACAATGTTAAATACTACTACCGGCTTTTCAGTGGGAGCACACGTGGCGTAGCTTATCTAGGTGATTCTAAACGATCACCGATGTTAAGCAACGGACGGTCCGGTCAGTCTTCGGATGGGTGACCGTGAGTGGCATTTATATCTGAGCGCTACCGTGGATCGGGTGACACGTTAAATTGTTGGTCCCGGTTGTTTGTTCTAGTTTCTATAACAACAACCGTCAGCCATGTCAGAGGCCTTTGGGCGGCACATTAACTCTGACACTAGGGCTGGCCACTCAGCCTATACGAACTTACTTACTTACTTAGTGGGCGCGAACTTGGTTAGGAAGGACCCCCCGATCTATTCGAAACCCGATTCCACGTTTTTTGTTACCTATTGAAGTTTGCATAATTTTACATCCGCCTGCGCTGCGGTTGTACCTATAACTTAATAAGTATGTAATATTAGAAGATTGAAGATTCTAAATACCTAAATAGTATATATATTTATTTTGGCACACAAACAGAATATAATCAATACGTTTCAAAGCAAAAATGAGAATAGGTGCAGAGCTAGACTAATTAGATTTAATAGTAATTACTACTAAAGTTAAGTGGCTCAAATATTCTAATCTCGACAAAGGTTAGATATTTGAGCCGTGTGTTGTTGAGCTAACGGGACCTCATCTTCTTTTCAAAGATGTATCCGAGCGTCTGGTCGGCGCGACGCGTGATCAAAATGCTACCGTTTATTTGACCCAACGTATAAGCATTACCATTCATCGTGGCAATGCCGCCAGCAAGCGATGGGTACGCTGCCGACCGGTAGTGGGTTTGAGCATTTGGACTCCTAGCCTTAAGGTGAAAGGGAAGGAGAAAACGCATAAACAAGGTGTTTTCTGGAACGATCTCTGGCTAAAATAGAACATGTGGAGCTTTGAAATTAATATGTACTGCAACACATATCTTGAAGTGATGTATCAGTATGGATACAATCCTTTTGATTTTGTGTAGTAGGATACTAGTTATGTAGTTAGATAATGTAGTTTGTTCTAATTACTATGTTGGTTGTTGTAGTAAAGAATAGTAAAGATCGATGTTAGAAGACATTGTAGTCCTCTCAAGTAGCTACAGGTTACGTAACGCTTAAGGATTGTAAAACATTTACTCAGTTTGGATTATGATATGAACAAACATTTTCCGTTCCAGGCAAGCTGAAGGAGGCAGACGGAGATTCCAACAACGACGTGAAGCCTACGGAAAGTAAGTTGACTTTAATTTGTTATATTCCATGCGTATGAGTGGTGCGAGTCATAGCGGATAGCGGGTCAACCTGAAAATATTTAAGGAACAGATTTTACCAGTAGCGTACAAAACCATAACAATGTACAACAAGGAACAACAACCAAAATCTTTTGGTTATGACTGCCTTATTCCTCGGTTGGTAGTATGATTGCCTTGAGAGCTGTAGGGCGTGGGTTCGATTCCCAATCAGTACAAATATTTATGTGACGAACATAGATGTTTGTTCTGTTTCTTGGTGTTGTTTGTATTATAAGTATATATTTACAACAAAAAAGTGTATAAGTATTTATTAGTTATCTGGTTCCCATAGCACAAGCGTTGCTTAGTTTGGGGCTAGATGGCGCTGTGTGTAATATCCATGTTTTTTTTTCACTATAAAATTTAATTTTATTGTAACAAGCAATGAGACATAAGATACGTTCTCCTGGTGATAAATGATTATGCTTACACATGACTATTGCAAAGGTACTGCGCCAATTACCTTGATAACCTTTTCTTTTTTTTCTTTTTTTTTCTTATACTACAATCACTGACTGTTATCCCCAAACCGCCTGCCAAGTGCAGGGATAATGGCAGCCCCTCGCTGTTAAGGGGTAGGCCTTCGTCAAGCAATAGACATCTTCTGGAAGATGAGACTACTTATTTTTATTCAACTTGATAATGTCATTGGATAATGTGCTTACATAAATACGTTATTTTATTATTTGTTTTTAGTTGTAGTTTATTTCAAAGGGTCGTTAGGAAAAAGTAAGAGGTTAGGTACCTTACTAGTAAACCCCAATCCAGGCATATTTAGAAAATTTCCCCCTCGTCAATAAAAAACAGGTACCTAGCAAAGCATATTCAAAAAAGCAAAAAACGCTGTAACTTGTACCACAGCTTTTCCACAAACTTGTGACTTTGATTGACGGGAAACTCACGATTTAATTATGACGTGCTCTTGACATAGCTTTTGTTTGGGACTCTTCGGAACTCTTCGGAATTACTTCGTATCAGCAGATCTTTGCCAAAATTTAGGATCGCTTTAAAATTATTTTAAAACATGTCACATTTCAGCATCGAATTCCAAAAAAGGTACCACACACATCCAACGTGAAACAAGTGGAAGTCTACTTGCATGCATCATACATGAGATGCGTTTACCACCCGCCCTCCTCTTGGGGCAGATGGACCCACTGATTTGAAAATTGATTTTTAATATCAGTGACACGTTAAAGTGTAAAAAGGGCGACCTGTAGTGGTAGGACTTTACTGCAGAGTCCGCCTGGGAAAGTACCACACCTTTGCTAGTTATTCAACCGCCAAGCAGTAGTGTGCAAGCATTACTGTATTCCGTCTTGAAGGGCAATGTTACCAAAGAAATTAACATAAAAAGAAGAAGAAATTTAACTTAACTTAACTTTTTTTATTTTTTTTATTTATTATTATTTTTGTTTTATTTATACGGGAATACTGACGTTTAATTAAATCGGATACTCCGACTATAGTTTCGATCACATCCGGTGACCTTTTTCAAAAATGTGTTCATAAAAAAATAAAAAATAAAAATAACTGACGTGGTTTTGACGTCAGTTATTATATATATATATTTTTTATGAAGAGATTTAACATCTAATATCTCAGGGTGACGAGCGCAGTGCAGTGCAGCGCAGGATTGTGTTTGCAAGTTCACAATTCTAGCACTGCTAATGTTAGTGGCAGGCGTGACGCATACCATCACATGAATGTACAAAAAAAATACCTTAGCGCAGTTGAAAGCGACCACAAAGTTTGGCACGAGCTCTAAGCAATCTTACAAAAGACTTATTTACCTGCTTATTTCATATGAATTCCTAAATCGTGAAAGTTAAATTAAAAGTTGGCAATTTAAAATGTTCATATGATTATTATAGCTGTCATGTCACTCCGAATTGGTTTATTCAGTCACCAAAAAAAGTACCACTCTTCACACACTGTTTAAATCACTGAAGAGAGAAGTGAATAGAACGGAAATGTGATGGGCCGCGCTAGCCGGTAATAAGTGCGCTTGATGACAATAGGCTAGATGACTGGTTTTTTTTTAATTGTCCTATTAAAATGTGGCCCATAAATATAGCTGATTAATGAAAAGAAAATGAAAATCTGATCAAAAATAAGCTACTTATAAGCATTTTAATATCACGCTAGACAGAGAGGCGAAACAGCAAATCGTGACGTCACTTCTCAGTACGCCATATAAATTCTATTCTGACAAGTAAGGCGTGACGTCATTTTTTGTTTTGTGGGAAAGGGACAGAGTTGTCTCTAACAAAAACTTTAAACGCTCATATATCAGAACATTATTAACCGATTTAAATTATTTTTTCAATAAACATACTATATTTACTCAAATTCTTCATCAAAGCTATTGGTTTCAACGATTTAAACATCAGTCATCTACCCTATTCTACCAAATATACATGTTTTTAAACTGAGAATCACCAAAAATACAATTTAAATAGACGCGTAGGAAACCAAACCACATTGCATCGTAATTAGATCAATTTTAATCTGTTGCAAAATGGCATTCCCAGTGTTTTACTTCAAATGCACGACCAATGATTGGCGTTTTTTCATCGTAGTTTCTATACAATGATGTGTGAAACTGGCGACAGCGGTTTTCCATACAATTGCTTTACAACATTGTTTTGACAGCCGTTCTACCTAAGAAGTAGAGCTTTCGCTTTTCTGTGCTATCGTCTGTAATAGACGTAGAGGCCATGTACTTACACAAAATGATAATATAGAGAGGTGCTGAAAATTTTGTAAACTATAAAGAGAGCATTGAAATGTCATATTGATAAAGCTAGTCTAGTCCAGAAATTATAATGTGGACTATATTTTCTACCAGCGGAAACATTAAATTTTAATTTTAAATGTTGTAAAACCTCCGATAGATTTTCATCAAAACTAGTTTTTGTAGTGGCAAGTAGAGACTTCAGAGTCCGCCTGGGGAAGTACCACACCTTTGCTAGTTATTCACTGCTAAGCAGTAGTGTGCAAGCATTACTGTGTTCCGGTTTGAAGGGCAATGTTACCAGCGAAATTACTGGGTATGAAGAGATTTAACATCTAATATCTCAGGGTGACGAGCGCAGTGCAATGCGGCGCAGGTTTGTGTTCGCAAGTTCACAATTCTAGCACTGCTACTGTTAGTAGCAGGCGTGACGCTTACCATCAGGTGAAAGTCTTGCTCGTCTCGTCACTTGACTGTATAAAAAAAAAACAAAAAAAAAACTATCAAACAAAACATAATAATCAAAATCAGTTCAGCCAACGGAAGCTACGATCAAAAAACAGACAGTACACGACAATCTTTTAACACCCCTCTTTTTGGTCGAAAGCTGTTAACAGAATCAAATACAAACCCTTACAAAACAATCTTTTGCATTTCAGAATTCGACGACGATGACCTAGTAGCCCAAGCAGTGTTGTTCTACGTGGCCGGATACGACACTACTGCCAACCTGATCAACTACTTTCTTTACGAGATGGCTGCCAACCCTCAGATACAAGGGAAACTGCAGAACGAACTGGATCGAGTCAACGATGGGGAGAAGGAGGTCTATGAACTGGTCCAGGAGCTGGAGTATTTAGATATGTGTGTTAGTGGTGAGTTTTTTAATGCGATGGAGTGAAGAGTCGAGCAAGACGTTCGCCTGTTGGTATGGGTAATCACGCCTGCCTCTCAGCATCAGCCGGAATACGCCCACTGCTGGACGAAGACCTCCCTTATTAGGGAGGGGTTGACATAATCCCCACACTTGGCAGGCGGCTTGGGGACTTGGGGATCGCAGATTGTTACCACCGTTAACTAACAGGACGGTAATAGTATATTAATAATAAATAGAGAAGTTTTTAAACGCATATTACCTCCAGAATTGATAGTGTTTTTTTTAGATCACTATGAAAGTTGATCTTTGAGGTCAAATTTATTTAATTTTTTCACTCTATGAGCTCTAAAGTTAGTTAGCTCTGATTTGTATCCAATTTTGGTTTGCGTGGCCTGAAGGTGTATCAGAGACCAGATTTAAGTAAAAACGTCCGGTCTAAAACAGATTTTACAAATGTTATGGTGACAACTCGTATTCTCCAAATGGGCCCCCGAACACGCCCAATTGGTTTGTCGGACCCTCTACCAAACACCCGGTATAAATTCAAAATAGAAAACACAATTTGTTAAATCAGTACACAAATAGAAACAATAACAAAGGTCAATATCCCCGTACAAACGGCATTTTAAATAAAATAAATATTGGGGGACATTTATTACACACAGCGCCATCTAGCCCCATACTAAGCAAAGCTTGTATTATGGAAACCAGATAGCTGATAGAATACTTATATACAATATTTTTTTCGTAAATACATACTTATAATACATACTACACCCCACCACTACTATAGCTAAAAGTATGCATATTATATTTGCCGGGAAATAGAGATAGTGAATCTAATAACTGCATGACAAAAAGAGAACACATGTACATGTATTAGAAGTTTGTATTGTCGTATCGTACGGCTCACGACGCAGCAGAGTATGACTGAAGCGAGTGGAGAGCCGGGGCTCAACTTATAGTCTTAATCCGTTCGCTTATTTCCCGTCCATTCATTTTATCATTGTCGCTGCCTGTTACAGCAATGCCGCATGTAGGGCAGTCGATCCTGTCGGCAATCATTGCTAGCAGGGCTAGGATGCGCAACGCGAGAAAACTTTCTCGATTCTTAAAAACAAGACAAGGCTGTGACTCTGTATTAGTCTGTCTCGTTATCGCACGACATAAAGACACGACAACATTTTCTCGTGGTGCGCATCCTAGCCCTTCAGGATTGCGTTGGAGCTCTATCGTATTTGTTAATGTTTTTTTTCACTTAACTGCCAAATTTATATAACTGCTTGTAATAAGATTAGTTTCATACATGGTAGTTTCCCCATACAGGGACAGCAAAACATGTTTCAGTACCATCACAAATCTGGACAACAGCAAAATGGTTTTATATTTTCAGAGGTGCTAAGGCTGTGGCCCCTGGTGGGGTCGGCAGACAGACGGTCAGTGACCACGTATGACTTCGGACCCACGCACCCTGGCAGCACACATAGACTTATTGTAAGTTCAGCAAACCATTGTATTTTTAACCGACTTCAAAAAAGGAGCAGGTTATATGTTCGACGGTATGTATGTTTTTTTTTAATGTATGTTCACCGATTTCTCCGTCAATTGTGGACCGATTTTGAAATTTTTTTTTTTTGTTGATAGTGTATAACTCCAGAGGTGGTCTCTATAAGAACGTAGGTATTCTTCAGTTTCTAAGCCGTCTCTTTTCAGCAGTTAGGGTACCGTCCTTAACGATCGTTAAATCTGATATTTAATTCAGTAAAATTCGATAAGAAACGGTACTCTCTCAAATTCGTCAAATAAATCAGCTATATCGACATTTTAGCGACATACAGACCGGTACTCGCGCTGCAATGACTAGCTGCTACTAGCTGCGCCCCGCGGTTCACCCGCGATTCTTGAGATAAAAAGTAGCCTATGTTTTATTCCAAGGTACGTATAAG
Source organism: Erannis defoliaria (assembly GCA_905404285.2). Classification (NCBI taxonomy): domain Eukaryota; kingdom Metazoa; phylum Arthropoda; class Insecta; order Lepidoptera; family Geometridae; genus Erannis; species Erannis defoliaria. The sequence continues at coordinate 17,268,999 of FR990076.1, read as the reverse complement.
CTACCTCTATACCAAATTTCATCGTAATCCGTTCAGCCGTTTCAGTGTGAAAGAGTACCTAACTAACATCCTTATATACAAACTTTCGCGTTTATAATATCAGTAGGATGTTTTATCTTTGTAGGCCCCGCCAGGAGTGCACGTGTGGCTTCCAATCTATTCCTTGCATCGCGACCCTCGGCACTGGCCCGAGCCCGACGTCTGTGACCCGGAGAGGTTCACTCCAGCGAACAAGGCCAAAATACCGCCCTATACATACATGCCGTTCGGCACAGGACCCCGGCATTGCATCGGTAAGTAATTATTTTCGTAAATAGTGCCAAGCTAATTGATAATAGAAGTTCGTTTTCACTTAGGCGGAGACGAGCGCGACGTTTCCACTGAAGCTGAAAATAGCAGGAGCTATTATTGAGATTTTTTCCTAACTAGTTATTAAACAGGATTTTGCACACTACTACTTGGTGATTGCATAACTGAAAAACTGTGGTACTTTCCCAGACAGAGTCTGCAATAGCTCTAGCTGCAATGCTACCTCTTCTATACCTACGAGTATACCTAAAGAAGAAGGAGTAACAATGAGGATAAGAGTATCCTTTTTTTATTATCTATCTATCTATATATATAAAAGGCTGTGTCCTAACTGACTGACTGACTGACAGACAACGCTCAGCCCAAACCGCTGGTCGTACAGACTTGAAATTTGGAGGGTGTATTCGTCTCGATGCGGAGGGGTGTACAGGGACGATTTAAGGGGGGGGGGGGGGGGGGGAATGTTGTATGGAAAGTTCTTTGTTATTGAAGTTATATTGATAGTAATAGTGGGGTATAGTTGGGGGAGTTGGGCGTAAAAAAATGCTCGGGATGATTTAAAGTGGTGAATTTTGGGATCGGGCTGAATTTCTTCCGTACGCAGACGAAGTCGCGGGCGACCTCTAGTATAAAATATTAAGAAAAAATATTAGCTCTGCCAGTCATAATTTTTGTTACGGTCTGTCTAATCTGTCTATCTATGTCTATCTGGTGTTTTATTTATTGAGTGTTGAATTACATGCACGTGTGTGGGCAAGTGGTATAATGTAGTGAAACATTTCTCTTGTAGTTTTCAAAACTCCGTAAACGCCCATAGTAAAGTCGCCACGATTTTACTAAGGCATGACTTAGACTCGACTGTGACTAATTTCGTGTGACTGACTGTGATTTGATGACATATTTAAATAACTTGATACTATTAATACATTTTGACACTGGCTGTATGCACAAAGTGAGTAGTGTGGAATTGGGGGTTCTGCATCACATATCTCTCGCTTCGCTCGAGCTATGTGATGCAGAACCCCCAATCCCCCACAACGGCTGCTATTAGGCGATTCGCGGCCAGTTACTTTACTGAACGCTTGTTTATCAACAGGTTCAGACTGCTTCTTTAGCGAGTCTGTTCAGTATTAACGCATGCAATGCAGTTAGCTGATACGATTTTCATTTCGAGACTTTATCACGGTATTGTATTGTATTACTGAACAGCGGTCGATAGATAGGTTAGCCAATTATGCATATTGTTTTAATTTTTTGATATTATATCCTTTCAAACTTTTACAAAACCAATGTAATTTGGACATACAAGACATTTTTCTCATTTAACCCTTTTTGTACGGAACTCTTAAAAAGTGTCAAAATAACTAGTTTGTCATTTATTATAGAACATTTAAATAAAAGATAGCCTTTTTGTTTAAAAACATTTATTTTCACATAACCATTTTTAACCGACGAAATGACAAATCGTTACCAATATATATATTTTTTAACTAGGTAGGTACTAGTTTCACAACATACTCAAATATAAATAAGCACAAATGTGTATTGATACCCACTTGGCATATTTTTTTTTTTTTGCCAAAGTTCTTTCACATCTTTTGTCATTTCCTTTTTTTTCATCTAAACTAATAATATGATTAGTGAAATAAAAAAAATAAAATTCAAGATTTGCTTGGTTTATACATATTTATACATGCATACATACACATATTTAAAGTAACACACAAAAAATGCAGACAAAATTACGAACACACGTCAGATTGGCATAATATTATGTGAAACTTTTTTCCAAGAAACATGCTCCTGTAGGATATCGGGTTTAACCGCAAGAGCTGCAAGTATAAAAAAAAATACCCCAAAAAAAAAACATGAACTTCTTTTCGATCCGACTCACTCGGGTAATAAGTACATGCCGATTCCTTATAAGAATTTCATCTCGTGTTGCGCGGAGTGCTTTGATAGAATATCGTCAGTCAGCATTTAAGGCATACAATTGCAAATGTTAGGACTCGTTCAAATTGGTTCATATATTATGGTGGCTAAACCGAAGGTGCTCATAAGTACTTATCATTATTTAATGTTTACTAGGTCCAAACCTAAACTCGAGTGAAAAAAAATAAAGAAAAAGACGACTGTTCCGTAGCAAATGTCAATTAAGTTCGCCAAAATGTATAGAACAGCTGATATTCATTCGATATTCCAGGCAGGCCCCTAACAAAGTTGTTCATAATGATGAGTAATATGACCTTCATTCGGCTTTAGTATACCTTTCCTCATAACCTGTGCAGACAAGATAATAAAATACTTTATAAGGTTTATACATGTACATATTCCTTTGAAATATATTTTTTTAATATAATTAACTCATCTTTAAAATTACATGGAACTTACATTGTGGATGCATCTTTATAAGCTGAGGCTATAAATAGGAGTGGCTTTATGCATTAATTATCAGACAAATGTGATTGAAGACCGTGACGGTGCAAGTGAAGTTTTGTGGAAATACTCGAAGAAATCAATAAGTATGTAAGTACTACTTATCTTTAGTTAGTAAGTAGTTAGTTAGTTTTCTTGTTAACTTATTTTTAAATGTATAATTTTGTTTGAACTTTAATTACATTTTTATACCTTCCTCCACTCTTACAATCATTTTTGACAATTATTATAGAATCTATATATCTAAATTATTTAATTTTAGGTTATAGCGGCCTAAAGCCGACAGAATTGGGCTATAGGCTTCGGAATTAGCCTGTACAGACCCAATTTTAAGGGCTTTTTTTTTTCAACAGATCTAAAATTACTTAGAACCTTGAAATTTGGGTATATTATTAATTAATTATTCAGTGATAGGGATCCTCCTTTATTCTATTTGTTCTCAATTTTTTGTACGGTCTCGAAGGCCATGTCAACGGTTTTTTTTTGAGCGGCCGAAAAAAAACTGACTCTAGGGTTGGCCAATCGGTCTTACGAAATTTTACTTAATTTTTAATCCATGCATTCCTATATCTTACATCCTATTAGCGCAGCACATTATAAATCTAATTTAATAATCTTATATTTTCAGGCCGGGTTGGTCTCAAAATCCTTTTTGGGCAGACGAAACTGACTCAGAGTTGGCAGAAGTTGACTCTGCACCTACTGCTGCGCCCGCGACCAAGACCACAAAAGCTCGAGAAAAGAAAAAAGAAGGCGGTGTGGCGAAAAAAACGAGCGGGCAGCGCTGGAGGGTCTACAGCATCGAAAAAAAAGAAGCCTTCGATGCCTACTGATCTCTTCGGCTCGGACTCGGACGACGACTTGCCTCCGGGTCAATCTTCAGTTACCCAAGTAAGATACTTTCAAAGCATTTTAAAAGTGTGCGATATACATAAGTATTATTATTTTCTACAATATTTTAAAAGTGCCTCATCATGCACTTTGTTGTAGTTTCTAATGTTATCAATCTCGATACGATAATATAATTTATGCTAACTTTTAACCAACGGTTTCGTTCGGGAATTACAGTATATTGCATTAAAATGTATTGTATGTCCTTTATACGTATGCGTCGAACAATCAAGATCGGTTCAACCTGTGAAAAAGCGAGCAAAAAGACAGGTTGATAGAGATTTGTGTGAGCGTTCGCTTTTTGTAGTGTTAAGGTTAGGATTAGTTTTTCTCAATGTGATTGTTAGTATTTTTTAGTTATTTAAAATAATTGTTTTTCAGAAGGAGGTTGGCGAGAGCAAGTTGAAGCCTATAAGAGCGGCAACTTTGCAGAGCTTCTTTTCGCAGCGCGGATCAAGCGGGTACACCACGCAACGGGACCTGCTTCGAGTCGGCGAGTTTTATTTGGAGCTACGCGTCTACAACTCGGCAGAGGCAGAGCGCCAGCAAAACATCGAGCGCTGGAAGCAGGCGCTTGTCACCTTAAAGCTGAGCACAGACAGCAATACGGGTGTCTGGCGGGCCTTGCAGAGCCTCGTACAAGCAGGCAAACAAGAGTTTAAATCGATCCAGCCGATTATGTACCCAAAACCGCAATAATCATACTAAGTTTTACTTTGTTTTTATAAACTTGACTTTTACTAAAATATATAATAATCTTTGTATTCATAATTATACATAGTGTCTAAGGTTTTACTTTTTATCATTAAATCTATCAATTGCATTTTAATTAACTTGTTTTTATTTTCAGCAACTATGAATAGCAAATATTATAAAATGAAATATTAAAATACTATAAAATTACAAAACTTCCAACATCACCAATTGAATAGATATAATACTTATTTTCGATGAATTGAATATTGATCAAACATTTAAATAAAGTAAGATAGTAACAGACAATTTATCAAGCAATTTAGTAAAAAATATTTACTTATGTACCTAAATTATTCATTCGGAGATAATAAGACGAAAAGTGTTTTAATTATAAACTTGACTTTTACTAAAATATATAATAATCTTTGTATTCATAATTGAACATATTGTCTAAGGTTTTACTTTTTATCATTAAATCTAACAATCTCATTTTAATTAAATTGTTTTTATTTACAGCAACTATGAATAGCAAATATTATAAAATGAAATATTAAAATACTACAAAACTTCCAAGATCACCAAATGAATAGATATAATACTTATTTTCAATGATTATAATATTGATCAAACATTTAAATAAAGTAAGATATTAACTGACAATTTAACAAGCAATTTAGTAAAATATTTTTACTTAGGTACCTAAATTACTTATTCGGAGATAATAAGAGGAATCAATATGGTGTTTTGTACTAAATGCGGGATTAATGTATCTCATATCTCGTCACACAAAAAGAGTAGTATTCATAAATCAAACTGTCTTATAAACTCAGAGTTCCAGAATGTACAGATTATTGCTAGCGCATTTAAATGCAGAATCGTGAGTTATAGAATAAATCCTGTTACAAATAACATATTACCCGAAAAGTTTTTAAAAACTCACTTTTAACAGTGTTGCAATTAATTCGTAAATCATTGGCTCACCATAATGCTTTAAAAATAAACATGGAGCTGTTTGCATCGTACTATTTAACTAAAAATGATGAAAAGTCGCTGAAGTCGTTTAGCTTGCCATTTTCAAATATTTTTCATAGTTCTGATTTATCGCTATTTTACCAAGAATGTATTGAGAAACTGGTTACAAAAGCTTCCGAATTTGAACAGTCAGAGTCAGGTTGGGCAATAGACTCTGTCAGTCATTTAGAACTTAATATTAACAAGTACAATCCATTGCGAGCAGGTTCGTACGTAAAGCTACCTCAGAAAATTCAAAACACGAAGTCATGTTTGAACATTGAAAATAAAAATGACGATAAATGTTTCTTATGGAGCATTATTGCACATATGTATCCTGCGAAAAATAATCCAAACAGAGTGTCATCATATCCGAACTATGAGAAAATTTTGGACACGACAGGAATGATGTTTCCGGCTGGTTTAGACGATATTAAAATATTTGAAAAAAATAATCCTAACATTTCTTTGAATGTGTACGGCTTAGAAAAAAATAATAGTGTATCTGGGCCTCTGTACAAAACTGCTAAACGAAAAATTACTCATGTTAATTTACTGCTCCTGCAAAGTCATTCCAAAAATCATTACTGTTTAATAAACAACTTTGACAGGCTTGTACGCAAACAGCTTACAAAACATAAATGCAAAATATTTTTATGTGACGAGTGTTTCATTTATTTTGATACGGAGGCGAAATTGAATAGTCATAACTGCGCCAGAGTAAAAACAGTTTTACCTGAACCAGATAGTAAGTTATCATTTTCACATGTTGAAAGAACGCGGAGAATTCCTATTGTAATATATGGTGATTTTGAAAGTTTGCTTAAAGAATATTCTGACAAAAGTAAATCAGAGCATGCGGAAAACGTACTATTACATGAAGCTACTTGCTTTGCTTATTACATATGCTGTAAATCTAAACCTAATCTAAGCAAATTTGTATCATATAGAGGCCCAAATTGTGCAAAAAAATTTGTCGAAACTCTTTCTAATGATGTGTTGAAATTGTATCAAGAATTGTCAGTTAACAAGGAAATGTTGCCTTTAACTAAAAATGAGCAAGAATCACATGACAATGCCACCATTTGCCACCTGTGTAAAAATACATTCGCAAGTGAAGATACAATTTGCGCTGACCACGATCATTTTAGCGGTGCTTATCTCGGACCAAGCCATGTTTCTTGCAATTTAAACGCTACAACCTGTAAATTTATTCCAATAATATTCCATAATCTTTCTGGCTATGACTGTCATTTATTTATTAACGAGCTGTCAGGTATAGTCGGTCGTATCAATTTAATTCCAAAGACAAATGAAAAATATATATCCTTCACCAAGTTTATACCGATTGACTCCAAGAACTCAGTGCAGTTAAAATTTATCGATTCTTTCAATTTTTTAAGTTGCAGCTTGGATATGCTAGTAAATACATTACATCCCAACGACTTTGCAAACTTATATTTTTTTTACCCGGATGAAAAATTATTTAATTTACTGCGAAAAAAAGGGGTATACTGCTATGATTATATTAATTCGTTGGAACGATACAACGATAAATATTTACCTGACAAAAGCTGTTTCTTTAATAAACTGACTTCTGAAGAAATATCGGAAAATGATTACAAACATGCTCAATCAATTTGGAAAGAGTTTCAAATACAAGATTTAGGAGAGTACACAGACTTATATATAAAGTCAGATGTTTTATTGTTGTGCGATGTTTTTGAAAAATTTTGAACGATGAGTCTGACTTATTATAATTTAGATCCTTGTCATTATGTATCATCATCATCACTGAGTTGGGAAGCGATGTTAATGTTTACGCAAATTGAACTCGATTTGATTTCTGATGTCGAAATGTATCAAATGCTTGAGAAAGGTATAAGGGGAGGTCTAGCTCAATGCAGTATTAGGCATGCTAAGGCGAACAATGTGTATTTGTCTGATTATGATGTAAACAAATCAGATTCTTTTCTTATTTATTTAGATTGCGTAAATTTATATGGCTTTGCAATGATGAAATATCTCCCTACCAGCAATTTTACCTTTTTGAATAATGAGGAAGTCCAAAACTTGCCAGATATTTCATCTATACCAGATAGCGGCGTCCGTGGTTACATACTTGAAGTCGACCTTAAATACCCTGTAAATATTCATGATCACCACTCAGATTTTCCATTTGCAGCTGAAAAATATATTCCACCAAACGGCAAATGCGAAAAGCTTATTGCAAATTTGCATAACAAATACAAGTACGTCATACATTATACACATTTGAAAGAATGTTTAAAAAACGGACTTGTGCTATTAAAGATTCACAGAGTTTTAGCTTTTGATCAAAGTCAATTCTTAAAGCCTTATATACAATTGAATACGACGCTCAGACAAAAAGCGACATCTGACTTTGAAAGAGATTTTTTTAAAAAACAGAATAACTGTATTTTTGGGAAAACTATAGAAAATAAAAGAAATCAAATCGATGTTAAGCTGGTAAATGTTTGGAAAGATGTTTCAAATAATACAAATAAAATTTGCGGTGCTGAAAAATACATAAGTTCTCCGAATTTCAAAAAAACCACTATATTTTCTGAGAATTTGGTGGCCATTCAATTGCATAAAACCAAAATCGTTTTAGATAGACCAATATATATCGGCTTTACTGTTCTAGAGCTTGCCAAAACACATTTGTACAAGTTCCATTACTCGGTGATGAAAAAAATATATGAAAAAGATATTAATCTTTGCTATACAGACACTGATAGTCTATTATATTTGACACAAACTAACGATTTTTACGAAGACTTAAAACGCAACCATCAATATTTTGACACTAGTAATTTTAAACATGATAATGAATACGGCATACTTCAAGCCAACAATAAATTGCCAGGATATTTTAAAGATGAAATGGGCGGAGAAGTTATATCAGAGTTTGCAGGACTGCGAGCGAAACTTTATTGCATAAATACTGAAACGTTATCGATCAAAAAAGCTAAAGGAGCAAAAAAATGCATGACCAAAAAACTCAATATGGAGAAGTACAAGCGATGTCTTTTTAGAAACATAAATGTTAGAGATGATATGTACATAATAAAGTCTAAAAATCATAAAGTCTTCACTCAAAGAATAAATAAATTAGTTTTGAATAGGGCTGATGATAAAAGACAAATCTCAAATAACGCTGTAACTGCTCTGCCATGGGGTCACTATAGCAATATATTGTAATTAATCACCTGCTGTATATAAAAATTAAAGTAAAGTAAAAGCCAATAATTATTATATTGCTTAATTTTTAAGTTAGATATACTGGTTGGTGGTGGTTGGCTGATTTTGAATGTATTTAGACTAGAGTTTTAATTTAAAATTATTTTTACTCATATATACGTACTATAGAAACCAGGGATTCTGATAAGCTATATAATGTATATTAACTGCTGTATATAGAATAATTATAATTTATATTAATGAAATAAATGTATGACTAATAAACACTTTTCTTTACTTTGAAATACCCAACTCCCTTTATTCTTAATACGACAAAGGTATGATAAAATACTTATATATAGATAAAACATAAACACAGTCATGCACGTAAAAATGTATTTATAGATTTATTTAAATAAATTTATAACAGTTTTACAATGATTGCGGTACACACAGTTGTTTTGTAATTTTATTCACTAGATTTTCTACAGAATCTAATATATTATCAAAATGGTCTCTTACTATATACTGTACACTTACACTAAAATCAGTAACACTTGTTTCGTTAATGATATCACAAATTTCTATTTTAATCATTTTACGTCCTTTACTCCTATCTCTTCTAATAACAAATGACGAGTCTAATAATTCCGAACTTGGAAAAGTTTTCTTTGAAGACGGTTTGCTTTTCTTATTTACGTTTATCTTTGACTTTGATTTGGTATTTTCTGTTTGCTGATCATTCAAATCCGAGATAGCTGTACTTCCGGCCTCTTCTCTATTCCACATTATATCCACATCTTGTGCATCTTGCAAATAGAAAGGATTGATGTTTCCAAAATCTGAATTACACATATTGCTGAAACAATAAAAGTTTGATTATAATATATTTAAAAAAAAACCAGCTAAAATCTACTTAAAATAGTAATAATAATTATATAGATAAATCGAAATGTTGAGATAATATAATAGTCAACCTGAGAATAACAAGTTAGATGAGAATATAAAGAGTCAAAGTATAACAATAATAATGTAGTTACTTACAAAATTGAACTGTTTAAAAACACTAGTAAACTCGTCCGCTCTCTTTTAGATATGAAACGATAATATATTTTACTTTATAGCAAAACAGCAATTAATCAAAAACAAAATTCCTTGAAATGAAATAAGATATATACACATAGTGATATACAGGCAAATATTTCTTCATTTCTTATTTAAAGAGTTCATAATGTTATAATGTCCCAGAATACATCATGAAGTTGATTAAACAACCCACGACGCTAGATATTAATAATATAGAGAGCGTGAGCTCACGCGTCGACCCTATAAGACACAGCATTCTGTTTCCTAATACAGTTCGCTGCATCATTTGCGGGCCATCTAATTGTGGAAAAACAAATGTAATGATTAATTTGCTATTACACGAAAACGGTCTAAAGTTTAATAATGTTTACATATACTCCAAAACTACATTTCAGCCAAAATATCGTTTTTTAAGTGAAGTCTTCAAACATATTCCAGATATCAATTTGTTTCTTTTTAAAAATAACGACGATGTAGTAGATATAAATAGAGCTCTACCAAGTTCTGTTTTTATTTTTGATGATGTAGTATGTGAAAACCAAAATAATATGCGTAATTATTTTTGTATGGGGCGCCATAAAAAAATTGATTGTTTTTACTTATCACAGACATATTCAAAAGTACCGAAGCAATTAATACGAGATAATGCCAATTTTATCATTATTTTTATTCAAGACGATATGAATTTAAAGCATATTTACAATGAACATGTAAACTGTGATATTAATTGGACTCAATTTAAAAAGCTGTGCTCCGAAACATGGAAAAACCGGCATTCGTTTTTAATTATAAATAAAGACAGTGAATTAAACAACGGTAGGTACAGAAATGGGTTCGATACTTTTATAAAATTTGAGTGAATTTGTTTAAATATACACAACAAATGTCTCGGGGTTCATTCAGCCAGTGTATTTCTATATTAATGGCTGTATACAACTAGATGTCATAATTATGGAGAAAAAAATGAAACAGCAAATAATTACTTCAGTTAAATCAATTAAAAGTAAAATTAGACAAATGAAAAATGCAGATGACGATACAAATCATAGTTTAAATAAAATATTTAAACCTCTTACTAAACCCTTAAATGAAATAGCTAAATCTAGCAAAGATATTCTAAATGATACTGAGGGTATTTTTGATATTAATAAAAAAAAAAAAACAACATTTACAACGAATACAGATCAAATTCTAAGTGAGTATAACTCAGCTGAAGAATCAAGTTTATCAAATACATCTACAGATTGTGAGCCAGACGAGAAATATATAACTCCTGATAAAAATGAAAGAAATGTAACTAAATTAGATACCCCTTTTTTGTCAATTTTAAAAAAACATAAACTACTAGATGACATAAACACATTAAATGTTCCATTTGGAATACGCTCTGATAATAAAAATTTACTAATGGGAAATACGCCAATCTCTATCAAAATGATAGGTGAAACTTCTAATGACTCACACCTGTCTTTAATTACTATTGGAGACAAAAACTATGAAATAACGTCGGGAATAAAAGAGCTTTTATTTCGAAAGAAACCAAATTTAGCTTTAGTTTCAGAAAAAGACAAAATTGATTATAAAGATATATTACACAATACTAGCGCTCATAAGCGAGATTATAATGCTTTTGGGCAAATAAAGGGAGATAAAGGAATGAAATACTGTCAAATAATTAAACCTTTATTTTTTGATTCTGATCAACTTGATAACGAGGTAATTAAACGTGGAGGCAATATCCCAAACTTGAAAAAAGCTTATAAAAAAAATACAGATTTTATATACTGGGATGATCCGAATGAATTAATTGAAAGACTTATGTTATTAGTGGCATCAAAAGATGCTGGCAATAGCAATCATGACAACGAAATTATTTCAATAATAGAAGAATTAAAAGAAGCAGGCATAATAAAATAATAAAACTGATGACCATTTGCAATAGATGTTCAGTCTTAAAGTTCCTTTCGAGCATGAACGTCAACAAGTTTGGTCATCATGTTTATAAAAAACCTGAAAGAGATCATATAATAGCACCCGAATGTTTTGTGAAACTTAATAGAGACGGAAGTTTAGGTTTGCAAAATAAAGTACTCAAAAATCTTAAACATCCTATAGATTCTAATGATGCCGCTACTAAAGACTATGTCGATAAATTGTTGCTCAATATCTTAAATAAAACTTCTACTAATGCTAAATATATAACGGAGATAAGTAACAGAATTGATTTATTAGAAGACCTTTCAAAACTTTCTCATGAAAATGAGCAAACGAAGCGTCGTAAATGAGATTCATAAGTACGCCCGAGTAAATTTTCCTAGAAGATCTGTTGTCATGCGAGATATTGATGACCTGTGGCAAGCTGATTTAATAGATTTGCAATCTCTTTCAAAAGCTAATTCTGGCTACAATTATATTTTAGCAATTATAGATACATTTTCAAAGTATGCATGGGCATATTCACTCAAATGTAAAAACAAAGAACTTGTTTCGCAAGCATTTCAAAATTTATTACAAACAGGGCGTATTCCTAAAAACTTGCAAACTGACCGAGGAACAGAATTTTATAACAAAAAGTTTAAAATATTATTGGACATGTATAAAATAAACCATTACTCTACTTATTCTACTAAAAAAGCTTCAATTGTAGAGAGATTTATAAGAACGCTAAAAAATAGGCTCTACAAAGAATTTAGTTTCAATGGAAACTATAAGTGGAAAAATGGGTTACTTGATAAAGAAATTGATAAATACAACCATACATCTCATAGTACTATTGGTTTGCCGCCATTTCAAGTCGGGCAACATAATAAAGAAAGTTTACTAAAAAGATATGAACAACTTTACAATTTAAAGCTAAAGAAAGCGGGAATGAAAAAATTTAATGTGTCCGATTTTGTACGTATTAGTAAATATAAAGGAACCTTTGAAAAGGGTTACACGCCTAATTGGTCGACGGAAGTATTCAAGGTAATAAAAGTTCAAAACACTAATCCTGTAACTTATTTGATTGAAGACATGAAACAACGCCCTATACTGGGGGCATTTTATATTCAAGAACTTCAAAAGACTGATAATCCTGACATCTATCTTGTTGAAAAAATTTTAAAGCGGAAAAGTAACAAGTGTTTTGTCAAATGGTTAGGTTTGCCGTCCGATGAAAATAGTTGGATTGATAAAACAAATAAAATACTATAAAGTTCATAGAGCACGTAACTTTATTCAGTCTCTCTCTGGTAATGAAAGACAATAGTCTCTTGAATAGTTTGATTAACAAATTGCCGTTTGAATTACATCTCCCGGGTTATAATTACTGCGGACCAGGTACTCGATTAGCAGAAAGACTTGCCCGTGGCGATAAAGGTATCAATCAGTTAGACGATTGTTGCAAACAACACGACGTCGCCTATAGTAAATCAACTACATTATCTGACCGACATAAAGCGGACATAATTTTACTAAAAATGGCAAAAAAACGAGCAACTTCTTCTAATGCTTCTGCTGGAGAAAAACTAGCTGCAACTTTAGTTAATAAAGCAATGTTGACAAAAGTTGCTTCTGGGGCAGGCATCAAAAAAAACTTTAAAAGCATTGTATCTCACGCTAAAAAACATATACGTAAAATGAAACCTAAGTGTAAAAAATTGGCTGTAGAAATGGCTTTTGCAGCCGCTAAGGAAATATATAAAGATTTTCCAGTACAATTACCGCGCATTATACCTATTCCAAAGTCAGGTGGCGTTCTTCCTTTGATACCTATTTTCGCCGGATTGTCTGCTGCAGGGAGTTTAGCTGGCGGAGTTTCTGGAATTCTCAAAACCTATAATGAGTACAAAGCTGCTAAGAAACGTCTTTCGGAGTTAAAAAGACATCATGACAAAATGGAAGGTTTAACGATAGGAAAAGGTTTATGTCTTAAGCCTCATAAAGGGGGTTTAGGAATATATTTGTCAAAAAACTAAGTTCTAGGCTGCCTAATCGAGCGCTGACGAATTTAGATTTGATGATACATTCTGCGAATATTCCTTTCTTTAGGGGTGTTTTCATGAGAGACGAATTGCCCAAAAATCCTTTGTCTGTAGAGTGCGGTATCATCAATTTAGATGGTTCAAAAAATCCTGGTACTCACTGGGTAGCCTATGCAAAAATAAACAATTATATTGAATATTTTGATAGTTATGGAAATTTAAGGCCGCCAAAGGAATTAATCAAGTACATGATGAAAACCAACATCGTTTACAATTATGATAATTATCAAAAAAAAAAATCTTATAACTGCGGCCATTTATGCCTCAAGTTTTTAAAAAAATTTTGGCGTAAACAGAATATAACTATTAAATAGTGTGTTTGCAATATTAAAAGTCAGTCGATTCAAAGAGTTCTTGTACAGTTTACGACTATGTCCATCACTTTGTCTTTTTCTGGAAACAAATCTTTGTTAGAAACAACTTTTAATCCTCCTTTAAATTTAGAACATCGTTATGAATGTGGTTTATTGTATTTTTCTGTTTTTAATTCTATACCAAACATAACCGATAGAAACAACATTTTTGCATATGGTGAGAAGAATACGGAAATAAAAATTCCCCATGGTTCATACGACTTGCAAGATCTTTGTGGATATTTGAATGATAATGTGAACGACTGTGAAATATATATCAGATCTAATTGCAATACTTCAACATGTGCATTATTTTCCACGCAACCTGTTAATTTTAAATTAGCGAACAGTATTGGCAATATATTAGGATTTAAGAGTGAAAAACTAGAAGCAAATAAATGGCACGTCTCGGTGAACCCTGTTAGCATTCTTCCAGTAGCAGTGATAAGGATTGAATGTGATCTAGTGCAAGGGTCTTTTACTAACGGCATACCTTCACATGTTATATACGAATTTATTCCCTGCGTTTCTCCCAGTTACTTGTTTCTTGAGAGACCAGAAAACATTATATACTTTCCTGTAAAAACAAATAATATATCATCGATCACCGTAAAAATTGTAGACCAAGACGGAAACGAAATACATTTCGGTGGAGAAAATATTCATATGTGCCTTCACTTGCGAAAAACAGAATGATTGTTTTTAACCAAACCGTTTTCAATAAAACAGTCGGAACAAAATCGAAAAGCACTATTCTAACAAACAAGTTCAAGAGGCAAAGACGTATTGGACGCTCGAAAGCATTTAAGGTTACAGAAAAAAATAAAGATTTTCTTCGAACCCTAGGGTTTAAAATATGAGTATCCTACATATTGATAATTCACCACATTTTGACAACTCCATTGAAAGTTATGAAATCCATACCTATAACCCGTACAATAATAGTTTCAAAGAAAACGATGAAATACGCATTGCAATTCATCAACAAGATATATATGTGCTACCTTCCGCGAGCTCTATTTACATCGAAGGACGCGCTACTGTGTCTGGAATAGATGTCGCCGGAAAACCAATTAAAAAACCTCTAAAGTTTACAAATAATCCTTTTTCGTTTCTATTTCATGATATACGATATGAAATTAATGGAGTTGAGATAGACCGTATTAGAAATACTGGAATAACTTCAACGATGAAATCGTATGTGTCTATGAACAATGGAGATAGTAAGATTGCTGCTGTATGGGGCTGGGATCTAGAAGGGTTCAAAATTAAAGATGATTTTTTCAGTATTGTTTTACCGCTAAATAAAGTACTGGGGTTCGCTGAAGATTACAACAAAATAATTTTAAACTGCAAACATGAGTTAATACTCAACAGAAGTAGCACTAACCTCAACAGTGTTACTGTTGATAAAGTCCGGTCGCGGAGCAGGAAGAAATTCGTACAATGACCTGTTATTACCTGTCTCTGTCACTCTCGCGTAAATATGATGCGTCTCGCTCGCACAGATCCAATGACCGCGGCACTCAGGGATTGTAAACCTTTTACCTACTACTGTAAGGTTTGTTTTTGTTTGTTTGTGGTTGTGGTTTTTGATTGGCCTTGAGTCATGACATGGCTTACTTGACATAATTCATAATTTTTTAACGAACGACATTCCATCTCGGGATGCGTTAGTGATCGCTCAGTTTTCGGACAGTTATCTCAGTTATCTTAGTTTGTTGTTATTTGTTAGTTTTTGTTATCTTGTTTTAATTGTTAAGTGGTTTTGTTAAATTGTTGAGTTTACTTCACTGTTTTAAAATGGAACCAGCGCCGTCTACCTCGCGTCCATTCAAGGAGTTTGTTTCTCCGCGGAAGAAAAGAAAAATGTCTCACTTTAGTGAATCTGAGAAGGTAATGATTATTAACGTGTTTAAATACGTTAAAGAATCCTGGCCTGCTGATAAATATTCTTCAAAAATAGAAATGAAGGACAAAACAGCCGATATCTTGGGCATTTCGAAATCAGCAATATATCGTATTTTAAAAGAATATACCGAAACAGACACCGTCAAGCCAGCTGCATCACCGAAAAAACGTCTCTCATTAATTGAAAAGGTTGATAGCTTCGATAAATCGTGCATTAGACGAATAGTGCACAGCTTTTATTTAAAAGGAGAGTTACCTACAGCAAAAAAGGTGCTACATGTCATAACTGAAGACGAATCCTTACCAAACATGGGCTTGACATCGTTGAAAAAATTACTAAAACATTTGAAGTTTAAGTATGTGAAACGAAAGAGAAATAACGGGTTAATCGACAGAGATGACATAGCATTGTGGCGTATCAAATATTTGAAAAATATGAAAACTTACCGACAGCAACAACGACCAATATATTACTTGGATGAAACTTGGGTAAATGCGGGTAAGACTTATTTTTATTATTTACTGACTGACTTAAATCCATACTAATATTATAAATGTGAACGTAAGTCTTTCTGTTACCTTTTCACGCCTAAACGGCTGAGCTGATCTTGATTAAATTCAATATATATATTATATATACTTTGTAACATGAGGAAGGATATAGGATCGACAGACGCGATTGTGATCTCCTTAGATGTTCGCAATATCAAGTGGTTAAATGTTTAAACTTATGATAAATGTATTAATTTACTTTTCAGGGCACACTGTAGGCAAAGTGTGGGAAGACACTACAGTGAAGTCACGCAAACAAGCATTTTTGGATGGTTTGTCGACGGGTGCCAAGAATCCTACTTCCAAAGGTAACCGTCTAATCGTTTTGCATATAGGAGGTGAAAAAGGATTTGTGCCAGAATCAGAATTGGTTTTTGAATGCAAAGGTACAGGCGATTATCACGAATCGATGAATGCAGTCAAGTTCGAAAATTGGTTTCAAGCAATGCTACCGAGACTTGAGCCAAACGCAGTGGTCGTCATGGATAATGCCAGTTACCACTCAAGACGCCAGGAGAAAATCCCAGTTACTAGTTGGAAAAAGCAAGATATCCAAGAATGGCTTACATCAAAGCAAATTTCCTATGAGACAAACGAAACAAAAGTCCAGCTCTTGGAAAAGGTGAAAGATGTTAAAACCCAGTACAAATCGTACGTGGTTGATGAGATGGCAAAAGCAGTTGGTGTGGAGGTATTGAGATTACCTCCATACCACTGCGAATTGAATCCCATTGAACTAGTGTGGGCAGACGTCAAGGGGTATGTGGCCAGGAAAAATACGTCATTTAAGATGGCAGACGTTAAAAAGCTGCTCCAGGAGGCTTTAGGCAATATATCAGCAGAAAAATGGCAAAATTGCATCAGTCACGTAAAAAAAGAGGAATTGAAATTATGTAGTCTAGATGATAATATAGACAAAACGATTGATTCTTTTGTAATAAATGTGACAGGCGAGACGTCGTCGTCGGAAAGCAGTAACTCCGATACAGAGAAATCTGATTCCGGTTATTGTTTTTTTTTTTTTTTTTTTCTATTTTGTTATTAAAATTCATAATAAAGAAATAATTTATTTAATAAGCTAGTATTTTTTTTTCTCCTTCAAATATTATAAACTGCACTTTATACAAAAATGTTTGTGACCACTGTCAGTAGGTAAAGAGGTCATTGTACGAATTTCTTCCTGCTCCGCGACCGGACTTTAGCAATGACATTGTTGAGATTAATATTCTTAGAGTTCAGTGGCGAGTACCGCATGTTAAAGTATCCGACCGAGAAAGACTTTCGCTATTGAAATATTTAGAAAAAGACAAACCTATACAAATGGCTTTTAGAAATTGGGATC
Organism: Erannis defoliaria; assembly: GCA_905404285.2. Taxonomy (NCBI): domain Eukaryota; kingdom Metazoa; phylum Arthropoda; class Insecta; order Lepidoptera; family Geometridae; genus Erannis; species Erannis defoliaria. The sequence continues at coordinate 17,251,183 of FR990076.1, read as the reverse complement.
TATATGAATATCCCTTGCTGCCTAAAACTACAAAACATTCGTGGTCTGTTAAAACTGCTTCTCAGTTAGAAAAACCTAGGTATGTCATATTCGGCTTACAAACTAATAGAAAAAACAGCAAATCTCGAGATAGTTCCAAATTTGACCATTGCCATTTAACAAATGTAACTTTGTTTTTAAATTCTCAATATTATCCATATGATTCGCTAAACATACATTTTGATGAAAATAAATATAGTATATTATATGAATTATTCACAAAATTTCGCCAGTCTTGCTACAACATCCCCGCCGACCCATTGCTGAACATTTTACAATTTAAAGAGACAGCTCCTTTGTTTATAATAGACTGTTCAAGGCAAAACGAAAACTTAAAATCAGGACCAGTGGATGTGCGTTTAGAAATCGAAAGTTCCCAAGATATTCCTGCTAGCACTGCTGCGTATTGTCTTATTGTAAACGATCGCCTTGTTGAATACAAACCTCTTAGTAATACTGTTCGACGATTATCATGAAAACAATAGTAGATGTGCAAGGATTTAAAACGGATTATAACGAATTCATTTTAAAAGAAATAGCAATACAGGAAGATCAAAAAGTGATAGTTCTTCTATTTAAGCCCCCTTTCCCATTTTATAACTTAACAAAAACAGAAAAAAGACAGGTGTGTTGGATAGAGCGAAATAGAAAAATATTTTGGAAGGAGGGATTTCTACCATATAGTTATCATAAGAATTGTATTATTGAAATTTTAAGAAATAAAAATGTATATGTTAAAGGCTTAGAAAAAATTTTATGGCTAAGGAATATACTAAATGCCGATATTTTCAAAGACTCTATTAACGAGTCATGTATTTTTAATCTAGAGGATTATGATTGTCCTAGTTTGTTAAGTTTACATAAAAAGTATGAATCTTGTTCAGATATTTATCAATGTTTATACCACTCATCTTATTGTGCTCTAAAAAATGTTGTTTACATTCAAAAATGGTTATGTGAAAATAAATGTTTTTAAACAAAAAGGCTATCTTTTATTTAAATGTTCTATAATAAATGACAAACTAGTTATTTTAACACTTTTTAAGAGTTCCGTACAAAAAGGGTTAAATGAGAAAAATGTCTTGTATGTCCAAATTACATTAGTTTTGTAAAAGTTTGAAAGGATATAATATCAAAAAATTAAAACAATATGCATAATTATGCATAGGCTAACCTATCTATCGACCGCTGTTCAGTAATACAATACAATACCGTGATAAAGTCTCGAAATGAAAATCGTATCAGCTAACTGCATTGCATGCGTTAATACTGAACAGACTCGCTAAAGAAGCAGTCTGAACCTGTTGATAAACAAGCGTTCAGTAAAGTAACTGGCCGCGAATCGCCTAATAGCAGCCGTTGTGGGGGGATTGGGGGTTCTGCATCACATAGCTCGAGCGAAGCGAGAGATATGTGATGCAGAACCCCCAATTCCACACTACTAAAGTGCGAAGCCAAAAACTAAAAAAAAACTATCTAAGCATTAAAAAAACATTTTCAAGAAATAGGTACCCAAAGTGTGGACACTTTTATATATTCACTAGCTGTTACCCGCTACTTCGTACGCGTAGACGTCGCTCTGCCATCGGCCTCGCTACTATGACCGGCTCCAGAAACACAAAATTTCATCCAAATCGGTCCAGCCGTTTACTCGCCGTTTAAATCTTTCCTGGACTACGACGAACATTTCAAAACCAAAATCAGCTAAATCGGCCCAGCCGTTCTCGAGTTTTAGCGAGACAAACGAACAGCAATTGATTATTATATTTAAAGTATATACATACCTATAAATTATCCATATTCTTTTCTTCATTCCAGGGTCCAGGTTCGCAGTGCTAGCGGCGAAGGTGTTCCTTGTAAGGTTCTTCAGGAAGTACCAGACGAAGTGCCAGCTGACTTCCACCAAGCTGTGTCCTCGAGCCTTCATACTGAGGCCTGCTGACGGCTATAACCTGATTGTAGAGCCGAGGATTAAATAATTGTTGAAAACGAGTTCTTGTTTTCTTGTATCTTACGAACGAACGAACGAACATACATAAACCCGGAAAGATAAAAAAAATTGCCAGTCGTTGCAGAGTCGCTCTCTTCGCGGCTTAGTAAACAGTAAAATTATTGTGTTGCGCCCATTGAAATATATGTATTATATATGTACATAATAATTATCTGAATGGTACCATAACAGGGTAGATGGCTGATGTTTATATCGTTGAAACCAATAGCTTTGATGAAGAATTTAAGTAAATATAGTATGTTTATTGAAAAAATAATTTAAATCGGTTAATAATGTTCTGATATATGAGTGTTTAAAGTTTTTGTTAGAGACAACTCTGTCCCTTTCCCTCAAAACAAAAAATGACGTCACGCCTTACTTGTCAGAGTAGAATTTATATGGCGTACAGAGAAGTGACTCTGCCTAGCATGATATTAAAATACTTAGAAGTTGCTTATTTTTGATTAGATTTTGATTTTCTTTTCATTAATCAGTTATATTTATGTGCCACATTTTAATAGGACAATAAAAAAACCTGTCATCTAGCCTATTAAACGTAGATAAAAATACGTACCTAGTACATTTATATCGATGGCTGCGCCCTACACAGGCCCCTGGTATCAGATAAAAAAAACTCCGCCCGCTTGTACAAGCCGCCATTATGGCAACTCCTCCCCAGTATTAAGGGAGGTGCCTTCGTCCAGCAGTGGACGTCTTTTGGCTGTTCATGTGCGTACGTGGGAAATTTCCACCAGGTCCGAATAGGGCTTAGGTCGCATTCGTCTAGCCACCCGATAATAGGAACGGGCAGGTGTCGTGGCTCTTTTGTAGTGGTAGGGGTCTACTGCAGAGTCCACCTGGGGAAGTACCACACCTTTGCCAGTTATTCAACCGCCAAGCAGTAGTGTGCAAGCATTACTGTGTTCCGGTTTGAAGGGCGATGTAACCAGATAAATTACTGGGTATGAAGAGATTTAACATCTAATATCTCAGAGTGACGAGCGCAGTGCAGTGAGGCGCAGGATTGTGTTCGCAATTTTACAATTCTGGCACTGCTACTGTTAGTGGCAGGCGTGACGCTTACCACCAGGTCTTGCTCGTCTCGTCACTTGATAGAAAAAAGAAGAAAAAAAAACATTTGGCCCGCTTACATGAGTTTACATGAAATAATTTCACTATAATATTAATTTAGACAGAGAAACCTAAGCAAAGAAGTTTATTTTACGTTCCAATCAAACACGTATTTCAGTAGGCACCCATTTCGTTCTTGGTACTCCTAAATACTCTGTATCTTTGTATACAGAGTATATACACATACAGAGTTGTATTGATTGAATACTTACAACCTACCTACAGATAGAGTTATTTGCCGGCGCTATTCATTTGAGTTCGCGCTATTTAGGTTTCGAACGCAATTCCTATTCTGCGAAAATATTAATTCCATCGATGTGTCCGCTATAAATTAAGCCGATTGCTAACTGTTGGTATCGATAGCGACAAATAGGGCTATTTCATTTTAATTTAATGGTGTAAAATTATTGAATGGTTTATGTCGAGATCTGAGGTCGAGGTCTAAGGGTAAAATGCAATAAAAACGATAAACCTAGAGATGGACTCACGCGCTATAGGTCATACCAGCCAAAATTATAATAATTATAATACACTTTAAAAAAAACAACCGACTTCCTGGATGACATGTTCATATCGTATGCTCGCTACGTACCTAAAACGCAGTGTGCCTAAACCAAACGCGAGGTAGGCATATTGAGATTTAGGTCCATTGATTTTTAGTTCAGAAGCAAGATAGACCCTGTGAGATTATTAGATTAGATTATTCCAGTGATTTTGATTTAAAAACCAAACTACTCAAAGATTATGAAAGATGCGCCATCGCGTAAACGTTTGACAATTACCCCCGCGCCGTATGTTTACGAGTTGCGTCGGAGTGCGAAAGAAGATAGCACTTTTATGAGAGCAAAAGGGATAGCGCGCGTCTCAGTTAGTGAGCGCAGACAGGCGAGACAGTCCATAGCCGTCTTCAAGGGCCCATTTTAGGGCGCGATCTGACATATCTCCCTCCTTATACATATATATAATATCATTGAAACTACTGAATTGATTTCGATAAAATTTATATGGGACCACCTCTAAAGTATCACCTATTAAACAAAAAAGAATCATCAAAATCAATTCATAATAGGCGGAGTAATCGCGTAAAATATATTAAAAAAAACTAATTGAGAACCTCCTTTTTTGAAGTCGGTTGAAAATCTAACCTGTTGTTTGAAATACTGAATAATGGTTGAAGCGCGTATTAGATTAGCAACGGAAACCTATACATAGGTATACAAAATTTAATTATAAGTAAAGCATTTCCTTACTTAAAGGCTTAGGATATTTCCCACAACCTTTACCGTTTTTTCATCACACTTGCTCGTAAAGTGGATCTTATATTACATCGGTTTTAGGCTCATAATCCAAGCTATTATGCACACGTGCTTTTTACTTTACTTTACGGCACATGGTGCTACCCGCTAAGTATAACCCAGTAAAGTCAAGTTTGTACGTGACTGCAATTAGACGTATGTATACGAAGCACTCTTAATATAGCCGGGTAATACTTACAGTTTTTTTGTAATACCAAAAAAGAGTTCTTATGCCGCTGAAGTAAATGTCAACCTGCGCGCGCATTACTGATTTGGGCGCCATTTTCCGCAAATGTTTGTTGACGTTTTCGGTGTGTGGTTGATTATTATCAAAAAAAATTGTTTTTTCCTCGCAAGTGTGACGAAAACAGTCGTATGAAACTCTTGTGCTATGTTTCAATACACTCTCGGCTTCCATATCGCGCTCGCCTGCGGCTCTCGCGCATAATACCGCCTCTGGTATTATGCGCGATGACCAACATAGCACACTTGTATCATAATGTACTATTAAATCATTAGTTTGTTTTATAGTAATTGGAATAGACGTGTTCTAGTGTTCTAGAGTAAAAACAAAGAATGAGCAAATATAGCGTAAAATGCCCTCAATGGAGGATGATAAGAAAGACACATCAGCACACAGATCGGCAGAGACTGCGTATCTCAACGATTTGGCTCTACTTTCTTGATTTGTACAGTAATGCTAGGGCTTCACCTGCGTGTAATGCCATAATTTAGCGCGGTATTTCATACTGTACGCTGTTATGGCCGGGTGTTAGCACGCTAATAGGTTAGTGGCATAATTAACGTCGTTAGGCGATATTCAAAGTCAAATGATAGTGTGGCCAACCATGTAGCGCATTGTTTAATGCATCATTTATTACACGTTAATTATTTCGATAACTAGACGTAAAGCATCACGCAGGTGAAGCCCTAGCATAAGAAAGACAGGGCAGCACTCAGATCGGCGTATTACAACGATTTAGCTCTACTTTTGATTTGTATTGTACTTCCCAAGAATGGTACTCACTGGTCTTCCCTGTGTCCTATCTGAGAGTTTAGGTTTTTTGGTCGACGTGTTCCATCCTCAGTCACACCTTTGCTTACCAGACCACCATGCGGGTCAGTGGCCTAACGTAGAGAACAATTTGCAATTTAAAAAAAACTGGTTTTGCTTATAATTATTATTATTATAGGTAGATGTGATTGGTGTAAACAATCAGTGTTGCAATAGTTGGTTAATTTAATTGTCTAATTTAATTGTTATTTTCTTTTATGCGGTGCTTCCTTCAAAAGATAGCACATTTAGCTTAATTAGATTACATGATTATGGTGTTACAATTAATGTAGTTATCTATGTGAACCTAAATAAATAAATAAAATAAAATAAATTAGGCTGATTATAAAGACATTACCAAAACAAATAAACGACTTACGCTAATAACAAGCCACGGAAGCCAGCGAGCTCATCTGAAGTGCAACGAAATATGAAAATTGCTAAAACAATGGAAAGCGCGGAAGTTGCCGCGGCAGTGTCCCCACGACAGTGCAGTATGCGCAGTAAGGATTCCTTTTCCTATTTAATAAACATGATAGAGTTTTAAGAAATAGGTGTGTATGAATGCACAGGAAGTGCGACGCCAAGTCCTCTTCGGAGGGATAAGAAAAAAAAAGGTGTGTGTGCTTCTGCTTACAGAGTTTTGGCGGGAACGCGAAAATAATGTCGCAGCGTCGCCGCGTTCACCGCGTTGTATTATAATTTTTTCACACCACGTGTTTTTTTATAAGTCCGAAGAAATCTTTACTAAAGTACTTAAAGCCAAGTTAAGCCATAGTAAAGTTGCCACGTTTTTACAAGGATGTGAACTTGAACTTGACCGCGATTAACTGTGTGACTTTGACTGTGATTGATCCTCGTTTGACTGGAATTCTTTAAAACTTTGAAATATACAAATGCAGATAGTTCGACGCTATATTCCTCTTAGACTAGAAAGATCTTGCGTCTTTTATTTGCTCTTTTAAGCGGCATTTGACATTTCGACGTGTACAAGGAGATATGGGACTATAGGCCACCTGCTTAAGGGAAATATCCTAATCCTTTAAATGCTTGTTCATAGAATCCCATACTGCCAATACGGTGAAAGAGGTTATGGCAGCCTGCACAATGCGCGTTATTTCATTTATTTAATGAGCCACAGTGGAAGCACGGCTTTAGAATTTGTTTGCGATGAATGTTGGGACCATAATGGCATAATGGGAACTATGGTAGGTGAAATGGGGCATTGTCAGGTGACTTTCACTGTTGGAACTTCCTTGTGCGGGGATGAATGCGATGGTTGATGAGGTGGTTTAAGTACCTACCTAGCTGTCTGTACAGTGGTGCTATAAATAAGATTATAGGTTAGGTATAGGTATACGTTACTTCAAAGCTTAGGACATTTTCCATAGGCAGGTGGCCTAGTGATTCAAATACTGATACTGATAAAAACTGATATTGACAGAATCGCTTATTCTGTCAAAATTAAATTATGTAGATATGGTTTTTGGTCCGCGATTATTAAGTAAAACAAAGAAGCTTGTGCAGAGGGTGCAAAATGCTTGTGCCCGTTTTTGCTTTGAAATTCCGTTGAGGTCACATGTGACCCCATTTCTCAATAGGCATTTTCTTTTAAAAATGTCGCATCGCCGTAAGCTACACCTGGCGTGTCTCATGTTTGGCATCATTAAGTACAAAACTCCGAGTTATCTATACGACAAGTTGTCCTGGAAGTCGGTCACTACCCTAATCGCCAATGCTCGACGCAGCTCATGACGGAGCGGCACGGTTCTGCCGCGTTTCGTGGTAGCTTCCGTTACGCTGCGACTAAGTGCTGGAACAATATTCCACCGCCAATAAGGAACCTGCAAAGTATTCAAGGTTTTAAACTTAAGCTAAAAAAAGTACTTCATGTTCATTTGTTCATCAAAAGGGCGAAGAATCTATGAGAAATGACACTAGTGTTATTTAACGTGTTTACATTATGTCGTACATACCTTCCTCTATTATAATTATATTATATCTATTAGTTATTAGTATCTACTTACTCTTGTATAATATCCTTTTTTTTTTCGTCATGTTTGTATACAAAATTATTTCACTGTTATATTTCAATTTCACTCACCACTATCAACTGTGTATGTCTGTTCAACTTCACTGTTGTATTTCAATTATTGTGCAGTTTTAGTTTCAGTGTTTTTCTTATCGCGATCTATAATTTTCCTTGTGGGTAGTCTGCAGCTAATGCATTATAGTGTTAAGTGTTACCATGCTGAATAATGCTTTGAACATAAGTAAAAAAATGTAGTTGTATGTGTTACTACGGTTTTGTTTTTGTTATTTGTAGTGTCAGTTTATTAGCTTGCTAATAATTTTATTTACCTCATTGTACGTCTGATGTTTCCTTAATTGGCATACTGCCGTACGTCAATTACATAGTGTGCCGACCGTAAATACAAGCGTGCGTGACGTCACCTGCCGGGCCTAACGGAAGACCAGCGCTGGTTGCTTGCAACCGGTACCATGCTGAGTTGGGTCCGATTTGTGGCAGAAGTAAATGAACCACTTAACATTTTATTTACTTTTACTGTTGTATTATTGTTACCAGTGTTTATTTATTCTTTGCCATAAATAAATGATTGTCTATGTCTATGTCTATGTCAAACTTCCCATACTTCCTAGTAGGAACTAGGCCAAAATGTCACATGCCTTTTACTACAGGACAAGAGACGTGGTACTACTGGTAGTAATACTGGTAGTACCGCGGGCAACAAACGAGAAAGACGGCCCATTAATCTACTGTAGATACTCCTTGGATATACCACGGACACAATAACGTTTTAACAATGAGTATCGGCGGGGAAAAAATCATGTCACCGCATTATACCTATTTTCCAAAACTTGTGTTTTTTCTATTGTTTATAACGGGTGGTTTTTATTCATTAGGTGCCGATTTACGAGTACGAGTGCGGGCAAGCAGGGCTAGCATGCGCACCGCGAGAAAGTTTTCTCGATTCTTAAAAACAGGACAAGGCTACGAATCTGCATAAGTATGTCTCGTTTTCGCACGACATAAAGACACGACAACATTTTCTCCCGGTGCGCATGCTAGCCCTGCTGGTGATTGATTGTGGTGAAACATCACCTCTCGTATTGTTTTCAAAACTCCGTAAAAGCTTCTAGTAAAGTCGTCCAAGTTTATTAGGGCATGACTATGACTTGATTGTAGCTGACTATGATTTTATGGCTTATTTGACCTTCGATCCTAACGAAAACTTGAAAAAAAAAATACCTATGTTACATGAGTGACCATGACTACCAGTGAGAGTAGAATGCACAAAGTGCAATGCCAAATCCAAGATGAAGAAGACAAAAACAATGGTCAAGTGGTGGAACTGGTTCCTTAATATCAGAAAACTGAATCCCGATTCTGATTCATTGTAATCGACATCTCTGATGCAGGCTCACTTCACTTTTAATTAAATTGTCGTCTCGTGGCATGAAAACTCCGAATGAAAATTGGTTGCTATTGTTGAAATGTTGGGCTGTTTTTGTTTGCAATGATGGCTGACTACTTTAAAAAAAAGAAAGATTCTTTGTTCGACTGTATGTAGGTATGTTTTTTTTTAAATATATGTTCATCGATTTCTCCGTCAATAAAATTGTGGAATGATTTTAAAAAATATTTTTTTATTTGAAAGGGTATACTCTACTCTCGAGGTGGTCCCATATTAATTTGAAGTCAGTTGTTTTGTTTTTAAAGGTTAGTTGTTAGGTACCTAGGTATACTTGTCGGCGGCGCGCGAGGTACGAATCCCATGAGATAAGTTACTTTGGTGTGAGTTTAGTGAGCTTGGAGAGGCGACCCTAGTTATAATGAATTTACCTACCTACTTGACGGAGAGACAATTCACAATGGTAGAAATCTTTTGACGATTACTAAGATGCAAAGTGAGAATTTTTAGCACTTGGGGATAAGGCGTTCCGTAATGTAACGAATGCTATAGCTCTCAACGACTACCCAGACCCACATTCTAACCTCCTTTCTTCAGTCCTTGTCCTTCAGTCCGCCTCGTTTACTGAGCTCCTCGACAACCTTGCAATAGTAACCTCTTTCTCTCGCCAACATTGCTGATTGCTCGCCGCTATTCTTGTCCATGTGCTTCTACAGAACTTCCTGATGGTGTCTCCCTAGCTCCCTACCTTTGGAATGGTCTTCCGCTACAAGCAGTTTTTTTTTTGGTGGGAACGTGTTAAAAATCATGTTGCTGCATAGTAATTGTCTTCTTGGGCGTAATAGTGTTTAAATTTTTTTGTTGTTTCCTTCATAAGCTGCCGAATTACTTACCTACATGTCTTTTCCTGTTGTTTTCAAAATTCCATAAAAGTTCGATTCAAAAGCTTAGTAAAAAGTTCACTAGGGCATGACTTGGACTTGACTGTGACTAGAGGCATGTGACAATTCGACCTAGTTCATACAAGGAGGTATGGGTTTGTACCACTTGGCTATTACGTAAGGGAAATGTCCTAAGCCTTACCTTAAACTTAGATTGTAAATGTTTGTATTTGTAATGGACGTGCGAGCGCTAACTACCCACACCTACAGTATTTTATTTTTTAAATTTATTTATCGAATCTTAAAATCTATCAAACAATATTTTTTCTATTGTCTAAAAACCTACTTTAGGTTTGTGTAGACAATAAATCCTCGACAATCTAGAAAATAATAATTATTAATCTAGAAGTTGCCTCTCGTTCTCGTAACTCTTGTCTCGTGGCTTTGATTATATACCCGGGAGCTAGTTCCTCCGAGTCTTGTGGCCGGCATATATATTTTTTCCTTTTTTCATTTTTCACAGCACGTTTGTGCATTGTGCCAGTTCTCAAGTTTTCAAGTTTACATTTTTAAAACGGGGAAACGCACAATTATGTTTTGTGTTTTTGTAGTTAAGTGTCAAATACCACAACTACCTGTTTACTGTTTGTATAATTTTGTATGGAACGCGAAAAAGTCATGATGTTGTATTATTTTCCAAAACTTGTGTTTTTTCGAGTGCTAATGCATAAAAATGGCGTATTATTCATTAAATTCTAATTTACGCGCGCGAGTGCGGGCAAGTGATATATAGTGGTAAAACATGTCTTTTCGTGTTGTTTCCAAAACTCCGAAGAAGCTTGTAGTTAAGTTACCACGGCTTTACTAAGGCACAAAGAATAATAATATTAGATCTTTGTTAGGGCATGACTGGACTTGACTGTGATTAAGACTATTTTTGACCTGAAATTCAACAAAAACTTATAAGGTACTTGACACTGGTATATGAACAGAGTGCGACGCCATAATCTTCTCAGGAGGAAAGAAGAAAAAAAAGTGTCAAACAGCTGTCTGTCATTTAAAATTTTATGTTTGCCGCGAAATATTTGCTGCGTTCCGTAATGCGCTAAAAGTGATAATATTGCGAATCCGACCAAAGTCAGAAGTATTACTCAATCAAATCAAAGCCCTTGTATTTTGTGACTATTACATTTGGTCGGATTCGCGATATTATCGCTTTTAGCGCATTACGGAACGCAGCAATTGTGAATGTGAATTTGTAAAGACTGAAGAGAAGACTCAAGACAGTGTGATTTTTGTGATTGATGTGCTTACTTGTTTGCGATATTTTACAAGTAACTTTGCTGTGAATATAATGTCTCCTCTTTAAATCTGGCGTTTACTAGATATACTAGCAAATCTACCGGCTTGTTTTATATGTTATCCCAAATCTTCACTTCTGACTAGACTTCAGTTTTACGAAGTCAAACTCATGCCTAACCTTACACAAAATCTTATAAAAATGTCGAATATGAAAACTATATCGAACGCAGCACGCGTAACAAGCAGGAGGCCTTACCGGGTATCCATAGAAGGCAACATTGGCTCCGGAAAATCTACCTGTATCAAACACTTCGACAAATATCAGAACGTCGAGAAACATTCAGTAAGTCTTAGAATTTATATGATAAGTGCACTTCCCTTCCCTTTATAAATAGCTTAGCCACTGTAGTGTCACTAAAAATACACAAGAAGGTTATTTCCAGGTTGCGAATAACCTGTTCCACATGAACTTGGCCTTCAGGTATTTGTTTTCTGGCACCGATTGTTATTTATCGCTTCACATAACACTAGTATATCTCCAGCTTAATTATGAACCTTTTAGCAGTGTCTATATATCTGTATTGCCTTTACAGGGTGTAGGTTTTCCAGCCACTATCCACCAAACTAATCTTTCATTTATTTAATGATGAACAAGCAGCATTTGAAGTGTAACACTACCACAATTCAGTATTTGTTAAGATTACCCTCACCCTTCTTCTCCATTAATCTTGGTTTTTTTTTTAATGCTTGAATCTTATGATGAATTAACTAACTTCTTTTTTTTATATTAACTTCTAAATAACACATTTTACAGGAACCAATCAAAGAGTGGCGAGATGTGAGTGGTCACAACCTCCTCAGCTTACTCTACAGTGACCTCAACAAGTGGACATTCTCGTTCCAGCATTATGTGCATCTGAGCCGACTAAAGATCCAGACCAGCCCTCCTTCCAACCCTAATGTTACTGTTAAAATGTTCGAAAGGTAATTTTTTTTTAAATATTCAGCAATTTAAAGTGTGTTTTGGTCCAATATTAAGGGAAAATATGGAAGAAGCTTAATCTGGCAAGTTCACAGATTAATTAGAACGAACTAGTCGTAGTTTCCTGCAGAAAACCCGAAATGAACTTGTAAGTCCTTGTTTGACCACCATCTTCCCTGTGCCTGACAATATAAAGATGCTGGTCTAAGATGAAGTATGCAGACATTAAAGATTTACTCTGCCCTTGAAAACAGCTAGATTAGAAGTTATAGATTACCAAGGAGCAAAAAGAATTTAAAAAATGTTGTTAAAATATTATAAAAGTATTCTATCAGCTATCTGGTTTCCATTGTACAAGCTTTGCTTAGCTTGGCGCTAGATGGCGCTGGGTGAAAAAGTACACGGGTATTTTATTTATTTATTAAGCCTTACAAACCAATTGCTAAGTTATCTGGTATCATTGCAGGTCAGTTCAAAACAGCAGGTTCTGTTTTGTTGAGAATGCTAGGAGGCAGAACTTCCTCGAGGATCCACAGTACCAGACTCTGCTCACTTGGTACGACTACACTGAGAAGTGCCTCGATATCAGCTTAGATCTAATTGGTACGTAATACGTATAATGGCCTTATCTATTCTGTCCCATTTAAATTAATTACCTAAATAAATGTTGGTGGACGTTTCACACAACGCCACCTAGCCCCAAACTAAGCAAATGTGGAGACGATAAGAGAGAGAAAACTATGAGAACCAGATAGCTGATAGAATACTTGTATACTTGGGTAACAAGATGGGAAAATTACCATGATTATGTTGTGAAACAAACTCGATATTACAGCGCCATTAATAACAAACTACCCTCTTTCCAAGGGCGGATCCAGGTCAAGGGGGGTCATGGGGGTCATGACTCCCCCCTGATGGGTGTAGGTCGACTACTGATAGCTTTTGTAGTTGTAATGGAATTGGAGCCTGATTGCTAACTAGATCTCGACTCGAGTAAATGACCCCCCCTTGACATAAAAGCTGGATCCGCCCTTGCCTCTTTCTAAGTCTTTTACTATGATTCACTGGAAATCAAACTCGAACCTAAGTCTCGACAAAACACACTATCACTGTACCAAAAAATCCGGAGCTCATTGCACAATATAGTCACGGAAATATTCCGGAAATAATCATAGATTTGTAATGAACAACCATGATAACTAAAAACAGTGTTTCATCATCAGCCCGGAGACATCCCCTGTGGAGCGAAGGCCTCCCCCTTACACCGCCACACTGTACGACAACCTGCCATTTGCATCCACCGGTTGCCCGCGACTTATACAATGTCGTCGGTCCACCTAGTGAGAGGCCGCGCCTACACTGCGTCTTCCAGTTCGCGGTCGCCACTCAAGAACCTTCCTTCCCCATCGGTTGTCAGTTCTTTGAGCGATGTGGCCTGCCCTTTCCCACAAACAAAACAGTGTTTAAACAAACAAAAATGCTTGGTCGAAGGTGCAAATTTTAATTATGAAAAAAAATAATAAAAAAATGTGAGTCATTTTACACACAGCGCCATCTAGCCCTATACTAAGCAAAGCTTGTATTATGGAAATCAGATAGCTTGTATGCTAATTATTTTTTCGTAAATACATACTACACCCAGACACAGAACAAACATCTATGTTCGTCACATAAATTTTTGTCCTGGGTGTGGATTGACCCATACACTACAGCTCTGAAGGCAGACATGCTACCAACTGAGCTATAAGGCTGTCTGAACTTTAAAATTGTGGGCTTCACTGCATTATGAGAACTCTTGCCTAGTTTATAATTATCCTTTGAACAGAATATAATGTATAGTATCTCAGAATGCATTTAATTTTATTAGAAATGACTTCATATTGTATGTTATCAAAAGTGTTTCTTTGTGACCAAAGATATTCAAATCTATGGACTCTAGATCAGTGGTGTCGTTATAAGATCTTATTTAAGGTCTATTCATGTTATTAATTACTTTCAGTTTATTTGAGGACTACGCCCCAAGTTGTTTGGGAACGGATGTTGAAGAGAGGCCGGGCCGAGGAATCTGAAGTTCCTTTAGAATACTTACAACAGGTATTAAAACAAACAGTAGAATCTCCGTATTAGCTGGATAGTCAGTCGGGCCTGATGCAAGTTGGTCTCTGGGTTCGGGATTCACAAATGCCATCACATTGCTTCTTTCACAATGTATTCATCTTCATCAAAGAAGAAGTGGTATCCTAATTCAAAGTGGGGGCTGCACTGACGTCCCGTGCGGGGTGTTGTGCATCCCCTATACCAGCCTACCCAAACCAGCACAGCGTGAAATATCAGAACACGGCCTTGGATCGCTGGCATATTTTTTTTTTTTTTTTTAATACAATCAAGTGACGAGACGAGCAAGGCGTTCGCCTGGTGGTAAGCGTCACACCTGCCACTAACAGTAGTAGTGCCAGAATTGTGAACTTGCGAACACAATCCTGCGCCGCACTGCACTGCGCTCGTCACCCTGAGATATTAGATGTTAAATCTCTTCATACCCAGTAATTTCTCTGGTAACATTGCCCTTCAAACCGGAACACAGTAATGCTTGCACACTACTGCTTGGCGGTTGAATAACTGGCAAAGTGCCACTACAAATAAGCAAGCTATATTGCAAACAGTGGTATAATTTTTGTATGTAAATTCTCAAAGTTTTGTAACGTGTACTTATAAACAGCATTAACAAAATTATAATTGGACTACGTTTTTACTCATTGAAAAAAAAGCCTAGAAAGGTAATTGGATGTGATGGATACTATAGGCGCATCATCTGACTTTATTAAACGTGAGTAATCCGTATAAATAAACCAATATTCAAAAATAAATTTAAAATAAACGAAGCAAAATACGCAATTTCGTTTACTTAAGAATAATTGGAAGACATAGTTTTTCCTGTTATTTTGATATTTTAAAACAAGCTTCTGAACTGATTTTGATCAAATTTCTATGTGACCAAAAAAGTCTCTCAAAGATCCTAAATCTTAAAGTAAATCCTCCCAAATATTAAAAATGAAATAAATCTGTTTATGAATTATAATGGAGTTCTGAGGTGAAAAATATTTAAAATTAAAATAGAGAATTAGCTCCTTTTTTGAAGTCGGTCAAAAATGTGTCAAATCCATGCCAGTTTTCATAGTAAAACATAATAATTGTAATTACAGGTCCACGATTCATACGAGGCCTGGCTGAATTCTCCCGACGTAGGCTGTGAAGTGCTCACTATTGATGCGAACAGGAACTTGGAGGAAGTCATAGAAGATTTGGAGAGATACACCTACAAAATACTCGGCGGTAATCACACTAACTGATGGGAGTATATGCAGTTAGCCAAAAGGGCGAAAGAGCTTGGTTAACAACTTAACAAGATGATAATATATTACTACAACAACCATAGATTTGTCAACCCAGAATAGTTAGTAGCTTAACTAGGTGGAAAAGATCGGGATAGTTCACCGATGATGCACCCCAAGCTTACAACTCTGTGTAAGTTTCACTAGTTGACTTTTTATATTTTATAACAATAGTTTAATTGTAAATGTATAAATGACTTGTAAGATGTTTTATGACATTATAACAATAGTTTAACCGTCTTATGCATAAAACACCAAAAAGTATTTCAAACCAATTTTTGTTAAAAAGTGTTTTGTCTTCTTTTTTCAAACACAAACCGTAGTTCGAAAGAAATTTGACAAAACACTTTTTAACTAAAATAGGTTTGAAATAAGTTTTAGCGTTTTATGCATATGACGATAAGAATATAATTGTAAATGTATAAATGACTTCTAAGATGTTTTATAACATTATAACAATAGTTTTTTTTTTTATGAATATAATTGTACACGACGGTATAAATGACTTGTAAGATGTTTTATGACATTATGACTGTGCTTTTGCTATGTAAGTTTTTTTGTTCGTTTTTTTAATGCAGCTTATTTATTTGTAAATAATATAATATTAATATTATAAAATGTGTTGATGCAACGCTATTATGATGATTCAATAGGTAGTGACCGTAGTATTGATATAATGCTTGCTACCTCGATTAAAAATAAAAATAATAATTATAGGTATAGAAGTAGATGAATATTTAAATAAAAAATATATTATAACTGAGACAATAATAGTTTATTTATCACAAAAACATAATTTATTTTTATTCCCTAGTTTTAAGTCCTATTTTACAAAACTTCCAGGTTGTTTTCAAACTGCTTCTAGGCGATGATATTGGCAGCCTTTGACGTAATAGTACCTCTTCTATACCAACTGTGCTGATAGTTTCATTTGTATGACAAGTCAAACTTGCTAGTACTTCAACTCTTGTCTCTTGGCAAACATCACATTTGCCAATTGACAAGAGTTGAAGTACTAGCAAGTTGGACTCATCATCATGAAAAATAATTACGGCACTATAATATTATAGCGCCATGGCAAACGTTTACAGAAATTTATAGGAGTGCCAATATGTACAGTTAATAATTTTAGATACTATTATGTAATACAGGGTACCTATATTACATAATAGTATCTAAAATTATTAACTTATGTAATATAGGGTACCTCTATTACATAAAAGGAAATGGATGATTGGAAAATATACACATCCCACAAGCTAGCCATCGAAGCTGCGAGGTACTAGTAAGTCTATGTCTATACTAACCTTTTTCACAATAGTAAAGCTTATAAATGTTTGTTCGAGATAGTCTTTAGAGCTAGCGCTCTCATTTACGTAAATCTTGCACCAAACTGCACCACCTGCACACTACTGCAGGAGAAAAGAGACATATTGCGTGCAGTAGACATTTTAGGAAAGGGACATTCTGCGACGGAGCCCAATAGACAGCTACACCATCCCAGAGTACTAGCTATAATTATTTAACTCCATATAATATGTAACACCAAATATAATAATTTATTATGATCTACATCAATGTGGGGTCAGTTATAGCTGGTATGAAACAACAAGCATTTTAGTTGTTCCGATCCGTATTGTAAAATAGCCCTTAAAATACTATTAACTAGCAAATCTCATCCGTCTAACGGTAAAGGTGGTCTGCTCTGATGTTGGAAGCGATCTCGCTCTCCCACTTGTCTCCGTTCGAGAGGAGCTTCTCCTTGTTGTACAGAAGTTCTTCGTGGGTCTCTGTCGAGAACTCGAAATTGGGGCCTTCCACGATCGCGTCTACTGGGCACGCTTCCTGCAAGTTAAAATTAAACGTATTTTAGATAGATAGATTAACTCTTTATTGCTTACACCAAAGAAACATACATACAAAGGATTAAATAAATTAAATATTAGTGCACAAATGGCGACCTTATAGATAAAAGCGATCTCTTCCAGGCAACCTTAACCTTAACCATGATAGGCTAGCAGAACTTGACTTTTAAAACTTGCGATGAATTCCCACACAAACCTAATGAAACATTTGTCTCATTTCACATAATAGTAGATGTGTATGATGTAGATCATAATACTACTAAGAATAGTTATGTAATTATAATAAAAAAACAAATACACAAAGTATAAAACCATAGCTATCTAAAAAAAACAAATCTTTTCTAATGATTATTTTTAGTTGAATAATTTTTGTAGTTACGTACGGATTTTCATACAGTTTTGTGAAGGAACACATTGTAAGGAAACTTGCATTATATCCAGAAAAGAAATTCGATGGTGTATGTGAATTCACCAAACGGCAAAGGCTGGCATGGTGTATATGGTCTAAACACCTATTGAAGCCGATATACCCAGCAGTGGACTATTAATTAATATTGTAATGATGATTTTATCTATAGATACAGTAAACTATATAATATATAATAGGATAGATGACTGATGTTTATATCGTTGAAACCAATAGCTTTGATGAAGAATTTAATTAAATATAGTATGTTTATTGAAAAAAATATTTTAATCGGTTAATAATGTTCTGATACATGAGCGTTTAAAGTTTTTGTTAGAGACAACTCTGTCCCTTTCCCGCAAAACAAAATATTACGTCACGCCTTACGTACTATGGCGTACAGAGAAGTGACGTCACGATTTGCTGTTTCGCCTCTGTCTAGCATGATATTAAAATGCTTATAAGTTGCTTATTATTGATCAGATTTTCATTTTCTTTTCATTAATCAGCTATATTTATGAGCCACATTTTAATAGAACAATAAAAAAACCAGTCATCTAGCCTATTATACTATGTATAACAGTAAACTATATAATTATTAATAAAATATTGTCTATTATAGGCCAAGGTTGTTGTGCATTAGATATGAGTGTGTAAGTTGTTTTTTTATAAACAACATGTACATATTAAAAAGAGTTGTACATATAAATAGTATATAAGTAATCTATCAGCTATCTGGTTTCCATGTTACAAGCTTTGCTTGGTTTGGGGCTAGATGGCGCTGTGTGAAGATGTACAGCGATTTAATTTATTATTATTTTTAGATTTATAAGCCTTGATAAAACACAATGTGCACAAGCCAAAAGGAAATTATTGTTGTAAGCACTGACCTGGCAGAATCCACAGTAAATGCACTTGGTCATGTCTATGTCGTACCGAGTGGTCCTTCGGGACCCGTCCTTACGTTCCTCTGCTTCAATGGTGATGGCCTGCAATTTCACACTATTACTAATTTGTTTGACTACACCTTCACTTAACTTCAGGTGAGCTGAGGCCAAACACCTAGCATGTCAAGCTTAAGAAACAATTAATGCCTAAATTATACAAGATTGTAAACATAATTTTATAAATTGATAGTTATATTGGTAATTTGATCAGTGGCCTAATTTTTTAAAATAAAGTCATCTTATCTGTCTAGCAAATAATGGCATCTAAACCCACCCATTGTGTCCCAGTATGTCAACTAGTGCCACAAATAGATTTATAAACTAAAATTTGCACTTCCACTAGATGACAGCATGTTTACTAATTTTATAGAGTAGTGAAGCTCATAATATCAGGCATTACTTAGTTATATGGTATAGGTCAGCTCAAAAGCCTTAATGTCAGAGTTAACACACCACTGTTAATCTATCTATCTATCTATCTATCACTGGGTCTCTACAGAGTTCATCAAGACTGAATGCCTTTGTAAATGCCACTCGCAGTCACTCATCTAATGGCTGATGAGATTGTTCATTGCTTAGTTTCAGTTAATGAGTCAAGAAGCTAGAGCTCTACAAGTATTTAGTGGCCAAACACCATTGAGCTAATATCTAAAGAGTGTCACAATCTCTAAGTGAAAACAGTCAAAAAATGACCGAGTGCCGTTGTACATAGCTATATGTGCATGATATAGTTTACAATTGTTCGAATTTAGATGTTATGTCGCTTGTATAGGGTTCAATGTATGCTTGAGCGCTTGTCTTATAGTAGTTCAAGTCTTGGCACGGACATTTTTTTTGCATGTTTGTGGCATCATAGATATTAGCTCAATGCCAAACACAGATCAATTTCCATTAAAAAAAGGCTGGAAAATATGTTTCAATAAGAACATCACCTGAGCAGGACAGATAGCTTCACACAGTTTACAAGCGATGCATCTTTCCTCGCCAGATGGGTATCTCCTTAAAGCATGCTCTCCACGGAACCTCGGAGAAAGAGGCCCCTTCTCAAACGGGTAGTTGATGGTAGCTGGCTCCTGGAATGGTAACAGTATATTTTGAATTATTTTATCAGTATTCAAACTTTAGGGAAAGTATTAATTTATAAGATAAAGATTCATTTATTTGCATTACACGAAGTAGATGTATTATATTTTTTTTAGTTTTAATTTAATTTTAATCATTGACTTTAACAAAGAACTAAAGGCTTAGGACATTTCCCTTATGTAGATGCCTAGTGGTACAAATTTTCCATACCATCTAGTATGAAATAGGCCATGTCACATGCCTTTAGTAACC
Organism: Erannis defoliaria; assembly: GCA_905404285.2. Classification (NCBI taxonomy): domain Eukaryota; kingdom Metazoa; phylum Arthropoda; class Insecta; order Lepidoptera; family Geometridae; genus Erannis; species Erannis defoliaria. Next base: position 17,231,130 of record FR990076.1, on the reverse strand, counting down.
ACCTTTTCATACCTTGAAAATGTGACCAAGTGTAACAGCAAAGCCTCTAGCTAGCTCTGTCCAAAACAGGGTTTGTGCTGCTCTATCTGTCATCTCCTTCATAGCCATGTTAGGGTCCTCACCATTTACATACATGTAGCCCGGAACATTTGGTGGGTAAACCTTTTCTACTTTGTCGGATGGCGTACTGTATTGAGCGTGTCGGGCTATCATACCACCGGCACCAGTCGCTCTAACTGAAAATGATAATAGCATCATTACCATAAATGAAATTGTATTTTGGGTCATGCTATACTATACTATACTTCATTGCATACATGCTTATTACAAAGAACTCAGTAGGAATCAATTGGCACGATATACTGAGGTGCAATCGAGATAGAATAATACAAATAAGTAATAGTAATCAGCTGGTAAATACGCAATATAGGTTATAAATAACATTGCGTAACAACTTCTTATAAAACACTGCTGCGAGTAAATAAATAAGCTTTCCACATTACAAAATCTAGTTACCTCTAGAGGACACTGAAAATATTTTCGCTAACGACATTTTAAGTAAAAGCTCTGCTATAAAACAGAGAAATTATTTTGTGGTTGAACGAAAACAAATCGAAAACGAAAATCGATTGTATTTCGTTTGACTTGTTGTTTTTAATAGTTCCTGGCCATGGATACTAGTCTTTCAGCCGAATACATTTTTCTTCATCGATCCTTCTTTCTCCCCGCGCCTGACCTACGCTGCCCCGGCATGGTACGCTCTTGCTCGGCCAGCCAAAGGAAACGACTACAAGTGGTCCAGAACGTCTCCTTGAGGATGATCTCGGGAGCCGGCCGGTACGTACGCAATGACGTCATCGCCCGGGACGTGCATATGGAAACGGTGGGGGAGTTCGTGGTTCGTTTGTCGCGCGGTATGTTCGACCGCGCAGACAACGCACCACACCCCCACCTCAACAACATTGCGCCGCACCATGCACGTCCCCCTGACGTACGTACATGGCGTGCTCTCCCTCGAGATCTCCTCCTGGCTGGCCCGGAGGAGGGCGAAGAGGAGCAAGCGGCACAGAGGGAAGAGGCCCTCCAACGATGAGGCCAACGACCCATCGAATACCTGAGGGTGCTCGAGATACCGCCTGGCCAGGACACCGGGCGATGAACTCGCACCCTCCACACACCCCTGGAGGCAGTGTCCCCCAGCGCCCAGCCCTGGCAAAGAGGTCCGCCTCGAGGCCAGTGCCCTACCTCCGCCCCCATGGCGAGGAGGAAGAATTCAACTGACTGACTGATTCTTTCTCCAGTTAAATGAGTCGTAGTCACAGTCCAAGTCACACACAGTAAGTCACAGTCAAGTCCAATCATGCCTCGAGTAAAGTCATGGCAACTTTACTACAAGCTTCTTCGGAGTTTTAGAAAAAACACGAAAAGACACGTTTCACTACATTATCGGTCTTACTTTAAAAATCTTTTCAACCGTTAGTCACTGCTTAAGATGCTCTGCCATCTTCTCTCTGACGTGAAGTTGCACGTGCTAGAAAAGGACAGAGAAGTTTAAGCAGTGACTAAGAGAACCGAGATTATTTTAGGTAAGGCCGTATATCACTTGCCCACACAAAGGAACGAAATTGGAGGTAAAGGAACGCAAAACAAAGATCATCATCATCATCAGCCCAGAAACGTCCACTGCTAGGAGCCCGGGGTGTGTTTATTGCTATAATCCCCACGCTTGGCAGGCGGCTTGTGGATCGCAGTGCTACCACCGTTAATTGAGAGGACAGTGCTGCTCGCCCTCTGGTGGTTCTGGATGCAGTTTAGGACATACCCAGGTCCAAAACGAAAATATTGTACCTAATATAGAAAAAAAAAACATTTAGAATCGATTTTTGTAGATCTTTATAGAATCGCGATATTATCACTTTTCTGCTTTTAGCGCATTACGGAACGTAGCACAAATGTCAGCTCAACAGTCAGTCATCACAAATCAACGTCAATGTCAAAATAATGTCAAAATACCAAGTACAATGAAAAAAAAAATGCGTTCCAAAGAAATTATGAAACACAACAAAATGGAGCATAGACTTCTGTACTACTCGACAATATCGGCCTTACTTAAAATAATCTCGATTCTCTTAGTCACTGCTTAAACTTCTCTGTCCTTTTCTAGCACGTGCAACTTCACGTCAGAGAGAAGATGGCAGAGCATCTTAAGCAGTGACTAACGGTTGAAAAGTTTTTTTAAGTAAGGCCGCTAATTATTTGTGCTATTCGACAACAGATGGTGCTTTTTTCCCGGTGTTACCAGTTACTGAATGTATTATGTACAGAGTAAATAAATATATGAAATGCGTGGCAGACATAGACAAAACATCTGCAATTTTTTCACGTTTGACAAAACAATTTTTTGCTTATTCTGTTTATGTCAAAACATTGCATTGCTTGCAGTGACGTTTACAGAATTTTGTTTGTGCTGTAATTTTGCGAAAAAATTCGCCACGCAGCATGGGAGATGCACCTGCCTCTGAAGCGGAGTCTAGTAAACCGAGCCCTGCCAGTGAGGTGCTACCGGACCTGGTAAATCCTGCTCCAGCCAAAGTTACATCAGCGCCCGTGGAAGATTATCATGTCGATGCTTTTCTTCAGGACCGGCGTCCTTTTGGCAGCCTGCAATTCCAAGTTTCCGAAGTAGTCGGTCGGCTAGAAGCCGGCGTGAATGCTCAAGATGCGGCGGAAGAGGAAAAAAAGCGAGAACCGCGTAAAATCAGCGCCGGTTTCTTCGAGCCCGAAGAGACCGGAATGGATGATATTCTAAAGGTTTTGGAGGACCTGGTGCTGAAGACTGACCCTAGTTGTGACAGTATGGACCCGCCGTTGTTGCCGACTGACGCCGTAACGCGGGCGGCTATATTATCTCATAGTATTTCTGCGTTATTTGGGAGGTTGGAGAGAGGCCACGCAGCCAGACTTGGAGCGCACATCGCGGCTGAAACCACGCGTTGGTTGTCGCATATGTTCAGGTAACATCAAAGTAGATCCATTGCAATGATAAAGGTGTACCTGTAATCTATTTATATTGTTCTTTTATCAGCTACCTCGAGTTTCTAATTGGACATGGATAAGATTAGAAAGCTTCAGTAATGGAAAAGATAAATAAAATGCAGATGACTCATACTGCTTCTTAACCGCATCATCACTCAAAATCTTCTTGAGTTCATCCATAAGTAACTTTTTAAGCTAATAAGAAAAAAAAAATTTGTATAAAATATTTTACTGAATTTTACTAAATATCTTGTGTCGGGCTTCTATATTTTAAAAAGCTTGAGCACACGACCTTACTTGAAAATGTTGCTTAAACTTACTCAGTGCTTAAACTTCTCTGTTTTATTCTTTCGTGTGACAGTGAAGTGTCACATGCAAGAATAGTTTTGTTTTCAAGTTTTGTCAGTGAGAAGCTGTCATAGCCTCTTACGCAGTGATTAAGTTTGAGCGACGTTTTTATGTAAAGCCATAAATTACTCCATCAAAAACAACAAAGAGACAGAGAATGATTTTTTTTTGGAAACTATTAAAAAAAGGTTTTTTGTATTATTGTTTGGTCTGTCAGTGTTACAATGCTATAACTTGTTTTACTACAAACTTCAGAATTTACAAGCAACATAGTTTAATTTTAGTGATAGTAACTGGTGTAATGTAAAAACGTAGGTTAATACCGATAACAAAACAATAGTTATTTTACGATCCTGCCTGTGTTTATCAAGAATTGATAAGGAAATTGTTGAAACTTGTGCAACATTTCTCACAAACATGAATTACCATGAATGGCACAAATTATTTTTTCTAATTAAAGAGATTAAAAATAATTAGTTTCAGCTAAAACATTTAATTGAAATATTCTTGATAAAGCATTATCTATCGTAATAATCAGATATGATATTTTAATTAAACAACAGAAAAATAAAACATTCAAACTGATAAAAAAATGGATGCAGCAATAATTAACTTAGATCTGTGAAATCTGTATGTCTGTCTATCTGCTACTTTAAATTTTTTGAAACATAAAAGATAGCTATATAATCATGTACAATATTTATACAAAAAAGAACTAAAGTAAGTAATAATCTAGGTGGTTGGCAACTTCATACAAGTAATTAATGTAAGGTTTAACAGCTTTCTATATCATACAAATTTTAAAAAAACATTCGCTCGCACTACTATTGTTTTTTTAACTTGCTCAATTTATCTTACTTAATCTGAAAGTTTGCAAGTTGAAGTGGCAATGGGCAGGCGACATCGCTAGAATAACTGATTGGGAAGAAAGGTTCTTGAGTGGCGACCGCAAACCGGAAAATGCAGCGTAGGTAGGACTCTCACTAGGTGGACCGACGACATTGTAAAAGTTGCGGGCACCGGTGGATGCAAATGGCAGGTTGTCGTACAGTCTGGCGGTCTAAGGGGGAGGCCTTCGTTCTGCAGTGGACGTGTCCGGGCTGATGATGATGATAAAACCGTAGAAAAACTATTCATCCATGCTAAAACAAAACTTTTGCATAATTTCCATAGTTATTGTAATCATTAAGTACTATCAATTGAGTAGGTACGCTGTTACCCCATGGTAACCACATTTATCTTGTTAATTTACATATTCTTTGTTGTAGTACTAAGTAACTGTTAATCCATTTGGATAAAGTTTAAATTTACACAGGTGCAATGTTGAAATTGTGACAGAGAAAATGTACCTTAAAGGAAGGGTGTTAAGGTGGTGTTTATTTTTCTAGATTAGCGGATTACCATGCATATTATCACCAAGAACAAATGGAGGGACTTGTGAAGGTCACCAAGATGCTGCTACATCACAAATACCCGAGATATTTAGAAGATGGAGGTATGTATCTATATCTATAGAATGCAGTCATCCACATTTGTAGTAGCTGCACTGTCCATAATTTGTTTGGGAATAACGTCTATGAGTGTATGTTGGTTTTAAGCTACCTGCTTATAGCAAATTTCATCCAAATCCATTTGTTACAGAGCTGAGTGGTAACAATCACAAACATATTTTTATAGAATTATAGGCTTGCAATTACATGACAGCCTGATAGCTCAGTTGGTAGCATGTCTGCCTTCAGAGCTGTAGGGCGTGGGTTCGATCCCCACCCAGGACAAAAATGTTTGTGACGTACATCAATATTTGTTCTGTGTCTGGGTGTAGTATGTATTATAAGTATGTATTTATTTTCGAAAAAATATGTATATATAAGTATTCTATCAGCTATCTGGTTTCCATAATACAAGGTTTGCTTAGTATGGGGCTAGATGGCACTGTGTGTAATAAATGTCCCCCCAATATTTATTTATTATTATTTATTATTTAATAGTAGCAGTGACCTGTGGTTTCACTCGCCATCGTCAAAAAGTATCCCTTATAGGTAGGGTATAAGCTATCTTTATTCCTAATTACACTCAAATCCATAGAGCCACGCAGTAGTGTGCACGCATTACGGTATTTCGGTTCGGCGATGTTACCAGAGAAATTACTGGCCCTGAAGAGATTTGACATCTAATATCTCAGGGTGACGAGCGCAGTGCAGTGTGGCGCAGCTTTTTGTTTGCAAGTTCACAAGTCTGGCACTGCTGCTGATATGATGCAGGCGTGATGCTTACCACCAGGCGAACGTCTCGCTCGCAAATAGAAAAACAGAAAAACTAACAAGTACTTTAGAAAGTAAACTCAACCAACTTCAATTTTGATTACTTGGATGTCATTTGTTTTCCAGTTATTTTAATTTAAAAACCAAACTACTGATCCGATTTTGATGAAATTTCTATGGGACCAATTTGAAAGTACAATATCCTTTCAATTAAAATACCTACTTAATTATTTTTTAAAATTTGTTTATAAATTACGGAAATCTGAGTAACAATTATGGTTTCATTCATGCTTGACAGGGGTACAGGAGTACTCAAATATTATTTTAAAAGTAAGTTCATATATCTCCCAGGACTGAAAAATCCTGATGTCTCCCCCAGGGGAGACACGAGACCGTCATCTTTTTTTTAAATTGAGAATATCCGTCTTTTTTGAAGTCAAGTAACAAATATATTTGTTTTCCAGCGCTGGCGTTCCTGAACCGACTACCTTGCATATATAGCTGTGTGGCGAGCCCGCTGAACGTGGTCCAGCATCTCTGCAGGCAGCTGGGGCTACCCTTGGCCAGTGTCCGGCCAGTGCCCGTGCATCCTTCAGGTGAGAACGATCCCAGAGGTAACAAAAGCTATTTAAAAAAACTAACTTCAAAGCAAAGTGATTTTGTTGACTTGGATGACATATTTTTTCTAGTTATTTTGATTTAAAAACCAAACTACTGAACGATTTTGATGAAATTTCTAAACGAACTATCTGTAATTTTCCATATCGATATATTATAAGAGGTATATATTATATTATTATCTGAGGTAACAACCATATTTTTTTTAATACAACCGAATTGAGAACCTCTACTTTTTTGAAGTCGGTTAAAAATGCATTCATTTTGACAAGGTCTACCCATTGCCGGAATTATATTTACTATTAGTGTAGGCTACTTTATTTCCGCTGCCCCATGTACCCTTCTAAAATAATAGGGGCGGCAGCATCCTCTGAAATCTGCCGCCCCTAGGGCGCTGCCGCCCCTAGGCTGCGGCCTCTACGGCCTATTGACAAATCCAGGGGCCGTACCGTGAACTGCTTATAGCGGGACCGAATACGCTCAGCTGCCGACGCTGCGCGACTGTGCATTTTATCGCCTCGCAATAAGGTTCGCGGTCGCGCAGTGTCGGCAGCTGAACCTATTCGGTCCCGCTATAAGCAGTTAACAGTACGGCCCCAGGACTGGGTCTACTCACCATCGAATCATGATTCAGACAATACAAATAGATACAACACAAAACAAATAGATAACAAATACAATTACAAATAGATGTTTATTAACTACAGAATGTTGTTTATAAACTAATCTGATTCTATCAACACGCACTATGACATCATTCTACAAATGGGTTCTGATTCATATCCTGCTCAAACAATAACTCACTGTGCTACATTCATGTTTACATTTAAATGTATGAAAAAAAATTGTGTTACCGGTAATGTAGGAAAAGTTGTAATATACAATATGTTACAAAAAGGTTCAACAATACAAAAGGGTATGTACTCATCATTATGAACAACTTTTACTATGGGGCCAACATCGAAATGGCGAAAAAAAAACCAGCTGTTCCATACAAAAAGTTCGATGACCTTGGACAAAATGTATGGAACAGCTGGTTTTTTTTCGTGATTTCAGGGTTGGCCCCATAGTATAAGTTGTTCATTTTGATGAGTACATACATACCCTTCAATATTGTTGAACCTTTTTGTTACAAATGTATAATTTGAATATTGGACATTTGATTGCTCGTATGCTGGTTCAAGTCCTGCCAGAGGTCATAATTTTTCTTACTGTTTAAGCTTTAAAAACATAAAACGAAACTGTAAAAACCATGTCAGTTATTCACGGTTTCACGGTGTTCGTCGTATTTTCATAATAAAACTGAACGTGACAGGTCGAGGCATGGACACGGACGCGCTAGCAAAGCTGTGCGATGAGGATATATCCGCCAACCGCATGCCGCTGCTCGTGCTGGGCGAGGCGGGGGTGCCGCCCCTGGGCTGCGGGTCGCACGTGCCGTCCCTGGCGCTCGTGTGCGCCGCCAAGGGCGTCTACTTGCACCTGAGGGGACACGCGCTGGCTCTACCCGCTGCTACTAATAGAGATCAGGTACAGCGTGCGTTGAAGACAATGAAGAGAGAAGTGAATAGAACGGAAATGTGTCGGGCCGCGCTAGCCGGCATTATGTGCAAATGCGCTTAATGACAATAGGCTAGATGACTGGTTTTTTTTATTGTCCTATTAAAATGTGGCCCATAAATATAGCTGATTAATGAAAAGAAAATGAAAATCTGATCAATAATAAGCAACTTATAAGCATTTTAATATCATGCTAGACAGAGAGGCGAAACAGCAAATCGTGACGTCACTTCTCTGTACGCCATATAAATTCTATTCTGACAAGTAAGGCGTGACGTAATTTTTTGTTTTGTGGGAAAGGGACAGAGTTGTCTCTAACAAAAACTTTAAACGCTCATATATCAGAACATTATTAACCGATTTAAATATTTTTTTCAATAAACATACTATATTTACTTCTATTCTTCATCAAAGCTATTGGTTTCAACGATTTAAACATCAGTCTACTACATTGAAATTCAATTATTTTGCACCCCAGATTATGGGTGTTAATGGCATGACTTCATAATTATATTTTAAAGATCTTTTGTACCCATTAGCAGGCAAATAAATGATTTGATTGATTTACAGGCCATTTTTCACTAAAGGCTTAGGATATTTTCCATATGCAGGTGGCCTAGTGGTGCAAAGGATAATGGGTAATAGTTTTTGTTTTATTTATACGGGAATACTCACGTTTAATTAAATCGGATACTCCGACTATAGTTTCGATCACATCCGGTGACCTTTTTCAAAGAGTGAAAACAGAGCCCGACGCGCGTGCAGCTGCGTCCTGCTTAGCACACCAAAAATGTGTCAAAACCACGTCAGTTTTCATAATGGGTAATAGTGTCCCCAGTTTTGAAGTAATTTGTAGCATTATGATTTTGTTGTAAATATTATAGGTATTTTTATTGTCATAAGCCAGATATTTTAGGTCCTGCTGTTGCAGTGGACTCAATTACAACAATTGACGAAGAGTATAGTAACTAAAACAACTGGAGAATAAAAACTCGTCACAATGTTTGCATTTTTTTACACTTTAACCATAAATATCTTTCTTCCCCAATTATAATCAATTATTCTGCAATCGTTAAATAAAAGCATTATATATGTACAACATCATTATCCATTACTCATAGTGCTACAATAAACTTTTTTTTGGGGACTGGTTCCATACAAAATTACCCATTATCTTTTCCCATAACTTTTTCACAAGTAACTTCCCCAGGCGGACTCTGCAATAGAGTCCGCCGTATAATAATAATGTAGTGGTACTACATAATTATTATTTACACTATATCATAGTTATTTAATTCCAGAGTTTCAGCGTAGCAGACTCTGTCACAATAACTCCGGGCCCCTGGTTCGCAGTCCCCGGCTTGCCAGCTGTTGTATCCTTTACAAACTAACTACGATGACACTGAGATACGATGACCAAGAAATATTAACCAATAGAGTCACTCAAAAATCACGCTATTTTTGAGCTAGCCTATTGGCTAGAACTTACTGAAAATATTCGTAACGTTTAACTTTCTTCGGTGGATAGAAAGCCTTATAGCAAAGGTATTACTATCCAAATTCTCTAAGTAATAAATAGAAAACACCTAATTTCTTTAATGGTAAACACAGACGTTTTACAAAATACCTGAGCCAATCACGACGGGGAATGACCAGTCTAAAGTTAATTCGGTAAGTTACATTAAATTTCTAGTCCGAAACAGAAAAACTAAACATGATGGCGAGCACCAAGAGTGATAGAATAATGCGCTAACACTATAGCAAGGCAATTTTCAGGAAAATCGCTAATGCTTTTGCGCTATCTTTAGGGACGTTCCCGACGGATACAATCTGGACGTGTTCAAGTTTCAATTGAATGCATCCAAAATTAAATCTTGTTTTTCAAAAGCTATAAGTATTCTGTAGGAAACTTTGTATATATTACAAATGATAATTATGGCTTGTAATGAGTTTCTTCTACATACTTTGCCAATAGATAGTAATATTTTTTGAATATATATATATATATATTATTTTTCTTCGTAGATTGCAATTCAATTTGAAGCAGATCTTGGCTAGTACCCATACTTGTTTTGCTATCAAAAAAATGGGCGATGGACAATCACTGTATTTAACAGTAAATGTTCGCCATTTAACATCTACTACAGGCTGATTCAAACTTAATGGCGGCTGTGAACTTAGCCGCGAGACGCTGCGCAGTAGCAAAAATTAGGCGTGCGGTGTGCGTACAATCGCACAGTCTCGCTTGCAGCGCACTTCACAGCCGCCATTGAGTTTGAATCAGTCTGTATATCTAATTCAATTTCAATCTACAACGTAAATATAATAAGTATATCTAATGTATAAAACAAAGTCGGGCTAGTGACAACATTTATAACTAGAAGACGGCTGGGCCGATTTTTATGTTCTTTGATTTGTTAGACTAGTCTCCGTCTCGAATAGCATAACAACTGCATAAAAAAAAACACAATAACGCAATTTTTTTTTTGTTTCATGCGTAGTTTTCCGGATCAGCGCTCAACACTTTATTGGAGCAACCACCTTAGATAAAATAATAATTGTGTATGGATGAAGTAGCGGGTCGGCATTAATAATCATAGCCAGGTGGTAATCCAGTATATCTTATATGTTCGGGATAACATCCCGAATCTGCCGAATCGAAATAAAGGCGAATTACATGTATATAGTAACTGCTTCGGGTTGGCTTTGTCGTTCAACAAATACTGCCAAACCGAATGTGCCGACTCGCATAAGTGTACAGGACTTCTGAATTATGCGCGCTCGTTTGTCGTCCTTACGCAGTCGGCGAGTCGCGAGGGCGCGCTCGCGGCGCTGGCGGGGCTCGCGGGCGGCGGCGCTCGCCTGCCCGCGCTGCCTATATGGACCTGCCTGCGGGCGGCGGGCGCCAGGAGACTCGCGCAGCGCCTGTCCGCGGCCTTCCGCGCCGCGAGGCACGCGCACGCGACCATAGCCGCCGCGGGGCTCAGGATGCTCGTGAGTTGTACCACTTATACTCAAACTCCATAAGGTTGATAGTTCACTATCCACACTCCCTATTTGGACCTGCCTAAAAGTGGCGGGTGCTAGGAAACTAGCACAACGTCTGTTCTCGGCCTTCTGTGCAAGAGAACACGCGCATGCGGCTATACCTGCTGCGGGACACAGGATGCTCGTGAGTTGTACCACTTATACTCAAACTCCATAAGGTTGATAGTTCACTATCCACACTCCCTATTTGGACCTGCCTAAATGTGGCGGGTGCTAGGAAACTAGCACAACGTGTGTTCTCGGCCTTCTGTGCAAGAGAACACGCGCATGTGGCTATACCTGCTGCGGGACACAGGATGCTCCTGAGTTATACCACGTATAGTCAAATAACATAAGGTTGATAGTTCACTATCCACACTCTCTATTTGGACCTGCCTAAAAGTGGCGGGTGCAAGGAAACTAGCACAACGTCTGTTCTCGGCCTTCTGTGCAAGAGAACACGCGCATGCGGCTATACCTGCTGCGGGACACAGGATGCTCCTGAGTTATACCACGTAAAGTCAAATAACATAAGGTTGATAGTTCACTATCCACACTCTCTATTTGGACCTGCCTAAAAGTGGCGGGTGCAAGGAAACTAGCACAACGTCTGTTCTCGGCCTTCTGTGCAAGAGAACACGCGCATGCGGCTATACCTGCTGCGGGACACAGGATGCTCCTGAGTTATACCACGTATAGTCAAATAACATAAGGTTGATAGTTCACTATCCACACTCTCTATTTGGACCTGCCTAAAAGTGGCGGGTGCAAGGAAACTAGCACAACGTCTGTTCTCGGCCTTCTGTGCGAGAGAACACGCGCATGCGGCTATACCTGCTGCGGGACACAGGATGCTCCTGAGTTATACCACGTATAGTCAAACAACATAAGGTTGATAGTTCATCATCCAAGCTTTCTATATGAACCTACCTGCGAGCGGCGGGTCCGAGGAGCTTAGTGTAGCAGCGGGGCTTGAAAAACGCACTTACTTAATTGTTGATTCAATCACTAACATTAACATTTCTATTTCAGAGTGAAAGGCCAGGCGGTGATGAACCTCCCACTTTAGATATAGCAGTAAGTGTTCACAAATTTTGTTTCGCAGTTTGTAATTTTAGACTGTATTGCATAAAAGTTAGGGCTCATATTTTAATTTTATTAATGCTTCTTAGACAGTATGAAAAATTAAGATGTCTGGTAGGACTTGAACGTACATACGAGCAATGTGCTGGGTTTCCGTCCAGACTGCTTTGCCGATTAAGCTTTAGTAGTCTCTGCCTTACCCGACATAATTCTCAAACTGTTAATGCTAATCAACTAAAGCGTTGATTGCATCTGTAAATTCATATAACACATATATTTACTTAAACCGGAGCCGTTACAGGTTGCATGGATTAGAGATGTCCCTTTGGCTAAACTAGAAAATATTTATATGTAGTGTTGCCATACTTGGGTATCTCTATGATAACTTTGCTGTTATCTGCCTCCAGGAAGCAGTGAGCCAAGCGTCCGCGTGTGTAGCGTTCCAGTTCGCGCCCCCCGACGTGGAGAAGCCGCCGCCTTACTACGACAAGCTCAACTCCTGGCTCGGACAGGTGCTGCAGAGGGAAGCTGATATGGTGAGCGGGCAACACACTATGGTCGATTTTCATACTGGCAATAAAATAAATGTTTATAAAATTCCGTTAGATGGCGTTGACGAGACCTGATTCTAACTAGTATCTCTATCTAGTCTGTGGTTCTGAAGATTTTGAATGAATGTATCAAGATCAATTTGTCAAAAAAATTCAAAAGCTTCTTCAATGTACATCAGTTCTGTCATGCTTTTTGTGGTTATTGTTTGTCTAACAAAGTACTTGCCCATGGTATTTCCTATGCTTTTATACTTCCAGAACACAAATTAGTAAGTGCGGATAGTAATTAGTCCACTGACCACTTTCGAAAAATTAGAAAGTATATATATATATATATATTGGGGGACATTTATTACACACAGCGCCATCTAGCCCCATACTAAGCAAAGCTTGTATTATGGAAACCAGATAGCTGATAGAATACTTATATACATATTTTTTTGTAAATACATACTTATATTACATACTACACCCAGACACAGAACAAACATCGATGTACGTCACAAACATTTTTGTCCTGGGTGGGGATCGAACCCACGCCCTACAGCTCTGAAGGCAGACATGCTACCAACTGAGCTATCAGGCTGTCAACCTACTTAGAGCTTCTTGTTGCCTAGTCCATCCGAGTGAGTCGAACGAGAGTCCACGGGAGACTTGCGCGCGCGCAGTTACGGGACACGAGGCCTTTGACGCCTGTATTAGACGAACCTACGTTTCGCCAGGTTCCGTCGCGCGACACTGCGTTATGTAGTATATTATGCACTAAGTTCCAAAATCGACACTACACTCAAACTTTTAATGTTTTTCGTGTTGCGGCCGCTGCACGGAGGGAGCCAGTTATAGCGGCAGGCGAAGAATAGTAGATTGTATCATAAGGGAGCAACATAATATTTTTACGGCGAGGGCGCTTTGATATTTGATATGATTTGATATTGGGATATTTGCGTTCGATTTCTTTGGCGCTGTACAATAAGATGTTCCTAGTTAAAAAAGTGGATTAAAAACAACACTTATAAAGAGGATTAAAAACTCATTACTGCTAAAAAGTTTCTTACAGAAAACACCACCTTTGTGTGCACTTAAAGGCAAACCAACTCGTCCTTTTCGAATAGATGGGATGAAAATAATTTTACACCAACTCACTATAAAGTTTTTTTATTAATTATGCGAGAGCACAATGTCTTTAGATTCAAAATTTAAGACTCGTAACAAATAAGTAGGAATTAAAACAATGAGGGGAACAAATGCTAGAGGGGTCTTCCTCTACATGGCTCGCTATAATATCGATATATTATAAGTCTGAGCTGAGGGAACAGCACTTTTTCATACCGAACTGGGATAGAACGAGACAGAATTATACAAAACCACAAAGAACAGAAAAGGATGGCGCAAAAGACATCAACAGGTTCCTGTTCCTTTATTTTTAAATGTCCGTTTTTAATTTCGTAATAAATGTACTAAGATTTATTTATTTATTTCTTGGAAAACAAACAGCTATCACAAACTCATTTGCTAGGACACAGAATAATATAAACAAACTAGCTTTTGCCCGCGGCTTTGCCCGCGTAGTAATGTTGAATACTGGAATTCGGTTAAATCGGGGCCCAACTCAATTGAATCACTAAAATACGTATATTATTGCATTTTTTCCAAGCCACTTGCAAGTCTTTAAGTTTGCTTGAGGATGACCAAATTTGGCATGTCGCGTTTGCAATACTTACTTCAAAACAAAGCCGTCTTGTTGAATTTTAAACAGACAGACAGATGGACATGACAAACTCATAAGAATTCCTCGTAGTACTACGGAACCCTAAAAATGTCTGCTAATGACGCTATAGTTGCCGGGGCCTTTGACCCGAACGATTACAATATTTCTTTGTAGACAACGTTTTTGACTTTTTTGTTGGAAGGTGCTAAAATAGCCAGGCTTTTAGGGGAGCTAACTCGCGAGCAAGCCACATAGAACTGACCATGCGAAAAACAGTCGTGCCTTAAATCAATACCAGCGTATTTTAAAGTTTGACCCTGAGCCTTATTGATGGTCATGGCAAAACAAACTTTTAGGGGAAATTGAAGCCTTTTGAAGTCATAAGGTAAGTCACTGGGAATCATGGGAATACGCGGCACAAACACTGTTTCGCCATGGGCACACCCAGTCAAAATGATGGCCTCAACCAGATTACGATGCAGCATTTTTACTTGTAACCTGGTTCCATTACACAATTTGGGTGGTCTTAAATTCCGAAGGAGCATGACGGGTGTACCTTTCTTCAGGATAAGCCTATGATATGGTAGCCCCGCTGGTCTTAATGAATTTAAAAAATCAACTGGATAGTTTACAGCATCATCATTAATGCATACCGTATCAACAGAGTCAATGAAATGAAATAAGCTTAAGCAGAAAAAGTATGATAACAAAGAACGCAAAAAGATTACCAAAATATCGCAAGAATTACGAAACTTCGATAAAATACAGTGCTGCACTGATCGCTTAGGTAGACTCGGTGTGGGTTGGAGTGGGGCGCGCTCGAGGTACAGCGCGTCATTATACTCGGGTTTTAACGTATCTGAGCCGACGCGGGATGGACGTTTCGAAAGCGCTGTGCTTGGTGCGTGCACCGGATCAAGTACATGTGTTTAAAACATTTATCTTCTTACGCATAAACACTCGATTAGCTAATCTATAAATATATTTTTTTTTTTTTCAAATGAAAAACTGACCCGTGGCCTTCCAGTTTTGAAATTGTTTCAAAATTCTGAAACATGTTTATGTTTATTTTATCTTATCTCTTAAGTCAAAAATCTTAACAACCTTAAATGAATGGTTTCGGCAAAATGGTATTTTAATGATACATTGAACCCCTTGCGAATTTTTCAAATCCTTGCTGAGTGTGCGTTTCTCTGCATCAGCCCTTAACACTAATGGTATATCGGCCTACCCTGATTGGGCCATATTCACTACGCCGGCCCAGTGCAGGTTGGCGGATTCACATACACTATCGTATTTCTTCTCCGGAAATATGTAGGTTTCCTCATGATGTTTTCCTTCACCGAAAAGCCAGTGGTATTATCCATGCGTAAGTTTCAAAGAACTAATTGGAACGGGCTCGCCCGGGTTCGAACCCGCGACCCCAAGAATGTGAGTCGAGCTTGATCTCACTGAAGCTACCACAGCTTGAGCTGAGTGTAAACTCCACTCAAAATGTAGTTTAGGCATTTAAAAGTAAGTTAGTTTAATATTAAAAAATAATTTAGCAGCTTAGGCTGTACAGTATCTATAATAATTATGTCCGTCAAACAGTCGTCTGCGTGGACCTACAAAAAAATAGCCTATGTCCGTTTCCGAACCTTATGCTATAACTACCTATCCAAAAATGCAGCTCCATCTGTTCAGCCGACCAATAAATACGCCCATCCCCGTCCCCATTCCCAGCCTCATCCCTATAAGCGCCCCCTTCCCCATCCCCATCCCGATACCAAATGTCATTTTAATATGAACACGCCCATCCCCGTCCACATCCCCGTTCCCTCCCTCATCCCCATCCCGAACCCCATCCCATCCCCACCCCCATCCCGATTTCAACTTTCATCTTAATATGGACACGCCCATCCCCGTTCCCAGCCTCATCCACATCCACATCCCATCCCCACCTGCCCCAACCCCATCCCCATCCATCCCCACACCATCCCCATCCCCACCCCACCCCATCCCCATCCCGATACCAATTGTAATCTTAATATTAACATGCCTATCTCCGTCCCGTCTCCGTTCCCAGTATCATCGCCACCCCCACCCCCACCCCCATCCCTACATCTATCCCCATCCCTATACCAAATTTCATTTTAATATGTACAGCCGTTACAAAGTTAAGGAGAAACAAACGTACTATCACTAAAACTTGTTTTTTTTTTATACTAACGGGAGCTGATTTTGAAAAAACTGTGACACCCGTATCTTCTTATTTTTATAGTAGAATATGTATACCAAGTTTTGTATCAATCGAACCAGAGAATAAAAAGTTTCATACAAACTTTAACACCCCATTTAACCCCCTTCGGGGTTGATTTTCGAAAAATCCTTTCTTAGTGGGCGTTTACACCTCTCCAAAAACATACCCCCCAAATTTCAAGTCTCTACGTTTAGCGGTTTGGGCTGTACGTTGTCTATATGTCAGTCAGTCAGTCAGTCAGTCAGTCAGTCAGGACAAAGCCTTTTATAGTTATAGATAAGCCAAAAAAGTTTTCACTAATAGCAACATTGGATACAAATCCAGTTGAATAGTAATTAAGTATTAGGTATATAAAATATAATTTACAACGAATCAACTATATACGTAATCAATTTTAGTTTGCTAGGAGAATAATATAATGTAAAACACAGAAGTTAAATTAAAAACAAAAGACATTGAAACAATAACGAAAGATGCCATAAAACACAAAATATACCATATCAAATATGCATATAGACAATTAAAACTAAAACATAAATTTAAATCAAAAAGGTAGCCAATTATTAAAGTTAGCTAGAAGAGTAATAGACAGAACACAGAAATTAAAATAAAAAGAAAAGACGTTGCGACACTAACCAAAGATGACACCATATAACACAAAATACCATATCAATAATAGTTTTAATTAATTACTCTAAGAGAATAGCTTACTTGTGGAATGATATGCTGTCCTTTGCACATCCGGATGTTTTGCTATTATTCCCGCACTATGTTATTGAACAGAAGCTCATTTTTGCAATAGATTTTATATTTTATGTCCAAAACCAAACTGACGTACTCGCAGTAGCCACTGCTGTTGATTGTAAACTACTAATTTTCATTGGAGGGGAAGTCGGACGATCAGTCAACAGGGTGTATAGTCTTTGTTTACAATGACACAGTGATGTTCTAGTGTTGGGATGCCCGTGGCTATATTATATATTTGCTGGCTTACACTCGAATGGACCATAAGGGGATGGTATCGGGGCCCACCCTCTCTGTAATCCTTGTAGCAGTTTAAAAACTAGTCGTAGAAATTGTCAGGGCATTTTATGTCTGGTCAATAGTCTAGTGCAGGCAATAACTTGCAAGTATTATGTATGTTACCTCAGATCAGCATAGAAGTGTGCGAGACGGAGAAGCACGGCGTGGTGCTCCGGTACTGCCCGCTGGAGGGCGGAGCGCCGGCGGAGGAGGCGCTCCGCGGGCCGGCGCTGCGGGCCGCGCTGGAGGCCCAGCTGCACGTGCTGCACGCCACCGTGGAGCACCGGGAGCCCTTCCGGCGCCGCGTCGCCGCCGAGCCCGCGCTGCAGCTGGCGCGCGTGCCGGGCTGGGCAGGTATGTACAGTAGGGCTCCGCTAGCGGCCCCGGCGCTGCGGCTGGCGCGCGTGCCGGGCTGGGCAGGTATGTACAGTAGGGCTCCGCTAGCGGCCCCGGCGCTGCGGCTGGCGCGCGTGCCGGGCTGGGCAGGTATGTACAGTAGGGCTCCGCTAGCGGCCCCGGCGCTGCAGCTGGCGCGCGTGCCGGGCTGGGCAGGTATGTACAGTAGGGCTCCGCTAGCGGCCCAGGCGCTGCGGCTGGCGCGCGTGCCGGGCTGGGCAGGTATGTACAGTAGGGCTCCGCTAGCGGCCCCGGCGCTGCGGCTGGCGCGCGTGCCGGGCTGGGCAGGTATGTACAGTAGGGCTCCGCTAGCGGCCCCGGCGCTGCGGCTGGCGCGCGTGCCGGGCTGGGCAGGTATGTACAGTAGGGCTCCGCTAGCGGCCCCGGCGCTGCGGCTGGCGCGCGTGCCGGGCTGGGCAGGTATGTACAGTAGGGCTCCGCTAGCGGCCCCGGCGCTGCGGCTGGCGCGCGTGCCGGGCTGGGCAGGTATGTACAGTAGGGCTCCGCTAGCGGCCCCGGCGCTGCAGCTGGCGCGCGTGCCGGGCTGGGCAGGTATGTACAGTAGGGCTCCGCTAGCGGCCCCGGCGCTGCGGCTGGCGCGCGTGCCGGGCTGGGCAGGTATGTACAGTAGGGCTCCGCTAGCGGCCCCGGCGCTGCGGCTGGCGCGCGTGCCGGGCTGGGCAGGTATGTACAGTAGGGCTCCGCTAGCGGCCCCGGCGCTGCGGCTGGCGCGCGTGCCGGGCTGGGCAGGTATGTACAGTAGGGCTCCGCTAGCGGCCCCGGCGCTGCAGCTGGCGCGCGTGCCGGGCTGGGCAGGTATGTACAGTAGGGCTCCGCTAGCGGCCCCGGCGCTGCGGCTGGCGCGCGTGCCGGGCTGGGCAGGTATGTACAGTAGGGCTCCGCTAGCGGCCCCGGCGCTGCGGCTGGCGCGCGTGTCGGGCTGGGCAGGTATGTACAGTAGGGCTCCGCTAGCGGCCCCGGCGCTGCGGCTGGCGCGCGTGCCGGGCTGGGCAGGTATGTACAGTAGGGCTCCGCTAGCGGCCCCGGCGCTGCGGCTGGCGCGCGTGCCGGGCTGGGCAGGTATGTACAGTAGGGCTCCGCTAGCGGCCCCGGCGCTGCGGCTGGCGCGCGTGCCGGGCTGGGCAGGTATGTACAGTAGGGCTCCGCTAGCGGCCCCGGCGCTGCAGCTGGCGCGCGTGCCGGGCTGGGCAGGTATGTACAGTAGGGCTCCGCTAGCGGCCCAGGCGCTGCGGCTGGCGCGCGTGCCGGGCTGGGCAGGTATGTACAGTAGGGCTCCGCTAGCGGCCCCGGCGCTGCGGCTGGCGCGCGTGCCGGGCTGGGCAGGTATGTACAGTAGGGCTCCGCTAGCGGCCCCGGCGCTGCGGCTGGCGCGCGTGCCGGGCTGGGCAGGTATGTACAGTAGGGCTCCGCTAGCGGCCCCGGCGCTGCGGCTGGCGCGCGTGTCGGGCTGGGCAGGTATGTACAGTAGGGCTCCGCTAGCGGCCCCGGCGCTGCGGCTGGCGCGCGTGCCGGGCTGGGCAGGTATGTACAGTAGGGCTCCGCTAGCGGCCCCGGCGCTGCGGCTGGCGCGCGTGCCGGGCTGGGCAGGTATGTACAGTAGGGCTCCGCTAGCGGCCCCGGCGCTGCGGCTGGCGCGCGTGCCGGGCTGGGCAGGTATGTACAGTAGGGCTCCGCTAGCGGCCCCGGCGCTGCAGCTGGCGCGCGTGCCGGGCTGGGCAGGTATGTACAGTAGGGCTCCGCTAGCGGCCCAGGCGCTGCGGCTGGCGCGCGTGCCGGGCTGGGCAGGTATGTACAGTAGGGCTCCGCTAGCGGCCCCGGCGCTGCGGCTGGCGCGCGTGCCGGGCTGGGCAGGTATGTACAGTAGGGCTCCGCTAGCGGCCCCGGCGCTGCGGCTGGCGCGCGTGCCGGGCTGGGCAGGTATGTACAGTAGGGCTCCGCTAGCGGCCCCGGCGCTGCGGCTGGCGCGCGTGCCGGGCTGGGCAGGTATGTACAGTAGGGCTCCGCTAGCGGCCCCGGCGCTGCGGCTGGCGCGCGTGCCGGGCTGGGCAGGTATGTACAGTAGGGCTCCGCTAGCGGCCCCGGCGCTGCAGCTGGCGCGCGTGCCGGGCTGGGCAGGTATGTACAGTAGGGCTCCGCTAGCGGCCCCGGCGCTGCGGCTGGCGCGCGTGCCGGGCTGGGCAGGTATGTACAGTAGGGCTCCGCTAGCGGCCCCGGCGCTGCGGCTGGCGCGCGTGCCGGGCTGGGCAGGTATGTACAGTAGGGCTCCGCTAGCGGCCCCGGCGCTGCGGCTGGCGCGCGTGCCGGGCTGGGCAGGTATGTACAGTAGGGCTCCGCTAGCGGCCCCGGCGCTGCAGCTGGCGCGCGTGCCGGGCTGGGCAGGTATGTACAGTAGGGCTCCGCTAGCGGCCCCGGCGCTGCGGCTGGCGCGCGTGCCGGGCTGGGCAGGTATGTACAGTAGGGCTCCGCTAGCGGCCCCGGCGCTGCGGCTGGCGCGCGTGTCGGGCTGGGCAGGTATGTACAGTAGGGCTCCGCTAGCGGCCCCGGCGCTGCGGCTGGCGCGCGTGCCGGGCTGGGCAGGTATGTACAGTAGGGCTCCGCTAGCGGCCCCGGCGCTGCGGCTGGCGCGCGTGCCGGGCTGGGCAGGTATGTACAGTAGGGCTCCGCTAGCGGCCCCGGCGCTGCGGCTGGCGCGCGTGCCGGGCTGGGCAGGTATGTACAGTAGGGCTCCGCTAGTGGCCCCGGCGCTACGGCCCGCCACCGTGGAGCACCAAACTTCTTTAGCGGGCTCTTTCCTTCCATCCCAGTGCTGGTTATAGGCATCTCTCTTGCTAAGCCATCTGCCTGCCTCACCCGCCGTGCGTATGTTCAAAATCGAATCAGGGATTGTTACATTACAAGCGAATGCTCGCGGTGAGGGAGCACTTACGTTTTGGCATCGCTTTTCGGGCATTCTGTCGATGTCAAGTTGTTATAATTTTCCACTTTTAGTTGTATCAATTGACAGTTTTATTGATCATTACGTCTACATCATCAGCCAGCAGACGTTCAGTGGAAGACGAAAGCACCCCAAGCTTAATCAGGGAGAGGTTGCCACGCTTGGCAGGCGGCTCGGGGATCGCAGTATGCTCACCACCGTTAACCGAGAGGACGCTGCTGTCTGTGCTCCGGTGGAACAGTTTTGGGACATACCCAGGTCCTGGTTATGTTATGTATCACAGTCAACGACAAACAGAATTAGTCACAGTGAAGTCCAAGCCATGCCCCAGTAAAGTGGTGGCGACTTTACCAGAATCTGTGGATTTTTAGATGTTTTTTTTGATATTTTCCCTTCCCCATTAAAGGGGAGGCCTTCGTCGAACAGTGGACGTCTTCTGAACGACGATGGGGTTTTAGAGGCATTTTCGTCTGTTGCGTGCAGGTCTGGGCGGCGTGCGGTACGTGCCGCCCGCGTGGGCGGGCGCGCTCGAGGAGCTGGACGCGCTCAACAGGCAGCTCGTGGACGCGCTCAAGCTCACCGACGGCGCCTTCTCGTGCGGAGACGCCGACGACGGCAGGGCTTGTGTCAGGTAAACAACACGATTAGAACGTACACATTTTTGACGTTTTCATTGTACCTGACTACTAAAATGTTGGACCTGGGTATGTCCTTAAACTGCAACCAGACCCACCGGAGGACGGGCAGCAGCGTCCTCTTGGTTAACGGTGGTGACCATTCTGCGATCCCCAAGCCGCCTGCCAAGCGTAGGGATTATGGCAACACCCTTCTATAAAGGGGGAGGCCTTCGTCCAGCAGTGGACGTTTTATGGCTGACGACGACAACTAAAATCTTGTCCGGCCTGCCTTGGCTCCGTCCAGTTTCAGGCATCGACTACGTGATCCTTGCACGCAATGCTAGGGTCTTTAACCAGTGTGTGTTGCCAGTGACACATATGGAACTGAAACGTGGTCTTTAACTGCTGGCCTTTTGGAGAAGCTCAGAGTCACACAACGGGCAATGGAGAGAGCTATGCTCGGAGCTACTTTGCGCAGAAATCGCAGAATGGTTACCACCGTTAACTGAGAGGACGCTGCTGCCCGTCCTCCGGTGGTTCTGGGTGCAGTTTTAGGACATACACAGGTTCAAAAAAACATTAAACATTATATTACTTAAATTCTTCATTAAAGCTATTGGTTTCAACGATATAAACATCAGTCGTCTACCCTATAGGTGTAGACTACATTGGTCCTTTCGATACTTGAAGTTAGAACACTGCTTCATCGCTCTTTGGCAGACTCCGAGTATGAACTGTTGAGAGAAACACCTATCATTTATTACCGCAGCGCGTCCTTAGTACGCAGGGTGCGGGCCGGCTCCAACGCCGTCCAGGCTGGATTGCTCGTACATCCGGCATGGCTGCGACAGGCATGTCGCGGTGCCAATGCCGGGTCGAACATGATAATGTAGACTCATAGCCTGACTGAAATTTGTTTAGAATATTACAAAAAAAAAAATTGACTTAATTTTTTTTTTATGACATTTGAATTTTGTTTAATTGATTTTATTGTATTTTATTTAAGAATTGAAATGTATGGGTGTAATTTGCCTGATCAAATAAATTATTATTATTATTTATTAATAGCCCAGTCGGGTTGTCGAAAAAAACTCCAGGCCAAAAGTTTCAAAATTAGGGAAAAAAATTATTTGTAAATGGTCTGTAATGTCTCGCATCTCTCCTTAAAATCAAGATGGTGGCTAACGCAGCGGTCGATTTTTTATTTACACTCCCCAGCGACATGGTGTAAACTACAGGCTGGTAAACAACAACAACAAACAACAATTTTATACAATTTTGGCCTAGAGTTTTTTCGGGGTTAAAATAGATAATGAATGGTGTTGTCAATGCGTTTCCAACTCTAAAGCCGCGTTGACACGATCCGAGTCAGCTCGGTCCGATCCCGCTCGGATACCTACTCGGACGCCACTCGTATTGTGGCAATCGAGAATCCGAGCGCACGCGGGTGATGTTGACCGATCTGAGTAAACTCGGACCGCGCTCTACTTTTCCGAGCTAGCTCGTATACGAGTGGTGAAATAAAATAATGAAAAAAATGATCCGAGTGAACTATGTAATGTCAACAGCAATCCTAGTACACTCGCATGAAGCTTACTCGTAGGAGTGCGATCTGACCGAGCTGACTCGGATCGTGTCAACGCGGCTTAATGGATGTATAGAGACGCCGTTTCATGAATTTCCAGATTTGGCATGGTGACAGCTGACACTGACATAGAAGAACTGCTAGAGCTCGTGATAAACGCGGGGAAAGAGGTCGAAGAAAGTTCCAGGGCACTTACTGACATGAGCGAAGTACTGAAGAAAGGTTTGTATACATAATTATGTACACATATATATGTTTGTACTTTGTATGTGTTTTTAATTTTTGTATACTTGTTGCATGTTAGACCTATTCTTTCTATTAGTAGTAACCTTTGTTGGCCTAGTTGTACTCATTATACTGTTTTTACCTTCTCCATATGAAGGCTGTTGGTTGTCCAAATATAATCATATAATTATGGTTGAATGACCGAATGAACTCTTTATTATTTACACGGCAAACGTAGGAAAGGCATGCTTAAAAACGAGTGAAAAAACATGTGGCCTATAAAGGTGTCTTTTCTTGGCAACTTTTATCTGGCTGCAATCAACTTATTTTTTACTATAAAAGTGGAAAAGTGCGTGAACTTCCTGACAAACCAAATTACATATTACTGTATCTAACGAGCACATTCAACCTACAAGATGTTGGATTCAGCTAAATAAATATACAATGTTTTAATAGGTATCATAGCAGCGGTGGCGGACCTGGAGCGCGAGCAGGCGGAGCGGCTGTGGGCGGAGGGACTCCTGCGCCGCGTGCCCGTCGTGGGGCGCGTCGTGCAGTGGTGGGCGCCCGCCGCGCCGCCCGCGCCGCGTGGGCGGCGGCTGCACCTCGCGAGCGGCACGCTCTCCACCACCGACGACATCTACCGGTAACTGTACTGCACTAGTGGCGCCGCCCGCGCCGCGTGGGCGGCGGCTGCACCTCGCGAGCGGCACGCTCTCCACCACCGACGACATCTACCGGTAACTGTACTGCACTAGTGGCGCCGCCCGCGCCGCGTGGGCGGCGGCTGCACCTCGCGAGCGGCACGCTCTCCACCACCGACGACATCTACCGGTAACTGTACTGCACTAGTGGCGCCGCCCGCGCCGCGCGGCCGCCGGCTGCACCTCGCGAGCGGCACGCTCTCCACCACCGACGACATCTACCGGTAACTGTACTGCACTAGTGGCGCCGCCCGCGCCGCGCGGCCGCCGGCTGCACCTCGCGAGCGGCACGCTCTCCACCACCGACGACATCTACCGGTAACTGTACTGCACTAGTGGCGCCGCCCGCGCCGCGTGGGCGGCGGCTGCACCTCGCGAGCGGCACGCTCTCCACCACCGACGACATCTACCGGTAACTGTACTGCACTAGTGGCGCCGCCCGCGCCGCGCGGCCGCCGGCTGCACCTCGCGAGCGGCACGCTCTCCACCACCGACGACATCTACCGGTAACTGTACTGCACTAGTGGCGCCGCCCGCGCCGCGTGGGCGGCGGCTGCACCTCGCGAGCGGCACGCTCTCCACCACCGACGACATCTACCGGTAACTGTACTGCACTAGTGGCGCCGCCCGCGCCGCGGGGGCGCCGGCTGCACCTCGCGAGCGGCACGCTCTCCACCACCGACGACATCTACCGGTAACTGTACTGCACTAGTGGCGCCGCCCGCGCCGCGTGGGCGGCGGCTGCACCTCGCGAGCGGCACGCTCTCCACCACCGACGACATCTACCGGTAACTGTACTGCACTAGTGGCGCCGCCCGCGCCGCGCGGCCGCCGGCTGCACCTCGCGAGCGGCACGCTCTCCACCACCGACGACATCTACCGGTAACTGTACTGCACTAGTGGCGCCGCCCGCGCCGCGCGGCCGCCGGCTGCACCTCGCGAGCGGCACGCTCTCCACCACCGACGACATCTACCGGTAACTGTACTGCACTAGTGGCGCCGCCCGCGCCGCGCGGCCGCCGGCTGCACCTCGCGAGCGGCACGCTCTCCACCACCGACGACATCTACCGGTAACTGTACTGCACTAGTGGCGCCGCCCGCGCCGCGCGGCCGCCGGCTGCACCTCGCGAGCGGCACGCTCTCCACCACCGACGACATCTACCGGTAACTGTACTGCACTAGTGGCGCCGCCCGCGCCGCGCGGCCGCCGGCTGCACCTCGCGAGCGGCACGCTCTCCACCACCGACGACATCTACCGGTAACTGTACTGCACTAGTGGCGCCGCCCGCGCCGCGCGGCCGCCGGCTGCACCTCGCGAGCGGCACGCTCTCCACCACCGACGACATCTACCGGTAACTGTACTGCACTAGTGGCGCCGCCCGCGCCGCGCGGCCGCCGGCTGCACCTCGCGAGCGGCACGCTCTCCACCACCGACGACATCTACCGGTAACTGTACTGCAACGCGCTGCGGTGGGAAAAAGCTATCTCCATTTTGAATTTCATCCAAATCCGTCCAGCCGTTTTGGCATGAAGAGGTAACAAACACAAACACACATACGGACAAACTTTCACAATATTAGTGTAACTTACAATATTTTTTTTCTTCGCAGGATCGTCGAACAGAAAAGAGAGCACCAATCAGCGCCGGCCGAGGCCCACGCGCCGCCGCGGCCTGCGAGCGACTCTCCGGACACACTCGCCGATCCCACACTAGACACACAACACACTCACGTAGAAAAATAGTACGCACGTGCCTCGCTATTGAACTAGGAAATACCGCCTCAAATGTAAGCAATTTGATAATAGCAAGAGAGAAACTGAAGCTACATCACAGAAAACGAGTACTACATATGGAAGCATTTTTTTCTTCATTTTTGGCATCGCATTTTGTGCATTCTGCCAGTGTCAAGTATTTGCATTGTTCATATTTTTAAGTAGCAAATCCAATAAGTCATAAAATCAGAGTCAGTCACGCAGAATTAGTCACAGCCAAGTCCAATTCATGCCCTAGTAAAGTTGTGGCCACTTTGCTATAAGCTTTTACGGAGTTTTGTAAACAACTATCACATTATCCACACTTGTGCATGTAATTCAACACCTAATGAATAAAACACTGGTTGTTGTTTTTTTTTTCATAAATTCGCGAAAATTACAAGTTTAAGAAATTAAACTTGTACAACTTGCTTCTTCAACTTTCTATTAATCTTGCATCTACGGGGTTGCGCGTAAAGGTAGTGCTAAACGGAGAAGAGGTCATTATATTCTTTGAATTACTTTTATAATAGGACCGCCCCAAACATTGAGAGAAAAGTTTTTAACCATACTTTTACAGGGGACGACCCCATAATAAACGTTGTTCACAATGATGAGTACATTGAGCTCCTCCCGGCTTAGTACTACCTTCCCGCGTAGTCCCGTATAGGTTTCCTAACCACTCACCTTCTCATAATACACTTAGAGTAGCCCGAGAATAGTTAATCCGTCATTTGTCATAGCTCTTCTTTCAAAGTAAGTCGATACTTGGCAAAATATTAATAAAATAACAGCCTTACTTAAAAACGCCGCTCAAACTTAATCACTGCTTAAGATGCTCTGTCAACTTCTCTCTGACGTGAAGTGTCACGTGCAAGAACAAGTGACTAAGTTTGAGCGGGGTTTTTAAGTAACGCCGTAAGATGTTAAAACTGTTAAACTCCACCCCTAAAGGAGGTTTAACAATTTAAGTTCGAATAAAGTCCACTAATTCGCTTCGTGATTACTAAGGCTGGTAAAAATCGTGTCCCAAAGACTCCACATGGGTGTTGTGTTCTAAGATTGGTAAAAGCAATTGAGGCAAATTATTATTTTAAAGGTATATTTTGTAATACGAGCGAAGGCACGCTCGCTCGTATAGGACATCACTTAAAAACGCTGTTTAAGTTAACAAACCTCTACGCATTACAAAAATAAGTGAATATATAAATATTAAGTACTGCGTGTTCCATCTTCGACCGCAACGTCGTCCTTTTCCATCGCACAGATTGGCGATCAAACGTAACGTCTATATATACATTTTAGACAACATAAAACGTATATATAGACGTTACTAATTATATTATAAATAATAATTATTAATGTTATACTCTGTCCAATATGTTAATCGCTTTTTGACAGCTCTACAAAGTTGACATAACTTTGCAAAGCGTCTAACAAATTATATCTCCTAGAAATAAATTAGTATTACAAGGTTACGTCAACTGTCGACGTAAGCTTACAAAGAGGTAATAATAATGTCATTTGTAATTGGGATATAATTTTCAAGACGCTTTACAATGTTATGTCGTTAACTTGTCATAAAGCGATTAACATAATAGACGTAGAGTATAAGTACGCAGTAACTAACGTCATTTAACTTTAAACGGCGTTTTTATGTAGGGCCGAAAATATGTAATGCCGAACCAGTGTATAGATTAGGTAATAAATAATTATTCGAAACTTATGCAATAAAAGGTAGTTATTTTTAATTTTAATTTTCAATGTAAGCTATAAAGCTGTATAAGTCCTTGCAACATTTCTTCCACAAATAAGTAAGGGTAGCACAAAATATATGTAAAGAGACTTCGTTTTATGGGGTTCGCCGGAACGATAGTACTGAACCGACAGGAGTTTATTGCACGCATTATTATGAACAACTTTTACTATGGGACCAACACTGTACGTGGAAATAAGATTTTGCTCACATAGAGAAATCTAATTCATACTCACCAAAAAAATTTAAAAAAAAATTGTGGACATTTCACACAGCGCCATCTAGCCCCAAACTAAACAAAACTTCCGTACTATGGGATCCAGATGGCTTATACAATACTTAATGTATACTTTTTCATTCTAAATATGTACTTATAATATACAGGGTTGGTTCTAATCAGTTAGCATCCTTTTAAGGGCATATTCTGTACATCAAAACAAACAACTTTTACTACGGGGCCAACATTGACGTCGCGGTAAAAAAACAGCTGTTCCATACATTTTGCCCAAGGTCGATGAACTTTAGTATGGAACAGCTGATATTTTTTTCGCGATTACAAGGTTAGCTCCACTGTAAAAGTTGTACATAATAATGGTTACAATGACCCTCTCGGCTTAGTAGACCGTTAATATCGCATAACCCTGTATGCACAAGAAATACAAAAAAAATGTATTATTTAGTTAAATGCATTTTATTTTATTTAGAAATTTGTTCGATTCGATCGATCCTAGAAATATTCAATCGAAAACGGTTCAGCTATTTAGTTTCCGTTATGCTTTTGCCCGGTTGACGCAGCGCAGGTAGGCCTCCCACTGGACCGCCGACATTGTGGAAGTCGCGGGCAACCGGTGGATGTGAATGGCAGGTTGTCATAGTGCGGCGGTCTAAGGGGGAGGCCTTTGTTCAGCAGTGGACGTCTCCGGGCTGATGATGATGATGCTTTTTTGTATGAAAATTACTTGTAAAAATATTAATAGTTCTTGTGCACATTTAGTATTGAATTGAAAGAATATTTATGTATTTATAATTCCATACATATAAAAGTGATATAATATTGTAATTATTTAATGTATTTAGTACAAAGTATAGTTATTTTTTAAGCGAGACGTGTGTCGATCTTCCAAAGCAAGGGATGTTTGTTATGGGACATTTTACAGATAGCATTTTTCATAAAGATTTATACAATGTGTAACAAAAATGTTCAACGATGAACGGTATGCACTATGCATGTACTGTACTCATAATTATGAATATAAAAAAATCAGCTGTTCCATACAAAAAGTTCATTGACATTGGACAAAATGTATGGAACGTGATTTGATTGTTGGCCCCGTAGTAAAAGTTGTTCATAATGATGGGTACATACATACATACATATAAAAAGTAAGTAAGTTCGTATAGGCTGAGTGGCCAGCCCTAGTGTCAGAGTTAATGTGCCGCCCGAAGGCCTCTGAAATGGCTGACGGTATTATACATATTGTATAGTGTTTTCTTCATCTTCGCTAATGTTGGTGTAATATGGACTTCATGCAATAACCAGAACACGTCCACTGTTAGACGAAGGCCTGCCCCTCAATATGGGGTTGCCATAATCCCCACGCTTGGCAGGCGGCTTGGGGATCGCAGAATGCTCACCACCGTTAACCGAAAGGAAGGAGGATGCAGTTTTAGTAACTTACACAGGTCCCTGGAATAAAAAAAGTTGTTCAAACATGAACTTGTTAAAACGTTAACTCAAACGTATAAAAAAAATGCTCAAACTGCAAAAATGTCCCATAGTAAACGATCGTCGAGAGGAGTAAGCAGAAAGTAATTATTAATATTAACAACGTATCTGTAAGATTATTGATTAAAAACAATAAAATTATACAATGTTAAACATAATTATGCCGTTTTATTAGTCAACAAATTAATGTCCAAAGTAAACGATGCCTCTCTGGGAACAATAGCACAGAGTAAATAATAGTACTACGTACAGAAAGTTCACTCGGCAAAGGAATTGAAATAAATTAGGACTCTATCCACTAGGCAATAAAGTAGCAATTCAACTCGCACAGCGCTGGATACCGCTCGCTATATTCACCTAGATGTACCGCTCTCTTTCTATCACGTATGCTTAGTTACGTGCGACGAGGCTAGCGTGCGGGCGGCGACTGACTTCTGCCTTGCATTGTCCACCCGGACGGAGCGCCGCCCGGACATACCTAAACTGCGGAGTGACCCCCCTGCCTTAAGATATTTATGAAATTTTGTAAGCAAGTACCTAGTTCGTGCCAATAAATAAATATACAATGATCAAGTTCGAATACGAGCCATTGTAAGCGACTTGGAAGATATGGGGGTCGCGAGGTCTCAGTTCGTTGAGAACTACTTGAACTATACAGAAAGAGAACTTTCGGGGCCGCTAACGGAAAAGTGAACTAACGATGCGTTTTTTTTTGTAGAATCCAACCAATTTCAAATTCCTTTTCTTTGTGGCATCACATCACACGCACTCGGCTTGCAATGTTGTTGCTATCTAAGCAAAAAATATACCATACCATTAGGCGTTTTCACACTGCCACGACACAAAGTACTCGTGACCGTGTGCAGTAAGTTCGTGTTATTTGTAAAACAGGCTTGCCTTCGTTTTGAAAAATATATAATAGGTACAGTATTATTTTTTACCCAAAACTACCAAATGTTTATGGACGGTAGTACCATTATTATACTATAATTATTTTTACTGGCTGACTGGTGGTTTGATACAATTACTACGCTTTCACCCTTGTCGTTGTCGTCGACGATATCGTCCCGACAATTATTATCGTACGGCACGACTCGGCATGATTCGTGCCGATCGGCGGACGACAGTGCGGGGTGAAGTAGATGGGGAGCTGGGGTATAGGCAGGCACCCGTTCCGCCGGTTGGCCATGCGTGGGTGCCATTTGCACCCGCACCACCAAAATAAGCTGTTGGTTACGATCATGTCACAATACCGGTATCCCACAACGGCATCCTCGGGATATCGTGTCGTCCGAGCACACGATAATGTCGTATCATGTCCTCGTGCCGTTGCAGTGTGGAAATGCTCAGGAGGCGACAAGCCAAAGGCTTATTCTGCCAAGAATTATTGGACAATGACCTTTCGTTTTTTCGCACATTTGTGTGGATCTATAAAACGAGTACACTTATCAAGTAGATACGTAAACTTTATTATTATTACCTACCTGAAGTATATCTAATCCAACCAACCAATTAATGACAACCATGCATTTGTTATTGCTAAAGTTACTTCGGTCTTTCTGTCTGTTAACAATATTTTTAGCGTATCTGCCGAAAAGGGACGGAAGTTTGTAACCAAAAGGACTCTCTTTTGCCGTTCCCAAGCTACTGTATTTGTTACTTTATACTAGCTCGTGGAATATTGTTTTTGAGATCTCTTGTCAGCCAATACCAACTTAGTACCTATTTTAAACCTCAACAGTTTAGAATTCGGCGTGGCAATGCAACATGATCGCAATGCATTGGGCATTGCCATCAGGAAATCACGATATTACAGTTATAATGTTTTTAATAACTTGGGCATGCGTTTTACACCTAAGAAGTAGGGTTTTCGCTTTTCTGTGCGTTTTACCCATCATGAGTTGTATTTGTATCATTATTAAAATACGGACACTGAAAAGACGCGTGCCAGACCGCGGGCTGCAGTGTACCTTATTCTAAGCGTTACCGCACACGGGCCACAAAACTGCCACTGGTGTGTGACGATCGCGCGAACGGGCGACAACCGTGTCATCATAAAATATAATACTTAGATAGACAACAACAAATAGTACCAAAATTGCGCGAGATTTGTGTACAAATCATACAATCGTACGCACTATTTGAGAAAGAGCAGCTACGGCATGGCTGCGCCGTAGCTGTGAAGCGGATACGCCGGATCCTTATTTTTTTTTTATCACACGGATATCGAGTAATTTGTGAACAAGGTCACGCGAAGTTTCAGTACAACTTAGTTATTGTATGTGCATAGGTACTTATGACCGTGTGCAGTAAGTTCGTGTTATTTGTAAAATAGATAGGCTTGCCTTCGTTTTGAAAAATATTTAGTATAGGTAGAGGTACAATATTTTTAATCAAAACTTCCAAATGTTTATGGATACAGGTACATACTATTTTCTTATTTCTACATCTAAACAACAGAACCAGTTACACGTTTACTTTAATCTCTATTGTATATAAGGTTCTAGGACTGAATCGATGGGACATAATAGACAATAGACAATCGTTTATTAGCGACAAAAAAAAACACAAACAAAAGAAATTAGGAAAAATAAGAAAATGTAATCGTTTTTTGCCACAAAACGGCCCCATCTCAGCATGATGCCGGTTGTCTATGAAAACTGTACCTACCTATAGCATAGCGTTTTTGAGAAGGTTGTGGCTGTCGCGAGTGGTTCGTGTGACGTGTGCGGCTACACTAAATACCTATATAAGAACGTAGGTAGATACTTACTTCACTTGACACATTTATTTAGGATTTTATAGGTATTTCTTTAACTTACCTAATTGCAAACCATTAAATTACCAGTTTTACGCTCGCTTCTCAAATAGTCCGTCGGTAATTCATACTACACTCGATTACGGATCACCAATTACAACGTACCTATTCTAGAGACTCGGGTAAAAGTTTTCTTCTGAATGCGTCCTACGGACCTAGGAATAAAAACTGGGCAATTAAATTCCCAAATCACATAATAAATAGGTACTAGTCAGACGGGCTCTCGTCTAGCAATGCGAATCGTCCTTTAATTCTAGGAGTTACCTACTAGGTTATCTAGTAGGATATATAGGTAGGTACCTAGATACTTATAATTTTTACGCTTCATCCGATATCTTGCACCGTAAATAATTTGAATGAGATAAATAATAATTGCTGCCTTACCTTGTATAGGTAGTCATTGCGAGAAGTCATTACTTACTCGAACGAGAGTCATTTATTTTATTTAATGTTTATTTATTACTAGTCATACATAATATAGTTAGGATATCCCACCCAAATCTCACCAATCGTGCTATATAATAAATATGTATACAGGACAAACAACTTTTACTATGGGGCCAACAGTGCAATCGCAAAAAAGCAGCTGTTCCATAAATTTTGCCCAAGGCCGATGAACTTTTGTATGGAACAGCTGATATTTTTTTCGCGATTTTAATGTTGGTCCCATAGTAAAAGTTGTTTGTTTTGATGTACAGAATATGCCCCTATAATCCCCACGCTCGGCAGGCGGCTTGTGGATCGCAGTGTTACCACCGTTAACTAAGAGGACGCTGCTGCCCGTCCTCCGGTGGTTCTGGATGCAGTTTTAGGACATACCCAGGTCCAACCCTGTATATCGTAAATTATTTATTTTATTTTTAACAACTGGGAGGTACTGGTTATATATGAGCTGATTTTAATAATAATGTCAAATGTTTTGTTAATATTATTTATTAATTGTTTCATGCCGTTGACTGTTATTTTCTTCTGTGCGTTGCGTTAGGTACAAGTGGTACCGGGACCAGTGGCGCCATCTGGTGTAGGAGAAAAAGACCCGTTTTGGATCGCTGTGAGATTTTAATAATATCTACTTAAAGGATTTAAACAATATGTTTAAATTTTATAGTAGTTCATAGTTCTTTATTTATAACAGAAGATGTTACATGTCAATAAAATAATGTTTACATAAACTCATAGTAAAAAATATACTGAGTATAAATAATTAGATATGTAATGAAAATAATTGCATTACATCAAGTACCTCTTGATAAAGGTTCTCATGTCAATAAATTAAATTAATCAAATTATAAATAAAATTGAACACAATAATTAAATTAATTTAAGATAACGAATAAATGTCATTAGTAAATTATAAATTATACAATATCATTATTATTAGGTACTCAAGTCAACTTAATCTGAATCAAATCTTCAAATTTATATCTGAATATCTACGCTGAGATGCAGACAGACTTGGTGAATCTGACGGGTTCTTTGTTTCTCGCGGAACCCTTTAGAGCAGGGTAACAAAAATGAGTTATAGTGATCTATTCGTGCTTTCCCAGCATTGCACATTTCTCAGTACAAAAACTCCGAAACACTACACATGTCTATGTGAAGATGATAATAATAAAATATACAAAAAAGATTCTGAAACTCATGATGGCTGCGCTGCTCCTATCTGTTGCAATTACAAGTTTCTTCGTGCTTAGAAAACATTTGCCGAAACCATATATGATCGATTGGGAATGGAATGAAACGATAGCCTGCCATTACGTGACAGAAGGAGACGCCTTACCGTCAGCCGAGGACCTCTCCCCTCCTGAAAATTCCATATTCTTCCACGAAACGACGTGCAGAGGCGGTCTGAACTCCAGAGAGGCGTGTGCTATAGAATCAGCAGCTAGGAAACATCCGAACCATCTTGTGTACGTGTTCTTTAACTCTCCTGTGTTAGAAGTGGTGCTGACTAAGAGTTGCTTAGCAAAGCTAACGGAGTTCAAGAATGTGAGACTCGCGCGGCTACATACAGCGGAGTATGCTAAAGGGACGGCGTTAAGTGAAATGCTGGCACATAAGGAAAATGATCGCAGCTCATGGCGAATAGAACTTACGTCTGATATGTTAAGGTAGGTTTCTGAATAGAGCTTTGCCCCAAAATCTATTATGTATTCTGTGCCATAACGTACCTACTTGATCGAAGCGAAGCGAAGGTGTCTAAGTCTAAGGGGGCAAGTCGGTGGTCGTATGTATATTTGTTCGACGATACATCTTTCGAACCGTTATTTCAAGGTTTTTTTTTTAATTCTTTATTATTTTTTACTAAAAAATAAAGAATTAAAAAAAAAACCTTTACCTTTATATAAATGTAAAAAAAACTTGTTTATTATGAACGTTGTGGCCGTTGTTTTTATTTCTTCCTTATAAATTACCTATACAACGTGTAACAAAAAGGTTCAACAATACTGAAGGGTATGTATGTACTCATCATTATGAACAACTTTTACTTTGGGGCCAACCTAAAAATCGCGTAAATAAATCAGCTGTTCCATACATTTTGTCCAAGATCGATGAACCTTTTTGTATAGAACAGCTGTTTTTTTTTCGTGATTTCAGTGTTGTCCCCATAGTAAAAG
The DNA here is from genome assembly GCA_905404285.2 of Erannis defoliaria. Taxonomy (NCBI): domain Eukaryota; kingdom Metazoa; phylum Arthropoda; class Insecta; order Lepidoptera; family Geometridae; genus Erannis; species Erannis defoliaria. The sequence goes on along the minus strand of FR990076.1, from coordinate 17,196,520 downwards.
TTGTTTATAATGATGAGTACATACTTACCCTTCAGTATTGTTGAACCTTTTTGTTACACATTGTATATGTACCTAACCTATAAAGGCTTATGACATTTCCCATATATACGCAGGTGGCCGTGTGGTACAAATTTCCCATACATCCTTTTAATTTACATACATATTTCTAATGGCGCCGCCCGCCAGCATCTGGGTACGCTGCCGACTGGTAGTGGGTTTGAGCATTTGGATTGTATCTAGACTTTCGTCGGTCTGGATACAATCCTTTTGTTTTTTGTGTAGTAGGCTAATTATTATTTGTAGTTTGTTGTAGTCCATACATCCTTGTACGGACTAGGCCAAAATGTCACACATGCCTTCTAAGACTACTTTCTTCGTTTCCAGATATATCACCATGTATAAATATGGAGGGGTATATTTAGATACGGATGTCTTAGTGGTGAAGCCCCTCGATTCCCTGGGTAAGAACTGGGTGGCGAGAGAAGACGACCAAACTGTCAATGTAGCCTGCTTAGCAGTCAGCAAGAAGGGGCTCGGACACGAGTTAGTTGCGAAGGTTCTTAAGTAAGCGTTTTAGAGACTAAGTTCACGGAGTCGAATAAACGGTGTGGAAAGTCAACTCTGTCTGGTTAACCGTAGGTTCAAAATTGTACCTCATTTACTTTCGGAAAACCCTGGAATAGCATAACTTGATCCCACCGGGGTAAAAATTCACTCCCATATAAAACACGTCTAAGCTTGGAAATACGTATAACTACGTCAATATCATATTATTCAGTGCAAGCTAATTTGAACTTAATTTGTAGATATTAGACAGTGTTTCGATTTTTCACTGTAGCGCATGGCTCGTTGACGTCACGACTGCGCGCGCGCCTCAGCGTTGCATGCCTCTGCACTGCGGGGCGCCTGCTTCCTCTCCATCTACTTCACCCCGCACTGTGTCATCCGCCGATCGGCACCCTTATCATGGACGTTCGTGATTCTGATTGCGAGCGTGCGGGAGCAGGGGCGCGCATGGCGCGAGTGGGTTGGTACGAGCAGGATGGCATGCTATCGCAATCGGAATCGCGAACGTCCATGATAAGGGTGCGGCTCGAATCGTGCCTTGCCGCACGATAATAATTGTCGGCCACGATATCGTGGGTGACAACGACGTATGAAACTACCAGTCCCACGATATCGTGTCGGTGTCGTATCGTGGCAGTGTGAATACGCATAATATGACATGATAGATTCTCGTTGTGGTTTATTTAACTATTATTTAGTTTTTTACAGTAATGAAAAAATTATGATGAATCTTCTCTAGGTAGTATAGCACAGAATAAATAACAGTACTACGTACAGAAAGTTCACTTCGCAAAGGAATTGAAATAAATAAGGACTCTATCTACTAGGCAATAAAGTAGCAACTCAACTCGCACAGCGCTGGATACCGCTCGCTATATTCACCTAGATATACCGCACTCTATCTATCACGTATGCTTAGTTACGTGCGACGAGGCTAGCGTGCGGGCGGCCACTGACTTCTGCCTTACATTGTCCACCCGGACGGAGCGCCGGCCGAACATACCTAAACTGCGGAGTGACACCCCCTTGGTAGTAGGTACTATTAATGTTATCTGTAGTCACACGTCGTCTCTTCGCCCCTGTGAGCATTATTCCCTCAGATACACTAAAAGAGGGATAACACCACCTTGAACTTTGATGTAACAGAGAGATCAAGTCCGACTACCGACCCTCCGAGTGGCTGTACAACGGCCCAGGAGCCATGACCAGAGTGCTGCTCAAGTTCTGCAATGCCACTCGCGTCGCTGATCTCACTTCGCGCATATGTCACGGTAATTAGACGAAATATTAGTGAGAGTGCGAATCAAGCACTAAGAGTTCAGTACGTCCGCATCCAGACCAGAACCACCAGTTAAAGGTGGTAGTATTATACTTACGACACGCGGCCGGCCATTCACGAGCCAAGCGCTACAATTGAATATCGACTCACTAGATGTTATACAAATAGAGTAACATTCACCCTGGACAAACTATATGGAATTGGAACTGTATGGCTATTTGTGACTTCAGGGTTGACCCAAAGTCGTTTACCTCCATTGGCATATAATTATTATTACTAATGTTCCAAGAAATCCTGTACAATTATTATGGACAGGTACACTAGCTGTGATGATGATGATAAAAAGTAGCCTATCTATTTATTTTATTTAACTTTGGTACAACAATATTTAGCAAACCAAAATCTTATAAAACTTAAACATACCTACTAATACAGAATAAGTTATAAATTTGCTAACCCAAACATTGTACACAGCATTACTAAAAAGAAAACTTTGACAATATTATACCGTCAAACCAGTAGCACAAACTTTGATAACTTACTTAATCGCTGCCTAGAAATATTAAAAAGATTCATCGATGTTGAAAAGTATTTTTTTAAAGTTAAATAAATTAAGATAAAAATATCGAGTTCATCACAAACATCCAATATATCATTATAAGATTCACACATACGATGAAGGGGATTGTTACGCCCTATGTTGTTCTATAATTATATTATTCCAGGAAATAAGCTATCTCCGTTCCGATTTTCATCCTAATCCGTTTTGACCCAATAGGTAAAAAACAATATAATACACACACTTACACACTCCAAGTATACTTTGCATTATAAAATCTGGAACAAGCATATTCGTCAAAGAACCAAAGTCACCGACATAGCTCGAAGGGTTTGCAAGTTAAGTGGCAATGGGCAGGCCACATCGCTCGATGAACTGATAACCGATGGGGAAGAAAGTTTCTTGAATTGCGACCGCGAACCGGAATACGCAGCGTAGGAAGGCCTGCCACTAGGTGAACCGACGACATTGTTAAGTTGCGGGCAACCGGTGGATGCAAAAGGCAGGTGGCGTACAGTGTGACGATCTAAGGGGGAGGCCTTCGTTCAGCAGTGGACGTCTCCGAGCTGCTGATCATGATGACACACCCCAAGCCAACGCATACCGACAAACTTTCGTATCCATATATAATAGTTGTGATGTGATATGCTAACCGTAATTGTTCCATTTGTTTTTTAGGTTTCCAAGTGTATAATGCGTCATTAATCTACCCCGTAAGTTATGTCTATGCTGACTATTACTTCAAGGCTGGAGAACTGGCCGTGGAGAGGGGGGAGGCACTGACTCACCACATGTGGAACAAGATGTCGAGGGACAGGCCCCTGGAGGCAGGCTCGCCGTACGACAGGATGACGCGCCAACACTGCCCTTCTATTAGAGAAATGTACGGGAACCAATTTGGCTTGTAGGAAGTATCAATCAAGTTTTATTAGGGCCTTTGATTCACCGATTCATTCTCAAATTGTGGACCCATTTTGAAAATTATAACAAGTTACAATTGTAACATTTTTTCTTTGGTAGATGACATGTCAGAGGTGGTCCCATATAAATTTTATCGAAATCGGTTCAGTAGTTTGGTTTTTAAATCAAAACTACTGGAATAATAACGGGAAAATATGAAGATGTCATTCAGGAAATTGAAGTCTATTGTTTTTTTTAAAGCGTATTATTATGTAGTTTGTTGACAGATTTTATAAGTTTTTGAGATGTTAATCTAATATTAAATGAACTGTGATGTATTATTTTATTTATCAAGATTACAAGAATAGAAACATATTTTTTCTCTAAGTTTATTTTGCAATGACAAATGGGCCCTCGGCAAAAAATTTACTACATCCAAAACCACTGGAGGTTGTAGGATGAGGGCAGCTGCAATCCTCTTGATAAACGGTGCTGAGCAGTAAAATTACAAATTTTTTTTTATACAATCAGGTGACTAGACTAGCGAGACATTCGCCTGGGCCAAGCTACAAGTCCGTAGCTAGCGTAGTTTTCTGTAGTGAAAAACTACTACTACAAGACAACCAGTGTACTAACTACAAGTACAAGCACTTGTATATAAGTTAAAGGCATACCATCTGTAACTGGTAACTTGTAGTCACTGGTACAAGAAGCTAGTACAATTTGTAAGCCTGTACTTGTAGCTTTATAAAACAGGGCCCTGGTGGTAATCGCCACGCCTGCCCTTAACAGTAGCAGTGCCAGATTTGTGAACTTGCGATTACAATCCTGCTCCCCAATGTACTGCACTCGGCATCCTGAGATATTAAATCTCTTCATACCCAGTAATTTATCTGGTAAACTATCCCCCTAGGAAAAGGCCTTCGTTCACCAGTCTTCTGGCTGGTGATGATTTTGCAATGGCAATACCTAAATCTTCAAGAATACCATTGGAGGTGGCAAGCCAAGATGTACCCTTCTGCCAAAAGGTTTATGGTCCTTGACCATAACATACCCTTTGTCTGTTGTGTTTTATTGTATGTTCATACACACAACAATTAGTTATATTAGTGGTAAAGTTTATTTGAAAGTGTTTACCTTATCCCGCAAAAAGTGGCAGATAATTATATATTCAGATTAGCGCCATTGGCTACTCCAATTGAATATGTTTGAATTGTTAAATGAATGATATAAGGCTAAAGACCTACCTTACTTATATATCAGTTTAACAATACTTACAGGCACTGTGTTCCCATCGATGAGTAACCAAGTAAACATATTTATTAAGGGCTCTAGACCTTCAGCTTGCGATAACTTGATTAATCCACAAATCCTATTAAGCAAAGCTTATGAAGGTTCCTGTTTACCTCCCTTATCAACATAATGGTATCTTAACAGGTCTTCTGTTAAAATTGGGCAATCATACTAATTAGTTCCTATTATATGTAAAACCCAAACCTGCATACATATTTTTAAAAGTATTTGGATGTTAAAATAGCTAGATTTTGGAGTTTTACTATTATTATCTTACTTTGAATAGGTACACAACAGTATAACCTCAAAATGACTAATACAGGAAGGTATGAAAATGAACTTAGATTAGGCATAAAAACAACAAAATAGTTTTTTTGGGAAATTTATTACCTTAGTCCTAGTCACATCACTTCTTTGCGGCCGCGCCTACTTTAGATTTCTTGGTACCACGGACCTTCTTCATTCTGTTCTTGCGTTCCTTACGCTGTTTGCGTGTGGGTCTCTTCTTTTCGTAGAGGCCGTGACGGGCCAGTCTGTGCTTAGGCTCGAACTTCTTAGCCAGGTCTAGGGTGTCGTAGAGCAGCGCAAAGCCAGTGGACTTGCCACCTCCAAAGTTCGTCTTGAATCCAAACACGAACACGACATCAGGTGTCACCTTGTACATCTTAGCGAGCTTTTCCCTGATCTCTGTCTTGCTGACGGTGGGCTTGCCTGGATGGAGCACATCGCAGACCATCTGCTTGCGCGCCAACAATCTAAAAACCACAAAACGTTGTCACATAACCTGTCATGGCGAGGCACAGTTTTAGCGTCTATCTCGACACGGATTATCACAAAACATATCAAATCTCATGTTTACCTGTTGGTCATGAACTTCCGAGTACGGATAGTCGCTGTGCCTTCACTCATTTTGGATTATTTTCTATATTTCGGCGTTTTAGACGCACGTGTCCCGTAAATTTACGGAGCAGAAAGAACGTGTCGGTGTTGCCAATATCAAAATAAAATTTGTACTACTATTATCTACTACTGTAGTAGAAAATCTGCAATTTTCAACCTTTTTTTTTTAACTGTTCATTTTGATGAGGGAAAGCTTAGAGCTTCTTTGATTATATAAAGAGAGAGAGAGCTAGATCCTTCAAGTAGAGCTTATACCAATGGGCGATTTTCTGAAAGGCAAACAAAAAAAAAAGAAGCTCATTGCAGTAATTGTAGATGGCGCTGTCTTTGGGCTGACCAGACATGGCTGTCATTGTCAAGTTTTTTTATTTAATTTTAGTACCGCGGATTAAAAATATGATGCTGTTTTTGACTAGCACGTATAGTCAGCGCCGTCTATCGCGTTGAAGAGAACTACTTTTTTTTAAATCGCCTATCAGAAAATCACCCATCGAGAAGCCACTCACACTGGCACTGGCGATAATTTGGCTACATAATTTTCTGCCACTTTAGTGAGCTTTTACACTAATAACGTGAAACATAATTATAATATCATTGCTAATAACTCACCAATACCAACCTCTTTATGATATTTGTAGTATATTTTTACCGCTTCCAGCCTTTATTAAATGTCTAAAAACCTTGTACCCACTTCAACTCAATTCACTTCACTTATGACGTTTTTAAAATTGCTATTTACCTATAAAATTGTCTATAATATACTGTCAGTACATAATGATGTACATGTGTTAGTCTGTCTATAATGTACTGTTGGTTTGACTGTAACAGTGGTTCATGTACTGACTAATAAGCAAGCAACAAAATTTAATGTGTAATTGTATTTTAATTTTATTGTTATTTAAATTGTATTATAAATTGTTTTATTTATAATTATTATTGTATGTGACTATGTGATATGACTTATCTCGAAATAAATGGATTCTGAAGTTGAATATTATTGTCCGTCACAACTACGTACCAACCTATAATAATAATAATAAGGCAGTGATCGTTGTCACAACACGCATTGTCAGGAGGCTCCTTACTCTGTAGCTCTAACCACCGACAGCATGAGCCCTGCCCCGCTGCTGGCGGCACTCTATATTGTAAGAAACTTAGATATAAGAAAGAAAATAAACATGTGAATAATAATGTTACTGGTCTCCGCAATTAAATACAGGGAATCTTAATTGTGAAAAAAAAAACATGTTTGTATGAACGCAAAATAGAACAATAATTAATTAACCTAATTTTTCAATCAATTAATCTTTTGTTGTGCTTAGTTTTTGTAATATCTTCGCTCTGCTTCGTTCGGTAACTTTGTACTTGAGCCCCAAGATACAAGCTACGTGAATAATTATTCCTGTTCTTATAAAAACTAACACTTGACCAAGGTATTTTGTGGATTCAGAAAGGTAGAGTAGTGAATATAAATTACAGTATCGAAATTTTTGTTCCCTAACTACCATTCATCGGCACTATAAACTTAATAATAATAATATGATTAATAATTAATCGTAGACCTATTTCGCTTATATCAATTAATTAGGTAAAACGTTAAAAGACACAATTGGTAGCACTATAGTACTATCACGGTACTCATAAGATAACGGGGATTTATTCCACCATAGTCAAGAATCTAGACAAATTACATTGACGGACTAAATCTGGATCCAGGTCTAAATCCGGATATAGCCTAGCCTTAATTATCCAGTGCCAGACCAGACATTGTCAGGATAATACATTATTATATACCTACTAACTTGGTACAAGCCGTTACAATCGGAAAAACGAAGTCAATCCCTGTTATAAGGTCGAATATCCCTCAAAGGCAGCCTTTTCTACTAAGTGAAAGGAAATTTTTGCTCATTGCAACTCCACTTATGTGTCAGTGCTTCCTCTGTGTCAAAATCTTTTTTTTAAATTATACTAATGTTTGCAGCGGGCTCAGCTAGTGTCTTTTCGTCCTTTGTATATTTTTTTATTTCTCCCTTCGGGCAGGCTAAAGCCGTGAAACCATATTGCCTCGTCGTAATGTTAATACAATAATTCTATATTTTTTCACGAAATAGGCTTAGATTACTATTTATACACACCGTGACATTTAGCGATTTTCAAATGTTGGATGCATATGAAATGTTTAAACTTTTGACTTTCTAAACCGTACAGCTTCGGGGACATGAGAAACACCTAGAACTGTTCAAGATCGTGAAAATATGCCTTCTTCTTCAACCACATCGTCGCTCACCAATAGAGAAACTCAAACTCTCTAAATAACGCTAACCTACCCGCTTGAAAAAATATTCAAGATGTAATCATCATCATCATCAGCCCGGAGACGTCCACTGCTGAACGAAGGCCTCCCCCTTAGACCGCCACACTGTACGACACCTGCCATTTGCATCCACCGGTTGCCCGCGACTTTTACCTTGTCGTCGGTCCACCTAGTGGGACGCTGCGTCTTCCGGTTCGCGGTCGCCACTCAAAAACCTTTCTTCCCCATCGGTTATCAGTTCTTCGAGCGATGTGGCCATGGGCAGGCCACTTCAACTAAAGATTCAAGATGCAATAAAATAATAATATTAAATTATATCCAAGATAATGCCACAATTTGAAGGTCGAAGCCCCGCTGCTGACATAAATACATAATGGTAAAGCGCCTGACCTTTTAACATAGCAAACACTATGTGTACACAACTATTATAAGTCGGTAGGCACAATGTCGAGTCATCTTTATATTATAAAGGCGAACGAACCCGAACCAAAGATGTTAAAAGCATTAGATGTTTAGTGGAGTATACAATTTACGTTAAAATTAGCCCATAATTTCTCCATAAAACAGTAGATGGTTACTTCTTAAAAATACCGAGCTACTAAAGACGTAGCCACATAAAAAAAGAAAATGGATGTGTGGGTGGTGAATTGGTGAATACTTTACAAATCGACAGCGCATAGCCATGAGGTTGAGCGCATAGTAGTCGACTTTGATTTCGGTAATTTTAAGGGTTTGCGCAGAATGTGAGTAGGTATGTACCTATAAAACTTACTATGCTTGTACGCGAACCATAGGTACGCACGCAAATATGTCATGGCATTTACGTCACATAAATAACTCGGTAGTACCTACTCGTGTGCGTGCAATTCGCGTTTATAATATGATAAGTGAAATTGTGACACATAAGAAAGCTTCACTCACTCTCTGCGCAACAAATGCAACAATACATCTATACTTTTTCATGTCTGTGGCGTTGACACGAAATCCACTGTTTCATATATCTCTGAGCCGAACACTATTTGGAAACGGTATTTTTCGCTAACGATATTAGGGCAAAGAAAAAACTATAATAACAAACAGGCAGGCCTTTTGAAAGGTCAACCTCGATAGATACCATTATTTTGATTTGATGGCATCGAGGGACTACTGCGGGTAGCGAATCCGACAAAAGTCGACTAACGAGAACCAAAGAGAACGATAATTATAGTGCTCTTTCTTAGGCGCAACCCCACAGAAATGACGTCGGGTGCGGACATGGCACGGGCGGCTTGCCATTAAATTCAAACTTTTTTATTTTTTTATAAGTTCTTTTCACGAGACGAGTAAGATGTTCGCCTGATGGTAAGCGTCACGCCTGCCACTAACACTAGCAGTGCCAGAATTGTGAACTTGCGAACACAATCCGGCGCCGCACTCCACTGCGCTCGTCACCCTGAGATATTAGATGTTAAATCTTTTCATACACAGTAATTTCTCTGGTAACATTGCCCTTCAACCCGGTACACAGTAATGCTTGCACACTACTGCTTTGCGTTTGAATAACTGACAAAGGTGTGGAGTGCCACAGTTTTGCCAGTTATTCTACCGCCAAACCAGAGTCCACCTGGGGAAGTATCCCCAGGTGGACTTTGCAGTAGAGTCCTACCACTACAAAAAGTAAACAGTGCTATTTAGTGCTCACTTTAACCACGGACTAACTATAGTGTAGTGTGTCTAATTTGTATTTATTTAAATTATCATATTAGATATAATATTATATTTATTATGTTATTTTATATAGTAGTTTATTATAAGATATTATAATATTACGTATTAGTATTAGATTGTAAGTATGTTTATGATTTGTAGGAATTTCTTCTTTACAGCACACCCCGTCTTTTCGTGTTCATATTTTTTCTCCATCCTAAGGTTGCCTGGAAGAGATCGCTTTTAGCGATAAGGCTACCATTTGTGCATTAGTATTTAATTTATTTAATCATTTGTATGTATGTTTCTTTGGTGTGAGCAATAAATAATTAATCTATCTATCTATCTATCTATAGTGCTTACTTTCACCAAGGACCACAGGGTGTAATTGAATTTCTTAGCAACATATTAAGGGTCAATTAACTCATCATAATGGACAACTTGTACATTAAAACTATTGAATACGACTGAAACAAGTAACTTAAAAAAAAACAACCGAATTCAAATTAATATGGGACCACCTCGAGAGGATAGGTAGGCTTTCAAACGTTTTTTTAATCGGGCCACAATAGAAGGAGAAAACGATGAAAATACATGGAAAAAACCCACCCCTCTATAAAGGGGGAGGCTTTCGTCCAACAGTGGACGTTTTTATGGCTGATGACGATGACGACATGGAAAAAAAACATACAGTGGAACATAAAACCTCCTCCTATTTTGAAGTCTGTTAAAAATCGACTGTCGCACACAAACTACACAACAAACACTAGTTATAGACAGGGCTTGAAACGAAAACTCAAATCTTATAAAGAAAGATTGGCAAAATTCAAATTACAAACTCTTAAAACACGACGATTAAACTGATCTAGTTTGCTTGCACAAAATCATTCATTCTACATTTGACTCTCCTTCTCTTCTGTCAAGTATTAATATAAATATTAAGCCCAGAATGCGCGAAGGGTTTGCGAAAACCTTTGTTGTATACAACAATAATACTTCCTTCTACAACCCAGTAGTTAGAATGTGTCGCCAATACAATGAAATATCTAAAGATCATTATAGCTCCATTGATATCTTCAACCAAAAGTTGTATAAATTAAAAAAAGACGTCAGAAAGATTGTGTTTACGGGGTACGTTGAAGATAGTAGTAGTAAGTGAGGAATCTGTAACCTGTAACTGTATCAAGATAAGATACAATTTAACTTAATTACCCCTTCCTCTTTTTCCACTTGAAACTGACTATCTACTGCATGTTGTCAAATAATAAGTGTGTATACATTTTTAGGAATATAGTTTGGATCGAAATTGTATAATGTGTAAATTTTCTAAATTTATTATCGACTGTATTCTGTTTTGTGTACCAATAAACTAAATAAATACAAAAAACTCAATAACGCACGACGAAATGTATGGAGAAGCTGTTTTTTTGTTGATTTCCGCTTTGATTTCATAATAAAAGTTGTTCATTATGACCCCCTAAGATATTGCTCATGAATTCAATAACACCCTGTATAACTCTATAATCCTTCCATGCTTGCATTGAAACCGAAGTGGCTCCAGTTCCGTACTAAACTCTACAACCTGAGGTTTTATGTCAAATCGTAACAGTTCTTTGGTTTACTACGTATATACATATATCTTTAAAACATCGTTTTTACGTCAGGTTCCATCAGACCAGACGTAGCCAGTTTACCGAGACCCTGAAGTTGCAGGAATGCTCCCCTCTTTCCTAAGCCTTTGTTAGCCTATAGAGGGGGGCGGGAGGTCGTGCCATTTGGTCGGCTGTGGCGCCGTGAAACCTCCCTGTATTGATCGAAGTTATTTCATAAACAGTCTAGGGGTGGTGAGGTACGCTTGTGTTCAGTTCTTGAGTGACTCCAGCCCAGCTGACTGTACGTGCGGCCTTGACGAATCTACGCAGGTAAGATCGTGATCATGGCCAGCATTTTGAGTACTATTCATTCTACTTTGTATGTAGTTAAGGCTACTAGGTTAGTAAGTTAGTTTAGTTATAAATTGCAGATCGTTTTACTTTTATTCTTAGATTTCTATGCACTTCGGTAGGTTTATAAATATAAATACTAAAGTAGGTATTTTTTTCTATAGTCTTAAATCTTAATAAATATGATCGTCTTGGAAGTTTAGAAGTCGCTCTACCGCTACTGGCTCTACTTTAGTTAAAATATAGATAATTTATAGTTATTTTTCGATTCGTTTCTTGGTTAGATTATACACCCCGTCTTCTATGCTTTCTTTAAATTATCTCCATCCAAAGGTTTCCTGGAAGAGATTGCTTTTAGTAATAAGGCCGCCACTTGTATCAATATTTAAGTTTATTACATTATTTTTGTGTAACTCTTGGTGTGAACAATAAAGAGTTAATGAATCATTCAATCAATCAATTATTTAAAATAAAATATGGTGCCTACAATTATCCACATGCCACCTGCCGTGGGGATAATGGAAAACCCGAAAATATTAAGGAAGGCCTTCGTCCAACAGTGGACAAAAAATATCTGATAATCTGAATCTGATATTTTCTGGCTGATGATGATGGATGGATGTCTTCAATAGTTTTTGACAGGGATGGCTTATAGGGATGAAACTTTGCATGGAAGTTTTTTGTTTTTGAACCTATAGTGATTTATCCAAAAACAAATTTTCAACAAAAAAATTAAATGAAAATTGGTATTTACATAGTTAATTTAAAAGAAAGCATGGTGCTTTCAATTTTTTTTTTTTAGATAATTCACCCCCGAAATGGTGAATGAAACGTTGTATGGAAAGATCTTTGTTTTAAAGTGAATGTGATGGTATTGATATTTGGATAGAATTTTTAAAACAAAAACAATTATATTTTGTGCTAGGGTTGATCTAAAGTTATGATCATGAAGAAAAAGAGTAGGTACTCAACCCAGCAGTAGGTATATGTAGGTACTCAACCCAGCAGTAGGTATATGTAGGTACTCAACCCAGCAGTAGGTATAGAAGATATTTGGGAGCGGCGTGAATTTCTTCCGTACGCGGACGGAGTCGCGGGTCGACCTCTTATAAGCGCCTGACGACGATTTATTTAAGTATTTTTTTATAAAACGGTGGGTTGCCAAGGCATTTCGGGGGGGTTTGAACCCCAAACCCCCTTCCTCTGCCTACGGCCTTGGTAGAGATAGGAGAAAAAAACTACATCTAATTATCTATCGTTAGCGATATGTGGAAAAAAATGGAAGAGTCCCTTATCCCTACTAAATAAAAATACATTGTAATAAATGTTATAGTCATTATTATTAAAAAACATATATACTTGTGCCAATCATTATTACCTACCTAGTTTTGGCAGCATGTATTTTAAATAAATAAATAATACAGATATATATAAATATATATTCCTATTTCCTACAGAAATTTAGCATTGCCATTCAACGTGGCAATGCCGCCAGCATTCTGGGGACCTTTCCCTCCACTAATAGTATTTTAGTTAATAGTTAATAATAATGCTTGGAAACATAGGCGGGGAATTTTAGCAAAGTCAAGGGAGGGGGGAGTTAGCAAAATTTTGTGCTTATAGGTAGTAGAGTGTGGACGCAAACTGACTCAATCCAAGCTTATACCTTGTATTTATAAGTAGATTCATACTGAATTCTTTGTTCCAGATGAACACACAACTCAGAGCTACATACCCACACCATTTCCAGCCCGGATATTAAGCCGCCATTCCTCACAAGTTGTGGCGCAAAGTTCGCGCCACTAGTCGCAGCAAGCGTGTATGGGTGACGTCACAAACCTCTCGCTACCCACCAGGCCCTTAATGGTCTCCGGACAAAACAAACCCAACACTTTGAAGCTCAACAGCGTGGCTAGAGAGGCCAGTAGGTACTCCGCCCGAGATCCACGATTAAGACCTTAAATTAGAGAAAAAGAAAACATCTTCACTGCCAGTATTTCTGTTCGGTATTATTAAAAGTACAAATATAATGGAACAAGATTGGGAGCCCATAACTTTAAGAAATACTAGAACGCCTCGTAATAAGGAGCACAAAGATGGAAACGTCAGGGAGTCACTTCTCTCTGATGATACCTCAGGTATATGTAAAGGAGAGGAAGATACGACCAGTGTTGTTACCACTTCGTTTTCTAGCCCAGATTTAGAAGTCAGCGCTAAAGATAAACTTATGCCTATTATTGAAAGCCATCGAGAAATTAAAGTTGATTTTATAGAAACCAAAAACGGAAAGCACTTCAAAAATGATGTAGATTCTGATGTTTCTGATACTGAAGTTGGTATTGCTGTCAAGAAAGAGAAAAAAGTTAAGATTCCCGACGGAGGTTGGGGATGGGTGGTGGTCTTTTCTTCATTCATTATTTCGATGATTGCTGATGGAATCAGCTTTTCATTTGGGCTGCTATACATTGAGTTCCTAGAAGAGTTTGAAGCTAGTAAATCTACTACAGCATGGATTGGCAGCTTATTCATAGCTGTTCCTTTACTATCCGGACCAGTTATGAGTGCTTTAGTAGATAGATATGGATGTAGAAGCATGACGATTCTGGGAGGCATAATATCTACATTGGGATTCGTGTTGGCATCGATTTCAACTACTCTTGAAATGATGATGATCACTTTTGGAGTCATTGCTGGATTGGGATTAGGTCTAGTTTACGTCACAGCTGTAGTTTCAATAGCTTATTGGTTTGAGAAAAAAAGGAATTTGGCTGTGGGGTTGGGGGCTTGTGGGACTGGAGTTGGCACTTTCGTGTATGCTCCTATGACTCAATATTTCATCGATGAGTTTGGATGGAGAGGGACGATTTTACTTCTCTCTGGAACTCTGCTTAATCTTTGCGTCTGCGGATGTGTCATGAGAGACCCTGAATGGTGGACGTTGGAGCAAAAGAAGCAGAGAGATGGAGAAGAAACTAAATTAAAGAAAGATGAAAGTAAATCCAAGGAGTCCAGTTCGGTTTCAATAGTCAATCCATATGCATTTGATTATGATACTCCGTCAAGAGGTAAGAGTATGGGAGGACTTATTCGCAGAGGAGTAGCTCCGGAAAAAGTCATAAGCGAAGAAGCAGCTGCTATTAAACGTCACCAGAATTTGCTCCATTTGAAGAAACGAGACAAAGTTATACAACGGTCTCAATCAGTTTCACAGTTGCCTACATTCCTGACTCACAGTGACAAGGTATTTTAGCTAACCCTTTTTAATTTTTTATGATAAAAAGTTACGAGACGAGCAAGTCACCCGTTTGATGGTAAACTTCACCCTTGCTCATGTGGAAGTGTATTACGCTTCACTTTATGCTCATAACTGAGTAGGTACTATAAATGTACATTTTTTGAACATTAATAATTTCAAACATTGCGAGGCAATGACCATTTGTCACTCTGTGATTATGCTTATATCTCTTTTTTCTCAGTGATTACATTACAAACATTGTTGAACTCTGAACACAATCATTTTTACACACTACTGCTAGGTTTTATAACTGACAAACGTGTGTGCTATTTCCCTAAAGTTTTAGTGCTATCGACTTATTATACCATAATACCTAATTCTGGTTTTATTTGTGATGTCAACATCCTTTGAAGAACATAAACTCTGTTATTAGGGCTGACCAATCATCTTAAATACGATCTCATTATACTTACCTACAAAGCTGGCCATTATTTTATCACATCATTACAAAGGCCTAAAGAATTATAAATGTTTATAATAACATTACCTAATTCTTATTACTCATAATATCGTGTGAATTTGATAAAATTAAAGGTCCTACAAGGTTATCCAAAGTCAGAGCTTACTGATATAGTATTTTATGAAGGTTACTAAAATATTTAGGTATAGTGAAATGTCGTTTAACCCATTCTGTCTAATTGGTTAATCTTGTAACTACGGCGATTTTATTGCGATCTTTATTTTAAATTGTTTTGAAATCGATACTAAACTTGATAATTAACTCATACTCATTATGATTTTAGTATCCCTGACCTTCGCTATTAACCTGTTATCTTTTGATAATTTTCAGGTATCGATGAAAAGGCTAGATAAGATTGTAAAAGCAATCAGCAAAGAATATGACATCGAAATAAAATACCCGTCATTTGCCACCAGCAAGGCAAAAACACCTTTGATCAAAGATACAAACACAAATGATCCTCCAGTAGTAATTTACAACAACCCCATCCATAGAGCTTATTCTGAAAAATATACAGACAAAGATGAAAAGCTATCAGAAAAATACCAGATCAAAAATGCCAAAGAAGTACGTATATTAAGAAAGTCCAAATCAGAGACTAAAGAAGATAAAGAGATAATAATTAAGCAGGACATTAAGGAAAACAAAAGAGATTGGTTGAAGAAACAGCTGTCCGTAAACCATCATTACTTGAAGGATCTGAAAATGCCCATAAATTCTATAAGCCACAGAAATGCCTTGCTGAGTATCAAGAGATATAAATTGAAAGCTTCTTCTTGTCCTGACATTTTTAAGAACTCTATGATAACAATTGATGAGGATGAAGAGGTAAGGTTCTGATTCAGTTCTAATTATTTTGAAATTGGCCTAGTGTCCCATATTTTATTTAAAAACTATCTAGAGCGTGACATGTTCGTTGTTTATAGAAGAGTCCCTTAGCTGTACGTTAGCAATAAACCTTTTAAAAAAATTCGTTTATTAGTCGCATTTCCAAATGGTCTCGGCAACAACGTTAATAAGCTCAAGCTTGACGGTAAATAGATTATTTGCCATCAGAAACTTTAGTTTCCACTTTTCCGTCCCATCGTCAGACCTGCGATACCAATAATGAAAAACCAAACCAAATAATCAACCGGCCCCTTCCTCCCGGTTCCTTTGTAATCAGGCGAGCCGTCAGCGTGTCTGCCGGTCTTTCTATAACAGGTTGGTTATCTTACAGAACTGGTACGACGATTGCGTCAGTTGCCTCGCTGATATGTTCAACGTCAACCTCTTTAAGAAGATAACCTTCAACTTGATGTGTCTCGGCACCATTATTCTGTTCATCTGGTTCATCGTGCCTTACTTCTACCTGGCGGAGCACATGGTCCACAGGGGATACACGGAGGACGACGGCGCCGTGATGCTCAGCCTCATTGGCATCACTAATACTATCGGAATGGTGAGTACAATGCCTGAAAGTCATAAATTAATTAAGTAAGTTCGCATGGGCTATGTGGCCAGCCATCAAAATTAATGTGCCGCCCGAAGGCCTCTGGCATGGCTTGACGGTTGTTACAGAAATACACAAGAACCAGAACCAACAATTTAACGTGTCACCAACCGACCGCCCCACGGTAGCGTTAGATGTTAATACCACTCACGATCACCCATCCAATAACTGACCGTTGCTTAACATCGGTTATCGTGTAGAACCACCTAGTCAAGCCAAGTCAGGAGCGCTAACAGTCACGACTGACGCTAGTCTGTAAGTTATGAGCGCCATGAAGTGATGACTTTGTTTTGGGCACTCAAAGTTCTGTTTCAATCTCAGTAGATCCAGGGGCCAGATCCACGATGGATCTAGTAAGATTTTATTTTCTCAACAGTTTAAACAGTCATAAATCCTGCCCCGCAATGTACTGCGCTCGTCACCTTATCATATTACATGGTATTTTCAATTTATCTGGTAACTTTGCAAACCGTAACACAGTAATGCTTGCACACTAACAGCCTTACCTAAAATAATCTCGATTCTCTTAGTCACTGCTTAAACTTCTCTGTCTTATTCTTGCATGTTACACTTCACGTCAGAGAGAAGATGGCAGAGCATCTTAAGCAGTGATTAACGGTTGAGAAGTTTTTTTAAGTAAGACTGTAACTGCTTGGCGATTGAATAACTGGCAAAACTAAAGGCGTCGTACTTCCCCAGGCGAACTCTGCAACAAGAAATGATGTACTTATATAGGAATATAAGTACATCATTTCTTGTTACCACAAAAAGTCTTAGTCAAGTCACAGCGACTCTACCCTGTACAGGGTTAGGCGTGACGGTACGACTATGCCGAAAGGAGGTCACTGTATTCATCATTGTAAAAACTTTTACTATGGGTTAACCCTTGAAAACGCATAAGAAAAATCAGCTCTTCTAGATAAGTTTTCTGCCCCAGTTAGAGGTCAGCATTTTGGTCATGATTATTTTAAGCTTATTAAAGATGTTCAAAGTACCCAATCTCCACCTCCACGGCCCAATTGTCTCTAGTTCTCTACCCCATATGTAACAGTAACCTCTATCGAGTCTAGAATTTTGTGAATTAATTTAAAACCAGGTTATATCCGCTAGGCCCTTCGTAATAAAACAGTAGCATCGGACGTAATAGTGACGTCGGAACCTTGTCACCTCTCTCAAAATACATTCGATTCATGTAAACTGGACGGAAACCTCGTCTGCCGGTATTTGGCACAGCGAGTGGTTCGTCGCATGTCGCATCCCGAGACATTGGGAAACTGGATATACTTAGCTATTTCTGGATTGCGGCGTTATCTTTGTACACATCTTGACCTTGCAGTTAATCTATGAAACATTTACCTGCAAGGGTAACTGGCGTTAGCTAGTGGCGTTGTTGATCGTTAAAACTTTTACGTTACTTTTTGTCGAGGGGAATCTTAGTTTTCTATGGAACAGCTGATTTTTACCACGATTTTTTTTAGTGGTTTTTTTTCATACCGGTAGGGATAGGTGTACCAGGCTGAAATATCAGATCAATCTGACAACAGGAACTGGTTAACATTTCGATAACTCAATTTGACCCAAAAAAACATGGAGGATCTAGCTGCTCTCACTCTAGTTAATCGAAGCCCAAAAACGAACAGCAGAACACAGCAGGGCAATCTAAATAAAACCGTTTAATTTATTCATATCGCAAATTATCGCCACAAATCAGCCCAGCTCACCAGTTGAAAATAGCAAATCCACCTTGGCCAAAATATAAAGCAGGTACGGAATTTAACACTGTCCTCATGCCCTAGAGACGTTTCTGATACGGCTCCATAATAGCGTTCAATAAAACTACGTTGTAATGAATTTGAGCTATGATAGCTATTCCCTAAGTTCCGGGCATTTCGTTCTGATAACACGCTGACACGCGATGGTAAAATAAATAAATATTACGTAACGATTATAAGGTTTGTAGGTAGGTAATAGGTATAAATATGCCGAATATGCCGATGATTTTAATGAAACTTTTTAGCCGATGTTTAAAGATTTTTGTTTGGAACTAAATGTCATCATCATCATCCCAGCGAGGTGAATAAGGCCCAATCGTCCGTCGAGGGTATAGGCCTTTGTCAAGCAATGTTCTGACAACATAAGATGTTAAGTGTCATAATTTTTAATTAGCGGCGTAAGCAGCCTATCTCAGTCTACTCACGATTATAGACCTCAAGTACGCCACTCAGCCCGAACAGTCTTTCGTTTTCAGCCACTGCCAGCTATCTTACGTATATCGTCACTCTATCGAGATCCAGGGGCCGAACCGACTGCATGGGTTTTAAAGTTGAATTATTGGCTTTTCAGTGAATCAGAGTTATACTGAGCAAATCTCAGAGGCATACTGAGGAAATCTGTATAATCTATGTTCGGAGAATAAATTCAGATTGTTAGTGAATTCGCCAACCCACGACTGAGGGTTTGTGTAGTGTACTGTTGCAGAACTGCATTATTGGTTATTTTTATTGGTTTTCTTAACTGTAGGAAAACCAAAATAATTATTAAAACTATGCCAGCTCTACCTTTAGTACAGGTAGCGGTTCTAATACCTGCTCTAACCTTTTACAAACGTATCGGTACAAAAAAAACTTTATTCAAAAAATTACTTTCGTCCATTATTGTTATGATTTTTTATTGTCGCCAGGTTCACATTGAAACAAATGCCGCATGCTGGCAGGAAATCCCATATTGCTGTGGATTGCGTAGTATTCCATTCGTCGTTACCATCGTTTTTGTTTGTTTAAAGTAGAGCAGTTATTTGAACCTTTGCAAAAAGACGAGCTGCTAATGCTATAACTTGATTATTTTCTAAGGGCATTTAACTTTAGCATCCATTTCCTATGTAGGTACAGGCATTAAACATGCATGTTGAGGTCAGCCCCGATCTACGATTTTTCCGAACCGATCTGTTGGTGCAAGAATTTGTCTTTGGCGCCCCTTGTGTCTGTTTGATATAAGCATTTTGCCTGCCTAATTGCCTATATGAACTTACTTACCTAAAAATCATAATTATACCGGGTGTAAGAGACCGCGAAGACTGGTAATAGTACTACTGATAACTGATAATACGACACAACACACAAAATATGTTAATGATTAGAGGACTATGAACGAAAGTCGTTCGCTAACCTAGTATCAGGCGATAATTTATTTGTAGTCTGTGTTAAATACATAGCAAACTGAATTATTTTATGCTGCAGTAGATTGTACTTATTTAATAATTTAAGGCTGCTGTTTCTGTTATTTCTAATAAAAAAAAAAAAAAAAAAACATGAAAATATAATGTTGTGTTTTTTTAAATTGTTAATTCACAGCCAAACGTTACAATACAATACAATACAACTTTATTGCACACCAGAAATATATAACAACTTACAACTAACGTTAACTAACGTTATAAAGTATGTCTTGTTATTTCCAGGTGGGCCTGGGCTACATTGGCGACTTCCCAAAAGTCTCAATCGGGAACCTCTACGCAGCTTGCTTGATCCTCTGCGGCATTACCGTGGGTGCCATACCCTTGGCCGTCTCCAATTATTGGATTCTCGCCACTACCTGCGCAGCCTTTGGGTTGCTTTTCGCAGCCTCGTTTACTTTCACGCCAAGCTTGCTTGTGACGCTGATTTCTCTGGATGATTTTACGTCTGCGTATGGATTGGTGCTCTTGGCTCAAGGCATTGGGCATCTGATTGGGCCGCCTCTGTCTGGTTAGTACGAATTTAAAAAATCGAAAGAAAATATTTTTTACTGGTGACAGACTGACAAGATATCCTGGTGTTTGACCACAAGTCACTTGTGATTGTGATGTTAAGTGACGGAGCAGTCGAAGATGGTAAACGCACCAATCCTGTAATGCTCTCTGTTGAAGCAGCTGGGATACTGCTGATATGCATCATCATCATCAGCCCGGAGACGTCCACTAGTGAACGAAGGCCTCCCCCTTAGACCGCCACACTATACGTCAACCAGTCTTTCCTGCTGGGATGCATCGTTAGATATTTTTTCGGCAGATTTTCGTATTTTTTTCTCGTAGAATAATTATGATACAAAATTATATTTTCTAAAATATTCAAATTTCTCAATCCATGTTTAAAAAGTATCTGCTTAAGTCCCTAGTTTCACTATCAATACCGAGTGTAAGGGTAACGCTTCCCAAAACAAAGACAAATATAAAAGGTACTTGTGATAACATATACGATAAAAAACGTATTTGGTTTACGTTATGTATTTTTTGATTTTTACCATCTTTATTATATTCATTTATTTTTATGATCCTTAAACCGCCTGCCAAGCGTGGGGATAATGGCAACCCTCCCTAATACGGGGAAGGCCTTCGTCCAGCAGTAGACGTCTTCTGGAATATGATGTATTTTTTGGCAAAAAAAAAACTAGAAGCATGACCTTTAGCTATAAGGGCTCAAATACAAATTGGTATTGTACAAAATAACTATTTACTCTAACGTTTTAAGTTCACAGTTAATACATTATGTATACAAAAAATAACATCTTATGCTAGAGGTGAACTCCTTCCATTGTTCCATTCTTTCTTTTCCTTTCATTGACCTCTAGGGTCAATTTATTTTTGTATTGTATCGAATTAGTAGTCACCAATACTTATAGCACTTGTTTTCGTTTTCAGAAGCGATTCCCTTACACCCGGTATAATAACATGTACAGAAGAAAAAAAAACGACTTTAATTTCGACTAAACCTGGATGTCATTTTTATATTTTATAGCTATTTTGATTTATTCCAATAATTTTGATTTAAAACCCAAAGTACTGAACCGATTTCAATAAAATGTATATGGGACCTCTGAAGTATCACTTACCAAACAAAAAAACATCAAATAAATGTATAATTGGCGGAGTAGTTGCGTAACATAAATAAATAAAAAAACACAGTCGAAAAGGAGAACCTCCTTTTTTGAAGTCGGTTGTTTTTTTATCATTCATCATCATCATCAGCCCGGAGACGTCCACTGCTGAACGAAGGCCTCCCCCTTAGACCGCCACACTGTACGACAGCCTGCCATTTGCATCCACCGGTTGCCCGCGACTTTTACAATATCGTCGGTCCACCTAGTGGGAGGCCTTTTTATCATTATCTACATTATAATGTTCTGTAGTCGAGGGAGCGACCGGGACCTACTCGTAGCTCTACCATCCATAATTAAATCAGTCGTAGTCTTGGTAGAGTTTTCAATCACGCTACAAAGCAAAATGTTTATAGACTAATTCACATTCTAGGGCTCATCTACGACGTCACATTATCCTGGGAGTTGTCGTTCTACCTCGCTGGTGCTTGGATCATAGTCGCCGGCGTTTTAATCTCCTTCATCCAGCCTGTCAAGTCTTACCAAGAGCGGAAACAACAGGAAGTTGAAACTAGTCTGGCTTGAAGGTCATACGCAAGAAGGCAACATACAAATACATATAACAGCGACATCTATCCGCCATGGGCAGCAACAAAACAAGTAGCCGATAGCCAATCAGGATAGAGAAGCCTGCATCGCGCAAGTGAAGTTTCACGGAGATTTGAACCAGTACTCGATCTTACGGCAGTTTTTTTATGCTGTGGTGTGACGAGCCGGGCGAGACGTTCGCCTGGCGGTAAGCATCGCGCCTTCCCATAACAGGAGTAGTGCGAGAATAATGAACTTGCAAACAATATCATGCACCGCATTACATTGCACTCGTCACCCTGAGATATTAGATGTCAAATCTCTTCATGCCCAGTAATTTCTCTGGTAACATTGCCCTTCAAACTCAAACACAGTAATGCTTACACCCCGCTGCTTGGCGCTTGAATAACTGGCAAAAGTGTAATACATTCCTACTACTACATGAAACATATTATTAAAAAAACATATTAAAAACATTATTAAACATATTATAATATAGCTCAGGGTAAGACCTGGCTCAGACACAAGTTAGTCCACCGAACTTCACTATAGATGTGATTCTCAGTTTTTTCTCATTCCCAAATTCCAATAAAATATGTGAAAATCTAATAACCATGGTTAGTAGCTCGTAGGCTAAACTAGAGGCGATAATTTATTAACAGAGCAGCAACTTACCGCGGTCAAAAGTCACGGTAAGCCCCAAACACATTATAGATAAATAAATAAAATAAAACAAATATCGGTGGACATTTCACACAGCGCCATCTAGCCCCAAACAAAGCAAAGCTTGTACTATGGAAACCAGATAGCTGATAAAATACTTATATATATTTTTTTAGTTTTTGTATATAAAACATAATAAGTGAGATGGGCACAATTCTTAGACGAAGGATGAAATTTGTTTATCAGGTTTTTTTTCAGTTTGGAAGATAAAGTTGATAGTTTCTGGAAAGTTTTTTTATAACTATGTACTTATCTTTATAAATATATAAGTCAATTTTCTTTATAGTCAATTAAATAAGTTGTGTTTTATACTTATAAATAATTTCATATTTATAAACTATTTTCACTACATTTGAAGCTTGTTCTTGTAGTACTTTTTGTACCAGCGAAATCAAAAGTCGTTGTCCAAGGTATTATTGTCTAAACACGACAGTGTGTCGAGCCAAGTTCGGACAAGCAACTACTTTAATAACGGAAGTATTCATAGACGTGAAGATGTAAAACGTACCTATTTATTAAACTTATTACGACCTATTAACTTTAATAGCACTTAATAATTATTTCATAGTTAATATTAAATAATGATACATAAAATATTTACCTAGGTAACTTTTGCCTTGTGCCTATTAATATACTATATATAATAATATACCCATGCACGTAACTGTTGCACAATAATGTAGTACTGTAGAATTTTACTGTAGAATGTTCTAGGGATAAATATATTATCTAGTCAAATGTGTATGTAGTACTTACTCATGTTTGTTTTATTTATACGGGAATACTCACGTTTAATTAAATCGGATACTCCGACTATAGTTTCGATCACATCCGGTGACCTTTTTCAAAGAGTGAAAACAGAGCCCGACGCGCGTGCAGCTGCGTCCTGCTTAGCTGTCTAAGCAGCTAAAGCTAAGCTAAGCTGTGCTAAGCAGGACGCAGCTGCACGCGCGTCGGGCTCTGTTAATTAAACGTGAGTATTCCCGTATAAATAAAACAAAAATGTGTCAAAACCACGTCAGTTTTCATAGTACTTACTCATTATTACTTCGACTATTTAAAGATATTGTTATATATAATAGTTATTTATTTATAGTTCTTGAAATAAAATAATAATTTATTGAAACGGTTTTAAATTTTAAAGTTAAAAACCTCCACGTAAAATATATTCAAAATGACAAAAGTAGAGTTTGTTGTGACGTGTTTTCCACGCGATACTTTTTTAAAGTGTTGTATCGAGTTAATTGTGAATAATTGATCTTCCACTTCCATGGCAAAGAGTAAAAAAAACATCACATAATAAAATTATGCCTAGTTGGTCTTTTATTTTTTTATTTATTTTATTATTTATTTATTTATCCTCAGTTACATTACAATAAAGGTTTCGGTAACTAGCACCTACTAAACCTCGCTGAGGTTTGTCTTAGGGCTAGGCCCTCTGCTAGTAAACAAAAAGCATATAATATAAGTAAACACAATAAATTAAATAAATAAATTTATGTTAGTTTTCATAATAAAATAATAGTAGTCTATGGTAATAACTTTTGGATTTCCTATTCATAATTATACACATAATACTTTGTAGTTGCTCCAATGTCTTATTATATTTAATTTTATAGTTTTGAGTACTCAATAACATTGTAGTCAATCGAAATATTTATACAAACACTTCAAAAAGTTTAACACAAAGATGTAAACAATTATTAAGGCATGTGAGAAATGCATCGTTTATGCATAGAATATCACTTACTACTTTTCCTTGACGACAAGCACTAAGCAGAGTTATAAATTATGGAAACATACGGGAAAATAATTATATAAGAATAAATGAATAATAATAATAAATAATAAGATTATCAATATTATGATATAATTTTTTTATCTTGGTTAAAAATTAATTTAAAATTATTTTACGCCGACTAAAGTTTGTGTGTGTGTATGTGCGTGTTTGATCTTGTTTGTTTAAATTCTATAGCGGTTCAATGGATTTAGATGTGATTTGGTAATATATAGAGGTATAGGTAGTTAGTTTTTTCTTTATGAATAGTAGAATCGTATTGGGTACTAATGCCAAAAATAATAGGGTATACAAAAAAAAATTAGGTATACACACTGATACAAACCTAAAATATTATATAAATATTAATTATTAAATATAAATAATTACAAAAATATTATAATTATAATGTGTGATTATAACTAATACTAACTAATAACACTCATAATAAACACTAGTCGCTAGTTAATTTTCTATTCTTATTTTGTGGTATTCAACTCTACCGCTAATTGAAATTTGTACAGTCCGAGAAACAAGTGATACAAATTTTAATGTAACTATGTTATAAAATAACGGTAAAAGTCAAAATTACACGTGATGTATAAATAATAATTATTTTAACACATATACCTGTAACACATAACACACAATCCTGTTAATAAGCAATAATACAAGGTGTCTTAGATAATTATCTAAAAGTAATCAACAATAATATAAATTGCGTGTTTCTTACTATAACATAGCTAAAAAAAAGGTGGCGACTCGACCATGCGGACGAGTTTTTGCGGTCGAGATGACAATCAACTCCGAGAAAAGTAAGTAGAAAATATAAATAAATAAACTTAGATGTAGATAGTAAGTAAATTGAGAACAATATTCAATAACAATATATATCAATAATCAATAATATATTACTTCAACAATAATTCTATATTAATAAATTTTCAGTAATTTAACTAATTAGTACTATTTTTAGTAATTTTTCTCTGTTTACAATTTTTGTATCGAAGAAAAATTACTAATTAGCAAATTAATTGTTTGGCCATGCATTATAAAGGACCGTATATTTTCCTATTCACCCACAAGAATAAATCTCAAAGTCTAGAGTATATTTAATAAGATAAAGATATTCTAAACAGATTTCATTGTGACGTAATATTGTTTGTAAAGATCTTAACACATTGGCATAATAAAATAATGAGTACTTATCTAATTAAATAAACGAGTAGATAGTGTAGATAACCGTCATAATGTTACGTCATAAGACCCGTTACTCTAGGTTTCAAGCACGTTTGTTAGTGTAGTCTGTTATCGGCCTTATGGTGTAGGTTATAGGGTCACATTTAGCTGAGCAACAATTTGGGGTTGGTCGCGCAAATTCATGCGTCTAATCGATTTTTGAGATTTTATTAACATTATTCGATAAGTACAAAACTAAATCTAATAGGCTAGATGACTGATGTTTAAATCGTTGAAACCAATAGCTTTGTTGAAGAATTTAAGTGAATATAGTATGGTAATTGAAAACATTATTTAAATCGGTTAATAATGTTCTGATATATGAGCGTTTAAAGTTTTTGTTAGAGACAACTCTGTCCCTTTCCCACAAAACAAAAAATGACGTCACGCCTTACTTGTCAGAATATAATTTATATGGCGCCCTGACAAGTGACGTCACGATTTGCTGTTTCGCCTCTCTGTCTAGCATGTTATTAAAATGCTTATAAGTTGCTTATTTTTGATCAGATTTTAATTTTCTTTTCATTAATCAGCTATATTTATGGGCCACATTTGAATAGGATAATTAAAAAAAACCAGTCATCTAGCCTATTCTGGTTTTCGTAAATAGTAGGCAAATCCGTCCAATCATCTTCCTTATTCGTACTACAGGGTTGCTAGTATTTAGAAGCCAAGTTCAGCCGATGAAAAAGCAGAATAATATAATGCCATGGGGTAACGCCTCTTTACTTACCTATGAACATTGAACAAATATACGGAAAATTATTCAATAAACTATAAACTTGCCTACAGAAAATTAAAACCTATATAGGCAAACATAGTCACAAAGTGCTACCTACCTACTTTTGAACAAACCTACCTAAAAAAATAAACAGCAGTGTCTAAATTTATTATTACTAATGATTAATTATTCAAGGCGTGGAATGCTTCTGCGAAGTCTACTGTATATGTAACTTGATGCAAATAAGTGACAAGAAGACGACACACAATAGTTTGTGTCATGATGAATGTGCTTCATAGTTTGGATAACCTTACTAACTTAGCATTCGGTATAGTGTCATTTACTTGGTAAGTATGAATGATGGTGAACATTTCTAAAGAGAATATAATAGGGTAGATGACTGATGTTTAAATCGTTGAAACCAATAGCTTTGATGAAGAATTTAAGTAAATATATTATGTTTATTGAAACAATAATTTAAATCGGTTATTAATGTCCTGATATATAAGCGTTTAAAGTTTTTGGTAGAGCCAACTCTGTCCCTTTCACAAAAAACAAAAAATGACGTCACGCCTTACTTGTCAGAATAGAATTTATATGGCGTACTGAGAAGTGACGTCACGATTTGCTGTTTCGCCTCTCTGTCTAGCATGATATTAAAATGCTTATAAGTTGCTTAATTTTGATCAGATTTTCATTTTCTTTTCATGAATCAGCTATATTTATGGGCCACATTTTAATAGGACAATAAAAAAAACCAGTCATCTAGCCTATTATGTAGCTCCTGGTCGAAAATATTGTAGCACATTTGGAGTTGCGCCTTGGAAGCGTGATTTGACTTGATCCGAAGTCGGAGGCCGCACCAACTGTTATTTGGAATTACATTGTGAACAACTATAACACTGGCATTTCGGTGAAGGACATAAAACTCTTTATCGTTATCAGCCCGGAGACGTCCACTGCTTAACGAAGGCCTTCCCCTTAGACCGCCACACTGTACGACAACCTGCCATTTGCATCCACCGGTTGCCCGCGACTTTCACAATGTCGTCAAGGACCTTTCTTCCCCATCGGTTATCAGTAATTTTTCGAGTGATGTGACCATTGCCACTTCAACTTGTAAAACCTGCGAGCTATTTTGGTGACTTTGGTGAATATCGTCATCATCGGTTATTGTTTCTTCGAGCGATGTGGCCTGCCGATCGCCACTTGAAAACTCTTTATAATTTTATCGAAAACCTGCATGTTATCAAATGTATGTCAGGAAAAGTAATTCATTGGTGAACCTATAGCCAACTAACATCGGGTCCGCGTGGTAGAGCGGTACTGTATCTCACAATCACCCTTTGAGGGTAGGCCCAGCAGTTGGATGTGGCCTAGGTGCATCCTTTTGTAAGTTGGACACTTTTATAGTTCTGTCATGAATGTTCGTGGTTGTGTCTAGAAGGTAGCCATCGGCACTTGTCCCCTCTTTCTTCAATACTTAGAGTAGCCGTTTGTCCCACAAGATATCTTCATTCCTCGAAGTGTCATTGCGATCATATCCCAGTATCTTGTCTCATATTAACACGGATTTTTGTATTTTGACGAAGGTAGTTAGACGTAAAAATACAATGAAAGAAAGAAAGAAAGAAATATGATTTATTTTGTAACATCAATAAAGTAGGTAATATAACTATAATTATAATAATTAACAATTCTGGGATGATGTCACAAAAAAGGTCTCAACTCAGCATAGTGCTGTGCAATGTAAAGTAAATAATTCTGCTATAGGGTAGATGACTGATGTTTATATCGTTGAAACCTTACTGAATAGCTTTGATGAAGAATTTAAGTAAATATAGCATGGTTATTGAAAAAAATAATTTAAATCAGTTAATAATGTTCTGATATATGAGCGTTTAAAGTTTTTGTTAGAGACAACTCTGTCCCTTTCCCACAAAACAAAAAATGACGTCACGGCTTATTTGTCAGAATAGAATTTATATAGCGTACAGAGAAGTGACGTCACGATTTGCTGTTTCGCCTCTCTGTCTAGCATGATATTAAAATGCTTATAAGTTGCTCATATTTGATAAAATTTTCATTTTCTTTTCAATAATCAGCTATATTTATGTGCCACATTTTAATAGGACAATAAAAAAAAACCTGTCATCTAGCCTCATTTTTGATTTGACCTAATTTTCAGAGAGTTTTCTTTGATTTGATTGGCCATTTATTCCGATACAACTCTCTCAAAATAAATGTCAAATAATCTTTTCAGTCTCGCTTTAATGTATGATGCCTCTCATCATCCGTTCAAGGCAATAACATACTTAGAAATCATTGGTTCAAAGCTCGGAGGAAGGATTTCTCTCTTGGACAACATTTCACTGGTCCAAAGACTAAATTCGTATCATTTATCGATTATATATGAATAAGAGCCTGAACCTGAACCTGGATTGGACGTGGGTATGTCCTTAACCTGTAACCAGAACCACCGGAGGACGGCCAGCAGCGTCCTCTTGGTTAACGGTGGTGATCATTCTGCGATCCCCAAGCCGCCTGCCAAGCGTGGTGATTATATATGGCAACACCCTTCTATTGGAAGGTCTTCGTCCAGCAGTGGACGTCTTATGGCTGACGACGAAGAGAGTGATTAAATATCTGCAGCTTGAAAAACAAAATGTACCGTAATTAATTAAAAGCAAATATCACCGATTTTATAGTAAAAAAATTGCAAAAGATAGGTTTGTTCAGTATTAACATATCTAAGTATAGTAACTGTATTGTAAGATCTTTAGCAACAAGATAATATTCTAAGGTAACTTACGTAATCTTTATGTACAACGTTATTGTTATTTTAGAGAGATATCTAATAATGGCTATCTATGTATTTTACGACTGTTTGCAATTTTCATATCTGCAAATAAAGCGGGATTATTGACACGCGCTGTGAAGGTCGCAGTGATTGCAGATCCAACCTCTTTCGCTGACCTTTGAAAACTGTCGGAAATCATGTCATTGCCCTCAAATGTCTCGTCAAATCGTAAATGAAAAATAAGTGTTTGCGAATGAAATACCCCTCGTATAATGAATACTCTTATAATGTTAATTTAGATGTAAAATTCCACTGATATCAGCCCGCTCTGGATTTGCCTCGAAAGTAAAACAAGCAATTATATCTAGAGCTAGTGTAAACAACATTATCACTCGCGCATGATAACTGGCATTCGTTTCTGCCGTTCCTTCGGGAGAAGACGTGCTGTGAATATTGTGTTTTCTTTTTTGTGGTGTATTTAGTGTTTGTGTCCAAAAATGCGGTTGCATGGTGTGGGGCGCGACGCGCGACGTCTCGCCTCGCTGCGGCTGTGAGTGCACGGTGACGCGCTCGGCCAAGTTACCCATAGCCACAAGTGTTCCGAAAGCCTCGGCCGCCACACGTGCTTTGCTCGCGTCCTGTCGCGCTACCACTTACTGTGAGCAGCTGATTCTGTGAACTATTTACAAACTGTGAACCGTGTCTCACTACGACGATACGAGGTAAGCTCCACTGCACAACTTCACTCTCATAAACTTAGTAGTTTGGTTTTAAAGTGCCGGGTGTCGGAGTTGAAATGGAAACGTTTAAAAACACGTCATGCTTATGAATGAAATGTTTCTTTGTAAATCTGTTGTTACACGTCGTTAGCATAATTTTCAATTTATTTGTTCGTTTAGTTCGCGATAATGTATTCCGTTCTTTGTGTCTTTAGATGTATTTCGGTTTATATGTATTTCATGTTAGCAATGTGATGTTCATTGGTAAAAATAACTAGGTAACTCTCTGTTGACTTTTTATTAGCGCGTTTTGCTTGAATTAGCATTTAATTATTTTATGTAAGGTCATTTGTCGCTCTTAGCATTGAGTAAATACTAACTTTATTGCATCCTTTATCTTTTGATAAACGTGTGGGATTATTTACTTAACTCTTCTTGAATTATCTCGAGTCTACATTAATGTCTAGAGCCTGCAATCTAACATTGAAATTGAAAAGAATATGGGTTAAAGTCAACGTTATCATTATGAATATTATTATTATCGTCTATAGACTTTAGTATTCCACTAGCTATTGTAGGCTTTATATTTACCATAGGTATATCTTTTTTGATGTCAGCCTCGGTCTATAAGTTTCAGTTTCGATATGCAGAGCCATGAGCACAATAGCACAAACTAGTTTGTCGAGCTATTTTTCTGCTGGAAGACCAACGCATCGACCTTATTAGCCGCAACTCCATAACGGCCTTTATAATCTATCAATGTAGGTACTTTACTTTACCTCTATCATTAAAATAAACTTTTAGGTTTGCATTATTTTTTTCTAATCAATCAGAAACTATTTGTTGCCTTCATTGTGTACCTACTTGAATCACCTTGGACTTGACTCTTACATCAAGTTTTTGAACCTCAATATTGTATCGAGAGTTGCATGACTATGTATTCTAAATAGTGTTGTTTAAATAAGACAATTTCTTTAAAATCGTTTCATTGTTAGAATTTCTTATAAATATACCTGAGAAGAAATATAATAATCTACCGATAAATAACGGTCAGTGACCCAACCCTTTTTGGCTCGATACCTCAGACAAGGTTACTTACATTTCACTTTAAGTAAATATCAAAGACAGTAAAATAAGAGCAAAAAAGTCAATAAGTGAAATAAGGGTTAAAAATATTCTCAAAAACAAAATGACTGAAGAAAAAAACCGAGTAGTTAGGTACCTACATGATGAAGATAATGCTACTAGGTCTCTTAGAATCTTAGAATTTATTTGAAATATCTAAGTTCAACCTAAAAAAAAAACTTGGACTTGGGCGGTGTCAACTTTGACTTTTAGACTTTCAAGAATTCTCAAGGAAACTACAATTAAATTAGTTTTAGTTTTCTTATATAACTAGGTAGAACTAAATAATTAAGAGAATATTGCAATAATGATAATGGGTACCAAGATAAGTTCCGTTATCGGGTATCTGGTTAAACCGTAAAGCTAAGTAAACAATGATTGTTCCTATCCTTGGGATCACAAGATTTTTATTCTTACGATAAAACATGACGAATCACAACATAATATACTGGAGCAATCATAAGTGAACCCTGAAGCATTTTAGAAACAGTCCAGTTTCTAAGTTTTACTTATTGATTAAAATGTGCAGCAAAGACATAAGTTGCCGAGTACTTACGGAGTTGCAAGTAGAATAGGGTAGATGACTGATGTTTATATCGTTGAAACCAATAGCTTTGATGAAGAATTTAAGTAAATATAGTATGTTTATTGAAAAAATAATTTAAATTGGTTAATAATATTCTGATATATGAGCGTTTAAAGTTGTTCTTAGAGACAACTCTGTCCCTTTCCCACAAAACAAAAAATAACGTCACGCCTTACTTATCAGAATATAATTTATATGGCGTCCTGAGAAGTGACGTCACGATTTGCTGTTTCGCCTCTCTGTCTAGCATGATATTAAAATGCTTATAAGTTGCTTATTTTTGATCAGATTTTAATTTTCTTTTCATTAATCAGCTATATTTATGGGCCACATTTGAATAGGACAATTTAAAAAAAACCGGTCATCTAGCCTATTCTAAACTACGTACACCGTTACACCTTTCACACGAGTATAAAAGTGACAGTTTGAAAACATAAGTACAGCACTTTCGGAGAGTGAGAATGCTTCTGCAAATTTGTCACACAAAATACCTACTATGTTTTTAATGGTATTTTTATCTTATGATTTTTACTACCTACCTATTCTATGTTAGTGTAAAGCTAGCTGCCGACTGTCGTTAACAGCTTGTTGAATTCATTGTTCATTTAAATCATGTTCGTGGAAAATTCCAGAAAGAATCTGTAGACAATTTTTTGTCGTCTCTACCGACCGAGCCGAACGGTCACAGTTATTTTTTATTTATTTTTTCTTCTACAAGGACGTTGTTATTCTTAGCAGCCTGCTCGTTATATTATCACGCTCTGAGGTTAACCGGTTTAAAGACTAGGTTTAGTACCAAAAGTTTCTCAGTATGAAAAAGATAAATGCTAAGAAATTAATCAATTGATATTTATCATCGACTTCTTACTATGTATATAAATTATAAACAATTTACATAATTAAAAAATTACCCTACCTACCATTTGAGATCAAAGTGTGCAATACGAATAAACAGATCAAAAATAATCTATGATGATAGGTAGGTGCCCAGACGTCAAATACACATTAATTTGTCCATCTTTAAACTTTAGTTGTAGGTATGTGGTATAAGTGCCAGGATTAAAACACATAGGTGTTACAAGGAAAATAAATTAAGTCACGTCATCAGCCATAAAACGTCCTCTGCTGAATGAAGGCCTCCCCCTTAATGGAGGGGTGTTGCCGTAATTCCCTCACTTGCCAGTAATAAATTAAGTGTTTCATAATAATTATAGAGTTTAGCTATATTACAATTATGTGAAAAAAACCTTATATCGAGGAATTTACAGTATAATAATGTTAACAGACCTGCCTACCTATTGGCATCGACAATGATCGTCATTTAGCGAAGGTTGTTTTTGCGGATATCCTAGTTAGTTATTACATTTAAAATACCAACATGAATACCATGTTTTTTATAACCTATTAATAAATCGCTTTCAGATTTATGAGAGGTTTAATGGCAGACTTCACAATGGTTAGAAGTAACACAATAATGGTTTACTGAGATAGGTACTTACGTAATCTTTTTGATTATTGTTTCATAAAGTAGGTAATTTAATTCTTCCTCAGCAGTTGCAGTTGAAACTTTAAAGCATTAGCTGTGGCATTGCAAAGCTGCAGAATTAACGTGAATTGCTACCGGATTGAATAAGGCACCGTTATCTCCAACCATGTCACCACAACAGATTGATTGCTTCTCTTCTCATCATCTTTTTTCATTTTGTTGTACTTTCATCTAACCAACTGGTGTAACCAAACCAAAGTTGGTTCGCCAAAGAACCAAAGTTACCGACATAGCTCGCAAGGTTTGCAAGTTGAAGTGGCAATGGGCAGGCCACAACGCTCGAAGAACTGACAACCGATGGGGAAGAAAGATTGTCGAGTGGCGACCGCGAACCGGAAGACGCAGTGTAGGAAGGCCTCCCACTAGGTGGACCGACGACATTGTAAAAGTCGCGGGCAACCGGTGGATGCAAATGGCAGGTTGTCGTACAGTGTGGCGGAGGGGGAGGCCTTCGTTCAGCAGTGGACGACTCCGGGCTGATCATGATGATGAACTGGAGTAACTATGCCAGCGGCTGGCGAGATAAATGCACAAATACACCCACCCTAAGCGGGACGTTAGTGCAGGACTTATCGCCCCCACATAGAATAAGAAGTTCATAAAACTCTTTTAGCTATGTATGCCCAGTATTGGCACGAATGGAAGCAAGTTTTACGTCAATCACTGCATCACATATGCCGCGGCCACACATTGGCAATTTTTCCGAATAAAAAGGGATGCACGTATACACGCTACATAACTGCGTCCCTTTTTATTCGGCAAATATAGCGAATGTGTGGCTTCGGCATAACAACCGCAGAGTTATGGGACGATCTCCCATCGCTCGCTTTACGTGGATCTCGGTTTATTTTCGATCTGTCATGACGTCACGCTAGCCCGATGCCTCGTACTATTATTTATTCTGTGTCGATACAACGGAATTCCGCTACCGATAATAGAAAACAGCTGGAGGTAGCACGTGTTGGTTTTAGCTTGAATGAGTTTTGTTGTGTTGTTAATTTCATTATAATGGGTATTGTTTGTTGGTTAATTTTGTTGTACTAGGTGTTCATCAATTATTTAAATACCTTGATGAGCATTGAATTTGATAATGTAGAAAGATAACTAAGTTCAGTACCTTTACCTAACAATACTGCATAATATCAGACTCAATGAAATTATTTAAATAACACGAATTTACCATAATTCTATTGCATAATTTTTATGCTGCACGCATGAACCTATAAAAACGTACGTACTGGCCGGCCTGTACGTACAGTAAAGCTGGCCGACTCTGAGTGACACAGTATGTTGTTA
The DNA here is from genome assembly GCA_905404285.2 of Erannis defoliaria. NCBI lineage: Eukaryota > Metazoa > Arthropoda > Insecta > Lepidoptera > Geometridae > Erannis > Erannis defoliaria. The sequence continues at coordinate 17,161,861 of FR990076.1, read as the reverse complement.
GTGAGAATCTGCCCGACTTTTTTTCTAGGTTCATGGCTGCACGCTATAATAAAATTTGTAGTATTTTATAATGAGATTGCTTTGGCTAGGCATCAGTTTAGTTCACATGTGATACCTACTAAGTTGATTTTTATTTATCAAAAATGTAAGTAAATATACAGAATGTCAATTTATTTATATTTACGGAGTTCACACCAGTGAGTTGAAATAAAAGTCAGGTAAAAACATCTTAGGTTCACACAAACAAATAATACATCGAATACATACCTACTTACCTACCAGGAGAAACACCACAAGTGCCTGGGTCATAATGTCGACTGGACTGAGGCCGTTGTTGTTGAGACAGCGGGTTTTAAGTAACTTAAAAGGAGGCAATTACCGTACTTAATCAATATTTTTAATTAAGACTATGAGAATTAGTAATACCAGCAAAATTAAAGCAGATAGTTTAATAGACTTACAGTCTTACCTAAGATAATCTCGATTCTCTTAGTCACTGCTTAAACTTCTCTGTATTGTTCTCGCATGTTACACTTCACGTCACACGTAGCAGTGACTAACGGTTGAGATGTTTTTTTAAGTAAGGCCGTATGTCCTTATACCTACTATGTCTTAAGTTGTTGCATTTAGTGAAGCAAAAATATGGCGATAGCAAAAGCGCATTTTTATATTTGAGACTGATATAAATCTATAGATAGATAAATAAATAAATAAATATTAGGCGGACATTTATTACACACAGCGCCATCTAGCCCCATACTAAGCAAAGCTTGTATTATGGAAACCAGATAGCTGATAGAATACTTATATACATTTTTTTTTACGTAAATACACTACACCCATATTTTGATGTCTGATGGGCTCTGCACTATGTTTCGAACTTAGACCACATATCTTCAGCAAAATTGTAAGATATTCAATATCGGTTTCAAGGTATTCTTTAAACATTCACCTTTCGGACCATCCAGGTCTTTCCACTTCGTTCTTGGTATTCTATCAGCTACGGTTTTATCGGCTTGGGTAACACACACACACATACACTGCAACAAGCAGACGATGTTGTGTCGTCAAAGGCTCGCCAGGGATGACTTTGCAGTCTTTAAACTTTAAACTTCTGCTTAACGGCTATGTCTGTGATAATGAAGTCTATTTGTGACACTCTACCCGCGCATTTGTAGGCAATTACCTAGATGTACGCGTTTCTTTAAAATTTCGTATTTATTAAGGTTAGTGAGTGTCCCGCTGCAAGATATTTTGGTGTACTTTTTGTATACAAATTAAACGTATTATACAAAAAAATACGTCAAGAATACATACTTTAAAAGCGTAATAATAAATACGTCACTTATGTAAACTTGGCCCCTTATAAAATTATATATCTCTAACTAAACTTGGCCCCTTTTTTCCTCAGGGATCAATAGGTATACCTTAATTACAGTCAGTTTAAAGTTTAAACCTCACATCACTATAATTATTATTGGTTGTTATGATATAATTTCTTATCTCCTAAAGTTAATAAATTATTTATTGGATTATGACAGTAGGCTTACCTTATATCAAAAATTCATGCCCACAAGTCAAATATTGTATATAATGTTTGTACACGTGCTTCCAGTCAACTAGAGATAATATATTATTTGTTTATTCAATGCTCGCTATTTTATTTTATTTATTTGAAATACATACTTAGCAACACAAGGGAACGATGCTCGCGACCATTTTGCCTTTGTGTAAGCAAAGACAATAATAATGAAGTCATCGCATGATTACAGACAAATTGTTTAGCTCTAAAGCCTTGTGTTCATTAGAATGCAATGTTGCAGAACAACTAACTTCTAGGAACAAATTTTACAATACAAAGCAACACCAATAATTTTTCTTCAAAAACTAAAAAAAGTTGTTGATCTAACAAATAATGTTTTTAAAAGAAGTACTACCATGTTGCTGTTTTCAACCGACTTCAAAGAAGAAGGTTCTCAATTCGACTGTATGTATTTTTTTGTATGTATGTTACGCGATTACTCCGGCAATTATGAACTGATTTTGATGATTCTTTTTTTTTTGGTTGGTGGCTTCAGATGTGGTCCCATATAAATTGTATCGAAATTGGTTTCAGTAGTTTGGTTTTTGAATCAAAATTACTATTAAATATGAAGATGTCATCCAGGTATTCGAAGTTGAAGTCGGTTGTATTTTTTTTAAAAACATCTTATGTTGTTTCACTGTTGTTGATATAACAAATGATGTTTCTAAAACAGGATCAACATAATTTTGCTGTTGTTCTATTTGTTGCACTGTTGTTGATCGGTAATGCAAAAATTGATCTCTTTTTATTCCCAAGGGATTTCAAGGATTTCAGGGATTTCAAGGTGAAGGATATAATCACGTCATTATATAATAGAATCCTATTTGCTAAACAAAATAATAACTCTAAGTGCTTTTTTAATTCGTGACGTTTAGTGCGTTTTGTTGTACGTTTCTGATGTAGTAAATAAATTAGATCAATACAATATAATATACCTAGTTGAATAAAATTTACCCGAATTAAAAGCCAAAGAAATATTTTACATTTATTAATAATTTTAAGTTACAAATTTTTTTTGTTAAGCACTTAGGATGTTGCCTGCTATTTACACATTGTTAGTGGGGTCGATTTTTCAACGTTCGAATGCATTTTCGCATGCATTATCTTTCCAATCGTAAGTCTTTTAAGTGCGAAAATTTATAGGTACATGAATACAATTCATAATTATGCTCTCCGGTCTCTCCAATAGGAAGAAGGCTGTATATTATAAGCTCTAAGCTTTTCTGTTCTGTCATTAGCACCTGTGAATACTCTCTGTATCAATGATAGATTATTGGTTGGCGCGTTCGAATTCCAAGTAGGTACGTACCTAACGAGGTGCGATTTCAAATTCCGTAATAAACTTGTAAACGAAAACATCCCATCGCAAAATAAAAGATAATGATGACGAACTCTACTTGTGAGTACTACAAGTTTCTTGCCTGTGTAGTGTAGTGTATATAGAAATTATAACGAGTTTTTTTTTTAACCTAAACAACGACTTTCATAAACGCAGTTTCGTCACAGAATACCTAATAGTACAAGCAATGATGTATGTCTATGAGTACAAGGTATCGTTTACTTGGATGACATATTTTTTCCAGTTATTTTGATGTAAAAACCAAACTACCCACTTATGGGACCAATCTGTAATTACCTATATAACCATTCAAATAAAATTTAAAATAGGTACTGCAGAATACCCTCCTAATTTTTTTGAAGTCTGTTAAAAAGGGAGAGTCTCGATGTTTCGAGTGCAACTTGCAACTTTCTAATTTAAGCGCTTATAACGGCGTTGCGATACCATCACACACATAGACATACATACCAGACGCACCAGAAGCAGTTGTAAATATCTGAATTCGCGTCTAGTTCAGTGTAAGGTTATTTGTTGGGTACATAAAATATGCTTACTTGATATCAACAAACGGCTTAGAAGTTTTTGCTCCCCAGACGTTAAACATTCCAAATTTCATCCTTATTTTAAGTTTTTCTAAAAGACGTCGGCAATAGCACAGAATAAATAATAGTACTCCGTACAGAAAGTTAAATCCGCAAAAGAATTTAAATAAATAAGGACTCTATGTACTAAGCAATGAAGTAACAATTCAACTCGCGCAGCGCTGGATACCGCTCGCTATATTCACCTAGATATACCGCTCTCTTTCTATCACGTATGCTTAGTTACGTGCGACGAGGCTAGCGTGCGGGCGGCGACGGACTTCTGCCTCGCATTGTCCACCCGGACGGAGCGCCGGCCGAACATACCTAAACTGCGGAGTGACACCCCCTAGTAATTGTCAAAAACGTCGCCATACCAATGGTAAAGTTAGACTTCCAATCGATGAGCTTAGTATTTTCCAAAGCCTCTTCAAACTTGTTTTCATCTTAGTAACACCAGTGTGACACTCGAGAGAAAACAACAACATACAAGGTTTGCGTTTCCATGGAAATAAATTTTCCACATCGGTGCCTCAATACCACCTACTAAGCGATAACACACCCATAAATAGCGCGTGCCACAACCCAGTGAAATTACAACCGTATTGGTATGCAATAAGATGCAAAATGCATAAAGATTTGTATCCTCATTCAGGTTCTGTCGAGGCTAGAAAATAAGCTAGACAATTTCCGACTTCATTGCCATTGGTATAAAACTGAAAATCGACGGTGAAGGCAAATGCAATACCTACTGCAACTCCATCACGTAGGATGCAACGCAAAGCGAATGCAAAAACGGTGAATGACCTTCTCGGCGAGACCATAGTATAGGAGCTAGTTACACCGACTTGTTTATGGTACATGCTGTATTTATACTACTAGGTACTTATTCTACGTGTTGCACGAAACAAAATCATTTGTAGAGGCTCTGTGTTTTACCGGCTGCCCAAAAAAAGAGTAATGTTTTCAGGGTTCATGTATCTACGTACGTGTGTAGGTGAGTTTCTTTGTTCCACCATAGCTTTTAAATGTCATAACATTACAGATGTAGACGTGTGGGGCATCGTTAGAATCCTTACATCAACCTGAGTGACATAGGCTATACCTAAATTAAAAATAAAAATGGCGGTTCTAAGGTGCCATTGTAAAAAGTGAAAAAAAAAACTTCAATTCTCAAATCAAATCTTTTATTTACATTTTAGTTGGTTTTTTGTCAGGGAAGCCGTGTTTTTTTTAAATTTATTTACACACGTCTTTTACTTACAAGTTTTGTACAAGACTCTCGTATGCCTGGGCCCGTACCGTGACATCTTAAAAGCATGTTTGTTGAAAGGTTTACCGGTTATTGCATAAAAGTTATCTATAATATAATATTTCCAAAAATACATTACGTAAATAATTCTTAGTGGATGACCTAGATTACGACATAGAATATTAGAATATTTTATGCTATTAATCGCAAAAATAAGGCATAGAGTTATATTTAGAAAATCCAACTTTAAAAACGCGTAGATATTTACCGACTATACAATATCACAAAAAAGTTGCGAAAGAAATTTATGCCCGTCGAAAATTAAAACTAAAACCAACCCAATTTAATGAGAAATTAAAGCAACGATCGTAAATTAAACGCAGATAAAAACACTTAAAATTATTACAGGCGGGTTTCCAGCTGTGATGAATCACTCTGGGACCGGACTCGGTAAGGTTTTAACTAAATATAGATTATTTATCAAACAGCGCGGTTCAGTTTGCTATAGATGACGTCTGCAGATGAAAACGGCGTCCTCATTCCGGCTTTGGACTTTATTTTGGTCAAAGATAATTTAAAATACTAATTTGATTCTACCATAATACATAATCATTGCTACCTACTTAGTTTCTCAGTGGTGTTTTTAGGCTAAACGCTTTTGGAAATATATCTGAGATTAAGATACGGTTGAACAAATAGATATAACCCAAACATTAAATTCTAACTCCTGGAACAGAAACGTCCAACATGGTGTTAGGTCAATAATATGTTATTGACCAATACGGTGTTAGGTCAATAATATGTTATTGACCTAACACCATAGATTCAATCATCATCAAAGAGACCCCATAAAGTCTTATGACACCCATCTAACGAAGCAATGAATAAACATCAATTGGCGCTCTATTTATATCATCTACACAGAATAACAAACAGTAGAAAATTATCAGGCCATCGTACATATATGTTCAATTGTACAATTAAAATGGAGCCATTGGGCTGCCTACTTCTAAAGAGGACACTGCATAAAAATATGATACGTACAGCATCGGTAGAGTCGCTGAAAATAACAAGGCAAAGATTCGATAATAAAAAAATTTATACAACCACTTTATTTCGTACAACTACAACTACCTTGGACAGATAGTTCAGTTAGGTAGGGTCCAACTTTGACAAAGAGGTCGCTCGAAGAATTAAATTCATTTTTATTTTATTTTGCTACATTACATCCAACAACAATCCAACTCGGATGGGCAGCGTTCGGGAAATTGCGTAATATCTTCTCGTCCAAAATCCCTCAGTGTCTGAAGACAAGGGTTTTTAACCAGTGTGTGTTGCCAGTGATGATATGGAACTGAAACGTGGTCTTTAACTGCTGGCCTATTGGAGAAACTCAGAGTCACGCAACGGGCAATGGAGAGAACTATGCTCGGAGTTACTTTGCTCGATAAAATCCGGAACGAGGATATTCGCCAAAGAACCAAGATCACCGACATAGCTCGCAGGGTTTGCAAGTTGAAGTGGCAATGGGCAGGCCACATCGCTCGACGAACTGATAACCGAGGTGGAAGAAAGGTTCTTGAATGGCGACCGCGAACCGGAAGACGCAGCGTAGGTAGGACTCTCACTAGGTGGACCGACGACATTGTAAAAGTCGCGGGCAACCGGTGGATGCAAATGGCAGGTTGTCGTACAGTGTGGCGGTCTAAGGGAGAGGCCTTCGTTCAGCAGCGGACGTCTCCGGGCTGATGATGACTTTTCGTACATAAAAATGGGAATTTACGATTTGCTGATGTTTATGTATGAAAGCTTGTTTGGATCAAAATATTATTATGGCCGAAACTTTGTAATAATGCTATTTTCAGCAGATTACAAAGCACACCAGCACACCAGCTCTCAATCTGACACATGACCTGATCATACAGCAAGCGTCTACTTTAGTGAGTGGCGTCAAGAATGGCGATTGTGGTGATTATCTCCACCATTAAATGAAACAGTCTATTAAGCAGTGTCATCTCTAGCAAGCAGTAGGCTCATATCTCAATGGGTGTAACAACATTTTGCTTGGCACGCTCGCTTTGTGTCAGGGGCGGATTAAATGTCGACAGCGCTCTAGGCAAGCACCTGATCAGCGGCCCTCGGGATGGATTCTGGCGCACTATAAAATAGGCTACAAAATGTAATAGGTAATCGTACACTGCTTGAGTCGAGGCGGTGGCGCGGCGTCGCTTCGGGGCGGGGTCGAAGCGGCCGCGCGGCGCAGGGGCCTTCGCCTTGAATCATCACCACGCAGCCGCCTTGACTCTGTCTGCAGTGTGATCTGCGCCTTAGAGAGATGAAAAAAGTAATGAAACGGTACTCAAAAATTATGTCTACCGTAATGCACAAATTCAATCTAAAGAAGATGTATTTGCCCATCGAAAACTGAAACCGTTATTTACCGCAGCTTATTGACACAGTATTTTATTTTCTTTTGAATCCTTCCGCCCCCCCCCCCCCCCCTTGTAACCTCGCGCCCCAAACACAAACGTGCCTAGTTTGCCTTACGGATAATCCGCCACTGCTGTGTGCACTGTGTATATTGACGTTTTTCAGAAACGACCACTCGTATCTTCGACCATTATCCGCCGCACTACGTACTTCAATACTGTTAATTACACTGTTGTACCCACTATTTAGATGTCTATCAGTAGAGGGCAAAGTAATTTGGTGATAATACCTATACGGCTTTATCGTTCATTTATAGGTTTTGTTTACTGTATAATCTAATCAATTTATATGATGTAAATAATGTCTGTTGAGGGCATTGTACTAATTCATATATATTTATCGCATTAGCCAGTGCTGGGCATGTCTATCTTTGAAAGGTGACTGCGGGCCGTGTTCTGCCTGACTGGCCCGGTGCGGGTTGGCGTATTTGCATTGGTACCTACGCCCTCAGGGTACGCCTTTGTATTTATTTTCTGAGTATGTTATGCAGGATTATTATAATGGTATATAATTATTATAAACAAAAAAGAGAGTATAAGAGTTCCCATAATAAATCTTTGCTTAGTTTGCGACTAGATAGCGCGCTGTATATATGAAAAATGTCGGCTAATATTTATTTATTGAATTATTTTTGTGTGTTTCTCACTCAAGGTATTATATTAAACAAAACGTCACCGGTATACGTTTTGAAATCCATACTTATGTAAATTCTAAAGATTACTGAAGTTCGGACGTTTACCTACCAAGGATTAGGATTAAGAAACCCCACGGTTGTAAGGCGAATCTACTTCAAACTGGGCAATCACAGCTTGAAACGAACTCTTAGTAGGTAGTTACTTGATAGTATTTATTTATGTTAGAACTGCATTCCTAGAAGAAGGAATGGAACTTGTTTTCCTGCAGGGCTAGAATGCGCACCGCGAGAAAATTTTGTCGTGTCTTTATGTCGTGCGAAAACGAGACAAACTTATACAGATTCGTAGCCTTGTCCTGTTTTGTAGAATCGAGAAAATTTTCTCGCGGTGCGCATGTTAGGCCTGCAGGTCTGAAGGATGATTACAGTCACACAGACACAACATTGACATAACATAGAATGAAAGCCTGTCTATACTTTAACCGTCATTTGCATAAAACGTGGCTAAAACCAGAAAACGTATTTCAAAGTGTTATGTCAAATTTCTTTCGAATTACGATTTGAGTTTGAGAAAAGAAGACAAAACACTTATTAACATATAAGTTTGAAATACTTTTTAGTGATTTATCCATAAGACGGTAAGTAAGTAGGTATCTACATTAGGGTGACTCCGCAGAGCTATGAGACGAGCAAGTTACACATCTGACGGTAAGAGTCACGCTTGCTTTATATCGGTTCAGTCAATGCAAAGACAAGACTATGGAACCTACAGGAACAGGCTATAATTTATAATCTGAGTCAGATGCACACAGAATTTTTGAGTTTTGTCATTTGAAACGTTGGCGTCGTAAATTATAATAAAAATGTACAAATCTGTAGAATCATAATCAAAAACGTAAATCACAGTCATAAACTGTGTGTTTTTCTATTCCTAGCCTACCTCATTATTTTACCAGAATTAACAAATACAGACGACGACGTCTGTGCGAAGAGATTTCTGACTTCCTCCACAAATTGTGATTCATTACCCTCTATTCATACTACTGAAATAGCAATTCAGTATATTTACAGACAGTTATGTTAAAAGTAAGTAAGTAAGTTCGTATAGGCTGAGTGGCCAGCCCTAGTGTCAGAGTTAATGTGCCGCCCGAAGGATTCAGTTATATAGTTAGTTACTAACACTTATGTTAGTTAAACAATTTATAGGTACAAACCATTTACACCTAGCTGTGAGATTCCCAAATTCGACAAAATAAATAATCGTTCACAAACATCCTATAGATGGTACCACTGACTTTTGCCAGGCCATGAGGTGTTATGATACAATCATCTTGATTTTAGCATTTATTAGCTTATTCAGTGTAAGCAAAGCGAGCGAAGTCTTTGAAACTGGTAAAGTTTGGCTTCATCTGTCCGGTGGTATGGATGTGGCACTCTCGTGTTGGTCGTATTTTGAAACTTATCTTGGCAAAACTTGGTACAAACAGGGCCCCAATTCATCTAACCAAAGCCGAACCGCTTCCCATGCGTTCCCGCTACTCTTGCTGTCTGACAGCGGCGCTTACGTACGCTTGGCCGGGCCACGATCGTTAGCCGGCCGCTGTCAGGCAGGAAAAGTAGCGGAAACGCATGGGAAGCGGTTCGGCTTTGGTTAACTGAATTGACGCCCAGGTAATTCTACAATTTCATAGATTTTTTATCATCAGCTACGGTTAGAGGGTTTCCCCCTAAGAGAGCTAGACAGAGACCAAATGATCTAGATCAGATGCTAAATGACGTCACAGCATTTACGGGAAGTAAATGCTGTGGCGTCATTTAGCATCTGATTGACTCCACATGACGTGGAAGTTTGTGCTCGCTAAGTCTACTGCTCGCAGAACTACTAGTTTCTTTAGTCATAGACAATAGACAGTAGGCAATAGACAAGATTTAATTTATGGAAAAACAGGAAACCAAACTCATGTGTTCCTATGAACACATGAGTTTGGCTTGTATACTGTCTACCAGTATACTACTGGAACATGTGACGGCTGCAGTTCCAAGGCAAATTCTGAAATAGCGCGGAGACAGCACCTGTGACGTCATTTGGCACCACCACTTTCCAGACGGCGTAAACACGTCGGATGGTCTCTCCAGGGAATTTGAGTTAACGCAGTATTCGTGCCAAGAATTAGAGCAGTTATTCCTTGTCACATGGTTTATTTTTCTAATTAGGTAATCTTTCACGACAATTTCTGAATTTCTAGAACTATGCAGAAACTGAAATTTATAAAGATATCTGTGTACGCAGACTTTTTTACCATTAGGTACAAACTCTTACTAGGTATATAAGTAGTGTACAACATTCACGTTGAATTTATGACGGCCCTGATAGATATGGCTAGACGATAATTATCAAAGAGTGGACTAGACCATAAGCAACCAGCGCAGCGTCTAAAAGACATGCAGCAAGTCTTGCTTAAATATTACTTCCAAATTTCATTATAGAAATGGCACAATATAACAATTTCTCATGGGGTTTAGATTCAATTCAGTTCAGATCAATATTGTTCTATAAATCATCGATTGTCTTCGGTTTTAGATTAGAGATGACAATCGATGATTATAGAACAATATTGAACTGCGGGGCTATCATGTAACTTTTCGGGATCGCGATATGTCATAATTGTCACCTGTCACTGTCACGCCAAAACTCATTTGACCTTGCAGGGGCAGGAAGAAACGCCAAAAGACCGACGGATATGCTTTACATAATTAGGAAATCAATGCTTTCGTTCGTTAACGATAGCGAGATAAATCCCTCCGTGATACCGTGAAGCCGTGACAGTGACAAGTGACAATTTTATGACAAATCGCGATCCGAATCGCGATCCCGAAAAGTTACATGATAGCTCCGCTGGTTTAATATTAACCAGAATGGCGGACACTTAAACTATCTGACAGCAAATGTTATCATTAGTTTAACTATCAAGATCACCTTGTAAATGCTTTTTTTTTAGAAAAAGATTTTATAAAACAGTCGTTTAATACCTACTGTCACGTAAAAGATTCGCACTTATGTTTACAATCTGCTCGGAATCTAAGTAGCGTCCGTCCTTTCTCTGTTGACGAGATAAACAGACGTATCAGCTTCACTAATGGAATCGGAGAATTAACTCTTGCGATTAGTTTTTTCTGCGTCTGTCTTTGAAGAGCCACAGTACATAAAACGCAGCTTACTACTTCAATCATTTAGTCATCGCTAGGACGGTTTGTTTTGATTCTAGGGACAATGGACAGTATAACAAATATCCCACACGGTACAAGATCCCAGTGGTACAAACCCATACTTTTATAATACTTACATGTTGTTAGCATTAATAACTAGGTACGTATGTAGATTCATTATAATACTTATAACTGTTATGCTTTGACGTGCTTTGATTATCTCACTCTAGGGCATAGGCCCATAGTCTTTTCAACATTTCACAACACAGGCAGGAATATGCGGATTTGCATAATATCTACGCTAAAGAATATGTTCTCAGGAAGTAATTACGCATGTTCTAATGTTTTCCATGCTTGTGGTGTATGATTTTTTTAGTTTTCCCGATGACCCCATTGTTACGTCCCGGAATGAACTCACAATTTCACGATTATAATGTGTGTATTCTTCCATCTGAGGTTCTATGACGCTAAATATCACTTATTTAATATTCTACAATTTTATTATAATTAAGGAAAAGCTTTGTTTTCCTCATAGTTTTGTAAAAACTCATTAACCAGATTACCGTTCCATCGTGTCACGCCATCAGTTTTACTGCCTAACCTTACACTGTAAGTAAGTAATGAATTCAGAGTAATTTCATCCGTCTACGTCCCGGGCGAGGCGCCAATAAACGACCACTCGAGCGAGTAAACACAAATAAAAAGCTTTCTTTTGCAGCCGGACGTTAAACCTACGCGTTTGCCATTTGCGTGTACTGTCCACTTCCAGACTGATGGCTTAACGAGCCCACTTTACTCCAATATTGGATATGGGCCCTGAGGCACGCTACTTGGTCCGATTAGTGCTAACGATCTGTGGCGCTAACTGTCGAGCCGCGGGGTGAAATCATGAAGAATATCATGAAAATTTTCGGTATCGCGATTCGGATTCAAGTTTTCAAAAATTGACACTTGTCACTGTCACTGCCAAAACTCATATTTGACACTGCAGGGCAGGACGAAACGCCAAAAGTACGACGGATTTGCTTAACTTAATTAAGGAAATCAATGCATTTGTTCGATAACGATAGCGAGAGAAATCCCTCCGTGATACCGTGAAGCTGTGACAGTGACAAGTGTCAATTTTTGACAACTCGTATCCGAATCGCGATCCCGAACAGTTACATGATTAGTCTGCCGGTCTGGCCTGGTGTTTGGTTACGGAAAAGTCCGCGTTATACCTCTAACGCCTGTTGTAAAGCGACAATATTTTGGAAGACGAAGAAGATATTCATCCATTCTGATTCTCCTGATCAGAAGGTCTAAGTAGCAAAATGTCCAAGAGCGTGAAACGTCCAACTATCAGATGGTCTGTTCCATATCTGTCACAGAACCGACAACCGTTAGAGTAGAGTGAGAGTCGAGACCACAAATCGCTATATGTAGTGCAGGACCCCTGGAAACCCGAGTAGTAACGCAACACGTAAGGCCGTACAGAAAGCTAAAAACTGGAGATAGAGCTGAATGGCGTAAACAGCTAAATTCGGCGATCTATTCAAAGCTAGCAGTTGACTTATATGAGCTGACGATGGCGTTGATGTAAATAAACAGGCTATCATTACGAAACAGGTTTCATCCTTGACATGATTAACATGAGCGCCGCCGCCGTTGTGGAAATGCGCAGACGCAGTCTGGGTACATACGTCAATCAGTAGCTAAAAGGCAGCCAAATACCAATTCTATACTAATTCTGCGCTGTAACTTACTTGATTACTGAACAGAACCGTGCAGTACATCAACTAAACCACAAAACACAAAGTGTACGGTAGTGTTTTGTGACTTCACGTCTCTATCTCAAATCCACGGGCGTAGGCATTATTACTTTCACATGGGAAAAAGAGAAAGGGTCCGTACAAAAGTAAACAAGTCTAGCCCATGTAAGCACAAGTGCAAGTATGGCCCATGATCTCAACTCAAGCCATAAAAAGACAGAACTGTTAACGCCAATAGAACCAATCAATTGGAACTTACAACATCGTCTTTAGTAGCCTTTCATGCACAAGTCTTTGCAGGCAAGTGATAGTTGGTTGGACAGGTGAAAATGTAAGTTCACGGATAGATTCTTGTCCCACCATACACCCCCTTATTTAAGCCCGTAGCTCTATCTTATCAGCATTCTCATCTCAACCTGTAATCGCCCATTGGCTACCAAACCATTTTTCTTTGTGTTGTTATTTACTTATTTGGCTTATCCAGGATAGATCTGCGTGTACCTACCACCAACGAGTGAATTAGGTTACTGTGAATAACAATAATGTGGTCGTTCCCGATCACAAATTAACAAACGGCGTTATTATTATTGCGACGCAACTTACTTCGAAAGCCCAAGGCTTCGAAAGAACAGATCTGCGGTGTCTGTTATTCCGACTTATTAAAACTATGATGTTTATAGTTGATGAGTTTTATGCCTCGTAGCTCGTAGTTCATAATGGCTCAGTATTTTTATTTTATTTTATTTATATAATAGAGAGGCAAACAAGCATGCGGCTTGCCTGATGGTAAGCTCACCGCCGTCTATGGACACCTGCAACATTAGAAATGTTGTCGATGTGTTGCCAACCCAGAGAGATGTGAGTAGATGCCTTTTTTAAAACGCTCCATATTGTAATTCCTCGGAAACACCTTCGCGGGGAGGACATTCCACATTAAGCAAGTGCGCGGAAGAAATGAGCGCCAGAAACGAACTGTGTGGGATTTCCAGATTTGCAAAATGTGGGGGTGAGCCTTTAGACGATGGCGGGATGTGCGTTAGTGGAACTCCGATGCGGGAATAAGGTCAAAGAGCTCATCAGAGCAATTTTCAATACAAACAATACAGTTAGTTGTATATTTAGGTACATAATACATTGTCATATGAGTCTAAGTTCCCAAATGTAATGTACAATATTAGGTCACGTTGCGAGTTTAGTTGAAATCAGTCATTGTTACCGTCCGTAGCTTATACTGCCATGGTCGCGATACCAAGAAGAACGGACTGCTCTATTGTTGACTCTTGCTTATTGTTCTTAGTATTAACATTGTAATAATCGCGTATGAGTAATGTTTGTTTAACGTTCTCTTCATTTTGTTGGACTTCTCGCGAGATGATGCCATTGGCGTCCCGAAAAAAGTCTGCAAAACTGACGTGTTTTGACATTTTGTTTAGTGCAAAGCAGGACGCAGCCGCACGCGCGTCGGGCTCTGTTTTCACTCATTGAAAAAGGTCACCGGATGTGATAGAAATTATAGTCGGAGTATCCGATTTAATTAAACGTGAGTATTCCCGTTTAAATAAAACAAAACGCTTTGAAATTTTAAAAATATATCCACCTACAACAACGTGGCCAATCAACATTGTTTTCCTTCCCGGTCACCAGGTCTGTGGGTGGATGGTTGGAGCTCCAACTTCAACCATGCTGAGCCGAGAGGTTCTCTTTTAGCAGAATCTTAATTCAGACACTTACGTAGACACTCTTTCGCTCTCTCAATTATGTGACCATTTTATTTTGTTCTAGTGTCAGGGCAATTGCGAAAGTTCTATAAATGCAAAGATTGCAATAAAAAAAATACAAATAGTTTAGTCTACTTAGTATTCTATGTATATCAGTTAGACAATCATCCAGAACTTGGAGATATAAATGTTGTACCTACTTTTTTTACGATTAAATTCAACTTGCCTTTATGAAGTTCATTTAGTTTCGATTAAATGCATTTAACTGTGACTAGGTACTTTGCTCAGACGGACAATTAAAGTTTGTTAACAAACAGATTGACTTCGTAGAATAATACCATGTCTTCAATTACTAAGGCGTAGTCAATCAACATGCTGGCCGTAGACGATGAATCTACTGACTTAACTGTCGTCAACCGAAAATCAAGACCAATCGCAGTAGGGTATCCCGATTGATTTGATTCTGATTTAAGCATGCGCTACGACTACGAGTTAAATAAATAAGATCAGCTTTTGTCCAAAACCTCGTGTCTGACTCGCGCTTGGTAAGATTTTATTATAAACTAGCTTTTGCCCGCGGCTTTGCCCGCGTAGTAATGTTGAATACTGGAATTCGGTTAAATCGGGGCACAACTCAATTGAATCACTAAAATACGTATATTATTGCATTTTTTCCAAGCCGCTTGCAAGTCTTTAAGTTTGCTTGAGGATGACCAAATTTAATATTAAAAATTAATTTAGCAGCTTAGGCTGTACAGTATCTATAATAAATATGTCCGTCAAACAGTCGTCTGCGTGGGCCTACAAAAAAATAGCCTATGTCCGTTTCCGAACCTTATGCTATAACTACCTATCCAAAAATGCAGCTCCATCTGTTCAGCCGACCAATAAATACGCCCATCCCCGTCCCCATTCCCAGCCTCATCCCTATAAGCGGCCCCTTCCCCATCCCCATCCCGATACCAAATGTCATTTTAATATGAACACGCCCATCCCCGTCCCCATCCCCGTTCCCTCCCTCACCCCCATCCCGAACCCCATCCTCACCCCATCCCATCCCCACCCCCATCCCGATTTCAACTTTCATCTTAATATGGATACGCCCATCCCCGTTCCCAGCCTCATCCACATCCACATCCCATCTCCACCTGTCCCCACCAAATCCCCACCCATCCCCACCCCATCCCCATCCCGATACCAATTGTAATCTTAATATTAACATGCCTATCTCCGTCCCGTCTCCGTTCCCAGTATCATCGCCACCCCCACCCCCACCCCCATCCCCACATCTATCCCCATCCCTATACCAAATTTCATTTTAATATGTACAGCCGTTACAAAGTTAAGGAGAAACAAACGTACTATCACTAAAACATAGTTGTTTTTTTTTATACTAACGGGAGCTGATTTTGAAAAAACTGTGACACCCGTATCTTCTTATTTTTATAGTAGAATATGTATACCAAGTTTTGTATCAATCGAACCAGAGAATAAAAAGTTTCATACAAACTTTAACACCCCATTTAACCCCCTTCGGGGTTGATTTTCGAAAAATCCTTTCTTAGTGGGCGTTTACACCTCTCCAAAAACATACCCTCCAAATTTCAAGTCTCTACGTTTAGCGGTTTGGGCTGTACGTTGTCTATATGTCAGTCAGTCAGTCAGTCAGTCAGTCAGTCAGGACAAAGCCTTTTATAGTTATAAATAGAGAAATAGATAGAGTTTTGTACAGAAACAGTTGTGCCCAAATAGTGACCTAACGTAGTTATTTTTAATAGTAGCTCAGTGCCTTTCTTCTGGCAAATGTCAATCTCAGTCCTCAGTTGTCATGTCGACATTGCTATGGTGTTCACGGAACGGAGTCTCTGCTCCAAGGTGGTGTTGCTACCAACAAAAAAAGGCACAACAGCGTCTGGGCCATGTTTTATGAGGCTACAAGTACAAGCTTACAGCTTCTTGTACCAGCAACTACAAGTTATCAGTTACAGGTAGATGGTTTGTCTTTAACTTATATACAAGTGCTGGTACTTGTAGTTTGTATACTGGTTGTCTTGTAGCTTTAGAAAACGCCGTACTCAATATTTTTATGCGGTGTTGCCAGTTTTTCACTACAAGTACAAGACTTGTAGTTTTATAAAACAGCGCCCTGAAATCTTTAATCTTTCTAAAACTGTACTTACTATTACGTATCATCCTTTTGACCAACTTTAAAAAAAAGCATTAAAACGTATGCAAAATAAAATTCATTGACATCTAAAGGAAATTTCCCAGGAATCAATTTTCTGGCTGTTGAAAAGTTTTAGGGATAACAAATTATGAGACATTATAATAATCCTAATGCCAGTTCTGTTATAATGATGGTTGAATGGTTGCGAAGGTTATTATGTAAATCATCCATCGATATTGTCATCAAACGAAAGGTGCATTGTGTGCACGTCCGGGCATAGAATGTGACAATAGGCTGATATTGGAATGTACTGGGCCATAATTACAGATCTACATTAATTGATTTTGTATTTGTTTTGAGGATTAGGCAGGCACTTACCACAGACATAGATTTACAAGGAGTGAGCAATCTATGCTTGTATACTTAATCTATGCCACAGACTAAATAACTAAAGGTAAAGGTATAAAAGTACGAAATGTGTTGCATTTAGCTTTTTTACATGGTAGAGTGATTTTTAGTAAGTACTACGGCTGCTACCCTCAACCCCTCAAGTCTTTGACATCATGCCAACAAGTATCCAAAGGAATTATCTGAAAAGTTCCGGAAGGCTCACTATAGAGCATTTCTAGACTAGTAGCCCCTAGTAGACTAGACTGTTTACCATCTTCGTCCACACTGCCACTCAACATCAGGTGAGCTGTGGTGTTACCTGTCAACCATAAATAACCTATCTATAACAACCAAACTAAACATAACGAAACTAACAATATAAGTAAATTGAGGTTTGTAGTAATCTAGAAACCACATTGTAAGCCAATCTTGGCGGGAATTCGATTTCTTGGTGCGATTAGAATTATTATGTTTGTGCATCATCATCATCATCAGCCCGGAGACGTCCACTGCTGAACGAAGTCCTTAGACCGCCACACTGTACGACAAACTGCCATTTGCATCCACCGGTTGCCCGCGATTTTAACAATGTCTTCCGGTTCGCGGTGTCCATTCTTCCCCATCATTATGGTTGGTTATCCCCATCATATTGGTTATCAGTTCGTCGAGCGATGTGTCCTGCCCATTGCCACTTCAACTTGCAAACCGTGCGAGCTATGTCGGTGATTATGTTTGTTGCTCTCGGGCTATTCAATAGTCCAAACCTCCGAAGCCACATTTAAACCGTTGTTATATCTAAATGAGAATAGTTGCCAGACGTCACAGCCCATCTTCCTACATAAGAATACCAGTAATTTAACGATACAAATTAGAAAAATAAGACAGTCGACAGCGTTGAAATTTAAATAACTTTTAAACATCTGGAGCAAGGCCAAAAGTCATTTTTTTTTAACAAAATACACGGCGTCTCGCGTATGAACTATGAAATAACGCTAGCTAATAATACAACTCGGTGGGAATCGGTATCAGACTTGACTTGTGAGGCTTCTTTAGTCTCATAAGCTTGTTATGAAGTTCATTTAGGTGTTACTCGTAAAATATTGGTGTTTTCACAGAAATCTATAAGTGATTCATAATAGGTAACTCTAACCGTAATAATCCGTCTAATAGTAATTCTAACCGTCATATTATTATGCATAAAACTCTAAAACGTATAATTTCAAACCTATTCTAGTTAAAAATATTTTTGACAAATTTCTTTCGAATTACGATTTGAGTTTGAAAAAAGAAGACAAAACACGTTTCAACTAAAATAGGTTTCAAATACTTTTTAGTGTTTTATGCATAAGACGGTGTGATTATAGCGCAATCGTAGATTAAATATAGGTAGGGACTTATATTTAATCTAAGAACGCAATCTCTAAACTAGGTACTTATATAAATAGATCTAGTTCTTAAATCGATAAAATTATTTAAACCGGTGACTTGGTCGACTCGGACTACATGCATGTAGTTAAATTCCATTGCTCACAATGTCACAATTAACTCGTCTTTGTTATATCTGCAAAAGGACGTGCGTCATCCTTTAGCGATTGTTAATTATTATTTTGAATGCCTCTACTTCTTAATAGATATGAAGATAAACAAACTATATTTCTACAGAGTTTGTGGTTAATGTACTACTTAAATGACCTAAAAGAACGCCTGTCTCCTGGTGGAAATAATATAGTTGAAAAAAACCGGTCAAGCGCAAGTCAGAATCGCGCATCAAGAGTTCCGTACCACTACGCAAAAGAAATCCATATCATCAGCCAAAAAACGTCCAGTGCTGAATAAAGGTCTCCCCTTTAATAGGGGTGATTTGCCATAATCAACACGCTTGGCAGGCGGCTTGGGGATCGCAGAATGCTTACCACCGTTATCCGAGAGGACGCTGCTGTCCGTCCTCCGGTGGTCTGGGTACAGTTTTAGGCCATACCTACACCCAGGTACTCAAAATAAATCTATTTGTCTCAAAGCAATCTCAAGCATATTTCACAAAAACATGATATGAACACTGACGAGGGAAAGGTCGCTGAATGTGATCGAAATTAATAGTCGGATACTGTCTATCAGCCTAATACAGAATCCCAAAAATACATGCTATCCTAAAATAGCTCTGCACAACGAAAGGCTAGATCAATTTAAAAGGTCCAGAAGCTGCTTGCCCATTTGATCGTTTTCTGCTTCAAAGCGCCTTAACCTAAAACGGTTTCCGTGTCAAGGTTATGCTTAATTAAAGATTAAGCTTGATCGTGTGGCGCCTCCGTTTTCACCCCAAAAGAGACAATGTTTCTATTTGGCGCCGCCTCGCGTCGTTAGCCGCACCTTTGGAACTGCGCCATACTGCCTACTGACTACTGGATAGGGTAGCACCGCTCTACCCAGTCACTAGCACGTGCTACATGCTATATTTACCAGCTTCTTCACCAGGGTGGCCTTTCTGATTTCTTCCTTTTTTTTATTCCGCTCCTTAAAAATAAACTTAAAGAAATTCAAACTTACAAACGGCACTTCATATGACGCCGGTAATATTAAATGACGTTGGTTAATGTCTCGCCCTTTAGTTTTGTAGTGCGCAGAAATTAAATGACGTTTGTTAGCTTAAGCGGCGTTTTAATGTAAAGCCCTTATTAAAATATAATTATTTAATAGAGGTCATATAATTAGCGTCTCTAAACTATCATATATACAAAACTAGTACTATAACTAACATCACATTTTTACCCTTAAAAAAGGTAAATAGTCACAATTCTAGAGAACAATATTGTGATATACTGCCAAATATCACAATATTGAAATTAAACCCTTAAAATTAAAACTAAATGAGTCTTATCGTTCCTATTTGGAATGATGCCATGCGTCAACGCGCTCATTTAGCCAAGAGCGGTTTAGCATGTTAAGTAGGTAGGACGTTGGTACCTATATTATGCTTATCATACGATATCACTCACTAGGTACCTATTTGTTCGTCCTTCGTACTAGAATAATAATCAATATTTTAATGCTAATGTTTCTAATGTTGTCTTTTAGGCATCATTGTTGCAGTTGACTGCCTAGGTATGCGTTGCCTGTATTCATTTAGAATGTTTACCTAAATGCTATTTCTATTCTGTAGCAAATTTAGGAATGCTCCTAGGCGTCGTCGTTCTAATGGAACACGATTGCCACCGATAGTTTGCGAGAATACTGTTCGTACGAATCTAATGTAAATTATGGCGCGTCTAAAATGTCAATTAGGACACAGACAGCCTTACTTAAAAGCACCGATCAAACTTAATCACTGCATAAAAGATGCTTTGTCAACTTCTCTCTGACGTGAAGTGTCACGTGCAAGAACAAGACAGAGAAGTTTAAGCAGTGACTAAGTTTGAGCGGCGTTTTTAAGTAAGGGTGTTAGTCGACAATGTTTCGTTATCGATTCGTACGAGGAAAATTCGCGCGAACTAGCTATGATCGCGTAATTCTGTTAGGATAATCTGTTTGCCTTTTAAGTAGTTCCGTAGCCGCCATCGTAATTATAGCTTGGCAAAAAAGTTTCGATACGTAAACTTTTATTTTCGTTTGGGTAGCTGTTTTTGTTACGACGACACAATGAAAATTTCATCCGATCATCTTCCCGAGATATACTACAGATTTTCCGTCTTATATAGCATATAGGGGTAGGGGAAGATTAGGAGTAAACTTCCCCTATCTACCATTTTATATACGTAGAGTAGGTATTGGCTATCACATACTGAAGAAACCTTATTCGTCTATGAAAAACATTACAATCAATGAAAAAAAAATACATCTAAAAGATCTCTGCAGAACGATTTTTAGCTAAGTAGTGAACATATCGGGCCACTGGTCCACGGGGTATACCAGCTACTGGAAGAAAGCAGGACACACTTCTCTATAAATGGAGAGCGGGGAAGGAAAAAAGTTGCTACCGCACTGAGAGCAATATCAGACGCTATGATCGCAGGACCCGTACTTATAACTTAGAATAAAAAAAATCCTTGAAAATATCACACTGAATTTTGTCTCGTTCTACTTTTAGGTACCTATTAGGCGAACTCCCTTCCCCATAGGCAGATGTCAGGGACACAAGGCACAATCTAGAATTCTATATAGACTGAATGAGCCCAAACCGACAGGTAAACTTGATCACAAGGCCGCGTTAATTTGTGTCAATATGCCGTTGACACGGACGGTTTAGTTGAAAGCAGTTACAGCTGGTTAAAATAGAAAACCATGATTGGTAACTTAACTGGCACGTACGACGCTCAACAGAAGCCATGATTTACCATAGTCTCAAAAACGTCTTCTTAATAATGGCACGTTGAACTTTGTCTTTCTCTTTCGAAAGTAATTACTCTCCATGCATGCATTATCAGCCTGCTTAATAGGCCACTGCTAGAACTATAAGCCTACCCTCGATATAGAAGGGCGATTGGGCCACCACGATTCTGGCCCAGTTGCGGGTTAGTGGATAGCGGGTTATTCACATAGCCTTTACATTTCTCAGGTTTTTCTCAAGATGTTTTCCTTTAACGAAAAGAGTGGTATGAAAATCCGTACATAGCTTATTGGTACGGGCTCGAGATATGAACCTTCGACCTCAAGATTTCAAGTCGAGCGGTTTTCCAACTAGGCTACCACGGTTTATAATTGAAGGACACTAGATCGGTTGTTACTCCTACTTGATTTGTTAGTCTTGTTGTATGCATGTAACTATTACTCATTAGAATTTTGATTTGTTTCAGATTTGATCCTGTCTTCTTCATTATTGAGATGATGCTTCTAGTATACTTCATAAAACTTTGATTATTCATGTCAAGAAGGAACACGCCGTTCAGTAAACGGAGACATTATTATATTGAAAGTGAATTTTTTAACGACGTGAGATCGAGGACTAGCCGGTCCTTGATGTACCCGACAAGTTACAATCCTTGCGCCCTTACACTTTGTAAATCAAAGAGCCCCTGTCGCTATTCAGCCAGAGACCCAAGATTAAGACATTGGTCGAGAGAACTAGGCATTTCCTCGACGTAAACGAATTTATCAATTGGATTTATAATCCAATTGCGGTAGTTTTCGACGTCCTTAGAGGACAGGTAATAGACAATTCGAGTACGAAGCTAGCTAGCACCGTACTTAAAAGAGTTTCGCTTGGAGATCAATGGACAAGCAAGATGCCCGTACCAATGGAATACCAGGTAAAGAGCCAAGCAAGTATGATCAAAAAGTACCGTCTCAAGAGGAGAAGACTACGTCACCTCTCCTTCAGAAAACGAACGATTTTAAGTACATAGATGCTACAAATGATGATAGCAATGAAGCGCATGATGTAGAGAAAAGATTGAATAATTTAGACGCTGTGAATGCTTTGAAGACGGATGGAAGTAATAGAAAGTCGGACACGCTTTCTGTGTCTTATCATAAAGATGGCAAAGGCGATGACGATGCAACGTCTACTAATGAAGGAGTTAAATTTTTTGGCCTTGGAGATGATGACAGTATTTGTTCAAGTAGAGCGCCGCAGGAATCAGCGCCTCATATACCTGATGGTGGCTGGGGATGGGTGGTCGTAGCAGCTTCTTTCCTCATAGCCACAGTTGCTGATGGCCTTGCTTTCTCATATGGATTGATACACGATAGATTCGTGATATACTTTAAAACAAGTGAAGCGAAGACTTCTTTGATTGGATCCCTGTTCATATCTGTACCTTTGATCGCTGGACCAATAATGAGTGCGCTAGTAGATCGATATGGATGCAGAAAAATGACAATAGTTGGTGGTATAGCCTCCACTGTAGGATTTATTGCAGCAGCATGCAGCAACTCTGTTGAAGTTTTATATGTGACTTACGGCATGATGGCTGGACTGGGGATGGGTCTACTTTATGTGACTGCCGTTGTTTCAATAGCTTTTTGGTTTGAAAAGCGCCGTAACCTTGCTGTGGGCCTAGGATCTTGCGGAGTAGGATTTGGCACTTTTGTTTATTCACCCCTAACAACGTATCTCTTGGATGAATATGGCTGGAGAGGAGCCTTAGTTCTGCTAGCTGGAACAGTACTGAACGTCTGTGTGTGTGGTGCTGTTATGAGAGATCCAGAATGGCTGATTTTAGAACAAAAGAAATCTAAAAAACTCAGCAAAGCTAAACGAGCTTCCAGTTCAATCTCAATATCAGCAAGATCTGCCAAATCAGGTGGTGGCGAATCAGTCTACCCTGCCATGGAAGAATTAAAAACGTTAATGAAAAGCGGTGAAACGCCTGAATACATTCTGACAGCGTTGGTGGCTTCAATAGCTGAAGCAGAAGACTTGGAAGCAGTAACAAAAAGAAATGCTGATCCATCTCCACAGAAAGTTAGCTCTGTTATAAATTTGCCAACATTTTTGAAACAAAGTGAAAGGGTAAGTGATACAAGTAAACTAGTGTAATATCAAAACTGAAGATATTTTGAGAAAGATATAATAGATTTAAATATCACGCTAATCTAGATTAATTGGTTTACTTATAATAGATTTTAAAATATAAGCTGAAAAAGTTTTATAACCATATATACAATTCCAAAGTAAACAATAGTACATGTATACATAACAGTCTAGAATTTATAGATAAATAATTTATTGTTTTAAATCAAATATACTGTCTTGCTACTGAGGTTTAATGTGTTTACTGTAATCAGGAAAACAGGTTGCCTTGATACAGGCTTTGCCTAGTAAGGCAACCATCAGATATATTGTTGTTTGTTAGATAAGTAACTTGTCAATAAAATTATTTTCATTTTCATTTTTTTTCATTTTCATCAATTAATATCATTTTATAGCGTAAAATATGTGTGCACGTCTTTTTAACGTTGTTACCTGTGTGTTTTAGGTGCCAGCAGAAGTGTTAGATCAATTAACAACAAACAAGCGTTTGTATAATATAATTTTACAAAATTATCCATCAATGCTAGCTTTACGAAGCAATTCTGAACAAAAATTGCCTGTTGAATCAGCAGCCAAAAATAAACCGATTACAATGGCAATGAAGCTTAAATTGAATAAAAAGAAGAAGGAAGAATTTGAATCCAAGCTAGACATGGTTAGAGAGAAACTTCTTCAGCCGATTCCGGAGAATAGACCAGCTGTGATATCGCCCAGAAGTCAACGCCCCGATTGGATTTCCAGGCAGTTTACTGACCATCACTATTTGAGAGATATCAGAGTGCATCGAAACTCTATTATGCATCGAGGTGCTATGATGAACATTGCAAAATACAAGCTACGGGCATCTTCCTGTCCAGATATTTACAAGAACTCTATGTGGTCAATGGAAGATCACGAGCCAAAGGTATTTTTTTAAAGTATATTATTCATAATGATGGATTGGTAGATAAGAACGTAGCCTAAAACTCTTTAAAACTAAACTCCACTACTACTCAACACGTTCAAACTCATTAAATTGTACCCTGCTTCTTGAGAGATTTTTTACTTGAACACATGTCATTTGCACCAGCACCAGTACCACCAGTACTCCTGTCCTGCCATCATCATCATCATACCTACTATGATTTTCTTCATCATTATCATTATCTAGAAGACGTCGACTGCTGGAAGAATTCCACTGCTGTATGATTTTATTACGATGATTTTATTTGCTGACTGTTTAAATAGATTGTTCGTTCGTGCCCACATTTTAAGCATCGACAGACCTATCATTGCATCATTATTTTAAATCAATTAGCTAATATGTTTGCCGTAATTTGTGGTCTTATGGTTTTTTTTTCAATGTTTTCAGACTTGGACCAAACGCGCCATTAATATGATCAACAAGACCTTCGATTTCAACATGTTCACGGAGTTCCACTTCCTCATGATGAACCTCTCGACCCTTGTGCTGTTCATTTGGTTCATTGTTCCCTACTTCTACATTTCTAACTTCATGTTGATGAGTGGATACTCAGAAACTCAAGGCTCCGTCATGCTCAGCGTTTTTGGTGTTGCAACTATTATTGGCATTGTAAGTTTTTATGGTATTATTGCTTTATTCTGAATTTTATGGAAAGTTTGTAGTCTTTTATCAAGTTATAATAAATAAATAAAATAAATATATTGGGGGAAATAATGTTTACAAAGTTATGAAAATTCAACCAAAAAAGTAATGAATGAAAAATTAATTTTCCTTATCTTATTTTTTTATTCATTAGTTGAAAGGAAGAGTCTGGAACACGCGATACAGGTCTTCCAGGAAACACCGATGTTACCCTCTGTTTACGTTTTATAAATTTTAATATTTTCTTTGGTTCCTCGGTACATTTAAAATTGCATTCACATTTAAAAAAAAATACAATCAAGTGACGAGACGAGCAAGACGTTTGCTTGGTGGTAAGCGTCACGCTTGCCACTAACAGTAGCAGTGCCAGAATTGTGAACATGCGAACACAATCCTGCTCCGCACTGAACTGTGCTCGTCACCCTGAGATATTAGATGTTAAATCTCTTTATACCCAGTAATTTCTCTGGTAACATTTCCCTTTCAACCGGAACACAGTAATGCTTGCACACTACTGCTTGGCGGTTGAATTACTGGCAAAGGTGTGGTATTTCCCCAGGCGGACTCTGCAGTAGAGTCCTACCACTACAGACGTCCACAACAGCCAGGAGACGTCCACTACTGGACGAAGGCCTCTCCTTTAATTTGCCCCTTTTTTATTATATTCTTTTCCGTTACCGTACCGTAGTCCCCAAGCTTGTTTTAAAATTGCAGTGTGTTCAAACTAATAAACAAATTTAAATTTATTTATTGCAGGTTGGCCTTGGATGGATGGGAGACTTGCCTTGGGTGAACGTAACAAAAACATACGCAATATGTCTCATTCTGTGCGGTGTCACTATCATCTTGTTCCCTGTCCTTATCAGACTCATGGACCCCGCTGAAACGTATAGTTTCTACATACTAGCATTGAACGCAACCATGTTTGGGCTGATGTTTTCGAGCTCATATTCTTATACACCGAGTATTTTGGTAGAACTTATTGCACTGGAAAGATTTACCATGGCTTACGGATTGGTGCTGCTTAGTCAGGGACTCGGACATCTTATTGGACCACCTATGGCTGGTAAGTTTCAAGAGAAATACGAGGAAAGAGAAGCTGGTTATGTCTTAGACAAGATATAAAAAGGGTCTTGACAGACAGACAGACAGACAGGCAGACAGACAGACGGACAATGAAGTGATCCTATATGGGTTCCTTTTTTCCTTTTGATGCACGGAACCCTAAAAAACAATCGAATGTAAAGCAAAACACGCTAAGTATTTCGTTCGACATATTTATTCCAGTTATTTTGTTTTAAAAGCTAAACTACTGAACCGATTTTGATGATTTTTTTATGGGACCATTCTGAATTATACCCTTTCACAAATAAAAAATAATCTTCAAATCGGTTTATATATGACGGAGTTATGAGGTAACCAGTGGTAGGCCAGAGAAATTACTGGGTATGAAGAGATTTAACATCTAATATCTCAGGGTGACGCAGGATTGTGTTCGCAAGTTCACAATTCTAGCACTGCTACTGTTAGTGGGAGGCGTGACGCTTACCATCAGGTGAAAGTCTTGCTCGTCTAGACATTTGGAAAAAAAATAAAGAAATACTGAATTGAGAACCTCCTCCTTTTCGAAGTCGGTTCAAAACAGCAAAAGCAACTCTGTTGATATTGATTAAAGCATCTTGCACGTTTAATCACTGCTTTGGCGCCAGCAGCCAGTAAACTTTATATTTTAGTCGTAACTGAGATGACCTGCTTAAGGTTCAGACTACTAGCGATAAATGACCTAAAGCAGTGTAAAATAATTAATTACATAATGGAAATGTTTTAATATTTATCACTACAAATTACGTATAACTTGTGAGAGGCAGCGATAATCGAGGGTCAATCACATCACCTATTTACTTTTAGACTGCGTGAGGCGTCAGCTCTATACAGGGTTAGTTCTAATCAGTTAGCATCCTTATAAGAGCATATTATTATTCTGTACATCAAAACAAATAAAGTATACTACGGTGCCAACATTGAAATCGCTGAAAAAAAACATCCGTTCCATACAAAAAGTTCATCGACCTTGGGCAAAATGTATGGAACAGCTGTTTTTTTGGCGATTTCAATGTTGGCCCCATAGTAAAAGTAGTTTGTTTTGATGTACAGAATATGCCCTGAAAAGGATGTTAACTGATTAGTATTAATCCTGTATAGATAATAATCAAAGACATAATAGTAAAGAAAACATAATAGTTTTACGTACAAAAGATTCGCTCCCATAGAAAATGCGCCTAAACTTTAGTTCAACCACAATATGGTCTACCTACATCATTCAGGTGAGGCGGCAGTACATCGCACAAAAAGCGAAAGCCCTACTTTTCATTTTAGTGGACCAACGCATGCATATTTACCCGTCGTCGCCTGACGTCAACAGGCCAAGCGCTGCATTGGAAAAGCGATACACTGTCCTATACAAATAAAGTACAAATTAGCTTCCATTGAATATGTCATTGTAGAGGTTTTTTTTGGGTTAGACGCGCTTTCTATGGGAACTGAATCTGCAGGGGTACTCACAACTTAATCGGAAAGGTTTCCGTTGGGATCCACATTGTCTGTCTCTTTCATCCTGAATGTAGATGAGTGGGACGGATAATGTGCATCCGAACCTAACGGAAACCATTTCGACGGAGTTGTGACTGACTCACAACTGTCCTGTTTGTTGTTTTTTTAAATTATTTTCATCTCACATTGTACATTCTGCCAGTGTCAAGTTTATTAATTTATACGTTTTTATATTAAAATCAAGTCAAATATGCCATGAAATCACAGTTAGAAACACGAAATTAGTCATCGACTCCAAGTCATGCCCTAGTAGTTGTGGCGACTTTACTATGCTTAGCTTCTACGGGGTTTTGAAAACAACACGAAAAGAGATGTTTCGCCACATTATACCACTTGCCGACACTCGTGCATGTAATTCAACACTCACAGCCTTACCTAAAATAATTTAGATTCTCTTAGTCACTGCTTAAACTTCTCTGTCTTGTTCTTGCATGTTACACTTCACGTCAGAGAGAAGATGGCAGAGCATCTTAAGCAGTGACTAACGGTTAAAAAGTTTTTTTAAGTAAGGCCGTCAATGAATAAAACACCACCATTTTTAATCATTAATTCGCGATAAAACACAAGTTTAAGAAAATAATAGAATGCAACGACATAATATTTCCGTGTTTCCGCCAAAACTCCTGACCTGCTTTTAGATACAAACTTAACATTTATTTATTTATTTCAGGTGCATTGAAGGACAAGACCGGATATTGGGACTCGGCGTTTTATGTAGCTGGGGTCTGGGTAGTGGTATCTGGTCTACTCGTAGCAGTCATACCTTACACCAAAAACTTTAGGATTTGTGGTGACGCACCGCTTGCGAAGGACATCGCCGGCGAACCGGACCCTAGTGTCAAAATCATCATTGCCCACTAAAGGCATACTGACTAAGAAAGTCGTAACTAAGTCAGATTTTTTTGTTGTTACGAAGCCACCGTACCATCCCGAAACCACCACCACCATCCTATTCCACCAGCAAACCACCAAACCAGCAACCTATCTATACCATGTCAACAATGGTGTGTATGTGTTTACCATCTCGAAATTTCAAAATTCCGGAAAAACATCAGGAATTAAAAAAAAAGGAACTTTTTGGCCGTTAAATGAAATTATATTAATCTTAACACACTAACGGCCTTACTTAAAAAAACTTTTCAACCGTTAGTCACTGCTTAAGATGCTCTGCCATCTTCTCTCTGACGTGAAGTTGCACGTGCTAGAAAAGGACAGAGAAGTTTAAGCAGTGACTAAGAGAATCGAGATTATTTTAGGTAAGGCCGATAGTGGATAGCTGCTCCCGCACTCCTTCATCGCCAAAAAGTCCGGTAACCCTATACACAAAACAGATAGGTACCCTAACCACAGAAGATTTAATAATACTTCTATATGAAGCAAGCCAAACTTGCGTGTTTAGTGGGCCATGTACAGGCTTAGGACTTTTCCCATACGCAGGTGGCCTAGTGGTACAAATTCCCCATACTTGCTTGTATGAACTACGCCAAAATGTCACATGCCCTTTGACTAGCAATAAGTCCGCAATTAATTTTTCATCACACTTGCTCGTAAAGTAGATCTTATTACATCGCTTTTAGGCTCATAATCCAAGCTATTATACACGCGTGCTTTTTACTTTACATTACGGCACTTGTACTATAATAGGTATAACCCGGTAAAGTCAAGTTAGTACGTGACTGCAATTAGACGTACGTGTACGAAGCACTCTTAATATAGCCGGGTAATACTTACAGTTTTTTTGTAATACCAACAAAGAGTTCTTATGCCGCTGAAGTAAATGTGAACCTGCGCGCGCATTACTGATTTGGGCGCCATTTTCCGCAAGTGTTTGTTGACGTTTTCGCTGTGTGGTTGATTATTATCATAAAAAAATTGTTTTTTCCTCGCAAGTGTGACGAAAACAGTCGTATGGAACTTTTGTGCTATTAGTCATTACGCTCTCGGCTTTCTTATCGCGCTCGCCTGCGGCTCGCGCGCATAATACCGCCTCTAGTGTAATGACCAACATAGCACACTCGTATCATAATGTACTATTCTAGGATTATTTTATTTTTCATCACACTTGCTCGTAAAGTAGATCTTATTAGGCTCATAATCCAAGCTATTACACACGCGTGCTTTTTACTTTACATTACGGCACTTGTACTATAATAGGTATAACCCGGTAAAGTCGAGTTTGTACGTGACTGCAATTAGACGTACGTATACGTAGCACTCTTAATATAGCCGGGTAATACTTACAGTTTTTTTGTAATACCAACAAAGAGTTCTTATGCCGCTGAAGTACATGTCAACCTGCGCGCGCATTACTGATTTGGGCGCCATTTTCCGCAAATGTTTGTTGACGTTTTCGCTGTGTGGTTGATTATTATCACAAAAAAAATGTTTTTTCCTCGCAAGTGTGACGAAAACAGTCGTATGGAACTCTTGTGCTATGTTTCAATACACTCTCGGCTTCCTTATCGCGCTCGCCTGCGGCTCGCGCGCATAATACCGCCTCTAGTTTAATGACCAACATAGCACACTCGTATCATAATGTACTATTTTACAGGTAAATAATCAAAGTTTATTATATCGCACTTTGTGCAGCAAGCTATTTAACGTGGAAATCTACACAAAAACTGGTTGAAAGTGATCATTATTCGGAGTCCCGTCATAATTATTAGTAAACATCGCGAGTGCCCGCTTGCTATAACGTGCGGCCTTACAGTGCCTTAACTTTTTTGTATTTACTAAAATGATTTTATTTATGAACGAGTATTGTAATGATTGATTGTTTTACAATCTAGGTATTATTATTAACTTTACCTTGTTAGGTACGTTAGTAAATAAATACAATTTTCGTTTTTGTAAAATAAGTTTGTGAAAGACAAGATTTTGTTGTAGAATAGAATGTGTTTAGATAATATTAACTTAGTTTCATTATTATAAATATGTAGGTAGTTGATAACTTTTCAAAATAAATATTTATTCATTTGTATGTATGAATTTACTTTTATCTTTACTAACTAAAGAAGTAAGTAACTTTAAGTACTTACTTAGTTACTATTTTCAGTAAAAATTTGGTCTCCTTAAATTATCATAAAATATGTTCTAATTATGTATCTCCTGAGGAGGTAATGTCTTTAGTGTTTTAAGATAAATATCTTAATTATAAGTTTTCGTGTGCATCTTTTTTGAAGAACGTTGCTGTATTTACAGTAGTATCGTAGAAAACAGCGTAAAAACAATGATTATTTATTTCTAGGTCCACACTTCACTATATCATTATTATTATACATAAGTAGGTAGGTACCTAATAATGTTTCTGTAAACTGTAAAATGTTTAAGGCGAGGTTATACAATTTTTCCACCACCTTTGTTACTGCAGTCGATTACGAGCAGAACTAATTATTATGGGGGTTATGCACC
The DNA here is from genome assembly GCA_905404285.2 of Erannis defoliaria. NCBI lineage: Eukaryota > Metazoa > Arthropoda > Insecta > Lepidoptera > Geometridae > Erannis > Erannis defoliaria. The sequence continues at coordinate 17,130,654 of FR990076.1, read as the reverse complement.
AAGTTCGCGCCGTTCGTGTCTCATTTTCGGTTTTTGATATTTTTCACACATGTCTATCATGAGTATTAAAATCAATACTTTTCAAAAATATTGTATGTGGTAACTTAACTACACCTTAGTTTTAAGAATAAGGGCGTACGCTAAAACTTGCGCGTACTTGGGCGCTCTGTGCGGACATCCGCTCCGTGCAGTCACGCGAGTTTTAGAGTGAGCGAGTGTAAGCACTCGGAAAAAGTTCAAGAAATAAAAGCAGCATTTGTTGGATCGAACGTCTCGTAATGTAGAGACAAATTAGTAAGTTTTCACACGAATGGTCGTCTGTAACCTTTTTTTTATTGTCTCTCGCTCTTTACCTAAGTATTTAGTAACTTGACTAAAATTAAAGTTGATTTGCAGAAGGAAATATTGGGATAACCTGCCGTTAAATCTCTAAAGCCTGCTTGTGAATATTTTGTGGTACCTAGGTATTTATGTAGTGTTAAGTAGGTAGGTAGGTACCTTGTGTTATATCGTGCCACAAACTTTTGTTGAATTTGTCATAAATACCGAACAATGTAATTATGAATTTACCTTGAATTTACTATAATATTTTAGAATTATCAAAGTATTTTAGTATAAGGATGTTTTCTACTTAATTAAATAATTATGTTTAACTGCCTATCTGCACTACCTATGTAATGGAAAAATTGGTTAAATGATTCAAATAAAAGATTTTATAAACTTTCCTTGTTTTTGTCTGTAAGTTTAGTTTCCTCAAACTCCTTAGATTGGGTTCCTACCTACTTAACGAAATTAAATTCCTTAGGCTGTGGTCAAACTTGATGAAACCGTTTTCGTTTTATTTATATGGGAATAAACACATATTTAATTCAATCGGATACTCCGACTAATTAGTTATGACCACATCCAGTAAACTAGGAGAGTGAACTTATGATTTACCTACCTAATTTATGGTCAGTGGTTTACTCAAGTTTAAATTAGGTAGGTAAGAGCTAGGCTTTTAGTTTGTCCCTTCATCCTATAAGTACCTACTCGAAACGATATTACAGCGGAAAAACACTAGAAATTAACAGAAAAAATAATTTTGCTTAATAACTTCCGCAAAGTAACGCCTGAATCAATCACAATCATATAGGTAGGTAAATCTATGTGAATGACTGTGTAAAAATAATGGCTTATGAATGCCACTATTTTTAAACATTGGAAAAACTACCTAGTCATTAAGTGCCGGCTTATGCCAGTGAATATGAAGCTAAATCCTCCAAGGCTCAAGCGACGAGCTTGGCGTAAGACGAGCTTGTCTTGCAGTTGCGTTGCCACGATTTTTTATTAATGTTTTTACCACTGAAGAGAGAGTAGGGCCTTCGCTTTTCTGTGGTTTTTACTAGAGCATGATGGGACTTGGCCACGTGGCCTGTACTGTGTGTGACATTGACTGTGACTAATATTCATTTGGAAAGCGCAGAAAACCTGCGAATTATCAAAAATAAAAATGACAATGAAATTGGCAGAATGCACATAATGCGATGCCAAGAAAAAAGAGAAAAAAGAGACGTATCTGTCAGTTTTTTTCTGGGGAAATTTCTTTGGTTTTTTTTAAATGTAATGTGGCTGAAGACTATTATCCATGGCCATACATAATATTATAAATAATAATAATAATAACGTTTATTTGAACATTTTACAAGGATGGAGTAAGTACAAGTGAATCTTATGAAACTAACAAGTATATAGGTACTTGTACATACTACGCGGTGGTGAACCCTGAATCTCACACTAGGGAGTTCTGTGCTGTGAGATTCAGTGCCTTCCTTGTGCTTATTGCAATTAAATTTTATCTAAAAAGTTAAGTATTACAAACAACAGGAATAAAAGAAAAAGAAAACATAGTATTATAAGATAATTAGTTTGATAAAATTTTGGTGAAATACATTAAAAACAATAGGAAAAAATACAGTTTTAGAATAGTAGTTTGGAATCTCTCAGATAATATAACTATTGTTATTTATAGAAATAATAATAAGCTAATAAAAAGAGGGTAGCTACAGCGACAAAATAAGGTTCCTAAGGCACGAGCTTAGCACACCCGCGTGCGTGTAGAAACAAGGTGCGAGGATGATTGTGTGCGTGAGGCATCTTCACGGCACAACGCATAAGCTAAGAGCGAGTTGTTCGAGTTGTGATGCAGTTGCTCTGGGAGATGCCTTAGGGTGAGTAGGTAATTCTTGTGAGTGAGTGTTTGTATATGTGAAGTTGTTTTATAGTATAGTTGTGATATGTGTATATAATTATAGGAATGTAGGTAAAATATTCATTATAGGTATGTATATTGCATAACAGGTATGTATATTGCATAACAGGTATGTATAATATTATATTATAGGTATGTATGATATAATAGGTAAGTGTAATATTGTATATAGTAGTAAATCTGCACACTGTTTCTCCTTGAGAGTTTAACTGGGAATTTGAGAGATAATTAAGTAGCAAAGGTTCAATATGTATATGTGTGTGTTTGTATGGTTATATCTTACTATCCTACCAAAATTATGAATGTCAACGTTTGTAGTTTTTGTTTAGATATTTAGAGGCTTATTAGTCAATCACGGAAAAATGGCTGAACAGATCTGGACGAATTCTGGTACAGCTAACATAGCTTAATTGGGTACCTCTATACCAAATTACACACAGATTGTTAAGGTAGGGTATATTTTATGTTTCATTTAAGATATCAATTTTATTCTTGTGCGGCCTGGTCCGCTGCCGGGCATTGCAGTACTATAGGAACTAGATATACTAAAAAAAATAAAAAAAATAGTGAACTTTGAGTGGTGAAGAATAATAAAGCGTGCGACTTTACTAGGGCATGACTGGACTTGACTGTGACTTACTAAGTGTGACTTGGACTGTTAATTACTTGACTTGACTTGAAATTCATCAAAAACGTAATAATAATTTATAGATACTTGACCCTGTCAAATGCACAAAGTGCGACGCCATACCATACTCCTCCTAGGAGAAAAAAAAAGAGTAATAGAGTTTTGGCGGGAATGTGAAATATGTGAATGCGATAAAATAACGTCGCTGAGTTGTATTATTTTTATTTTACATAACTTCAATGATTTTTATTTAAGTATGTCTTGCATTTTTTTCGGGTGTTACTGTCAATGTATTAAAATTGTGGAGTTTTATTTTAATTATTGTGTGCCGATTTATATTATACGCTTGAGTGTGGGAATGTAATATAGTGGTGGTAATGGTAAAACATGGGTAAAACGTAAAACATGTAACAAAACATGTGTGGTGTTCAAAACTCCGAAGAAGCGTATTCTAATAAAGTTGTTATGAATAGCAGGGCATGACCAAAAAATAAATACTATTACTCACAGGGCATGACTGGACTTGACCGTTGGCGTGACTTGTGATTGTGAATATAATCATACTTGACACCAGCGACAATGATAAAAGACAGAGTATGACTGAAGCGAGTGGAGAGCTGGCGCTCAATATAATTGTAGTCTTCAAAATCCGTGCGCTAATTTTCCGTCCATTCATTTTATCATTGTCGCACCGTCGCTGCTTGACACTGGTAAAAATGCACAAAGTGTGGCGCCATTATCCAGATCCTATATAGGAAAGAAGAAAAAAATTTACAACGATATTTGCCGACACGATAATGTACGGCATAATAATGCACAGCATGATAATTGGTGTACATGTACATTGAATTATCATGCTGTACAATCCATGTCGTACAATACTGGCCGTCCATTATCGGCTCGTGTGTATAAAGTACAGCCAATAATCCGAGTACATTTCTCAAATTGACATTAAAAAAATAACCTAAACCTAACTGCTATACAAATAAGGAATTCGTGTACTTGTACATCAAATATCAGTCTGTTCAATATCGGGGTGTGCATTATTGAGCCGAGCCGATAATGTACGGCATGATATCACACGGCACGATATTGCATAGCATGATATTCGATGTACATGTACACCAATTACCATGCTGTGCATTATTATGCCGTACAATATCATGCCGTACATTATTCTAGTTAAATTAATGCTCAATGTGGTCGATTCTGGTGGTTTTAGTTGACAGTTCTAAACTAACTAAAGTATTGCTGTCACTTTTTTACTAGGCATGTTAGCTAAGGACAGCAATACTTTAGTTAGTTTAGAACTGTCAACTAAAACCGCCAGAATCGACCACAATGTACTTTTGCTGCGTTCCGTAATGCGCTAAAAGTGATAATATCGCGAATCCAACCAAATTTAATAGTCACAAAATATAAGGGCTTTGATTTGATCGAGTAATATTTGTCATTTTGGTCGGATTCGCGATATTATCACTTTTAGCGCATTACGGAACGCATGTCGTACATTATTGCCTCCCGCCCGAATATTGTTTTGTTTTGTTTACGGGCTGGGAGACGGAGCGACAATAATTTTGTTGTGTTTGTTTTGTTGGACCTACGATACAAGGATTTACTGTAATACGTGACGCCGAAACATCTAAACATACGTAACAGCACTGTTATACGTGAGTTGGGTAGAAAAATCAATTGTTATCATTCAATTGTTATAACTACCCACAGAGCAATTTTATTATTTTGCCTCCATAAAATTGATAGATTCGAGTAGGTAATTGTCGTTTTCGACCTAACATTATGGCTTTTCCGTGGTAAGTTCAAGTTTCAAGCACTAACATCGACTTGCAACATTTCTATTTACCTATTTAAGTACTAAAATAATATTTTTACAAATACACTGTTATATAGACTGATAGACTGTTTTTTGTTTTTCCGTAGCATTGTTCACTTGGATTTGAAAGGTGCACCATGGAGATTAAACTATCTTTATAAGGTAAAACCGTATAACATTTTCCTTAATAGAAACTTAACTTAACTCCACCTTCTCACTATTAAATTATGCCCACATCATCAGCCAGAAGATGTCCACTGCTGTACGAGGGCCTCTTCCTTATTAGGAGGGTTTATTAAGTATATTTTAATATTACCTATGCCCATTGTGATAAAATGTTTGTGTCTACATCTGCTGCGTTCCGTAATGCGCTAAAAGTGATAATATCGCGAATCCGACCAAAGTGACAAGTATTACTCGATCAAGTCAAAGCCCTTATATTTAATGACTATTAAATTTGGTCGGATTCGCGATATTATCACTTTTAGCGCATTACGGAACACAGCAATCATTTTCTATACAATACCTTCATGTGCACAGGTATTATTAAAATTGTCTTATCCACAATTCACATGGCTTAGAGTTGTTCTGAATTTGAACACAAAAAGACTGAAAAGATGGATGTATGTTGACTTGGGACTTGGGTCTTATTCAGGACTCTCGCTCGCACATTTTCACAATTAAATCTTGTTAAAATACATCTTGATGTTAATATCATACAACATTTTTTTTAGAACAGATTTCTGCTTCTTCCCCACTGTTCAACTAATTTACTCAACTGCATCAAGGTGAGCAGTGGGTAATACCAACAGCTCAACTGGTAATTGTTCAATTATGAATAGTTCAGCAGTGGGTAATACTAACAGCTCAACTGGTAATTGTTCAACAATGAATAGTTGAGCAGTGGGTACTACCAACGGCTCAACTGGTAACTGTTCAACTAGGAATAGTTGAGCAGTGGGTAATACCAACGGCTCAACTGGTAATTGTTCAACTATGAATAGTTGAGCAGTGGCTAATACAACGGCTCAACTGGTAATTGCTCAACTATGAATAGTTGAGCAGTTGGCCTTCTGATGTACCCACTGCTCAACTAGTATTTAATAATATTGTAGCTTAAAAAACACGAGGAAATGTAAGTACCAGACAGGGCTGACAAGAAGGATTCACCATTAAGCATCATGAGTATAGATAATAAAGCGATTACCATAAAATAGTGGCGTATAATTTAATGAAATTAAACATGTCATTAATTTCAGATTATATCTTTCATGAAAGATAATGGTGCATGGGGCGTTCTGATCGAATGGGAAGACACTTTCCCCTACACTTCAGAGCTGGTCGATATAGGAAGCCTCGGAGGGAGTAACCGAGAAGGCATGTACAGTCAGGATGAGGTCAACCAGATACTTCAATTTATTAAAAATAATGGCTTGGAACCCGTAAGTGTTATTCAATTAACCATCTTTGGAAAAAAAAAATGATAATTTGATAATTTACTCAACTCAACAAAGGTATCAGCTTCTGACATTCCACTGTTGGGTAGAGGATTACCCTTGTCACATCATCAGCCATAAAACGTTCACTACTGAACGAAGCGCTCCCCCTTAATAGAGGGGTGTTGCCATAATCCCCACGCTTGGCAGGTGACTTGGGGGCAGAATGCTCACCACCGTTAACCAAGAGGATGCTGCTGCCCATCCTCCGGTGGGTCTGGTTGCATTTTAAGGACATACCCGGGTCCGGATTCTTACTCTAGTGATGAGGGTCTCATGATGGCGCTGGGAGATGGAATGTGAAATGGCTAGACTTTGTGAGTTTGAGCTCATGTTGTTTGAGACGCATATTTTTTTGTTATTTAATTGTATTGGCTGGCGTTTGATTACTAAATAGCCTTAGGTTAAGCAAAGATGCAAACTACAATGTCTCTAAATGGACATTTTGCTTATTAGGCTTACTGCTCATTAGACGTTTCGCACTGTTGGTCATTTTGCTACTTAGACCTGATCAGGAGGGTAAATGAGCACTTGTCTAAAAGGAATGGATTCACTCGTGGCTTGAAGGTTTCCCCGTTTGTTTTTACCCAGTTTGTACCCGAACATGACATTCGATCCTTAGTGGGTTAGTGGGTTCGATGGTTTGGACTAAGGAAGCGAATTCCACTGTTTAGCAGTACATTACTGTAGTTTTGCTATGTGACGATTATGTTTTTAGTATTTTTTAATTACATACAGTAATATTTTTTTGTTTTTCTGTTTGGTTTCCAGATCCAACTCGTCCAAACCATCGGTCACATGGAGTTTGTACTGAAACACGAGAAATTCTCCCATCTCCGCGAGCTGGCCCACTCACCGGCGGTGCTGTGCCCGTCCCGCCCGGGGGCTCTCGAGCTGGCACAGGCTATTGTGAGCCAGGTACTGGATGCACAGCCTGATGCCTCCTACATACATATAGGAGCGGATGAGGTAAGTTGTAATGGTAGGACTATTGCAGTCCGCCTGGGGAAGTACCTTTACTTGATCGGTTGAAGGGCAATGTTACCAGAGCTATGCGAAACTACTGGGCATCAAGATATTTCAAATTTAATATCTCAGGGTGACGAGCGCAGTGCTGTTTTAACCTTGTTAAAAAAAAATACAAGGTTGTTATAATAAATAAATAATTTGAATCTTAATTAAATTTTGTGTACATATAAATTTTTGTTTTGTGGTTTGTCTCATTGTTATAAATAACTGTGTAGTGTCTTAGCTGTTTCTTTATTGTTGTATGTGCTTCCTATTCCTATTGATAATATATTTAATTAATTTGATATTTTAGTGTAATAATTATGGATTTTTCTGAAATTAATTTTATTATTATTATTATTTCTTCAATTTAATTTGAAACTCTGGTTTAAGCCCGGACCTTTAAGAGGTGGGGCCGAAGCCAACACCAAGAGGCCTTGTTGGATAAAAAATAACATTATAAAACTATTACATGGGTGTGAATAGAATATGATAAACTATTTTAACATTAAGGTATAAAATTAAAAAATAATCGGGCAATTTTTTTATATTTATTATTATATAATAATAATAATAATATATAATAATAATAGCCTTTATTTCGGATTCTTACAATAATATTAGCTTGGGTTAATACACATCGCATCGTTTGCATCCGTTTGTCCTAATTTGACATAGGCCTCTTCCAGCTCCTTCCATTCATCTCTTGCTCTGGCTGTCCTTGACCATACATTTCCCGCGATAGTTTTTATGTCGTCTTCCCATCGTTTCATCTGTCTCCCGACCTTGCGCTTTCCATTCCTGGGGTGCCAGTTAATTATTAGTTTACTCCATTTTTCTGCTCCCCGCAAAGTATGCCCTGTCCATCGCCATTTGTTTTTCCTTGTTGTATACGTGACATTGCCAATTTTTGTCTTTTTCCTAATATGGGTGTTCCTTATTCTATCCGATGTCTTTATGTTTAGCATACTTCTCTCCATTGACCTCTGGCAGACTTCTAACTTTTTAATGTGCGCTTTTGTGAGGGCCCATGTTTGGCAACCGTATGTAAGTACAGGGAGTATGCATGTGTTATACAATTTCCTTTTAATGCTCACACTCATTTGATTGTTTTTCATAATTTCTTTAAACGTCCAATATCTCTTCCAAGCATTTCCTATTCTTGTATCGATTTCTTTTGAAGTTAGATCAGTAGGTGAAATAATTTGGCCGAGATATGTGTAATCTTGGACATACTCAATTGTACTTCCATTGAGTATTATTGGTTCCATGTTGCTATTGGTCATGGCTTTCGTTTTGAGAGCATTCATTTCTAACCCTGTTTTGCGGCTTTGATTGTCAAGGTCTTGCAGCATTTTTGCCTATTCAGTTGGAGTACTGGCCATGATTATGATGTCGTCCGCAAATCTCAAATGTGAAAGTTTTTCTCCATTAATATTAAGTCCATAATCATCCCAGTCTAAAGAGCGAAATATTTCCTCGAGGACTGCCGAGAACAGCTTGGGCGACAAGGGATCCCCTTGTCGCACTCCTCTACCTATTTTTATTTCTTTCCCCTCCTTTTCCAGTTTTACTTTTGCAAGGCTGTATCGGTAGATATTTTTAATTATTCTTATATATTTCCTTTCGATTCCCTGATTTTTGAGGGCTTGCCATATTTTCTCGTGTTCCAGCGAATCAAAAGCTTTGCTGTAGTCCACAAAGCAGCAGTATAGAGGTATGTTATATTCTATGGTCTTCTCTATGATTTGTTTAACAACATGAATGTGGTCAAGTGTCGAGTATCCACTTCTAAAGCCTGCTTGCTCTCTTGGTTGATTCTCATCTAACTTTCTTGTTATGCGGTTAAGGATAATTTTGGCAAAGATTTTGTAAATATTGGACATTAAGCTTATCGGTCTATAATTTCCTATGTCGCTCTTGTCACCTTTTTTGTGTAAAAGAATAATTGTAGACGTTAGCCATTCTTTAGGGATATATTCACTACATATGACGTCGTTAAATAACTTTGTGAGACTTGGTACGATTATTTCCTTAGCCATTATTAGAAATTCGTTAGTGATATTGTCAGGACCGGGGGCTTTGTCCTTCTTTTGTGTTTCGATAGCTCTTTCCACCTCTCTTGGTAGAATTGGAGGTACACTATCGTCTCCTATCAAATCGGTTTCTGGACAGGTAGTTTTTGCCGTATAAAGATCACGGTAAAATTCGGTTGCTGTGGCGAGGATATTCGGTCGTTTGGTTTCGCATTTTCCGCTTTTATTTTGTATATTTGGTATCCACTCCTTTCCGTTAGATAGCAGTTTTAAGGCTTTTTTAATGCCTCCAGTCTTAGCTATATGGTGTTCGAACGTTTTTAGTCTGTGACCTCGTAGGTCTTTCCTCATAGTTAATTTTATTTGTTTGCTTAGATCAGATATCTCTGTTCTAATAAACTTTGTCTTTTCTCTGACGCTTATTAGCTTCGCTCTTCTTTCCAAAAGATTTTGTAATGCGTCCGAACTCTTGTGCTTATTCTCCTTGACTTTTATGTTTACTTTGGCAGCATTATTTAATGCTTCGCTGAACTTATTGTAATAATCTTGCAGGTTAAGTGTTTTTGTAGTTTCCTTTAGGTTTTGGAGTTGGGATTTAAGATTGCCGACCGTTTGAACGTTTCCGCCTTTGGTATGTGATCGTATTTGGAATGGCCTGAGTTTCTTCTCTTTTCTTAAAACTAAGTTTGCTCTTATCATTCTGTGGTTAGTGTTAAAATTGATGTTTTTGACGTTCCTGCAATCTTCGAAAAGTCTCCTTCTGTTTGACAAGATGTAGTCTATTTCATTTTTGTATAATCCATTTGGTGATACCCAAGTCCACCTACTGCGGTTTTTATACTCCGTATTTAGGATTTTCAGGTTGTGTTCATAAGCTAGTTCGATTAATTTGTCGCCATTTCTAGTTATTCCCATTCGCCATTACGTCAGTTACGCCATTCCCATAGCTGTAGGAACCCATTATATTCTCCTCTCCTTTCTTCCGCGTTCCTACTCTTGCGTTAAAATCCCCCATGACTATTATGTTTTTGTGGGTATGTTCGTTTATAGCAGTATTAAGTTGAGAATAGAAAATATCAATTTCTGAAGAGCTGGATTGTTCTGTAGGAGAATAAATTTGTACTATGGACCATCTTTCCTTACTAAATGACAAATTCAAAATTGCAATACGGTCTGAAATACCGATTATTTCTTCAATATGATCCCGTATTTCTTTTTTGATTAGAAAACCCACTCCGTATTTTCCGGGCGATTCTCCTTTGTGGTAGAATAAAAATTTTTCATTCTCTACTATTCTTTCTCCGTATCTTCGCACTTCGCTGAGTCCGATGATAGTCCAGTTAATATTTTCTAATGCAGTTACTAGTTCTTGCAGACTTTCTTCTGTTCTTAACGTGAGAGTGTTGTATGAAGCAATGTGGTACAGTGATTTTTCTGTATTCTGGTGTCGCTGGGCAAATTTTGTTTTCCTTTGAAGTTGGAAGGTTGTAGTCATCTTCCCCCACGGTGACTGGCCGGATTGGGGTGCATGACTGGCCGGATTGGGGTGGTTATTATTATTATAATAAATATTATATTTTGTAAAACACAGTACCCAGACACAGGACAAACTATTATTTTCTGTAGTATATTACATACTTCAAATTCCAATTCATTTATTTCTCTTTTACCTAAACCTAGTACATATAATTCAAATTAATTTATTTCTCATACACAAGTACCTAACTATTACATATACTTCAAATTCAAATTCTTTTATTTCTCATTTTACCTAACTATATTACATATACTTCAAATTCATTTATTTCTCATTATACCTAACTATAGCATATACTTCAAATTAAAATTCATTTATTTCTCATTATACCTAACTATAGCATATACTTCAAATTAATATTCATTTATTTTTCATTATACCTAACTATAGCATATACTTCAAATTAAAATTCATTTATTTCTCATTATACCTAAAACTATAGCATATACTTCAAATTAAAATTCATTTATTTCTCATTATACCTAACTATAGCATATACTTCAAATTAAAATTCATTTATTTCTGATTATAGCTAACTATAGCATATACTTCAAATTAAAATTCATTTATTTCTCATATACTTGCATCCTTCTTTCTTCTCTCTGTGACTTCCTTGCACTTTGTAGGTATGGCACTTGAACAAGTGCGCTGATTGCCAGAAGAAGCCGCAGTGGAGCGGGCCGGCGACGCTGTATCTCGAACACATCAAGGCTCTAGCCACCTTCGTCCGCCAGAAGTATCGCGACGTCAACGTACTCATGTGGGACGACATGATACGGAACGTTGATGCCGGTGTATTGAACGGTGAGATTTTTTTAACCTAAGTATGTATACAATCTGTAGCAAAATGGTTCAACAATACTGAAACGTATGTATGTAGTCATCATTATGAACGACTTTTACATGGGGCCAACCTTGAAAATATCAGCTGTTCCATACAAAAAGTTCATTAGACCTTGGACAAAATATATTGAATACATACATACACTTTAGTATTAAATTAAAATTAAAATTAAATAATCATTTATTTCAAGTATCATAGACTCATATTATAAATCATCAATTTAGCAGTCACATTAATAAGTACCATACACACAATTGAAATTGAAATTAAATTTGCAATTAATTTTGAAATTGAAATTAAATTTGCAATTAATTTTGAAATTGAAATTAAAAATTGAATTTGGAATTAAAATTGAGTTTGAAATGAAAATTGAATTAGAAATTAAAATTATGAACTTAAAATAATCAAATTATAAAAACAACTATTGTCAACTGTCAACACTTTAGTGTTTTTGACTATTACTAGGGGGTGTCACTCCGCAGTTTAGGTATGTTCGGCCGGCGCTCCGTCCGGGTGGACAATGCGAGGCAGAAGTCCGTCGCCGCCCGCACGCTAGCCTCGTCGCACGTAACTAAGCATACGTGATAGAAAGAGAGCGGTATATCTAGGTGAATATAGCGAGCGGTATCCAGCGCTGTGCGAGTTGAATTGCTACTTTATTGCCTAGTAGATAGAGTGCTTATTTATTTCAATTCCTTTGCGGAGTGAACTTTTTGTACGCAGTACTATTATTTATTCTGTGGTCGCGGGCGACCTCTAGTAATATAATGTTATATTTCAAAATTATATGGCGAGCGAATTTTACCTTTTAAGTTTTCCCGCAGGATACAGTTTGGGGATGCTGATCCAGCCTGTGGTGTGGAACTACGAGGAAAAGGAGCGTTTCCACTTGGACTCCCAGATGTGGCGCCGGTACGCGCTCGTGTTCCCCAAGATATGGGCCGCCTCGGCGTTTAAAGGCGCCAACGGGTGCTGTCAGGTACAATACAATTCAATAGTTTATTGATAACATCAAAGTTACACATCAAATTTAATTGAGTATGTCACAAAAAAAAACCACTTAATAAAATGAAATAATTATAAAAATACGTTAATAATCTCTTATTTTAAAATACGCTCATTAATTCTGTAACAGCAACTAATAATGTATTTTCTTAGTTCTATCCAATCGAAATGCCGATTTAGTGTCTACTTTGTTTTTTATTTCTATCGAGTCAAACATTCAAAATCACGTTTTCTAAAAAACAAAAAGCTAACACAGCTGCACGCGCGTCGGGCTCTGTTTTCACTCTTTGAAAAAGGTCACCGGATGTGATCGAAACTATAGTCGGAGTATCCGATTTAATTAAACGTGAGTATTCCCATATAAATAAAACAAAAAAAGCTAACAGTAATTATATGATTAAAAAACTTAAAAAAAATTGTTGGTCCAGTTTCGGCCATTTTGGATTTTTCCCTCTTATAAAAGAAAGTTCAAAATTGCAACAAGCCTGCCTTAACTCCGACATTAGGGCTGGCCACTCAGCCTACATGAACTTACTTCCACTTTAATATAATATCATTCAACGCCACACACGACCAAACGCCTCCCGTACATTGTGAATATTCTCCACGTACGCATTAAACACTTCGATTCCACATTGTTGTGGTAGGACTCCACCTGGGGAAGTACCACACCTTTGCCAGTTATTCGACCGCCAAGCAGTAGCGTGCAAGCATTACTGAGTTTCGGTTTGAAGGGCAATGTCACCAGAGAAATAGTCGGCATAAAGAGATTTAACATCTAATGTCATTCAATACAAAAAAACACATGAACGTGAAGATGTGGAACTCTGGCAAAGTCTGTATTTCCATAAGAAGTAAGGCTTTCGTTTATATTATATTTGTTACTCCTTCACGATGAACGGATTTCGATGAAATTTGGTACAGAGGTAGCTTATACCTTAGGCTACTTTTCAAAATCGCGCGTGAAATTGCTTGGTGTATAGGCACAGAATAAATAACAGTACTACGTACAGAAAGTTCACTCCGCAAAGGAATTGAAATAAATAAGGACTCCACCTACTAGGCAATAAAGTAGCAACTCAACTCGCACAGCGCTGGATACCGCTCGCTATATTCACCTAGATATACCGCTCTCTTTCTATCACGTATGCTTAGTTACGTGCGACGAGGCTAGCGGGCGGGCGGCCACTGACCTCAGCCTTGCATTGTCCTCGCGGCGCGGAGTGACGGCCGAACGTACCTAAACTGCGGAGTGACACCGCAGTGGTATAGGACAAGGCGATGCAAGGAATTTTGGCGGGAACACGGAAAAATCATGTCGTTGCAATCTATAATTTCCTTAAACTTGTGTTTTTTCGCGAATTCATGATTAAAAATGGTGTTTTATTCATTGAGTGTTGAATTACATGCACGAGTGTGGGCCAAGTGATATAATGTGGTGAAACATGTCTTTACGTGTTGTTTCAAAACTCGGTAGAAGCTCGCCACAACTTTACTAGGGCATGACTTGAACTCGACTATGACTGGTTTCGTGTGACTGACTGTGATTTCATGACATATTTGACTTGATTTTAATAAAATAAACTTGAAAATTCATTAACGTGCGATGCCAATAACTAAGAAAAAAAAGCGATGTAATTATGCTTTGGTGATCGAAACTTTTATTAATAAGCTTGCTTGATGTTCCAGATGTTATGTTCCGCTAAGCGCTACGCGAGCAACCAGCTGGCGTGGCGCGAGGAGATGACGCGATGCCAAGGAGATGTCACGTTCTGTGGCATTATACTCACTGGCTGGTCCAGGTAACTCAGCATCACTTTTTTCTTCTTTTCTCCTAGGAGGATTATGGCATCGCGCTTTGTGATGTTTCTTTTGCTAGGGTTGACCCTAGCAAAAAAAAACAAACTAAAAAACAATAACTAAAAAAAACAAAAAATAAATTCAAAAAAAATATTAAAATCAATAACTTGATACAAATGAATACTTGAGTATTAATTTGTATCAATTATTGATAATTTTCAAGTCGAATAAGTCAAAGTCACAGTCAAGTCCAGTCATGCCATGGTCAAGTCGAGGCAACTTTACTACAAGCTTCTTCGGAGTTTTGGAAATAACTTTGATTTCACTTGATTATGTCACTTGCCCACACTAGTGCGTGTAACACCACCATTTTTTTACATTAATTCGCGAAAAAAATACTAGTTTAAGAAAATAATAGAATGCAGCAACATAATTTTCCGTGTTCCCGCCAGCGACAATGATAAGATGAATGGACGGGAAATAAGCGCACGGATTTTGAAGACTATATGTTGAGCGCCGGCTCTCCACTCGATTCAGTCATACTCAGCCTTTGCGACATGCGAGCCGTACGATACGACAATACAAACTTCTAATACATGTACAATGTGTTCTCTTTTTGTCATGCAGTAATTAGATTCGCTATCTCTATTTTCCGGCAAATGTAATATGCATAATTTTAGCTAGGTATGCTTGATTGTGTTGTCTTGTTAATTTTGATCGATTTGCAAGCGCCGGGCCCGTCCATTCCATTATCGCCGTCGCTGGTTCCCGCCACAACCTCTTCCCTCCGTTACCCAGATATGACCACTACGCCACGTTGTGCGAGTTGCTGCCCGCGGCGCTGCCGAGCTTGGCGTCCTGCCTGCGCATGTGGACGCAACCTGACGGCTTCACGAACGGTGAATATAGACAACTTTCATATAGTGCAGTGCGCCGAGTTTTTGAACGACTTGAACAACGATAAGACACAAGCGCTCAAGCTCATTGAACACTATACAAGCGACATAACAGCTAAATTCGAACAATTGTGAACTATATAATGCATGTATAGGTATGTACAACGGCACTCGGACGTTTTTTGACTGGTTTCACTTAGAGATTGTGACTCTTTAGATATTAGCTCAATGCATACAATACATTAAAAAAACGAATTAAATGTCTTCTACCTGGATGACATCTTTTTCCAGTTATTTTGATATAAAACCAAACTACTGGTGAGATTTTAATAAAATTTATATGGGACGTCTTAAGTACGATCAACTAAACAAAAAAAAACATCAAAATCAATTCATAATTGGCGGAGCAATCGCGTAAGATACATGCAATAAAAAAAACTTATTACAGTCGAATTGAGATCCTCTTTATTTCAAGTCGGTTGAAAATGAACTAGATGTGACGATGTTATAATAGTAAAAAATCAAGTGTCGCTCTGATAATTTTTTTTTTTTTACAATTTTAATATGTTGAGCAAGACGTTCGCCTGGTGGTAAGCGTCACGCCTGCCACTAACAGTAGCAGTGCCAGAATTGTGAACTTGCGAATACAATCCTGCGCTGCACTGCACTGCGCTCGTCACCCTGAGATATTAGATGTTAAATCTCTATGCCCAGTAATTTATCTGGTAACATTGCCCTTCTAGCCGGAACACAGTAATGCTTGCACACTACTGCTTGGCGGTTGAATAACTGGCAAAGGTGTGGTACTTCCCCAGGCGGACTCTGCAGTAGAGTCCTACCACACATACTAAAGTTAAATGTAATTTTACTAATTAATTTCTTTTACAACACATTTGCACAGATGTAAGATGAATCTTGCAACAATGGTGCAAGATCTCGGTATACCGAGATTGCATTCCCTGAGCGGGTTATTTATAATTTGTCAGCGGAGATTGTTGTCCGTTCCAGAGAATGCAGTATCAGAGCAGCTTCCCGCGGAGCAGTGGTGCGGACACGACGCGTGCGCCGCGCTCCGGGGCGCACTGGAGCTGCGCACGCGCGCGCTGTCCTACCTGCACGGGGACCAGTGAGTCTTTTTTTTAACCGACTTAAAAAAAGGAGGAGGTTCTATGTTCGACGGTATGCATGTTTTTTTAAAATGTATGTTTACCGATTTCTCCATCAATTTGTGGACCGATTTTCAAAATTCTTTTTTTATTTGAAATGGTTTACTGTCGTGGTGGTCCCATATTAATTTGAAGTCGGTTGTTTTTTTTGAAAAAGTTACTGGTTTTTAACCGGCTCCAAAGACTCGCAGCGTTTGCAAGTTGAAGTGGCTGTGGGCAGGACACATCGCTCGAAGAACTGATAACCGATGGGGAAGAAAGGTTCTTGAGTGGCGACCGCGAACCGGAAGACGCAGCGTAGGCGCGGCTCCTACTAGGTGGACCGACGAAATTGTAAAAGTCGCGGGCAACCGGTGGATGCAAATGGCAGGAGGCCTTCGTTCAGCAGTGGACGTCTCCGGGCTTATGATGATGATGATGACTCCAAAAACGAGGAGGTCTCTATTCGGTTGCTTTTATGTTTGTTATCCCAGAACTCCGTCATTTATAAACCAATTTGGAAAAAATATATATTTGAATGGATATACTTTCAGAGGTTCAGTTATTTGATTTTTCGTCGAAGTCGATTAAAAAAAATGTTAATGTTGACCAAGCGGAGCGAAGGTGTCCGAGTCTAAGGAGACAAATCAGATCACAAGCCCGCCTAGCACGCGAGTCGTGATAAACGTCTATCCACTCATTTTTACCCGCGAAAACGAGACGGACGTATCTATATTCTAGCTTTATCACGTCCCGCGCGGGGAAAGACCAATTCGTCCTCGGCGCGTGCTGGGGGGGGGGGGGGGGGGGGGACAGGAGAACGTCACGCTCGTCTCGTCAATCCATTGCTTAAAAAAAAATACGCCGGGAAACGTTGTGCAGTCTTATCGCAGGGCGGTAGACGATCGGCTTTAATTACTGACCTCTATAATACAAGTACGCTGGAGAGTTTTGGGGGAACACGGAAAACTCATATCGTTGCATTCTATTATTGTCTGAAACTTGTGTTTTTTCGCGCAATTATGATTAAAAATGATGGTGTTTTATTCATTGAGTGTTGAATTACATGCACGAGTGTGGGCAAGTGGTATAATGTGGTGAAATATGTTGTCTTTTCGTGCTGTTTTCAAAACTCCGTAGAAGACTAGTAAAGTCGCCACAACTTAACTAGGGCATGTCTTTGACTCGACTATGATTAATTTCGTGTGACTATGATTTCATGACATATTTGACTTGATTTTAATATAAAAACTTGAGAATTTGTAAACTTGACACTGGCAGAATGCACAACGTGCGATGTCAATAACTAAAAAAAAAGAAAGTACGTTGGACTAAATATTGTCTAGGAAATGACAGTTTTTCTGTGCCGATTTGAAGCGCCCCTTCGAGCATCTCCGGTACTAAAATTGACATTTATTACGAAATATTAGTTCCATGGACGCTCACACTGCTATCCGTTGGCTATCAGCGCCAAAATGGCGAAAATCAAATGGCTTCAATTTGCTATCAACAATATGAAGTCCAGCGTACTTGTAATATAGAGGTCAGTGGCTTTAATCTATATCGTCTATAAACATGTCTCCGGACTGAAAACAGATTGACAACACTACAGGGGCGTTATTTTTTAATCGTACGCAACGAGCGGAGCCGACTTTTAAACGATATTGAACCTTATTTCAAACAATATCGTTCGATGGTCGGCTCTGATCGCATGCGCAACTCTTGCATACGATTAAAAAATAAGGCTCCTATTGTTACAGGTGTCTATATAAATTCAAATTCCATTTATTTCTACATAAGTCATACAGCAAAACATACAATAATAATTAAAAATAAAACAATTTATAATACAGTTCAAATCACAATTAATTAATACTCATTTACGAATTAAAATACTATTACACATTAGATTTGATCGTTAGCTTATTAATCAGTACATACAGTTCAGTATGTTACTCATTATACAGGGTTAGTTCTCAAAACAAACAGCTTTTACTATGGGACCAACATTGAAATGGCGAAAAAAGTTCATCGACTTTGGGCAAAATGTATGGAACATCTGTTTATTTATTTTTTGCGATTTCAATGTTGGCCGCATTGTAAAAGATGTCTGTTTTGATGTACAGAATATCCTTAAAAGGATGCTAACTGATTAGAACTAACCATGTATATGTCAGCACTATAGGCGGGTCGCTTACAATCAATCGGACTGCCTGCTTGCTTCCCTGTATGAATGTGAAACAATCTTGCAGAGTAACAAGTTGGCTGAACCCGTGGCAGCTTGCGAGCAATTACACTTCTCCCTTGCAAGCGGAAAATATTACGAGCACAGCGAAACTGTAAGTATTTATTTATTGATTGACATTGACCTACTACCGAATTTTAAATCTAATCATTACGAATACAAGGAAACTAATAAAAATAAAAACGTTCATGTTTTTATGACACTGGGAAATGCACGAGAAGTGCGGGACCATAATCCTCTGAGGAGAAAAATAAAGTTGGAACATGGTTCAATACAAATTTATGTGAAAATAGAACTAGTTTTTTTTTAAAAATTATTTTAGTGTCTGTCATTTGTCAACAGATACTGTCAGTTGAAAGTGATTCTTCCTAGGGCTGGAATGTATTACTTTCTACCCGCTCCTCAGGCAACTTCAGACCTACTTTCCGAGTATGAGTAGTGAAAAAGTTATTTTCCTCCCTCGGAAGTAAAAGAGCTCATTTCTGCCCCGTTTGCGAGGAACAAAGTATGTCATTTTGAATAGATGTGATAAAAAAGTTCCAACTTTTTCAGATTATTATCGGAGTTCGAGCCGGCCCGTCGCACGCTGTCCGCCGCGCTCATCGCCATAACGGGCCCGCGCAGCACCGTGGAGCTGCTGCACACGTGGCTCGCGCCCGCGCAGGGCAGCCTCGCCGCGCTGGCTGCCGCCGCCGGCGCGCGCGCCGCCGCCCCCGCCGGGGTCACGCCGAGGGCGAGCGACGCGGGCCGCCACGAACCTCAGGGGGACTGATAGCCGACGGAAGACAGGTTCGAGGTGATCACGAACCGGAAGACACAGTAGGGGGCCTCCCACTAGGTGGGCCGACGTTGTGAGGGTCGCGGGCTACTGGGTTCATAGTGGCGGGTTGTCGTACAGTGTGCTCTGTGGGGCCTACGGTCGACGTCTCGGGGATGACGATGATGATGAAGGTTGACTCGACACGGGAAATGTAAGAAAAGTAATGCTTTATAGCATTACTTTGTGCGCGTGGGAAATATTACGAAACACGAATAATTTCAACTAAAGTCGCGCATTGAATGTACCAAAACATTGCCAAATAATTTAACAGATCCCAAACAAATGGCTCGGGGCTAAAGTGTCTACTTTAGTCCCGCTACGCGGAGCGAAAGGAACCACTTCCTCCCAGCAGTGGCACCTTATTCACACCACGGGAGCAAGTAAATAAGCCACAGATCTCATGTTCGTCACCGGGAGACAATATACATGATATCTGATACGTTCTTTACTTTTGCTCCCTAAGTGAGCAATCTACATTTTTTTCTCAAAAAGACGACTTTATTTTCTTGCAAGACATAATATTATAAACATCTATTTCAGTGGCTATCTAATGTTGTATCATTTAAAAATAATAATAATAGGTTGTAAAGATATTTTATGGTCAATCAAAGAGGTTCACCCCCATCAAAGAGGTTCACCCCCATCAAAAAGGTTCACCCCCATCAAAAAGGTTCACCCCCATCAAAGAGGTTCACCTCCATCAAAAAGGTTCACCCCCATCAAAAAGGTTCACCCCCATCAAAAGGTTCACCCCCATCAAATCATTTATATCATCCACATCCACAGTATGTAACAAATCGTGTATCAAATTCCGAAGTGTAAGCAAGATGAAAAACGCAATGAAAACCTACGTATTATGACAAACATTGTAATGATGCTATTATTAATATTCTTTTTATGTATTTTTTGACACTAAGTAATAAATAAAGAAACATATTTACTTGTTTATCAAATTAGTTTTATTTTTAATAGGTAATATGAGAAAGATACCCAATGTGCCACGCACGTATTTTTATGCCCTAGACTAGATTGCTTTATACAGGGCTAGTTCTAATCAGTTAGCATCCTTTTAAGGGAATATTCTGTACATCAAAACAAACAACTTTTACTATGGGCCCAACATTAAAATCGTGAACATAATTATCAGCTGTTCCATCCAAAAAGTTCATCGACCTTGGGCATAAAGTATGGAACAGTTTTTTTAGAACTAACCTTGTATGAAGTTAGGTTAGCGTAGAACGAAAGAGATCTACACGAAACAGTTCGCACACAGGCTCTACAGCACGTATCTACAAAATATTGCTTCGGATTCCTTCATAATGGATGAGATAGCTACATTTTTAAATGCAACGGAGTGACGAGCCGAGCGAAACATTCGCCTAATGGTAAACATTACGCCTGCCCGTAACAATATAGCAGTGCCAGAATTGTGAAATTGCGAACACAATCCTGCGCCGCACCGCACTGCGCTCGTCACTCTGAGATATTAGATGTTAAATCTCTTCATGGTTCTTATCACAGGTAATATGGCCATCAAACCGAAACAGTAATGCTTACACACTACTGCTTGGCGGTTGAATAACTGACATAGATGTAGTACTTCTTCCCCAGGTAAGTCCCTACTACAGTTTTTTTTTCAAATTATTTTTATTTTTAGAAAGATAAACTCTATACGCTACACACGTAATTTTATGCTCTAGATCTCAGTAGATAAAGATTAGTGAAGAGAGAAGTGAATAGAACGGAAATGTGACGGGCCGCGCTAGCCGGCATTAAATGTAAATGCGCTTAATGACAATTCTACCAATATACATGTTTTTAAACTGTGAATACTCAAAAAGACAAATTAAATAGACACGTAGGAAACCAAACCACATTGCATCGTAATTAGAACAATTTTAATCTGTTGCAAAGTTGCATTTCGAGTGTTTTACTTCAAATGCGACCAATGACTGGCGTTTTTTCGTCGTAGTTTCTATACAATTATGTTTGAAACTGGCGACAGCGGTTTTCCATACAATTACTTTACAACATTATTTTGACAGCTGTTCTACCTAAGAAGTAGGGCTTTCGCTTTTCTGTAATGCCTGCGTGTAATGCCATTATTTAGCGCGGTATTTGATACAGTACGCAGATATGGCAGGGTGTTAGCACGCTAATAGGCTAGAAGCACGATTAACGTCGTTAGACGTTAGGCGATATTTCAAAGTCAAATGATAGTGTGGTGTGCATCATTTATTGCACGTTAATTATTTCGATAACTGGACGTAAAGCGTCACGCAGGTGAAGCCCTAGCATAATAAAGATAGGTAGGTAGGTAGCTACGAGCTACGAGTATATCACGAAAAACGAAACAGATTCTCAGTAAATTAAGCACGTATCTACGAAATATTGTCCCGGATTCCTTCATAATGGATGAGACAGTTACGTTTCACGTTATAAATGCGCGAGTTTTTGTCGCGAATATTGCAAGGAAATGTCGTCGTTTCGCGGCGGAGCTTACGCGTGGATGCCGCGAGATATTTTTTATTGTAGACATTTAATCAAGGCAGATGTTACGACATTAAACGAGTGTTGACGTACTTATTTTAATGAAGATTAGAATGGGAAATATTTTACTACGAGACATTGTAGCTTCTTATGTGTCCATTGTGGTCGATTTTGAAGGTTTTAGTTGACATCTAAACTAACTAAAGTATTTCTGTCCTTAGCTAACATGCCTAGTGATAAAGTGATAGCAATATTTTAATTAGTTTAGAACTGTCAACTTAAAGCCTTCAAAATTAACCACATTTGATTTTGGGCCAGAATTTGATAATAAGTCATGACTTTCATGCTTTATGATAAACAACAAAAATATGGGTATATTTTTGATGAATTCTACAACAGTGATTCATATTTTCAATAATTTTGATAATTTGTGATAACTGCATGCGACCTAGCAAGAGCCATATTTATTTTCAGACATCTATTGTCGCTCGTAGTGAGGCAAGTACCTAGATGTCCGTAATTTTTTTTTTCCTTTTAGCGATTCTAGGACCAAATCTATCTAAGTACCTACCGATTTCTGTTGTTAAGGAATGCCTAGGTTGCTAATTTATAACGTCTTGATTGGTTTTGTTTGACCAATTACCACCTAACTTAGGTACTTCATTCCCAATACACTAACCAGTCAAAATTGATCTAGTTAACAAGACGTTATTAATTGCATGGTTTTCCTCAGAGTCTGCTGCGCAAACGCATGCGTTATAAATAACTTTAAAACACGTGATGTCATTTATCGGTTGACCGTCGTACGGGTCAGACGTGTATTGTATGATAAATGATAATCATGTTGTTATTATTTCTGTTTTACGGTGCGACGCTGCTGCAAAGGTTAGATGCTAATATTGGAGCATTCAGAACGTTGCTTTATTCAGATTGGATAACATGTAAGTTTATTATAAGTATTAAATTATGACTAAATGCTCCAAAGTGAATTTAAATTCGTTTTAAGTACTTTCACATTTGAGTTAGAGAAGCTTAGTCAAGGATAAGTCTGAAACACACCTACAAATTAATTAAGATGTCTAATATTTATATCTATAGTTATGAATTAAACTAAGCAGTTAGGGCAGACTAATTTAGTTTAATTTTAAGACAGTTTTTTAGTTTGTTGAGATTGCTCTGGCTCTATCCAAGCTTCTGGTTCTGGAACTATGGTGGACTTTTCTTCAGAAATGATTAGGCACTTGTAAACTAATTCCAGTACTGCGACAAACGAGTGCAAAAGAGAGGGAACTGTTCTTATTCCTTCTGCCTCGTTGGTCAGACCAACGTTTGATATGGTCTGTGCGAATCAAATCTGTTTCTTTGTTATCACTAGTAAATAAAACTTTGTCTCGCTCTCTTTACTGTTAAGATAAAGAACCAGGCCAGTGTGGTCGGCCCAGCGGATTGACCTTACGTAAGGTTATAAGATGTCGCCTTGCCTGACTAACTAGGTCAATTACCTGGCTAAATATTACGTCTATGTATCAAACACAGTGTTGCCAACTGGTTATCAGGAATTAGGGCTAGATCAAATTCAAAAAAGGGCTAGATTTGCCCAAAAAAAAATAAAATGGGCTAAATAGCTAATTCATTACGAAAAGAACTTGAATCTTTAAAATAATTTATAATTTTTATGTGTAGTTTAAAAATTAAATACAAAATTTCGGATATGTTATTGTTTATTGACATTTCAAAAATTTACAACCAGCTTGAAGAGTTAATCAACCAATCAATCAATCAATAAAGAGTTAATCTATCTATTTATCTATCTTGTTTTTTAAAACCTGAAAAAACATGTTTATTTTAAAGCAGTTTATATGTTGGCGTCTTCATCAGATGAGTCTTCGTTGAATTCGTTGCGTCCCTCATGAGGCTTTTTCAAAATAAATGTATAGTTTTCTTTAGGTCAAATGAGGGCTAGATTTGGGGCTAGGGGCTAAATCATTATTTTTGGAGCTGAACAAGTCGAAATAGGGCTAGATCTAGCACCGAAGGGGCTGAGTTGGCAACACTGATCAAACATAAACATATACGCGACATCGAACGATTTTAGTAATACAAGTAGGTTTTTTTTAATGGCCCGTCTGATTAAAGTATTAGGTACGCGTTGATAGCGCATTTCTATTTCGACTGTATTTTTCTGGGATAGTCCTGTATTTTACTAAGTATTAGCAGTGCCTGCGGTTTCACTCGCGATGCCTGGTAAAAATTTAAAAGTAAGTAAGTTGGTAAAGACTGAGTGTCTAGTGCCAGTTTTTCCAAGAGCGTTTACGTATTCGTTCACGTTAACGTAAACTACAATTTGTATGAAATAAGAGCAGCGCCACCTAGTGTCAAACATGTTTGATATGTTAGTGCTAGTGTCAGAGTTACTGTGCCACGCGAAGGCTTCAGGCATGGCTTGACGTTTGTTGTTAGGATATAAATACAGAGTAAACAACCGGGACCGGTTATACGTTATACGTATACTTTTTTTATAGGTTCATATAGGTTACATAAAATTATACATTATTACCATAAAGCTCCGTTGGTAGCATGTCTGCCTTCAGAGCTATAGGGCGTGAGTTCGATCCCCACCCAAGGTAAATATTTATGTGACGATCATAGATGTTTGTTCTGAGTCTGGGTGTAGTATGTATTATAAGTATACATTTACAAAAAATAGTATATACACCACTATTTTTTAAAATGTCTAAAACTTTAAGGTGTCATTGTACTCATCATTATGAACAACTTTTCCTATGGGACCAACCCTGAAATCGGGAAAAAAAATCTGCTGTTCCATACAAAAAGTTCATTGACCTTGGACAAAATGTATGGAACAGCTGTTTTTTACGCTATTTCAGGTTTGAACCTATAGGAAAAGTTGTTCATAATGATGAGTACAATGACCCCTTAAAGTTTTAGACAATCATAAAAAATTGTGGTGTATAAGTATTCTACCAGCTATTTTCAATATTACAAGTTTAGATTAGTTTGCGGTTAGATGACGTTGTGTGAAAAGTTACCACCGATATTTATTTATTTATTTATATATTATTATTATTAGTTTGCCCAGTTTGACATTTAGTTTGGCTTCTCTATATATAAAAGATAGTGGATATTGCGTGCCTGCCTGCTCTATGTACCTAGGTATGTTGTGTCTAAGTGAGTTTGTCATAGTATTGTTCCTATAATGTACCTACTTATCGATATATACTTACTCAAAGGGGATTTCCAGTAACTTCCTGTTTGAATGTCTTCATATTTTCTGGCCCGGTTGATTTTTCCATGAATGTACGTAGGTTATCTTACTTTCCTTAAAGTTATTGTCAAAATTTTCCCTTTAGTCTTTTTTGAGAAGTGCGTTTTAAGATTATAAAATCCGCCATGTTGGATTTACTGTGGTTTCATAATACTATATACTATGAGCCCATTTAATAGTCCCCTGCTGGATATAGACCTATCAGGGTTGACCGGCGTGAAGTTGGCAGCCAAAACTTAGCTGCCTATAATACGACCAAATTAAGATGACTTTTTTTGTGAAGTTAGCAGCCAACCTGATTATGACCTGAAATCGCCTGAAAACGTCAACATAAGTATTGCAGGGGGCTTCAGAAACGTGTAAACTATCATATTAACCTATAAAATCAGACAGATAAAGCAATGAAAGAGCAGGAGAATATTACAAGAATATGACGCTATGCCTGGTCAAACCTGCTGAAAAGGCATTAACAATGTAAGCTTTCAGACAGGTTCAGTTTTCAGTCCTGTTAAGTAGGTGTGTAGCCTTGAAAATGTAGTCACAACAATTTACGAAAGGTGTTTTGATCAGGCGCACGTGGTACGGTGGATTACGACTTTTAAACCTCTAAAATGCTAAAAAATTACTAAGGCATAGCATTACAAATGCATCGGCTAACGGATAAAATCAAAGATAATGCGGATTCTTTAGTTTCAGGCTTTAAAATTAATTGGTGAAATGTGCTGTTTTTCTTAGTGATTTTTATCTCTAAAAATAATTATAAAAACACCACACCGCCCCTAAAATAACTGAATTTCTCTGAAGATTATAAAAGCCTATGAACAGAGCTTTAATACTGGATGCAAGCCAAGCCGGCTAAATGACTACACCATACTGTACTAATCAGCTGAAAATTCAAACCTTGGGAAAATTTTATATGGAAAATGGGCTGCTGGTGATTTTCGACCTTTGATCCCCTAAAATGTGCACCAAAACTTACTGGAATAATAATAATAATGTACAGGCTAACGAATTACAACTATTCCAACTCGGATTCCTACCTGGTTGATCCTTAAATAGTCACTTGAAAATTGCAATTGTATATTTTGCTCTAGCGCACTTGGTACGGTGGATTAAGACCTTTAAACCTCTGAAGTGCTGAAAAATTACTACGGCATAGCATTAACAAATGCATCAGCTAACGGATAAAATCAAAGATAATGCGGATTCTTTAGTTTCAGGCTTTAAAATTAATTGGTGAAATGTGCTGTTTTTCTTAGTGATTTTTATCTCTAAAAATAATTATAAAAACACCACACCGCCCCTAAAATAACTGAATTTCTCTGATGATTATAAAAGCCTATGAACAGAGCTTTAATACTGGATGCAAGCCAAGCCGGCTAAATGACTACACCATACTGTAATAATCAGCTGAAAATTCAAACCTTGGGAAAATTTTATATGGAAAATGGGCTGCTGGTGATTTTCGACCTTTGATCCCCTAAAATGTGCACCAAAACTTACTGGAATAATAATAATAATGTACAATCTAACGAATTAGAACTATTCCAACTCAGATTCCTACCTGGTTCATCCTTAAATAGTCACTTGAAAATTGCAATTGTATATTTTGCTCTAGCGCACTTGGTACGGTGGATTAAGACCTTTAAACCTCTGAAGTGCTGAAAAATTACTACGGCATAGCATTAACAAATGCATCAGCTAACGGATAAAATCAAAGATAATGCGGATTCTTTAGTTTCAGGCTTTAAAATTAATTGGTGAAATGTGCTGTTTTTCTTAGTGATTTTTATCTCTAAAAATAATTATAAAAACACCACACCGCCCCTAAAATAACTGAATTTCTCTGATGATTATAAAAGCCTATAAACAGAGCTTTAATACTGGATGCAAGCCAAGCCGGCTAAATGACTACACCATACTATAATAATCAGCTGAAAATTCAAACCTTGCGAACATTTTATATGGAAAATGGGCTGCTGGTGATTTTCGACCTTTGATTCCCTAAAATGTGCACCAAAACTTCGGAATAATAAAAATAATGTACAGGCTAACGAATAACAACTATTTTAACTCGGATTCCTACCTGGTTGATCCTTAAATAGTCACTTGAAAATTGCAATTGTATATTTTGCTCTAGCGCACTTGGTACGGTGGATTAAGACCTTTAAACCTCTGAAGTGCTGAAAAATTACTACGGCATAGCATTAACAAATGCATCAGCTAACGGATAAAATCAAAGATAATGCGGATTCTTTTGTTTCAGGCTTTAAAATTAATTGGAGAAATGTGCTGTTTTTGTAGTGATTTTTATCACTAAAAATAATTATAAAAACACCACACCGCCCCTAAAATAACTGAATTTCTCTGATGATTTTAAAATCCTATAAACAGAGCTTTAATACTGGATGCAAGCCGGCTAAATTACTACACCATACTGTAATAATCAGCTGAAAATTCAAACTTTGGGAAAATTTTATATGGAAAATGGGCTGCTGGTGATTTTCGACCTTTGATCCCGTAAAATGTGCACCAAAACTTACTGGACTAGTAATAATAATGTACAGGCTAACGAATTACAACTATTCCAACTCGGATTCCTACCTGGTTGATCCTTAAATAGTCACTTGAAAATTGCAATTGTATATTTTGCTCTAGCGCACTTGGTACGGTGGATTAAGACCTTTAAACCTCTGAAATGCTCAAAAATTACTACGGCATAGCATTACAAATGCATCAGCTAACGGATAAAATCAAAGAGAAGGCGGATTCTTTAGTTTCAGGCTTTAAAATTAATTGGTGAAATGTGCTGTTTTTCTTTGTTATTTTTATCTCAAAAAATAATTATAAAAACACCACACCGACCCTAAAATAACTGAATTTCTCTGATGATTATAAAAGCCTATGAACAGAGCTTTAATACTGGATGCAAGCCAAGCCGGCTAAATGACTACACCATACTGTAATAATCAGCTGAAAATTCAAACCTTGGGAAAATTTTATATGGAAAATGGGCTGCTGGTGATTTTCGACCTTTGATCCCCTAAAATGTGCACCAAAACTTACTGGAATAATAATAATAATGTACAGGCTGACGAATTACAACTATTCCAACTCGGATTCCTACCTGGTTGATCCTTAAATAGTCACTTGAAAATTGCAATTGTATATTTTGCTCTAGCGCACTTGGTACGGTGGATTAAGACCTTTAAACCTCTGAAGTGCTGAAAAATTACTACGGCATAGCATTAACAAATGCATCAGCTAACGGATAAAATCAAAGATAATGCGGATTCTTTAGTTTCAGGCTTTAAAATTAATTGGTGAAATGTGCTGTTTTTGTAGTGATTTTTATCACTAAAAATAATTATAAAAACACCACACCGCCCCTAAAATAACTGAATTTCTCTGATGATTATAAAAGCCTATAAACAGAGCTTTAATACTGGATGCAAGCCAAGCCGGCTAAATGACTACACCATACTGTAATAATCAGCTGAAAATTCAAACCTTGGGAAAATTTTATATGGAAAATGGGCTGCTGGTGATTTTCGACCCTTGATCCCGTAAAATGTGCACCAAAACTTACTGGAATAGTAATAATAATGTACAGGCTAACGAATTACAACTATTCCAACTCGGATTCCTACCTGGTTGATCCTTAAATAGTCACTTGAAAATTGCAATTGTATATTTTGCTCTAGCGCACTTGGTACGGTGGATTAAGACCTTTAAACCTCTGAAATGCTCAAAAATTACTACGGCATAGCATTAACAAATGCATCAGCTAACGGATAAAATCAAAAAGAATGCGGATTCTTTAGTTTCAGGCTTTAAAATTAATTGGTGAAATGTGCTGTTTTTCTTTGTTATTTTTATCTCTAAAAATAATTATAAAAACACCACACCGACCCTAAAATAACTGAATTTCTCTGATGATTATAAAAGCCTATGAACAGAGCTTTAATACTGGATGCAAGCCAAGCCGGCTAAATGACTACACCATACTGTAATAATCAGCTGAAAATTCAAACCTTCGGAAAATTTTATATGGAAAATGGGCTGCTGGTGATTTTCGACCTTTGATCCCCTAAAATGTGCACCAAAACTTACTGGAATAATAATAATAATGTACAGGCTAACGAATTACAACTATTCCAACTCGGATTCCACCTGGTTGATCCTTAAATAGTCACTTGAAAATTGCAATTGTATATTTTGCTCTAGCGCACTAAAAACAGCACATTTCACCAATTAATTTTAAAGCCTGAAACTAAAGAATCCGCATTCTCTTTAATTTTATCTGTTAGCTGATGCATTTGTTAATGCTATGCCGTAGTAATTTTTCAGCACTTCAGAGGTTTAAAGGTCTTAATCCACCGTACCAAGTGCGCTAGAGCAAAATATACAATTGCAATTTTCAAGTGACTATTTAAGGATCAACCAGGTAGGAATCCGAGTTGGAATAGTTGTAATTTGTTAGCCTGTACATTATTATTATTATTCCAGTAAGTTTTGGTGCACATTTTAGGGGATCAAAGGTCGAAAATCACCAGCAGCCCATTTTCCATATAAAATTTTCGCAAGGTTTGAATTTTCAGCTGATTATTACAGTATGGTGTAGTCATTTAGCCGGCTTGGCTTGCATCCAGTATTAAAGCTATGTTTATAGGCTTTTATAATCATCAGAGAAATTCAGTTATTTTAGGGGCGGTGTGGTGTTTTTATACTTATTTTTAGAGATAAAAATCACTAAGAAAAACAGCACATTTCACCAATTAATTTTAAAGCCTGAAACTAAAGAATCCGCATTCTCTTTGATTTTATCTGTTAGCTGATGCATTTGTTAATGCTATACCGTAGTAATTTTTCAGCACTTCAGAGGTTTAAAGGTCTTAATCCACCGTACCAAGTGCGCTAGAGCAAAATATACAATTGCAATTTTCAAGTGACTATTTAAGGATCAACCAGGTAGGAATCCGAGTTGGAATAGTTGTAATTTGTTAGCCTGTACATTATTATTATTATTCCAGTAAGTTTTGGTGCACATTTTAGGGGATCAAAGGTCGAAAATCACCAGCAGCCCATTTTCCATATAAAATTTTCCGAAGGTTTGAATTTTCAGCTGATTATTACAGTATGGTGTAGTCATTTAGCCGGCTTGGCTTGCATCCAGTATTTAAGCTATGT
This sequence comes from Erannis defoliaria, assembly GCA_905404285.2. Classification (NCBI taxonomy): domain Eukaryota; kingdom Metazoa; phylum Arthropoda; class Insecta; order Lepidoptera; family Geometridae; genus Erannis; species Erannis defoliaria. Next base: position 17,100,146 of record FR990076.1, on the reverse strand, counting down.
TTATAGGCTTTTATAATCATCAGAGAAATTCAGTTATTTTAGGGGCGGTGTGGTGTTTTTATACTTATTTTTAGAGATGAAAATCACTAAGAAAAACAGCACATTTCACCAATTAATTTTAAAGCCTGAAACTAAAGAATCCGCATTCTCTTTGATTTTATCCGTTAGCTGATGCATTTGTTAATGCTATGCCGTAGTAACTTTTCAGCACTTCGGAGGGTTAAAGGTCGTAATCCACTGTACCAAGTGCGCTAGAGCAAAATATACAATTGCAATTTTCAAGTGACTATTTAAGGATCAACCAGGTAGGAATCCGAGTTGGAATAGTTGTAATTCGTTAGCCTGTACATTATTGTTATTATTCCAGTAAGTTTTGGTGCACATTTTAGGGGATCAAAGGTCGAAAATCACCAGCAGCCCATTTTCCATATAAAATTTTCGCAAGGTTTGAATTTTCAGCTGATTATTACAATATGGTGTAGTCATTTAGCCGGCTTGGCTTGCATCCAGTATTAAAGCTCTGTTTATAGGCTTTTATAATCATTAGAGAAATTCAGTTATTTTAGGGGCGGTGTGGTGTTTTTATAATTATTTTTAGAGATAAAAATCACTAAGAAAAACAGCACATTTCACCAATTAATGTTAAAGCCTGAAACTAAAGAATCCGCATTCTCTTTGATTTTATCCGTTAGCTGATGCATTTGTTAATGCTATGCCGTAGTAATTTTTCAGCACTTCAGAGCTTTAAAGGTCTTAATCCACCGTACCAAGTGCGCTAGAGCAAAATATACAATTGCAATTTTCATGTGACTATTTAAGGATCAACCAGGTAGGAATCCGAGTTAGAATAGTTGTAATTCGTTAGCCTGTACATTATTATTATTATTTCAGTAAGTTTTGGTGCACATTTTAGGGGAACAAAGGTCGAAAATCACCAGCAGCCCATTTTCCATGTAAAATTTTCGCAAGGTTTGAATTTTCAGCTGATTATTATAGTATGGTGTAGTCATTTAGCCGGCTTGGCTTGCATCCAGTATTAAAGCTCTGTTCATAGGCTTATATAATCATCAGAGAAATTCAGTTATTTTAGGGGCGGTGTGGTGTTTTTATAATTATTTTTAGAGATAAAAATCACTAAGAAAAACAGCACATTTCACCAATTAATGTTAAAGCCTGAAACTAAAGAATCCGCATTCTCTTTGATTTTATCCGTTAGCTGATGCATTTGTTAATGCTATGCCGTAGTAATTTTTCAGCACTTCAGAGCTTTAAAGGTCTTAATCCACCGTACCAAGTGCGCTAGAGCAAAATATACAATTGCAATTTTCATGTGACTATTTAAGGATCAACCAGGTAGGAATCCGAGTTAGAATAGTTGTAATTCGTTAGCCTGTACATTATTATTATTATTTCAGTAAGTTTTGTTGCACATTTTAGGGGAACAAAGGTCGAAAATCACCAGCAGCCCATTTTCCATGTAAAATTTTCGCAAGGTTTGAATTTTCAGCTGATTATTATAGTATGGTGTAGTCATTTAGCCGGCTTGACTTGCATCCAGTATTAAAGCTCTGTTCATAGGCTTATATAATCATCAGAGAAATTCAGTTATTTTAGGGGCGGTGTGGGGTTTTTATAATTATTTTTAGAGATAAAAATCACTAAGAAAAACAGCACATTTCACCAATTAATTTTAAAGCCTCAAACTAAAGAATGCGCATTCTCTTTGATTTTATCCGTTAGCTGATGCATTTGTTAATGCTATGCCGTAGTAGTTTTTCAGCACTTCGGAGGGTTAAAGGTCGTAATCCACTGTACCAAGTGCACTAGAGCAAAATATACAATTGCAATTTTCAAGTGACTATTTAAGGATCAACCAGGTAGGAATCCGAGTTGGAATAGTTGTAATTTGTTAGCCTGTACATTATTATTATTATTCCAGTAAGTTTTGGTGCACATTTTAGGGGATCAAAGGTCGAAAACCACCAGCAGCCCATTTTCCATATAAAATTTTCCCAAGGTTTGAATTTTCAGCTGATTATTACAGTATGGTGTAGTCATTTAGCCGGCTTGGCTTGCATCCAGTATTAAAGCTCTGTTCATAGGCTTTTATAATCATCAGTGAAATTCAGTTATTTTAGGGGCGGTGTGGTGTTTTTATAATTATTTTTAGAAATAAAAATCACAAAGAAAAACAGCACATTTCACCAATTAATTTTAAAGCCTCAAACTAAAGAATCCGCATTCTCTTTGATTTTATCCGTTAGCTGATGCATTTGTTAATGCTATGCCGTAGTAGTTTTTCAGCACTTCGGAGGGTTAAAGGTCGTAATCCACTGTACCAAGTGCGCTAGAGCAAAATATACAATTGCAATTTTCAAGTGACTATTTAAGGATCAACCAGGTAGGAATCCGAGTTGGAATAGTTGTAATTTGTTAGCCTGTACATTATTATTATTATTCCAGTAAGTTTTGGTGCACATTTTAGGGGATCAAAGGTCGAAAACCACCAGCAGCCCATTTTCCATATAAAATTTTCGCAAGGTTTGAATTTTCAGCTGATTATTACAGTATGGTGTATTCATTTAGCCGGCTTGGCTTGCATCTAGTATTAAAGCTCTGTTCATAGGCTTCTATAATCATCAGAGAAATTCAGTTATTTTAGGGGCAGTGTGGTGTTTTTATAATTATTTTTAGAGATAAAAAACACAAAGAAAAACAGCACATTTCACCAATTAATTTTAAAGCCTGAAACTAAAGAATCCGCATTCTGTTTGATTTAATTCGTTAGCGTATGCATCTGTTAATGCTAAGCCGTAGTAATTTTTCAGCACTTTAGAGGTTTAAAAGTCGTAATCCACCGTACCACGTGCGCCACGTGCTTTTGCGTGATCAAAACACCTTTCGTAAATTCTTGTGACTACATTTTCAAGGCTACATACCTACTTAACAGGACTGAAAACTGAAACTGTCTGAAAGCTTACATTGTTAATGCCTTTTCAGCAGGTTTGACCAGGCATAGCGTCATATTCTTGTAATATTCTCCTGCTCATATGTTTTTTCATTGCTTTATCTGTCTGATTTTATAGGTTAATATGATAGTTTACACGTTTCTGAAGCCCCCTGCAATATTTATGTTGACGTTTTCAGGCGATTTCAGGTCATAATCAGGTTGGCTGCTAACTTCACAAAAAAAGTCATCTTAATTTGGTCGTATTATAGGCAGCTAAGTTTTGGCTGCCAACTTCACACCGGTTCAGGGTTGGGCGATTGGGCCATATCCACTCAGATGCAAGTAAGCGTATACACATACACCTTTGAATTTATTCTCCGGACGTAGGTACCTGTACCTACTATGTAGGTTTCCTCAACTATGTAGGTTTCTTCACTATGTAAGTTTCCTCACTACGTCGGTTTACTCACTATGTAGGTTTCCTCAACTATGTAGGTTTCCTCAACTATGTAGGTTTCCTCACTATGTAGGTTTCCTCACTATGTAGGTTTCCTCACTATGTAGGTTTCCTCACTATGTAGGTTTCCTCACTATGTAGGTTTCCTCAACTATGTAGGTTTACTCACTACGTCGGTTTCCTCACTATGTAGGTTTCCTCAACTATGTAGGTTTCCTCAACTATGTAGGTTTCCTCACTATGTAGGTTTCCTCACTATGTAGGTTTCCTCACTATGTTTTCTTTTACCGAAAAGCCAGTGGGTTAATCCGTAGGTACCGATAGAAGATTCCAAAGAACCTCATGTTTTGTATCCCCGAACAAAAAGAGGGCTGTTATGGTTTACATGTGTAATTGTGTTTCTGTCTGTGACATCGTACTTTCCAAACTTATTAACCCTCGGAGGATTTCCCTCTTAAGGCGGGCTTGTAGCAATTTTGAACTTTTTTAAACGCGGGAAAAATCCATGCCCGATATTGAACCAAAAAATATGTACATATTTTATTAAAATTGATCATATATTTTAGCTTTTTGTCTTTTAGAAAACGCGATTTTGAATGTTTGGCTCGATAGAAAAAATAAGAAAGTAACAACCAAAACAAACTAAATCGCCATTTCGATTAGCTAGGACTAAGAAAATACATTATGAAACCACGTAAAATTTATACTAATAGTTAAAATATACTATTATTTCGTTTTTAGATTTTAAGATCACAGTATTTCTTTGTTATATTTTGAAAAACAAAGAAAAAAGCTACTAAATTTTGCAATTCAAGCCTTCTTCTTTCTCTCGCTCGCGCCTACCGTTTAGTGCCTATCGTTTACTCAGCTGGACGTACCTCGCTACAACCGGACCTTAACCGATTTTGTTTTTGCATGGTTTTCAAGAAAATCTGTCGTAATATTTACAAAATTTCGATTTTTAGAGTTGAGTGTCCTCCCAGTAGGCTACACTAACTGACTGACTGACAGACAACCTGACGTTAATCTTTTTTATTAAAATAAGAATGTACTGCTTCAAAATTGTATTTGTTATTTTGGCGCTATAATTTGAAAACTGTTATCAAGTCCAGTAAGTACCTATAATATTAAATGTAAGTTAATTTCCTTAAATATGTTTTGATCTCCGAACTGTGAATTTTTGACGCGATTAAAAATAAATAAACGCACAGCCTAAACCGCTGTGCTGGTCAATTTAGAGGGTGTATTTGTCGTGTACGTAGAGGTGTACTAAGAAAGGATTTTTTGAAATTCGACCCATGAGTAATGGGTGAATTTATTTGTATGAAACTACTTTATTTTAGAACTGTTAGTCGTGAAAATTTGCATTTGGATAATTCATTTAAAATAAAAATTGCTGTTTTCAAAAAAAAAGTTGACTTGTGGGTGTGAAATGGGGGGTGAAATTTTGTATGGAATTAATTTGTTTTTTGTAATTTAGTCAAATTTAAATAGTTAATTTAAAAATAAAATTTAGTAATTGCAATATTTTTTGACGGGATGTCTTAAAAAAGAGTGGTCAAACTTTGTGGTGAAACTTTGTATGGAAGTTATAGTGATGTACATAATTGGTATTTGGATTGTGTTTTTAAAACAAAAATAATAATATATTTGCTACGGTTGATCTAAAGTGGTGTCAGTCTACAGTATAATAGATTAATTTGTGTATATATAGTTACGCAGTATTATTATTTATTCTGTTGTATAGTTACGCTAATATGACATGTACTTAATATAGTTGTTGACATGATAAGTTAACTGCCGTCATTACGGCATACCAGCTATTCATTCTGTGACGTACCGAGTACTTACCGTTATTTAGAGTTTATTATCATGACCGGATCGAAGATGTCATTCACGTTCTACTATCGCAGCATAATATGATTACGTGATACGTACCTATTTAAGGCTGGCTAGTGTAACTTCGACCTTGTATTGTTGTTATATACGGCTTACGTTCAAATTAGCATATCTTTCTGTATGAAACGAATACCTCCCGTTAATTAAGGATTAAACGGTTTGGTCCGTTTTCGTTAAACCTAATGAGCTGGTAAATCTGTCGCAGCCGAATTGTAGAATTCGCCATATTACATAATGGCTAGTAATACGGCGGATCGACATTTAGCCGAGTTATCATTGCGATACGTTCTACAATACGGCGGCCTATGCTTAGCCAAATTAGAATAAAGTTGCCTAAAATGCTACCATATTAACAAAACAATATGGTATTCAGTAAAAAATATAATTTTATGTTTAGAAAGGGAACTTGGTAAGTCGGTAACAGGCAAACAAAATGTTAGAACCAAAAAAAAGGTACATTTAGGTTATCAAAGCGCCAAAGCGCCGCGAGTGTAAATATCACTGAATAGAGAAGTGAATAGAACGGAAATGTGACGGGCCGCGCTAGCCGGCATTAAGTGCAAATGCGCTTGATGAGAATTCTACCAATATAAACATAATATTTAAACTGAGAATACTCAAAAAAATAATTTAAATAGACGCGTAGGAAACCAAACCACATTGCATCGTAATTAGATCAATTTTAATCTGTTGCAAAATGGCATTTTGAGCGTTTTACTTCAAACGCGCGACCAATGATTGGTATTTTTTCGTCGTAGTTGTTATACAATTTTGTGAGAAACTGGCGACAGCGGTTTGCCATGCAAGTGCTTTACAACATTGTTTTGACAGCCGTTCTACCTAAGAAGTAGGGCTTTCGCTTTTCTGTGGTAAATAAACATTGCCAAAGCGGCGGATCATAACCCGCTCAGTTACATTATGGCTAGCCGTGTTATAAAACGCCAAGCATGCATACAATGCGGCGGCCTTACTTTCAGCCGTATTACAATCTGGCTAGACGTTAATACGCCGGATTATAAAACGGCGTTGTTTTTGTTATGGCTAGGCGTTATGTAATACGACGTATTCTGCAATTTGGCTGCGACATATCTATAAGCTACAATTCTAAAATAATTTAAATTCGTTTAGCCGGTAGGCACTGGCATAAGAATTTGCAATAATTAGGTAGGTACTTAGTAACGAAATTACGCGTGACTTTATGTACAAATCACTCACCCTTACGCGAAATAAATAGGGATAAATAATAATCCGTCCGCTTCTCAGCTTCAGCGCGGTCGTCAAAGACTACAATGAATATACGGAAAGCGACCATACTGCCGTAACTTACTCGGACAGCGCGTAAAAGTATAGTCGCGAGTAAATCGCTCTTCTATATACCAGGCAAGAGTGCTCCATCGTAGACCGCATCTTCGTTTCACATCAGGAGAATTATAGCTGTCAAACGCAATTTTTTTGCCCATGATCAAAAATAACAGTAACATGCAAATCAAATGTATAAAAAAATGCGTAAGAACAAATACACCGAAGCATTTGCATTCACGTTATACCTATTGTGATGCTCTGTTATGTGACAAAAAATAGGTAATAGGCTAGATGACTGGTTTTTTTTATTGTCCTATTAAAATGTGGCCCATAAATATAGCTCATTAATGAAAAGAAAATTAAAATCTGATCAAAAATAAGCAACTTATAAGCATTTTAATACCATGCTAGACAGAGAGGCGAAACAGCAAATCGTGACGTCACTTCTCTGTACGCCATATAAATTCTATTCTGACAAGTAAGGCGTGACGTCATTTTTTGTTTTGTGGGAAAGGGACAGAGTTGTCTCTAATAAAAACTTTAAACGCTCATATATCAGAATATTATTAACTGATTTAAATTATTTTTTCAATAAACATACTATATTTACTTAAATTCTTCATCAAAGCTATTGGTTTCAACGATATAAACATCAGTCTTCTACCGTATTATGAAGGTATTGGCGTATTTATTCTTAGATCTTAAACGACGAGTGATCGTTTGCACAGAGCGTTGAATATTTTGACGAAGGTCGCGAAATGTCCATCCAATTATTGTAGGGTTCACTCTCACGATATTGCGAAAATGTTAACGATTTCTCAGTTTGAAATGTCAGTTTTTTTATTAAAAAATGTTCCAAGTTCTAGTTCAAAATATTAGGATTAATAATAAACAATAGCCCAACAGAATATCATCTCGACGCTGCATGATAAAGAGCTGATTCCATCAAGGCTCGCCTAAATCGACGCCACACGTGACGAAAATGCGGACATTGCACAAAGGTTTTGCCACAGACTTACTATTGCCATTCAACGTGACAATGAGGCCAGCGTTCTGGGAGCTATTCCTATCGCTAGCGGTTTATTGGATTACTTTTTAAATTGTTGCTACTAGCAAATGGCAATAATACATTTCAGCTAAACTGGCCTAATTTGAGCCACACTTTGCAAGGCTCGTTGTTCTTGATTTCTTTTCACAATTCTCATTACAAATCATTAACATTCCAGGTGACCACAACCACGACCTCAACTATGGCGTCAGCGAGGTCCAAATCTACTTCTACGACTTCAAAAACAACTTCAACATCTCTTACCCCATCGACAACGCAGTAGAAGCAATCACCACCAACTACAATCTCGACGTCAGCAAGAAATTAATCTTCTTCGTCCCTGGATACAAGTCTCATATCAGCAAAAATACAGAGGAGTTAGTTCGACAGACCTTCAAAGACGTTCCCAACACCTATCTAATAATCGTAGACCACTCCATTTACACATCAGCTCGAGGTGGAAAGTTAAAGAGCTATGAAAGATCTGTGACTCATGTTTATTACATTGGAAGGGCTTTAGGGAAGTTCCTAGCCGAGCTGAGAGCTTACGGGTATCCATCTCAAAATATACATGCTATAGGGCACAGTTTGGGAAGTCAAATGCTCGGTTTCACGGGGACTAAGTACACAGAACTGACGAACGAAAAGATTTGGCGTATAACAGGGATTGATCCTGCTGGCCCATGTTTTTCAAACAGCTTTATCGATAATCAGATACGTTCCGGAGTAGCTCAGTACGTTGAAGTGTACCATTGTAATGCTGGGGGGTTAGGGACTACTGCAGTCTTGGCTGACACTGACTTCTTCTTCAATAAAAAAGGCGTTAAGCAACCTCCATGCCACGAAGGCATAATCCCTGGGAAAGGGGAGTCGGATGCTGCGAAATGCAGTCACAAAGCGTGTGTGAGGTATTACATGCTGACAGTCCACCAGCCGACTTGGTACCTTGCTTGGAGATGCAATTCTTATGACAAGTTCTCTGAAGGAAAGTGTTCTGGAAATGAAGTGACGTTAGCCGGGTATTCTAACCCAGGGAATGCTACAGGAGTGTTTTATGTCTCGACTGAAACTTATGGAGTGTTTTAGAACAAATTAATATTAGGTAAATATAATTCCATTATAAAAAGATGTAAGTTTATGATAGTAGGTATACGATATAATAATGTAAATAATTGTATTTTTTACATATGTTTTTCGATTTAGCTGTAAGACAGTCAAGTAAGAATACAAAAAAAAACCACAGAATCCATAAGTTTTATATTTTAGTTGGTTACTAGATTATCAATGAGTACCTTTCACATTAAGTCGGCGAAAGTACTTACATTATGCGTCCCTTTATATTCGCTGAAAGCTTGAACAAAAATGTAAATGTCTCTCAGCACGCATCAAAGGCCTAGCGTCGCATGACATATCGCCGTCATTTATACGCCTCCATAAAGACGTTCGGCGAGAGAAACGATGGCTCCCATAAGTCAAGGGGTACGTACTCAGACATGCTTTAGGGGGGAACATTAAACGGAGAATTAACTAGTCATAAATTAGCTTAGGTGCTTGAAATTATGGTTGTATATTATTACAAATGGGACTAAAAATACTTACAATCTAAATACCTAATCCAATTAGCCTTACACAAAAATAATTGAATTGTATGTCAATGAAAGTTATAAACAATTCAAATTGGGACTCAATGATTAGCAGACAATAGAGAGAGCTTTGCTCGAAGTTACTTTGCGCGATAAAACCCGGAACGATCGATTTGCCAAAGAACCAAAGTCAACGACATAGCTCTCAGGGTATGCAAGTTGAAGTGGCAATGGACAGGCCACATCGCTCGATGAACTGATAACCGTTCGGGAAGAATGGTTCTTGAGTGGCGACCACGTACCGGAAGACGCAGCGTAGTTAGGTCAGGTTAGGAATTAGGTCTCCCAGTAGATGGACCGACGACATTGTGAAAGGTGCGGGCAACCGGTGGATTCAGCCGGCAGGTTGGCAGGCAGTTGTTTATTCGGTCAAGTGACGAGACGAGCAAGACTTTCATCCGTCACGCCTGCCACTACCAGTAGCAGTGCTAGAATTGTGAACTTGCGAATACAATCATGCACCGCACTGTACTCCGCTCGTCACCATGAGATATCAGATGTTAAATCTCTTCATACCCAGTAATTTCTCTTGTAATATTGCCCTTCAAACCGGAACACAGTAACTCTTGCACACTACCTGCTTGGCGGTTGAATAACTGGCTGAATAAAGGCACAATAAATTGGAATTGGAAGGAATTACTGAAAACTTTTCGACCCCTAGCGGCGTCGCTGTCAAAGTAGTACTTTATCAAAATGAATTGATTCCCGTAATATTTTGACATTAAATAAAATTAACAATCGTAAGGAATAATGTTATGATTGATAGGTCATAACATACTAAATATTTTGCATGCCATGGTGCTAGAGCATGGCGATCTCAACGTTGTGACTTATTTTTTATGACCCATGTCTCCGCTAATAAATATTTTGAATTTGAATACGAATTTGAACATCTTCGATCGACAGACACAAAATACAGAAAACATAAAGATACAAAACAAAAAGGAAGAAACGTAGAAAATAAAATATCTGTGAAAGGAAAGGCGAAAGGCTTAATCTATTTCTATCTGGACATCCTTGAAAAGTCTAGCGTGTCCAGATGACGAAAAATTATATTTAAATGATACCAATTTTTAGTTTCACCAACTGAACACACGCGTGTCCAGCCCCTCGAGTCCAGTTGGTGAATAACCCATCTACTTTAGTCGTAGGAAGACTGTAACGTATAGGCTGAGTGGCCAGCCCTAGTGTCAAGTGCTGCGAAAAGACATGCTTTAACAGTGACTAGTGAATGTGATGTATATACTAGTCTACACATGACGCTACTATTTAATCAGTTCCATGATTATTTACGGGATATTTACACACGACAACACGTGAAAATTATGAAACATTTATTTATTATTTATTTATTTACTAAAAACAGTTGTAACACCTTAACAGTTCGCCCAAATCGATGCTACACTAAATATATATTATTATTAATTATTAAGTAAATTATATACTTAATTATATAATATAAACATAGTGAATGCAACTGCACCAAAGAAAATATAACCCTCTAAAAATAACTAGTCATCTAGTTATAAAACATGATGTAATTGTGTGCATTGGCAATGAATAAATAAATAAATAAATACTATGAAGATTTTTGAAGGGTTATATTTTATTTTAGTAATTACTTACTGAAAAAAGGAACTGACAGAGACATGTCTATAATAAGACACACAGAAAAGCGAAGGCCCTACCTATTCTCTCTTCAGTTCGCGAAAAAATTACTTGCACTTGAACTTCAGTGGTTATATAAACATATATACAGTAGGCATTATCCAGAAAAAAAAATAGGAGAACACATTTGTATGGAGACTGGACCGGATATCCTCTTAAGTTTGATTATTTTTGTGACATCGTCATCATCAGCCCGGAGACGCCACACTGTACGACAACCTGCCATTTGCATCCATCGCGGTGGATGGGCACCGGTTGCCGACGTTTTACAATGTCGTCGCGTCGGTCCACAATCGGTCTTCGCGGTCGCCACTCAAGAACCTTTCTTCCCCATCGGTTGTCAGTTCAAGCGATGTGGCGCCCATTGCCACTTCAACTTGCAAACATTGCGAGCTATGTCGGCGACCTTGGTTCTTTGGCAAATATCCTCGTTCCGGATTTTATCGCGCAAAGTAACTCCGAGCATCGCCCCATTAGCCCCACATAGAGCCATTGCCCGTTGCGTGATTGCGTGTTTGAGTTTCTCTAAAAGTGAGTTTTAGTGACATAAGTGACTGAAATTTTAATTTTTAGTCTGCTTTCCGTCCATCGCAGGTACACCATGTATCTATTCGTATAATTACCGGAGCTGTTACATTCCAGGGGCAAGTAGCCCAATCAGGCCTGCCCTGAGTCGTTCAATGCGCCGGGGGACCATGGTGTGCCAAATAAATATAGCGATTCACAGGACGCTTATATGATACGTGCTCACACTATAAAATGTTGTGTGTGTTTCAAGATTGCTATAAGTAAATTAAAGAACAAACAGTTAATAAAGCATGGAATTTGAAAAAAAAATGATAGTCGGTGGCTGTCACAACTGGCTAAAAACCTGTATTTGAACCTAAATACCTTTCCACACTGCAACAAAAAAGTTTTGTTACAATACAATACATCTTTTCACATACCAGAAACAAAATAACCAAATCAGGGCTCTATGGGTTGTTCTATGTATGTACTCATCATTATGAATAACTATTACTATGGAGCCAACACTGAAATCGCGGGAAAAAATCGGCTGTTCCATACAAAGCACAGCTGATATTTTTTTCACGATTTCATGGTTGGCCTCGTAGTAAAAGTTATTCATAATGATGAGTACATAAATACCCTTCAGTATTGTTGAACCTAGGCTGTTTGTTACACATTGTATAGGTAGGTAGGTACAGTACATTTTTGTATGTTTACGAAATCACTTATGCCATTGAAGATCTCCTCGGAATATAAATATTATAGGGATTTCTTCATAATCATTATTTTCCTTCACCGAAAATCTAATATTATGTACCTATTAAAGTTTCAACTTCGCTGAAACTAGTAAGAAATTCGAAAAAAATATATGCTCACTAAGTGAAGAATGCGAAAAAGTAGGTCTCAAAATGAACAAGGACAAAACGAAAGTAATGACAAATAGTAACACTAACACAATAAGCCTTTATGGCAAGCCGTTGGAGTACGTAAACAAGTACATATACCTAGGGAAACAAATAACATTTGGAGACAACAATGAAGAAGAAGAGGTTGAACGCAGAGTGAACATGAGTTGCCAAAAAAATCTGGTCTTTAAAAGAAAATCTAAAAAGCGCTTTTCCTCTTCACCTCAAAAACCTGTATTTTACCTACTCTAACATACGGCTGTCAAACTTAGACACAACACCAAAATAAAAACTAAAATAGTGCCAGAAAGCGATGGAAGGAAGTATATTTAAAATAAGGAAAATACACAGAATAAGAAGCGAATACATAGGAAGAAAGACAAAACTCACAGATGCTCTAAATTACGCATTAACACTAAAGTGGCGATGGGCAACCTAGCAAGATTTAAAGACAAAAGATGGACACTACAATCAACAAGATGGGAAGGACCAATCGGCAAAAGGAGCAGAGGACGTCCAAAGAACACATGGATTAACGAGATAAGGATTAGCCATATCAGGGAAAGAATGGCGAATAAAAGCTAGGGACAGAGAGACTTGGAGTAAACTGGAGGAGGCCTATATCCAGATTGCGGTTCCAGCATCAGACGATAAATAAATAAACATTTACATAAGATTGTATGCCTTTTGTACAAAACATTCTAGATTCTAAGTAAAATAAATGGGCTTTATTATTATTTAAGTTTCAGTTTACGATAAAGGCTTAGTACATTTCCCATAGGCAGGTGGCCTAGTGATACAAACTTCCCATACTTCCTTGTATGAACTTGACCAAAATATCATATTAAGAGTTTAAAAAAAAATATATATATTATCAATGGTACGTATAATGTAATGTACGTATGAATAACGTATATTACGAGTACCTACTTAAAATAATTATATTTTGTCTAGTCTGCATAAATGGTAAGTGTACTTTGTTATCTAAAGTACAACCACGTAAAACCAAGTCATTAGTGCAATCCTAGAGCATCGTACGTACTCGCAGAATCATTACCGCTCCCGAACTGTACTACCTACAGCGCAATATGACGACAGTAAGATAAGTTTTTTAATTCGGAGACAAAAGTACTAGAAAAGTCTAAATCAGGCTTCTTTAGGCTTTGGGTTTTGGGGTTTTTTAGGGTTGGCTTTTTATGGCTTTTAATCTTTTGGCTTTCTTCTAGGCTTGGCATATATATAATTAAGAAAAAAATATATTTCTGACTGTCTGATTAGTGCCTGAACTCACGGGCGGGCTTTCACATGGCTCCAAAGTTCCAAAAATGGATAGAGGTAGATTAGTTAGTAAACAGTGCAAGATGGTAGCACGAAGACGATATATAGGTATATTTTCACTTCATTCGTTTCACCGTGTGTGAATAACACCAATTTTTTTAACACCAATATCAATCCACTAACCCGCAACTGGGCCTGCGTAGTGGATAAATGGCTTATTCGCCTTTCGAGTATAGACCTAAGTCTAGCAATGGACACCAAACCACTATAAAACTTTGATTAAGCAAAAAAAAAACGACTTTCTTCAATTAGATATTTAACAGCAATTCGGAAAACTCTTTGGGCCCTCATATTAAACGTGAGATCTAATTTGGTAGGTACTCGTAATAACGGGCCACGTGTTTCACTTTTTAGGCAGGCATTTATTTCATGACTTCTTCTGCCTTGTGATGCAATAGGTAATACGATCATCATCATAGCCCGTAGACATTCACTGGTGAACGAAGGCCTCCCCCTTAGACCGCCACTCTGTACGACAACCTGCCACTTGCATCCGCCGGTTGCCCGCAACTACCATCATCATTATCATCATCAGCCCGTAGACGTCCACTTGTGAATGAAGGCCTCTCCCTTAGACCGCCACTCTGTACGACAACCTACCATTTGCATCCACCGGTTGCTCGCGACTACCATCATCCATGGACTTATTTTTTCATAAATTGCGTCATAACTTCTATATTCCTGGGCAGATTTTGATAAAACATAGCCTATGTGAAGCGCCGGACTTCATAGATCATATTTCAAGAAACTGAATTTAAATTCGTGCCGTAGTTTCTGAGTTTATCCAGGACAGAAAGACAGACAGACATACAGACAAAAAAAATTAAACTGTATTTTTGGCTTCTGTTACTCTCATACACTCCTAAAAAAATTGTTTTTTAAATATATTTTCAATGTAAAGTAATCGCCTCGTTACAGTTTTATTATATGTATAGATATAGATTAATCTGCTCACTAGACTTGAAGATTAATCCAGATACTTCTAAATAAAATAAATCTGTCTATGTAAAGCTTACTCTAGCCGTTGAATTGTCCAACTGCCTTACCTTGCCTTATTTACTACGTAGTGAGAAGGATACAAACAGTAGATTATTTCCGTAGAACATTAGCGGAACGCATGTACATGTACACCACAATTTATGGTACTAAGTATCTAGGAACCTCGTTTTGGAGGAACCGGGGTAAAGGAAAAAGCATTAGAACACATTACACTCGCTAGTCATATTAAATTAACTAACTAGATATCAGGACCGCCCCGTAAAGATTTGGCGCCCTAGGCGAAGGTATAAAACGGCGCCTATCTAAAACAACAAAATAAAACATTAATGTAAACAAATTAAGATGATGTTTTGATGTTGATGTTCGGTGTTGGTGTTCTTCGATGTTTGTTCTGTGTCTGGGTGTAGTATGTATTATAAGTATGTATTTACGAAAAAATATGTATATAAGTATTCTATCAGCTATCTGGTTTCCATAATACAAGCTTTGCTTAGTATGGGGCTAGATGGCGCTGTGTGTAATAAATGTCCCCCCCAATATTTATTTATATTTATTTATTTAAGTGATTAATTTTTATTCCTATAATCGAAGTACAGATACTTTTAGTTACTTACATACGTCATGTCACCTTATTTTCCTGTATAGAGTGAAAAATTCATCATTATCAGCCCGGAGACGTCCACTGCTGAACGAAGGCCTCTCTCTGCCTTAGACCGCCATACTGTACGACAACCTGCCATTTGCATCCACCGGTTGCCCGTGTCTTTTACAATGTCGTCGGTCTACCTAGTGGGAGGCCTACCTACGCTGCGTCATCCGGTTCGTGGTCACCACTCAAGAACCCTTCTTGCCCATCGGTTATCAGTTCTTCGAGTGATGTGGCCTTCCCATTGCCACTTCAATTTGCATAATATAATTCCGGATTTTATCGCGGAAAATAACTCCGAGCTTAGCTCTCTCCATTGCCCGTTGCGTGACTCTGAGTTCCACCAAAAGGTCAGCAGTCAAAGACCACGTTTCAGTTTCATATCTCATCACTGGCAGCACACACGACACAGGTGAAACACACACAGTGAAACATTTTTTTTGTTTAACCTGTGTTGTCCCACTGCTGGGCAAAGGTCTCCCCCAATTTCTTCCAGCTGTCTCGATCTTGTGCCAGCGCCGTCCAAACTTTTTTAAACTTCCCGAGTTCGTCGCGCCATCGTGTGGGAGGGCGACCTCGGTGTCGACTGTTCAGGGGCACCCAATTCGTAGAGACCAATGGTACTGAAATATTTAACATTTTTGTCAATTAAAAGAATACTAAAATTAAACGGCTTTATAAATTTGGCGTAGACCCTGAGTAGTTAAAATCTCATCTGTACATTTTTCGCTTTCAGTCATTGTTTATGTATTTACGGATTTTCATACCACTAGCTTGTCATTATAGGAAAACATCGAAAGGAAACCTGCATACTGGCGAAGAATAAACTCTAAGGTGTGGTGGATATGGCTCGATCGCATTCTTTTCGTTAGGCTTATCCAGTCCAGCAGAAGGCTGATCATGCTATTCTATGCTATCACCGGTCTAGCTAAATATTTATATTTTATTATCTTCGATAGGTCACAATCAATTCAATTGTGAGTGAAGCATGAACGCTTGCGTTCCAGTCGAGGCCAATCGACGCCCGACGTCGATGGGAAAAACATTCGAGCGGCAAATTGAGAGTACCCATGTAGTTGGTCATTCCCCAGACTAATGAACTGTTGGACATGAAACACTTATTCTGTCAGTTCAGTTTTTCAGTCGATAACGCGAATATCGTTATCAGAGGAAAATCGGCAGTTTCGGTAAATTTTGTAAAGTTGATTCGATTTTCCAACTGACAGCCCAAAGTTTTTATTGTGACTTCGTTGGAGAAATAAGTGAAGGGAGAGAATAAACAGAGACGAAAGTAGTAGAAGAAGTTTAACTTTCTTGTTTACCGACGAAACAAGAAATTCAATGGCGAATGTTTCAGAATAGCCATTGACGTGCCGCACCGAACTATGATAAACTGATTAGGATGATGATGATATTACTATTGACGATCTTATTTAATTTCTATCAAGATGTGCCTATGATCACGTAGGCGTCGGTATAGAATCAAGAATGAAAACGAATACCGGTCTCGAAAAATTATGATTGAATACTATTATCTCGATGAATAGACAGGTTTATTTATAATATTTTGGGCACACCGCAAATAATGATAATTGTTATAGTTAGGTTAGGTTTTTTCCAATTAGATAATAATGATGATAGCTTGAACGTTTAATGTCCACTATCTTCGTTTGCGGTATCCTAAAACAGTATAAATTGCGGCACCGACTGAGTGCAGTCATCATCAGCAGAGTGTCCGGTAGTACCCGAACAAGAACCAAATCATGAAGCTGTCCTTGATTTTATTGGCTGTAGCCGGAGTGTTCCTGGCTGTGGAAGCTTTACCGCCAGTGCTCACCATAGGATACCAAGGCGCTGCACGGACTCCGATAACCATCATACGGCTGGGTATCAAGATCGCCACCTGGTTGACCCCGTGTAAGGAAGGCCAGGCACCTAACACCCGATCGTTCCAAAATGCCGAAGAATGTGTTGACAAATGCCCTGGACACTGCACGGCTTTTTCGAATTGTAACGCTACTTGTGTTTTAGATACGCGTTGTGTCTGCGGAGCTTCTCAGTACTGTTTGATCAACCGTGAAGTAATCAATGAAGACGGGTCGTACGGACTGGACTGTTTTGATATTTAATTTGAAATAACTTGAGTCTTTTCCGTTCTATTTGGCCGTGTAGTGAAGCTTTTGTCACACGCTTGTGCTGTAGCTTGTAACTTCTACGTCAAAATGTAATTTGCTCTTAAATTAATTGTTGTTACTGAGTACCTGTTTATGTGATTAGGTATTATATCATTCCTAAACTTGGCTAAGGCACTTTTTATTTATTTATTTTAGAATCAACAAACAGTACACAGCAGAGTATAATATTAAAGTAGTATTAATAAGAAGCTAGGTAGCTGGTGAACCAGCAATGTTGACCACAGATTAATCATACACATTTTAGGACATAACGTGAAATATACCAACTAGAGCTTTAAAAGCAGTTAGGTTTACATCTATTCGGTAGGTCTTATTAATTCGGTTTATAAGTAAACTATTCGAAAGATCAAGGGTAGTGAGGACGCTATTATCATGACCGCGTAGTGAGGAAATTAGAGTAAGATGTTATAAGACAGTATCAAGTGCTATGCTTCCTGCCCACCACCAACCAAAACCGCGAACACTGATCTCCGGAAACCACTAACTCGTATAATCGTATGTCGATATTATTAAAATGGTCGTTATAAGATTGAGTCATCCTATACAACGGAGAACGCAAACTCAAGTTGGTGCGACAGGCTGGGGTGAAAAAATTGTTTTGCTCGGTGCGTGCGTTTTAAGTTAGCTATTGTGCTTGTTTATGTTATTTATTATAAATTCATAGACTTGGCTAAGGCATTTGATAAAGTGTCTTTGCAATTCTTTCTGGGCAAACTAGAGCTTCTTGGAATTCGAGGCACTCATCTAGTCTGATTCTGCTCCTACCTGAGTAACCAGAAGCAAATCATAATCATTATATTTTTATCAAAGCATCGAGTCTGCATCTAGCTATTACAGTGACTACTCACCTATTACTTTCGGTATCCTGCAAGGAGCGTACTTGGGCCGACCCATTTTGTAACCTATATTACGACCTATTAAACCAATCTGTACGCTTTTGCATATGAACCAGCACTTATTTATTTGCAGCTTGTTATGAAGTTTTAGTTATACTTAAATGTGGATGAACTCGTATTATGTGGCTCAACAAGACAATGGCGACAGGCAGCCTGGTTACAGAATAATTTTGCTCACACTAATGTAAATCACATTTTGATACAGCCTGTAAATAGCTAATTGCTGTCCCTATCTATGAGTGAGTGAATTTGTATTAAAGTGTATACAATAAAATTATTAAATAGGTTAGTTTTGAAACGTGTCCAGCGATCTGTTCGTCAGTGGTATTCCCCACGTAAAAGGGTGAAAGGTCCGGTGAAGCGCGGTAGCGGTTTTTTTGATGTCGACGTTTTAAACTCTGGAAAAAGTTTGTTTTATAGCCTGCAGTTCGGTTAGTTCGGTGACTTTTTCATGAAATTTTTAATGAACGTTTGTATGGTCTCAAGTTTGATCAAATGCTTTTTAGACATCGTGTAATTAATTGGCTGAGCATAGCTAAGGGAAGAATGAAAAAAAACAGGATCTTGAAATGTTGTACAAGTGTTTATAATATATTATAAATACAAATGTATTTATTTATACATGAAATATATACTAGAACAATGAACCAAAAAATAATTAATAAAATATATTATTAAAAGGAGTCCCTTTAGGCAAGGTTCCGAAGATACTGGCAGCGTTCCCCCTTTGAATAGCTAGACCAATTCTTTGTCCGAGGTAGCTGCCAGCTCTTTGGTCTCCTGTGATGTCGACTAACCTTTTTGCTATTTCCTTAAAAAGCCTTAAAGCGCTAGGACCCAATTATATCGTGTAGGTATCTATGTATGGCTAGTTAGGCTATAGTATCTATCTAGATATTCAGTCGCCAAGCAGTAAGTAGGTAGGTACTTATGTTGTGTAATCATCACTGAATTAATGTCTCACCGTCGAATGTCTCAAAGTATATAATAAGCGCGAATGCAATGATGCCTTGGACCATCCTTGGACTTTGTTGAGCGGCATTATCTTTTACTGACAAGAGAGCATCTTGTTGGAAAGAAAAGTATTTAAGTATGTACGGAGGAGAAATTCAATCATAAGATTGTAAGTATTGGGCAAAATACCTACACTCAGGAAGCGCATTCCACTGTTTAGCAGTTCTCATTTTTTGCATCATCACCAGCCAGAAGACGTCCACTGCTGAACGAAAGCCTGCCTCTATTCATTTCGGAATTGCCTTAATCCCAACGCTCAGCAAGCGGCTTGGGGATAGCAGAATGCTTGCACCACTGTTAACCAAGATGACGCTGCTGCCCGTCCTCCGGTGGTTCTTTTGACAGCATTTGACTTTCTTCGTCAATTAAAAAAAAAAAAAACTTACTATACTTAAGTAAATCATCCTGACCTGCGTATGTCCTAAAACTGCATCCAGAACCACCGGAGGACGGGCAGCAGCGTCCTCTTAGTTAACGGTGGTAACACTCTGCGATCCCCAAGCCACCTGCCAAGCGTGGGGATTATGGCAACCCTACCTATTACAGGGGAGGCCTTCGTCCAGCAGTGGACGTCTTCTGGCTTATGAGTGAAGTAAATCATCGCGTTAACTTACTTAACTATAACACAAAATACGAACATCGTGTTTACCAGCAAAACTCGTTATCAAGTGTTAATAAATCTCCCAGCGTCGCGTCGTCTCAAGCCAGCGTACCGCTAAATACCTATTTATTTCACAAACGTACGACCTCCCAGCATTAAGCTACAGCAGTATTCATTAAATAGCTTATTTCCATTTTTTTATAGCCACCATTAAGCTATTATTTCGCCCCGAGGCGCAATATTACACAATTAAACACCATTTATTATTAAACAACAGCAAAATGGGGAGGATAACTCAGAATGCGGACAATTGCGCCAGAATATTATTCTGTGTGTCATTTCCTTTATAATTAAGGCCAGTTATAGGATGCCTAATATGCTTGACTTAAAAATGATGGTAAGCGGTAAAACTGGAAGTAATAAAGGAGTGGATGAACTGAAAGAAAGATGATATGCGTGTAAGGGGAGTGAATGCAGAGATGATAAATGATGGTGAAGTGGAGAAAGAAAACATGCTCCTCAACTGGTCGGCACAGCATGTTTTCTTTCTGGGTGGGATAAACACAGGAAGATGATTGTTATACGATGCTTATGATGGAGACACCTGAGACATAATTGTATGTTTATTCACATTTACGCTATAATTTATTTCGTAGTGATTGAAAAAGGTAAAAAAACTCACTTCCACATTTAGCGAATCTGGTAATCCCACACCGTATGGTTTTGGTGATGGGGAAGAAAGGTTCTTGAGTGGCGACCGCAAACCGGAAGACGCAGCGTAGGAAGGCCTCCCACTATATATAGGTGGAACGACGACATTGTAAAAGTCGCGGGCAACCGGTGGATGCAAATGGCAGGTTGTCGTACAGTGTGGCGGTCTAAGGGGGAGGCCTTCGTTCAGCAGTAGACGTCTCCGGACTGATGATGATGATGATGATGGTTTTGGTGTTCGTTCTTTCCGCGTTCTTGGTAGTTGTAGATTTTCTCCTAGAACGTCCAAATCGTATAGAATTCCCATTAGACGTCGCCCAAATAGAAAGCAATTGTGAAAACTTTGCAAGTTTGCGTGAGTTTTGGTTTTGGACTTTTTGATCGCGCTATGAATGTGTCAATGACATCTGTATCACAAATACCTATCTGCTTTGTGTCTGTTTGCTTAAGTATTCACCATTAATACGTTTGAACATCGATCAAAAGCAGGGGATGTCGCACGGCGTAGATACTCGTGGATGAAATGTGAAAATAGTGTAATTTTAATAACAAAACAATAACATGTGCGTTATTGTGCCCCTATTGTTTTGTTGCGTCTAAGTGTACGATACGTCTATGGTTTGCACTGCATCTACGTATGTAGATGCAGTGCAAACCATATGCAGTGCTACTCAAACAAATAGCAACTCTAATCTAAGAAGTTTATAGCTGAAATGCAAACTAGAAGTCTGGTCGCCATGACTCGAACGGCAGCGGAACGTGGCAGAACCAGGTCACCGTGTCACTCCGCAGTTCAGGTATGTTCGGCCGGAGCTCCGTCCAGGAGGACAATGCAAGGCAGAAGTCAGTGGCCGCCCGCACGCTAGCCTCGTCGCACGTAACTAAGCATACGTGATAGAAAGAGAGCGGTATATCTAGGTGAATATAGCGAGCGGTATCCAGCGCTGTGCGAGTTGAATTGCTACTTTATTGCCCAGTAGATAGAGTTCTTATTTATTTCAATTCCTTTGCGGAGTTAACTTTCTGTACGTAGTACTATTATTTATTCTGCGGCAGGACTGAATGCAGACTGCTGCTCCGGAGTGTTTTAAGCGGATAGTGCAAAATACTCTGTTGTTACGTACCGTTTGACCGATGATTCTTTCGACTGAAATTCGAATTCGACTGCACGAATTGCGTTCTATTTAGGCGAGACTTGAGAGCTTTCGCATAACATAATAAAGCTTTTCTATAAGGGCGTCTAATGTCTAAAGCTTTTAATTTAATTTCGCATTTGGAATTCTTTTTTCAGAACGCTATGAAGGAATTTAAAACGACTGAATAAATATTTGCAGATAATTACTTCTCAGAGCTACAACACAATGGAATGCCGATGCGCTTCTATAAAAGGAACAAGATATAGGTTGAGAGCGTTCAAAATTTGAGAAGGTACGTTAAAATTAAATTAATTTATTCCACTAAAAATAGAGTTAAATTATTATGATCGTATTGATAGGTGTAGTCCAATCTATTCGTTATTCGATATATTCAATCCCCAAGCCGCCTGCCAAGCGTGGGGATTATGGCAATACCCCTCTATTAAGAGGGAGGCAGTGGACGTCTTAAGGCTGAACTGTGTGTTATTCGATAGAAGTTGGCAGCATCGGTAAAAGACGAGTACAAAAATCTTTTATTTATATTATTAAATAAATATTTGTGGACATTTCTCACAGCGCGTCTATCTAACGAATAACATAAACGAATATCTTTCTAATACCAAAAAATAATACCAGTGGTGGTGGTGGTGGTTGTGGTGATTTATTATCGTAATTAAATTCTATTCCCAACGAATAACACATTTCAAATATTTCAATGAAGTAAAAAAAAATATTCCCAACGAATACCAAAACAACTTTTGGTACAGTCAGTCTTTACACAATTTATTTTGCTTTCGAATAATTGAATATTATAAATGATCTTAATACAATCCTAAACCTTTACAAATGCACTTAACTAAGCTGAGCTTTCCTATGGGGACCAAGCAGATATGATAGAATACTTAGGTATATACATTTTCTTTATTTGTTTTTTTTGTTGGAGGTTTTTTTTTGTTTGGAGACTACTTATTTGCGTAAACGTTCGGAGTGAAGACGTGATGCGGATTTTTCCGTACTGTACAAAACAACCTCGACTCATCCGCGCCTCACAAAAGCAAAAGTCGCGTCGCATATCTCCGTTCGCGTAGCGATAACTTCAGCCTAACTGTGGCCGTACCATGAACGCTTATTGCGGGACCGAATAGGCTCAGCTGTTAACGCCGCGTGACCGAGAACCGTATTGCGGGGCGATGAAATTCATAGTCGCGCAGCGTCGGCAGCCTAGCCTATTCGGTCCCGCAATAAGCGGTTCCCGTTACGGCCCCACGGTTTTAAACTGTCACGGATGTCATTACATTTCTATGTTTTTTTACGGGTTATTTACCGGGGTATATCGGGAGCTCGTATCACAACATAATCACGGTAAATATCCCGGAAAAAAAATGGTAACCGGGTTTGTAGGTACCTGACTTGATAATTATACAATATTTTAGAGGTCAAATCACACATCACATCATTAGCCAGAAGACCGAATGCCTCTCCCTTAATAGCGAGGGGTTGCCATAATCCCCACGCTTGGCAGGCGGCTTGGGGATCGCAGAATGCTCACCAACGTTAGCCGAGAGACGGTGCTGCCCGTCCTCCGATGGGTCTGGAGGCAGTTTTAAGCCATACCCAGGTACGATCAAATCAAATGCGACGGAAATAAGAATAAGCCTCTCGGTTAACTTCGCTCATATACAACTGACTAAAAGGTTAACGTAATCGTAATGATATGAGCGTTTAAAATAAAAATATTTAGGTACACAAAAATATTTTACTATTACCTACACAGTGTTTCTGTGTTTACTGTGAGTCTTCGGTCAGCTGGACCCGCTCGCCAGTAGACCCGCGGGTCTACTTAGTTTATTTATGACGAATCCGACCCAATCAAAGTTGGTCTACCAATTCTGATGTCACAAGGTCACAATATGAAGCTAAGTCTTTCTTATTCTCATCGTTCTAATATTATAAACGCGAAAGTTTGTATCTATAGATGTATGGATTTTTGTTGCTCTTTCACGCTGAAACTTGTACCTTGGAATAAAACATAGGCTACTTTTTATCCCAAGAATCGCGGGTGAAACCGCGGGGCGCAGCTAGTGCTCTATAAACTCACTACAGTCGCATATATGTATAGTTGGATAAACATTTTAGCTTTGTAAGATGGTCGTTCAGTGACACTGGTATACAATACAACTTTATTGCACACCAGAAACATAGAACAACTTACAACTAATCAGGGTACATTATTTGGCAGTACAAGGGGCGGCCTTATCACCTTAAGCGATTTCTTCCAGGCAACCTTTGGATGGACTGAAATAACGAAGGCAAATGCAATTTGGTCGGTGGTGTACATCATATAAAAAAATATAATACAATCATATTGCAAATTAAAAATACAATTAAAATACATTAAAATAAAAATAAATAAATAAATATAAATATAATATAATAATGGTATTGGTTTAATAAAAGATAGTTTAATTAACAATATTATGATTTCAACTTTTGTCGCCCCAGCTTGTGCCCTTGCGCCGGTCCCTATAGAATCGACGGCGTTTCCCCATCGACGGCTCCGAGATATTTCATTAAAACACCCAACAGATAGTTAAGGCCTCAGTGCAATATCTTATTTACTCCAATATTACTAAAGTTTAATAGTGCTGTGGTATTTCAATGGAGGCTTTTACTCATGAGCTGATTTGCCAAATATTTCAATGCAACAGCTGTGGTTGGTCCGCTTTGGGTGTGCGCTGTGCTGTGGGTGGTCTGTTGAGTTGTTGAAATGCGTCCAACGCAATATTTGTTCCCTATCAAAGTATATACAAAGTTTAAGATGATAGTTTTGTACAGTTTATTTTATTTTTTATTTTACCTGAAGTTTGTGTTCGATCCTATTTCTTTCTTATTATGTAACTTGACATTTTAATTTTGGACATGCACAATTTATTTAGTTTTAATCGATTGTAATCGTAATTTAAATTTGGCAGAAGGCTCAAAGCGATATGCCAAATTACGTGAAATAAAAAATAAAAAACGATTTCAGACATTTATTTTACTTTGTAACTTTAATTTATTTGTTTAGATATGATTTTGATTTTTTGATAAATGGAACAAATGGAATGTATACCAATAGTTGCATAAATAATATTTATCATTATTTGATCATTATTCAATATCTATTTGTCTGTATAGTTTGCTGTATTTAAGGTGTGTTCTATTTTCATTGACAAATACGTGTTAACCGGTAAGCTGTTTGAATAATTACATAATAATTTTGTTTTTCCATATTAAATTCATTATTTTATAACCAGATGTCTGTATACCTTAGCCAGGTAGAAGCTAGAGCTCCTAGTATCTATTATTATCACCTATATTTATCATGTTTACCTAGTTTCACAGACCAATAAAATCAGTGTATCATTGTATCAGTAATTTGTCATAAACTGTCTGTTGAAACCAATGATATTATATGGTTGAAACACTTACACTTAAACATTTTTTATGTTTTGGTGGCGAGTCCATTATAGAAACATTCATGATATTTTATTATTAGTATAATATTTATGAACTTTATGATAATAAATATTATTCTATTCTATTTTAAAAGAGTAGATGTGTTACTTTGAAAAATCCCATGCCTGATTGCAAAATACAACATCATTATACATTTGTATGATTATTTAGGGGATATTTACCGTGATTATGTGTGAAACGAGAACCACGTTTACGGGCAAACTGAAGATTGCGTGACGAAGAATTTTCAATGTTTTGTGTGTTATGTTTCGTTAAAGCCATAAGCCCTAAGCTGGTCATAATACTGACCTATAACTTTCGTATTTACCTCGCCCTTTACGAAGCTTGTATAATAGTACATTATGATACAAGTGTGCTATGTTGGTCATTACACTAGAGGCGGTATTATGCGCGCTCGCCTACGGCTCGCGCGATAAGGAAGCCGAGAGTGTATTGAAACATAGCACAAGAGTTTCATACGACTGTTTTCGTCACACTTGCGAGGAAAAAACAGTATACAGTATACCTATTATAGCACAAGTGCCGTAATGTAAAGTAAAAAGCACGCGTGCGTAATAGCTTGGATTATGATCCTAAAAACGATGCAATAAGATCCACTTTACGATCAAGTGTGATGAAAAATACTTATTACTATTACTCATTTTGCAATTGAGTGTTGAGCAGTACTTGTGAAAATTATGAATAGATGCATGTTCTTCTTTCTATCTTTGAGCAACAAAAGTACACTACTGAAACTACACACTACACTGAAAAGCGCGTGAATATGTTCTTAGAAATTTAAATTGAATCTTAAATCTGTGACATCATTGCATGTCGCATGATTCTATACCGGCGTTGAATGCTCTGCGCGTCCCAAGTTATCAAATATTTGTAAAATGTTGTTCATGATCAATATTTTTAGTACAGTATCTACTCTAGGACGAGCGTGTTTTAATAAATCTCCCAAAGAGAAAGCTCTATCATCCCGTACTATCTCCGAACTCGAAATGAGCTCATAAACATGAGGGATGGGATGCCAGCTCGCGCCGACTCACTTTGACTGCCATATTTTGTTGTCACTTACGAATATCTCAAGTGTCGCACAAAGACACTGTCTGACATGTTTTTATAATGAAGTATCGTACACTCGGATGCCACATTTTCATATTTCGGAGTATACTATGCGTCTCTGACAAATCTTCAGACCAAATAGAGGTAGAAAGCTTTTTATATGTGTGTGTGCTTTCCAATCACTCATCACTCGTCAGTGATGATCTTGGTTTTCATTTGTTTTCAACCGAATTCAAAAAAGGAGGTTCTGATTTCGACTGCACGTTTTTTTTGTATGTCTGTTACGCGATTACTCCGCCACTTATGAATAGATTTTGATGATTCTTTATTTCTTTGGTAGGTAATACTTCAGAGGTAGTCCCATATACATTTTATCGAAATCGGTCCAGTAGTATGGGTTTTAAATCAAAATTACTAGAAAATATGAAGATGTCATCCAAGTATTCGAAGTTGAAGTCGGTTGTATTTTTTTTTAAATGCGTATTATTCGTTTCAGTTTTCCTTTTCCATAATATGCATCAGCGTTTTAGCTATAGACGACTCCTCCAAGATGTGCGAGCGTAGATGATGTATGGCTATGTACATAGCACTATCAGTTAATCTGTGTATTGTGAGCTTCACGTGCAGTAGGCACCGTGCGACTAAAGGAGACCATTATACTGATTATTATAAACAACTTTTTATTCCCGTGCTAATCTTGAAATCGCGAAAATAGATTCACCTGAGAAAAAGTATACTTGCCCTCGACAAAATATATGGAACCAATGGACCTTATCATCTGGGTACGTGCTAAAAATGCACCCAGAACCACCGGAGGACGAGCAGCAGCGTCAGCGTGATGAGCATTCTGGGATCCCCGAGCCGCCTGCCAAGCGTGGGGATTATTAAGAAGCCTTCGTCTAGCAGTAGACGTCGTCTGGCTGATGAAGACGGAAGCTACTAAATAAACGATGCTACATGAGAAAAACTACTAGTGATTTAAAAAAAAAAAGTGCTGGACAAGTAGAAAATATTCTTACTTTTGGCACATTAAAGTCCCATGGTTCGGTGAAGTCGACTGTACATTGCATTCGAAAACAAAATAAATTCATGCCATGAGACTACGGGAAGCGCCTAAGCACAGCAAACCTAAGGATGCACTTAGTACTTGGAGGACTTAGCTCGCTGGGTTCTTAATCAAATAGGTAGTATGACGGCAGCGCCTATGTGGCTAAAGCCAAAATACTGGCAACTCGTCTTCAAACGGTCTTCAAAAGAAGGTGCATAATATTATAGACGATACTCCGATGTAAGAACTTGTGAACCAATTTACGTAGGTACCTATTAGTTTCTTATTGTAAGCAAAGAGGTGGTTCTTTCAAGAGTTACCAGATATTACCAGACAAATTACTGGGCGTGAAGAGATTTGACATCTAATATTTTCAGTGGTATGAGTATTCAGTGGTATCAAAGAGGATAAGGTTTGGAAATTGTCTAGCTCTGAGCGAAATGAAATGAGATCTATGATTGTAAATATATTTTTATTTTATTATTATAATTTAATTCATGACAAGGCCCCTTTACAGCCGCTTTTACTAGATACAATTTATTTATTTCTTATTATTATTAATTTTGTGCATTGTTTAAGACCTTAATTGTTTGTAACTTATTCGTTGACATGTCGAAGTGATCCAATATGTGCTCCTACGGAAATAAATAAATATGTAACGTAGTGTTAAATACTCTTAGACTATGACTATGAAAATACGGACATATTAAGCTGCTCCAAAGAGGCCATTGGTTTGATTGGCCCGGGCCTCCCGATTTTAAGTCTAGTCTAGTCGGTAGGTAGTTCGTCTTTCTATTAGGCTAACAAGCTTGCAAATTAAAACCATTATGATGAGGCACGATTATATGGCATGATTACAGATGATGTACAAGGACCAGGGAATACTCTAGGACACCAGGAAAATATATCATGGTATTTGTTTCTTTTTTGTTGTCATAGACCTTTTTAAACTATAACAAACTACAAAGACTACTTATGTTATAAAAGGAGTAGGTATAATAATAATATACGCAGGGGCGGCTTTGTGGCGAGCCGTCGGTGAGTGGCGACACCGCGTACCCTGATTCCTTGGGGCTAAATGAGACCCCAGACCTCCGGCTTAATATTAAATAAAATAAGAAATAAAAGGATTTGAATTTGAATTTGAATGTATACTACCTTGGCCAACTACTTATACTACCTTCTTCGCATACTAAGTAATAACTTACTCATCACATTGTATTGACAATAAAGGCCGTCACACACGACGAAGATGCTATAATTCACCCTAATAGTCCTTCTGACACGGAGCCAATATTTCTTCGCTCGCCATACAATTTTAAAATATTATATACTAGCTGACCCGCTCCGGCTTCGCACGGGGGTAAATACCCATTTTAACCGACTTGATAAAAAGGAGGTCCACCCGCGTGATGATGAAAAACGGCGAAGATATTAATAAAAAAAATGCCTATATGTTATTCCTGGATGTTAAGCTATCTCCATTCTGAGTTTCATTAAAATCCGTTTAACCATTTTGCCATGAAGACGTAACGAACATACACAAACACAAGCCGATAAATTCTCGTTTTTATAATATTAGTGCGATATTTCTCCAAAAACCAAGTACTTTCCATACAAAGTTTAATTCCCCCGTTACACCCCGTTAAGTCATCGCTCTCCAAAATATTGAAAATAATATCAAATCAACAATAAACTAATCAAGAAAATAAAAATAAACAAGAAAATAAATAAAACTTTAATACAGTAATTAGCCTATAAACATGATTAATAAAATTAATAATAAACATGTAGTCATGTGTGTCATGTTTAACACTTGTACCCAGCGACAATGATAACATGAATGGACGGGAAATAAGCGCACGGATTTTGAAGACTATACGTTGAGCGCCGGCTCTCCACTCGCTTCAGTCATACTCTGCCTTTGCAACATGCGAGCCGTACGATACGACAATACAAACTTCTAATACATGTACATTGTGTGTTAGATTCGCTATCTCTATTTTCCGGCAAATGTAATATGCATACTTTTAACTAGGTATGCTTGATTGTGTTGTCTTGTTAATTTTGATCGATTTGCAAGCGCTGGGCCTGTCCATTCCATTATCACCGTCGCTGCATGTAACTAGTAACTTCATTGATACACCAAATACATAGTAGGTTTAAATAAAAACTATTTTGCCGTACTAGATACTTTAAGTAGGTACTCCATTAAAAATAATTCTATACTTACATAATTACTATAATTATAACTTTGGGAATACATTGGTCCTGCTACCACAATTTACATAATTTATATGCACAACACCATGTTTAGTTTTACTTAATGCTATTCAGATTATATTTTTGAGTTGAAAAGTAGAAAATTCCTTTAGCAGTACCCGTATTACCTTCCCCTGCGAATGTTTTATCGTTCATCGAACATTTTTCTTTCTTGAAGCTATTGTAAGAATCGCATCTATAGGCTGGGAATAAGGTCGGATTCTTGACGGAGGCAGTCCAGACGTCAATGCAAGCTCTATGATTACAAGTTGCTGCTTTAGGAGAGTCAAAGAAACCTGGTATAATCGGAGTACTGCATTGCGGCTGCGTCTCCCCTTTTTTATTCACAATAAAGTCAACGTCTCCAAGAATGCTAGAAGTACCAAGCCCACCTGAATTACAATGATAGATTTCGACGTAATCAGCGACGCCTGCTCGTATTTGTTCGTAGATCAAACTATTGGAAAAGCAAGGCCCGGCAGGATCTAGCGCAGATATTTTAGAAATCTTTTCACTGGTTACATTGAAAAAGGTTTCTCCTGTGTGCGTCATCATTTGAGCTCCCAAGCTATGTCCGATGCAGTGAATATTCTTTCTATTTACTCCCCCAGTGTTGAGAGCAGCTAGCATGTTTCCTATTGCTTTTCCTATGTAGTGGACGTATCGCACTGATCTTTCGTAGCCTTTTTTGTTGCCTGCATTATTGTTTGTATAGACGGAATGGTCAGGAATGATCAAGTAACTATTTGGGTAGGTTTTGTACGCTTGACGAATTTGTTCATCAGTTTTCTTAGAGATCTTTGACTTGAAGCCTCCAACGAACATGATGAATTTTCTTTTTTTATCTAAATGCTTGTCGCTTAGGATTGCTTGAGCAGCTTCGTTGATGCTATACGTTTTAATAACGTTGTTGGAGAAGTCGTAGAAATAAATGTCGATCATGCTGACGTCTAGGTCGAGATTCCTATCATGGTCACCTGTAAATGAAAAACAATGAAAGTTATCGGTCAACATCTACTATCAAACAACCTTCCTATATATATCAATCTTATCTTATCCCACTGCCACGTAAACAGGTCCTTACTTACTATGTGATATCAGCATTATGCATTGATTCTGTGATAATCTAGTCCAGGTTCAATCTACGATAGTGACGTTACCATGATCCTATCTCAAAGTTGGACTAGGCCTACTACCTACTTTGCTAACGCTACCTCTTTGTCAATAACCGCTACCCTGCCTATTACCACTGTGCTTCTAAGTGCCCTGGTTAACTCAACTTCAGATGCATCCCCATCCAGCCCGGCGCCTATCCCGTTACTAGGGTAGATGTTTTTTTTTATCGAGACCGGTAGTAATAGCATCATTATTTTTATCTACTTCGATCTTAAGTGCTTCAGAATTTGTTACGCCATTTCATTTTAGAACAAAATATTTGAGCAAAAACTAATTTTAGTCTATTTTTGATTGATTGCTGTTGCTTCATTCAATATACCTACAATGTGTGACAAAGAGTGTGATAATACTGAAGGGTATGTACTATGTAATATGTATGTACTCATCATTATGAAGAACTTTTGTAATGGGGTCGACCCTAAAATCGAAAAAAAAATGCTGTTCCGTAGAAAAAGTTCATTAGACTTTGGACAAAATGTAGATTTCAGGGTTAGCCCCAAAGTAAAAGTTGTTGTACATACATACCATCCAGTAATATGGCACCTTGTAGTTACACGTTGTAGTTATAATCATAATATATTTCTCGTACAGAACTTGATGTTACACAAAAATAGGGATGGAGGGTAATTTTTAACCGGCTTCAAAAAAGGAGGAGGTTCTATGTTCGACGGTATGTATGTATTTTTTTTAATTTATGTTCACCGATTTCTCCGTCAATTGTGGATATTTTTTTTATTTGAAAGGGTATACTCCCGAGATGGTCCCATATTAATTTGAAGTCGGTTAATAATTTTTTGAAAAAGTTACTTGTAAAAACATAGAAAGTCAAGTGAAGAACCTTGTCGCGTCAACTTTACTAAAATAATCATAATAATTTGCATAAAGAAAAAAACTAGGGCCCAATGAGGAGCAGAAAAGTGGGAGGAAATGTGCATTTTTAAATTAAAATATATTTTGGGCCGAACACGGCATAAAAATCGGGACGAAATCAGAGTTTTTATACGTGGGACGAAATTTCTCGGGTTCGAAAATGGCATAAATCTTCTGTTTTATTATGTTCATACAAAGTCATCTTACTTTATTCCTCTGAAATAGGCACATTCATAATAATGTTTTGCATTAAGTCATGAGTTTATCTTCGGATTGCGATAGATAGCCCGTCTCACTACCAAATGTCCGATGCTCCACTATTTTAAAATAAATCGGCCATCTCTCCGTAACTGCCTCAATTGACGATATAGAGGTCGCTTGAGGTGATAGATATTCTTAAACATGCGCGGTCAAGTGCAAGACGGAATGGCAAACCGTGGGTTCTGTATATACGATATAATTGCTATTGCGTTAACCATTAAATTGCATATAGTTTTGTTCCGAATCCATAGTGAGGGCCCGACTCGCACTTCGGCAGTTTTTTATTATTTGTCGTTTAGAGTTTGGTCTATAATTAAAACAATTTAAATGTGTCTATAAACGATCTTCTAAAAATGCATTTCATGTATGGCGATCACCCTAGTTTTTAAAAGTTATTGTTATTTAATTCGCCATAGTAACTCATAAATGCGTATGTAATTATAACTGGTTTGCTATTACACGATAAACAAACTACAAAGACTACTTAGAACAACAAAAAACAAAACTACTACAAAAACAAAAGGATTGTATCCAGACTGATGAAAGTCTAGAGACAATCCAAATGCTCAAACCCACTACCAGTCGGCAGCGTACCCAGCATGCTGGCGGCATTGCCACGCTGGATGGCAATGCTTATGCGTTGGGCCAAATAAACGCCAGCATTTTGATCACGCGTCGCGTCGACCAGGCGTCGACTATTACGGTATTCGTTTGCTATTACGGTTCGGAAGATATAGATCATTATGGTTTGGTCGGACCAACAGACAGACGGCATAGCCATAGAAATAGGGTCCCGTTAGATATCCTTCGGATACGGAGCCCTTAAAATACTCTACCTGCCAGCTCTACTAAACTTAAGTAGAGCTGGCGTTTCTGGAGTTTCAACGACCTTTACTATAAACAAAAAAAAACAATGTTTAGGAGTTCATGAAAGAATAATATCTTTTTTATCTCATCTTTGAATGATCATAATTTTCGAAGTTTCTAGCTTTGATTGCAAAGTAGTGGCATCCGGTAATTTCAAAAATGTGACACTGGGTCACCGGTGATCGGTCGTAGAGCAATCAACATGGTCAAGGTACCTTAACCTCATCACGTCACGACTCTTTTAACATCATAACGATTTTGTTTCACATTGTTAAGGTGAAAATAATCATGCTTAAACGAGTAGACTAGTCTCGGGTTTACTACAGTCACAAGTTTGTAAATAGCAATTTACGCACGTGTGTTTCAGCGCATTTGCGAGAATACTGTACACTACGTACCTAATGCAACAACATTTTTACTATTTTATTTTTATAATACCTGTCGGAAAATCGCAACAATGAAACTGGCAGAATGCACATAAAGTAATACCAAGAAGAAAAAAAAGGCGCAAACAATCTTTGGCGTTATTCTAATATTATGAAATTGGTGCGAATTTGCAAATGGCGCCACGTGCACGTGTTGAAAATTAGAACTACATCTTTCGTCTCATTTTCTCTTTAGTATTAAAGTGAGACAAACGTATTGAGCAAAAGCGCTTCTAAGGAGGTTCGATCATACAGCTTATTTTATTCTCGCAATGTTGAAACTCCTTGGTAGAATTCTTATATATTTTAATGAAAATTATAAAAATACCGTAATGGATACGCACAGCGCTATACAACGGAGTACGCTATAAAATACTTCGCTGAGAGTACCTATCTTCGTTGTATGGTGCGTAATTTAAACTTTCGAACAATGGTAGGTAGTACAGTTTACGTAAATGCATTTATTGAGCAAATGTGTTAAAAATAAACGGGAGTGTTCCCGTGTAAATAAAACAAAAATGTGTTCTAATTTTTTTTAATTATAATAATATTCATAGTCGGCAAAAGAGCACTTGATGTAGAAGTTTGTCAAATTTTAAAACGCAAACGCAAGCTTAGAACAATAAATAACGTACATTTCGAAATCTATGGAATTGATTGAAACCAGCGCTGGTTGTTTACAACCAGCATCACGCTGAGTTGGGACCGAGTTCATGACAAAAAATATAGATACTACTTATGTAGATATTACATCATTTTGTGTGTCCTTATATAGTTATATATTATGTACATATCTTGTAGATGTGACTAGGTCAATTTTGTAATATTTTTTCATTTGTTTTTGTGTATAAATATCTGTGTAATTTCTGTTTGTTTTTGTGTGTATCTGTGTTTTTGTTATGAATAAACTTTTTCGTATTGTTTTGTATTGATTTTACTGACAACGATTACTTAATTTCTTGATCGTTTATTATTAATACATACTTGCAGTTTGCACTGAAGAACATAATATCAGCAACATTAAAAACGAAGGCACGCATATTAAATATGTTTTATGGAGGATTTAGCTATAAACAAAATCGAAAAGATGATTGTTTGACGTCATTTTCAAATGTGAAAAAACGGCGTTTTTGTTTTATAGGTACTATATTTATTGTATTTTTTGTTTTCTTATATTTATATATAAATATAAAGGGGGGGGGGGGGGGGTCGAGCTCGACGACGATCTATACATTGACGAATGTATAGATCGGATGGCGAAGACATTTCGGAAGGAATAGCTTTAAATAGCTAGCTAGTTAAAGTATTAAAACTGCTGCATTTAACAACTTTTCTAATTCCAAATTAACAATGTTGTTTAAAATCAAAATTACACACAATAATTTATATATAAATATAAGAAAATAAAAAACACAATAAATATAGTACCTATAAAACAAAAACGCCGTTTTTTCACATTTAAAAATGACGTCAAACAATCATCTTTTCGATTTTGTTTATTATATATAATAATAATAATTATTATTATTATTGCAGGGGCGGCTTTATGGCGAGCCGTCGGTGAGTGGCGACACCGCGTACCCCGATTCCATGGGTCTAAAACCCCAGAGACCCTGACCCCTGGCTTGCCTTAACCGGCCGTCTGGGGGTGGAAACCGCAAGAGCTAAGAACCTAAGCTCCAGGGTGGAAGTGTTAAAGGGCATAACGCCGCGAGTAGCTCTTAGTGAAAGTGCAGCACACCTCTCGACACCCTAAGCCACCCACGCCAATGTTGCCCCTCCGGTGCCAAGATGCGGCAGCCTCTATGGGGGGCCCATTTAGTGGGTGGCAAGTCATCACCTGCCTAAATATATTTTGAAATGAGACAGGATAAGGCAGGTGCCGTTTCTCATCCCATAGATCAGTACAACTACCCACAAATTGTTCACCTCAATAGCCCTGTTTTTTGTTTTTTATCCTATACTGTACAATAGTTTTACATTCCATTTTATACACATTCTATAGTAATTGTATTTTGTACTCAACAGGGCCTCTTGGTGTTGGTTTCGGCCCCACCAATGCCTCTCAAAGGTCCGGGCTAGACCCGTGAATAAAATTAAATATAATAATAATAATATTTATTTCCATTTACAAAGCCACTTAAAATATAAAGTAATAATTATTACATTATAACATCTCTTGGACATGTTTACAAAGACAGATTTTGCTTGGCTTGCGTTATATATATATTATTGTAAATAAGTAGTTTTTAGTAAATAGTTTAAATATTTATTTTAAGTTTGTACATATGTAAATATTATAGATGTTTGTTTTTATAATGATATAATACTTGACTAATAAAATAAATAACTAACGAATTATAAATGTGAAAAAATGATTTTCTAGTTGTGTTTTTTAAAGTATTTTTAATTAGGTGTGAAGTAAATTAAAGTAGGTAGGTAAATGTTTTACAGATATCTTGTTATTTATTTAAGATAAATAACAAGATATACCTTTAATATAACTTTAACCTATGTTTTGTTATAGATGTATTTATATCGGCAGAAAGTAAGCGTCGCAATCCAGCGGGGCAACGCGGTCAACAATTTAATCATATTGCCTCAAATTAGAGATCTTTGGAACTATCTATAGGCGTTTGTTGCCTATAGATACTTTAAACGACGCCTATTTAATTCAAAATGATTTTAGTTAGTTTATAGGTAGCTTGTGTCATATTTAGGTAGTTGAGTCTATGGTACTTACATTTAATATACTTCGAGTTCAGTGCCAGCCTGAAGGGTCCGTATTTCTCCAAATCGCCCCTCCCCCAAGAATATACGCACTCCAAAATAACCGCAAACAGAATCACTTTAATTAACATGTTTATATTCACAATACTTTCACTAAGTATAGATTAATCACGTTTTCACTTTGATATTGTTACGGCTATTTTCTTATAGTGCCGCTCGGAGAACTTATCTGTCTTTTTCCTTTTTTACATTAAAATGAACTGAGCTGCTTTCTATTATAAAGAGTTTATTAAAATTCTTGCTTTGTCCAAAAGTAAGTGGCGCTTTAGAGGCGTGATATCCAAGTGAGTGCGTTAGTGAGTCAGTCCGCTTTTATAAACCAAAATGAGTTGACTTTGTGTCACTTATCTCTACCAAACTAAACAGGCATAATGGATTTGACTGGTCAATGGGAAAGTCCCTTGTGCATTAAAAGGAAATGCCTCCGCTGTCGAGTTTCAACTGATGTTTGTCTGTCAAAATTAAAAAGTGCTGACCTCCGACCCAAATTTGTAATAACTAATATTGGGTATTCCATATAAACAGAGAAAACGGTGCTGTTTCCGTGGTAAGAATAAATAAAAAATTGGGTAAGTTATTGCATAATTACATTTAATTTAAAAAAAAATACAACCGACTTCAACTTCGAATACCAGAATAATTTCTTCATATTTTCTAGTAATTTTGATTTAAAAACCAAACTACTAAACCGATTTCGATAAAATGTATATGGGACCACCTCTGAAATATTACCTACTGAATAAAAAAATAAACTTTAAAATCAGTTCATAATTGGCGGAGTAATCACGTAACATACATACAAAAACATACAGTCGAATTGAGAACCTCTTTTTTGAAGTCGGTTAATAAAATATCAATGTTTTTGAATGAAATCACTTGAGTTAGTACAAAATACAAGGTAACAAGTTATTATTGGCTGAAAAAAAAATTCCTTACCTAAATGTGGTCCCACCTCTGAATTATTACCTACCAAACAAAAAAAGAAACAAAAAAAAAGTACACTAGTATTGAGAACCTCCTTTTTTGAAGTCGGTTTAAAAGGGAAGCCTCCCCCGTCTTCTTGGTTGACTGGGTATGAATTTGTTACTACTTAATGAGTATGAGGGGAATCAGCAATTACCTATTTGTACATTAAATGTTTTTATGTATAATAAATAGGCTAGATGACTGATGAAATCGTTGAAACCAATAGCTTTGATGAAGAATATAAGTAAATATAGTATGTTTATTGAAAACATTATTTAAATCGGTTGATAATGTTCTGATATACGAGCGTTTAAAGTTTTTGTTAGAGACAACTCTGTCCCTATCCCACAAAACAAAAAATGACGTCACGCCTTACTTGTCAGAATAGAATTTATATGGCGTCCTGACAAGTGACGTCACGATTTGCTGTTTCGCCTCTCTGTCTAGCATGATATTAAAATACTTATAAGTTGCTTATTTTTGATCAGATTTTAATTTTCTGTTCATTAATCAGCTATATTTATGGGCCCACATTTGAATAGGACAATAAAAAAAAAACATCTAGCCTATTGTTTGTTGATAACATATGAACTGTTAATCCAATCGTTCTAAAAAATTGTAGGAAAGAGTTCGTGAAAATACTAGTATATTCCTTTATAATAAAACTGTATGTGGTGCAAATACTTACCATTAACTAGTTTGAATATGAGCCAAATTGGTTAATTCAGACCAATTCGGTTTTGTTTTTGACGTGTACTTAAATATTTTATTAATCAATAAATAACTTTGAGTTTCAGATCTATCTGTCAACCGTTCAAATATGACTCAATCGGTAGTTCACGGTTTGGGGCAAACCTCGACTACGTCTAGCCTATTATTTGTTTTCATTACAACCCGAAAACCTTTCCAGAGTGAACCAACTCATCAATGACTCAGTATTTTTTTTTATGAAAACCTGAAAACGCATATAAGGGATAGAGAGAATCGATTAGGATACTAAACAAAACTTTCAGATCATTTTTGTATGAGTTCCCGGAAACCTTGTTGTAGTGGTAGGACTCTACTGCAGACTTTGCCAGTTATTCAACTGCCAAGCAGTAGTGTGCAAGCATTACTGTGTTCCGGTTTGAAGGGCAATGTTACCAGAGAAACTACAGGGTATGAAGAGATTTTACATCTAATATCTCAGGGTGACGAGCGCAGTGCAGTGCGGCGCAGGATTTTGTTCGCAAGTTCACAATTCTGGCACTCCTAGTTACCTGTTACTCCTGTTTGTGGTAGGCGTGACGCTTACCACCAGGCGAACGTTTTGCTCGCCACGGCAATCGAAATTATAAAAAAAAAAAAAAAAAAACTGTTCTGGTGATTGAGTTGAGGCGACGACGAGATGATTGTTTATTAAAGTTCGTTTTGTATTAGCGATGTTTTTGATACCTTTGACAGCCGTTTCAAAAGCCATTGGATATTACGACAGTTGAGGCACTTCCACATTAAAAGCCTTGTTACATCACTATACTTAATTTATATTGGTCTTACAACAAAATTTTGGCGTTGCTCAACTCTAGTACAACTAAATTACTTAAAGGTATGCACTTAAAAACATTTCCTAGCTGTCTAAGTGATTTTCACATCGCCGTTAACAGATCTCTTAACATTTTTTTAAATAAACGCAATTCAAAATATAACAGTCTCGATCTTATCTTAAAATTTAGATCGTTTTGCTTTCTGTACTGTTTGCTATAAAACACTAGATGCTATCTGGGGTTTCTGACATCCCACGCACATCTGTTAACTTCATATCATAAGGATGTTACACGATCTCTGTAAATATCCACCAATCGGCGATAAGGCCCTATCAGCGACTCAGGTAATGAGTTTAACGTTTATCTATGTTGAAACATTGTGTTGTTGTAAGACCTAGTTATTAATTAACGCCTGAAGAAAATGAATATAGATGGAACTGGGAAGAGATACTTACATCGTCATCTTTTTAAACTATCACGGTTGTTAATTGATTTTATTTACGGGATATTTACCACATAATCACGGCAAATATCCCGTAAATAGTCATATAACTTTATTCTCATCTCTAAACCTAAATAGTACCCACCACACTTACGGCCTTACTTAAAAAAACTTTTCAACCGTTAGTCACTGCTTAAGATGCTCTGCCATCTTCACTCTGACGTGAAGTTGCACGTGCTAGAAAAGGACAGAGAAGTTTAAGCAGTGACTAAGAGAATCGAGACAATTTTAGGTAAGGCCGTTAATGCTAGTAGGCAGTTTTTCTAATTATTATTTTCAAGAGGTTCTTAATAGTAATAATTTATTTATCTTAATATTTTAAGATAAATGAAGGTCATTGCTTTAGTCCTGTTTTCTTTAGATATAGATATTTGATATCATCATCATCAACAGCCAGAAGACATCCACTGCTGGACGAAAGCCTTCCCCTTAATAGGTATTTGATATATATATTCATAAAAAAATATAACAATGCTCAAAAAATCATTATTTTTAGAAATGTTGGGGGACTTTTTTTTTTTGTTTTCCGGATGACAGATGACATGATGTGATTCATCCCCAGTTACAGAGATATCTTACACTTGCTAGACACCCTGTATATCAATAGAATAC
The DNA here is from genome assembly GCA_905404285.2 of Erannis defoliaria. Taxonomy (NCBI): domain Eukaryota; kingdom Metazoa; phylum Arthropoda; class Insecta; order Lepidoptera; family Geometridae; genus Erannis; species Erannis defoliaria. The sequence goes on along the minus strand of FR990076.1, from coordinate 17,060,357 downwards.
CAATAAAGGAGTGACTACGCATTCATAACAGTTACATGTAACGTAATCTAAGGTCATAAATGATATAACATGTTATTCACAACGACCATAATATGTTACTCAGTATTAGTTAAATATCAGTTACTATAACTCGTTCACGATTACGCTCACTGCTACCTAAGAACACTGACAACAGCCCTTATAATGTTTTTTGACTGGACTGTTGTTTAGAGTAACAGTTTAGAGATCCTATTAGGTATTCGTAAAGTGTCATGTTAAATGTTAGGGATATTGAAAATGGACCCTTATATAAAATCTCTACGTGCCACGGGATTTTCGATAGCATCTATGGTAAGGTTAGGATAACAGCTCAATAAATCAAATTATGTTTTAATTTACTTATTAATTATTTTATTAAAATTTAATTAACAATGTTTTTTTTTACAATTAAGTGACGAGACGAGCAAGACGTTTGCCTGGTGGTAAGCGTCACGCCTGCCTATAACAGTAGCAGTGCCATAATTGCGAACTTACGAATACAATCATGCGCCGCACTGCACTGCGCTTTTTACTCTGAGATATTAGATGTTAAATCTCATCATACCCGGTAATTTCTCTGGTAACATTGCCCTTCAAGCCGGAACACAGTAATGCTTGCACACTACTGCTTGGCGGTAGAATAACTGGCAAAGGTGTGGTACTTCCCCAGGCGGACTCTGCAGTAGAGTCCTACCACTACAAAACATGATGTAATTAATCACATTTTCTTCAATCAATAAACAACTACAACAATAAATTATGCTACTGATATAAATGGCATATTGTAACATAACAATACAAGGAGGATAATAGGAACTGAACCGTGATAATAGCAGGAATGTTAGTTTACATGAGGGTTTTCAAATCATACTTAGTTGTCTCAAAGAAAAACAATCCTTTAGCTTCACCAGGGTTTCCTGATCCTGGAGTTGTTTGATCATTGCTCAAACATTTGCCTTCCTTAAAGTTCTGGTAATTTTCACAACTATATGCTGTGAATATTTTAGGGTCCTTCACGGATGCAGTCCAAAGGTCAACGCAGATCCTGTGAGCGCAAGAAGCGGCTTTCGAAGATCCATACAGAACCGGCATCATCGGAGTTCCGCAGTTCGGCTGCGTCTCGCCATTCTTGTTCACGATGAAGTCTACATCTCCGAGGATGTTTGCAGACCCTAGAGCTCCTGCATTGCAGTGGTACACCTCCACGTACTCAGCCACTCCCGCCCGCACCTGGTCTTCCAATGCACTGTTCACGAAACACGGCCCAGCAGGGTCCAAAGCTGTCACCCTGGAGATCTTTTCACCAGTCACGTCAAAGAATGTAGAGCCAACGTGACCTAATATTTGCCCTCCAAGACTGTGGCCGACGCAGTGGATGTTCTTAGCGCTGACTCCACCGAGGTTGATATTGGCCCACATCTGACCCAAAGCTTTGCCGATGTAGTGGATGTGTGTGACTGATCGCTCGTAGCCTTTAATGTTGCCAGCGTTATTGTTGGTGTACGCAGAATGATCAGGGATGATCAAGTAGCTGTTGGGGTGCGTTTTGTAAGCTTCCCTCATTTGCTGCTCTATAGCATGGTTGATATGAGACGTGAATCCTCCGACGAACATGATGAACTGCCTGGTTTTATCCAGGCTTTCGATGTCAAGGATTCCTTTGGCTGCATTGTAGATGGTGAAGGACTTGTTGAAGTTGTTAGCGAAGTCAAAGAAATAGACGACAATACCGCTCACGTCCAAGTTTAGGCTTCTGTCTTGGAGACCTATTGGAAGAAAACAAAAAATAAACATTTTATGAAATCAATTTGCAAAGAAGGATAGCAAACTCTTTTACAGTTTCAGCCTAGTAGAAAGAAGCCGCGTGCATGAATGAAACTTGTCACAACTGACAGGGCAAATTGAATATATTTAAATTGTAAATCGGACCATTTTTCTAGAAGTATGAAGTAAAAAGTTATTTCGAAAAAACATCTGTTAGTTCCTATCGCCAAACTGAAATGGGTTTTTATCGCGCTCACGCAGCGCCAACAGCGATTTTGACGCATTTCGGACTTGACTTCTTGGTCTAAAGCTTCTGCACGCGTTTCGAAACGCGGCGATTTATCGATGACATTGACAGAGACTAGACAGGATATCAAGGATGCAACTTATATCCAAACGAAAACAATAATGAGAACCATAGTGTGTGTTCGTATAATAAACAAGTACTTAATATATAATATAGTTAATATAAATAAATTAATATTTTAAGAAAACCACAAAAATATAACATGAATTTCCACATACATTATGCAACATGTATTACGTGTAGGTAATTATTATTTTTCTTGAGCCAGGCGTATTCTGACAACCTTCTTACATATCAGAAAAGGGATCACCATATTAAAGATTTAGAATTCCACAATTTCCAATTACAGACATGATTCCTGTTTCACATGCCAGACATTGCGATTCCAGATTAGAATCGCCATTGATTTGGACATAATAACGAGGCTTAAATTCGAAACTTGATTAAACAGATTATAAAACGAATTTTAAGAAATTAAAAAACACTTACAGGTAAGCACTCGAGGAGAATTAAGAGCGACATTGAAGGGTCCATATCTATCCAAGTCTCCTCTCTCCAAAGCGTAGATGCACGCCACGATAAACGCGAACAAACAAAGTTTCACAAACATTTTGGTACGATTATATTTTTTTTAGTATTTTGAAATTGAAAAATCAATATATTAAATACTTTTTAATATTTCTCGTACATGTTATGTGAAGTGAGGGAAGTCACTAAACTTAATGACATCTTAGGCTGAAGAACAGTCTTTTATACTATACCAAACAGCTACTTATAGGTATTAGTCATTAAATAACATTAATTTAGTCCCTTTATTTCCCTAAGGACAAACACGAGTTTGTTATTATTGAAATCCTGCAACGTAGAATTTACGATTGTGTGAAGTTACGTTGTTATTAGGAAATAAGTACCTAATATTATTACAGACACACGTGTTATAAAATACTATACCAAGGTACTAAAATAGTATTTTATAACTATAACTGTACTAAAATGTATTCATAAATTAAACGGACCAAACTAATATTTTGAGTGTTGCTACTTTTTGGTAAAATTTAAATACCTAGTCGTCATCAGCCATAAAACGTCCACTGCTGGACGAAGGCCTCCCAATAAGAGGGGTGTTGCCATAATCCCCACGCTTGGCAGGCGGCTCGGGGATCGCAGAATGCTCACCACCGTTAACCGAGAGGACGCTGCTGCCCGTCCTCCAGTGGGTCTGGTTGCAGTTTAAGGACATACCCAGGTCCAGGTTAAATACCTACTGCTGAGATAAAAATATTATGATTGTCTTTTGAACGATAAGAACTGACTACATCCGCTACAGTTTTTTTAGCTGGCAGCATTATTTTGAAAAGTGACATTTCAATATGTCAGTTTAGTCCGTTTAATTATGAATCCGCTCGGAGGAAGGATTTTCCTCTGAATACGAGTATAGCACGTTAGCACGTGCATAATGTTTTACTACTATAAGCACCTACCTAGATAAAAGCGGTCAGTTACCTGTAAACATTTCTTATACAGACCTGCAAAGAAGCCTTTTAAAATTAGATAGTAAATCTATATAGTAAGCATTGAAATTGAAAGTGATAATGAAATGAAAATATTTTTTTATGTGGTTGAATCAGGCGTTAAGTACTTTGCGCCAAAACCAGTAGTTTTTCGTTCATTTTAATCCAACTGATATGAATATATTGAATCACTAGTGTATTTAAGTGTGTTTTAGTTAATAATTACTATCGTATCAAGCGAAAAAACACTAGTTCAAGAAATTAATACAATGCGCAGAGACATGATTTTAAGAGGGTTCCCGCTTAACTTCCCCAAATAGAGCATTTTTCTTTTCATTATTATTGGCATCGCACTTTATGCATTTTGCCAGTGTCAAGTATATGAATTTCCAAGTTAATGATCAAGTCAAATATGTCACGAAATCACAGTTAGTCACACGAAATTAGTCATAGTCGAGCCCAAGTCCCCTAAAAGTGCCCTAGTAAATTTGTGGCGGCTTTACTATGAGTACGTACTTAGTACTATTATTTCTACTGTGCTATGAGATTTTACGGAGTTTGAAAACATCACGAAACTATATGTTTCCCCACATATATCGCTTGCTCACACTCGTGCATGTAATTCAACACTCAAATAATAAAACACCACCATTTTAATTCATTAATTCGCGATAAAGTACTAGTTTAAGAAAATAATAGAATGCAGACAATAGGCGTGTGGCCTAATGTTTAATTTATGACAAATAACAGGCTTAGTGATGAATATAACTAAATACATTACAAATACTGAAAAAAATTATTGTATTGGCTGATAAATCTCTGAGATATGAGCGTTTAAAGTTTTAGGTGGGGATAGAGAGGGGATGCTCTATCCCTTTCCCGCGAAGCACGTATAGCATTTGAATGCCGCGCCTGAGGCTTGACGTCATAGCTCAGTATAGCGCGCTCTCTGTCTAGCTTGAAATTAAAATACTTAGAAATTATTTATTTTTGAATTATTTTAAATTTTGTTTTCGTGGATATGCTCGACTGATGATCAGCTTTTTTATGAGGTAATAAAATTGTAGTCATCATGCCTATTAAAGATAATGATAGGTAAGGCATGGTAGGTGAGATGAGAATGATAGGTAAGGTATGGTAGGTGAGATGAGAATGATAGGTATGATTTTCCGTGTTCCCGGCACAACTCCAAATAGAGCTTTCTTTGTACCCCTGCAATTGTTTGGCAGGCGTTACCTTTTCCCATAATCATAGAATACAAATAATAGTACAAATACAGAAAATTAATTCCGCAAAATTATTTAAATAAGTAACGACTCTTTCCTACGACACAATAAAGTGCAGTCCAGAACGTACTAGCGCCAACTACCTACAGTTATATGCCTCTCTATCTAGCGCGTAACTCTTATCTCTTCTGACTGAATTCTTCCCACCGAATTGGCCCGTCTAGACGGGCCATCCACGTACTTGCAGCTTCATACCATCTGCGGAGTGCGCCAGGGCTGCCATAACGTGAATTTCTTGATCGCATTATTCTTGTTATCATATATACCATAATGGCGGTATAACATACATTTATTTGAATTACGTCATCGAAATAAAGGTAATATTGTTCTGTATTAGGTCGCGTGCGCAGTTCTGACGCGCAGAGTTTATTCTAGGAACTCGTCCTACCATTAATTGTGTCTAATCTAACTTGAGAGTTTTGGCGGGAACACGGAAAAATCATGTCGTTGCATTCTATTATTTTCTTAAACTTGTGTATTTTCGCGAATTAATGATTAAAAATGGTGGTGTTTTATTCATTGAGTGTTGAATTACATGCACGAGTGTGGGCAAGTGATATAATGTGGTGAAACATGTCTTTTTGTGTTGTTTTCAAAACTCCGTAGAAGCTCATAGTAAAGTCGCCACAACTTTACTAGGGCATGACTTGGACTCGACTATGACTAATTTCGTGTGACTGACTGTGATATCATTACATATTTGACTTGATTTTCATATAAATACTTGAAAAAATCGTAAACTTGACACTGGCAGAATGCACAACGTGCGATGCCAAGAACTAAGAAAAAAAAAAAAAACTAACTTGACAGAATACCGACACGTGCTGGGGAGACTGCATGTGGTGACTATTTGACGTCTTTATTTGCACTTGAATGACTTGAATGTTCCAAGTATGCATTTAGCTTAATTAATAAGTGAAAAAATATTAATTCCCTAAGTAAATAAAATACTTTTTAATTAAATGCCGCCGTCTGCATTCTGACCACTTTACCCTCTACCATGAGGCTTTCTGTTTTAGTTTAAGTTTTGTGTAAGTAAGTATATTCTTTTTTGGGGATGGGGAAAAAGGTTCTTGAGTAGCGACCGCGAACTGGAAGATGCAGCGTAGGCGCGGCCTCCTAAGATGTTTTTACCTGTTTTGTTTTATTTATTTCAACTCACTGGCGGCCTCCCACTAGGTGGACCGACGACATTGTAAAAGTCGCGGGCAACCGGCGGATGCAAATGGCAGGTTGTCGTACAGTGTGGCGGTCTAAGAAACAGGCCTTCGTTCAGCAGTGGACGTCTCCGGGCTGATGATGATGATATAATTTTTTAGGGTGTCTTTTTGATGTATGGGATGGTAGTGTACTGGGAGAAAGCTCGACGATGCATGGATAAGGCACGCATCCCTGGGATTTGAACCTTTGTCAATGAGTTTATGTCTGTATGGAGTGTATCTATACCATAGATTAAGTAATAAGTAGGCTTGTATAGTTAATCTATGTCTATACGGATTGCCATACCACTGGCTTTTCGGTGAAGAAAAAATATATAAATATAAATAAAATACTTAATTACTAAAATATTAATAGGCATGATGACTACAATTTTTTTATTATCTCATAAAAAAGCTGATCATCAATAGAGCCTATCAAAGGATACAAAATTAAAAAAAAAACAAAAATAAATAAGTTATAAGTATTTTAATTTCAAGCTAGACACAGAGCGCGCTATACTGAGCTATGACGTCAAGCCTCAGGCGCGGCATACAAATGCTATACTAACACGTGCTTTGCGAGAAAGGGATAGAGCATCCCCTCTCTATCCCCGCCTAAAACTTTAAACGCTCATATCTCAGATATTTATCAGCCAATACAATTTATTTTTTTCAGTATCTTTAATGTATTTAGTTATATTCATCACTAAGCCTGTTATTTGTCATAAATTAAACAAATGCTACACGCCTATTGTAATCATGCATGCAGTAAGTAATTATAATTGTGATTGCATAAAATTATATTGTTTTTGTTTACTAGCGGAGGGCCTAGCCCAAAGACAAATCTCCGCGAGTAGGTGCTAGTTAATGAAACCTTTATTGTACTAAATATATCTGAGAATAAATAAATAAACACATCTAATCACAGGAAATCTACGGCCAGAGAAGAAGGCAATGGCGTATGTCAATTCACAGCTGGGACAGCGTGGTGGATACGGTTCTATCGTTTTTCAAGAGCTATGTTCAGCAGTGGTCATATTTTTATTTTGTTTTTTAGATATAATTACATAGGTATAGGTCAATTTATAGCTCTGCCAAACTGACTAGCAGTTTGTAGGCAGACATCGACTCTCATATTCATTGCTATTTACTACGAGTATGTAGGTACTGACATTTTAGCGATATTATATAAGCTTAAGTATTACACAATGTATGTTAACTTATAGGTACATAGGTTATTTAGGTTATTTACATAGGTATTCTATTTAGCAGCACTTTTTTCAAGGCTAAGTTAAATTTAAATTTATTCCTTAAATTTCTGGCAAATCATTTTATATAATATAGGCATACTTTCTCATCCGTGTTCCGAGATATTTTTTGTTTATAATGCAATTGTATTAAAAGGCTATTATGACTAAAATCGACTGTGTTCAAAAGGCTGTGGCAAAAAGCTAGGTCTAAGGCATAACATACTTATTCCACTTTAACAACTAAGTATATGATCGTGCTAAAACTATTTAGTTACGGTTTATCTGGGTACGGCGTTTCTGACGTACCTAATCTGAAGCAAGAATTTGAAAGAGGTAAATCCTTCAAGGAAGCAAGATTGAAGCTAAAATTCCACTTTGTGCATTTGCCATTGTCATGTAATTTATTATTTCATCGGGTGAGCTGTCATTCACCGCGCCTGCCAATCTGTCTGTCGTCTGTTATGGTGTTGGTTGTTTGTGAAGCAACTCATGCTACCCTTTGACGTCCGCGTAAAGCTTTGCAGGAAGTTATTGTAAACTCGATAGACCCAGCACGTGCTTTAGAAGTGATCTGCGGCTGCAGTGACATCATTCTAGAAGTCTGGAGATCCCGATCCTTACTTACTATGGTGGCGCATCCATATAACAAATTTAGAGGTACGATTTTTAACCAACTTCAAATAAAATGGTAACACTTAAAACTTTGTTAAGTTAAACAGTTTTGTCATCAGAAATAAAGGTGTACCAATTATCAGATCAATCTGTCTATAGGAAGGAGGTAAACCCAAAATCATCAAACAGGGCAGGCTAAAATATAATAAGCTTTTAAAAAAAAAAACAACCGACTTCAACTTCGAATACCTGGATGACATCTTCATATTTTCTATTCATTTTGATTTAAAAACCAAACTACTGAACCGATTTCGATAAAATGTATATGGGACTACCTCTGAAGTATTGCCTACCAAATAAAAAAAAAAATTAAAATCAGTTCCGAATCGGCAGAGTAATCGCGTAACATACATCAAAAAAAAACATACAGTCGAATTGAGAACCTCCTTTTTTGAAGTCGGTTGAAAACCGTTTAAGTAATTAAAACGGAGGAGGTTGTCAATTCGGTTATATTTTTTATGTTTGTTACCTCAGAGCTCCGTAATTTATAAACCAACCTAGAAAAATGCGTATATTTTTTTGTAAGGATATACTTACAGACTGGCCCCATACAAATTTCATCAAAATTGATTCAGTTGGCTGCCGCCTGGCTAGTCTCAACGACGATATACACAGTCTGGTTTACCAAAATAACTGGAAAAAAATATGACATCTAAGTAAACGAAATTGCGTATTTAATTTCCTGCTTGTGTAAGTATATCGTCGTTGGTTTCCTGTGACTTTCCAGTGATGTAGTTTTACTAGGGTTTGGGTCTCGGGACGTCTCGTGACTCGAAGTCTCAGGAATTTCGGCTCGAGACTCGAGATAGGACTCGCCGGTTGTTGAAATTGTAAATAGAGTTAATTTAAAAAGCTCATACTTGGCTCATACCTACATAATAAACTTTATTAGCTTCCCGCACCTTGTCATTCAAAGCGCCATCTATTAGCTTGACAAATAATTAATACGTTTGCCACCAATGGCCGACATGTTGTTGTTTTGTGAGTTTTGTAGAGATCGTGATTCGTGATTTTTGTGACCCAGCTCAGTCAGACAACTTATTGCTTACATTCATGTTTATCTTTCTCCTTACAATGACTGTGTCATGCTGGTAATCGATGAGGCAGGGTTACCGTAAGTGTTTTACCAGTCTACGAGTCAGTCACCAATTTCTTAATGTGTTAAGTGCTACCTACTGTTTTGCGCAACTTGGGCTCGACTTTTTAAAAACATAAACAGAGAGGAATGAAAGGAAGGAAGGAGCAGGTTGGGGCACCAATAGTTTGAGCACCCATGAAATGAGCACCTAGCATATTCCTTATGAGAAAAAATATATATCTGATTTTATTCCTCTTTAGCACCTACAGCACCACGGCTTCTAGTGATACTAGGGATACTAACAAAACTTTGCAGCTTTATGAGTGGCCACTGGCCACCCGTCGCGCCGCGCCGCGCCGACAACGTATACCTGCATAGTACTACAATATTCGGAACATTGACAGTATGTCGCCTAGCTTTAATAGTAGATTATGCACTAAGACCTGGACCTGGGTATGTCCTAAAACTGCACCCAGAACCATCGGAAGTCGGACAGCAGCGTCCTCTTAGTTAACGGTGGTAAGTATTTTGCGATCCCCAAGCCGCCTGCCAAGCGTGGGGATTATGGCAATCCCTCCCTAACAAGGGGGAGGCCTTCGTCCAGCAGTGGACGTCTTCAGGCTGATGATGATGATGTATGATGTATGCATTAAGGGAATAAAGCAGTGTCTTACGTCGCGGGCGGCACATTGAAATGAGCTTAACGATGGGAGTCTAGAGTTATATAGAGTCATGAGTGAAGCGAGGGGTTCAAGCTGCCCAAGACGAAGACAAGCTTTATTCCAGAGGAGCTTACTCTACTTTTCACACCTGCGAGACAATAAAAAGCCAGGGCGCCATAAATTAAAATTCACTGACAATCACAGGACCAAACACCGTCTTTTGTTTCACATTCTTTGTAAATGCACCATTTTTTTTGAGTTCTGCTTATGGTGGCCAGTTTGATTTTCGAACAACCCTCTTTATGTGCCATATGGGCAGTTTTTTACTTAGAGTTTTCCTTGAGTTTCTACACGAAATTGACGTTCCAATTTCAAATCACTTTAGTCCTTAGAGAGTTTCACAATGTTATATCCCTTATGAGAGAATGATTTACTTTACGTTGAGGTTGCATGATATGTAATTGGACATTGCCGAGCAGACGGTGTGAAAATACTCTAAGTATTTACTTTTTGTACTCGTATGAAACGATGCAGATTATTACCTGAGGTTCTATGATCTTTTAGGGGATGTTTACCGTGATTATATATATCTCGGTTAACGGTGGTAAACATTCTGCGATTCCCAAGCCACCTGCCAAGCGTGGGAATTATGGCAACCCCTCCCCCCTATTAAGGGGAGGCCTTCGTCCAACAGTGGACGTTCTGGCTATTGGTGATTGTGAAACGAGCTCCCGATATTTCGGTACAGTTACACGCAACATGTTCACTGTTTTAAATTCTTGAGGTTTTTATGCAACTGCGCCGAATTATCGGGAGCTCATTTCACAACATAATCACGGTAAGTATCCGTAGAATTGTAATAAACAACCTCATTAGTTTAAAGCAGTGATTTATTGTCTGAGGTACCTACATTATATTAAAGCTGTAGGTACCGACTTATTATAAAATGTATAATAAGTAATATTATCTTTGTTTTCCTATTAACAACACTGCGTCAAATGACGTGCTTACTGCGCTGCTTAAACTAGGATTTTACAGCTTAGTACTACGTCAGTTTTCCCTTTAAAACAACACATTATCTAAAACTTAATTCATCCTTTATTTATAAGACCACAACCTAACTTCAGATGCCATTACCAGACCAGCTAGCGCTTGGACCTCACTTCACTTAACATTATACGTGAAATATTGTAATGTATTAAAAATATTGGATTAATTTCAATTTATAATATACTATATAAAATATAATCGTATAAAAATGTTTGTGAAGGTTTGTCTTTTCGGATGTTTTGTGGCGTGCGTGTACGCTTTCGAGAGGGGTGATTGGGACAAGTATGGACCATTCAACGCAGCTCTAAACTCTCCGCGGGTACTTTCTTGTAAGTATTTTTTGTTACATAAGATAACTTTTGCTAGTCAATCAAGGTTCAGAGGCTATAATAATATAGTGCTCTTCTAATTTCTAATGCGAAAAGCGTAACCTAATTGCCTCCTATTACCTCTTAGTTCCTATGAGGTCTTCGTTCAGCAGTGGACGTCTCCGGGCTGATGATGATGATGATGACCTCTTAGTTCGCCAATTTAATTACCTAGCTATGCTTTTCTAGAGTAACAATTGAAAATGAATCCACCCTTAAGTTGTTTTTTGTTTAATTTCAAATATATCTTGTGTTTACTGTTTAGATCATGGGGTCGCTCAAAATTCTAACATGCAAGTGTATCATGTAATTTCTGTGATCTGTTGTAAATGCCTAATAATAAATTAACTACTCATATAGATCTTATATCAATTTAAATGTTAACATTAACGGAAACTACTTATCCCGATTACTACGCACGAGGGACCTGGTAATTTCCTAAAACTGCACCCAGAACCACCGGAGGACGGGGAGCAACGTCCTCTCTGTTAACGGTGGAGAGCATTCTGCGATCCCCGAGACGCTCGCCAAGCGTTGGGATTATGCAGCTCCTCCCTCTGAAGGCGAAGGCCTTCGTCCTGCAGTGGACGTTTTCAGACTGATGATGATGACTTATCCTGATTGCTTTATTTAAACGGGATTACTCATTTTGACTTGAATCTTAAAATAAAACCACGTCTGTTGTCTTAGCAAAATAATGAAGAAAACCGAAACTTACGCTTTCTCTTCTTCCTCAGGTATACATGACAGAAGCTTGAACTTGGACGTGAGGGGTATTAAAGTCTATTTCTTTGACTTCGCTAACAACTTCAACAAGTCCTTCTCCATCTACAATGCAGCCAAAGGAATCCTTGACATCGAAAGCCTGGACAAAACCAGGCAGTTCATCATGTTCGTCGGAGGATTCACGTCTCATATCAACCATGATGTAGAGCAGCAAATGAGGGAAGCTTACAAAACGCACCCCAACAGCTATTTGATCATCCCTGATCATTCTGCGTACACCAACAATAACGCTGGCAACATTAAAGGCTACGAGCGATCAGTCACACACATCCACTACATCGGCAAAGCTTTGGGTCAGATGTGGGCCAATATCAACCTCGGTGGAGTCAGCGCTAAGAACATCCACTGCGTCGGCCACAGTCTTGGAGGACAAATATTAGGCCATGTCGGCTCTACATTTTTCCACATCACTGGTGAAAAGATCTCCAGGGTGACAGCTTTGGACCCTGCTGGGCCTTGTTTTGTGAACAGTGCAGTGGAAGACCAGGTGCGGGTGGGAGTGGCTGAGTACGTGGAGGTGTACCACTGCAATGCTGGAGCTCTAGGGTCTGCGAACATCCTGGGAGATGTAGACTTCATCGTGAACAAGAATGGCGAGACGCAGCCGAACTGCGGAACCCCGATGATGCCAATGATGTATGCTTCTGGCAAAGCTGCTTCTTGCGCTCACAGGACCTGCGTCGATCTCTGGACTGCCTCTGTGAAGAACCCGGACTTATTTATGGCTTACAGCTGCGAGTCTTACAAGGAATTCAAAGAGGGTCACTGCTTGACTAATGATAGGACTGTTGCGGGCTCTGGAAATCCTGGTACAGCCAAAGGGGAGTTCTTTTTCTCAACTGCAATGTATAATCTGAAAACTTTGATGTAATTTTGTTGTTTCATAATCTGACGTTCTTGTTCCTTAACATAATGTTCCTATGACTGAAACTGCCGGTCAGTTTCTTTATGCTTTATACTCGTATCTATATTATTTAAAACTAGACTGAATGCGTTTTAAGGTATGACCTGCCTTAATAATAATAATAATAAAGTGAAATAAATGTATTTGAATAAAAATGATTCACGTTTATTTCCACCATGTTTTACTTAAAAATAAGATAAACATATTGAGTATGAACTTACAGTCGAAATTTATAAAAATCTTTGTTATTTTATATATTAAAAAATACACAGAGAAGTATTTATTAGAAAATACCTCTGATTGACTGGCCACAGGAGGACATACAATAATATAGGAAAAGAAATCAAACAATTTCTGTCAAAAATCTCAGAAACTAAAACAGGACCTTGCCTAATCGATATAATAACATACATAGCAATTTTTTTATTTAGTTTTTTTAAATATTATTTTGTTATCACTTATTTGTATTTATTCGTCTAGCAGCGGACGTCTTCTGGCATCAGCCAGATGATGAATGAGGAATGACTCCCCCTTAATAGAGAGGGGTTGCCATAATCCCCACGCTTACTTTGTTAGGCGGCTTGGGGATCGCAGAATGCTCACCACCGTTAATCGAGAGCACGCCGCTGCCCGTCCTCAGTGGCTCTGGATGCAGTTTTAGGACGTACCCACTTACCCAGGTCCCTTACTATCTTATCCTATTATTGCATATTGTATGTCATGATCTCGAAGCTTCGATGAAAGAAACAGAAGATTGCCATGATCGCCACGCTTGGCAGGCGTCTCGAGGATTTCAGAATGCTCACCACCGTTAACCGAGAGCACGCCGCTGCCCGTCCTCAGTGGCTCTGGATGCAGTTTTAGGACGTACCCACTTACCCAAGTCCCTTACTATCTTATCCTATTATTGCATATTGTAGTCATGATCTCGAAGCTTCGATGAAAGAAACAGAAGATTGCCATGATCGCCACGCTTGGCAGGAGTCTCGAGGATCTCAGAATGCTCACCACCGTTAACCGTGACTTCATTTTATATTATTTATTAACATCATTTTTTTTTAATTAATTGGGATCAATATTGTACATGTACATATTGTAAGCATTTTTATTACTTACATTTTTCTATATTGATTATTCTAGGTGCAACTCTTCGTGAAAAAGAAAATTACTTTGGATCCTCTTCGGTGAATTTTGGATTAAACATGGACAATTAAAAAGGCTGATTATGCTTTATGCTATACTATGCTTTAATAATTATTTCTTTAGGTAAATGCAACTGGAGCTAGATTCGTTTTTATCCTCAATAAATAAATTTAATTTAATTTCAATTTAATTTAATGAGCTCTTTGGACATACTTAACAAAAATTTGAAATAAGCAGTTACTCGACTAAGTTTTTATGACATATGCTACATTTTCGATTAGAGAACCAAAACTGTTCAAGTTCATAACGTCGTTCAAAGAAAGGAACCTTTTTTTTGTTATGGATAGGAGACTAGTGTAACACTGTGAGACGCTCAAGTGCCGAACAAGTTTTAATGAGTATCTCATTCTGCTCTGCTGAAACTCTGAGAGTTTGGTGCAAGATCGGGCATTTACACAAGTACTCATGTTGATCCCATTTCAGTAACTTTGTTGATGATTTGAATGTAGTACGAGACGCTTGATTGTCAGTAAGTTTTTGGATGGACGTGACCCGACCCGCCGAGAATCTCATGAAATAGTTGAAGAAGTGTAAAATGTATATATGGATTGTATTAGAAAGTGGAAATATGTAGTCTCAATACTCAATATTTTATTGCAAACATTATGTAACTTATATAATACATGCAGATCTTATTTAGCACAATTTATGGACGTAACGACATAATGACCCCATTGGGGTATAGCAATATTGTGCGGAGCGGCTCATTCTATTCCGTTGTTAATACATTTATCTGTAAAGAATTCGTCTAATGTATAGTAACATTTCTTGACTAGTATTTCTTTAAGCAATTTTACAAATTTAGCCTCAATCAAAATTGATGAGGAAGATTGATGATTCCTTCCTTGTCTTTAATCTGAACAGGAAGTGTGTTAAATATTTTAATTGCCATCGAGCATGCCCCACCAGGAAAAAGTCGTGAGTTTGGCAGAGCGAGCCCAGTTAGTCAATCGGCAAGCAGTAGTGTGCAAGCATTACTGTGTTTTGGTTTGAAGGGCAATTTAACCAAAGGAATTACTGGGTATGAAGACATAATTGGCATTGTTTTGACATCTAAAATCTCAGGGTGACGAGCGCAGTACAGTGAGGCGCAGGATTTTGTTCGCAAGTTTACAATTCTAGCTCTACTACATTATGGGCTGGCGTGATGCTAACCATCAGGCAAACTTGTCACTCGTCTCTTCACCAAAAAAAAACAAAACAAAGCAGGAACTGGCAGAAGTCATTCTGAACACTTATGCATAATCCAAAATCCAAGATATTGTCAATGAGTTTTATTACTAGAGCAGGGGCCGTACCATGAGGGGTCGCCTATTCCGGGACCGAATACGCTCAGCTGCCGACGCTGCGCGACTGTGAATTTTATCGCCTCGCAATAATGTTCGCGGTCGCGCAGTGTCGGCAGCTGAACCTATTCGGTCCCGCTATATGCGGTTCACGGTACGGCCCCAGTTATCCTAAGGAAAGAACATGCTCCATTTTGATGAGTTTAAACTATAGTCTGCTGCAGCGCTGAAACAATAATTACTCTTTAAATCGGACAGTACAAACACGCAGCACTAGAAAGCTTTCAAGGTGTAGTTTTCTTGCGACCAAAAGGTAGTAAGCGCCGTGATTTTCAAAGCGCTTACGCGTTTTGTTCAAATTAAACTACGTGCCGGACGGCCTCACTTGAACTGAACGTACTAGTGATGTGCTGCGTCTGCTCTATACGTAGTAATAGATACTCTTTGGATATTGTGAGCATTACACAAGATAGCGATCTGAGTTCGCGAGGTCTACACTGTTCTAATTCTGTGAACGTGTGTAAGTTTTATGTATAAAAAATTAACCGGGGTGTTTTTTTCTGCTATTCCGTTTAGCATAGGGAAACAAGGCTGGGTAATTTATCAAAGTAAACTAGGGAAGGAATAAATAACACAAAATCCAAATAAGTAGCTTTTATTGCCATAAAAAAGTGTGGACGTATTTCTTATACGTTATAATTTTAAATTTCAATAGATACACAATACTTTAAGTAATTTTACGAAATTAAACTTATGTTAGCTATAGCTACACTAATCAGGAATACTTCATTTTCTGTTTTTTTTTTAATATATTACATATGTATTTAAAAATTAAGCCAAATCATTAATAATACTTACAAGTATTTGTAGCGTACCTACTGATTTAAGTTTATAGTTTATATATACTTATTATGCATGTCGATATGAATCTTAATACTATAGGAACATTTTACCGGTTGTTTTTTTTTACTACAATAAAATTAAATATAATAAGCAGCTTCTTGTTCGTATTTAACATTAAATTTATGTCCGCACAAAAAGCACTGAGTATCATCTTCCCTGTGATTTACCTCAAGGGAAACCCTATTAATTACTTTAATTATTATATACGTCACAATAATGTTACTAAGGACGAGCAAAGATGTCAAACATAACAAGGTGAAATAAATTAAATTTATAACAATAAAATCGTCAGTTCATTTTACGTTCAAGCTTTTACAAGTCTTATCACGTTTTACTTAGGTAAATAACCAAAATGTTTGATTACTAAGCACACAACCACAATACACACACACACGCACACACACCCACACATTTAACATTTTGCTATATATATATTTTTTTACTAAGTTATATTAAACAATTTATTTTTATTTTTATATATAAGTAAAACCTATATTTGTTTGATTTTCCCCCACTCATCAAACCTAAATCACAGAATACATACAAGTTCAAGTACAGAAGATTAATTCCGCAAAACCATTTAAATAAATAGCGACTCTTGCTACGACACAATAAAGTGCAATTCGGGACGTGCCAGCGTCAACATACAGTTATATTAGCCTAGAATTTACCTCTCTGTCTAGTGCATAACTCTTATCTCTTCTGACTGAGTTCTTCCCACTGAATAGGCCCGTACAGACGGGCCCACCACGTACTTGTAGCTTCATACCTAAAGTGCGGAGTGCGCCAGGCCTGCCTAAACATAATCTTAGAGCACTAGATATTTTCGGCCTATAATTATAGGCAAGTAAATATAAGGTGGCTGAACCTGGGTATGTCCTTAACCTGCAACCAGACCCACCGGAGGACGGGCAGCAGTGTCCTTTTAACGGCGGTGAGCATTCTGCGATCCCCAAGCCGCCTGCCAAGCGTGGGGATTATGGCAATACCCCTCTATTGAGAGGCCTTCGTCTAGCAGTGGACGTCTTATGGCTGATGACGAAATATAAGGTGAAATATCCAAAACTAGCACGAGGTTATAGAAAATATCCTAACCTTTTCAATTGCACCTAAATCCGTTCCGCACCAAAATTTTTGTGCGGAGTGTTTTTTGACATTTTTGAACGGGGCGAGTTACGTTTTGTTTATATGATGTTTGTGCTGTGTGACAGTTATTGCGACCATCTTTATATCTTTATAATTTTAGTCGATATAACAGAATGCAACAGTTTAAGGCTATCTCATAAGTTGCTTATTGACACTGTTCTAGACACTTTTGCACATAGGCCTCTTATTTAGGTCATCTTTCTGCTGGGTCGTGGATTGATTTTACCCAAGCTTTTCCGTGGTTACACGATGGATCACGATCTTGTCATAATGGTCATTAAGTTACGATTATCAAACAATATCTTTGGCCACAGATCCAGCAGTATAATATCCCTCATTGTCATTATTCTCGCAATCTTGCACTGGAAAGGAAAACAGTAGTATGTTGTAGGTACAATTACTTCCTTTTGTTGCATTATTGTGGGGCGTCCCGGTCATCAAGTATGATGCTAAGTCACGAAGCCACGACGTTGTAGTAAAGTCATTGACTTTTACCGAAAAAATTTCACCACAAAAACACCCTGGTCAGTTATATTATACAGTTATTCTTCAGCATCACCTTTACATTGCTATGTAAAGCAATACTATGCTGGGCTTAAGCTTACCCTCGAAGAGCAATCGGATGAAATTCCAACACGCTGGCTAAGTGGAAGCTAAAGGATTAATGTACACCATTGAATTTCTTCTCGAAAAGCCAGTGGTATTGATGTTTACTATCCATGTAAATTCCAAATAAATCTTTGGTTCTTGCTCTGGATTCAAACCGAAGGCTTCGCGATTCTGAAGCGAGTCTCCTTACAATAGACTACCACGACAACAGCCTACATCAACTCTTTCAAATTGTACTCTTCAGTTGACAAATAATATTCGCCAAAAGCTTTACCAGAGTTTTTTGGATCAAGTAATGTCTTTTTATTTGTTGCACATTTCCCATTTTTGAAATTATCGTAGGAGTCACAATTGTGTGCCCAAAATAAAGAAGGATTCTTGACGGATGCTGTCCAGAGATCAACGCAAATCCTGTGGTTACAAGCGGCAGCTTTCGAAGATGTATAAATGAGCGGTAGAAGAGGTGTGCCACAGTTCGGTTGCACTTCACCTTTCTTGTTCATAATGAAGTCGACATCTCCAAGAATGCTAGCAGATCCCAACGCTCCAGAATTACAGTGATACACTTCTACGTAGTCTGCAACTCCCGACCTCACTTGATTTTCAATAGCACTTGAAGTAAAACATGGACCAGCGGGATCTAAAGCGGTTATTTTGGATATCCTCTCTCCAGTTTCCCTGTGGAAGGTCGTACCAACGTGACCTAAGATTTGACCTCCTAAACTGTGACCGACACAATGAATGTTTTTTGCACTTACTTCGCCATGTTTGATACGAGCAAGCATTATGCCAAGTGCTTTTCCTATGTAGTGAACGTATGTGACAGATCTTTGGTAGC
The DNA here is from genome assembly GCA_905404285.2 of Erannis defoliaria. Classification (NCBI taxonomy): domain Eukaryota; kingdom Metazoa; phylum Arthropoda; class Insecta; order Lepidoptera; family Geometridae; genus Erannis; species Erannis defoliaria. The sequence goes on along the minus strand of FR990076.1, from coordinate 17,041,517 downwards.
TTTTTATGTTTCCATCGTTGTTGTTGGTATAAGCGGAGTGATCAGGAATGATCAAGTAGCTGTTTGGGTAAGTCTTGTAGGCTTCCCTCATTTGCTTCTCGACTGCATGGTTGATGTGTGACGTGAATCCTCCGACGAACATGATGAACTTCCAGGTTTTATTCAGACTTTCGATGTCGAGGATTCCTTTGGCCGCATCGTTGATGGAGAAAGATTTGTTGAAGTTGTTGGTAAAGTCAAAGATGTAAATTATGGTATTGCTTACATCAAGATTTAGTCTTCTGTCATGGTTACCTGTAATATAGGAATGATTTAGTTAATATAAAAGCTTTCAGATTGAATGACGATTTGCCTTCATGTGTATCATCATTCAGATCCAATAGCCAACAAAGTGATAGAAAGCAAACATCCTGAACTTCAAGAACATAATATTTACAAACAACAGAAAAAAGACGTAATAAAATAAGGAAACAACCTTTCGACAGTTACACATTGTGAGTTTACAAGGTAAATATTCCTGTATCCTTTAAATCAATCTCATAAGAAAGCAAAGCTATTAAAATATACTTACATTTAAAAATGCGTGGAGAGTTCAAGGCGACATTGAAAGGCCCGTATTTCTGTAAATCCGCTCCTCCCCAGGTGATAATACAACCCACCAGACAAACCAACAGACTTATTTTTACAATATTCTTAGTACTCCATTTAACTAGCATACCGAATTTCTCTTCCACATTCTTTATAAAAAAAGCCATTTTTATTAATTTCAGAAACAAAAAATTTTATTTGGAAAGTAGAGAGTGGAATTGGAAATTGCAAGTAACCTATTAGAGGTTTTTAACTTGACTATTCCTTGAGGTTAGTGGTGGTGGAGATCGGATCGCTTAATGACATATGTAAATGATGAGTATAGTCTTATATAATATGAAACAATAATCTTATTTGTATTGAGGAAACTATGTAATTGGGCGTTGGGATGGGACTGCCCTGTACGGGATGTGTGCCATTATAGACGTCATTCACATCTGTCATAAACACGGAACAACGTCGTGGTTGAATTCATTGGACGTTAAGGGAAATCTGTGAAGAGGCGTGGTAACCTAGTGGGAGCCCGTTTGGCTCCGAATCGTAAGGTCTTGGGGGTGAAACCACAGGAACGCGCCGATGAGCTCTTTGGAGTTTGTGTACGGATTTCATTCACTGACTTTTCGTTGGAGGAAAACATCGTAAGGAAGCCTGCACACGTCTGGAGAAGAATTCAATGACGTATGCAAATTCAGCAGCGTCCTCTCGGCTAAGTGTGGTGAGCATTTTGCGATCCCCAAGCTGCCTGCCAAGCGTGTGAATTATGGCTGACCTTCCCGATTAAGGAGGCATTCATCCAGAAGTAGACGTTGTCTGGCTGATGATGATGATGATGTAAATTCGCCCACATGCAACTGTGCCAGCGTGGGGGACATATCCCAATCCATTTGAGAGAATTCAAATTCAAATTCAAAATTGTTTATTGACACAACATATTACATAAAACCTTTAAGTAATCATTTGTAGGCTTTTAAAACATTGTTAATCACTATTTCAGGTTATAAAAGATACTAGTAGACCCTGCACTAGGAGAGACCTGTATCGCAGGGTCCATTACGGATACACTTGATTACATAAATAATTAACAATATGACAAGTACGGTGCGGTAAAAGTTCCTCTATTTGAATCGTTACATAATGTTTATTTTCGCGGTATACGAACAAATGATGTTAAGAAAAATAAAAATATTAATATTAGGCGCAACGTGAGATGACTAAGTGTGTGGGGTACGAGTGTGGAGGAGGGTGTATGTGTGTGTGTGTGTGTGTGTGTGTGTGTGTTTGTGTGAGAGAGATAGAGAGAAAGAATGTGTTGTGTACGTATGTACGTATGTTGGTGTTGGTTAACTGATAATTTTTAGGAAGTCCTCGGTTTCTTTGTAGGTAAGGGAGTGTAAATACTTGAAAATTATGTTTTTACATTCCCTTACTGGTTTATTTCGGATATCACACTGTTTACTAACTTTGTTGTAAATATATGGGTGCCTGAAGTCTGGAAGACGCTGTGCAAATGCAGAAGGCTATGTCCAGCAATCCCCAAGCCGCCTGCCATGCGTGGGGATTATGGCAACACCTCCCTTTAAGGGAGAGGCCTTCGTCCAGTAGTGGACGTCTTGCGGCTGTGTGTATGTCCAGCAATGGCTGCATGCTAAAGGTTATCTGTTAGGTTATTTATGTATATTTGTTTATTTTCAAATGTGGTCAACACCAGACGTGTAGAATTATGATGGACGGATAGGAATAAGGAAGGAACCAGACAACATAAAGTATTAGTTTTATAACATGCCCTCATTGGTCTAGCTCGCAACGTTTGTTATTATTGTTTTGATATATATATTATTATTTTTTAAGTGTCTAAATTATGTAATATTTGCAATCCGAATCTACTGTTTTAGCCATGTCGAGCGCTTGCTATTTTGGATCATGGGATCGTTCTGTATTTTTCAACATGTTACTGTATTATGCAATTTCTATGATCTGCTGTGTAAGTGCCTAATAAATAAATAAATAAAATAAATAAATAAATAAATTAGGAAAAGGAAAGATGCCTAGTCATCATGACAAAGTAGAAGTAAACAGCGAAAAAGAAAGGACAACGAGCAACGAGAGATAATAATATATTTTAGGATCAGGAATTATTGCTGTTGTGGTTACACAAAAAATGGATGCTAGCATTATTTGCCATACATGGCAAACAAGCAGACCAGTTGCCTGATTGTAAACAACTACTGTTATAGAGCTACCTAAAACACAACCAACTCGAACAACAGCACTACAACTCCAATAGTGGCTTACTCAGCGGCACCACAATGTATTCAATATAGTAGCTTCTCTGACATAATGCGGGAGGAAGTTCATTCTATTTTTTGTCGGCGTAAAGCAAGAAGATTCGTACAATATCAGTGCGTAATTTAATCCTAGACAAGATTTACTAGGCTGTTTATTTTACTGCTGGCTGCTTCCGGACATAGACTTACACTCGAAGAGCGATTGTTCTGATCTTTTGATTATATACCCAGCCAGAGCTAGATCCTCCAAGTTCTGATCACCACGCTGCGCTGGCCCGCTTGCTGGTTTTTTTGTTGTAAAAATAATTTATATTGATTTTATTTGGAAAACGTTCGATTTTATTCTTAGCTAAATTGTGATAACTATTATTTGTTTTCGAATTTGTGGTCTAGATTGACTTGTTTGCTGCAAAAGAAAAGGGATCTTAGAAACTAAATATCTTCACATAGTGAGTATTTATAAAACTCGAGAGTTAAGAGTTCCAGCTGGTTCCAGCACTCGATAGTTTAGGTATTTATTCTAATAATAATTACGTTTGCCTCCAGGAGGTTACTCAATATTAACGCCCACATGGCGTTTACCATTATCTAATATTGTCTGTTTGTGCCAAAATTTATATACACTTTACGATGTAGTCCACTGTGGAAAGACGGTGAGCGGTAAGCTCCTTTCGAGCTTAGACAATGTCGTAAAGGAAACACTAATATTGGTTTTGAGTGTTGACATGAATGACAGGACATGGTCACAAGCCTCACTACCAGTAAGGTTAGGAGGCTTAGGGATCCGCAAAATTTCTAGTGTAGGTCTACCAGCTTTCTTGTCCTCAGTTCATAGTACTAGCCACTAGTCATTGTACTAGCGTCGCAGGTCGCGCTCGTATTCTTGCTGTCTATGTATGGGAATCAGGTCTTTGGTTGCAGGCTATTCCCTCCTTTAACACTGGTAGCCTTTTAGACCCAACCGCATTTCGTCTAGCTGTCAGCCTGCGCTTGGGTGCAAGGTGCTGTGAGGCCCATCGCTGCCAGTGTGGTACTGCTGTCGATCAGCTCGGTCACCATGGTCTCTCTTGCTCACGAAGCGCAGGTCGAATCGGCCGCCACGCTAGCCTGAATGATATCATACGCCGGGCTTTATCCACCGCCAATGTTGCAGCTCATCATCTTTTCAAAAACATATCCGAGCGCCTGGTCGACGCGACGCGTGATCAAAATGCTGGCGTTTATTTGGCTCAACGCATAAGCATTGCCATCCAGCGTGGCAATGCCACCAGCATGCTGGGTACGCTGCCGACTGGTAGTGGGTTTGAGCATTTGGATTGTCTCTAGACTTTCACCGGTCTGGATACAATCCTTTTGTTTTTTGTTGCGTAGTAGGCTAAGTAGTCTTTGTAGTTTGTTGTAGTTTCATTTGTAGTTTTTGTGTGTTGTAGTTTGGCTTTCATTAACTAAATAATTAATAATATTAATATTTATTTTTAAATAATAAAACGTTCAAGGTCTCCCTTATACTCAATTCGATTGGTAAGCAAAGTTTCAAGATCTCATTGAGAGTATTTTGTAGATTATCAAGTATTAAATTTGCGATTTTGAGGTAACTTCCAAATTTTTTTAAACGAGTTTTTTTTTGCAATCGAGGTTTCCGCAACGATCAAGCCCACCTAGCAGTTATCCTTAACTTTGTCAAGTATTTATATGAAATTGAATGTATCAGTATTCAATAGTCAATCAGGCATTTAATTTATGTTTAAATTATGCAATGTGACCTCCTATGGGCTGTTACTATAAGATAATATATCGTAGTCTTTATTCAGAGAAAATTCAGATTACTAATAGACACTATTTGTTCAATAAGTACTGAATAAAAAATATTATCTGTCTATCTGCTTAAAACCCTCTCCCACTAGGTGGACCGACGACATTGTAAAAGACGCGGGCAACTGGTGGATGCAAATGACAGGTTGTCGTACAGTGTGGCGGTCTAAGGGGGAGGTCTTCGTTCAGCAGTGGGCATCTCCGGGCTGATGATGATGATGATCTGCTTAAAAATGAGTCCAGCAATATTTTATCTAAACTTAAGAATGCGTGCAAAAATCTTTTCATAATTATGTACATCGATTTTCAGTTTCTTTCTATCAAAACGAATAGTAATTTTTAAATATTTTGTGAAACTTAAACCTAGCAGCCTTCTAAAGGTTAGATTGCGATGGTCACAGAGCTTTGGCAAATACTTGACGAGACAGAGGGTGGCAATATTGCGGTTTCTTTTGTTTCTAGACAATAGTAACAGCTTAGAGCTTATTTGAAGCGGTTTAGTAGCTTTAGTTATTGAAGTTTACTGCATCAAATATCGTTTGAAGCTAGTGATTAAGTAAAAGTGCTGACTCCTCCAAGTTTGAAGCCTTCGATATATAACGAGCCAGATACCTAGCCAAAGTTTGAAGTAGCTCGGATTATTATAATGTTGTTGCCAAACCGAAGGACGGTGATGTTGTTCCTCGGAGTTAATAGGCACATAGTAGAACAGAGCAATACTTTCACCACATCAAATGAAGACTTTTGGTTACCTAAAAATATGTTTTTATCCCAACAATTCAAAAACAGCTATAGTTTTTTCTTCGCAAACAAGGAACAAAATAGTTTTTTTTTGCCCTAGGGACGAAAAGTGATTTAAATCTGGAATGTGGATATTGTTAGTAAAAGTTCGAATCACAAAAGAAATCAACCACGGGCATTGTATGAACAAGTAACAGGCTGTATGATAAAGAAAGGAGAGCGACAAATTAATAAAAAAAGTTTGTGAAAAAAACAAATCGCGTGAAATTCATTTTCCGCTTTCCTTCGTAAAGGCCGTCACAGACGACGAAGATGCTATAATATTTCATGTTAAGATTAAATATCGCTCTCCATACATTTTTGTAACATAAATTATTTTCGTCACTCGTTCGTCATTTGTTTTGTATGAGTAGCGAAATTGAAATGTGTTCTAAGCTAACATGAAATATTATATCATCTTCATAGTGTGTGACGGCTTTAATTGTTTACTCATTTCGGATTTTACTTAGTTTTATTTTAACTGAGAGTAAGTATCTTCTTCCAATAGTGTTGGCAACACTACGAAAATCTGCAGTTTATGTACCATAGATAATGGATATCTATATACCTAGCTTGGCAGAATGGCTTTATGGCGTTAGCCTGCCCGACTGCCAGACGAAGTTTTACAAAAAAAAAAGAAGAAGAAGCGGGGGAAATTGTTTGGTGTGTTCTAGAATAACTTCTTACCAGCGAAAAATAGAAAAATAAAAGTGTAAACAGTTTAAAACAGGCTATTATTCTAACAATAGTGAGAACGAAATAAACGTTACCTACTATTCTTATTCGTTAGTTAGAGATTGGCGCAGCTCTGTTTATAAGGCAGTTATGAACTTTGAAGAGCGTCGATTGCAAGACCTCGACGCGAAGCGCCTTATCATTAAGACCCGTCCGAAGCCTTTCTATATTTACACGTACAATAAAGACGGTCAACTGCACTGTGCGCCTTGCAGTAGGACCTTTAAAAGTAAATTTGGTTTTGCCAGCCACCTGCGTGCTCGCCACAAGAGCTAGCAAGGTTCGCCATTGACGGACACGTCAAGGAGGACGATATATATATATTATTCGTTAGTTTCACTTACTTATTTATATTCTCATATAGGGTGATAAAAAGTACAGTGTCCACCTCGGGATCAACACTATTTTGAGCTCAAGTGGCGTGCTATGAATGCCTTGAACCGCTCAGGATTTTACTTTAGAATCCCTTGCTCCGCTCAGGATTCTACTTTAGAATCCTTCGCTCCGCTTTGGATTCAAAAAAGCACTCTCGCCTTAAAAATAATTGTTTCCTCCCTTGGTAAACAATCTAGTATTTCCTCGCCAAGCTGATAGTCTAAAACAGCTCGTTTTAAAACTTTTTAATACCTTTCTTATCTCGTAGCTTGGTAAAAAAGGTTTGATTAAGTAGAGAGAGAGAGCTACATCGTCCAAGCAAAACAAGTCTTAAAACGAAAATAGCTTCTGATAGTATTCTGGATATAATTATCACGTCAGCGGGTGCATGAATTCATCCAATCATCTTCCTCAGACATAGGTAGTATTCATATTCATATTATTAAGTATAGCATTCCACAATGTTTCTTTCTTAGATGGTATGGAGTTAACATGATTACAATTGTGGACCCCGTCGGGCACAGCTAAATGTTAAGGTATAATAGAGAGGAAGACAGCACTATTGTATTAATATTAATGGTTGCATGTGTTTAGACCTATTTGCGATAGTGGCGCTCTTAGTTAATAACTATTAAGTACTCTTTTGCTGCGCCGGAGAGACGCCACAATTCGTGAGCTCCACAAGCCGCCAACTGGCAAGACACAGCGTGGGACCGAAGCCGATGGCGTTCTCTAGTTACGGAAACCACAGAAAAGCGAAGGCCCTACTCTTAGGTTCTTTCTTCAGTGACTGAGACCGAGACTCACTTCGGGTCGGTACGCCAACGTAAGAAAAGTATATTAGGATTACATTTTCCCTCCTATGTCATCCAGGAATACGATTGTCCGAAAACATCAGCACGCACGTGTCGCGACTTATGACGGTTACTGTAATCCAGGATAAACGCGTGCGTTTGTTTACATGCTTATTAACGTAGCCGTGACCCAAGGCCATGACTAATACCACAGAATATATAATAATACTATACTAGTATTAGATAATACCTAAAAGTAAGGCTAAGTTGAAATTTGTAGACGTCTATGTATTCTGTGACGTTTTGTGTTTTGCCGACCAAGTTTTACTTTAGTTAGTTAGTACTTAGTTAGTTTAAGTTTTAAACTGAAACGTGCAGAATATTAGCAAGAGCGTCGCCAGCCAATGGCTTAGGGGGAGGGCCAAGTTGATTTATGGAGGATAGGAAAAGTCTGCATTGACGAACTAATAGATATTAGTCTATTAGCAGCAATAATTAAATGCGGAATTATCGGTCAAGTAAGTCAAGTGGACTTAGCACTCGGGCGTATAGTAGATTACAGATTTTAGATGATATAGTAGATTGTTTACCAAGGGAAGAAACAACAATTTTTAAGGCGAGAGTGTTTCTTCATATCCTCATATCATATCCACATTCCAAATTCAAATCACCGCCCGGAGGGAGGACAAGTTATTTTCATCCGTAGGGCAGAATAGAGCTCATTTTGCCCTGTTTGCGAGGAACAAAGTAGTTCTTTTTAAATAGATGTGTTAAAATATATTTTTTTATCGTTGGTTCGTGATCAGCGTGGACCAAAACTGGAGGAAGGAAGCTGACAGAGTCTGAAGTTTTATCATACTAATTAGGAAATGGTGACAAAGAAAAGAAGCTGACCAACAGAAAACCCGCAAGTTTTTGTGCCCAATTGTAGGGCCGGGCTCTTCGTAAAAGTTGTTCATAATTATGAACACAAGGACCTGTTTTCGGCTTAGTGATTAGCCAGAAGACGACCAATGCTGGACGTAGGCCTCCCGCTAAATAGGAGGTGTTGCCATAATCCCTACAGTTGGCAGGCGGCTTGGGAATCGCAGTATACTCACTACCGCGGACACTGCTGCCCGCCGTCCTCCAGTGGTTCTGGATGCAGTTTTAGGACATACCCAGGTTTTTATAATCTTGCCCTGTAAGGACAAATACCACTAAAGGTTGGGTAAGTTTTAATTTCATCGTACTTATTACATGCTGCGAAGTAGGAGTGTCCGGGGTTTTTGAAAAAAATACGTACAAAAGCATCCAGAACCACCGACGACGGGCAGCAGCGTCCTCTTGGTGGTGAGCATTCAGCGATACTCAAGCCGCTTGGCAGGCGTGGGGATTATGGCAACCCCTCCCTTTTAAGGGAGAGGCCTTTTTGAGCAGTGGACGTCTTCTGGCTGATGACGAAAACATAGACACTTGTTTAAAGAAAATTTAAAGTCGTCATTTCAAAGGAGGAAATAATAAAATGTGTAAATCCTGGGATCCCTCTTGCTAGGTTTTAGAAAGGTCTCGTTCACGAGCATAACATCGACGTGGTAGCCTGAATAGGAAACAGGTTACTTTTTGTCCTGGCTAGCATGGAGGCGCTTGTTGCAGTACGTTCTCGACACTAAGCGTTCTAGTAAAAATTACGGCGAACGTGCAAACATTTATGGATTACGTTATATTTTCTGGGCGAATATCCAAATTTTGCTTGTTTTGAAATATTTCCGAGCATTACAGCAAAAAAAAAAACAGCCTTTGTATTAGTATACTACTGTAATTTAAGATATGAAATAAATGAATTCAAAAGTAAACCACAGCGAAAGATATTTACGATAGAAAACTAAAATCAGCTGTCATGAAAACTTTTGATTTGGTGGATTCGCCCTTTCTACAAATCACCGACGTTTGGCAAAGGATTGCTGTAATCCTTTGCCTTGCTAATTTAAAGGTCTATCCAACAAATGTAAATGACTATTTAAAAACCTACTAATATCCCATCTTGAACATCTGCATAGATTCTTAAAACAAGGCACAGTACCCAGTGTTTTCCAGTGTGTCTTTGGACTAAATTATCGACAACGCACTCATCAAGAGGCGATCAATTAATGCAACGATTAAAAATAAAACTTGATTATGCTACTTCCGGACCGCCGCTGGCGCCTGCGAAAAGTTTTGCCTGTGGAACCTCATTGTTACATACTATACATTTTCTCTGGTATCTCTGGGACCTGGGTATGTCCTTAAACTGCATCCAGAACCACCGGAGGACGGGCAGCAGCGTCTTCTCAGTTAACGGTGGTAACCATTCTGCGATCGCCAAGCCGGCTGCCAAGCGTGGGGATTATGGCAACCCTACCTATTACAGGGGAGGCCTTCGTCCAGCAGTGGACGTCTTCTGGCTTATGAGTGAAGTAAATCATCGCGTTAACTTACTTAACTATAACACAAAATACGAACATCGTGTTTACCAGCAAAACTCGTTATCAAGTGTTAATAAATCTCCCAGCGTCGCGTCGTCTCAAGCCAGCGTACCGCTAAATACCTATTACCTCCCTTTAAGGGAGAGCCTTCGTCCAGCAGTGGACGTCTTTCGGATGTTAATGTAAAAAATGTAATACATATTCTCTAAAATCCCAATATATGTATAAAATACCCATAGGTAGTAAGGTTAGTCACCTAGAAGTAAGTAGATGGATGGTAAATAATCAAGTCGGTCGCGGTTCGCGGTCACTGCCAAGGTGGATAGTCTTGAGGAAACCCACTTCTCTTACGCATTATTGTTGATACCTGTGACGTCATTCTTACATTACACAATATTTTTTATTTAAAGTAAATAATAAGAGAATTACGACATATGGAACTGAAACGTTGCCCTTTTGAAGAAACTCAGAGTCACACAACGGGCAATAGAGAGAACTATGCTCGGAGTTACTTTGCGCTATAGGTCCGGAACTAGGATATTCGCCAAAGAACCGAAGTCACCGACATAGCATGGGTTTGCAAGTTGAAGTGGCAAACGGGCAGGCCACATCGCTCGAAGAACTGATAACCGATGGGGAAGAACGGTCCTTGAACCGGAAGATGCAGCGCAGGTAGGCTGGCCTCCTAGTATGGACCGACTGCATAGTAAAAGTCGCGGGCAACCGTTGGATGCAAATAGCAGGTTGTCGTACATACAGTGTAGCGGTGTAAGGGGGAGGCCTTCGTTCAGCAGTCGACGTGTCCGGGCGGATGATGATGAATAAGAGAATTATCTTTACGTCTGTTCTTACGATGCCGTTCTATGGTCATTTGTTAGTGGTACAAGTTTCTTTTTTTATACAAAGGAGTAACAAGACGAGCGAGACGTTCGTCTGGTGGTAAGCATCACGCCTGCCCATAACAGTAGCAGTGCCAGAATTGTGAACACAATCCTGCGCCGCACTGCACTGCGCTCGTCTTTCTTCATGTTCAGTAATTTCTCTAAAGCATTACTGTGCTTCGGGTACCAGCCTACTGCCAGTTATTATTTTTTTGCTTCGTATTGCTTGGGGTTTGAATAACTTGTAAAAGTGTGGTCTTCTCCAGACGGACTCTGCAATAGAGTTCTACCTATCCTATCGTAGTACCTAAACAAGAAATTGAGCTGAGGGCGTCAGCCCGATAGCTTTTTTTAACTAAATAAACGTCTGTAGCGTAATTGAAAATGCATTCGAACTTCCATTAAATAGTATTTGATTTTCAAGCACGACCAATTAGTTAACGGAAACCCCAATCAATTTAAAGTTAGATCAAACCAGCATTCAAATGACACGCATCTATCACCTATTGGCGCTAAAATCCACTGAATTTCCACCAAATTGCAGTTGAGCTGTGAAAAGCCTACAATACGTCACAATCGATGGCCCATTCTCAGTAGTCACCAAATAATAGCTTTCTATTTCAGTCTGATAAACGAAACACAACCTTAACTCCGAGTATTAACTATTACTTAAGCAGATTCGATAGAATTGAACGCTGTCGCGAAGTAGCCAGTTTGACGTGACCCGTCATTACTCCTCGGTTGTGGTAAAGGCGAGGTCAAATAAGATTCGCGACGACACGCGGTGACGCGGTGACGGCAGCGCAGCGTTGAGGGCGATATCTTCATTTCTTATTCGAGACCATTTCTTATGGAACAACAGATTTGTTCACGATTATTATAGGTTATATAGTTATTAGGTACATTTTGCCACATCAAATCTGAAACACAAATTACTTTGGTTTCGATACTAGTAAAAAAAAACGATTAAATGTCGCACAGCGTTAACGTGGTTACTACATTCACGCTGCGTATCTGCTATTTGACGTCACCCTAAAACAAGTTTGCACACGCAAAGGGGCAGGGATCATCGTATATTGGTGTTGGAGAGAAACACATCACACGTCAGCGGAATCGCAATGTTGCTTCCGAACAAAGTGCATCCAGTTAAAGCTCTGGTGTACAATGACGTCATCAATATAGACCGAGCTTTCCGAGCAAGGGATGGAATTGGACGTAGTTGGACACAGTATTGTGCTTTCAGCATTGTACATTGTGTTTTTTTTTCGTTCTGCATAAGGCATAGATTTACTAACCAAGCAGAGAGGATTCCACGCTTTCCCATGTTTTTAATCTTTCAGCACTCCCTATTAAGGGGGAGGTCTTCGTCCAGCAGTGGACGTCTTCCGGCTGTTGATGTGAAGCACATTTTTACTGCAATCAATAATTAAGTAGTTTAAAGTTGAATGAGATAGCAGTTACCCAAATTCGTGCGTGTCAGCTTCGATTTTTGAGGTTTTTTTTAAGTACTCGAAAAGTATCGAAGTTAATAAATTTCAACCGTAGAAAGTTCTCCAAAATACACTACATTTAGTATGTTTTTTTTATTTGATTATGTAATAAGGATTGTAAAACTAAAAAAAAGTTTTTAAATAGTTTTCTTTTACCGAGAGAAATTGTAGGTAAGTACAGCGACGGTGATAATGGAATGGACGGGCCCGGCGCTTGCAAATCGTTCAAAATTAACAAGACAACACAATCAAGCATACCTAGCTGTAAGTATGCATATTACATTTGCCGGAAAATAGAGATAGCGAATCTAATTACTGCATGACAAAAAGAGAACACATGTACATATTTGTCTATTGCTCTCGAATCTCGAACATTCACGAGCATTGACGAAGGATTCCCAGTCTCTCTGTCTCGTAACATTATGATCGCCTCAAAATGGCGATTACCCTAACATATTTTTTGAAATTAATTGCAGTTGTGACAAAATAGTGATTAATGTGTATTTACTTATGGAATGTGATCTCTTTATTGCGAGTATAAGTAGTTTTCTTACACTTGGGGAATGCACACGAAAGCATAATTGGATTTATTTCTATTATTGTATCGTACGGCTCGCATGCCGCAAAGACAGAGTATGACTGACGCGAGTGGATAGCTGGCGCTCAATACATAGTCTTCAAAATCCGTGCGCATATACCCTGTCCATTCATTTTATTATTGTCGCTGGGTAAGTATATATTTCCCCTATGGCCTAGTGGTACAAATTTTCCATATCTCCTTGTATGAACTAGGCCAAAACGTCTTTATCGTGTTTTCAACCATAGAAGTTACTTAGACGGATGTTCGTCTTGAACATAATAATATATTTTGTTGCTTTAAATAAATAGCAAATTGACATAATTTGTTTTTCATTCTGATCTCTTGTTACTGTACTCTTTGTATTTGTTCTATGTTGTTGTAGTGTCTTGAGAGATAAAAATATTTCTTTCTTTTCTTTTCTTTCTTTAAATAAAATTGATATAGCAAGGGGCAACTTTGAGATATAATGGCCTTAATAGTTGATTGCTGGACATCGGCGTAGAGCGAAGAGCAATTGGCTCATATAAATTGGAGGATTTAGCTCTCTCACTCGCCCATATCAAATTATAAGCTGGTCCAGGTGCGACCTTTTCAAAGTTTATAGTGAATGGAAACCAAGAATCGAATTAAATCTTATTTTTGTCGTCAACTAAAAATTTCTTCTCTGGTATTTTTCTATTACTGACTGTTAATCTAAAATACTGTTTTAGCTTTAGTAAAAGAAACGCTGAACATATTTCTTGCTCAGAAGAAAGAAGCACGTCTTTGCAAAGAAATTAATTTACTGCGAACACATTACGAAGTTTAGCGATGTTGTGTTTTTCGTACGTCTGTTCTTTGGGTGTGGTCATACTGTTAGCGATTAGCAAATAAAGCGCCTACTACACTACTAGCGAAATTGACTCAATGAAACGAATGACTACTTGTCTACGAAATCATGTCACTCATGAAGAGGCGAGATTGCGCAATTCGAATCGACTGCTCAAATTCGGCAAATTCATATTGTTAAAAAAATAACATGAATACACAGGGTAAATTACGGTACGCAAATTTTTTGCCCTTAAACTATGATATACTTATTATAATGATGAGTTCTACACACTCTTCAGTATTGTTGAACCTTTTTGTTACACATTGTATAAGTATTCTATCAGCTTATCTAGTTTCCATATTACAAGCTTTGCTTAGTTTGGGACTAGATAGCGCTGTGTGAAAAATGCCCACCGATATTTATTTATTTTATTTTTCTTTAAATCATTAATCCTTTTTTTATATCTTTTATCCGCTTACTCTGCGACCCCTCCTGAACCCCATATTCCCACGAACCTTTTTCGCTAAACGATAATTTTCTTTCTTTTTATTGCTGTTTGCTTTTAGGCGCTATTTTATAGTACCACCCTTCGGCAATTATGCGCCCGCAACCTTTGATTCTATACAAAAAGATATGCTATACTCAAGCCTACTTATCACAGTCATGTATCACAATCTAATACTTCTAGGTTTTATTTATAAAGTAAAGAATATTTTATATGAAGTGTTTCCACACTTTGGGTAGTTCTATATTTATTTGAATTACAAAATGTACAGATGGCGCCATCAACGCTTTAGTTGATACTTATACTTAGCTTAAAAAAATGGTTTGAGAATTATGACGGGTAAGGCAGAGACTTCTGTAGCTTAATTGGCAAAGCAGTTAGGACGGAAACTTAGAGATTGCTCGTGTGCAGGTTCAAGTCTTGTCAGGGGTTATAATTTTCTTACTGTTTAGGTTTTTTTTGTAATTGTTTATTAGCTACACAGACTGCGGGTTTTGTCAACTTTTTTTTAATAAAGTAAACTACACTCAATAAATTTAAGCAAGCTTTACAAAATGAATAAACTAAAAAAACCTAACTAATTATTGCTAGAATTGCGTGTATATACTCCGAGCAGTCCAGCTCCCGCAAGCAGCACCCGTTCACGAGTTGAAGCATGTGCCAGCCATCGCTCTCCTCAACCATATTGGAGTGAAGAGGGCGACCCGACACACGACGCCACCGCAATTTTTAGTGAGCGTGAGTGCTCTATGGGTACACACGCAATACAACAGTCCGATTACTTACTCTATTAATCCGTTTTTTTTCAATTAAAGCAACCACTAGTAGAGCCTGTCTTTGCGTTGACTCTATCAATGTCTCTATCTTTGACTGTATCACTGTTTAAGTTTTAAAATAAAAGGCTTGCGTCATCATGCAAGATGGCAGTCAAGCCTCCTTGCCAGATAAATTTTCCAAGCTTCTTGCTTCATGTTAAACGAATGTGCAGTTCACGCAAGAGCATGCTTTCCTAAACGAAACAGATTCACAAAAAAAACAGGTTACACGTAACAAGTAGATATCTACAATGACCTCCTTTTGGCTTAGTAACAAATCCTACCCCGAACCCTGCATAATGTTTTTTCAGAGTGTTTTAAATACTTACATCTTATTGAATTCAACCCATCTTCGTGCCTGATTTATCAAAGAACGGCAAGCCTTTACCGAGCCTCATCTTACCTTGTAAAATAACATTATCTTTATTTACAGGGACCGCGGCTTTCGGGCCGAAAGGGGCTGTTTTTGTACTGAAACACTTCGGGCCACTTATTGGTTAAAGTATTTTGATCGCAATAAACCTTATAAAGCATCTACAACATTTTGAATATTTTTGTATGAAGTGCTTCCACACTTATAGTATTTCTATGTTTTTAAACCATAAACAGGAAGAAAAATTATGACCTCCGGCAGGACTCGAACCTGCATACGAGCAGTCTCTATGGGTTTCCGTCCCAGCTGGTTTGCCTCTTCGCTATAAGACCGTTTGCCGAAACGACTATCGGGACAATGATCGTCGAGTCAACATCCCACATGGCGGTTATTATTATTATTCATATATTTTGTTACCTTAGAACTCTATCATCTAAAACCGAATTAGAAAAATCTTTTTTTATTTGAAAGGATATTATTCAGATTGGTCTCACAGAAATTTCTTCAAAATCGGTTCGTCGTCGTCAGCCATAAAACGTCCACTGCTGGACGAACTGCTGCCTTTATATAGGGGTGTTGCCATAATCCCCACGCTTGGCAGGCGGCTTGGGGATCGCAGAATGCTCACCACCGTTAGGCAAGAGGACGCTGCTGCCCATCCTCCGGTGAGTCTGGTTGCAGTTTAAGGACATACCCAGGTCCAGTCGGTTCAGAAATCAAAATCGGTACAGTCGTTTGGTTTTTAAATCAAAATAGTTGGATAAAGATGTCATTCAAGTTAAGTCCAATTGAATTTAAAGTCGGTTGAATATTTTTTAAAGTTCTTGTTACGTACTACCTAATAATATGTTTACTTTACATACCACCACGTGGTTAAATAATATGACGTAGTGTTATTTTTGCTTGTTTTCCTTTGTTGTGGGTTGTGGCGTAACATGACGTACTCGTATTACGCAGGGTTTTACAACTACGACGTAAATTTCTTCTTTTACGAATGACTAACCAACAAATTCTTATTTATTTGTATATAATACTTGGTTTTAAGTGAATCAAGGCATTATAACATTAATCTTTGATAGAATAAACAGAGGCTAAAATATTTCGAAGTAATTTAAATGAAGAAGAATTTTCAATCTAAACTGAGGATCTCCTATAAAAAACTTGTTACAAAGGAATTGATCCAAATGTTTGTTAGTTGTCTTTCTGTATTCTTGTTTGCTGGTTTTGTTGGGTATATCTTCGGATTGGAAAGGGGTGACCTAGAGAAGTATGGGCCCTTCCAAAATGCTTTGAACTCCCGAATACTGACATGTAAGTGTCTGCTCCGTAGTTTTTTTTAAGCAGGTTACGAAATATTCTTGAGAACAAATCTCACAACTTTATATAGAGTTCCGAGTACTTAAAATCAAACTCTTCTCATTTTCACAGGTATTCAAGATCGAAATCTGGACTTGGACGTGAGTGGCACCGTCATCTACTTCTTCGACTTCAAAAATAACTTCAACAAAGCTTACTACATCAACGACGCAGCTGAAGGAATCCTCAACATCAAAGACCTGGACAAAACCAGGCAATTCATCATGTTCATCGGAGGTTTCACGTCACACATCAATCATGCAGTCGAGAAGCAAATGAGGGAAGCCTACAAGACTCACCCAAATAGCTACTTGATCATCCCTGATCATTCAATCTACACCAATAATAATGATGGAAACATTAAAGGCTACGAGCGATCAGTCACACACATCCACTACATCGGCAAAGCTTTGGGTCAGATGTGGGCCAATATCAACCTCGGTGGAGTCAGCGCTAAGAACATCCACTGCGTCGGCCACAGTCTTGGAGGACAAATATTAGGCCACGTCGGCTCAACATTTTTCGACATCACTGGTGAAAAGATCTCCAGGGTGACAGCTTTGGACCCTGCTGGGCCTTGTTTTGTGAACAGTGCAGTGGAAGACCAGGTGCGGGCGGGAGTGGCTGAGTACGTGGAGGTGTACCACTGCAATGCTGGAGCTCTAGGGTCTGCAAACATCCTCGGAGATGTCGATTTTATCGTGAACAAGAATGGAGCGTCGCAGCCGAACTGCGGAACCCCGATGGTACCAGTTCTGCTCGGTTCTTCAAAGGCTGCTTCTTGCGCTCATAGGGTCTGCGTAGACCTCTGGACGGCTTCCGTAAAACATTCTGACGTGTTCACGGCCCACAGCTGTGAATCTTACGAAAATTTCAAGGAAGGAAAATGCTTGTCTAATGACAAAACTGTAGCTGGATCAGGAAATCCCGGCAAAGCTAAGGGAATTTATTTCATTTCAACTGCCAAGCATGCTTTAAAAAATCTTATGTAAATTTTAACTTCATTAACAGCACTCACTCTTGAGGGAGATACCTCTTTTCGCTTTGAGATTTACTATTGAACCAGTTCCTATTTTTTTAATAACTACTTTTGCTTTTTTTTGTTATTTATGTAACTACTGACTAATTTAGCCTAATTTTGGGACCTGGGTATGTCCTAAAACTGCATCCACCACCGGGTGCAGTCTTCGGTACCACCGGAGGTCGGGCAGCAGCGTCCTCTCGGTTTACGATGGTGAACATTCTGCAATCCCCAAGCCGTCGGCTAAGCGTGGGGATTATGGCAACACCTACTTATTAAAGAGGAGGCTTTCGTCCAGCAATGGACGTCTCTTGGCTGATAATGTACTACCTAATTTATGATTGTTTAAAGCGTGACTTTTGAGCATTATCTACATTATTTATAAATTTATTATTCTGTTTAATTCGTTTCTATATATTATAATTACTTTTTTACTGATCATATTTAGTTTAATTAGGTCGTTAATTAGATACATACTTTTCATTTAGTCATATTGTTGTT
Organism: Erannis defoliaria; assembly: GCA_905404285.2. Lineage (NCBI taxonomy): Eukaryota > Metazoa > Arthropoda > Insecta > Lepidoptera > Geometridae > Erannis > Erannis defoliaria. Next base: position 17,023,371 of record FR990076.1, on the reverse strand, counting down.
TTAAGTTTTTATTACATTACATTCTAATCTTTTAGTCTGTTCAGTAACGAGTTAAGTACTAATGTTAAATTTACCTCATCATCAGTATTATGTTCCTATTAGTTTTAAGGTTAATTAATTTAAGTTATTACGCAACGATATTTTTTTTTTAAATTATGTAGCTTCACAGACTGCGGGTCCGTGCCTTTTGTAAACTTTTTATTTATTAACTAAATTTTTACACTTAATAACTTAAAAGCTAAAGGCTTCACAAAATGAATATACTTACCAAAGAACCTAACTAAGTATTACTAATTATTGCTAGAATTACGCGTATACTCCGAGCAGTCCAGCTCCTGCAAGCAGCACCCGTTCACGAGTTGACGCATGTGCCAGCCATCGCTCTCCTCGACCATATAGGAGGGAAGAGGGCGACCAGACACACGACGCCGCCGCAAGAAGCTTTTTAGTGAGCGTGAGTGCTCTATGGGTATACACGCAATACCTACAACAGTCCGATTAAGTACTTACTCTATAGAGCCGCTACCGAGCTGTAGAGCCCGTCTTTGCTTTGACTCTATCAATGGTCACTAGCTTATCGTTTGCTTTTTGTTTAGTCGCCTATCCTCGCCGCGCAGGGCCTCCATCACCGCCACGTTCCGATCTTTTTTTAAATTATATTTACACATGTGTTTTTGGTGTTGAGATTTAAATTTACATTATACAATTATAATCCGAATTCAAGTGGTTTATTTAAAAAAATATGCGCGAACCGCATCCGAACCGTATCCTCGTTCCGGATCCGGAACGAGGATATTCGCCAAACATAGCTCGCATACCGATATAGTTCGCAGGGTTTGCAAGCTGAAGTGGCAATGGCATCGCTCGAAGAACTGATAACCGATGGGGAAGGAAGGTTCTTGAGTGGCGACCGCGAACCTGCTTCCCACTAGGTGGACCGACGACATTGTAAAAGTCGCGGGCAACCGGTGGATGCAAATGGCAGGTTGTCGTACAGTGTAGCGGTCTAAGGGGGAGGCCTTCGTTCAGCAGTGGACGTCTCCGGACTGATGATTGTTAAAAAAAAATATAACTAAATAATGTGTTGTGTTAGCCGTTATACAATTTTCGACATCAAAAATAATGTACCGCTTGAGTTGGGTACGTGAAGCGGGCGGTATTTTATAATTTGAATATTAGTCATTATTATTTTAAATGTTTTGAACCTGGACCCACTAAGATAATATAGTTGATTGGAGCGCTACTTTGCGGAAATGCATACGGGGTATGAAGAGATTTAACATCTAATATCTCAGGGTGACGAGCGCAGTGCAGTGCGGCGCAGGATTGTGTTCGCAAGTTCACAATTCAAGCCCTGCTACTGTTAGTGGCATTGTATCTCTAGTGTATTTCCGCTGTACTATAGAAAACACACTAAACACACTAGAAATACATACAATACAGTTCGGTCATTTTAACCAAGTCTTATTGACCGTTCGACATTTTAATTATAATCATTTTGTAGTTTTAAAACATTCGGCATTTAGATTTTATACGTTTCGCCATTAGCCATTTAAATTTTTTGTTCAAATACATATCCGTTAAATTAAAATTGTGATTATAGTTACAGACTTACAGATAGGTAAGTTACAAACTTCTACGAAACATATCAACTCAAAGCTTAAGACTAAAGCTCAAAGCTTAGGACTAAAAGCTTTGATACCTATAGGAGACTTTATTGCCGCGTTTTCCGTCTCCGCAGTCTCTTGCCACAAGACAGCATAGAGTTATTCTTGGTAATCCGGAGACCACAGGTCTCCTCTATCTGATCTTTTGCACATCAATCGAAACTTTTTCTTTTCCAAACTCAACACGTAAAAAGCAATCTCAGTTAAAGTAAAATCACTGAAGTTTTACTGCGGCAAAGCGACCAAGTTGCGATCCTGTCTTATAGCGCATAAATCTCCGACAATTGATCGGAAATGTGCTTAAAGTTAACCCCTTAAGACTAGGATATTCGACAATTCAAGCTCATTTTTTTATGCGATCGATCATTAGTCTAAAGCTGTATCAGGCAGGGTCACATTTAGCGGAGCAAAAATATGGCGGTTACGCAGATTCGTGCGTGTCAAGCTTCGATTTTTCTAGTTTTTCTCAGATTACTTGAAAAGTATAGAAATTAATAATTTTTCAATCAAATATTGTTTCCCAAAATACTATTCTCTTTTAATAAATGATTTTTTAATGTGACTATGTGCTGTAATTAGGACATATAGCCGAAAAAAAAAAAAAAATACAATACAATACAATACAACTTTATTGCACACCAGAATTATAGAACAACTTACAACTAATCAGAGTACATTATTTGGCAGTACAAGAGGCGGCCTTATAACCTTAAGCGATTTCTTCCAGGCAACCTTTCAACCAAAATAGGCACTGTTTCAGTATTTTTTTCCATCGAGGAAAGTATAATTATCCGTGTTTCCAACCAAAGAAATAACTAAGGCGGATCTGTAATATATACAGGGTATTAGTTTGAACACCGTTATCCTACTAGGATATCATTGTACTCATCATTATGAACAACTTTTACTATGGAGCCAACCCTGAACTCACGAAAAAAAACCAGCTGTTCCATACAAAAAGGTTCATCGATCTTGGACAAAATGTATGGAACAGCTGTTTTTTTCGTGATTTCAAGGTTGGCCCCATAGTAAAAATTGTTCATAATGATGAGTACAATGATATCCTAGAAGGATAACGGTGTTCAAACTAACACCCGGTATATTTTTTGGCATTCATTTTGACTATATAACATTGATTCTTCAAAGGGCAGCTTTGGAATATAGAACCCTTAAGTTTACTCTAAAAACTAATATGACCAAGATGTTGCATTGGACTAACATCCCACTATTGGGCATAGGTTTACTTTACCTACATTCGAAAGGCGGTTGGACGTTTCACCAGTCTGGACCTTGAGGGTTGGCCATAAACATACATAGTAGGGACGGGTTGGACGCCATTTTGAAATGCCGCCCATACGACGGGTTGTACGAATTTCATTTCATAATGCAATAAATAAAAGGTGGCGTTTCTTATGACCGGCAAGTCAACAATTAAAGTTATACTAAACTTGCTTTTACACAAAAACTTTTATTTTTAGGTAATAGGTAAGTCGTTTTTAGTTTCGTACAGTTTGCGCTTTTTCTACCACGCCTTACTGGCGCTGCACGTAGTGACCGCAAAATCCGAGAGATGGCGTTGACCTTTTGTCAAAGAGTTAGTCTTACGATTTCTTAACTCAGGCGTATCTAGACATAAAAAATATTGGGGTTGGTGAATTTTCTTCTGAGAACATAATTTATGCGTTAATTCCGAAGAACTAATTAGTAGGTGCGGGCCCAGGATCAGATTTATCTCCATAAAACATTGAGCTAATATAATTATAAATTATAATAATAATTTATAATTAATATATATAGAGACACAAACGTGCAAAAAAAATGTTGCGCCAAAACTCGGCGCACGCTACGACTTGAACTACGACAAGACACAAGCGCTCACATACATTGAACACTATACAAGCGACATAACGTCTAAATTCAAACAATTGGGAGCTATATAATGCACGTATAGGTTTGTACAACGGCACTCGGACGTTGCTGTTTTCACTTAGAGATTGTAACTCTTAGATATTAGCTCAATGACATAAACAGTATAAATCGGACAAAAAATCGATTAAGTGACGCTTATTTGACAGTTATCTGGGGCTTAATTTGGACTCCCGCCCGCTACCGGTCCCTAAACCAAATTCCAATTAGGAAACTTTTTGACGCCCCCCTACTTAATGCCTCCTTAATTAGAGACCGGTTACTGTGCGACGCAGCCAAAGCCGCTAATTACGTTCGAATTAAGAGAAATCATTAAGAATTTTACTTTTGCGTATCCTAATTGAGAATAGAAATGGCTATTTAATAATTTTGAAAGGGAAAATTTGTTTTGATCATTACAAAGACGAAGTTTTTAAGTATTTTGTTTTACATTTTGTGAGTGCGGCAGGCAAAGAGGATACGACAACAATAAACTACCACCGGTAGGTCACCGGTCACCGGTGTGATCACCTATTTTGGTTTTTACGAGCGTTTCACTTACAGTATCCTGCACAGGAACAAAAACATAATAGTAGACTGCGGTCATTACCAGGGGGGTGTCACTCCGCAGTTTATAGGTATGTTCGGCCGGAGCTCCGTCAGGGACGACATTGCAAGGCTGAAGTCAGTGGCCGCCCGCACGCTAGCCTCGTCGCACGTAACTAAAGCATACGTGATAGAAAGAAAGCGGCATATCTATGTGAATATAACGAGCGGAACCCAGCGCTGTGCGAGTTGAATTGCTACTTTATTGCCTAGTAGACAGAGTCCTTATTTATTTCAATGTCTTATTTTTTTTTTATTTTTTTTTAATTCTCAGTTACATTACAATGAAGGTTTCGGTAACTAGCACCTACTAAACCTCGCAGAGGTTTGTCTTAGGGCTAGGCCCTCTGCTAGTAAACAAAAAGCATATAATATAAGTAAACACAATAAAATTATAATTATAAGCATGATTACAATGAATATGTTAATATGCGGAGTGAACTTTCTGTACTGAGTACTATTATTTATTCTGCGACATTACATTAACTCCCGTGTAGCACGCGTCTTAAACGTAGTAGAACCACAATTATATTTTCATCACACTTGCTCGTAAAGTAGATCTTATTACATCGCTTTTAGGCTCATAATCCAAGCTATTATACACGCGTGCTTTTTACTTTACATTACGGCACTTGTACTATAATAGGTATAACCCGGTAAAGTCAAGTTTGTACGTGACTGCAATTAGACGTACGTGTACGAAGCACTCTTAATATAGCCGGGTAATACTTACAGTTTTTTTGTAATACCAACAAAGAGTTCTTATGCCGCTGAAGTAAATGTCAACGTGCGCGCGCATTACTGATTTGGGCGCCATTTTCCGCAAATGTTTGTTGACGTTTTCGCTGTGTGGTTGATTATTATCAAAAAAAAATGTTTTTTCCTCGCAAGTGTGATGAAAACAGTCGTATGGAACTCTTGTGCTATTAGTCATTACGCTCTCGGCTTTCTTATCGCGCTCGCCTGCGGCTCGCGCGCATAATACCGCCTCTAGTGTAATGACCAACATAGCACACTCGTATCATAATGTACTAATCTACAACCATTATAAGTCTACAACTATACAATCATAATTATTGCAGCGCAGCTAATTTGTGCTTTGTTTGTATAGCATAGTGTTGACAATCCAGTGTATTGCTGAGGCGGGTGCAGCCGGCAGGAGCTGCATGTCATCATCGAGCCAAGCGCTACAGTGGAAAATTATCACAATGTCGCATACAATTAGAGTACAAATTAGCTTGTACTGAATATGACATAGTTGTAGTTATAGGTATATATACAATATATACCAATGTAAAACAAAAAGGTTCAAAACTTTGAAGGATATGTATGTACTCGTCATTAGGACCAACTTTTATTATGAAGCCAACCCTGAAATCGTAAAAAAACAGCAGTTTCATACAAATAGTTCATTGACCATGGTCAAAATGTATGGTAAAGCGGTTTTTTTTTATTTCAGGGTTGGCTCCATAGTGAAAGTAGTTTGTTTTGACGTACAGAAAGCCCTTAAACGAATGCTAACTGATTAGCACTAGCCCTGTATATATACGTTTAGACGCGTTTTGTATGGGAGTGAACCTGGTTTATAGATGAGTAAAGCCAAAGCTATCGCGGGAAAGCATTTGTCTACTATACTACACGATTAGGGTCCGCAGGGATACTGCTTTTAGCACTTTAAACTACAAAGGAATTCTGATTGCATTACTGTAGCCAGCCCAGCCAGCCGGCTCCTTTGTTTTGGAATACAATGGCGGATACATGTTTGAAAAATGCATTCTATGCTTCTATGTTTAATTGATCAAAAAAAAAACTGTGCGGAAGCTCATTTTAACGTACTATTTATACTCTGATTCTAGTGCAGCGCTCGTGGAGAGAGAAGCTAAATCCTCCAAGGGTCGTGGCGTAGATTGACTGGGTGGATCTTAACCCGCCACCGGTGACGTGAATTCGACTTACAACTTTAGTGAACCCAGTCTCACGGACCGGTATTTTTAAGCTAAGAGATTTTTGACATTATTCTCAGAACTAGCTGAATTTAATTAATTTGATATTAAAAATATGTGTTTTTAATATTACAAAACATAGGTATTGCATAAATCACAGCAAGCTTTTCTTACTTTTTAAAATAATAAATTAAAGATCTCTAAAATTTACTGTTTTTCACTAAACATTTTAGGGTTATTTACCAAGTGGACCCGAGGGGCTGGCAAACTTTAAAAACTCTTTATATATATGACGGAGGAGGAGTCCTTTCGCCATCATCATCAGCACTCATCGTTGATCCTCTTAGCAGTGGGCGTCGTCGGTGGGTAGTGTCGGATGAAGAAAACAAGCTCGTACAATCAATCAAATTGTAATCTTCACAGGCACAGTACAATAATCAGGTAGGCACAAATAAGTTGTAGGTAGGTACGTATCACAGAACGCGCGATGGTTCAGTCCACCGCACGCGCAGCTCGTCAATGGAAAAGTGAAGTCACCGATCGACGGCGCGCACGTCACCGACTCCATCAAGTGCCACCAGGTGGCGCTGGCGTCCCGGATACGACTCGATTGCGACATATATTTTTTTTAAACTAATTTAACCTTGGATGGTATTATAGCAATAGAAACTTTAATAAACGAAACAAAAAAGTTACCCTATAAAAAAAAAAACAAAAAACATACAAATTATAAAAAGGTATTTTAGAATTTCATGATTTTTATTTGTCTAGCTTCACCATAGATACAAATAAAGTACAGTTACCAAAACGACGCTGAAATTCTTATTTAATAATTGAGTACGAAAAGGGAACTGTTAAATTCCTCTATCGTAGCTGACTACGAAACTCAGCTACCAAAACGGCAACAAAATTCTTGTTTCATATTTGATTACGAAACAATGAAAAATAATTCTTCTTTCGTAGCTGACTACGAAAACTAATTACGAAAACGGACCAAACCTTATATTAATACCATTTTACTACCGTAAACGGTGAGCCCGGCCCGGTCTCACGCACCGGGTTGGTACTAAAACTCCGGAAATTGCGCCTGCGTCGCCGCTGCAAAAGACGCTATCGGTGGGGGGAGTAAAAATAGGCAGCTATTCGAAATCACAACTCCATTCGACGGCGCATTAAAAGTTTCTCGAACCACCCGGTCTCTGAGACATGCACGTCACCGACCGCGGGTTAATGATCACTGATGTTAAGCAACGGACGATGCGGTCAGTCTTCGGATACCCATCCGAAGACTGACCGCATGACCGTGAGTGGCATAAGAAAAATTAGTCACATTGTAATTAGTGTTTATTTTATTCTTCCAAATGATGTATTTATCCATTACCTACATATACTTACGTCCTTGCTTAAACACGCTTTTTAAGTTAACAAACGCCTTTAGCTTCTTAAAAATTTTAGTGCGCGCTGCTTTCTGTGGCTCATATAGCTGGTTTTTTGGTTATGGCAATCTTGGTTCCTTCAACATTTACATTTATTTTACACTCCAATTCATCCCAACAAATACTCAAATAGAGTTGATAAAAATTAATTAAAACGTTTTTAAACTAAAAGAAGGAACCTTCTTTATTTATAAAATTCAGCAATAAAGCCCAAGAATGGAGGAATTTTAAATAATAATTCCAACGCCTCGGTAAATTCTTAAAATATGACCTTCACATTCCGTCTATGAAAGAAAATTCCCACTGCGGCGCCCGTGACCAGGCGCAAATGATCAAAATTAGAGATGAGAAAAGCTTTGAGCCAGATTTATAATTAAATTTGTTTTGTAAAAGTAAGTAATATCACTGGAACAAAAGTAGTGGACCACACTGGCATTGGACACGAAAAGAAGGCGCCGAAGAGACCTATTAATCGACAATGGGTAGAAATTGGTTGATGACAAAGAAAAATGCCTTAAAAAAAACTACAAACACTAAATGTCTCGAAGGAACCACAAAACCACAAGAACCACAACAGTTATACAACATTTATAAAAATTATTAAATATTACCTGTTTTTGAAAACAAACTAGTTATACCTTTTAACCGACTTAAAATAAGGAGGAGCTTCTCAAGTCGGTTTTATGTTTTTTTTTATATTTGTAACTCTGACATTTATAAGCCGATTGGAAAAACTCTTTCTTTACGGTTAATTTGAAAGGAACTTCCAGAATGGTCCCATGGAAATTTTATTAAAATCGGTTTAGTAGTTTGGTTTAAAATCATAATTATAATAACTGAAAAAAAGATGTCATCCATGTATAATCGAAATTGAAAGGTTTTTTTTAAAGTACTGGTTAAATAATATATACTAGTTTAGTTTGTTTTAGGTCGCAAATAACGTGTATCAAAAAGCAAAATAAAGCAGCAGACAAAGTGTAAATAAAAAGTAAAAAAAAGGTTGTCATTTTCACACAGCGCCATCTAGCCCCAAACTAAGCAAACCATGTGCTATGGAAACCAGATAGCTGATAGTATACTTATATAGATTTTTCTGTAGTAAATAATACATTACATAATATACTACATACAACACCCAGGCACAGAATAAATATCTATAATAATTATGTTAGTCACATAAATACTTGTCCTAGGAGGGAACCAAATCCACGCGCTACTGTTTTGAAGGCAGACTACCAACTGAGCTATAAGGCAGTGTATAGAAATACTTGAATAAAATGAATGATTGTACTGTATCGAAAGTTACACTTAAAATCTTTATTGTTTGCGAAAAGTCCAGGTATTTGGCATTTCCATCCAACCCGGACGAAAAAGCCGAAAACTGGCAAACTAGCGCATCTCTATTGAAATAAAGAAATGGGGAAAAAACCCACAATTTATGCGTAGAAGCGTTACTAAGCGTCTGCTCGCAATAAATTCCGAAAGGAGAACGCTTGAAATAATTTAATTTACATTTCATATCATTATGCTTACATAAAGCCCCAACACCGAAAAATATTCAGTCGCGCGAAAAACGTGGCCGCCTGGAAAAAACGTTAAAATAATAAGGAACCAGACGAACCTAATTTGGCATTAAGCGCAATTTTCCCGAGTATAAAATATTACAATTGTATTTCTTTGGCTCGTTAGCAGAAGTGCTTTCACTGTAGAAATGCACTAGGGGGATGGATGCTTTTTAATAGTGTACCTATATTTAGGATTCTTTACCCGAAATCCCCGGTGAATAAATAAAATATAAATAAATTTATAACTCTAAAAGTTAAATATAATATTAATAATAAAATAATAATATAAAATATAAAACAATTCATATAATATAAAAAATCGAGTAATATGTAATTTTCAAGTATGTTTTATTAAAATCAAGTCAAATATGTCACGAAACCACAGTCAGACAGTCAGTCACACGAAATTAGTCATAGTCGAGACCAAATCATGCCCTAGTAAATTTTTGGCGACTTTACTAAGAGCTTCTACGGAGTTTTGAAAACAACACGAAAAGACATGTTTCACCACATTATATCACTTGCCCACACTCGTGCATGTAATTCAACACTCAATGAATTAAAGCACCACCATTTTAAACACAAGGTTAAGAAAATAATAGAATGCAACGACATGATTTTTCCGTGTTCCCGCTAAAACTAAACATTTATGTTTAGGATAAAATAACAAATGTTTCTGGCATTTTTTTTAAATCTAATTCGGCCGGTTAATTACACTCCAGCAAACTGTGTGAGGGTTTTATAGTTTGTTTTGGGGGAAATTTAAAACCAAAATCGCCGAAGCCGAAATAATTCTATGAACTTGTACTCATCAGCCAGAAGACGTCCACTGCTGGACGAAGGCCTCCCCCTTAATAGGGAGGGGTTGCCATAATCCCCACGCTTACCTGCCAAGGCTTCGGGATCGCAGGAGTGTTACCACCGTTAACTAAGAGGACGCTACTGCCCGTCCTCCAGTGGTTCTGGATGCAGTTTTAGGACATACCCAGGTCCTATGAACTTGTAGAAACTATTATATTTTATAAAGTTTCGCTAAGATTGAAAAATACGATCATACGCGACCCCAACAACCATACATGCACCGGATAGATGAAAGCAAATTTTGCCAGTTGTCGCAGTGCAGAGGCTTTGGTTGCTCGGTCAAAATACCAAAAGCGGAACCACGAATATATAAAACAGGTATTATTGAACACGAAACTTTAGCTCTAAGTGCAATAACGCCTTTGCTACACGGTTTTAAAATAACAAACGCCAGTCGTTCGAGCCATTAGGTAAAGTGGTTGCAGAAGGCTTGGAGTCTTGTTTCCGAACTGCAAAATATACGGTACGGTAATCGTTTTCACGTGAATTTTATTTGACAGTTAAAATTAGCGAGCGGAGTCCTAAATGGAAGAACCAGAGAGTAATACCACTCGAATAACCAGTTGTAAGACTGGAAAATAGTAATTAAAGTTAACTGCTAACATATCTTACTAAAGTTAGGGCAGAAATGTTGCAATGCATTCTTGAACAAAAAACCACTAAAGCATAATTTTTGGAGAAGGTAACAATTCGGTTTGATTCACTTTCTTTGTGCGAACTACTGAACAGTGGAATAAATAAAATAAATTAATAATAAATATCGGAGGACATTTTTTTCACACAGCGCCATCTAGCCCCAAACTAAGCAAAGCTTTTAATATGGAAACTAGATAGCTGATAGAAAACTTATATACATTATTTTTTTGTAAATACATACTTATAATACATACTACACCCAGACACAGAACAAACATTTATGTTCGTCACATAAATGTTTGCCCTTGGTGGGGATCGAACCCACGCCCTACAGCTCTGATGGCAGGCACACTACCGCTGAGCTATATGGCAGTCGGAATGCGCTGCCCGAAGGGGTTTTTCCGATAATTATAATCTGGGTGTCTTCAAGTCGCGAGTGAATCGGTTTCTTCTAGGTACTCCATCGTAGGCTGCATCTTCGTTTAACATCAGACGACAAACGAAAGACAAAACAAAAAAAAAAAAAAAAACTATGGCATATTTTTATTTTATCTACTGGAATGACATAGGCTACGGTTTTGGAGTCGTTTTTGGTTTTCTTTGTTTATTTCAAATGCGGACTATTATATTCCTATCCGCAAGTTATTTTTTTTTCTATTTAAATGAAATGTATTACTGTTAACCTTATTTTCCTCTGTGTTGTTAACATACAACTGCCGAGCATCTTGATATGCTCGGCAGAGTCATCAAGGTTAACATTTCTGGTGTGCATTGGTACCAAAATTAGGGTAACTAGAGACTGAGATGGCATACCATTTTTGTTTTAGAATGAGACTAGATAGATACATGTCAGAGCTACTTTCCGCGATAAAATCCGTAACGAGGATATTCGCCAAAGAACCAAAGTCAACGACATAGCTCTCAGAGAATGCAAGTTGAAGTGGCAATAGGCAGACCACATCGCTTGAAGAACTGATAACCGATGGGGAAGAAAGGCGACCACAAACCGGAAGACACAGCCTATATAGGTAGGCCTCCCACAAGGTCTAAGGGGGAAGCCTTCGTTCAGCAGTGGACGTCTCCGGACCGATGATGATGATTATGTGACTAGATATAATTTCAGCCACGGATGTGACTCTAGAATAACGAAAATTCTGGGACTAAGCACAAAAACAAAGATTAAGTATAACATCGCGGTTGGACCACAGAATTAGAATAAGCTTCCATGTTGGGCGATTAAAACTACAAAATCCGAAAGTTACTTTCACAAACTGATTTCTGGTTGACAAACTAACCGCAAACGGTCTAATGCTTATTTTAATTAAATTAAAACGGATTGTTAGTTCGGTGATCCTATCAAAATTTGCTATTTGGCTTGTTAACGAAACCATGTTTAAGCCTTAACTTTCAGTTCCCATTCTGCTATTTGTTCTAACAGAAGTTTTCCAGTTTGTCGAGAGTTCTTTGGTGGAAACTAAGATAAAAACTTTAATATTATGACTTTAACTATACTCGTAGTCTTAGCCTTTGGCTGTATGCATTGAGCTTAAGACTTAAAGTTATGAGACTACATTGCTAGTTGGATATAATATGGCCATAAATAAATAATAGTTCTATTTGGCTTGTAGTAGCAATTGACAGTAAGTGCAAATATATTATTGTGTTACATGGAATGACAGTGCTTTACATTAAGCAAAACTACTAAGAGACAAATTACTAGATAGCTTACATTAAGCAAATTACAAGGCAAGATATATTATGGTGCATTTCCTCGCAGGGTTTTATAATATTTCTGAGTACAATCTGTTGTGGCACTATACTGTAAGCTAGAAGGATACATAACCATCAGAATCATCAGGCAATCTACTTGCTTGTATAGTGGTAAAAGAAATAATGTTGAAAATATAATGTGCATCTTGATATATTTTTTTATCAAGATTGATATTTATGTAACCTAGGTCCATAATTAAAGCATTGTCAAAGAAACTGCTGTAGAATAAATTAACAAGTTTATTTCAAAACTCACTTAAGAACTATCAATTCAACTGCTGATACAACATGTATCAAAAATTAACCAACTAACTTGGCCAAGTTCGTGAAATCGGGCCACGCTTCGTCAGTCTCATTCGCACTTTGGATTTTCTTTTCTATTTTCTCTATTTTGCTATCATTCCGATTATCAATCACATGATCAGTCTTTTCTTCTCTTTTTGTGTCACCGCTATTTAGCTTCTGATACTTCATGATAAGATCTAAAACCTCGTGTTGCATTCGTAAACGGAGATCACTAGTAAAATTTTTCATTGCGTTTCCAACGTATTGCCCGAAGACAAAGTTTTCATTCAAGTCTTTTGTTAAGAACTCTCTTCCAAGCACAGTTAGCACTTGCTTGACTAGATCTACTGCAGTAGAGTTTGGGTGCTGAGGAGTAGTGTTGGTTTGCTTAGGAGACAGTTTCCTGTGTTTCTCGAATTTCGGCCTTGTAGGGGGTGGGCCTATAGCAACTGAGACCACCTCATCGTTTTCCATGTCGTCTTCTTGGAGAGGAGTAAGGTGCCCTGAAGGCTGGAAGGTTAAGTATGTGTTAAAACATATAAATAAAAAACAGCCACAGCAAAAGGTTTATTATTCAGCCCACATTCCTGATAAGCAAGTATGATCCCAGGCCTGTATTAATGAGTTCGTTGGAGTTCACGAAAGTAATTAAAACGAATAAGACTGGCTTTTAGTTAAAAGATAATATAGCCTGAAAACCTGCACATTACCGGAAAAGAAATTCAGTGACTTATAACAATATTATAACTAAAGTAGGGCCTGCATGGTGGATCAGTCATTCGGCAAGGGGAAGGGGAGAGTAGGCCAGCAGTGGCATACTGGATTTACTATTATGGGCAGCGAGCAATCTTAGGACGGTAAATCATGAAGTTCTGATGTACACTCCGAAATATGTCTGATAGCACATTGACATTGATGTTCAAGAATGATTTGACTGATGAGGTACTTTAGTCGTTGACGATTGCTGTCATTTCTCAAACTTGTAGTTTTGTAGTTACTTCTCTAGTGTATTAGGCATTACCTTTTTCCTTACTTCCCTCAACGGTTTCGGCGTGGTCCTCTCGGTCCGTTTCTTCGGTTCAGGGTCGGATACCATCATGTGTCTCTTAGAATGGTGGTGGACGCCGGGCCGCCTCATCTCTCTAGGCTCACGAGTGTCTCTCCTGTCTTCTCTCCAAGCGCCCTGTAGATATAAGCTTAATTGTTACTGTCGCTTACCATTATGACGTGAGTTGGGGGCAACCACGAGTCGGTGGCCATGAGAAAAACTTCGTATAACGTCTCGCGTTTCTGTCAAAAGAATTTTATTAATGAGAAGAATTCTGAGCATTTATTGGTTCTCATGAGGATAGTCTTATTCTATATATTCTGATCTATTAGTTTAGAACTGTCAACTAAAACCGTCAGAATCGACCACAACGTCTAATTAATCTTTCATTACTTGTAGTTTTAATATAATATACAGGGTTAAGCGAAAAAGTATCACTAAGTCACAAGGAGGTAATTTTACTCATAACTGTGAACAGCTTTTACTATGGGAGCAACCCTGAATTTGGGAAAAAACAGCTGTTCCAAACATTCTGTCGAGAGTGAAAACATTTTCTATAGAACAGCTGGTTTTGCGCGAGTTCGGGTTGTTCAGTGGTCACTTTATAAAAACTTGTTAACTCCATTGCTGTTAACGCACTGAGTACGATGATCTCCTTTTTTAAGAGATACCTACCATGCATAATCCTAATATATAAATAAATAAAGCAAAAAAATAATAATAATATATTACCTTCAAAATTACAACTTAAAAATCATTTAGTCATAATAAAATTATCCTTGTCTACTGAACGAACGGGTATGTCCTAAAGCTGCATCCTGAACGGGCAGCAGCGTCTCTTATCGGTGGTGACTATTCTGCGATCCCCAAGCCGCCTGCCAAGCGTGGGGATTATGCAAACCCCTACTGTTAAGAGGGAGGCCTTCGTCCAACAGTGGACGTTTTCTGGCTGTTGATACTGAACAAATGAGGTTTTAGAAAAGTCTGGATAGCTTTTTTTACAATGTAAGACGTGAATACATTCTTTCTCTGATTAAGTTGCTCGTGCGTGCATAAATGATAATCTAATCAGCTAAGCAAGCGAGACAACTGTTTCAATTTGAACCTTACAGTTTAAGGTACCCCGCGACTTCGTCCGCGTACGGAAGAAATTCGGCCCGCTCACAAAATTAACCACTTTAAATCACCCCGGGCAATTTTTTTCGAAAAATCCTTTCTTAGTACACCCCTACGCATACGCCCTCCAAATTTCAAGTCTGTACGACCAGCGGCTTAGGCTGTGCGTTGTCTGTCAGTCATTAAATTAGTCAGTCAGCCAGACAGATATTTTTATAGTATTAGATAGGTACACATCATCATCATCATTTATTATTAATTTATGACGAACCTCCTAAAATACCTCTATTTAATAGGCATCTTATTGTTAAATGAAGTCGTCTTCCTCTCTTCTACTATTGCTGCGCCCGACAGGGTCCATATGAAACTTCTTTTTGACAATATCTGTGTACACTATGGAAGCAATAAATATCTGAATCTGAATCTGACACATAAAAACTTACTGAAATAACAGGGGTCAACACCAACAGCAGCACTACCCACGACCTCCCGGATCCGTCCATGGTTCACCACTAACTCTCGTCAGATACTACTTTAGCACTAACAGTTTATTTACAAAACATAGAGTAAACACATCTGAAACAATGCTGCTTCATCGTAGAATGAGTGGGAAAATTCTTTTGTTGTCGATGCCACTCATCGCTATTAGTACTAATATTAACATTGCTAGAGCTATTGTGTTGTTTTTTTTTCTCTTGAGAGGACTTTTTTTATTATGAAAACTGACGTGGTTTTGACACATTTTTGTTTTATTTATACGGGAACTCACCTTTAACTAAATCGGATACTCCAACTATAGTTTCGATCACATCCGGTGACCTTTTTCAACCGACTTAAAAAAAGGAGGTTCTCAATTCGTCTGTTTTTTTTAAATGTATGTTACGCGATTACTCCGTCAATTATGAACGATTATTTTTCTATTCTTTTCGATATTGATGATTATTTTTTGGTTAGTAGGTGATACTTCAAAGGTGGTCCCATATAAATTTTATCGAAATCGGTTCGTAGTTTGGTTTTTAAATCAAAATTAGAAATAGAAATAGTTTATTACCAAATAGAGTACAATTTTTATTTAAAATATGTACAGACTTAAAAATCCAGTTTTAACAAATGATAATTAACGGTGAGCCCCAAACTAGGCGCGAGGCCTGTATCTTGGGGCTCACTTACTACTTACAATTACTAGAAAATACAATACAATACAATACAACTTTATTGCACACCAGAAAAAATAAGTAAAAAATAAATAAAAAAGAAAAGAAAAGTAAAAAAGAAAATAAAGAAATATAAGTTGAAATCGGCTGTATTTAGCGTATTATTATTCAAAGAGTGAAAATAGAGTACGACGCGCGTGCAGCTGCTTCCTGCTTAGCAAAAAATAAGTAAAAAATCAAAAAAAACAACACTACTATAGGTTCTGCTTATATACCCTGTGCAATCCAGCTCCCGCAAGCAGCGTCATTCACGAGTTGACGCATGTACCAACCATCGCTCTCCTCGACCATATTGGAGGGATGAGGGCGACCCGACACATGACGCTGCCGCAAGAAGAAGCTTTTTAGTGAGCGTGTGTTGCTCCGGGTATACATGCAAAACTCTTACTAATGAGAGGATTATGGTTTCACACTTTACCAGTTACCAGCATTTAAAATTATCTATTTATCATGGAACTATTCATAAGATTATGTAGAGTTTTCATAAGATTATGTAGAGTTTTCCAAACATCTGCCATATTTTACCAAAAAAAAGAAAAAAATACAAAACAATTTTATGAACCGTTTTTTTTATATTTAATTAGCATTTATTATTATAAAATACCTGGGTATTTCCTTAAACTGCAACCAGACCCACCGGAGGACGGGCAGCAGCGTCCTTTTGGTAAGCCGCCTGCCAAGCGTGGGGATTATGGCAACACCCTTTTATTAAGGGGGAGGCCTTCGTCCAGCAGTGGACGTTATAAGGCTGACGACGATTATAAAATATTAAGGGTAAAAATAAAGGTTAAGTACATGTTAATTTTGTAGTATAAATACTATGTACTATAAGCAAATATACTATCTACATTTGGAAAAACTTTAACCCTAAAAATCTTGAACACGGAATTCACAGTACCTACACCGTCCCCGGCTTTGTATTTGGCGTGTCAAATTAATTTCAAGGGTAAGTTTTACATCCTAGCGAAACGAGAAACTGGTTGAAAAATCCACGCGATACAACTACTATAAATTATTGAATATTTTATATGAAGCGTTTCAACGCTGGGTATTTCTGTGTTTTCAATGCATAGACAGTAAGAAAAATGATGATCTCTGGCAGGACTTGAACCAGCATACGAGCAATCCCTGGGGTTCCGTCCCAACTGTTTTGTCAATTATGCTACATAAGTCTCTGCCTTCACTCATAAATCTAAAACTGTATAAAATATGCTAATCAACTAAAGCGTCGATGGCGCCATCTATATTTTTTGTGACACAAATACTAAAACAGATACATATTAAAATGTATATAAATTACAATGAAATCCGTACACGAAACGCTACAGTTTAAACCAGACATCTGTTCAGAATGTAAAACCGTCAAACGTTAATGGAATTTATACTGAACCCGTAAAACTTTTAAGTAGGGTCGTTTATATTCACACCAAATTGTGACAGGACCAGATAACTTGAGCCCTGGCCCTTATTCACGTGTAGAAGGATTTAACGAATTCTGATACATTCCGAGTAGGAAAGTACACAGGAAAGGGCCCTAAGTGTTCCAAGCTGCATAAATTATGAATCAATAGTCGAAAATCTGCCGAAAAGCACCTAAAGGTGTGTTTCGACAGCCTCATTTGAGACCTAATTGCCATTCCAGACTAACGGCCTTACTTAAAAAAACTTTTCAACCGTTAGTCACTGCTTAAGATGATCTGCCATCTTCTCTCTGACGTGAAATTGCACGTGCTAGAAAAGGACAGAGAAGTTTAAGCAGAGACTAAGAGAATCGAGATTATTTTAGGTAAGGCCGTAGGTGTGCTTATTGCCTTCAAACAAACCGTGGCTTACCTCAGGTGAGCTGGTCAAACACTAGGTAGCCTTTTAAGAGTAAAAAGAAAAAGGATTCTATGATAAATCAAATAAAATCTAGCATGTACTAAACTTCCAGAGTTGGGTTAGTTGGGTTGGGTTTTTAAGTTGATACCAAAGCTCGCGTGTTTTTCAACCGACTTCAAAAAAGGAGGTTCTCAATTCGACTGCATGATTTTTTTAATGTAAGTTTTGCGATTACTCCGCCAATTATGAATAGATTTTGATGATTCTTTTTTTGTTTGGTAGGTGATTCTTCAGAGGTGGTCCCATATACATTTTATATCGGTCCAGTAGTTTGGATTTTAAATCTAAATTACTGGAATAAATCAAAATATCTGGAAAATATGAAGATGTCATCCAGGTACCTAGTCAAAATAGATAGATAAATTAATTCTTTATTGCTCACACCAAAGAAACATACATACAAAGAATTAAAAAAATTAAATACTAGTGCACAAATGGCGGCCTTATCGCTAAAAGCGATCTCTTCCAGGCAATCTTAGAAAATAAAAGAAAAAAAATAATAATATAGAAAATAGAAATCTGTTGTATTTTTTTTAAATCGTATTATTGGAAAATACTACTTTTCAATTCTTATTTTCAAAACGACTGCTTTGCTGAGCAGGTTAGCTATTATAATGCTATGTTAATTTTGGTTGAAAGTTTAGCCTTAGTCTAACCTATTTCAGAGTTTTGGCAGATGTGGAAAGAAGGGCAGCATCGCTCACCTTCACCTTCGATTAGAAAGAGAGAAAGCTAAATCCTCAAAGGGCGAGGCGGGTCTGGTTAGACTGGTCTCATCATACGTGTACCACGTTCTACCAAGTTTTACAAGTCGAAAACAAGCTCTTTCCACATTTAATTAGATTCTACATTTAATTGAAAATATGGGGCATTAAATACGCTAATAAATGGTTTGTACATGTGTAATGGTAGCATGTAAAGTGGAGCATAGATAATACTTGTGAAGTTTAATGGAAAACTTTTTTTTTTTGATACAACAGTTTTTATAGCCCGTTTCACAACATAAACACGGTTAATATTCCGTAATTATGATCATATATCAGCAAATATAAGACATTTATAATAATACACAGACTTAGGAAGTAGGGAAAATACATGATTAATATAATATACAACTAATAAATACACATTCATGCGCGTAAATAAAAAAAAACCCACCATTTTTTTACAGTAACACTCCGAAACAACACAAATTTTAGAAAATAATACAATGAGGTGACATGTTTTTTTTGCGTTCCCGCCAAAACGCTTCGAAATTTAAATTCATTTTTCAGTTTTTTTTTTTTATAAATATTTGTTTTTTTTCTGCCAGTACACAATACGCGGCACGTATTGGGAGTAAACTCCCCAACTTGAGTTTAAACTTATGTAAGAAGGCGTGTGGATAAGGGTGCTAACGAGAGAGGGAACTTTCAGCGATAACGATACATTGCGTTGGAAGACAATTTCTGCAAATTGGTATTTCTGTTTGTATACTTCGAACCTACTTTGAATGTAAGAGATTGTATTGTTTAAAGTCACGTACTAATTCTGTTACAATTGTATTACAAACAACGAGCCAGCTTGTTTTTGGACATAATCAAGCTAGAGCTAAAGGAATAATTTTCTTCAATACTCGTACTAGGAAAATTTTACTGCACATGATTTGATTTGAAATTGAAACATGAAAAATATACCAAAAATTTAAAATATTAGCATTAGTACAATTACAAAAAAAAACTGAGTACGCTCATAACCTAGTTGATGAAGCGAACGTAGCGAACGAAACGCAGCAACTGGCAAAATTTTGCTTTCATCTGTCCGTATGACTGGATATTGCGTAATATCTTCTCGTCCAAACTCCCTCAGTGTTCTGAAGACAAGGGTCTACGACCAGTGTGTGTTGCCAGTGATGACATATGGAACTGAAAGGTGGTCTTTAACTGCTGGACTTTTGGAGAAACTCAGAGTCACGCAACGGGCAATGGAGAGAGCTATGCTCGGAGTTACTTTACGCGATAGAATCCGGAACGAGGATATTCGCCAAAGAACCAAAGAACGGCATAGCTCGCAAGGTTTGCAAGTTGAAGTGGCAATGGGCAGGCCACATCGCTCGAAGAACTGACAACCGATGGGGAAGAAAGGTTCTTGAGTGGCGACCGCGAACCGGAAGACGCAGCGTAGGGAGGCCTCCCACTAGGTGGACCGACGACATTGTAAAAGTCGCGGGCAACCGGTGGAAGCAAATGGCAGGTTGTCGTATAGTGTGGCGGTCTAAGGGGGAGGCCTTCATTCAGCAGTGGACGTCTCCGGGCTGATGATGATGACTGGATATGTAGGCCTGGATGGAAAAGTCCTTAAACTGCGTCTAGAACACCGTAGGCAGCAGCGCTTTATCGGTCAACGGTGGTAGTGGTTGTCGCAGAATGCTCTTCTGCCACAACCACCGTCTTAAGACTGCGCTCATCTATGTTTCAAGCACATTTTTTACTGCGAGCAATAATTATTCTAAAGCTGAATGAGATAGGGCCACATTTAGCGGAGCAAAAATATGGCAGTAACGCAGATTCGTACGTGTCAAAATTCGATGTTCGTTTTTTTATACCCGTTTTCAATTTATTACAAGCATAATATTTAAAAAAAAAACAAAACTAAGAGCTACAAATCGTGACAAACTATATTATTTATAAGTTAGTAAATTTTCGTGCTAAATTTGTAAAAAAATAATGATTAAAACTGTTGTAATGTGTAAAAATAGACGTGATTTGTAATTTTTTTTTCTTCTTATCTAATTTTTTTTGAAATATTACAAAAGTGCTACATCACTTCTCTCATCTTATAGATACAAATATTTTATTTGGGAAAACACAAACTCCTAAAAACCGTCAAAAAACTGCTATAAATTAAATTAAATGATATAAAATATATATATATATATATATTTATTTATTTATTTTTATTATTATTGCTATGACTGCACGTGATTTTTTTAAACAGGCCCCTTAAGGCCGGCCGCACATCATAAGAAAAGCCGGACAGTCGCGCCGGAAGGCGCTCCGTGCATACATTTTCTATTTGCTCGCAGCCATATAACGGCCGATTGGCTCCACATGATATGGAAGTTTGAGCTCGAATTACTAGTCTTTACTATGGTATGGGACCTGGGTATGTCCTTAAACTGCAATCAGACCCACCTGAGGACGGGCAGCAGCATCCTCTTGGTTAACGGTGGTGAGCATTCTGCGATCCCCAAGCCACCTGCCAAGCGTGGGGATTATGGCAACACCTCTCTATTAAGGGGGAGGCCTTCGTCCAGCATTGGACGTTTTATGGCTGACGACGACGACGACTATGGTATGCCATGGATTACAGTTGTTTATCTTTATCATGTATTTTTTAGCATCAAGAGAGCATCTAGTTCGTCACAATCATTACTAGCTAGTAATAATTACTAAAATAACCACAAAGGAAAGAATTTCTCATTGTCACTAATTAAACAAAAATACTTACAGAGAAATTAATTTATAAAATCCTTTTGTATTTCTGTTCAGAATAAATGTCCCATTTCTAATTAAGCCGCAATATAATTAGGTACAATAGGTACGAGAAGTATTATTTGACCTAAAAATAAGGTGACCGACTCGTCTGACAAATTAGAAAATAAAGACAACAAATAGAATAAAGGCATTAGCACACTCGACACATTTACCAAACATATTTGTTTTTAAGTTTGACAAATTAGAACAAACTTTTATTCGATTCAATACCATTTATTGAAGCCAAATTCCTTTTTAATGATGTATCACTAAGTAGTCGAACAGCCTTTTCAACCGACTTAAAAAAGGAGGTTTTCAATTCGACTGTATGTTTTTTTTTACGCGATTACTCTGCCATTTATGAACTGATTTAGATGATTATTTTTTGTTTGGTAGGTAATACTTCAGAGGTAGTTCTATATACATTTTATCGAAAACGGTTCAGTAGTTTGATTTTTAAATCAAAATTACTAGAAAATATGAAGATGTCATCTAGGTATTCAAGTTGAAGTGATTGTATTTTTTTTTCAAAAGCGTATGATCTTAACAGTATATCTCAGATGATTTAATATCATCTGGGTCATAGGGGTCATAACAAGTCATATTCTTATCATGGGAGCATATCAAATAACTAGAGGTTGCCCGCGACTTCGTCCGCTAGCAATTTTTTACGCCCCAAAACTCTCCCAACTCTCCCGACTCTACAGACTCTACCAACTCCCCCCCACTATTAAATCTATGTACTTATAAATGGGGATCCGTACTGCGATTTTTTCCCACTAGGTGGCGCATAGTCGATGCGGCTATTTTGTTGTTTTTGTTTTGTTTTTGCAGAGAACATTTTAAAGACTCGGATTACCAGTGAAAATCTGCTTAGACTGGGTTACAGCAATCATTTGCCTTGCTATTTAAAGCTCTGTCCAACATAAAATGTAAACAACTATCTAACCTACAAATCTATAATTAGATATATATATATATTATTTTATTAGATTTAGATATTATTTTTATTTATCTATATATTAGAGTTTCTATCTATCTATCTATTATCCGACCCTCAACAGCTGATAAATATTCTTAAAACAAGGCACAAAACCCAGTATTTTTCTTGGGCTAGATTATCGACATACGCTCTCATCAAGATTAGAATAGAGGTAGATTTATGCAACGCTTGATTATGCCACATCCGGACCGCCGTAGGCGCCACCTGCAAAAAATGTTGCCTGTAGAACCTCATTAAAACCACAAAAATATTTTTTAATACACCACAATAACGCAAGAATCAGTTTTCACCATCTAATTCTAAAGTCCAAATTGGTTTCGAGTGTGAAAAGGTCCTAACTGAAATACAATTAGGCTTAGTCTAGACAGCAAAACAAGTACAAAGCTTAGTGATTGATTTAGTCAATTGTTTAAAATGAATTACGCAATTTTCATGCTTATTTCGTTTCAGTTGAAAACAATTGTTTTAGTTATTTGTCTTTCTAAACTTTAGAAATCATCTATCTCAGTCCATGATCATCTACTTAAAATCCACATTAATTCTACATTAATTCATTCATTCATTTCATTCAATCTACATTCATTCCGGTTATCCCTTGCGTACGTAGTTTTTTAAGCAATCTTAATTAAATACCTGTTATACTTTGATGAAATATAGGGTAGACCCAGATCGCCGCCTAAAATGGCACCGTCAAAACAAGGCAAAAATAGCGTAATATGCCTTGTTTTGCTCTCAGCCGCGTGTGCGTGCTACGTTGCCGAATGTTTTATACACTCAACAATGTTTTAAGGTTCGATATTAAAGTAAAACATTATCCGCTTGTGGACTTTTTTATATAAGCTGGAAAGGTATTATCGCATACGTAGCCTTATTAGCAATCTTCCTTACTTAAATATCTTGCTTCACTATTTTACGTAAAAGATAATTACGCTTGGTTAGTGTAGCAAAGATAATAATAGTACATTATGATACAAGTGTGCTATGTTGGTCATTACACTAGAGGCGGTATTATGCGCGCGAGCCGCAGGTGAAGGCGATAAGGAAGCCGAGAGCGTAATGACTAACATAGCACAAGAGTTCCATACGACTGTTTTCATCATACTTGCGAGGAAAAAACAAACTATTTTTGATAATAATCAACCACACAGCGAAAACGTCAACAAACAGTTGCGGAAAATGGCGCCCAAACCAGCAATGCGCGCGCAGGTTGACATTTACTTCAGCGGCATAAGAACTCTTTGTTGGTATTACAAAAAAACTGTAAGTATTACCCGGATATATTAAGAGTGCTTCGTATGCATACGTCTAATTGCAGTCACGTACAAATTTGACTTTACCGGGTTATACCTATTATAGCACGAGTGCCGTAATGTAAAGTAAAAAGCACGCGTGCGTAATAGCTTGGATTATGAGCCTAAAACCGATGTAATAAGATCCACTTTACGAGCAAGTGTGATGAAAAATACTATTTTAGTAGATCTCTTGTTTGCATGACGAATCCTAATGCTAGGGCTTCACCTGCGTGTAATGCCATTATTTAGCGTGGTATTTGATACAGTACGCAGATATGGCCGGGTGATAGCGCGCTAATATGTTAGAGGCATTATTAAAGTCGTTAGACATTAGGCGTTAATCGATGTCAAATGATAGTGTGGCTACCCATGTAGCGCATTGTTTAATGCGTCAGTTATTGCACATGAATTATTCTGATAATTGGACGTAAAGCGTCAGGTAGGTGAAGCTCCAGCATTAGAGCATAGAGAATCCACAATGGTTATGCGAAGTGGTAGTCCTAAGAAGAATTAATAACTGAAAGAAAGTCATTGTGTAGGTATAACTTCTACAATGAGTCAATCCTAATTGCAGAAAATCTGCTGTTTCATAGAAAAAAGTTTTTTGACTCTAGATTTATGGAACAAAAATGGATGGATGTCGGTGGACAAAAATAAATAAATATCGGTGGACATTTTTCACACAGCGCCATCTAGCCCCAAACGAAGGCAAAGCTTGTTTACGGAAACTAGATCGCTGAATACAGAAACTAGATCGCTGAGATAGAATACTTATATACCTACACAACTATTTTTGTAAATACATATTATTTATAATACATACTATACTATACTTCTATATTTGTCACATAAACGTTTTCCCTGGGTGGGGATCGAACCCACGCCCTACAGCTCTGAAGGCAGACATGCTACCATCTGAGCTATAAGGCAGTTTTTCGCAATTTCGGCGTTGGTCCTATCGCAAATGTTGTTCACAATAATGAGTACACGGCCTCCTTTGAGCTTAGTACTACTGTTTCGCGTAACCTTGTAGAGTCACTATGTCTATGAGATTTTCTATGCATGTCCAAACTTGATGGATTACTTATCTGCTAAGTGCTATCATAGTAGATATTGTGTTCTAATTTACCGATCTTTCGGCGAGATTAATACTGATCGATGGACATGATGACATTATCTATAGGCTATTAATGTACCTAAAAGTGCTGGAAAAACAAGCCCAAGAGTTTCGAAGCAAATCTCTTTGATATCTCGTGGGGTCAGATTTGAGCATTTTATTCGACTGACAAATCTCACACACATCAGCCGAAAGACGTCCACTGCTGGACGAAGGCCTCCCCCTTACTAGGGAGGGGTTGCCATAATCCCCACGCTTGGCAGGCGGCTTGGGGATCGCAGAATGCTTACCACCATTAACTAAGAGGAAGCTGCTGCCAGCCCTCTGGTGGTTCTGGATGCAGATTTAGGACATACCCAGGTCCCAGGTCCCACAACAAATCTGACAATTGATTGTTTATGACTTATTCTGGCATACTTATTTTTAATAGTTGAACTAAATTTACACTAAATTCAATATCAATCACTATTTCATACACAACATATAAAATAACGAATCAACAAATCTTTATCTTATTCGTCCTTAGACTTGGGCCCGGAATGCTCATATGCATCCTTGTCCAATTATGCATTATTGGCAGTCCAGACACATCCTCCAGGCAAGAAGCAACGTACACACTGTGTACGTTCGCTTTTATACGCCGCGCCCCGCCGGTCCGAGCGTTACTGTTACTACCTACTACACACTAATGCTCGGGCCGGCGCCCTATCAACCAGTTGCCGGTTTTTTACGAACACAAAAACGCTCGCAGTGCTCGTCCTAACTATTCGCGTTACATTACACGTTACAAAAATCTAAGCTCAAGAGGATTAAGTTAAAATGACAGATTTACTAACAAAAGAGAGCTTACTCCTGATAATTCAAACTGATACCAAAGGTTGATGAAGTCATCTGCCAGAAAGCCAAAGAAAATATTATCGTTTGATAATAATCATGGTTATACTGACCTATATCAGAAAATCAGAAATGTTAACTGTCATGGCCATTTTCTCACTCCCATATCTAGGGAGGGGAAAATGTACAATATAGCCCAACACTATTCCCTTATTTCGATGATGATTGTCAACCACTGAAAAGAGAAGTGAATAGAACGGAAATGTGACGGGCCGCGCTAGCCGGCATTAAGTGTATATGCGCTTAATGACAATTCTACTAATAATATACATGTCATTTTTTTAAACTGAGAATACTCAAAAAGACAATATAAATAGAGGCGTAGGAATACAAACCACATTGCATCGTAATTAGATCAATTTTAATCTGTTGCAAATTGGCATTTTGAGTGTTTTACTTCTAATGCTCGACCAATGATTGGCATTTTTTCGTCGTAGCGACTAAACAATAATTATGTGTGAAACTGGCGATAGCGATTTTCATACAATGGGAAGTTTTCTGACAGCTGTCAAAACGTAGTTCTACAGCCAAAGGATAGACGGCGCTGGCGAGATATGGCCCACTTTTTTCCGCATTTTTCTTGTGAAAAAGCAGTTCACTTACCTTCACTGCTTCACCTCACAGTTCACGTTCGTTGGTGAAGTGCTTTTCCAAATTTTCTTGTATCTTTTTGTTGAAATTCTGATAAATTATTATTGTTACGTATGTAAATATTTTTTGTTTATAGTATTGTTATTTTTATTGATAGTGATTAATTAATCAATTGGCTAGGCGCACTTACTAAATTTGCGTGGAATAACGAAAGCTTAAGAAATACTATGGGCAAGTTTTGTTATACAAACAATAACCACAAAAAATGCGTGACATATCTGATATAAATGAAATAAGGTTACTTTTTATTTTTTGACCTGATTGATGAAGCAAAGTAAAAACTTTGCTTCATTCGTTCAAAATCTTCAGAACCACAGACAAGATAGTGAAACTGTTCAGGGCTATGTCTCTTCATTGCTATCGAACGGATTTTAATGAACAATTTTTTTTTATTGGCTGTCAGAAAATCGCCCGTTGCTTTACAACATTGTTTTGACAGCCGTTCTATCTAAGAAGTAAGGCTTTCGCTTTTCTGTGTTGTCAACAGTCATGTTCGATTATTTAAATTATTTTGAAAACCATTCACCAGTGATGTCCCTTCCCATATGAATAAATAACAGCTAATAAAGTACATTCGTGTGTAAAAACTCAATCTATCCAAGTCTTCCCCGAGGTACATTACATTTGGTTTAAAGCCACAAAACTCTCGTATCCTACCGTTCGAAGAGAAAACGACGTAGATGCAAACGCAAATTTTATCAGATTGATTAGTTGTGGCCCTTGGTTTTCTGTTTTTCTTCATATTTCGTGGGATACACGTGTTCTATGTATGTCGCTGTGAGGCACACTATCTGAAGAAATGTACCATTTTGTTAAGATTAATACAATAACATAACTTCTTTTTTTGAATCAGGTTAAAATTAGATACAGAGATACTATTCGCATGCTAGTTTCTACTTGGTCGGGAACTCTACCCATTGTTTTCATATATTAAGTTATTGTAGTTGTAATCTGTAGGTTTCCGAGTAGCTATTAAAGTTTTCATTTTATTACTTTTATGTCACGTCACGTCATCAGCCATAAAACGTCCACTGCTGGACGAAGGCCTCCCCCTTTATAGAGGGGTGTTGCCATAATTCCCACGCTTGGCAGGCGGCTTGCGGATCGCAGAATGCTCACCACCGTTAACCAAGAGGACGCTGCTGCCCGTCCTCCGGTGGGTCTGGTTGCAGTTTAAAGACATACCCAGGTCCTTAAGCCAGTACCCAGGTACTTTAAAGTACGTGAGGTCAAATTATTTTTAATTATACACGGTGTTTTTAGGACCTGGGTATGTCCTAAAACTGCATCCCGTACCACCGGAGGACGGGCAGCAGCGTCCTCTCGGTTAACGGTGGTGAACATTCTGCGTTCCCCAAGCCTCCTGCCAAGCGTGGGGATTATGACAACCCCTCGCTATTAAGCGAGAGGCCTTCGTCCAGCAGTGGACATCTCCTGGCTGATACTGAAACGGTATTTTTAATTTTATGTAACTAATATGGTAGACACTAATTACATTAGCTAATCACATTGTTTAGTATGTAAAATAAGTCGTAGTTCCTTGAATTATTTTTTTACTATTTATTTGTAAAAAAACTCAAAATGCACTTTCGGTGCTTTTCTCTTCAACAACAGCGTAACTGGTTCCTAGTGACCTCAAAGCCTATATGAAAACACCAGTGGAAGCTGAACCCTCGACCCTTTAATTTCTTCCAGTTTTACGAGGAAATAATGCATGTTGAAGAACTGTCAGAGACCAGGCTTAGCTGGTCGGTTTTTGTAGTCGGAATGTTGACGCGAGAGCTACATTAGTCTGGAATGTGCTTTTAACCGACTTCAAAAAGGAGGAAGCTTAATTACTTTAAAAAATCGTCAAGTGTACGTTATAATTTACTAGCTGCGCCCCGCGATTTTACCCACGATTTTTGGGATAAAAAGTAGCCTATGTTTTATTCGAAGGTATATGCTATATACCTATATACCAATAAGCTATATACCGTTTCAGAATGAAGGAGTAACAAACAGTTTGTCGGTGTATGTTTGTACACACCGACAAACATTCTAATTTATTATAATTCATCATCATCTTCAGCCAGAAGACGTCCACTACTGAACGCAGGACTCCTCCTTGGACCACCACACTGTACGACAACCTGACTTTTGCATCCACTGTTTTTCCACGATTTCCACAATATTGTCGGTCCACCTTGTGGTAGGCCTACCTACGTTGCGTGCTCCGGTTTGTGGTCGCCACTCAAGAACCTTTCTTCCGCATCGGTTATAAATTTTCGAGCGATGTGTCCTCCCCATTGCCATTTCAACTTGCAATCCCTTAGAACTTTGTCCGTTACTTATTAAGTCAATAATAATATAATAAATGGGTTATAATATTATTGTGATTTAATTGTCATGCAATTTTCGTCACTATTACTTGTCTGGAACAGATCACTTCTAGCAATGAGACCGCCAATTGTTACACTATTTTTTTAAATTTGTTGCATTTTAAGTTTATTTTGGAGTGAGCACTAAAGAGTTAATCTATCTATGTATTTATACATTACAAACAAATAATGTCAATGATCACAATGATAATTATTAAATTAATGAGAATTTACTGATGAAATTTAATAAACAAGAGGATACTGACCGTTGAGTTTTAAGTACATTTTGTGAACGAGCATGTAGGAAAATACGTGTAGGTTGATACATTATGAAGAACAACATTTCTTAATCTGAATCATATGTTTATTTATTTGTGGTTATTGGGCATTAGTCACCAATAACCTTGATGCACGAAACCAATCCAATTGCAGAAAGGCGTGAGACAGGGAGACGTTATTTCTCCGAAACTGTTCACGAACGCATTGGAGGACGTTTTCAAGCTCTTGGACTGGAACGGATTCGGCATCAACATTAATGGCGAATACATCACTCACCTTCGCTTTGCCGATGATATAGTCATCATGGCAGAGTCGCAGGAGGAGCTCAGTACTATGCTCAGCGACCTCAGTACTGTTTCCCAACAGGTGGATCTTAAAATGAAAATGGACAAGAAAAAGATCATGTCCAATGTCCATGTTGTGCCCGTACCGGTTGTCGTTGGGAACGATACTCTCGAAGTTGTTGACCACTACAACTACCTTGGACAGATTGTTCAGTTAGGTAGGTCCAACTTCGACAAAGAGGTTTCCCGAAGAATCCAACTCGGATGAGCAGCGTTCGGGAAATTGCGTAATATCGTCTCGTCCAAAATCCCTCAGTGTCTGAAGACAAGGGTCTACGACCAGTGTGTGTTGCCAGTGATGACATATGGAACTGAAAAGTGGTCTTTAACTGCTGGCCTTTTGGAGAAACTCAGAGTCACGCAACGGGCAATGGAGAGAGCTATGCTCGGAGTTACTTTGCGCGATAGAATCCGGAACGAGGATATTCGCAAAAGAACCAAAGTTACCGACATAGCTCGCAAGGTTTGCAAGTTGAAGTGGCAATTGGGCATGCCACATCGCTCGAAGAACTGACAACCGATGGGGAAGAAAGGTTCTTGAGTGGCACCCGCGAACCGGAAGACGCAGCGTAGGAAGGCCTCCCACTAGGTGGACCGACGACATTGTAAAAGTCGCGGGCAACTGGTGGATGCATATGGCAGGTTGTCGTACAGTGTGGCGGTCTAAGGGGGAGGCCTTCGTTCTGCAGTGGACGTCTCCGGGCTGATGATGATGAACCTTGATGGAAGGAAATCGTTGTGACAGCGATATTGACACCCGACTGATGTCACGCGTAATTTAACGTAACGACAACACCCGCGCCGCTTACTACCGCAGAAACCTACTCAGTTAAGCACTATGCAATGCATGTGATGTGCTGAAAAGAAAGCCGTCTCCATACTTATCTCCGGCGTGAGGCGGCCTCGTCACTTCATGAATAACTGAGTCGCCTGTGATTGTGCTGAAACATTGAGTCGCGGCTTGAGATCGTGTTACATTATTCACTTTACGATGCATCATTCTGGATCGAGTTGATAGCCCGCGAGAGCTGTTTAAAAAATAATTGACCTAAAACAGGGTTTTTATTGACCGAGCGAGCTAAGTACACTAACTGGGACAAGCTTTCACCTGTCCAAATGTTGGTACTTGATTCAGCTATATATATTTTTTCGCGTTTTCAACGTTGGTCCCATAGTACAAATATATATACATTAGTATTGTTGAACCTTTTTGTTACACATTGTATAAATAAGTATTCTATCAGATAATATCTGGTTCCCATAGTACCTACAAGCTTTGCTTAGTTGTCCAAGGTCAAATGAACTTTTTGTATGGAACAGCTGTTTTTTTTCCGCCATTTCAGGGTTGGCCCCTTAGTAAAAAAAACATAATGATGTGTACACCATTCAGTATTGTTGAACCTTTTTGTTATACACATTGTATACTTATTTTTTTGTAAATACATACAACGCCCAGACACAGGACAAGCATCTAAGTTAATATAATAAAAGTTTGTCCTAGGTGGAAATCGAGCCCACGCCCTACAGCTCTCAAGACAGCCAGACTACCAACTGAGCTATAAGGCAGTTGATACTTTATTTCACAGCAAAATCACCCTTACAGCTCGGTGAAATATTGTTTATTCTACAGCCAGTATGTGCAATAGTGCAGCCAAGCTGTAAGCGTCCAAATGGCTCAGCGCAAATTTAACAAATGGGATTGAACCACGGTTGCATCGTAATGCATGAAATGGTCCAAGTTACAGGCGCCTCTGGAAAATAATACACGATTATCCCGATTCCATCCGAAACCATTCATTCATCTAGAGTTGGTAGTTATCTTCGCCATAAACTCGGCCACGTGGTCAAGTCGACACCTTTAGTTTTAGTATTATTTTTTTGTGGCCAACTCGACCGAACGTACTAAGTATATTCAGTCGAAAAATTCGTGTAAACTAAAATAATAATGATAAAGTATTTATAATTATTATTTATTTTTCTTTTCTATCGTTTTTAAATCTGAGAGTATGTTTGTTAATTTATTTTTCCTTCTTTTACATTGACGGAGAGAGATAGAGATGAATCCTCCAAGATAAAAAGGTTCCAATGATTTGACACGGATAAACAGACGTGATTTTTGACATGGATATAATATAAAGCGACATAAGCTTTTTGCTCAGAAAAAAAACCATTTATGTGAGATTGCCGCCACGGATAGTCGCTCGTCTAGGTAAGCACCACCACAGTATTAAATATTCTGCCGCCAAGCAGATAACATTACTGTGTTCCGATTGTAGCTAGCAAAATTAAAAAAGGTAGTTCGCTATACAGACTCGAATCCGGCTCGACTCACAGTAAAGCATTGAAATGACTGTGAGGTGTGAGTTTTAGCGAGTTCACACTTTACACAGACTCCACCACTACTAATCCGACACCGTTCCAACTTCAACTTTCGATTCAGCATCAACGATTGGTAGACTAGGTGAATCACCAGTGGATGACATGGGATCAATTATTGGGCGTTGACGACCCGTTCGTCAATGCGGTAACCAGACATAGACATACATAGTAGGGACGCGTTGAAAGCCATTTTGTAATGTCGCACTTACGTCGGTGTCAAAGATACGCATTGACACCGATGCCGGCACAGTCTGCGGCGCACGTTCGACGTGATTACTTGAGAGCAAAATGCCAAACTGTGTGGTGAAGGGCTGTATGAATTACATTTCAAAGTGCAGTAAACGAAAGGTGGCGCTTCTTATGACCAGTAAGTCAACATTTAAAGTTAAACTAAACTTGCTTTTACACAAAAACATTTATTTTTAGGTAATTGGTAAGTCGTTTCTAGTTTCGTACAGTTTGCGCATCTTCTACCGCGTCTTACTGACGCTGCACGTAGTGACCGCGAAATCAGAGAGATGGCGTTGTCCTTTTGTCAAAGAGAAATTAGACATACGATTTCTAAACTCAGGCGTATCTAGACATAGAAATCATTGTAACCAGATATAATTTCGATATCTATCACACGTGCCAGTGCTTCTTCGAATATTATTTCATCTAGAGGCATAAATCTAGTAATAAAGGGAGGTGAGGTAAGTCTATAATGTGAAGCATACATAATTTTACTAAAACAACTAGTACATGAATTAATATTAATTATTATTAAATATTATTAATCGGAAGAATTTTACAGAAAATTATTGTTTTAATTTATTACCGAGTGAGAAATAATAACATGAAACTTGTTTTTGGTTTTTGTGCGTCTTTTTTCATTTTATTATTTAAACACAGTAGGGTATTGTATATGCTTATTTAGATAGATCTACGATAATTGAACCTAACGTTATACACAAAACCCTGTTTGAATATGACTAAGGTCAATTAGGTCCGTGGACCTAATTTGTGCAGTCTACGTCAAAGCGCGCGTCCTTCGTCTCCCCTTTTTTTACTAGATCTATGTCTAGAGGTATCGTATTTTTTGGGCCGGCTACATGCCACCCACCCGTTGTAAGTGCGAACGAATGGCATACGGGTTGGAGATGGCCATACGTGTATATCGCGTGGACCACACAACAAACATGCGTAAACATTTTTTTCAATTAAATGTTAAAATTCCTTTATAAGTAACTTATACCAATGATCATGCTATAAAATTGAGCAGAGTAACACAAACAACCTAATAAAATATATTGCACACATTCGCGTTAAGCCGCTAAGCTCATGGCTTATCCCAAAGTCGCGACTCGTGGCTTTTCACGCACATTCTACGATCGCCGAGATTTATAAAGGCAGTATAACCCCGCCGCTAGCCGCTACTGTGCTTTGCTACTTATGAATTGTAGGAAATTGTACTGTATAATAAGACCATTAAGATTTAAAATACTTTTAGCTTCCCGCAAGTACATTACGTTCGGAGCACTGGCATGCTTTGTTGAACTGTTTAGCTAATAAGATCATTATTGGATTGAAATAAAGTCTAGAGAAAAATATCTAAATAGAGAAATATCATTTCTCTTTGGACACTTTGATGTAGACAACGTTAGGTTTATCAAATGCCTAAAGCAGCAACAAAATTCGCCACACGTTTTGTGTGTTTTATGAAAAGTCATGGAAAAGTCAGGGATCGTAGAATGTTCACCACCGTTAACTGAGAGGACGCTGCTGCCCGTCCTCCGGTGGGTCTGGTTACAGTTTAAAGACATACCCAGGTCCTAGATTTTTGTATAGTAGTGACATTAGTATCCACCGTTTATCATAGTTGATTCGGAGCCGGCTTTATGGAATGGTCAGTACCGTAAGTAGTTGAGTAAGTGCCAGACTAGTTGGCCGCTCTCACAGCAATTACTGTGATTTAGGAAAACGACTGCTACTTAATTGCTAGATAAGTCAGGGAAGTTTTTTTTTGGATACATAAAACAGAATACACACTTTACATTTGCATTGTATAGGTTACAATGATTTTGAATTCAGAACAGGCTATTTTTTTTATTTTTTTTATGTAATAGATTAACGAGACGAGCGAGACATTAGCCTTGTAGTCATCACACATAGCAGTGTCAGAATTGTAAACTTGCGAACAAAATCCTGCGCCGCACTGCACTGCGCTCGTCACCTTGAGATATTAAATGTGAAATCTCTTCATGCCCAGTATGTTCTCTAGTAACATTGCCCTTCAACCGAAACACACTAGTGCTTGCACACTACTGCTTGGAGGTTGTTTAACTGGCAAAGGTGTGGTAGTAACCCAGGCGGACCCAGCAATAGAGCTGCTACAAAACAGCGTTTTAAGTAAGGCTCTGAGTATTTAATAGGTTATTATTATTATTGTCAGAGGCCTTCGGGCGGCACATTAACTTTGACACTAAGGCTGGCCACTCAGCCTATACGAACTTACTTACTTTTATTATAAACTATAATGGCAATGGAGAGAGCTATGCTCGGAGTTACTTTACGCGATAAAATCCGGAACGAGGTTATTCGCCAAAGAACCAAGGTCGCCGACATAGCCCGCAAGGTTTGCAAGTTGAAGTGGCAATAGGAGGCCACATCGCTTAAAAAACTGATAACGGATGGGGAAGAAAGGTTCTTGAATGGCGTCCGCAAATCGGAAGACGCAGCGTAGGAAGGCCTCCCACTAGGTGGATGCAAATGGCAGGTTGTCGTATAGTGTGGTGGTCTAAGGGGGAGGCCTTCGTTCAGCAATGGACGTCTCCGGGCTGATGATGATGATGACACTATAATATATCTAAAAAGCTCCCTGTAAAATGCACCCATCAAACTTCGCACTTAAGTATTTCCAAGTCCCAACCCCCAAGATATTCAAGGGGGTGTCAGCATAAATCAGGGAGAGATTTTCACTTTTGTGCTCACCCCCGCTCAGATTGGAGATTGAAATATAGTCTGGGGGTGCAATTTTCTGAATTACATGCCTGTGAAGTATGGGGTAGACGTCGCTTGAATACCTATGTGGTTGGAGGGTGGAAATATGTTGGTAATGGGAAAATGTTGAGTGAAATGTAAGAAGCGATGTAGAGTTCTTTGCGTAACTTCTGGAGGAGAGACTATTTGAATGTAAAGATGGTTTAATTCTACTTTAATAGACTTTAAAGTGATAAACTGGACCTTGGACAGATTGTTAAGTTAGGTTGGTCCAACTTCGACAAAGAGGTTGCCCGAAGAATCCAACTCGGATGGGCAGCGTTCGGGAAATTGCGTAATATCTTCTCGTCCAAAATCCCGAAGTGTCTGAAGACAAGGGTATACGACCAGTGTGGCAATGGCAGGTTGTCGTACAGTGTGGCGGTCTAAAGGGGAGGCCTTCGTTCAGCAGTAGACGTCTCCGGGCTGATGATGAAAGTGATAAACTCATACTATTTTTATGCTAAGCATTTTTTATGTATTTTGTCTAGACGTTTCACCATAGCTCAATCATGAGGAGAGTCATTTTATAAATATTACTAGATATTGCCCGCAACTTCGTCCGCGTGCAGAAGAAATTCGCCTGCTCCCAAATATCTTATTAAGCCGGTGGGTAGTCTTTGTCCTGGAAAATCCATGGTCCCTATAGGATAGCAAGTAAAATTAAGAGGTGCCATTAGTTCAAGGATGTAAACACACACATCAGCCAGAAGACGGCCACTGATGGACGAATGCCTCCCCTTAACAGGCGGGCTTGCCATAATAATAATCCCCACGCTTGGCAGGCGGCTTGCCAAGATGTAAACACGCCGAATCACAGTTTTAGCAGATTTTCTGCACTAAACATCAGCTAACGACTATCCAAACTCTTGTTATCAAATTTCTAATTACGCTATTAACGCCAGAGTAATTTTGCGCCAAATTTAACTCTGCCTACACCTCATACAGTCTAATTTAATATCTTTACTGGGTTAATATATTTAACACAGCACGGCGCTAAAACTTGAATATGTAATAAAGTCTAAGGCATTTGTCCCATGTCCCATAGCCGACGATTAGGGAGAAGCGATTAGAACTAGCAACTAGAAACGAGTTGGCGAACAACAAGCAAGTCTTAATTTTTTTTACGTTTTATCTTGATTTTTACGTAACGTGACGTGTTTTTATAATTATTTTAATTTGTTTTACCCATCATTGTTTTTTTTTTAACTATGAAGCGAACCCGAAATCGCAAAAAAACACTGTTTTAAACTATCACGGCTGTTCACTACAGTTCCATTATTATTTACGGGATATTTACATATATTTTTATTATTATTTATGAGGTTTTATTAATGGTGCATGCAAATGCGCCGAAATATTGGGAGCTCTTTTCAAAATATAATCATGTAAATATATAAGCAGTTATACGGGGTGTTAGTTTGAACACCTTTATCCTTGTACTCATCATTATGAACAACTTTTACTATGGGGCAAATCCTGAAATCACGAAAAAAAACAGCTGTTCCATACAAAAAGGTTCATCGATCTTGGACAAAACGTATGGAACAGCAGATACAGCGATTTTAAGGTTGGCCCTTTAGTAAAAGTTGTTCATAATGATGAGTAAAATGAAATCCTAGAAAGATAACGGCGTTCAAACTAACACCCTGTATTATTATTTACTCCCGTAAATAATAAATATAACTGAAACTTTTCCATACTATTTGTCAAAGGTGAATGACGCGAGAAAATAGTCGATAGCTAATAAATAGTCGATAGCTAATAGCTTCTTCGTCAGTGCTAGGACAAGTGCCTATCACCGCGTAGAGCTAGAGTACCTAACGCATCAAATTGTCTGTTTTACTCAGAGTTTAATAACGGGAGATTGCTTTAGGTGAGATGGGTCTTTAATTTACTTGACTAAATAAACTATATAGAGATTCTGGTAAAAACATTTTTGAAGTGAGGAGCAATTAATTGACATAACGTAAGAATTGAATCATTCTGATGTTCCATACATATCGAGTGCGAGTTACCTTGCTTTAGTCCACACGGTTGGCAGGCGGCTTGGGGATCACACTTCCGTTAACAACGTCCATCCTCCGGATCTGGATGCAGTCTAAGGACATAAAATAATATCCAGGTCCACCATACCTATTTCATTAAAATTTATTCGTATACAGTATTTAATCTGATGCTGTTTCTAAAGATATCAAAGCCAATACGTAAGCTTTAGCCATGCAGCCATAAAGGTGGTATAACACGGAACTGCACTCTTGAGACGTGCTTGTAGGTAACACACTCGTGTGTACCGGGACCTCTACGGCATGCGGTCACACGTATTCTGAAGACGATATTTTAGTAATCAATGCGTAACAAAAAGGTTTAACAATACTGAAGGGTATGCATTTACTCATCATTATGAACAACTTTTACTATGGGCCAACCCAGACATAGCGAAAAAAAACTGCTGTTTCATACATTTTATGCAAGGTTTTAAGTTTGCGTTTTTTTTGTTTGATTCTTATTGTAATCCTAGTTAGTAAAGATAAAATTGTTTTGTTAGAGACTGTCCCTGACCTTTTGTACAAAAAGTCAGGGACAGTCGAGATGGACGTCGATATGGACGTGGACATTCGATATGGACGTGGACAGACACAGTTCACATTTTGGTCCTTTTACCACTCAAGACGTTGTCACCACGTAGACGTTTTAACATGCCGACGTTATGCAAACACGATCATTTATCCTGATAGTCCTGATACGGATCGCTTTTTTTGGATGCCTTAAATCTCAGTGGTACTATGCGTAGTACATCTTTTGAAAAAACCTAACCTAACCTAACCTAACCTAACCTTGTGTTCGATTCCCATCCAGGACATATTTTTTGTGTCTATGTAGGTATACATTTACAAACAAAAAAGTATTTAAGTGTTCTATCAGCTATCTTGTTCCGATAGAACAAATTTTGCTTACTTTACGGCTAGATGGCGCTGTTATAAATGCCTAATATTTAGTTATTTATTATTATAGTTAATGTTCCTGTTGTAAAGCTGACTAAGCCGCGGACCGTTCTGAAAAATGTTTAATTACGTTTTGTATTATTTATGTTTATTCCACAAATTGATACCGAATCGATGTTCCATCCTCTCCTTGCAGAATAAGACTCCTAATACAGTATTAAATGTGCATCGAGGTATTTACGAGTTCTGATCGAGTTGCAGTAACTATCGTAGATAATACTGGCGCACTAGTGTGCACTGATGTACACTCTGCCGTTTTACGATGTCACGTACCTTACTGAAGTGACCTATATGACGACCGTGCTGCTTGGACTATACTTAGCATGGTTATGTAAGGTTTTTTTTTCTCTGGACATAACATTGTGAAGAGGTATTGCTAAATCAAACGTATTTTTTAAGGGATGGTCTACTCACTACTATTTTAAGTTGTCAGCTGTTTAAACGGGTGATTTTCAAAAAAGTAGTTCTCTTCAACTCGATAGACGGCGCTGCCTATATGTGCCAGTCAAAAACAGCATTAGGTCAGCCCCATCTACAATGAGGTTATTTTTTTTAAATTGCCTGTCAGAAAATCGCCAATTACAAAAGCGTGTGTATATTACCACTAAACACTCAGACTCGTGTAAATAAGTCCAATACGACGCTATCTCGCCCTAAATACGCCTGTCAAATATAAATAGCTAACAAACGACCCAGGTGCATGCAAGCCCAGGCACTCTCTGTTTCCCTCAGCGATTTCTATTTTGAGAGCTTTGAGATTTTTCGTAGTAGAGGGCTCTATTGCAGAGTCCGCATAGGGACTGCACCTTTTTAAAGCATACAAGTATTCTATTCTATCTAGTTTCCATATTACAAGCTTTGCTTAGTTTGGAACTAGATGGAGCTGTGTGAATAATTTCCACCGATATTTATTTATTTTAATTTATTTATTTGGCAGATATACAAACGCTAAGTAGTAGCGAACAAGCGTAACTATGTGTTTCAGTTTGAAAGGTAGTGCCAGATTACCAGAGAAATTACTAGGCATGAAGAGATTATTGATTTAGTAGACTGTACCTACTTTTTGTGGAAATAAATAATTTTGAATTTTGAAAAATAATTTCGAATTTTGAATTTAACATCTAATATCTCAGGGTGACGAGCGCAGTGCAGTGCGGCGCAGGATTTTGTTCGCAAGTTCACAATTCTAGCACTGCTACTGTTATGAGCGTGATTTTTGATGTTTTGAGAATATGATGATTTGCGAATATAATGTTTTGCTATTATGATGTTTTGCGAATATCATATATGACGACGGAGTGGTACCACTAGGCGAACGTCACGCGCTTCTCGTCACTAAAAATATTTCTGCCTTTGCTATTTATAACAAAAAAAAAGAAGAGTTTTGACCGCTAATCCCCTGATACTAAGAAAAACCTCGCGGAGCACGCTTGCTTAAAAATAGCCCAGATTTTATCTCTCGGGAAAGACAGTGGCTAAGACTCACACGGGAAGCGTGTTCCACTGTTTAGCAGTTCGCACAATAAATGTGGAATTTTCGTTCGTGTGTTTAGTAAATCAACTATGAAACGATATCGCTTTGGTATTTTTTGTAATGTTTGCAATTAAAACCTTTAGTAAGTAGTTTATCTTGTAACAAGAGTGAATCTACCATATTTAGTAGTTTATCTTGTAACAAGAGTGAAACTACCATTTTTAGTAGTTGATCTTGTAACAAGAGTGAATCTACCATCTTTAGTAGTTTATCTTGTAACAAGAGTGAATCTACCATCTTTAGTAATTTATCTTGTAACAAGCGTGTATCTACCATCTTTAGTAGTTTATCTTGTAACAAGGGTAAATCTACCATATTTAGTAGTTTATCTTGTAACAAGAGTGAATCTACCACCTTTAGTAGTTTTTCTTGTAACACGAGTGAATCTACCATTTTTAGTAGTTAATCTTGTAACAAAAGTAAATCTACCACATTTAGTAGTTTATCGTGTAACAAGAGTGAATCTACCATCTTTAGTAGTTTATCTTGTAACAAGAGTGAATCTACCACCTTTAGTAGTTTTTCTTGTAACACGAGTGAATCTACCATTTTTAGTAGTTAATCTTGTAACAAAAGTAAATCTACCACATTTAGTAGTTTATCGTGTAACAAGAGTGAATCTACCATCTTTAGTAGTTTATCTTGTAACAACTACAAGTTAGCTGAAAACAAGCTAAATACCAGTATCCGCTGTATACCTTTCAAACGACTCTACTTAATGTAGCACTAAATGTACTTAAGTTTAATACTCGCGTGCTGAAACACTAAGCTAAATGTTCTAGATTACAGTTCTTAGAGATATAAGGGTAGCTAAGTAGTGTACAAATAGTAAGGAAAATAGGTATTCTATGTGCGACCTGCGGCAGTATTGGGGTTGCTCAATTTAGGGTTCATATTACATTTTGACAGCCCTTTTCAATAGCTTTTTAAATTTTAAAAAGTTTTTGAATATAACATTTTCACATACACTCAATGATTTCTATGTCTAGATACGCTTGAGTTAAGAAATCGTAAGTCTAATTTCTCTTGACAAAAGGACTACGTCATCTCTCGGATTTCGCGGTCACTACGCGGAAGAAGAAGCGCAAACTGTACGAAACTAGACACGACTTACCTATTACCTAAAAATAAAAGTTTTTGTGGAAATACCAAGTTTAGTTTAGCTTTAAATGTTGACTTATTGGTCATAAGAAACGCCACATTTTGTTTACTGCACTTTGAAATGTAATTCGTACAGCCCTTCACGACACAGTTTGGCATTTTGCTCTCAAGTAAACACGTCGGACGTGCGTCGCAGACTGTGCCGGCATCGGTGTCAATGCGTTTCTTTGACACCGACGAATGGGCGACATTTCAAAATGGCATCCAGCCCGTCCCTACTATATAAGTCTATGCTTATACTGTAACGTTTTTTCAATATTACGTAGGGTAATATACATTTTTTAATTGAATTTTATCGCCCCGCAATAGGTTCGCAGTCGCGCAGTGTCGGCAGCTGAGGCTATTCAGTACGGCAATAAGAGTTCATGGTACAGCCGTACGGTAGCAATGCCAGTCGTGAACTTACGCACAGAATTCTGCGCCACACTGCATTGCGCTCGTCACCCTGACATATCAAATGTCAAACCCTCTTCATGCCCAGTAATCCCAGGTAACATTGCCCTTCAAACCGAAATAACAATACTTGCACACTACACTACTTGTTTAAAACTATGAGCACATTAACCTCATTTTAACCTTTCAGAGCACCACCACCGATACGTATAACCCTAATATCACAAATTGTATACTCTCTATTACAAAATAAGTATTAGCTATGTATATGTACTAGGTACTATAGCTATTCACTCTCCTCGTTACACGAATCCCTACTTAAATACCCAAACACTCCAAAGAAAACCGACGCGATGTTTCAATAGCTAAAAGGGATCGACATTGGGCGCTCACAAAAAGGCCACAAAAACGACGGAAGCCACTTCCGGTACAACAATACGAAACTACGGAACCCCGACCGCCGTCGCGAGCTCCGCTTGACCGCTCTTCCGTTCCTTTGCGATAAATCTTGTGGCACTCCGCTTTTTGCCGCTGAAAAACCGATGAAACAGTGAACGCATGAAAAAGTGAAGGAAACGGGGAATGTATTTACGGTACTAAGACGTCTGCGATTCCGAAA
The DNA here is from genome assembly GCA_905404285.2 of Erannis defoliaria. Classification (NCBI taxonomy): domain Eukaryota; kingdom Metazoa; phylum Arthropoda; class Insecta; order Lepidoptera; family Geometridae; genus Erannis; species Erannis defoliaria. The sequence continues at coordinate 16,981,874 of FR990076.1, read as the reverse complement.
AACATTCCTTCTAATGAATATCACCCATGGATGAATTATATCCAGGTAGGTGTTGTCCTAGGGTTACTTGAGACTAGAGGTCGCCCGCGACTTCGTCCGCGTACGGAAGAAATTCGGGCCGCTCCCAAAATTCACCACTTTTTTACCTCTGGTTGAGTCATCAACATCACCATCATCCCGGAGACGTCCAATGCTGAACGAAAATCTCTCCCTTAGACCACCACACTGTACGACAACCTACACATTAGTTGCCCGCGACGTTTACAATATCGTTGGTCCACCTAATCTAGACTTTCTATATACGCTGCGTCTTCTGATTTGCGGTCGCCACTCAAGAACCTTTCTTCCCCATCGGTTATCAGTTCTTCAAGTGATGTGGCCTGCCAATTGCCACTTCAACTTGAAAACCCTGAGAGCTATGTCGGTGAAAGTTAAGTAGTTAGATATTAACGTATTTTATTGTAGTTGATAAAAAGGCTTTTGCCTAAACAATTACAAAATCACTCAAAGCCTGTGTAACCTTAAACTTAACATCCTTTATATCAGCACTGAGCTTGCAAGACTCCTGTAATCGTTTAAACGGATATACAGTCTATTCTGTACCTTGCGCAGCGTTACATAAATCATAGAATTCAATTAGTAACTTCGACTAAGCTCTCTAACGATGTATTGGATTTACTCTTAGTAAACCTGCATGGATATAAGTATGTTTGGAGGTACTACGTTACAGGCTTTAGATACGGGGCTACGCGTGAAGTTATTTCTAAAACGAAAACAGGTACTCATCATCGTGAATAACTTTTACTAGGGGGCCAACCATAAATTCGCCAATAATCCACGAGAGCCTAATCGGGTGATCGTGAGGTCGTGAGTTCAAACACAGGCTCGTACCAATGAGCTATTTGGAATGTGTACAGTTTTTTTTTAATACTGCTGTCTTGTCAGTGAAGAAATTCAAGGGTTAGTGTGAATACACCAACCCGCAAATGAGCCAGCGAAAAAAACATGTCGCTGGATTATATGTGTTTTCTCGCGAATAAATGATTTAAAATGGTGTAGTTTTATTCATTGAGTGTCGAATTACATGCAAGTGATATAATGTGATTAAAAAAGTCTTTTTGTGTTATTTTCAAAACTCCGTAATCCAAATACACAAAATGCGATGCAAAAATTAAGGAAAAAAAATAGCCTAAGTCCAGCAGAGGCCTACTAAAAAGGCTGCGAAAAAGTCAGTTTCAAAAATTTTGTGTATGAATTTTTTCTAAAGTAATTTTCATGAATTTTTGGTTGGTCCTTTATTAATGAAAGATGTACACATCGTTAAGGATTTGAATCCGTGACCTCACGATTTCAATCCGAACGGTCTCCCAATCAGGCTACCATGGCTTATTAGGCTATCAACAGCCGGAAGACGTCCACTGCTGGACGAAAGCCTCCCCCTTAATAGGGAGGGGTTGCTATAATCCCCACGCTTGGCAGACGGCTTGGGGATCGCAGTGTTACCACCGTTAACTAAGAGGACGCTGCTGCCCGTCCTCCGGTGGTACTGGATGTAGTTTTACGACATACCCAGGTCTTATTAGGCTACTATCGCGTAATGAACTAAATAATCAGTGGATGCAGTGTTGGTTCCTAGAATGGTTTGTTCACCGTTCGACGTCCTACACAAGTAGATTTAAATTACAATTAATTGCGTTGCCGCAGGCGTGTTGCATCAAATTACGCATCTATCTACTTACAAACTGTTACGCGGTTTCTCCTATACTAATACGCGATGTCAGCAATCCGAGCTCATCAAGTACCTATAATGCTTTTGATACAGTCATGATGAGCAAATCAAGAGGCAATCCAGTACAAGTAAGGTTGTCAGTGCCTGAACATCAGTCTAGGATCAACCTTTTAAAAGTGCACTGCTGGCCTCTAGCAAGATATTAGAGCAGTGGCAGACATTTTTATGCTTATTTAAAGTGCTGTACACTTTTTTTTTTTGGAATTGTATGACAAGTTGATCGAGCCGGTCGCCTGGTGTGAAGTGCCCATAACAGTTTAGCAGTGCCAGAATAATGAACTAGCGAGTATCTACAACTACTACCTGCGCCGCACTGCACTGCGCTCGTCAGCCTGAGATATTAGTTCTTAAATCTATATATGCCCCGTATTATTCCTGGTAACCGATAGGGAAAAAAGGTTCTTGAGTGGCGACCGCGAACCGGAAGACGCAGCGTAGGAAGGCCTTCCACTAGGTGGACCGATGACATTGTTAAAGTAGCGGGCAACCGGTGGATGCAAATGGCAGGTTGTCCTACAGTGTGGACGTCTCCGGGCTGATGATGATGATGGTGATGATGATTATTCCTGGTTGCATTGCCCTTCAAACTGAAATACAGTAATGCTTGCTGACTGCTTGGCGATGAATAACTGACAAAGGCGGACTCTGCAATAGAGTCATATAACTTCAAAATAATTACGGTAAAGTAATTTGTACTCAATGTTGTGATTCGGTCGGTCAAATATTACCCTTACTAACATTAGAGCTTACCTATACCTCACAGCCCAATAACAATTAGAACAGAATCGATCGAATCGTATTGTTCGCTATTCAATTATACAGCGACACGTGCTCCGTGTTCGTGCAAATTGCTCTGTCAAATACACAAGATATAATCTTGTATCAATAAAGTGATTAGTTAATTTGTACCTATTAGTCAGTTAGAGAACGCGTGTGTAAATAGTTGATTACTGTTACAAAGTATAATTACAATAGCTATGTATAATTTAGAATAGTTTTCGTTTTGTATTATATTTTTAATCCGAGGGTCGTGTGGAAGAGATCGCTTTTAGCGATATGACCGCCTTCTTTATTCTTGCTTTATTTCTAGTGTATTATGTTTTTAATGTCCTTTCTAAGGTGTCAATAAAGTGTTAGATAGATAGATTAATTCTTTATTGCTCACACCAAAGAAACATACATACAACGGATTAAATAAATTAAATACTAGTGCACAAATGGCGGTCTTATCGCTAAAAGCGATCTCTTCCAGGCAACCTTAGGATGGAGAAAAATTATGAACACGAAAAGACGGGGTGTGCCGTAAAGAAGAAATTACTAAAAATCATAAACAACTTACAATCTTATACTAATACATAATATTATAATATGATAGTGTTATTGTATTGTATACTATATATTAAAGTAATTCATACTAAGGTACTTTATACAAATAAGGCCTATGCTCTAAAAAGGCCTAATGTCCCTAAAACCCGGATAATTACGTATGGCATCGTATGTGCGCGCATTTACCTGGTTAACTGGTTGTGAGAGTGAGAGCATCCCGTTCCCGCTCGCTGTGCTAGTCTCGACACTTTATTTGTAGGAGGCGTGAGTTTCGTGATGCAAGTTAAATTTTTCGTCATTTAAAAGTGAGTAAACTGTCATATTTTCTTTACTTTAATTTTATTAAGTAACACGCACTGAATCTTAAACTTTTAATCAGTAGTATGGAGGCTTTGAATTTAATAATTTTAAATCTTTGAATTACTTATGAATTTATAACTTTATAAGATAAGGGACGACTAATAAGGCCTAGGCCTTGTTTATAATCGGTAGGCCTTATTTGTGATCATAGGCCTTATTATGCAACTCGCATCTAATTTTGAATGTTTAAATAATTTTGAGATAGCTATTACAAGAAGGCATCAAATGAGAGAGTTCTAGGTACGTACTAAATAAATAAAGTACATGGTAAATATTCAGATACTAAAGTTAATTGTGCCAAAGACATAAAAAAACTTTTAAGAACTGTATTTTTTTTATGCGGCCTAATTAAAGCACGGTGTTTTAATAAGGCCTATAAAAAAAAATTTTTTTTAGGTATTTGAATATTTTTTTCCAAGAAATATGTTAATAGATATAAATATAATGTTATAAACCTACTTGTATTTACATATGTTTTTGTTTTTTCTTAATATGAGCCGATAAGTCTGATTACTCAATAAGGTTTAAAAAAATTGCACCGATTAACAAATCATTAGTCTATTAAAAATATAGAACTGTAAGCTATCTGTTAAAAGTATATATTTTTTAAAAACATAATTTGTTAAGATGTTATTTGGAATTGAAGTTCATATGCCTTATTAAATGTAGGTGATTTTTTAAGGCCAAAAGCAGACTTTTGTTAATAGGTGTTTTTTTCTTACTTTTTCTAAGAATGTGTTAGCATGTTTTCCTAATTTTCTACAGAAAATAAAGTGGAAAATTATACCCATGGAATCTTTCTTTTTAAACGTTGATATTTATTTAGATATAAAGGTCTCAAGTTATGTAGGCCTTATTTGTATACAGTACCTTACATACCTAAGAAGACTCTTAGCTGCTCTTTTTATTTCATTGTATTTATGTCTAAAAGAAAATGTAGTTACTAAAAGTATCACGTAGACGTATCTACGCCAGATGCCAAAAAAAGCAAATGGAAAATTGTAATAATCCCACTTCTGAAAAAATACGAAACATGGCCAAAATCAAAACTGTTACGGTCTATATTAAATTCAACAGCGTTGGATTACAATATTGAATAGCGAATGAGTGTTTGTGAAGGTAAAAAAACTACGCACAGAGATGTAAGCAAGGTTGGGTGCAGTCGCATGTTGGCTCTACTGCTCTACCGCAGTCGCGTTGTAGTACAGAGACATAGGAAAATGTATTAATTTATATTAATAGTTGTAGGAAAATCACCAAGAGCAACAGTGGTTTGGTTTGTCTTTATGAATTAATAATTTGATAGTTTGGTGGTAATAATGTGTAGCAGATAGCGATAACAATGTAACAGTTTGTCATTTGAGTGTAACCACAACTTCCGATTTGCTTGTCTTAAATTGTCTAATGTTATAGAATAGAATAGAATGGAGCTAAAATTAATTTCTCGGTGATTGGCCTTTGTAAATATTAGAAAATATTAGACACGTGTTCAGCATTTTTATAATATAAACCCCCGAAAGGGGTAAAATGATATTATGGTATGGAAATTATGTATAGCAAAGAATTTAATAAGAATTTAAATTTTCTAAACAACAACAAGCAAAGGGTCGCGATGTTGATTCGGACATTTTATACGTGATAACTTTTTAGTTAAATTATACACGGTGCTATTTAACCGACTAGGGAGCGGTCGTGAGCATCTTGTATACACATAGTGCATACAAGATAACAAACAACCTTTGTTCTACGACTTATGAATATTCACGAAAAAAAAAAACAGCTTTTCAAAATGTTAAATGTTCATGGATCTTGCGATATCTATCTATCTATATATATCTATCTATTTGTAAAACAAAATATGAACAGCTTCGATATTAAAATTACTCGCAGACCACGTAAAACTAGAAAAGGCTACTATGTATTACCCCCACAGGGCTCGAAAACGAAATATTATGATGACAGTATTTATGTAGTTTGCACCAAATTGTTTAATCACTTACCTGATGAAATGAAAGATATGACATTTAGAAAATTCAAAAATAATTTAATTAAGATATTACTACATAAATGCTATTATAACGTTGACAAATTCTTAAATGATAAAATAATAATTGACACTAATTAATAATACTTTGACATTCTATATTTTGTATCCTTATGTAAATCCAATGTAATCTAATATTATATTATATTGTACTATTGTATGCCCAAAAGGGTAGCTGCTGATTCCTATTGTGATGACTCCAACTTATAATTCGCAGCTGACAATAAATGATTTTGAATTTGAATTTGATAAAGTATATGGAACAGCTGTTTATTTTTCGTGAATTTTGAAAAATCATTCAACTTAAGTTGTTTATTATTTTTTATACAACATTTAGCCGATTAATAGCACCATGTATAATATCAAAATGTTGACTTAAAGAATTGTTAAAAAAATATTCTGTTAGCATTCCTGCGTTCGTTTTTGTGGATACCAGGCCATATACACCATACCCCCCACCCTGAGTCCTTCCAATCCTACCCTTTGAATAATTCAGTCACAATCACTGGTCGTCTCATTTATTCATAGAGGCTGGACTGCCGCGGATGTTCGGGTGTTATTTCGTATTTTTTTTAATCTAACTTTAATCTACGGTTCTACCCGCTTTCAAGAGCCGTACTTTTTGCTGTTTAGTTTTGTCGTTTTTGTAGTGGCCTGACTCTATTGCAGTCTGCAGTAGTATTGAATCCGCCTGGGGTAGTACGTAGTGTGCAAGGATTACTGTGTTACGGTTTGAAGGGCAATGTTACCAGAGAAATTATACGGCGCATGAAAAGATTTGACATCTAATGTCTCAGAGTGACGAAACCAGCGCTGTTCGGTGCATGATTTTGTTCGCAAGTTCACAATTCTGGCACTGCTACTGTTATGGGCAGGCGTGATGCTTACCACCAATGCTTACAGGTGACCGTCTCGCTTGTACCGTCACTCGATTGCATAAAAAAAGTGCTATACATGATATGCTATGTATGCTATATTTATATGCCTATCAAAGTGACTAGCCAGCACTGAATGTCCCACTTTACCCACAAAGCCCACTTTTGACAACAAAGCCATATTCCACTCGCAATCGCGAACGAAATTGCCAACCCATAAATATGTCAATTCATCACCTGTTTAATTCGTTCACCGTCCCAAATTCCAATGTCCCAGTTAATTTGCCCGATTGGCGGGGATGTCCCAGTAACCCTGTCCCTCCCTGTCCAATCTGCAGGGTTGTCCCGTGTTTTTACCCGGATGACAAATGGCGATCGCGAGCAGCTGAGGGACAAGGGCTGCTGCGAGTTTAATGACGCCGTTTTGGATGGGGTTTAATTTAAAGGATGACAGCCTTGAAATTTTCGGTTACACCTACCGGCCTGTTATTTTTGGGACAATAAGTGACGTTGCAAGTTTTGGCGCCAATGTGAAAAAGTATAATTTTTTTTTTTTTTTATATTATTAAACATGTTTGTATTCAGGTGTCATACTCAAGTATTCGATTACGGGCACGACTGCGGGGAATAATTGACATAATTTATGGATACGTTTCTTTTCGTGTTATTTTCAAAATTCCTTAGAAGTCTATCTCCACCATGTTATTGGGGTGTGACATGGAATCGACTATAACTTCTTTCGCTTTACTTTGGACTTTGCTTTTTGTCTATGAAATGATAACTAGATCATTTTGAAATAAAAAAATATCCAAATCTATCAACATCAGTTTTATATCATACTACCTTTCTTTCCTTCTTTCTTAGTTATTGGCATCGCACGTTGTGCATTCTGCCAGTGTCAAGTTTATGAATTTGCAAGTTTTATAGTTTATTCAAGTCAAAATATATCATGAAATCACAGTTAGTCACACGAAATTAGTCATAGTCGAGTCCAAGTCATGCCCTAGTAAAGTTGTGGCGACTTTACTAGGAGCTTCTATGGAGTTTTGAAAACAACACGAAAAGACATGTTTCACCACTTTATATCACTTGCCCACACTTGTGCATGTAATTCAACACTCAATGAATATAACACCACCATTTTAAATCTTTAATTCGCGATAAAACACAAGTTTAAGAAAATAATAGAATGCAACGCCATGATTTTTCCGTGTTCCCGCCAAAACTCTAGCATACGGTTTATTATTAAACGAGATGAAGGGAAGACGAGGGAAGGCTTTTTTATTTTATTTTTTATAGGCAAAACGCAAGTTTGACAACTATCTCATCTTATGTTAAGTCTACGATGGAGAACGCTTGCCTATAAGAAACCGATTCTCTCGCGGCTTGAAGACCTCAGATTATAGCTTTACCATATACAGGGCTAGTTCTATTCAGTTGGCATCCTTTTAAGGACCTTTTCCCATACATTTTGCCCAAGGTCGATGAACATTTTGTTTGGAATATTAACTGATATTTTTTTCGCGTTTTCAATGTTGGCCCCATAGTAAAAGTTGTTTGTTTTGATGTACAGAATATGCCCTTAAAAGGATGAGATTAGAAGATTTCGATGATGATTAGAAGTAACCCTGTTTAGCATAGGTTACAAAAATAATTCTAACCCTTTTCCTTCCTTATTTTTTTTTAAATATGGCTTATGTCGAAATAAATGGAATTTGAATTTGTTTTTTTTTTAAATTTCTATCCGCTTTTGTTACTCAACCGCACTTTAGCATTTAGAAATACAATCCAATTTAAATGAACTGTGCGAAACTATCTTCGCAAACACCTATGCCTTGAATACTGAAGCTAACTGAAAACCGATTTGTTTCGCTCTCTGCTCTATACAATGATAATTCTGCCGTTTCGCCAGCTCACCTCGGTATAACAACGAAATGATGGCCTGCTCTGAAAGGGTTCCCTATGAATTTTACAACAACTGATTTGGGGTTTTTGAAGAAAATTGTTTTTCCCCCTGTAGTTTCCATCTCAATAATACTGCTGTTTTTACCTTTATCGAATATAGTATTATTATATTATCTATAATATATTAATATGTAATTTAAATATTAGTATTATTATCTTCAAACTGTAAGTTAACCTCTATCTAATTATCTTGTAGTTATTTAAGATTGCTAATCCCTTAAGTCTTCTATGTTCTTCGAATCCTTTCCATCCAAGGTTGCCTGGAAGAGATCGCTTTTAGCGATAAGGCCGCAATTGTTACGATAGTTCTAAGTTATTTTTTCTGTTGTGATATCATAACTGTTATCCTTTCTTTTGGTGTGTACAATAAAGAGTTAATCTATCTATCTATATCTCACATCAACAGCCGGAAGACGTCCACTGCTGGACGAAGGCCTCTCCCTTAAAGGGAGGTGTTTCCATATCCATCTCCACGCTTGGCAGGCGGCTTGGGGATCGCAGAGTGTTACCACCGCTAACTAAGAGGACGCTGCTGCCCGTCCTCCGGTAGTTCTGGATGCAGTTTTAGGACATACCCAGGTCCATCCATATCTATCTAGTTAGATTTATATATTGTATCGTTTCTAGTCTATATACGACTTTATTTTTTAAAGATATGTTGTACGCTACCACAAAAGCACTGCTCTTTGGCTCAGCAGACTTCTCTACTTGTCTAAGTGACGACCAGTCGCAATAATGAGTGGTGTGCGACTAATGCTAACGCAGGGCAATAGGGTAGATGACTGATGTTTATATCGTGGAAAACAATAGCTTCGATGAAGAATTTAATTAAATATGGTATGTTTATTGAAAAAATAATTTAATTCGTTTAATAATGTTCTGATATATGAGCGTTTAAAGTTTTTGTTAGAGACAACTCTGTCCCTTTCCCACAAACCAAACAATGACGTCACGCCTTACTTGTCAGAATATAATTTATATGGCGTACAGATAAGTGACGTCACGATTTGCTGTTTCGCCTCTCTGTCTAGCATGATATTAAAATGCTTATATGTTGCTTATTTTTGATCAGATTTTCATTTTCTTTTCATTTATCAGCTATATTTATGGGCCACATTTTAATAGGACAATAGAAATAAACCAGTCATCTAGCCTATTAAGTAGGTACCTTGAAATTTTATCGCCACCCATGGAGTACCCATCTATTGTAGTTTAGTAATGACTTAAGAAATATTTTTGTCTTGGAAACCATTATCGCCGTACCAGTTGTACTATGGTCAGTACATCCACCTTCCATTGAAGAACAACTGGTACCTACTGGTTTGTCTTTGTCTGAGTACCTACCATTCATGTCTAGATACAATCGATGGTTTAACAGGGTATTTCCCCCGTAGTATAACCGTAGTAATATTATTTATTCTATGGTATAACCAACAAGTAAGAAAATCACTTCTTCAGACATTGACTCTCACACATGAGTGTGCACCAAATCAGGCTCTACCTTTTTCTTTTAATGCCCTTAAATAACTTATCATGTACTTGGGTATGTCCTAATACTGCATCTTGAACCACCGGAGGCCGGGCAGCAGCGTCCTCTCGGTTAACGGTGGTGAGCATTCTGCGATCCTCACGCCGCCTGCCAAGCGCGGGGATTATGGCAACCCCTCCCCTACCAAGGGGAAGGCTTTCGTCTAGCCGTGGACGTCTTCTGGCTGACGATGATGATCTTATCGTGAACTGTGAGTTGCATTTTCTTTGGAAAAGTGAATGGGAATTACCACAACATAATAATCATGAAGCTAGTCATGAGCTATGCTCGGATTTACTTTGCGCGAATAGAACTATAGACTTTGGATAGAATCCGAAACGAGGATATTCGCCAAAGAACCAAGGTTACCGACACAGCTCGCAAGGTTTGCAAGTTGAAGTGGCAATGGGCAGGCGACATCGCTCGAAGAACTGACAACCAATGGGGAAGAAAGGTTCTTGAGTGGCGACCGCGAACCGGAAGACGCAGCGTACGAAGGCCTCCCACTAGGTGGACCGACGACATTGTAAAAGTCGCGGGCAACCGGTGGATGCAAAAGGCAGGTTGTCGTACAGTGTGCGGTCTAAGGGGCAGGCCTTCATTCAGCAATGGACGTCTCCGGGCTGATGATGATGATGATGATGAATAATCATGAAATTTAATATGGACATAAGAACACTAGTTTAATTTACTTACACCATAAAAGCACACATAAACCCGAGATAAAGTGCAAAAACAAGTGTCAGTAAACATAGAATCCTTATCACTGTCCATTTACCTCGTACATTCCTGACCCCGCATTCCGTCAGATTTACTAGTGACCCTAATCCGGAAACTTCGCTGGACTTTCGGAAGTGCTTACTTGGGGCGAGCAACTTGCCAGATGAAATTGCAAAATTGATTTATTTTGATAATTTTGGCATGGTATCTCAAATAAGTTTATTCTTCTAGCACTTCGTTTGTTTTAAACTACGGTCTTATTTGATATCCAGATAGTTTGTATTATTTTAGTAGCAAGACCTTTCTTGAAGGCTTACACAATTTTTTTTAATACCTGTACAAATAGAAGGAAAACAAAGGTCAAATAAAGTACTCTTAGTAAAGAGATAAGTTGATAAAATATTATTGTGTTTACCAATTTCCTCTGTCCTCAAATGGATGGAAATGATGGGAATTACTTTAACTCTCCCTAGCTGGTCAGATGGTAGCGGACTACCGTAACCTGTTAAGATTATTAGATTAAACATAAAAGAAAATTTCATGTCACTGGCTTTTTATGAAGGAAAACACCTACGTATGCTATCGTCTGGAAACCTGCAAATGTCTGGAGATTAAATTCGATGGCGTGTGCGGATTCATCAGGCCTAGGTGTTCGAATGTGGCCCAATCACACTGTATGTAGATCAATTGTGTAGGTAGACCTACACAATGTGTGATTGGGCCAACAAAATATAATATCTAATCTAATCATATAAATATCGGCCCAGAATATCACTGGAAAGACGCCGTAGAGTTCAACCTCCGTGCTCCAAGCTCTGGAGCGCGACTGGAGACAGCGCGGGACCTAAGTGAAGCCAATGAAGTTCTTTAGTTTCAGAGGCTAAGACCTATTCAATAATGATGCTGTGAATTAATAAAATAGAAAACAAAATGTCACGTCGAACAAGAAGACGAAAACATTGGCAAAAATCAAAACTACAAGCCAGTGACTCACCATGACATACAATGCTTCTAAATTTTAAAAAAAACAAACCATTTTTTTTCTTCTTTCCTCCTAGGAGGATTATGTCGTCGTATTTTGTGCATTTGCCGGTGTCAAGTATCTAAATACTTATCAAGCTGACCAATTTTTTTCTTGTTCTTTAACCTTTTATTTTCTTCTGTGAGAGTGTTGTGTAAATGAATGATTTAAGATTAAATTTAAATATTTAATTCATTATAATTGTTTTACTTACCTTTTAATGCTATTTAGAGTTCATAAATTCGTAATAATAAGTTAATTGAAATTTGTTTAACTGATATTCTGATTTAGTTAATGTAATTGGCGTTACCGTGTTTTATAGTTTTTTTTTCTGTTTTATTACTTCTACATTGTAAATGATGTTTCATTTTAATAACAGATTTGTATATTTATAATAATTAATGTATTTTTAATATATTGAAATCTTTATATTTTAAATTGTATTGTTAGCTTTAATTAATTAATATAAGTGGTGTATTTGCCGTTTTAATTAAAAAATATAAATAAATAAATATAAATATAAATTAATGTATATATATACAAAGAATTACTCATAACTATAACCTACTTGTACACTAACTCTCCTCAACTAAACGCGTCAGTTCTCATGCGTGAATAAATATTAAATGTATATGGGCCATGACTAGGTATATTACCATGGATAAGATTCTGTTTGGACGGTTTTTTGTATACTTAATGAGGTTGTTATACTAAGGGTCAGTGGGGAGAGTTCTGGAAGATAAGACGGGGTATCATATAAGTTTCGGATTTTAGCTCTCGTTATTGGGCGGCTACCTTGGAGGATCTAGCTCTCAAAGGCGGCTACCGAAAACGTGGATTTTAAAGAGCTGTATTTTGTAGTGATAATGTGGACTTAAAGTATGTTGTGCGAAAATAATACGCTTTAAAAATAGTTACTTAAGATACTAGTGCGGTGAGTTGGTTATTACAAACAAGTATACGAATGTAAGCCCGAGACGTAGTCGAGAGCTGACCATTGTCACGAGTGAGTAAAAACCAATTCCGCACGTGTGCCATACGTCGTTTTTCAACACATTTGCGAGAAAACAGTACAATAAGTAATGAAACAAACTTTACTATTTTATTTATAAATATTAGTAGGAAAGTCACAACAATGAATGGCAGAATACAAATAAAGATGGCAAGGAAAAATAAAAAATGTCGCTGCAAATAGCGCCACGCGCACGTGGTAAAAATTATAACTAAATCTTTCGTCTAAGGGCTTAGGACATTTTTCATACCCCTTACGCCCAGGTGGCCCAGTGGTACACATTTCTCATACCCTAGAACTAGGCATTGTATGAACTAGGCCTTAATGACATATGCCTTTTCTCTTTAGTATTAAAGTGAGACACGTATTGAGCAAAAGCGCTTCCAAGGAGGTTCGATCATTCAGCTTATTTATTCTACGAGAATAAATAAGATCTGAAAATTTGGTTTTGGCGGGAACACGGAAAAATCATGTCGTTGCATTCTATTATTTTCTTAAACTTGTGTATTTTCGCGAATTAATGATTAAAAATGGTGGTGTTTTATTCATTGAGTGTTGAATTACATGCACGAGTGTGGGCAAGTGATATAATGTGGTGAAACATGTCTTTTTGTGTTGTTTTCAAAACTCCGTATAAGCTCATAGTAAAGTCGCCACAACTTTACTAGGGCATGACTTGGACTCGACTATGACTAATTTCGTGTGACTGACTGTGATATCATTACATATTTGACTTGATTTACATATAAATACTTGAAAAAATCATAAACTTGACACTGGCAGAATGCACAACGTGCGATGCCAAGAACTAAGAAAAAAAAAAATAAAAGACCTGAAACTCTTTGGTAGAAGGTCTTAAATAATAATGATTAATAAATAAAACGTGTTTTGGCGGGAACACGGAAAAATAATGTCGTTGCATTCTATTATTTTCTTAAACTTGTGTATTTTTGCGAATTAATGATTAAAAATGGTGGTGTTTTATTCATTGAGTGTTGAATTACATGCACGAGTGTGGGCAAGTGATATAATGTGGAGAAACATGTCTTTTTGTGTTGTTTTCAAAACTCCGTAGAAGCTCATAGTAAAGTCGCCACAACTTTACTAGGGCATGACTTGGACTCGACTATGACTAATTTCGTGTGACTGACTGTGATATCATTACATATTTGACTTGATTTACATATAAATACTTGAAAAAATCATAAACTTGACACTGGCAGAATGCACAACGTGCGATGCCAAGAACTAAGAAAAAAAAAAAAAAAAGACCTGAAACTCTTTGGTAGAAGGTCTTAAATAATAATGATTAATAAATAAAACGTGTTTTGGCGGGAACACGGAAAAATAATGTCGTTGCATTCTATTATTTTCTTAAACTTGTGTATTTTCGCGAATTAATGATTAAAAATGGTGGTGTTTTATTCATTGAGTGTTGAATTACATGCACGAGTGTGGGCAAGTGATATAATGTGGAGAAACATGTCTTTTTGTGTTATTTCAAAACTCCGTAGAAGCTCATAGTAAAGTCGCCACAACTTTACTAGGGCATGACTTGGACTCGACTATGACTAATTTCGTGTGACTGACTGTGATATCATTACATATTTGACTTGATTTACATATAAATACTTGAAAAAATCATAAACTTGACACTGGCAGAATGCACAACGTGCGATGCCAAGAATTAAGAAAAAAAATAAAAAAAATAAAACAAAAATACTTACAGATGAACAAATTGTTGTTCATGGATTGCCATGTCGTGATACATTGTTTCCCATATCAGAGTACGAGGAATAATAACAGAAGTTTTCTCATTTTGTCGCCGACGCCATGAAAATCCTCCTAACTTTTTATACGAAACTCTAGCTTACGGAGTATGGTGCAAAGCATAAACGTACAGCGATATAGATGTAATGTACTGACCTCAATTGACTATATAGGCGATGCGCAGATATTGAAGCGGTGTGGAAAAGTACTAACATAAAAAATAACTATAAATCTTAATTTCCAAAGCGCTTCTTTTCGAACATTATTTGTACAAATAATAACAAACAACAATAACAAATAATGAATCTGGGTATGTCCTTAAACTACAACCAGAACCACCGCCAGGACGGGCAGCAAAGTCCTCTTGGTTAACGGTGCTGATCATTTTGCGATCCCCAAGCTGCCTGCCAAGCATGGGGATGATGGCAACACCAGAGGGGTATTGCGGGGGAGGCCTTCGTCCAGCAGTGGATGTTTTATGGCTGATAACGTAACGTATCAAAAAATCATAAATATTTTTTCCTTTTCCCTCTATATAAATTTACCCTCCTATCTAGAAACGTTTAAGAATGCTAATCTAAAAAATATGACGATATAGTTTTACACCTTTTTGCAGAAAAAAACCGTCAATCCTAAAGGTAAGGCAATGTCACTTGTCCCATAGGATTTGTTGGATCATAGGATAGGATGAGTTGTCCCATCACGGGGCAACTCGATGGGACTAGTGGGAAAGACCCATTTGTTTGATCAAAATAAAATATGAAATTAGCATCTTGATTGTAGGATAACTTTTAGCTTGCTTCTATGTTTTGTATTGACCCTCCTCTTGGCTCCAGTTGTAAGCCAAAAATCACAATACAAACCGCTCACCTCTTATCACTCAGCCCGTAAAACGCAAAGGTTTCCACAAATATTTGCGTGAAACTGATGGGAACGCTCAACTTCCATTGTTTACTCTCCCATTATATTTAGATCGCGCAAGTTTGTGTACAAGAAAAAGTTACTATTTCCAGTTGGATAGGGATTAGAGTTGCGACCGCCTTTTTGCGACGAAAATTGATGGTCAAGCGATGATAGTACTACCAAGGATAGAAAACGCATAGATATACTATAACAATGTCATAATTCGTCAAAGTTAATGTGTACTTTATTTGTATAAGACAGTGTGTCGGTTTTCTATTGTAGCGCTTAGGGGAGGGGGGGGGGTTTTGGAGTTGTTAGAGTTGTTAGAGTTGGTAGAGTCGGTAGAGTCAGTAGAGTCGGTAGAGTCGGTAGAGCTGGTAGAGTTGGGAGGTTGGGCTAAAAAAATTGCTCGGGATGATTTAAAGTGGTGAATTTTGGGAGCAGGCCGAATTTATTCTGTACGCGGACGAAATCGCGGGCGACCTCTAGTGTTATATAAAAATAGAGTACAAATTAGCTTGCTCAGAACGTGACATAGCACATTAAGCTATATTGTTATTGTGGTTTATGTATGTTTAGACGCGTTTTGAGTTCCATTTCTCAATCATCTGTCAAATGGCTGTTTAATGCTGGGTACAGAACAGACTGGGTAGTCGAATTTCATTCCATGGGCGTATCTCGCTTAATATCAGGCGAGTTAGCGGTCAAACCCAAGCCTAGAAACATTATTATTATAAAAAGTCCAGCAGTGGACTAAAATTGGCTGATGATAATGATGCTCCAAGTATCTGCGTTGTTACGCAGAATTCAGATGTAATGATAAAATATGTTTTCTAAAGACATGGGTATGTCCTAAAACTACATCCAAAGGATTGGCAGCAGCGTCCTCTTAGTTAACGGTGGTAACAATCTGCGATCCCCAAGCCGCCTGCCAAGCGTGGGGATTATGGCAACCCCTCCCTACCATTGAGGAGGCCTTCGTCCAGCAGTGGACGTCTTCCGGCTGATAATGTGATAAAATATGTTTTACGTGCAACACTTTTGCACGTAAAACATATTACGACGCTGAGCGAAAGGTACCACTTCCTCCCCGCAGCGGCACGTAAAATCGTATACACAGTACACACCACGGGAGCAAGTAAAAAAGCGTCAGATCTCATGTTTCTCATATACTATGAGATCTGACACATTCTTTGCTTTTGCTCCCTAGGTGAGTAATCTACTATTTTCAACTGACTTCAAAAAAAGGAGGTTCTCAATTCGAATTTATATTTAATTTTTATGTATATTACGCGTTTACTTCGCCAATTATGAACTGATTTTGATGATTATTATTTATTATCAGTTTTGTTTGGTAGGTAATACTTCAGAGGTGGTCCCATATACATTTTATCGAAATCGGTTTAGCACTTACTTTGGTTTTTAAACCAAAATGACTAGAAAATATGAAGATGTCATCCATGTATTCGAAACGGTAGTCGGTTGTATTTTTTTTCTAAAAAGCGTATATTATTAATGGAACGGAGTGACAAGACAGTACTTAGCAGTGCCAGAATTGTGAACTTGCGAACAAAATTTTGCACCGCATTGCACTGAGCTCGTCACCCTGAGATAAATAGATGTTAAATCTCTTCATGTCTTTTAATTTCTGTAGTAACATTGCCCTTCAAACCGAAACACAGTAATGCTTGCACACTACTGCTGGGCTATGAATAACTGGCAAATGTGTGGTACTTTCCCAGGCGGACTCTAAAAAGAGTCCTGCCACCACAAAAAATCCTCATGGCATGCATTGTACACGTCGCCCTTGAATAAAGTCCTCGTTTTTCCAGCTCCTATGAGTCAGGTGTTCACACGTGCATTATTTATGGCACCGGCTCGCGCGGGCATTAAGTGACGTCAATAATTGATGAGCAGTCTGTACTCGCCTTTAGGGCACCAGCGCATTACGCTCATAGTTGTTATAGCATAATAGGCTAGATGACTTTTTTTTTATTGTCTAATTAAAATGTGGCCCATAAATATAGCTGATTAATGAAAAGAAAATGAAAATCTGATCAAAAATAAGCAACTTATAAGCTTTTTAATATCATGCTAGACAGAGAGGCGAAACAGTAAATCGTGTAGTCACTTCTCTGTACGCCATATAAATTATATTCTGACAAGTAAGGCGTGACGTCATTTTTTGTTTTGTGGGAAAGAGACAGAGTTGTCTCTAACAAAAACTTTAAACGCTCATATATCAGAACATTATTAACCGATTCAAATTATTTTTTCAATAAACATACTATATTTACTTAAACTCTTCATCAAAGCTATTGGTTTCAACGATATAAACATCAGTCATCTACCCTATTATCCTATTCAATAGTCCACTGCTGGACTTAGGCCTAATATAAAAGGGAGATTGGGCCATGTCCACCACGCTGGCCTGGTTGCGGGTTTATCGAAAAACCAGTGGTATTAAAATCCATACATAAACTCAATAGAGCTCATATTAGGTACAGGCTTGGGTTTGAACCCTCGACCTCATGATTTCAAGTCGATCGAGTCGAGTTCCTTGGCCGTAATAGCCTTATCTCCCGATAAGGCTACCACGGCTAAGGTGTTTTAAAAGGGTCGTTTAATATCCCTAATATTCAGTATGACGCTGTACGGATAACAGGATATCTAAGCTGTTACACGGAACAGTCAAATAACAGGATAACTGCTCTTAAAACTGTTATTTGTCAGTGTTCCTGTTCTTAATTATTATAGTGTTCTCGCGTAGCAGTGAGCGTAACCGCGAACTAGTTTGGTAGTAACTAATAGTTGACTAATATCATAGACTTTTCCTGTGATATATATTATATATCTAAGCATATAATTATGAATTATATGTGTAGTTATGTGTTGTGTATTTTAGTGCGTTTTGACCCTCACCGTGGGCTTTGATAAGTGCCCGCGTTACGGGCGTTGAATAACTTACGAGGGTTCTGTATGATGAAGTAATTTTGCATGTACCTAATAGAATAGAGATCAGTTACAATTAGTAAAGGGATATCGCGCACGTCTATTTTAGTTAGGTACCTAGTATATTTATCTTATTTATTTAGAACACTGTTTTAATCCACCGGAAGACGCAGCGTAGGAAGGCCTCCCACTAGGTGGACCGACGACATTGTAAAAGTCGCGGGCAACCGGTGGATGCAAATAGCACGTTGTCGTACAGTGTGGTGGTCTAAGGGTCTGATAATGATGATGATGATACTGTTTTAATCATAGAAATGTTATTTATTTATCTTACCTAGGTATATATTTTCAACTGCATGAAATTAAACATATTAATGATTTTGTTCTGGCCAGTTTTTGTATAGTTACAATATTAAGTAAGTAAGTTCGTATAGGCTGAGTGGCCAACCCTAGTGTCAGAGTTAATGTGCCGCCCGAAGGCCTCTGACATGGCTGACGGTTGTTTCAATATTTATTTTATAATTTGATTTTTCATGAAATAAATAAATTTTAATTTTATTACCATTAATTATATTACATAACTGGGAGAACGCTTGGCCCGAAATCATAAGGTCTCTGGTTCGAATCCCGGGCCCGTATCAATGAGCTCCTTGGAGTTTATGTACGGAGTAACATACCCCTCGTGGTTTTTTATTAGAAAAATATCGCGAGGAAACATGCTTAATTGCTTACGTCGGATAATTCAATGGCTTATGTGAATCCATCAACCCGTTACTGAGGCATCTTGGTGTAAATTACCCAATCGCCCTTCAGGTAGGCTTATATCCAATATTGGACTATTAGACCGGCCGCATACGACGAGAAAAACCCGATAGAAAAACCGTACGGTCGCGCCCGAAGGCGCTCCGTGCATACATTTCGTACTAAATAGGTCCCGCACACCGTAAGAAATTTCTCGAGACGCCCGTCTCGCTCGCACCAGTTAATTGTGGGCAGTGGGTTTCGGTCGGTCCAGCGGCTCTCGGGTGCCGTGCCGAATCAATGTACGACCACTCTTAAAATGCTGAATAAACGTCCTGATACACCAATCCCTTTCAAGGCATCCCTAATGGTAGGGATACGTGGAAAAAAAATGCCTGGTACACCTATCCCCATCAAGGTATTGATTTGGGTCCGTTTTGTGGCAGAAATAAATGATCTACTAAATATTTTTTGATACCCGTTGTTTTATTAGTTATCAGTGTTTATTTATTATATTATGAAAACTGACGTGGTTTTGACACACTTTTGAATAATGTTTATTATTCTTTGCCAAATAAATGATTGTCTATTGTCTATTGGTATCTCTACTGGTAGGGATAGGTGGAAAAAGTTCCACTTGGATCTACCGGTCGCGATAAGTGGAAAACCTTAACTATGCAACTTATGAATTTACCTAACAACACGCGGCCGGGACAAACTATCTTCCCATGCATAACGTACAAAGCCTTCTTTCGTTTTCGCGGGATAAAAAGTGGATAAAATTTATCGCAGCTCGCTTGCTAGGCCTCAAGGCAATATAATCTGCGCAGAGGTAGTGTAGCGGAATTACAAAAAAATGCACAAAATAGTTTTGGAGGTACTGGGATTTGAACCCAGGACTTTCAGCATGCGAAGCAGACACTCTACCACTGAGTTACACCCCCGGTTGTGAGACAGACCAAAAATAACTATTGAAACCTTAGAGCACAGTATAATGTATGCGCATAATAAGTTCGTGTGTACAAGAAGTACTTTCACTGCCTCAGGCAATGTGTTCATTTAGTCACATAGAGCTAGTTTATTTTTGTTTACGCAGCTGATAGCGGTTACTAAAGATAAGATACATTTATTTTAATTAAGCCGACATAGCTCGCAGGGCTTGCAAGTAGAAGTGACGATGGGCAGGCCACGTCGCTCGAAGAACTGTTAACCGATGGGGAAGAAAGGTTCTTGAGTGGCGATCGCGTACCGGAAGACGCAGCGTAGGAAGGCCTCCCACTAGGTGGACCGACGACATTGTAGAAGTCGCGGGCAACCGGTGGATGCAAATAGCATGTTGTCGTACAGTATGGTGGTCTAAGGGGGAGGCCTTCGTTCTGCAGTGGACGTCACCGAACTGATGAAATGAAATGAATTTATTCCACCAAAAATAGACTTAAATTATTATGATCGTATTAATAGGTGTAGTCCAATCTACACATATCTATATATATATATCTAATTAATGATGATGTTACGCATGTTGCAAAGGCAGGATTAAACTGTCTTTTCATCACACTTGCTCGTAAAGTGGATCTTATTGCATCGGTTTTAGGCTCATAATCCAAGCTATTACACACGCGTGCTTTTTACTTTACATTACGGCACTTGTACTATAATAGGTATAACTTGTCAAGTTTGTACGTGACTGCAAATAGACGTATGTATACGAAGGACTCTTAATATAGCCGGGTAATACTTACAGTTTTTTTGTAATACCAACAAAGAGTTCTTATGCCGCTGAAGTAAATGTCAACCTGCGCGCGCATTACTGGTTTGGGCGCCATTTTCCGCAAATGTTTGTTGATGTTTTCGCTGTGTGGTTGATTATTATCAAAAAAAAATGTTTTTTCCACGCAAGTGTGACGAAAACAGTCGTATGGAACTCTTGTGCTATTAGTCATTACGCTCTCGGCTTCCTTATCCGCATAATACCGCCTCTAGTGTAATGACCAACATAGCACACTCGTATCATAATTTACTTTTCTTGGCTGGCACTGACTCCAACAATACCTGATTATAAATTGGTAAAGGTATATAAGTAACAATAATTTCTTCGATTGTCCTTTAATGCTCTTTGCTTTGCAGTAATTAAAATATAATTTTCTACTTTTTAGTTTAAGTTAATGTTTTTATTTCTAGACTATAGAGGTACCTATATATGAACATAATATAGATGTTGTTTAGAAGTCATTTCTTTTCTTTCTAAAAAAATTGGTGATGCCTTGTAGCATAGCAAGTGAAGCTATCTCATTGTTAGTAAGATATACATATTTTTCGTGAAAGCACGTACAATATTCGAATTGGGATTTTGTGCTTTAAAAGCTATCTCCAGTTTCATGATAACACGATGTGAAAAGCTCAACATTTTTTTAACGAATATTTTCAGCGGAACTGAGATATACCATTCATTTGAAACATTCAGCCTTTTGTATTGAAATGACACTAAAAAGATATAATATTATTCTAACTAATCCGAAAAAAATTGCTGATTTCCGGTCACTTGATATTTATACTTTTTTAAAGAGTGAATGATGTCGTTTTTTTTGTTTATAGTCACATACCGACAAGGTTACGCATTTACAAAAGTTATTAGTGTGTTTTTTTTTAACGCCATCTAACCCCACACAAACAAAGCTACCCAGGTAACTTTACTGTAGCAAAATATATTTTTTGTAAACTGGGTGAAAGCTGAAAACTTAAAAAGTGTTCTAAAATGTAAATAAAAGTTTTAAAGTTGTTCAAGCATTAAACATAAACATAATTTATTGTAGAAAAATTTGGTAACAGTAAAAGTTTGGCTCTGCCTTTTGCGTTAGTAATAACTGTGTTGCAAAAGGCAGCGTCTTCCAGTGGTTCCAAATTATGTGTTACAATTAAAAGTATAAATGCTACTACTAAAGAGCCTAGGTCATTTCCCCAGCAGTGAAAGTAGATATTACTCGTATATGAAATTTCGTCAAAGCCTAAGAAAAAAAACCTAATAGAAATGTCCTAACCTCAACACGAAAGTAGTAGGTAAAAAAGTTTTACTTACACTTAAAACACTCGGATACAATACTATCATCTATATTCTATACTATGTACGTCACATGTTTGTCCTGTGTGGAAATGGGAATTGAACCCACGCCCATCTAACCCAACAGCTCAAGAGGAAGAGCTAATCATTGAGATACAAGGCAGTCAAAGTGTAACAAATTCCAATTCAATACTCATACAACTACCATATAGCTCAGCGGTAGTGTGTCTGCCTTCAGAGCTGTAGGGCGTGGGTTTGATCCCCACCAAGGGCAAACATTTATGTGGCGAACATAAAGGTTTGTTCTGTGTCTGGGTGTAGTATTATAAGTATGTATTTACAAAAAAAAATATGTATATAAGTATTCTATCAGCTATAGTTTCCATATTACAAGCTTTGCTTAGTATGGGGCTAGATGGCGCTGTGCGAAAAAATGTCCTCCGATATATTTGTTTTAACTAGACCTGCAGATGTCCTAAAACTGCACCCAGAACCTACGGAGGACGGGCAGCAGCGTCCCCTCGGTTAACGGTGGTAAGTATTCTGCGATTCCCGAGCTGCCTACCAACCGTGGGGATTATGGCAACACCTTCCTATTAAGGGGGAGGACTTCGTCCAACAGTGAACGTCTTCTGGCTGATGACGTATTGTGGTCTGTAAGATAGGTAAGGGATACACAACTATATAAATACCGTTAGAGCGTTTATAGCACTTGTACATAATTATTATAAACTCTTAATAATTATATTTACTAGCGACAACGGCACGACTAAACTTTTTTTACAATAATTGGCATGATGACTACATTTTTTTATTACGTCATAAAAAAGCTGATTATCAATAGAGCCTATCAACGAAAACAAAATTTCAAATAACTTAAAAATAAATAAGTTCTAAGTATTTTAATATCAAGCTAGACATAGAGCGCGCTATACTGAGCTATGACGTCAAACCTCAGGCGCGGCATACAAATGCTATACTAACACGTGCTCTGCGAGAAAGGGATAGAGCATCCCCTCTCCATCCCCACCTAAAACTTTAAACGCTCATATCTCAGAGATTTATCAGTCTATACAAATTATTTTTTCAGTATGTTTAATGTATTTAGTTATATTCATCACTAAGCCTGTTATTTGTCATAAATTAAACATTAGGCCACACGCCTATTTAATTTAATGGGAGCCACTGGCACATATCTCTACCAAACCTAATTATCTTTCATAGAACATTTTTGTTCTGTCAGTTGAACAACTCTACATAATAAGTTGTCTATAGATGCGAACCTACGCCCGGTTCTGCTATAAATCGTCGTTGGATACCCGGTTTTACCCAGGTTTAGCCGGTTTTACCCGGAGATTACCGGTACTTTGTGGCTTTCAACTGGACGGTATTTTCTGGCCGCCTTTGTACGTTACGTGAATATGGCACAACTTTTTTGAAAATTGAGAATATTATTATTAATTCTTGTTTTACGTTTTGACGTGAATTCGATAAAAGAAACCCTGATGGCGTAGTTGTGAGCCCGCTACACATGAAATTATGATATAGTGGGTTCATATCCCGAGCCCGTACTAATGAGCTCTTTCGAGTTTTTTTTACGCATTTTTATATCTCTGGCTTTAGGAGGATTACATCGTAAGGAAACCTTCCGAAGACTTTCTATGGCGTATTTCTACCAACCCACAACTGGGCCGGCTGCGTGGTGAATATTTTCAAAACATCCTACGAGGGTTGGCAAAGTAGACTTAATAACAATAGCTGCTCTTTAAGACATAAATAATACATTTTCAATAAAAAATATACTAGTGCCATTTCTTGGCTACGCTTTACCCCATCCACCTTAAGTTTCTTTCCCTACCCAAAGTAGGTATATACAGAATTCTCCCTATTACACAGGGTCGTACCAAAGTAATAAATCAAGGTATTCAATTACCAAACTTTGCTGAGCAAAAACTGAACAAATGTCGGTAATCATTTCCAGTGTTACGTCTGTCGATTAGCGTACAGTGCCGGTCAGAGATATACGCTGCAGTAGAATGGTCTTTTTTTTAGGTTTTTTATCTCCAATATTTTTATTCACACGAGCACTATACGAAGGAGAAAAAATATAGAATATTCGATCATCAAAAATAAGAAGGTTTTTACCTGCCTAACATTAAACCAATGTTCCAGGGTTTTAACTGGACATGGAACTATGGATCATTGTTATCTGCAATAAACTTTTATTATTATTATTCACGTATTTATTTAGATTCTTAATTTTTTAGTTTTTTACAATATAAATACAAAAAATATAAATATTATAAAAAACTTAAAAACTAGGGTGCCGCCAGCAGCGGGGCAGGGCTCAAGCTGCCGGTGGTTAGGGCTGCAGAGTGAGGAACCTCCTGACAATACGTGCCGTGTCAAGGACCACTGCCTTTTGTATCTGACCCTTGACCCAACCGCCCAGCGAGAGCCTCTTGAGGTATTGGTCGAGGCTCTTCGCTATAAGACCGTTTGCCGAAACGACTATCGGGACAATGATCGTCGAGTCAACATCCCACATGGCGGTTATCTCGAAGGCCAAGTCAAGGTACTTGCTAAGCTTGTCCTTCTCGGCCTTCACGAGATTCTCGTCATGTGGGATGGTGACGTCGACGAGCACTGCTTGGCGCTGGGACCGATCCACCATCACGATATCAGGCTTATTGGCGACAATAGTCCTGTCCGTGATGATGGAGCGGTCCCAGTAGAGCAAAACACGACCATTCTCGAGAACTGGAGCTGGTGCGTACTTATAGTACGGCACCTCCGACTCGACAAGGCCGTATTGAAGAGCAAGTTGCTGATGGATGATCCTGGCCACTTGGTTATGCCTGTGCAAATACTCGCCGTTAGCAAGATGCGAACAACCGGAAATAATATGCCGGAGAGATTCCCCGGGACGGTGGCATGCCCGACAGATGTCGACCGTACCGTCCTTCATGATATATTTCCGATAGTTGTTCGTCTTGATAACTTCGTCCGCAATTGCACAGGCAAACCCCTCGGTTTCCCCAAAGAGGTCCCCGAAGCGCAACCAGTTCACCGACGCGAGCAAGTCCACATCGGAGCCCGTTAAGGCCCGATAGAACCGCCCGTGCAGCTCCTTGCTTTTCCATACTTCCTTGCGGTCGTCAGTGCTTAGCACCGATGGTCTGCGCCAGTTCTCGTTTGCCAAGGAGAGCGGCGTGAGCCCCTTATCAACCGTCACTACATCGCCATGCATCCCACACTCATTGTTAAGGAAATAATCCCTAAGACTGCACACTTCACGATTGTGGAGGTTCTTGGCGTTTAAAAAGCCACGACCCCCCCACTTCCGTGGAATGTACAGTCTCATAACAGATGAGCGTGGGTGTAGCATGCGATGCGCAGGGAGCAGTTGACGGACTCTTCTATCCAGGGCGTCCAGCTCAGTCTGAGTCCACCTAAGTATGCCAAAGGAGTATATCAGTAGAGGCATCACCCAGCCATTGAAGGCGCGCGCCTTATTGCCACCAGACAAAAGACTGTTAAGTACTTTTGTCAGGCGACAAAAGAAGCGCTCCTTCACTGATTTCTTGATGTCCACTACTGATATACCCAATGACTCTGACATACCTAGATACTTGTAGGTCTCGGCCTCAGAAAGAGATCTGAGAGTCATTATCTCAGAAAGTTGTAAATCCGGAGAATTTACAACTTTCCCCCGCTGCACACGCATGACCGCACACTTGTCTACACCAAATTCCATCCTGATGGCGCTGCTAAAAACCTGTGTGTTTTTTAGCAACTCCAACAAGTCTTGGTGTTTTGGTGCAAACAGTTTAAGATCATCCATGTACAGAAGGTGAGAAATGACTTCACTCCCCCTTCGAAGCCGGTAGCCTAGTCCTGAATCCTTCAACAATGTGCTGAGAGGATTCAGTGCTAGGCAAAACCACGATGGACTCAGACTATCACCCTGGAAGATGCCTCGCTCAATCCTTATCAAGTCCTGCGGATCAGAGGAGTCATTTCCACAACCTGGCAGACGAAGGACTGTGGTCCACTGCCTCATGCATGTGCCTAAGAATGATTTAAGAGTTGTATCAATTTGATACAACTCTTAAATCCTCTCTAGCCATGAATGAGGCACCGAATCATAGGCCTTCTTATCGTCGATCCAGGCAGCGAAAAGGGCTCCTTTGCTCCGCCGAACTTGTTGGCTAATGGCCATGTCGATGAGGAGGAGCTCCTTAGTACCACGGGACCCAACCCTACATCCATTCTGAGCGGGGGCCAAAACGTTGTTCGCAATAATGTGCGCGTTAATTTTAGTGCTCAGAATAGATGTAAGGAGCTTGTAGATGGTAGGCAAGCAGGTGATGGGTCTGTAATTTTTGGGTTCCGTGGTACTACCGGACTTATGGAGCAGGAAGGTGATACCAGTGGTCATGAAACTAGGGAGGGAACCGAGCTCGAGAGCTTCTTGGAATTGTGTCGCTAAACGGTCATGTGAGCACCGAAACCATTTAATCCAAAAGTTGTGCAACCCGTCCGGCCCAGGACTTTTCCAGTTCTGTGCCGTACGAATCGCACAACTAACGTCTACGGGGTCTATTAAAATAGACCCCATGGGTTCGATGGACTCACATTCCCGTTCGACAACACGCATCCAATCACCCTCGGTGTGCTCGACGGGCACCGACCAGATGCCACGCCAGAAATTAGTCATGGCGCTAGCATCTGGTAGCTGTCCGTCGCTCACACGTTGCTCGTTTCCTTCCCAGTTTCGGTACACCTTCCTTTGATCGCTTTGGAAGAGGCGATTTTGCCAATATCTATCCACACGCTATTTATAGCGGCGGATACGGTTTGCCCACGCATAGACTTTCTGCTTCAGATAGTCAATGCGTTCCGTCACACTAGCCATATATTGCTGGGGCCGAATACCAATCCCCGCAAAGGCCTGAGTCACGAAACGCATGACTCGGGGGCGATTATTCCCCCGGCTGAAGCAGATCAGCTTTGCTATGAGAGTCCTGAACGTGCTGATACGCCGCTCGATTCGTAGTTGCCACGCGGGCACATCTCCGGCGGGTCGCGGTGCACGGTTAGTGTCCGGAAACTTAACACGTGCAACACGACACGCCGCGATAGCACCGCAGTACAAAATCGAGTGGGTATCAGTTAGGTCTTCGCTAGCTCTCAAGTACGGGGCTAGCAAAGCGTTCAGGGCTCCCATTAGCGCTAGATTACGTCTATGAGTAGGCAAACGCGGTAGTCGCGGCCTAGAGTTGAGTGCGAATCTATATTGACCAATCGCGTCCTCCAAAGTCCTCCTCAATTGCTCACTCACCTGGCTAGACACAATCATACTCGTGCAATCGCCTTCATCGACTACGGGATCAGCAGGTGTCGCTAGTGTCGCCGCCGACGTCGGCACTGAAGCCAGTGTCGGGGCTGACGACGCGACATGCGAGTCCCGCGTCGACTCAGGCGTAGGGCGAGCAGAGTGCGCCTCCAGGCGGAGCCGGTCAAGCAGAGACTGATCCAACAGGTTGAGCCGCTGGATAGCCCGCACTTGATCCGACAGTCGCTGGGTGGACACGGTGACGGTCGGTTCAAGGGCCTGGAACAAAGGCAGCATCCTGACACGATACGCTGACAGGTTAATTCCCCCCTCTGTAACCCCATAGTAGGCGCGCATGCAATTCTCGTTATTTATCTGCGACCATCGCATGCGACGCACTACACCACCGGCAGCGAGAGCCGGACGCGAGGCAGGTTGCCCCGCAGGCCCCAGGCGTGCCGGCAGCGGTGGACGTCCCCGACGCGCAGGTGGTCGTGGCGCCGGTGTCCGTGGCCCGCTCACGTCGCTACCACTCGACGAGGCGCTCGACTCACGGGGGGTGTGAAACTCGTCATCCCCCGACGATGCGCTCGGAGAAGACGGAGCGGGCGGTGGTGGTGGTCGTGCGTTATTGTCATTTCCCGCTTGTGTACTTTTTGAGCGTGTTATCATATTTTCTGTTCTTCATTGTTGAAAATTTCTTGCATTCATATGACATCTAAGTGTCAGACGGAGAACTCAAACAGAATCTCGATAGTAACTTCGTAATAATTTTAAGAACTCAAATGAAAATATGTTGCAAATATTTCGTATTTCTTTCTTGCTATATTAAGATATAAAAGGGCTTGAAGTATAGCAAAATAAACTTTAAATAAAATAAAATATTTACACGCTGCAAAAAGACATCTGTCTGACAGAGGCTGACATTGTCATCATTATTATTATTATTATTAACCTTGAAGGGATCAGCTCTCTATCGTTTAATCTGATTATTTATACTCTGCAATGCATAATTAACTATATCTGGAGTACTCAAAACCACTGAAAGTTGAAATTTTGCTAATATTCTTTTAAAAACCCGCAACTCTTCCCCCTTTGTGACCTTTTCTTTTCCGCCATATTGGATTTAGAATGACTACCACTTAGCTAACCATACATTTGTAATCCAAACTAAACACGTAAGCAAAAACAAAAAAGAACAAAAAAACAAAACCAATCAAACCGAATCAATCGTTCAATCGTTCGTTCGTTCGTTGTTAGTCAATCGTTTGAGAATAAATGCTTTAAAATTCAGTTGCAAGATTTGACCCGAACATACGCACTTACATACAAATATTGCAAGTAAAATAAAAGCTTGTAACATAGGATTGTTTTGTAAGGAAATGGTCGGTTCTTATGTCTTTTCTATCTCAAACTGCGGACTCATCTTTGGCGTAATTTTCTTTACTAGCGCAACGAGGGGAAGTAAGTAACAAATCGTTGGCCATCATTGCCTGTCCGGAGTTAATATGTACGGTGGCAGGATGGGAGAAAGATGCTGTGTGGATAGAAAATATGCGATTTACCGCTTGAAATTTAGTACAGGCTTTTCAGAACTCTTAGCATCCGGATACTAAGAGTTGCGAGTGGCTTGTACCTAATTTCAAGCGGAAAATCACACATTTTCTGTCCACACAGCTGTTTTATATCCTTTTATTTTGTTGTTAAATCGCAAAAACATAATATTTTTGCGATTACAAACTTACATTTGCAGTTAGAGAATCGACCTTGAGGTATAACGATGTATGAGTGATTTTAAACCAACTACAATGTTAAGCTTGTTCATCAACCTGACTTTTATATGGTTTTGATTTCCGGAACCTTCGTTGCACGAGTAGGACTCGCACTTAACAGCTTTATTTATTTTAAGTGAACTATCCAAATACTAATTCACGAACACTAAAGTGCATCCGCGGGTTTAAGAGCTCCAAAAGCGCCAAACGAGAGTTATGTCCAAACGCCCCCTCTGCTTCCCTTTCAACTCACTTAATTATTTTACAGTACTTAGGAATTCAATCATGGAGCCCTAACGCTAGGTTTTTGAGTATGAGTTAGAGCATAGGTTCTCAATAGGCATATTTTGTGTTTTTTTACGCGCGCGATATGGTTGATGAAAATAATTATGAACAATCACTGCCTTTATATAGGTTGGAGACATCATTATAGGAATATGTCAATTTTGGCAAACGTGGTAAATGTATTAAATACATACAATAACAATAATTAACCAATAGTAAAGTATACTTAGGCGTGTTTTTTTTTTCACTATATTTCTCATTCGGTTTTCACTTCAGTGTATTCTGTCATCTGTAGGTTTTTTCCTTGGGAGGCCTTTAGGAGCTATAACTTATGTCACTCAAAAAAAAACTTAAGATACATCTCTTATCATGCTCTTAGCTCTTATCATTACGAAACTCAGTTGCTTGGTTGATGTTACTTGTAATAAGAAAATAATATGAATAAGAACTTATTTGTCATCTCAGAATGTGCGTAGATAATAATTATAATACACATATAAAGTCAGTATGTGGCCATGAGCCACTATTGAAGATTGTCAAATTAATTTCCTCAAACATACCAAGAATTATCACAAAACTACCAAGTCTCATGCCCACATAAACCCAGTATGTGGTCAATAAATTGAAGGTTGTCAAATCAATTTCCTCAAACACACCAAGAATATTCACAATAATACAATCTCTCGTGGCCACATGAAGTCAATATGTGGTTAATAATTGAAGCTTGAAAAATTAATTTCCTTAAACATACCAAGAATATTCACAAAAATACCATGTCTTATGGCCACGTAAAGTCAGTATGTGGCCATCACACAATGATTAAAGATTATCAAATATCAAGAAACAAAACAAGAATATTCTCAAAAATACCATTTCAGCAATAAAAATAACAGGCTATTTGAAAATGTACTTCAATTTATTATAATTTTTTCATGATACCGAAATTCTTAACCCTCTTTATTACTGAGGGATATCATTATTAAAAGCTCCCATATAATGTTGTATGGTATTTACCCTTGTGACCGCTGCTTCTCTCGGGTTGTTTTAATCCGGGATTAACCTATTTTTGGTGAAACGTGTCGGCAATCTACGAAGATTTTCAGAGGTTTTGTTTTTATTTGGTGGTAGATCTTCTTTGCAAGAGGTTACTACAGTACCTAAGAGGTATTTGAAAGCTAAATCCTATTCCAGACCCGCTAGCACGCGCCGAGGACTAATTGTTCTTTCCCAACGCGGGAACGTGATAAAGCTAGAATATGAATACGTCTGTCTCGTTTTCAAGGGGAAAAAAGAGTAGATATACGTTTATCACGGCTCGCGTGCTAGGCGGGCTGGCGAGGTGTGTTTACCATCGTTACCCACAATGTCACTCAAGTGTGTAGTCACCACTGAAAAGAGAAATAGAAGTAGGGCCTTCGCTTTTCTGTGGTAGTCACATAAGTGACACTATCTCACTCCATGTTAAGTAACGAAGCGCCTAACCCACTGTCAAGGATTTAAAAAAGTACCGTAGTATATCAGATAATATAAATATCTCACTGTCAATCAGTATTATGGAAATATTACTGTGTTACGGTTCGAATACGTTTTTTTGTATGGATTCTTTAATTAGCAAAATTACAGAGCTAGTGAGGTTTACCATTCAAATCTGTATATATAAAATTCAAAGTCCTGACTGAGCTATCAACGCACAGCCTAAACCGCTGGTCCTAGAGACATGAAATTTTGAGGGTGTGTTCTTTGTGAATCATAAAAATTCTAAAAAAGGATTTTTGGAAATTTTACCCGTAAGAGGATAAAATAGGGGATGAAAGTTTATATGAAACTCCGTCAATTTCAAAGTTAGGATCTTCAAATTTTGTTTTTAGAATGACGGTTTAAAATTAGTATAAAATTTATTCAGCGTTTTGGAAAATTCCACCCCCGAAGAGGTGAAAAAAGGGATGAAGTTGTGCATGGAAAGTCCATCATTTTCAAAGTAAAAATCAAAATATCTATTATTTAGGCTTATGGTTGGAAACTAACGCAACGTTTATCGTTGTTTTTTTAATTTGTAGCCTTACGAGGGTGAAACGGGGGATGAAACTTTCTATTTAAGTTGGAAATTGGGGGGGTTGGGGTGGGGGGATGGGGGGGGGTGGGGTAAAATACGTGGTGAATTTTGCGAGCGGACCGAACTTCCGTACGCGGACGAAGTCGCGGGCGACCTCTAGTATCTTATATGAATGCCTAAGTGCCAATGCCTTGGACCTTGTTTTTACGTTTAAAGTAGCTAGCCTATCAGTATTTTATCTGACATATTTCGGAGAGTGAGCCTCGGATTTGCATGATTTTATTTTCCCCTGTCCATTTTTCTATCGGACGGCCAGGACCTCGAAAAAGCGACACAGTTTCATGGTTGATATACCGAGAACTCTTACGAAAGGGTTTGATTCCACATTATTTGTTCGAACCGCTAAACAGTGGAATGCTTTGCCCAAGTGGATAGCTTTTATTTTATTTTTTATTTATACGTAGGCTTGCTTTTGACTGCCATCTCGTCTGATGTTAAACAAAGATACAGTTTACGATGGAGCACGCTTGCCTAAAAGAAATCGATTCAGGCAAGCGTGCTCCATCGTAGACTGTATCTTCGTTTAAGATCAGGCGAATTGGCAGTCAAACGCAAGTCGAAAAAACCCATTAAATAAGTACGTTTAAAAAAACCCCGACGCTAACAGGGGTGTCATATCAGTATTTGGTATCGTAGCTCCAAACCTTAGACCTTGGTTAGAAAGTCTAACCTCTAAACGGATGAATCGATTTTGATTTAGCTTTTGTATGTGTTTGGAAGGAGGCTTGATCGAGTGTTCGTATAACTCTTCGATCGTTCATAACTCGTTCTTATGTTACTTATATTTCTGGGGACCACTGCAATGGTTGTTCTCTATAAATAAATGATGTCAATTTCCGAGCGAATTTGACGCTAATATGTTCATGTATTGAAATGGATAACCCTCAGAACCCGATGGGGAAGAAAGGTTCTTGACTGGCGACCGCGAACCGGAAGACGCAGCGTAGGAAGTTCTCTCACTAGGTGTACCGACGAACTTGTAAATGTCGCAGGCAACCTGTGGATGCAAATGGCAAGTTGTCGCACATAGTGGCGGTCTAAGGACTTCGTTTAGCAGTAGACGCCTCCGGGCTGATGATGATGTTGATGAACCCCCAGAAGTTTATCTCGCGGCGAAGCGTTTATTAAGGCAGTTATATTTTACCATCAGGAGAGCTTAAAGCTCGTCATCATAAGAGCGTTTTCATCGTCTCATTCACACACAGTCGCTACCATTAAACGTAATGTTGTATTTTCATTTTGTTATTTAATTTAATACGTGGGTCTATAAAGGCGCGTTCACATTAACTCTTCCCACTACACTGTTCACAATTTCCAATTTCACGGAACATTTGGCGCGTTTGACTGGTTGTTGTCGAGTCATTCGCGATCGCGCCCTCACGTAGTGTGAGGGTTCTTTAGTTTATTCCTTAGGAAATTGAATGGAAAATATACAAGCGAATTGTTTGTTATTAAATTTAGTTAAGTATACTTAAAATAAATTATGTACATATGTTTCTTAGTCAAAAGAAGTTACAAGATTAGCACAGGACCGAAGCAGACGGTATATAGGTACTGCAAGAGAGGATTGTTTCTTACTAACCCTTGGTCATCTCATCCTTTTTTTAATTAAGTATCTCTACTCATCATAATTTTTTTTTTCAATTAATCGATAATGTACACTATAATGTGTCTTGATTCATCCGATGCTATTTTCAAACAAATTAAGGAAAGGTAAGAAAAGCAGAAAAACTTAACATTATTAAACTTTCTATTTCTGTAAATGTTTTCTTTTGTAATCTTTTCAAGACATTTTAGAAGCGTAATATTTTACCATTTAATAATCTTTTAAACAAAGCCAAATGAGTATAATTTGATAAGTATTTTCGAGTGCTGCTGGGTTATGCTGTTGTTTAATACTGATAACAACTTATCATCCTCACTTACCATGCTCACCACTCACTCCATCACCCACACCGCCCCTTGCCACACAGTTGTGACCAGCAATTTTGGCAATTTTACATCTAGAAATAGAGAGAGGCTTTGTTATAAGAAAGGATGTGGATAACGATAAGGAAGCCTCATGGCAAACTAAACTCAGCCTGATGGCAATGATACGCTCTAAGTTGAAGCACGCGTACCTACAAAGGACCTTTAAATAAAAGTAGGTAAGTATATGATGTTAGTTCACTGGTTAGTCTTGGAGAAGGCAGCACTTTATCTTTTGGTCCAACTTCAAAAAGAATGGTTCTATGGTCGACGGTATGAATGATGAATGATGAATGGTGATTTTTTGTCTGTTCACAGATTTCTCCATCAATTTGTGGACCATTTTTTAATATATTTTTTTATTTGAAGTTTATGCTCCTGAGGTGGCCCCATATTAATTTGAAGTTAAGTCGTTAGTTTTTTTTAAAGATACTTGTGGTCCTTAAGTACGGTATTTGCATTTTGTTTATATAGAAACCACCATCCTTCGAACTTAGAATTCGATTCGTATGAACTTGTAAAAATCTCACCTTCCCCATTTTGACTATAGGTATTAGCGTGAAACCTATTCTAAAGGGTTTCCATTGGTTATTATCATCATTCGCCAAAAGACGTCTACTGCTGAACGAAGGCCTCCCCTTTTTTAAGGAGGAGTTGCCATAACCACGCTTGGCAGGCGGCTTGGGGATCGCAAAATGCTTACCACCGTTAACCGAGAGGACGCTGCTGCCCGTCTTCCGGTGTTTCTGGATGCAGTTTTAAGAATTACCCAGGTCCATACCAGTTTTTATTGGTACCTCACTAATAATGCAAAAATATACTTAGCTGGAACTAAGTAACTAAATATATAAATTCTAGTAAATATTAAACATACTATCCTTGAAGTATAAAAATATCGAATAGAACAGAGTATGTGAAGAAACTAACCAATAAAAGTGCATTTTTCATTAAGAGTCAGGCAAACATCGAGGCAGGCAATATCTCGCAGGACCTCAGGCCTTCGGCTCGGAACTGATACACTCGGGGTTCAAATAAATCGGGGTTGGGCCGGCGGCCTACAGGAGAATAGCTCACAGAAGGGACATGCCGTGGAAACTTGCCTACGATGATAGAGAAGAATGTTGCTAATTTTAGGTGTTAACTAACCTCAAGGTTCAGGAGGAGGTTCTCAATTAATTTGTATTTTATTTATGTTTGTTACTTTAGAACTTCGTCATTTATAAACCGTTATAAGAAAATCTTTTTTATTTGGAAAAATATTATACTTTCTGATTAGACCCATAGAAGTTTCATCAAAATTTAGTTTTAGTTCAAAATAACTGTAAATCTGTCATGTAAGTAAAAGAAATGGGTGGTTTGCAAGTAAGTACTCCATTTTTTTTCTCAAACTGCTCCATGAAAATAGAAAAAATAATAATTAAGAAATTACGTAGTACTTTGTTTTGAAATCGATAGATAAAATATATATTGCTTGTTGTATTTTTACGATTGGTGATTATAGTACAATATAGATGATCCATGTAACTGATCTCATGTGGAACCAGGAAGATGGACACTGGGCTATGTAAGTGCAATAGGTAGACAGGTCCCAATTAGGCTCATTATTTTTTGATATCAAAAATGATTTTTAAACGATTTTTTTAGGTTTTTTTATGACCCACATTAAGAAAATTGAAAATTCGTAATTATGGTTTTGTCACTCATTAGTAACTTAACGTACTGACAACATCACATGTTGCAGGTTTATAAGCAACGGTGAGCTTACCACCAAGCAAACAGAGGGCGTGTTTTCCATTATAAAAAAAAACTTAATAAGTGATAGTTATAATAAAAAAATAGGTTAGAATAACTGGACCCAAATGTCGGTCACTCACACAATTACGTACAATAAAATTGTAAAAAATAAATGTTTGTACGCATTTGAGGGCCGTCAGACGTTCATTCGCAAACTCAGCGAAGATTATTATCTATACGCGCTTTTTCAATAAACAAATAAAAAATATGTTAGAAGCGAAATGCTATTACACCCTTGACGAGTTTTTCAACGACAAAATTCTAATACCAACTAGTAAAATAGAGCGTTCTGCACCAAATGTTGCCATACCCTGACAATTTAAGGGTCATATGTATTACTGTAATATACACATGTTACTTAAGACCTGCATGTAGCCACATATGTTGCAATAAATGATTGAGTATTGAGTATTGATGTGCGTCAAAAAACCGACACTGCTTGGAAAACCGTGAATCCAGCGATAACTATGCTAATCATTTGCGAATGTGCTCCTACACTTGTGGGAGTTCTGGGTTCGCGTATTCATGTGAATGTAAGTGACCGGGGTTAGAGTATATAGGTATCTAGTTTTGCACTCAAGTTGCGTGTTCGGATCTACACAATACTCTTTGGTTTCGTGGCTGTATTGATAAATTGAGCAATCGAGCGGCACGAAGACGGCGATCCTGCAAACGACATAATAATTTCCACCGAGCGAAGACGAGAAATTCAATCTGAAGATTGTGCGCGGCTTTTTTATATTTGCTCTACGTTAATTGAGAGGTTTGCAGCTTCAGGTAGCTTCTGATTGGGTAGTTAATTAGTTATGAGTCCTAAGTCATCATCAACCAGAGGGTGTTCATTGCTGGACGAAGGCCTCTTAATAGGCGCTTGGCAGGCGCCATGGGGATTGCAAGATGCTCATCACCGTTAAACGAGAGACCTTCGTCCAGTAGTGAACGTCAGCTAGCTGACAGTGTAATGTGTGTGCAGTGTTAACCGAGAGGACGCTGAGACACCGAGAGGACGAGAGGATGCTGCCCGTCCACCGGTGATTCTGGATGTGGTTTTAAGACATACCCAGGTATTTCCTAAAACTGCATCTAGGACCATCTAGGACAGATGAAGTTTTTTGTTAATCGTTGAAAGCAATCTTACTGTGTCGGTCATATTCCCGGACAGCCAAATAATAAACGCTTCATTTTACATTTGCGGAAACAATCCCAGAGTACATACGGTACGGTCAAATAAGTTCACGACCAATTGGGCCGCCATGTCCATCACCGCATGAAACACAGGTTCGAGACTCCACCGGTACGAGAGACCCAGGAAGCTGCTTTAAACTAAAACACGGTAACAAGCATTTCAAAAAAGAAACGAGTATACTTTCTACCTCGAGAGTATCAATTATTATTTTAAAAAAGGATTTTCAAAATCGGTCCACATTTGAGGGAGACATCTATGAACAAAGAATCTTCAATTTTTTTTAACAAAGTTAGTAAAATTAAGATTGCGATGTTTTAGTAACGCTCAACAAAACGGCCTAAATGGTAGCACTATTTTTATTTTGAAATGCGACACGAGTACATATTATGACAGAATATTTATACCCAGTACCTACTTCTCATCGCTAAGACAAAATTGTTATCAAAAAAATTGTTAGAAAAGGCAGAATCACATCAAATATGCTAACAAAAATAAAAAAAACCAAACCCAAAAAAACTTTAATCTAACATTTATTTAATTAATTCTATCTCTTTTTCTCTTTGATGGTTCGCTGACGGGTCTGTGTTTGTGTAGTATTAAAAAGTGTTTTCGAACTATAATAACAAGATCGGTTATCTCTAACGTGACGTAGATACATGAGTTGCACAAGCTTATGAAAACACTATGAGAAACCCTATGCATCATCATCATCATCAACCCATAGACTTCCTGCTGAACGAATGCCTCCCCCTTAGACCGCCACACTGTACGACAACCTACCATTTGCGTCCACCGGTTGCCCTCGACCCTGTGCATTCTGCATAAGGCTACACAATCATATATTGTGCCAAGACATTAATAGGTAAATGCTGTGTTTTAGTCTAGGGTAGCCATTCGGGTTCGAACCCAAACAGTCCAGCCGACCCGAACTAATAAACTACGCGAAATTAATTTCCCAACTCGCCGCTTAATGACCAAACTGCCCCTTTTTTGTTTTACCCCGGCCTAAAATATGAGCGCTTTTTGCTAAAATACCAACTACAGATGTATTTCGAATAATTAATGCTAATAAGAACCTCTATTTATCATGCTGCGGTCTCGACCGCCTGACACGAAAATCACAAATTAAGGGATTTATAATGCCGTCCTAATGGTCCCTATTCCGAAGAACGTTAATCTTAATTAGGACAACTTACATGCAAAACATAATAATATAATTTAGAAATTTGTTTTGGCTGAATCTACAGTTAAAGTTGTGAAAGCACCCAGTGACAGCAGCAGCTGCAGGAAATGCGTCAAATTTCGAATAAAAACTTTTTTTTTAATATCATAAATATTTTTCTATCATTTTGGTTAAGTAAGTATACCAAATCACACGATATTGACGGATTTGGTCCGTGGTAATTACGGCGAACCCCTTTCGTTTGACCAACAAGAGATTGTTGGTCAGACGGAAGAACAGAATTCATTCTCTAGAATGAGAGAAAGTCGTTCCGTTCCGTTCTTTAATTAAATTTGCTCCGTTCCGTTCTTTAATTAAATTTGCCGTTATTCATATATGATTTTCCTCTTGTTCGTCAGCCGTGGTTAGAGTAAATCAAATCTGTAAGTTTGTTTTTGTATGCAATGAAGTGACAAGACATTCGCCTAATGGTAAGCATCTCATCTTCTCATAACAGTAGCAGTGTTAGAATTGTGAACTTGCGAACACAATCCTGCGCCGCACTGCACTGCGCTCATCACCCTGAGATATTAGATGTCATATCTCTTCATAGTTCATATAACTCATATAATATTGCCGTTCAAACCAAAACAGTAATGCTTGCACACTACAGACTGATCGGCGGTTTAATTAAAGGTGTGGTATTTCCTCAGGTGAACTGCAGTAGAGTCCTACCACTAAAAGTATCCGAGTATTTTCAAACATCCCACTTCTTCAAATTGTTGCGATTTATTAAATAAAATCGTCATCAGCCTTAAAACGTCCACTGCTGGACGAAGTCCTCCCTCTTAATAGAGGGGTGTTGCCATAATCCCCACGCATGGCAGGCGGCTTGGGCATCGCAGAATGCTCACCACTGTTAGCCAAGAGAACGCTGCTGCCCGTCCTCCGGTGGGTCTGGTTGTAGTTTAAGGACATACCTACCCAGGTCAATAAAATAAATAAAATGTACGTCTATAATTACATCCTCATACTATTATGTCACAAATGATTATGTTTCCACTCTAACATAGAAAGCAAAGTCAAATCAAGTCAACGGTTATTGATTGAAATATGAACAAGACACATAGGACCACAGAGTAATAGAATGTATCCTCCATGCATAGGACATACAAAAATATACAAGATAACAATATAAACAAGAGCTGTAGTGCGTTTGAGCACTTGGATTGTCTCTAGACTTTCACCGGTTTTTTGTGTATAGTAGGATAAGTCGTTTTTGTAGGTTGTCGTAGTTAATCATCATCATCATCAGCCCGGAGACGTCCACTGCTGAACGAAGGCCTCCCCCTTAGACCGCCACACTGTACGACGACCTGCCATTTGCATCCACCGGTTGCCCGCGACTTTTACAATGTCGTCGGTCCACCTAGTGGGAGGCCTTCCTACGCTGCGTCTTCCGGTTCGCGGTC
Source organism: Erannis defoliaria (assembly GCA_905404285.2). NCBI lineage: Eukaryota > Metazoa > Arthropoda > Insecta > Lepidoptera > Geometridae > Erannis > Erannis defoliaria. The sequence goes on along the minus strand of FR990076.1, from coordinate 16,942,720 downwards.
GCCACTCAAGAACCTTTCTTCCCCATCGGTTGTCAGTTCTTCGAGCGATGTGGCCTGCCCATTGCCACTTCAACTTGCAAACCTTGCGAGCTATGTCGGTAACTTTGGTTCTTTGGCGAATATCCTCGTTCCGGATTCTATCGCGCAAAATAACAAATAAATAAAAATAGTTAATAAATAAAAATAAAAAATATTGGGGGGAACACTTATTACACACAGCGCCATCTAGCCCCATACTAAGCAAAGCTTGTATTATGGAAACCAGATAGCTGATAGAATACTTACATACATTTTTTTTCGTAAATACATACTTATAATACATACTACACCCAGGCACAGAACAAACATCGATGTACGTCACATAATTTTTTGCCCTGTTTTTTTTTGTGTTTTTTCTAACCCACGGCCTACAGCTCTGAAGGCAGACATGCTACCAACTGAGCTATAAGGCAGACAAAAAAAAAATTTTTTGTGAAATAAAGGCTTAAAACCCGAAAAAAATAACGAATAGGTATACGTATAAACGAATGCTTTTCTTTCTTGTAGATTCTGACACCTTTGCTTCGGGGTCAAATTACCTGACAATTTAATAAATCAATTAGCTTACTCGTAAGTTAAATTTCTAGTTTATTTTCAAAACCCATTCCACGATATCTAAACTTAATTAAAAACAAATGGGTCTAAAGAGAAAGTTTAATTATTTTTAGTCGATCTTGCTAATTTCTGAGCAATTTTCTTTGTTTGTTCTATATAGGCTAGCGTGTAGCAAGGCCAACATAATCTTCTGATATTATGAGGCGTAATTTTAATCACTTTGCATTTTTTAAATTCATAAGGTTTATATTATACAATCAAGTGATGAGACGAGCAAGACATTCGCCTGGTGGTAAGCGTCACACCTGTCACTAACAGTAGCAGTTCCAGAACCTGAAAATTATTATAATTATTTTTTATTTTGTGAACCTGCGAACACAATCCTGCGCTGCACTGCACTGCGCTCGTCACCCTGAGATATTAGATGTCAAATCTCTTCATACCCAGTAATTTCTCTGGCTCTCTTTATATGGCTAATCAAATTAGAAAATAATTTGGCAGTTTGTTTGTCTTGGAAAAGCACTTTAATAATAAATCTTGTGCTGTATAATATGATTATTAACTTTTTGCTTGACATCATCATTATCATCCGCTTATTCCGTCCCACTGCTGGACATAGGCTGGCCTCTTATCAGCTTGTTTATCGGTTTTCCGCTTCCAACCATTGCCACTAGCCCTAAGTATATCGCCACTCCATCTAGTCTCAGGGCGCCCTACGCTACGTTTATCAAACCTCGAGCTCTAGAACCTAGAGCACGTCTACCACAGTGGTTATCGGTTCTGCGACAGATATGACCAGCCCACTGCTACTTCAGCTAACCCATACGTTGAGCTTTGTTGAATAGAAAAAAAAAAAAAAAAATCGGTGGAAATTTTTCACACAGTGCCATCTTTGTTTCTTGCATTCGTCACATAAATGTTTGCCCTGGGTGGGGATCGCACCCACGCCCTACGGCTCTGAAGGCAGACATTCTACCAACTGAGCTATAAGCAGTCAGCCTCACCTAGTTCCCTTAGTTTCGGAATAATTACTGGGCTGACTAGAATTATTAAGCTAATTGAACTGCATAACCAATAATTAGTCAACAGTAAAACATAATATATTAATGTCTTGCCAAACTTGAGTAATATAATTTAATGGACCTGTCCAATCTCTATCTTCCGTTCCGAGCAAAATCAATATTCAATTTAAAACTATTATTAACTTCACAGTAGCCCTCGACATTTAACTGGCCGCTTCATAACTTTCCAGTAGCTAACTTTTAGCAACAAATTTTCAAATTAGTCTGGAAATAGTGGACAGGTTTATGTGGCGATTTCGCTGAGAACGCTTTTCGATAAAACAAACATATCTAGATATTTTGCTAGTTTCCAAGTTATAACCGCCAAGCAGTTGGTGCAAGCTTTACTGTGTTTCGGTTTGATGGGCTATGTTATCAGAGAAATCTAATATGTTAGGCTGACGAGCGTAGTGCAGTGCGGTGCAAGATTCGTTCAAAACGCCAACGCCATGCACTCCAACGACGACTGTTGTTGACTACAATATGGCCCATAAAAACTTAGTAAAAATATGTTTAGTAATTATCGATATCTAATTTTGAAATATTTGTTTTTAAAGTTAAAACTACACGTTTTCCGTGACTCCATCCGCGTAATGAAGAAATTCGGCCTGTTCTGGTTTTTAACTTATTTTTTCCGCCTCATTTTCACCCCTCAAGATCAACCCTGACAATAAAAATATTATTATTTTTGTTTCTATCTTAATACCAATAAACATTTAAAAGGTGATCGTATCAGATCCTTGTGTTATGTTCCTACATATATTTAAGAATGTGTAATAAATGTTCACTGTTGGCGTATCTCAATAATACCAATTTCCATCACTATAGCTTCAAAAACAAAGAACTTCAGATACAAACTTTCATCCCCCATTTCACCCCCTTAAAGGCATTCCTGCTAAAAATATATCAAAAACAGCATTGTTATTTTCAATGAACTATCCAAATATTAGCATTCACAACTAAAAGTTTATAAAAACAACAATGAACTTGTGTACAAGTTTTCACTCATGTTTACTTTAGGGGGTGACTTTCGAATCATCATTTTTTAGTACATCTCTGTGCAACAAGGAAAATGCACCCTACAAATTTTAAGTTTCTACGAGCAGCAGGCTATGCGTTGTCTGTCAGTCAATCAGACAGAAATTTGATTCTTCTGTTATTAGATAGAAGATAGATATAAAAATGTCCTATGTAGGTATAAAATCAACGAGTGTGAATTTCTTGCGTTAATAAAACAACAGAAACACGGCTTTAATGCCTGAACAAAAGGAAGGGTGTTGAAATATAAAGTAGTGTACATATTATATGTTCTGTGACGGCAGCTAGATTTACAATTACACTATTACCAGGGGGGTGTCACTCCGCAGTTTAGTTATGTTCGGCCGGCGCGCCATCCGGGTGGACAATGCAAGGCAGAAGTCAGTCGCTGCCCGCACGCTATCCTCGTCGCACGTAACTAAGCATACGTGATAGAAAGAGAGCGGTATATCTAGGCGAATATAGCGAGCGGTTTCCAGCGCTGTGCGAGTTGAATTGCTACTTTATTACCTAGTAGATAGAGTCCTTATTTATTTCAATTCCTTTGCGGAGTTAACTTTCTGTACGTAGTACTATTATTTATTCTATGCTACTACTTACAAATTGTGTTAAAAGCTAGAGGGAAGATAAACACTTAAACTGATATATTTCAAAGCGTCCCGGTTCCCGGGCTCAGTTTTACCCCAACTATTACTAAGGTTTACTGGTACAGGTTAGAAGAGTAAAATGCTTCATTATGATTTTAAACAAACTGGTTTAACTGGAACTGGAATAACTGGTCTACAACTGCCGTTCATAAGTTTTTTTTAATGTATTGAGGTAATAAAAGCAAAGATGTCCAGCAGTGGACTATGATAGGCTAATTAAAATTACTATTGTGTTAAAAATAAATATTGGTGGCCATTTCACACAGCGCCATCTATTCCCAAACTAAGCAAGATTATAAAATACTTATAATATTGTACACTCTTTTTTTGTAAATACATACCTACTACACCCAAATACAGAACAAACATCTATGTTCGTCACATAAATGATTGCCCTGGTTGGGGATCGAACTCACGCACTACAGCTCTGAAGGCAGACATGCTACCAAAAGGCAGTCAAAAAAAAGCTCCAATTTTTTAATACTTATTCACAAATTACTTATTAGTAACGATAATCTCTGATACTCTCGTTTCTTGCAAGTATTTCAATGGCCTTTGAAACGAACCTCCAATGAGTGTAGTTTGTCAAGACTCCCGATGAAATTTCACGTCTCAGCTCTCAACTCTCTTTGATAGCGTCAAGTGTTAGTTACAGCTGTTGTTTACTTGTTTCGTCGTTTCAGGGCTCAAACAATGTTGAGACTTGTTCGAGAATTTTGATCGTGTTAGGGACTTAAAAATAAGGCTCGTCATACACTGTTAAAAATTTGGGGTATAAAAAGGGTACTAAAGTTAATTTGAAAGTTTTCTTTTTGGGCTCGATCTAACTAGGTGAAACCTAAATAAGTAAAAGAAAAAACACAGTTTTTTACAACCTAATCTATTATAACCACACAAAAAGAAAAGGATAGCATTCAGGGCGATAAAAGTGTAGCCGCAGTACTATTATGTATTCTGTGGTCTAGTCTAGAGACAATGCTCAAACACACTACCAGCCGGCAGCGTACCCAGCGCGCTCAAAAGATTAACGAACCAAAATTAAAAAAAAAAATACGTCGTCCCTGCCAAAACAAAAAAAATAACAAAATAATTATGACCAGTGTCACCCGGGATGATAAAATATAAGGATTCTAACAATACCTCTAACATTTAAATCTGTTCAGGCGTTTAGAAGTTATAGAAGATAAGTACATACATGAACCCTGAAAACATTACACTCTTTTTTTTTGTGCAGTCGTGTAAACATGAGATGTGCAATAAACTCAGAGAGCTAACAATGAGGTCCAAGCCTTACACATAAGTTGCAGGCCACACAGAAAAAACGTCGAGCGTAGAAATGACACGGGTTCCATTCAATTTTCATACTAAATACAATGAAATAAGGAACAATTTAGGACAAACCAAAGGGAGTTGATTGCATCGGGTGAGGACGCGCCCGACCGAATGAAAAAAATTCATGAAATCGGTGTGTGCCTTATTTCAATGAGTTTAGTATGAAATTTGAATGGAATGACAAGCGCCCGTAATATGTCTACGCCTGACGTCATTTCTGTGTGGCCTGCGCCCTACGCCGGTTTTGTGTGGCCTGTGCCTAAGACTTTCACAGAAAAACTTGACTTTATCTGTTGGAACTAATTTGTTTCGCAAATTGAAGTATCGGAATTTATTTCTAATTACAAGCCAATTGTTTATGATTCATTACTCAGAATTTGCTTGAAACCTAAACTGAGAAATTATTTCTTCGAAAATAACAGATACTCCAAATTTCGGTGTTAAGGTACCTACTTGGAATATTTTGATCCTTACTTAAAGTAGGTAAACATTTCCAATACCTATGATATGAAATTATGTGACTAGATCTCAGCGAAAACTAATTTATAGACTTCGGTCACAAAACAGATAGGTACAGAAGTCAATCAAATTTACGTACTTCACTTTTCATACCTGGCTAATAGTTAACTGATGTTTAAATCGTTGAAACCAATAGCTTTGATGAAGAATTTAAGTAAATATAGTATGGTAATTGAAAACATTATTTAAATCGGTTAATAATGTTCTGATATATGAGCGTTTAAAGTTTTTGTTACAGACAACTCTGTCCCTTTCCCACAAAACAAAAAATGACGTCACGCCTTACTTGTCAGATAAGAATTTATATGGCGTCCTGACAAGTGACGTCACGATTTGCTGTTTCGCCTCTCTGTCTAGCATGATATTAAAATGCTTATAAGTTGCTTATTTTTGGTCAGATTTTAATTTTCTTTTCATTAATCAGCTATATTTATGGGCCACATTTGAATAGGACAATTAAAAAAACCCAGTCAAATCAGATCAATTAGAGTACGTTGTTCATTAACAGTTTCAAACTGACAGCCTTACTTAAAAAAACTTTTCAACCGTTAGTCATTGCTTAAGATGCTGTGCTATCTTCTCTCTGACGTGAAGTTGCACGTGCTAGAAAAGGACAGAGAAGTTTAAGCAGTGACTAAGAATCGAGATTATTTTAGGTAAGGCCGTAATTCAGTAACTTCCCTGACAAAACTACAAAGGCTTTACAAAGTCTTACTGTTCAGTGTTCAAACATCCTGGTGAGGGTGCAAAAGTCAAACTTGTAAAGTTATAATTCCGTCGTAAATCCTTTGGGGCATTAATTTTATAAGTTTCTAAGCGCGAGGAAAGATAAGAGATGCTGCATTCGTGATGAACTCGAATGAGTTCGCTTAGGTACTCAAATAGCGGAGAAGGAAGGAATACCGATTTTATTATTTTTAGAGAAGAATATGGAAAATATTACAATAAATATTAATAATTATTAATATTAGAGAATATGTTACGTATAATGGTACTCACTCATCAGCCAGAAGACGTCCGCTGCTGGACGAAGGCCTCCCCCTTAACAGGGAGGGGTTGCCATAATCCTCACGCTTGGCAGGCGGCTTAGGGATCGCAAAATGCTCACAAGCGTTAACTAAGAGGACGCTGCTGCCGGTGGTTCTGGATGCATTTTTATGAATACACAATATTAGAGTTATGTATGGAAGCCAATGAAAGACGCATTAACGATTTCATAACATACTCGTTTATTAACTCGAATTAATAGCAGGAGAGGTGTGAGTGCTCTCTACTGTACCGGGTCGCAGGGACACCATAGGGCAACTACTAGCTTTATAAGCTCACAAAACCAAGGCCTTAAGAACAAAGGTCTCTTGTTAATAATTGTAAATAAAACATATGAAAGAGAGAGCATTACTTCATACAGGTCAGAGTGAGACAGATTGATTTTTGCTATATCCAACACGCCCCCTCAAAAATTAATCTCTTTCCTTAAAAACGTTTTCGAAAAATTATTTACAATTAAAATGACACTTCACACCTTCCCGCTCTGTCTGGGAGTACATTCATCATGGTCCAACATTCGTTGCACAGGATTAGGGAAAACCCAGAAAAACCTAATCAGACCAATCCAATTTAGTAGCATTTCATTTTAATCTACTTAATATAATTTCATAAACATCAATCAAACAGATCGTATTTACAATTTTACACATTATACAAGACATCATGGACTTCATTACAATTAACAACATTTACTTAATTTGCCCAAGTTTTTCTTTCAATGTCGAAAAACACACAGTCGGCAACTACTTCGTTAGGATTAATTATATCAGCCAACTGATCACCAGTAGGGCCAGTAGGTAGTATAAATGTTTTAGTCGAATTATTTTTCACCTGTTCCCTTGAAAAATATATTTTATAATTCAATGCTTTGTGATTTGTCAAATTATTACCAATGCTTATACATCCCAAATTATCCTGATAAATTTAATAACTCAACTTTAATACTGGTCACTCAGACTTTAACCACAAAGCTTCTTTTTACAGACTCAAACAAAACCATGTAATCAGCTTCTCAAGACGAAGCCGCCGTTGTTTATCGATTTGTTTGCCAGCATATTGTGCATTGTTCAAACAGTTGAAACAAATAACCCGTGGTAATTTTTCGTTGTAGTCATCACTACCCCGATATGAGTCCACGTAACCGCTCGTATCATTTGCGTTACAATCAATCGACTCAACTCGCGTATAGGTCAGCTTTAATTCTATCGTCCCTTTCAGGTAACGTAACACGCTTTTTAAACATAATGTTTGGTCGCTTTTGTTAGCAAACCGACTAAGGATGTTTATAGAAAAGCTCAGGTCTCCACGAGAACAGAGTACGTATCTAAGCATCCCAACAGATTGATACAAGGGCCTTTGTAGTTTTGTGTAGGCCTGAGTTTAAAGTTCATCAATTTTATTTGCTATAGGACTGACAGAATTATTACTCAGACTCACTCAGGTTGAACTTTTCTAATACTGACTATATGTACAGCTCATATACCGACGAAACATCGTATGTCTCTTAAATCTACCATTATATATTGGTCATCAAGTAGTTTTTGTAACTATTCAAGGTATAATAATTTTCTGCAATTACAATAATGACATCATTGACACACAGCACAACATAAAAATGTTTTTACAATTTACAAATGTTTTCTGCATCTAAAGTATAAATGCAGCGATCAGCTGATGAGTATTGAAAGCCCTTTTCATCAATCAAAGTTTGTTCAAACATCTGAAACCAAGAGCGCGCGTTTTTTATTTTTTAAAGCAATATATTCTTAACTTTGTTTAATTTGCAAACTAAATTGCCTTCATATGAGATTCTTTCCGGAATTTTCATGTATATTTCTTCCGATAGTTTCCCATTCAAAAACGTCGTTTTAAAGGCGTTATAATGGACAAGCAAATTGAATTGATTTGGAAAATCTAATATAAATCTGAAACTTGAAATTCTAGCTACTGAGGCAAAAGTTTCATTATTGTCAGTTAAATTATATTCCTGACAGAAATCGCGAGCAACTAAATGCGCTTTATATTTTACAGGTTTTCCAAACTCATCATTTTTCACAGTGAATACAGACATACACAGACTGTAAATGGTTAGGTTCTTTACAGTCAACAATATTTTTAACAAAAAGTTTTTGTATAAATCAAATAGTATCCAGTTCATAAAAGCTTATCATCCCTGGATTTAATTTCATCAAAAGACAGGTGTTGTACAAAATAAGCTACTGGCACACAACAAAGAGTAAATATCATTATGTTAATTATAAGATACACAGGAAGTATACCTAAATACAAGGAATACAGATACAGATTCAGATTCAGAGGGCAAATAGTTTTTATTCCTCTCACTCCTTCTAACTTGTTTTTCACAAGAAGGTTGCTAATTTTTAGGTAGAGTCAACTTATTTGAAATTTCTGTGCACATATCTGTTTCAACTACAGATTTATTAGGCGGTGGACCTAATTGTACAGGTATTACGCATGTTTGTGAACCATCTGATTTTACCAATCAGACATGCAGTGATCTGATTTCAATATATCAGATTTGCACGAACTTTGAGTGTCCGTTTTTTGTGTCAGAGTGACCAGAATTTCCACTTGAAATTCCCATAGACTTCGACGGTCTACTTTATAAGAAATAGATCACATCTCTGACTATCATAATTTTTTCTCTTACCATATCTCACACCTTAACCATTCGGTTCATACACGACCAAAATAGCTTTTAATGATTTGTCATCAAACTTGGTCTTTCTAGTCTTTCTATGAAAATAGACAGTTGAACCGAAAACATTTAAATAGTTGCGGCTTTCTACTATGCCACAATCAAATGGTGTGTTAGCACATCGCGCATTCAGTGCTTTAGTGGAACTCAACACAGCCTCACCCTAGAACGTTTCAGCAGGTACCATGGCACTAAATCGTTCTGTTCTGTTCGTATCATACATTCGGCAAATCCGTCAGAAACGGAGTAAATGACACTGTTAAGTGGTAGCTAATACCTTCTTACATACAAAAAAAATCTTTAATTTTATTTGATAAATACTCGCCACCGTTTTATTGCTATAGAGGTTGACAATTTTCAAACCGAAATAAGCTTCACACTTATCGAAACGCAGCAAAAACAAAACATCTTTACAGGGCTATTAAGTATGTTCATCCACAAAAATCACGAAATAGTTTTTGCCGTCAAGTGTTGAAAGAGTGATGGGACCACCGCACAGGCACACGCGCTGTGCACATTTAAACAATGGTAGTTTTTTATAACTTTAAAGATTACGACCTACCAAATGTCAAACATGTCCGCCCTTCATCCATGCAAGCTTCACAAAGTATATCAGTTAATTTAATGTTTTCAATTCATTCTAAATTAGAAAACATATACTTGCTTTTTATTTGTGGGAAATTCGTCTTCTCAAAAATAGTCTTTCATGCCACAATTCATTATTATTATGAACGATCTTTAATTGTTACTGAGCTTCCAGCATTTAAAACATGCCTATCAAACATAAAGTTGATGCCAGTTAAATAGTTCAGAGACTCACCATTATTTGCTGTCTTACCCTCCTTGCCGTAAATATATATCTGGACATATACCACACCACCGTTTTTACCAAAAACGATAGTCATACTCGTACCAGCTTGTTGCATCTTTTTGACTTTCATACTGTTCGCCTCCAACCATAAAAGCGAACCCGGAGATATCCGACGAATTAGGACCAGACGTATTGATAGTCTGCACAGTTCTATTATTCTCGGTACGCTGTTGAACTTGTTGACCTCTTTTATTATAATAACAATCTCTTTTATAATGTATTTTTCTTCCACAGTGGTGGCAGGTAACATTTTTGTTTTTATTAAATTTTCTCTTAAACTGCTGTTTCCTTAGCTGATTATTGTTATATTTATTGTGATTGTCAATTGGTTTCTGTACCTCTTTCGTCAACATTTGTGCCTGGAGCACTTTAGAGCTTGTTTCACGTCTTTCATTCATTATTTTAATTTCCTGGTCAAGCTATCTTGTCTTGACAAATGTCAGTGTGATATTATCCTCCGTCAGTGTTTCAATAGCAGTAATTACTCCATTGTAACTGCTCGGTAAAGTCATAAACAGGTGTGTGACTTTATCCACCTCTTCTAATTTTGCACCTGCAGCCAGCAACTCCGTGATCAAGTCATTGAATTCTTGAAAGTGTTTCATCAGTGGCTTATCACTTGCCAGCTTTAAGTTCAGTAAGCGCTTTCGTAGAGCAAGTTGAGTGGCGATGCTTTTTCTTTCGTAAATAGAGTCCAATTTCAAGAAAATTTACTTCGGTGTGATATTTTCATCACTTGTCAGTCCGAGCAACGAATCGGACAAATACTCAATTATAGTGTTTTCAGCCACCCATAGTAAGAATACTTTGTAATACTCACTATCACTTTCTAGTTCCACAGTAGTATCACTATCTATTATTTTTAAATCACCAAGTTCACTTAGTAATTTTCGTTATTCTAAGTTTCCAGACTTAGACTTATATTTGTCCCCATCAAAACGTTTAATATTACGCTTTAACCTTTGGCTCTCCATTGTTTTGGTTTTAGCAAATAATGCTTGGAATACTACAAACACTTATCACTGACAGAGTTCACAAAGTTTTTATTGCACTTAAAGTTAAGTAAGTAAACTTTTTATTTTTATTTCATTTCACTGGGCCCATAACCTATTAGAGTTATGTATGGAAGCCAATGAAAGACGCATTAACGATTTCATAACATACTCGTTTATTAACTCGAATTAATAGCAGGAGAGGTGTGAGTGCTCTCTACTGTACCGGGTCGCAGGGACACCATAGGGCAACTACTAGCTTTATAAGCTCACAAAACCAAGGCCTTAAGAACAAAGGTCTCTTGTTAATAATTGTAAATAAAACATATGAAAGAGAGAGCATTACTTCATACAGGTCAGAGTGAGACAGATTGATTTTTGCTATATCCAACACACAACACAGGTCCATCAATGTAAAACATAAAAAAAAAACATAATTCTGTATGTTGCAGCAATTGTTTTTTTTTTAATAATCCAACATTATAACATTTTTAACATTTTACACGTACCGAAATGAAAATTATTTTAGAGGATTCGGTCCCTAGCTGGATGGATTTATATTCAAACACTAGGGGACGGTGTAGCACGATAGCGAGACAGTAAATATTTATCGGGAATTAAGTCGAGTGTCTTGCGGACGGCGGAGGATAATAATGAGCGTTAAATTTTTACGGAGTATGGAGTTGCAACGAGATGGAATTTGAAGCTTTATAGCGTGGAAAAGCTTTTTAAAGTATTTAAACGACATTAATTTATAGTATAACTATAATTTTTATTGCACTTTTTGGGCTGTTGTTATTATATGAGAGAGAGAGAGAGAGAGAGAGAGAATACAAAACGATATCCCTTGAATATTTTGGGATGCAAATATTCCCACACATATGAACATTGTCATGCAACTCGATGTAAGACAATTTTAGTATTGCCTTTAAAAAATCAAATAGCCACACTATTACTTTATAAACGCAACAGTTTATGCATTTGTGTTTGTTGTTTCTTCATGCATGCGTGATTTGATTATAATCTGGAAAATAAACACATGAAAAATATAGGCTGCTTTTTATCCCGAAAAAAGACAGTTCCCGTAGAATAACATCTGGAACCGTGGGCTACTGCTAGTATTTATTAAAAACTGGAAATGTGTCATCATCATCATCATCGGCTAAGAGACGTCCACTGCTGAAGAACACACAAAGAAATGAAGAAGAAAAAAGTAAATGAATAAATAATAATTAATATTTTATAAGAAGAAGAAAGATGGAATAGTATTTAAATTTGTAAGTAATAATATTTTTGACTGTTTATTGGATAATAATTACTTTGATGTAGTCAACCGAAAACAAAGTTCCGAAAACTAATTCCATCCCGCCACATTTGGTGCCTATTTCCGGATTAACCGCAGCCGTGGCTTTCGGACCAGAAGTCCGGATCCGGACTCCGGACTCCGGAAAACTGAAATCTAGTTTGCAAGTTCTTGCATAACTCCTGCCAGTGACTGGGGTTGTAGAGACTTGCCATGGATATTAACATTTTGGAACTAGATTGTCCATGTTTATTTGGATACTATTGGTTAGTATCCAAATAAATAAGTGTTTCAGTAAAGGAATTAGAAAAATACACAACAAAAAACAATTACACAAGAATACAAAATAATAACAAAAGATGAGATTGAAAAACATAATAAAAATAAATATTTAAAAAAATTATAGATTAAATAATGGCTCCCTGTTAAGGGTGAGGCCTTCGTCCAGCAGTGGACGTCTGATGGCTTGACTACTGATCTGACTGATGTGTGTGTATCAAAGACTTGCTTTAATTATCATCTAATTTTATCGCATGTATAGAGGCAGTTTTTTTCAGTTAGTCGTCGTCAACCATAAAACGTCCACTGCTAGACGAAGGCCTCCCCCTTAATAAAGGGGTGTTGCCATAATCCCCACGCTTGGCAGGCGGCTTGGGGATTGCAGAATGCTCACCACCGTTAACCAAGAGGACGCTGCTGCTGTCCTCCGGTGGGTCTGGTTGCAGTTTAAGGACATACCCAGGTCCAGTTATTTCAGTTACATAGTATCTCATGTCATTTATTTAATTTTATAACGGCATTTTAAAGTTTTTTGTATTAAAAAGTTGTTATGTTAAGACAATCGCAAATATGGTTTAACACATTGTCTTAGTAACTTAACAACTTTTTTTTCTATTGTTAAGGTGACAGTAGCAATGGTTGTCGACGCTTACATTTTTGTAGGAGTGCACGATTTTAATTTGCTAATTTAAGCCGTTTCATAAAGTTATTCATGTAGATTATTTTATACAGTTATTTTTGGAGAAATAATAAAGTTTAAAATGAGTTTTGTACTAAATTTTTTCAACAAATGTCTTACGTTACAGTAGTACGATTAACTTTAAAACTTATTCTAATTTGTTCAAAAAATCTTATGATAAAAATATGGTGTGCTTTAAAAATAATTTGAATGTTGTCGAACATCAAGTCTTGTTTGGTTTACAGTAAAAAGAAACAGCTAACTTTTGACGTATCGAAGACACATCTACCTTTTACAAATGTCTTAGGATGTCGAAAACTCTAGGTTCCACTTCTCGAACCGAAAGATGATTTCATTAAATCATATCTTTATGTAACTTGAAGGAACTTCAAGTGTTCAGTTGAAGTGTGATAGCGATTAATTTACTTACTTCAACTTTGTTATCTCTGGCGTAGATTTTATTCACGTAAAATGATTCAGTAGCATTGCAATTATATTTAGCTTCAATGTTTTCAAGATGGCAGTTTTTATCGCCCGACCATTTTGGTGGAGTATGTATAAGCATTCATATCATTGGTGTCACTCCGCAGTTTAGGTATATTCGATGAGGTCAGTCGCCGCCCGCACGCTAGCCTCGTCGCACGTAACTAAGCATACGTGATAGAAAGAGAGCGGTATATCTAGGTGAATAAAGCGAGCGGTATCCAGTTGCTCCGAGTGGTATTCTGCGCGAGTTGAATTGCTACCTTATTGCCTAGTAGATAGAGTCCTTATTTATTTCAATTCCTTTGCGGAGTTAACTTTATACGCAGTACTTATTATTTATCCCGTGGTATAAGTACAACGTGTTAAAAAAGGTGTAGTAAAAATAAAGGGTAAGTATGTACTCATCGTTATGAACAACTTTTATCATGGGGCAAACCTTAAAATCGCGAAATTAAAATCAGCCCTTCCATACAAAAAGTTCAGTGACTTTGGACAAAATGTATGGAACAGCGGATATTTTAAAGTGATGTCATGGTTGGCCCCATAGTAAAAGTTGATAAATATTGGGGGACGTTTTACACACAGCGCCTGATGAGTACATTCATTTTTATGTGCTCTTGTGTACACAATAATGATTATGAGTACATACAATTTTTAGTAATACCCTTTAGTACCATTCCTAAAATATTTTTTTACGCCTTGTTTAAAATGACTAAGCCATTGTTCACTATCTACATCAATACCGTTATCGTTTTGATGTAGACAGTAATAATCCGATGCTGGACGTGGGTCTACCCTCCAAGAGCAATAGGGCTGTATCCACCAAACTGGCTCAGTTGCGAGTCGATGGAATCACAAACACCATTGATTTTCCTCTCCGAAAGTACCTATGCAGGTTTTTAAGTATTTGTCTTCACCGAGAAGCCAGTGGTATAAAAATTCGTACATAAACTCCAAAGAACTCATACAAATTACGTGATGTTACGTTATTATAACAAAACAATACTGTAGCATCTTTGTACTTGTCTGTTATATCTCTCCGAAGAGCTTATAAAGAGACCGATTTAAGCAGTATCAGTTTTCCATCAGCTGGCAATTTTCCACATCTATTTATATATATAAAAGGCTCTGTCCTGACTGATTGACTGACTGACAGACAACGCACAGCAACCAACCGCACCAACCGCTACCAACTGGTCGTACAGACTTGAAATTTGGAGGGTGTATTCGTCTCGATGCGTAAGGGTGTACTAAGAACGAAAATTTTGGTTTGGATAGTTCATTGCTCGTTCAAAATGCTGTTTTCTATATTTTTTGACAGGGACGATTTAAGGGGGGGGTTGTGTCGGTTATAGTTATTGGGTAAAAAACGTGGTCAATTTTGGGAGCGGGCCAAATACTTCCGTACGCGGACGAAGTCGCGGCCGACCTCTAGTCCATTATACAGTGTGACACTCTAGTAGTCCCAACCACTCGCAATTGACACTATCATTGGAGAATATTTACAGTCTGACTGTTGTCATACTTTTAACTTTACCGCTATAATGTCGTCTTCAATCATTTGGTTATTGGCAGTAACATCACCGAGGATATTAACCTCGTCTGGAGATCATTATGGAAACGCATGAGGTAATAACATCTAATGTGCTGTAAGGGTGACTATAATTACAAATGATTAAAGGTTTCCGTGTTAAATAATTAAAACTACAACAACACAGGCTAACGCGGTACGTTAGTTTTTTTTTATACATCCAAGTGACGAGACGAGCTAAACGTTCGCCTGGTGGTAACCGTCACACCTGCCACTAACAGTAGCAGTGCGAGAATTGTGAACTTGCGAACACAATCCTGCACCGCACTGCACTGCGCTCGTCATCCTGAGATATTAGATGTTAAATCTCTTCATACCCAGTAATTTCTCTGGTAACATTGCCCTTCAAACCGTTGCACAATACTGCTAGGCGGTTGAATCACTGGCAAAGGTGTGGTACTTCCCCAGGCGGACTCTGCAGTAGAGTTCTACCACTACAAAAAAATAATGTACTCGTTAGCAAACTTTCATGAGGACATACCTAAATCGTATTCTTCCAGAAGTAGCGCTTAAAAAAAGTTTGGTTAATTTAAAATTGCAGTATAGTACTTCTTATTATTTACATACATATAGATCAGCCTGAATACGTCCACAACAGGACGGAGGCCACCCCCATAATAGGGATGGGTTGCCATAATCACCACGCTTGGCAGGCGGCTTGGGGATTGCAAAATGTAGTACCTATCTATAGTACTTGCCTACAAAATATTTTGGAGATTACAACAGCGATACTCAAAAATGTTAGAACCAGTTCGTCAGTAGACTCTAAGTCGCAGGCCATACAGAAATGGCATCGGCCGCGGATATGGCATGCTATGGTCTCTATTCAGATTTAATACTATATACATTGCAATAAGGCACAATTTAGAACACACCGAACGACGTTCTTCGGGCGTGCATCGAGCGCGGACGCGCCCAATCTACGTCAAGTGACTTCAACTACGCCAAGTGACTTCGGTGAAGTGCCATATTTTAATCATTTATTCCAAGTATAGAGAGTTTTAAAAGAAATATTACTAACTGAACTACTCAAAACTAAACTTAAATTAAATAGTCGATACAAGAGACCGCTTAAACTATCTGTAGATAGAAAAACTATAGATAGTTTAAACGATCACTAATTTCGGGTAATGTGCCCAAAATGCTGGCTACGTTGCCTCGCTGGATTGCGAGGCTAATGATTTTAATGAGCTTCGCATAGACATACATAGTAGGGACAGGTTGGACGCTATTTTGAAATGTCGCTCTTTTGTCGGTGTCATAGAAACGCATTGACACCGATGCCGGCACAGTCTGCGATGCAGGTCCGACGTGGTTACTTGAGAGCTAAATGCCAAAATCTGTGGTGAAGGGCTGTTCGAATTACATTTCAAAGTGCAGTAAACAAAAGGTGGCATTTCTGTATTTATGACCAGCAAGTCAACAACAACAAGTTAAACTAAACTTGCTTTTACACAAAATCTTTTATTTTCAGGTATGAGGTAAGTCGTTTCTAGTTTCGTACAGTTTGCGCTTCTTCTACCGCGCCTTACTGGCGCTGCATGTAGTGACCGTGAAATCCGAGAGATGGCGTTGTCCTTTTGTCAAAGAGAAATTAGACTTACGATTTCTTAACTCAGGTGTATCTAGACATAGAAATCATTGGAGCTTAGTATGAAATTTGAATGGAATGGCAAGGCACACGTGCCATATTATGTACGCGCCCAACGCCATTTCTGTGTAGCCTGCGCCTAATACCGTCGCATCGCACGGTCAGTATTATGTGTTTTCAGCCTAGAAGGATATCATTGTCACCCCAGTCCACATCATCACCCTCCATAATGTCTGACACTCGTACGTGAACATTTTTACTATTCACGCGTGGAATGTAAAGCGGCTCTCGGCGGTGAGCTGTAAAATTTTATGCTGGATTGAGTTGAGCTGGCTCGGATGAGCTGTTGCGTGGGTCGGTAGAACGTGCGTTAACATTGTGGTAGCCTTACTTATATACCAGGGCGTCTAAATAAATGTTGATATATCTAGAGCTACAACAATGGCTTATTCAATACAAGCTAAATTTGTACTCTATTTTTATGAGACAGTGTATCGATTTCTCACTATAGCGCTTTATTCGCTGACGTCACGTGGCTCCCGTCGCATTGTAACACATCTTTACATTCCCGTTAAACATTCCAAGTAAAGAAGCAAGACAAAGTTGTATTTCTACTTGCGTTATTATCTTCAATCGTTTTACAGTAGATACAAAAATAATAAAATCATCGTGAGTAGGAGGTACTTCCGGCCGCCATGTTTGATTTACACCATTTCCGGATTTCACTGTCTGTTGGTTCCGTGAAAAAGTGTTTTCCATTTTCTTTATTGTGGACTATTAATGGAAAAGAAATCCTATTATATTGAGAATTTTGCTGGATTTTGTAACGGGTAATTCGTAAAAGGGTTTTTGGTGAAATAAAAGGAAAATTGGGTAAGTATTTGACTAAAACATAAAGTTATAGAAATTGTAATTTTTAAAACAATATCTTAGGTTTTATTTTTAAAGTGACAGTAATATAATGGTGCCACGGAACGGTAAGCAACTACCAGACTGCTGCCTGGCGACTTTCTGCCAGAAAACATGGCGCATCTTTAAAAGAGAAAAATTGTGTACTTAGCATCCTAATCTACAGCGATGGGTGGAATACAATACAATACAATACAATTCTTTATTCATAACGCCTAGTTATAAGTCATTGGTATATATTTTTTTTGATGTGGTTGATTACGATGATGAACTAGACAGTACGATACTCAATACTCAATATTTTATTGCAAACATTATGTAACTTATATTTATTTAGCACAATTTATGGACGTAACGACATAATGACCCCATTGGGGTATAGCAATGTTGTGCGGAGCGGCTCATTCTATTCCGTTGTTAATACATTTATCTGTAAAGAATTCGTCTAATGTATAGTAACATTTCTTGACAAATGATAACCTTGATAAATTACGCTCACCGAAATCTCAGCAGACTAATAAAATTTTATTTAAAAGCAATGAGTTCTATTACGTAGGTACGTAGTAGGTACATAATATCTCAATGTTTAAAAAAAGGAATGGAAAGGATTCGAAAGGGTTACGCTAAATAGTATGGTAAATTAAACTACATCAATTTCTTTTGTTCTAATCGTTGATTCGTACACAGTGTATTTACATATCCAGCTTTATACATTGCCAACATTACCATATCAATAATTTGCTGTCTACCCTCACTCAATCACTAATATGTTTTCGATCTCCAGCGTCAATCCAGAATGCTATGCCCAGATTTTTTTTTCACCTCACCTTCATTCGCTCCCTTTACCATATTACAATTGACCATAGATACTGGGCGGGAAACATTCTGATTGGCTAAAATAGCGGCGCGTCATCTTCGCTGTCTTTCGATTGGCTCATTGTATCAAAGAATAAGTATTGCCTTAGCTAGGAAATATGATGTTACTTGTTACAGATTTCAAAAATATACCTACTATAGACTATATATGAGTCACAAAAAATCATAACAATAGTGTAGCTAAACTAATAATCATTAGAATGTTTTCAAAGTTCCTAGTAAAGGCGTAGGACATTTCCCAATTTCCCATACGCAGGTGGCCTTGTGGTACAAACTTCCCATACCTCCTTGTATGAACTAGGCCAAAATGTTTAATAACAGTCTCATTTGCTATAGGTATTAGTTTAAATTTGTTAAAGTTACATGCACTGCCTGGTGCGTTTGATTCCTTTCTAGGAACTTGCTTTTGCATTAGACGATAATATACAATGTGCAGCAAACAGGTTCAACATTACTGAAGGGTTTTCTCCGCTCCCTGCCCGTGACCCACCTACACTGTTCACCTGGCTGTTGAACACATTTTGTTATGGGACCAACCCTGAAATCGCGAAACAACAGCTTTTTCATACAAAAAGTTTATTAGCCTTGGAAAAAATGTATAAAACAGCGATTTTTTTTTGCGATTTCAGGGCTGGCCCGTTAGTGAAAGTTGTTCATAATGATGAGTAAATATACATACTTACTTAACCTTCAGTATTGTTGAACCTTTTTGTTACATTATTGTATAAGATTTTGCAGCTAAAATGTTCCTAATTGTCTATTTTAGCGTAAAAAGCGGATATTCTTTATCCACTCATTATGCCACAATTTATGCGATAAACAGATAAAGCAATAACCTACTTACTGAAAACTTCTTACGGCGCAGTTCAGAAAATTCTACGCATGACGGTACTTTGAAAATTAAACGACTTGAACATACTCCGAACCTTATTGCTAGTTCACTGACTACTCGAAATGTTAAAGTTACTGAATTTACGAAGATATTGGAAATTTCGAAGCTTCCCGAACATTTTGTTGGCGAGTATAATATGAATACGCGTACCTACTGGCAGTAGGTAGGTACTGAAACGAAAAGAGTTAGTACCTAATGTTATGTAAATAAGGTAGCAATTAGAATAGTACTCATTAATGTTAGCAACTTTTACTATGGCCCATGATAACGCCAAAAAAAACTATATTTAATAGAATTTCTTAAGAGAGTTCTGAATGGTCCAAAATATAATGTCTAAACAGCAGAAAATAATGTTAATTTAACCTCTACATCCTCCTAATAAGGTGCTAATTGCACCCAGACGAGCATGTTTCACGTGAAATTGAAACGTACTTCTTGCGGCTGCGATTCAATTATGTTCACTAACGAACTGTAATGTCGCCCCTACGTTAGGGTTACCACTGGCCGAATGAAATATACTAGAAAAAATTTAAGCCTCGTTTTGAATAATAATAAGCTTGCAGTATTTCGTTTTTTCTTCATTGTCAGTTACAAGTTTCGAACCCCAAGCCGCCTGCCAAGCCTGAGGACAAGCCCTCTCTATTAAGTGGGAGGTCTTGTCCAGCAGTTGACGTGTTCTAATCTGGCTGAAGATAACATGTGGTCTGTATAAGTAAAATTTTATATACAGGCGTTTTTTACAGTTTGTTTGGTGTTTTTTTTTGCTTTTGTTTAGAAGTTAGTGTAAATTTCAAAGAATACGAAAACACTCAAAACAGCGTACAATTAGTTTATTCGGCGGTGGAATATGAACAGAGCAAGTTTTTTTATGTTTTTTTCTGGGTGTCTGACGGCCTCTACATCGTCACCTGACTTTAGGCAAGCGCAAATGGCGCTAGGCTTAGTTTAGGTTTTCGGCAACTAGCTCAAGGGCACCACAGACGGTGCGAACCTCGGCTTGGCAGTCGCCGGGAGTGAGTGGTCAGACTTGCCCTGGCACCCCAGAAGGGGTGTGCCCAGGGGCCCTAGTAGGTCGATCTGGTTGACTATTTGGAGATAATCTAACCGATATATTTGGAGAGAATCTAACCGATCTTGAGAAAGAGCAAGAAATAACAGCTCGACGACTTATATAACGCTTACTTTCCAAAGATTTGACAGGCTTGTACGACGGAGGCGTGGCTTTGGCGGGCTCACGGTCAGGATGACGTCACGTCCCGTAACAGAAGCTTGCTTATTATGAAAACTGACGTGGTTTTGACACATTTTTGTTTTATTTCGGAGTATCCGATTTAATTAAACATGAGAATTCCCGTATAAATAAAACAAAAAGAAGCTTGCTTGTTGATTAAAACTTTGTTTGCTTGCTTATTTCTTATTATTATTATCAGCCTATTCCGCCCCACTGCTGGGCAATGGCCTCTCTATCCTCCTTCCACTCTTCTCAGTTAAAAGCTTTATGAACCCACAGTTTTTGCAATAGAAGTCAATGCCAAAGTTTTTGGAAAAATGAGACAAAAAAACTGTAGTAGTAGTATTAGTAAATCAACATTAGTATAGTACGAAAGTAGAAGTAGTAGTGAATATAAGTAGTGGCGGTAGTTTGGGAAGTAGTTTCAAAGTTCTTAATTCAAAGAAAAGGCCTTTTTCCAAATTCTACACAAGAGGTACAACATCAAATTTAATTAAGTTTAAAAAGATTGTGCTGTTAGCGAATTCATTATTTGGAGAATTCCAATTAAAAGAGAACAGACACGCCATTTTTAAGTTTCTTGGCAACCCTAAGGGAAGCAGGAGGCTATTAGCAAAGTCATTACACCGATAATTTGTCGATCGAAAATGAATTTGTGGTGGCATGCACTAGTTAGTTGCTATGTTCTCAGCCGAAAAACTGTTATAATTATATTATATTTATTTTTATTTTTAAAAACATTGCTTGATTGATTAAAAAAGTTTCTGCCCACTATGGCCAGGCCTGTGTCACTCCGCGTGTAGGTATTAAAAACATACCTACGGGCGGCGGCCATTGCGCAAGGGCCAATCTAGTAGGCTCGGCTCGGCGGCTCTTTCAATACGTATAACCATGTATAACTTATTATGAACCGTAGTATAGTGAATTAAGGCCCATATTACTTCAAAAACAAATTGGTAGGTATGTAAATGAACACGTGCTCGACTGGACCGCGAGCTAAATTAAATCATATTGTTTATCAGTTTGAGTCATATTTCTTTGAAAACCATTGCGAAGTAAAGCTTCTGTAATAAGTTATTATTCTGTGCTATGGCGTCCCACACCATGACCGTGCTAGGAACAGAAAGACCGAAAGTGACACGATAAGCTCTGCTGTGCCCACTGAAACGGATCGACAAACAATGGGAATCCACAGACTGCGTTTTTTTCCGCTAGGTAGCGCATCTTCTACGCGGCCATAGTCAACTGGTTTTTTTTTTTTGCTATTTCCTTTTCTTTCTGCGATCGGCTGTGCCATGAGCAGAACTTACTGGGTCTGTTGGTCTAGTCTAGCAATCTAATACATTTTGTTGTTATTTCCAGCGACGGTGTTATTAGAATGGACAGGCCCTATTCCTTGCAAATCAACAAAAAATAATAGAGATAGCGAATCTAATAACTGCATGACAAAAAGAGAACACATGTACATTTATTACAAGTTTGTATTGTCGTATTGTACGGCTTGCATGTCGCAAAGACAGAGTATGACTGACGCAAGTGGAGAGCTGGCGCTCAACATATAGTCTTCAAAATCTTTTCTTAGATTCTCGGTTTATTAGACACTGTTACCAGGGAGAGTCTGAATATGCCTACTGGTGTGTACTGCAATCCTTTGCCTTGTTAATTAAAGCTCTGTCCAACATAAAATATAAACAAATAACTAACCTTGGTAAGTACTAATCTATTTTCAGACTGCATGGATTCTTAATTAAAACAATGCTTAAGGGGGAGGTCTTCGTCCAACAGTGGACGTTTTATGGCTGACGACGACACCCAGTATTTTTCCTTGGACTAGATTATCGATAACGCCCTCATTCAGATTTTGTAGTGGTAGGACTCCACTGCAGTGTCCAACTGGGGAAGTACCACACCTTTGTCAGTTATTCAACCGCCAAGCAGTAGTGTGCAAGCATTACAGTGTTCCGGTTTGAAGGGCAATGTTACCAGATAAATTACTGGGTATGATGAGATTTAAAATCTAATATCTCAGGGTGACGAGCGCAATGCAGTGCGGCGCAGGATTCTGTTCGCAAGTTCACAATTCTAGCACTGATACTGTTAGTGGCATGCGTGACGCTTACCACCAGGTGAACGTCTTGTTCGTATCGTCACTTGAATGAAAAAAATTAAAAAAGTTTTATTTTTAGGAACGATTAACAAGAAAACTTGATTTTGCCACATCTGGACCGCCGCTGGCGCCATCTGCGAAAGTTTTGCCTGTGGAACCTCATTCACTCGCGACCTAAAGACACCCAAATGGTATAGATCTAATGGGAAATACTCACTCGGGAAACGTATCCAATGTTCCGGTGTTCGTGTTTCCGGTTCAAGAAACATTGGTCGACTTACTTTGCAGGCACGTGTAGTTATGTGGTGTAGTACAATTTTCATCACACTTACTCGTAAAGTGGATCTTATTACATCTGTTTTAGGCTCATAATCCAAGATAATTACACACATAATTACGCGTGCTTTTTACTTTACATTACAGCACTAGTGTTATAATTAGGTTAAGTTTGTACTAGGGTTTCGATTCCAGCTTTCTCGAACTCGAGAAAGCTTGAGAAATTTGGCTTCATTCGAGACGAGAAAACAAATACTGGAACTCGAGAATTCTCGAGCTCTGAATTTGAATTGCGTGCTACAAGCCGGGTGTATCGTGTAACTACTTTTCGCCGCGTAACATCGCTCGCGTTCCGTTCTCGTTCATTTAATTTGATCACTGATTGATTTATATATATACATTCTTCTTCTTCCTAGCACTTTGTCCCGTTGGGTACGCTTAAACATAATCCAGGATTAAGGATTTTTGTAATAGAACTATAAGGTATTTTTTGTTTTAATATTCACGCCTACGGTAAAATACCGTAGGTAAAAGCTAAAATTAAAAATTTACATCTAGCCCCCAAATGTCGTTAACTCGCGTGTACATAGTAATTCCGTTCGTATTAGTAGTAGTACTACGTTTTGATTCTTATGTTAGAATATTTTGATTTGTATTTCTTTACCTAAATAAGCAGTACCTACCAAAATACTAAATAAATATGCAAAAAAAATGCTTATTTGAATGAATTCTACAAAATTTAATGGTTTTTATAAAAATGACCCGAGAAATCTCGAGAAAACGGCCTCGAGAATTCTCAAAACTTGAGAATATAAAAAAGTCGAAAATCTGAAACCCTAGTTTGTACCCACTCAATGCAAGTTAAATGTGTATGTATACGAAGCATTCTTAATATAGCCGGGTAATACAATTACAGTTTTTTAAATACCAACAAAAAGATTGTATGCGGCTAAAGAAAATGACACCTGCGCATTTCTCGAAAATATTTGTGGAAGATAACAATATTATATATTAAATATTACCTCCTTCTATTATTTCTTCTCGTCCAAAAGTCTGCTGGTCTTTTGGAGAAACTTAGAGCCACGCAACGGGCAACGGAGAAAGCTATGCTCGGAGTTACTTTGCGCGATAGAATCCAGAACGAGGATATTCGCCGAAGAACCAAAGTAACCGACATAGGTCGCAAGGTTTGCAAGTTGAAGTGGCAATGGGCAGACCACATCGCTTGAAGAACTGACAACCGATGGGGAAGAAAGGTTCTTGAGTGGCGACCGCGAACCGGAAGACGCAGCGTAGGAAGGCCTCCCACTAGGTGGACCGACGACATTGTAAAACTCAAAGGCAACCGGTGGATGCAAATGGCAGGTTGTCGTACAGTGTGGCGGTCTAAGGGGGAGGCATTCGTTCAGCAGTGGACGTCTCCGGGCTAATGATGATAATGATTATGATGAAATATTATCTCAATTATTGTTCTCCGTCAGATAAACACTGTTTAGCAATATTATTAAACTCGCGGGTCGACACTGAACACGATTGGCGTATGACAGAGACACATCGCGTGGCAAGAGCGAGGTATACGTGCTGTCTTAGGAGTAGAGGCATAAGAAGCCTTATAATGGAAAACTCTGACTTTGACTTTAATTGTTATTATTTTATAGGACTTATACAAAATTGTAAAATATAACTCAAAAGTATCGCGCGACTCTAGAATAGCCCCCAAACAGGTGGCGATAAAGTAAGCAATTAAAAAAATTTACACGGACCGTGAGCCAAGATCAGAACCCCTTCTGATCTTGTTTCCACCACGCAGTTTCCACCCTTTCTACCGGTCTTTAAACACCAGCCCGGCGTAATTAACTGGACGCATTATTAAGTTTTTAAATCAGTTCATGGCGAAGGTTGGGCTAGAAAGATTTTTCAATTTAAGATTTATTGAATAAGCAAAGTAGGAATGCTTTTTCATTTCATTTAATTCAAAAATGAAAAAAAAAAGTATTTTTTTATATTGTTTATTATTAATAACTGAAATGAAATGCGTTAGATTTGAGGGTGCAAATATTCGTTAAGTTTTCGGTCATTTAAGATAGTGGCCTTACCTAAAACGACGCTAAACTTAAATTACTTTAATTATTATTGTGTACGTTAAATCTTGATATTTAGCATGGATTGACGATAATAATAATTACTTATAAAGTCTATAATAATAACTTATTAAGTTTGATCAGATACATATAATAAAAACAACCGTTTTTGATTTGATGTTTTTAGAGTTCAGTACCCGAAGAGGAACGAGCTTCTATTGCTAAGCTGAGCTGTCTGGCTTACTTTTTATAACCTATATATATATTATATCAGCTAGATTTAGCAGCACTTAATCCAGTCCAGGTATACACCTTTCCTAATAAATGCAACTTATCCAGATTTTCGGTTTTACAATGTAGCTTTGTAGTGGGTTGAAAATTTCACAGGATAATAATTATGGTGTTTTTAAAAGTCGGTGTCCAGAAATACTATAAAGTAAAGATAAGAATAAATACTAGTACTTAAATTTATTAGTTCGATTATAATACAAAATCTAAAACAAAACAACATTAAATCTAGCCATGTGCAAATCAGAGTCCCATTAAGGATTCGGAAACGAATAAAACGCATTTTTCTAAGACACAAATAAACAAACTCCAAAACTACTTATTACTTTCTTTCTCGGTTTTCCCATTGAACATTAGATTCTTCAAAAGGCGTGTATCAGAGTCTTAAAAAATAGGCAATATATTTGTGGTACCCTAGTAGAGGGTAGATGACTGATGTTTATATCGTTGAAACCAATAGCTTTGATGAAGAATTTAAGTAAGTATAGTATGTTTATTGAAAAAATAATTTAAATCGGTTAATAATGTTCTGATATATGAGCGTTTAAAGTTTTTGGTAGAGCCAACTCTGTCCCTTTCCCAACAAACAAAAAATGACGTCACGCCTTACTTGTCAGACTAGAATTTATATAGCGTACAGAGAAGTGACGTCATGATTTGCTGTTTCTTCTCTCTGTCTAGCATGATATTAAAATGCTTATAAGTTGCTTATTTTTGATCAGATTTTCATTACCTTTTCATTAATCAGCTATATTTATGGGCCACAAATTAATAGGACAATTAAAAAAAAACAGTCATCTAGCCTATTGCAGATATCGTTATAAGCGACGATGATTGCTTACCACCAGGCAACCCATCCGCTTGTTAGCCTATGGAAAAAAATCGTGCTTATAAGGAACCCTCGGTGCGTTAATTCGAATTGCACTTGATCGGTTACGCCTAACATCACATTACACATGTATGTATAGGGTCCCATCACGAACACAGAATAATCATGTACTTAGCCATTTGATCTATAAAGTAGAATTCCCCGCCTATACCTAATCCAACCTCTCTAATTTTCATACGGCACTCGCATTTCAAGTGATTTTCATCCTTATCTTCAGGAGTACTTCAAAGCGATACTTTCACTTGAGTTGTTATCTATCTCTTTCATCGCAATCGTCTTCCCATCTCTGTATATCACTCCTACGTGAAGGTCGAGATCAAAGCGATAGGTCAAACAATTTTTAGGTTAGGGTTGTTTCACACGTACCACAACCATACCACAACCACAACACGTGGTCGGGCACATATTTTGTATTGAAAATAAATAGTAGAGCTTACACGTACCACATTTTACCGTCATTATCGACCGGGTGGATGATACAACATCGTTGCGTCGACGCAACGACAGTGCGCGCTCTATGAAAGCCGGGATCGACGCAACCACATCGCAACTACTAGCGACAATGCAACCACATCGACATTTTGTCGGTACTACAACGCAGCTGCAAAAAGCTGCAGCGACACTATTCACACGTAGCCACTGCGACACCACATTTTGTTGCTGCGATGTGGTGTAGTTGTGGTACGTGTGTGTTGAACCTTAGTTGAGAGGTGAGTGTTGTTAAAGATAGGGTTCGAAAAGTTGTGCGCAAGGGTGCCAACGGAAAAAAACTAATAAGATTTGGATCAACGGTTTCCAAATTATCTGTAATCCAGTTTGAAGGGAAATATTAGCACATACATTACTGGGCATGAAAAGATTTGACATCTAAATATCTCCAGCAAGGCTAACATGCGCACCGCGAGAAAAAATTATCGATTCTTTAAAACAGGACAAGGCTACGAATCTGTATAAGTTTGTCTCGTTTTCGCACGACATAAAGACACGACAAAATTTTCTCGCGGTGCGCATGTTAGCCCTGCTGGTGGCGAGCATAGTGCACTGCAACGCAGGATTTTGTTCACATGTTCTCGGTTCTAGCACTACTACTGTTATGGACAAGCGTGATTCTTACCATCAGGTGAATGTCTTGCTCATCTCGTCTCCACTGCATAAAAAGTCGCACAAATATGCGTATAGGCATGCGTAAAGGCTCTATAAAAGAAAGAGGTTGCGAGAGGTTTTGTTCTATTTTTACCCATTTTTTTTGTCATATGTTTTCATTATATCTCAAACACTCTGCAACTTTTACGTGAAAGTGACGCCTTCTTTCATGGCTCTGAATACCAAGTATCGTGTTCATTTATTTATTTATTCCTGTTGTCTATTTTCGCTGTAAATAATATAAATTCATTGGTTTTTATGAAAGACAATTTCAGACTTTATATCTTTAACTGACTTTCATAGAAATAGCAATAGATAGTGTTCACCTTTCATTGCCACCAAGAGTTGCAGAGAGAAGAGAGCTTAGCAAAAAACTTACACAAAGTATCCAGAACCTCCTTGTCTATGTGTATCTTGAAGTTGTAAAGTGTGTTCTGCAGTGCCAGTTATTATTAGGAGGAGATCCTTCGGGCATAAAAGAGGGTTTATTATATCTTTCGGCATGTTTTTATCTTTTATCTGCCTGTCTGCATCTTAGGATGCCTCAAGAGGAAGCGCTTTGACGTTTGTTCAGTGACGAGGAACGGCCCCTATTGATTTGTGCCCCGAACACTTTTGGCTTTAATTTAATGGAATCTGTGTTCTTTGAAAGAATAAGAAAAATAATCTTTCATGTGTTTAGAAAATCATCATCATCATCAGCCCGGAGACGTCCACAGCTGAACAAAGGCAAAAGACTGCCACACTGTACGATAACCTGCCATTTGCATCCACCGGTTGCCCGAGACTTACAAATTCAGAAAATAATGTTAGTTAAAAATCATGTTTTTTTCACTCCCCCTGAATTGAAAGGAATTTATGACGTCGTGCAATGTGAATAATTATATCAGTGTCAAATATTGTCGTCGAAGAAGTTACACTAAATATTATCTGAACATTTTAAACCGAATTAAATTATTTTTTCAATAAGCATACTATATTTACTTAAATTCTTCATCAAAGCTATTGGTTTCAACGATTTAAACATCAGTCATCTACCCTATTATAGGTACCAGAGAGAGAGCTAGATCCTCCAACCACCAAGTAGGTACCTTGTCTATAATCTTTGGTACAGTCATAGATTATGTTAGTATACTTAATCTATGGTACAGTTAGTCGTATATATAAGAAAAACATCGTCGTCAGCCATAAAACGTCCACTGCTGGACGAAGGCCTCCCTTTCCTCCCCAGTGGAGGGGTGTTGCCATAATCCCCACGCTTGGCAGGCGGCTTGGGGATCGCAGAATGGTCACCACCGTTAACCAAGAGGACGCTGCTGCCCGTCCTCCGGTGGGGGACATACCCAGGTCCAAATAGGTCCATCCAGGTAAGAAAAACATACTTATAAATAAATAGCTGTATAAGATTGATCCAAGACAAACCTTATTATAAGATAAATTATAGGTACAATGTATAACAAAAAGGTTCAACAATACTGAAGGGTATGTATGTACCCATCATTATGAACAACCTTTACTATGGAGCCAACCCTGAAATCGCGAAAAAAGTATGCTGTTCCTTTAATTTGGTCGAAGGCCAATGAACTTTTTGTATGGAACAGCTGATTTTTCGTGATTTCAGGTTTGGTTCCGTAGTAAGGTTGTTCATAATGACGAGTGGGTATATATCCTACATACCCTTCAGTATTGTTGGACCTTTTTGGTACACATTGTATATAAAACAAAAAACTTTTTTTGACGGTAGCATCAAACATTTTATGTGAATTCTTACGTCTCTTCATCGTCATCAGCATCATTTGGCAACTTTTTCGGTCCACTGCAGGACATACGAGCCTCCACTTCCAATAATAATAAAAAAAATACCAAATAAGGCACACCTTTCCAGCGGTAACTAAAACGAAACTTTTGAACTACGCGAAGGTTTATTTATAGAGCAATAAAGCACCACCATGTGAGCCATAAAAAGTAACAAAGCGCGTAAAAAGCTGTATTGTTTTTTAGGCGAAGTTTAACGTGCTCTAGTTAAATAAATCGTTTGGAAAAAATACGAGAACAACTAAAAGATGCAAGCACTTGTATAGATAGACTAGAGGTCCCCCGCGACTTCGTCCGCAAACGGAAAAGAAGCGCCCTCTCCCAAATACTCGTAACTTCCATCGTCGGGTTAATTACTAATTATTTAAATATACCTCGCCATATTCACCACTTTAAATGATCTCGAGCAAATAATTAAAATAAAAAAGCCCTTTTCCCGCCCCCTCCCCCTCTTACGTCGTCCCTGTCAAAAAATATGTTTTTTATAATGTATATTTTCAAACACAGAAAACTTTTCATGCAAAATTTCATCCCTCATTTCACCCTCTTATTAAAAATTTCCCCCTTTTTTTTACCCCCTTAGGGGTTGAATTTCGAAAAACCCTTTGTTAGTACAACTCTACGCATCAAGACAAATACACCCTACGAATTTGAAGTCTGTACGACCAGCGGTTTAGACTACGGTTTAGACGTTGTCTGTCAGTCAGTCGGGACAGAGATTCTTATAGTATTAGATACTTTAATTTTTACGCTTGGTGAGTAGACCAGACCAGAGACTGTGATAGGTATTTTTATTTATTTATTAGGCACTTACAACAGATCATAGAAATTGCATAATACAGTAATATGTTGAAAAATACAGAACGATCCCATGATCCAAAATAGCAAGCACTCGACATGGCTAAAACAGTGGATTCGGATTGCAAATATTACATAAGGTATGGTCAAAGTTGGTACAACTACTGGCTTTTACGTGAGGCTACTGAAATACACCTTTACCTTTAGGCTAGGAGGCAGATTATAAATAAATAAATTAAATAAATATCGATGGACATTTTTCACACAGCGCCATCTAGCCCCAAACTAAGCAATGCTTGTAGTATGGAAACCAGATTATAGAATACTTATATATATTTTTTCGTGTAAATAAACAAATACATGACGGAGGAAGAGGGTCCTTTCGCCATCATCACTCATCGTTGATCCTCTTAGTAGTGGGCGTCGTCGGTGGGTAGTGTCGGATGAAGAAAACAAGCTCGTACAATCAATCAAATTATAATCTTCACAGACACAGTACAGGAATCAGGTAGGCACAAATAAGTTGTAGGTAGGTACGTATCACAGAACGCGCGATGGTTCAGTGTCCACCGCACGCGCCGCTCGCCAATGGGAAAGTGAAGTCACCGATCGACGGCGCGCACGTCACCGACTCCATCGAGTGCCACCAGGTGCCGCTGGCGTCCCGGATACGACTCGATTGCGACATACACAATACTTATAATACATAATACATACCACACCCAGACATAGAACAAACATCTATGTCGCTAAGCAGGACGCAGCTGCACGCGCGTCGGGCTCTGTTTTCACTCTTTGAAAAAGGTCACCGGATGTGATCGAAACTATAGTCAGAGTATCCGATTTAATTGAACGTGAGTATTCCCGTATAAATAAAACAAAAATGTGTCAAAACCACGTCAGTTTTCATAATAAAACATCTATGTTCGTCACATTAATGTTTGCCCTGGGTGGGTATCGAACGCACGCCCACAGCTCTGAAGGCAGACATTTTTGTTTTTCTTATGTTAATTGTGATTTATGCGTCATAAAATTGTTGTTTATTTGCCAAATCAACAAAAGAAGACTCTAAGAGCCAGAAACTCACTTAGATGTTTAATAAATCAACAAATACAATCTTGAAACGAAACAAGAATATTTTTTTTGCCATTATTCAATTCACACGAATCTTTTGTCTCCAACTCGCTGACATCAGAAGTGCGATAAAAAAACTAGCGACAAATGTCCGGGAGCAGTAACTCAGGTCCTGACTGGCTGTTGGCCAAGCCACTCGGCTGGAATGTAAATCCAATACAGAAAGAATCGAACCCACTCACCCGAACCGGAGTGTGACGGAAGATGTAGAGCTGTTGGTTTAGCCTTGGATACAACATGACTGTGGTTACGGCTCTATGGTTTTATTTACGGCTAACATTATTGTCCGTCACTATGTACCTATGTAAGAAATCATTTGTAATGCTTCTGGTCTCCGCAATACAGGGAATCCCAGTGCGGAAACCAGCTAAAAAAAAAAACCTATACAAAACGAAAAATTTACGACGAAATGAAAACGAAATTGTATATTTTGTATGGGTTGAATTTATATTTCAAACGACTTCAAAAACGAAGGTTTTTTATTTTTTTCTTTGTTTTTTTGTTACGCGATTACTCAGCTAATTAAAATGTTTTTTTTTAAAATGTAATCTGCCTGAAATAAACGATTATTATTATTATTATTATTATATTTACCGTGATTATATTAACGAGAACGAGAAACTCAGAGTAACACAACGGGCAATGGAGAGAGGTATGATCGGCGTAACTTTGCGCGATAAAATCCGGGAGGAGGATATTCGCCAAAAAACCAAAGTTCCAAAGTTACCGACATAGCTCGCAGGGTTTGCTAGTTGAAGTGGCAATGGGCAGGACACATCGCTCGCAGAAGCGATGGGGAAGAAAGATTCTTAAGTGGCGACCACGAACCGGAAGGCGCAGCGTAGGTAGGCTTCTCACTGGGTGGAACGACGGCAATGTAAAAGTCGCGGGCAAAGACAACCTGCCATAATATGCATCCAGGCATAATTATGGCAAGTTGTCGTACAGTGTGGTGGTCTAAGGGGGAGACGTACAGCAGCCTGGACGTCTCTGGGCTGATGATGATGATGAGCTTCTGATATTTCAGCACTGTAGCATGTATCATATTCACGGACAGAACAATGAAGATGAAGAATGCGGATGGTTGTCGGAAAATCTCAAAAACATCAAGGCCATCTTAGTCTTTTACCAGGGGGTTGTCACTCTGCAGTTTAGGTATGTTCGGGCGCGCTCCGTCCGGGAGGAGAATGCAAGGCTGAGGTCAGTGGCGGCCCGCACGCTATCCTCGTCGCACGTAACTATGCATACGTGATGGAAAGAGAGCGGTATAACTAGGTGAATATAGCGAGCGGTATCCAGCGCTGTGCGAGTTGAATTGCTACTTTATTGCCTAGTAGACAGAGTCCTTATTTATTTCAATTCCTTTGCGGAGTGAACTTTCTGTACGGAGTACTATTATTTATTCTGTGCTTTTACTACGATTTACTGGAACTCGAACTCGAGAAACATTCTCAAATTTTACTATTACACGACTGCCCAAAAAAAAGAAAGTCATGTTTTCAGCGTTCATGTATGTACCTATGTGAGTTTATTCAACTATAACTTTTAAATGCCTGAAAAGATTTAGATGTATGGGGTATCGTTAGAATCCTCCATAATCCCGAGTGTATTTTTAAGGTGTTTTTTTGTCTGGTTAGTCATTGAGCTAATAACAATAGAGTCACGAACGTGCAAAAAAATGTCCGCGCCAGAACTCAGGGTACGCCAAACAGTGCGCAGACTTTTTGAACGACTTGAAATACCATAAGACACAAGCGCTCAAGCATACTTTGAACACTATAATTATAAGCGACATAACGTCTAAATTAGAACAATTGAACTAAACTGAATTGAACCTATACCTAATGCACGTACGGCACTCGGACGTTTTTTGGCTGTTTACTTAGAGATTGTGACTCTTTGGATATTAGCTCAATGTGGTTAGTCGTGTTATTTTTAAACCATTTTTTTTAATTATAATGCAATGGGTTATGTCGAATTAATTATTTATTTCTCATGCTTACAACAGTAGACCTAAGTCGCTCTTAGGGGTCCTATGTGTTGATCCAGTTGGTCTTAACCCAAACCTTAAAATATACAAGAAAACCGAACTCATCCGTTTCCAATCTTCCTTACACATGACTTAGTATAAATATCCTAAAAAACTAGCTGAATCTAGCAAAATGTCGACCACCGCGGTCGCATAAAATCATGTTTTACGATATCCCGCAGACACTTCAAAGAGGCTTTAATCTGAAAGTATATGGCACTCTGTCACGAAAAAACGCTATTTCTATGGGTCACTCCAGAACGGTTGTAATAGCAATAGTTCCAATGATCAAAGTCGCCTTTGGCTGCCCCGTCACAAGCGATCCTTGAGTTTGGGGTGCGGGTATGTTGAAAAGCAAAAGCGAGAATTATCTAACTCGAAAAGGCTTAGAATATTTCCCGTATGCAAGTGGCCTAGTGGTACAAATGTCCTACACTTTTATTAACTAGGCCAAAATGTCACATGCCTTTAGTATGAAGATTTGAAGGGTTATATTTTTTTTTAAATAAGTTGCTGAAAAAAAGTAATGACAGAGACATGTCTTGTCTGTAGACCAAGGCTATATAAAAAAATATTTATATATTAGAAATCCAAGAAAAAATAGGGGAATACGTTTGCATGGAGAATCGCAGACCGGAATCTTAAACTACGAGGATGAACATAATTATAATTATATAAATATCTTCTCCCGTCTCCGAGGAAAAGTAAATCACCGTTACTTGAAATGAAAAACTCGGGTGACGGTTTATGTAGTGGTAGGACTAGGACTCTTCCACCGTCCCTATTTCACATTTTAACTTTTCCTATCATCCGAGGGTTGTCTGGAAGAGATCACTCTTAGCGATAAGACCGCCTTTTTATCTGTAGGGTATTATGTTTGTAATGTGCTTTCTATGGTGTCAATAAAGTGTTATTGTATTGTACAGCAGAGTCCGTCTAGGGAAGTACCACACCTTTGTCAGTTATTCAACCGCCAAACAGTAGTGTGTAAGCTTTACCAAAAGTATTAGAGCCAAATGTTACCAGATAAATTACTGGGTATGAAGAGATTTAACATCTAATATCTCAGGGTGACGAGCGCAGTGCAGTGTGGCGCAGGATTTTATTCACAAGTTCACAATTCTAGGACTGCTACTGTTATGGGCAGGCGTGACGCTTACCGCCAGGAAAAAGTCCCGCTCGTGTCGTAACTAGATTGTATTAAAAAAACCACCGTAGAGCAAAGCTGTTAGATTGTAGGTTTATAAACGCAATGCAAATCAGTCTATGCGAGTAGGTCATTTAGTTCAAGGTCCGTTCGGTCAATCGAATCTTTACTTTCACTCGCTCTCTTGCTATGTGTCCGTTCATGCAAACGCACGTATGTAATACCAAGTACTTTCTATTAAATATAATCTGCTACAATCCGATAAAACTGGGTGTTTTAGTTATCTCCACAACAGGTTATGGGCCCAGCACGCTTCCACTGCGCAAGCTAGGTAGGTAAAGTCGCTACGCTTATCACAAAAGCCATAGTCAATGCGAATAGTCATAGAATATGGATAGTAGGGTCTATAAGCATTGAATCGAAAATAATATTTCCGACGGTTCGAAGATCACAGAGTAAAATTATATAGCTACGTTGACATTTTTTCAAAGGTCGTATAAAAAGAAAATGGTTGCTATTTGAATATAGATAGGTCTTGTATTTTATTAGCTCCAGTGTCTATATACTGCAAAATGAATTTCATAAAACTGCCAGCAGCAGTGATACCTAATCAAGTTGTAGGAGTTTTGGCGGGAACACGGAAAAATCATGTCGTTGCGTTCTATTATTTTCTTAAACTTGTGTTTTTTCGCGAATTAATGATTAAAAATGGTGGTGTTTTATTCATTGAGTGTTGAATTACATGCACGAATGTGAGCAAGTGATATAATGTGGTGAAACATGACTTTTTGTGTTGTTTTCAAAACTCCGCAGAAGCTCATAGTGAAGTCGCCACAACTTTACTAGGGCATGACTTGGACTCGACTATGACTAATTTTGTTGACTGACTGTGATATCATAGTTAGCGGTCGGAAAAACCGGCCAATGCACTACAATACAGTTATTTCATTTAAAAAATAACTATAATAAGGAATGAAAAGTTAATTATATTTGTCCAAACTCCTGTATGTTACTGTCTATATTTTAAAATAAATTATATTGACCAAATCAGAAACGCCTCAGAAACTAAATAACAACAGGTTAAACTATGTTTTTTTTTTAAGTAATCGTGTTTTCGTATATTCCAAAGATAGATCTCGGAATGAATAAACTTATTTTCGTAAAAAAGCTAATAAGCAAAACACAATAGGAAAACACCATTTTGATCGCCACGACCTCTTAGGTCCTCTCCTGTAGCCTCCTGTCAGACTTTTCCATACATGCTGTAACTTAGAGGTCCTAAGATTTGCCTGCGCGCTCTTTGCTTCACTCTTGAATAGCATCCAACCTCTTCGTTCTGTAGGAGAACGCGGACCCCATGTGGACTTTGCTCGGAATGCCTTATTAATGGTCTGCGAATACGAATACACATGATAAATAATAAAGCTCATCACAGACGTGGCTATAAATATAAAGGGAATAATATGTCTGTATGTGTATATGCCTTTGATAAATAATATGTCTAGATAGAGTCTCATACTGTTTATGAACGAAAAATAACAGGCCAACATTATTATACTAGTGTGCGTGACAGCCATGTCTTACACTCGCGTTGCACCATTGTCGTTGTTATAGTGTGCGTGCATAAGAGGTTAACGGTTAACCGCTATTGTTTTCGACGCGTTGAGGATCCATCTTGACATATAATTTATCAAAGGGTGTACATAATGAGTGGATAACCTTACAGTTAGAAAGTTAAAAAAGATATTCCGTATAATACGCGTTTAAAAAAAAAGAAAACAACCGACTTCAAATTCGAATACCTGGATGACATCTTCATATTTACTAGTAATTTTGATTTAAAAACCAAACTACTAAACCGATTTCGACAAAAATTTTATGGGACCACCTCTGAAGTATTACATACCAAACACAAAAAGAATCATCAAAATCAGTTCATAATTGGCGGAGTAATCGCGTAACATACATACAAAAAAAAACATACAGTCGAATTGAGAACCTCCTTTTTTGAAGTCGGTTGAATATAGCCTAGCACTCAGATTTAGTGTAGAATTATATAGGAACATGGAAAGATTGCCAAAACATCGAGGTAAAATAATAATAAATTTGTTTTGTGAGCGATTCATTAAGCCCCGGTGATAAACATAATAGGCTAGATGACTGGTTTTTTTTATTGTCTTATTAAAATGTGGCCCATAAATATAGCTGATTAATGAAAAGAAAATGAAAATCGGATCAAAAATAAGCAAGTTATAAGCATTTTAATATCATGCTAGACAGAGAGGCGAAACAGCAAATCGTGACATCACTTCTCTGTACGCCATATAAATTCTAGTCTGACAAGTAAGGCGTGACGTAATTTTTTGTTTTGTGGGAAAGGGACAGAGTTGTCTCTAACAAAAACTTTAAACGCTCATATATCAGAACATTATTAACCGATTTAAATTATTTTTTAATAAACATACTATATTTACTTTTATTTTATTTTATTCTTGATTAAAGTTATTGGTTTCAACGATATAAACATCAGTCATCTACCCTATTATGAGTTCATATCGCGAAAGTTTAAAAGTTTCAATTTGTATTGGAGTAGGGTTTATGCTCGTACAAATATACAAACTCACAAACTTTAATGTTAAATGACGTTACGTTAGTGACGCGAACAACAGTATTAACGTTTTTGGTAAGGCCCTCTGTGTACTTTACCAGTTATTTTAAGTATTATTGTTTTCACTTGGTATCGCTTTTTCGTGATTATATGGAAATAATTATATTGATTATGAGGCCCTGCACGCGTGAATACTGTAAAATAATAGCATCATCTAATGAAGCATGCCTAAAGAAGACCCGCAAAGACTTTGTGAGAGCTATCTTTACTAAAATTTATGAGAATTAACACCATTGGAACTCTCACCTCAACGAAGTTACCAGTCCTGTGCTTGAAGATCGTGACTCCGATGAAAATTGGCACCAGCGAGATGCCAGTAAATAGGAGAAGATATCCACAAACTGCAAAAGAAAAATTTACAAATTTTCATCACACACTAAAAAAAAGAATGTATAAATAATGTATGTGTGTGTATTTGCTCTTAACTATAATTTATTTTGTGCGCCTACATCCCCATCTCTTTAACCGCGGGGATGACTTGTAGAAAATGCTTTAGCATTGAGTCCTCATTTTGTACATTAATGTATTTATGTGTGCAATAAAGAATTAACTAAATAATAATAATTGTACCTACCTACTTATATAATTTGCGTCTACTTCATTGTTGCTATTGATACAATGGTATAGTACCCAGCGAGAGCTAAATCCTCTTAGTATGGTATTATTGAGTATAAAGTTAAGGCTTGTATTTACCAAATTTGCCCCTCGCAAAATCTAATTTATTTAGTCAAATTACTATATTTAAAGCCCAAAAATACAAAATGTTACAGAAGAACATCCGTCTTAGTAACTTCTGTGGATGAAAACACGATTGATTATACTTTCCTCGATAGAAAAAAAATACGAAACAGTGTCTATTTTTAAACCATTTTCAGTTTTATGACCTAATTATAGCACATAGTCACATTTAAAAAATATGTATTATAAGTTAATAGTATTTTGGAGAGCATGCTGTGGTTCAAAAGTTATTAATTTCTATACTTTTCAAGTAATCTGAGAAAATCTTCAAAAATCGTAGTTTGACACGCACGAATCTGCGTAACCGCCATATTTTTGCTCCGCTAAATGTGACTCTACCTGATACAGCTTTAGACTAATGATTGATCTCATTAAAAAATGTGCTTGAAATGTGGAATAACCCGGCCTTAATGGCGATTATAACAATATCTTTTTTGTTTACTGGTTACGCAATTTTTCGCAATTGTTGTGTGTGTGTGTGTGTGTGTGTGTGAATTGTCCGATAGGAAATTTTACTCTCAAGATCCGAAAATGTATCTTTCCAAAAAACAGTGCAAGATTCATGCAAGAACCGTAGAATTCACTATCGCTAATTCCCTGCTTTTCAACCGACTTCAAAAAAGGAGGTTCTCATTCGACTGTATGTTTTTTCTTTTTTTGTATGTATGTTACGCGATTACTCCGCTAATTATGAACTCATTTTGATTATTCTTTTTTTTTCAATACTTCAGTGGTAGTCCCATATAAATTTTATTGAAATCGGTTCAGTAGTTTGGTTTAGAAATCAAAATTACTAGAAAATATGAAGATGTCATCCAGGTATTCGAAGTTGAAGTTGTTTGTATGTTTTTTAAAAAGCGTATTGTTTAACTACTGGTTGATTGAGGAATAAGCTGGGTTTATCATCTGGGTACCAAGTAATATTTTCACACGGATTTAAAAACGCACATCACTGACTTTGACCGGTGAGGTTTTTAGTAAGTCGAGAGAGCTTATATAATATACACCTGAAGAAGAAATTCAATGACATTTGACAATGCCAAACCAACTCGGGTCAGTTATGAAACATCGCCCAATAACCCTTTGAAGGTAGATGTCCCCAGTTACGGGAGTTTTAGTCTAATGCATTTGCTTATCAATAATGTTTCACAAAGAGGGCAAGTTTGAGTCCCAATTCAGCTAAGCGAGTGCTTATTGTCTCCGAACGTGTAAATTATGAAGAAGAAAAACCATAAAAAACTTACCATACGCAAGAGTGGGGTAGTAGTAGTATCCGCCAAAGACGAGAGCCTCAAAGGAAGTTAGCCCGTAGATAAATACGGTAATCATCATAGCTGGCGTGATGATGCCCCAGCAGAAGCGCCAGTACATAGAAGTCTTTCCTTCGCCGAGCATGTACTCGATGTCTAGGCATATATTCTCCAAACCTGGTAAAATGGGTATAATATAAAATTTTAAGAAAAATAAGTAGAAATAACCATTTTTGGTAATACCACAGAATACATAATAGTTTTTTTTTTATAATAGCGGACGGTTTTTCTATCGGTTTTTCTCGTCGTATTAATATCCTAATATGCATTGACACGTGTTCCGTCTAAATTCACACGCAATCTTGTCTCACCGGCTCTGGCCAGGGAGCGAAGTAATTAATTTTGTCATTGGCCGGAATAACGCCTATTCAAGATGACGTCTGTAATTGGCTCGAAAAATTTCATGAAATGGATTTACCAGTTTTGTCGGGAATACGAAAAAGTCATATCGCTGCATTTTATTATTAAAAAAACTTACTTACGTGTTTCTTAACGAAAACATGAACGCTTGCGCGAACATACGCTTTACCAAGTATATGTTTGGCGAGACGGAGGTGTAGGTTCATCCACAGAAAAGCGAAATTCCTACTTCTTAGTAGAACGGCTGTCAAAACAATGTCCTAAAGCAATTGTATGGAAAACCGCTGTCGCCAGTTTCACACTTATTTGCATAGAAACTACGACGAAAAAAAGCCAATAATTGGTCGTGTATTTAGTAGTAAAACGCTCAAAATGCCAATTTGCAACAGAAAAGTTGATCTAATTACGATACAAAGTGGTTTGGTTTAGACCTGTGTATGTCCTAAAACTGCATCCAGAACTACCGGAGGACGGGCAGCAGCGTCCTCTCAGTTAACGGTGGTAACCATTCTGCGATCCCCAAGCCGCCTGCCAAGCGTGGGGATTATGGCAACACCTCCCTTTAAGGGAGAGGCCTTCGTCCAGCAGTGGACGTCTTCCGGCTGTTCATGTGTGGTTTGGTTTCCTACGCGTCTATTTAATTTGTCTTTTTGAGTATTCTCAGTTTAAAAACATGTATATTGGTAGAATTGTCATTAAGCGCATTTGCACCTATTGCCGGCTAGCGCGGCCCGTCTATTTACTTCTCTCTTCAGTGGTATCATCAGTCAATTAGGTTTTATTGTCATTACCCTACCTTAATTAAGTTGATTTGAATGACAGAAAACTTACCGTAAATCCAGAAAACTCCAATTATTTCACTGATGGCGCAGAAGAGAATCAGAAACGTTCCACCGTAATAATCAACTAACTCCAAAATGTATTGTCCACCCTGAAAGTAAAATTATAAATATATATCATTCATGGCTGATGACGTCAATAAACGTATTGAATAATAATAATATCATCCATGCCGGTTTCGGCTACGGCGACTATTTCTGAGACTCAATCAAGTAAGGAGCTTCGCTGGTGTGCTCGAATATGGCTAATGTAGCCAATTTTGACAGTAAATGTGCGTGCACAGTCCACGCACGTAAGAGTGCCATTTACGTAACTGCATGAAATGTTGGCAGGCGGTCTACACTTCAGTTCGTCTCGTTTTGCGTCCAAATTGCGCCTTCGGTCATTTTCGAACGCATACACCGAGCGTTTAGCATGTCCTCGCCAATTCGATGTTTGATGTTTTGCCAATGACTCCCAACGAGAGGGCTCAATTTTGCATTTCTTCATATGTCTTTTCTGAACGTCTTTATATCGAAGGAACTGGCCACCGCTCTTTCGCTTACCGTTCTGGAGTTCAGAAAAGAAAATACGTTTCGCCACTCGCTCGTTGGGCATCCGAGACACGTGCCCACACCACCGGAGCTGGCGTCGCATCAGATAGGCTTCCATGCCGCAGACATTGGCCCGCCGTAGAACATCAGTGTTCCTAACGCGGTCTGACCACTTGATGTTCAGAGTTTCGCGGAGGCACCTTAGGTGAAACCTATCGAGCATGCGTATATGTCGGCGGTACAGACACCATGTCTCAGACGAGTAAAGGATGTTGGGGAGCACCACGGCCATGTACACTTTGACTTTGGTGCTTAGTTTTAT
The DNA here is from genome assembly GCA_905404285.2 of Erannis defoliaria. Classification (NCBI taxonomy): domain Eukaryota; kingdom Metazoa; phylum Arthropoda; class Insecta; order Lepidoptera; family Geometridae; genus Erannis; species Erannis defoliaria. The sequence continues at coordinate 16,901,585 of FR990076.1, read as the reverse complement.
ATTGTGCGAGCGGAATACCCTGTCGCGAAGTTTACCAAAAGCAGCCGATGCAGCACCAATCCTGCTATTAATCTCCGCGTCAGGGTCGCCTTTAGCTGTTACAGTACTCCCTAGATATTTGAATTTTGAGACCTGCTTCAAAGCTTTCCCGCCCAACTGTAGTTTAAGAGATGCAGGATCTGAAGCATCCATTTCCATCACTTCCGTTTTAGTGACGCTAATTTTAAGCCTAAATCTACAGCACGTCGCGTCAAGTTTTTCAACCAAAGTTTGCAAGGCTTTGGGAGTATATAGCAGCGAGAATATAGCAGCACTAGATATAATTAAGTTTAAGTACTCTGACAATAAGGATGGCCAAGCGTAATAGGGATGACTGATGTTTATATCATTGAAACTAATAACTTTGATGAATAATTTAAGTAAATATAGTATGTTAATTGAAAAAATAATTTAAATTGGATAATAATGTTATGATATATGAGCGTTTAAAGTTTTTGTTAGAGACAACTCTGTCCCTTTCCCACAAAACAAAAACAAATTTATATGGCGTATAGAGAAGTGACGTCACGATTTGCTGTTTCGTCTCTCTGTCTAGCATGATATCAAAATGCTTATAAGTTGCTTATTTTTGATCAGATTTTCATTTTCTTTTTATTATTCAGCTATATTTATGGGCCACATTTTAATAGGACAATAAAAAAAACCAGTCATCCAGCCTATTATTAGCGCCAATTTTAAATTATCTCGCTCGAAGAACTGATAACCGATGGGGAAGAAAGGTTCTTGAGTGGCGACACAGAATAAATAATAGTACTACGTACAGAAAGTTAACTCCATCAACTGTATCTACTAGGCAATAAAGTAGCAAATCAACTCGCGCAGCGCTGGATACCGCTCGCTATATTCACCTAGATATACTGCTCTCTTTCTATCACGTATGCTTAGTTACGTGCGACGAGGCAGCAGGCTAGCGTGCGGGTGGCGACTGAATTTTGCCTTGCATTCTCCACCCGGGATGGAGCGCCGGCCGAACATACCTAAACTGCGGAGTTACACACCCCTGGTGGTGACCGCGAATCGGAAGACGCAGCGTAGGAAGGCCTCCCACTAGGTGGAACGACGACATTGTAAAAGTCGCGGGCAAACGGTGGATGCAAATGGAAGGTTGTCGTACAGTGTGGCGGTCTAAGGGGGAGGCCTTCGTTCAGCTGATGATGATGCTCAGCTGATGATGATGATGATAAATTATCTCCTTTAGCGTAGTGTTTTATTAAGTTGCATACTCTGAATATATATTTTAGATCACATTCGGGGGCCCCTTTCAAGGAGTGAAAACAGAGTCCGACTCGCGTCGTGCTGCGCTGGCGCACTCTGAAGCTCTTCATCACAAGAGTCGTTCCGTGCGGTGTGTCGGGAATTACCCCAGCACACGGAACTTACAATTTTAGCTTCACAATTCGCGAAAAAACACAAGTTTAAGAAAATAATAGAATGCAACGACATGATTTTTCCGTGGTCCCGTCAAAACTCTTAATGAGTGTTATGTGCCTCGGAAAGCTAGGGCGGCCATAGAGATTAGCAAACGTCTAAAGTTTGGGTGACTAATAGCTTAGAGCGTAGTACTTTTAACAACCGAATTAAAAAAAAAAAGGTTCTCAATTAGATTGTATGTTTGTTACGCGATTATTCCGCCAATTATGAAGTGATGATTATTTTTTTGTTTGGTAGGTAATACTTCAGAGATGGTCTCATTTAAGTTTTATAAAAATCTGTTTAGATGTCATCCAGGTATTCGAAATTCAAGAAAAGTAAGTATTTAAAAAAAAAGCGTATTATTTATTCTGTGCTTAGACTATTAGAAAGGCTAGATCACAAAATGAGTATCTCACTTATGACATATCTCAAAATATCCTAGTCGCTATTTGACTTAATCTCATCTGTTCCACATCTCAAAACGTCCAATTCGCAAAAGGACTACATCTCTGCTAGTTTGTCATAGAAAGTACTAACCCTAAAGGTTTTGCTAAACTTACCGGAGTAACGTAAACAAGTCCAACAAGGAACCCAACGGAACAGCAAATGGCCGAGATGAACACAGTGCGTACTCCAGGAAACGAATCCAGGACAATAGTGTTGATTGTAGACAACAGAGCCACCGCCGAACCCACTCCCAACACGGTCATCATCAGGAAGAAGAGTACGGAGAATAGCTGGAAAGAAGAAATCACATTTCATCTTCAGCCAGAAGACGTCCACCACTAAGCGAAGGCTTCCGCCTTAAGACGCTGACAATAGCTGATCCTTCGCGCTCCACCAGTGTGACGTAGACCCCCGTAGAGGGGGAGGCCTTCGTTTAGCAGTGGGCGTTTTATGACTGAACACGGTACGTGACGTGACTGCAGTGGTATATAGACGAAATCGTGCAAAGGAAACCACCACCAAGAAACTTCCAAGGCTTGTTATTTTTTTTATACCGTCAAGTAACGAGACGAGCAAGATGTTTGCCTGGTGGTAAGCTTCACGCTTGCCACTAACAGTGCAGTCCCAGAATTGTGAACTTTCGAACACAATCCTGCGCCGCACTGCACTGCGCTCGTCACCCTGAGATATTAGATGTCAAACATAGATGTCAAATATCTTCATGCCCAATAACATCTCTGATAACATTGCCCTTCAAACTGAAACACAGTAATGCTTGCACACTACTGTATTTATTGTATTTACTGTGTTTACCAAACCCAGTCTTGTGGCTATTCAAATTACGTGAGGCGTTGTAGAAAATAATCGCATCTTTACCTGAGGCATAAAGGTTTTGGCAATAGCGTCTGGGTAAGATATGAAGGCCAAACTAGTTCCTCCAGAGCCGACCACGTTTATGACGTCGGTCTGCAACTCATGAGCCAGGTTACCAAGGATGCCGAAAATTGTAAAACCAGAGAGAAGACTCGTACAGGTGTCCAGGGTTGTCACTATCAGAGCATCCCTGAAATAAAATTGATTTTTAGAAACTATGTAGACATCATAAACTATGTAGAACTGTTCATATGCTTAGGGATAAGCAAGGAAAATGAATTAGCGACATATTAGAATGGTACCCAAGAGAGGGAAAAAGAAGCAAAGGAAGACAGCAAGCAAGATGGGAGGATGACATTAAAAAAGAAGTTGGAACAAATTGGAAACAACTGACACAAAAAAGGAAGGAATGGAAGTCCCAGGAAGAGGCCTATGCCGGAAGGCAAGCTGTGGAAAAACATAAACCAGAGAAAGCTGAATAGCCGATGTCAAAACTAAAATATATTGGACATTTAAATAATCAAATAGGAAATATCGGGCATTCAACACTTTCAATAGCAATAATTTGACATGCCACAGCAGAAAGGGCTATAATAATAATAATAATAATGTAGACAAACTCATTGACTACATTTCTTAAAGACAGGGAAAAACATTCTCAGTACAGTGGTGTACACACTATACACACAAATATACAATGTGTAACAAAAAGGTTCAACAATACTGAAGGATATGTATAAATGTACTTTTCATTATAAACAACTTTTGGTATGGGGCCAACCCTGAATCGGCAAAAAAACAGCTGTTCCATACAAAAAGTTAATTGACCTTGGACAAAATGTTGTTCGCCTGACGTTTGCTTGGTGGTAAGCATCACGCCTGCCTATAACAGTAGCAGTACCAGAATTGTGAACTTGCGAAGAAAGCTCTGCGCCGCACTGCACTGCGCTCGTGACACTGAGATCTCTTCATGAGTTTTGTTCTAGTAACATTGCCCAAACCAAAACACATTCATGTTTGTACACTACTACTACAACAAACTACAGAGACTACTTAGCCTACTACACAACAAAAAACAAAAGGATTGTCTCTAGACTTTCATCCGTCTGGATACAATCCTTTAGTCCAAAGTCTAGAGACAATCCAAATGCTCAAACCTACTACCAGTCGGCAGCGTACCCAGTATGCTGGCGGCATTGCCAAGCTGGATGGCAATGCTTATGCGTTGGGCCAAATAAACGCCAGCATTTTGATCACGCGTCGCGTCGACCAGGCGCTCGGATATGTTTTTGAAAAGATGATGAGCTCCCGGTCTCCACGGACCCAATGTCTCAACACTAAACGGCTCAAATATGTAACCTCTGCCGAGGTTAGCATATTTGCGCCGCTTGTGCCGCTCCGCCGAATTTGCCGCCGCACCAGCCCTTCTCTGTATCTCAGGAAGATGTGACGGTGCCAAAGTATCAACGCAAGTTGCGTCCCATACAAGCGGCCGTCTCAACTTCCAAGGCACAAGTGTCATACCGAGGACTACTACTACTTGGAGGCAAATAACTGGAAAAGGTATTATGATTGATGGATTTTAATATTATCAGATACCAAAATCCTTTTTTACACCGGAAATGCGATACAAAAACAAACATATCTAATCGAAGGATAAAAACATGTATACGAACAGCGATTACAACATTTCAAAGGAAATGATATAGATTAATAAAATTATTTGCAGATTCTTGTAAGCGATTTCCGTTATCTTCGTTAGCATTCCACCTTAAACAAACAAAAATAACATTCTACAAGAATAAGCTTAACACAACGCCTTTCACCCAATTTTTCAAAACCAGTCACTGCTCATATTCGCTTAAAAATCATCACTATATCCAATCTTAAAAAATCTCTCAGATTCTGAAGAAATAAACCTCTCAAAATTTGCATCTGAGTATCAGTAAGTATGTCAGACCAATAAAATTAACCTATGTTGTGTTGTCCCACTGCTGGGCAAAAGTCTAATGGTGGTGTTATATTCATTTAATTTATTTTAATTTAGTAGTGATAAGTGGACTACGACCAGTGTGTGTTGCCAGTGATGACATATGGATCTGAAACGTGGTCTTTAACTGCTGGCTTGTTGGAGAAACTTAGAGTCACGCAACGGGCAATGGAGAGAGCTATGCTCGGAGTTACTTTGCGCGATAGAATCCGGAACGAGGATATTCGCCAAAGAACCAAAGTTAACGACATTAGCTCGCAAGGTTTGCAAGTTGAAGTGGCAATGGGCAGGCCATATCGCTCGAAGAACTGACAACCGATGGGGAAGAAAGGTTCTTGAGTGGCGCCCGCGAACTGGAAGACGTAGCGTAGGAAGGCCTCCCAGTAGGTGGATCGACGACATTGTAAAAGTCGCGAGCAACCGGTGGATGTAAATGGCAGGTTGTCGTACAGTGTGGCGGTCTAAGGGGGAGGCCTTCGTTCAGCAGTGGACGTCTCTGGGCTGATGATGAAGTGGACTAACAAGCTTTCCACTTCTCGCTACCGGTAGATCTAAGATATTTCTTCCACCTATCGCTACCGGGAGGGATACCTTGGTAAGGATAGGTTTGATATTAATTTACACTTGATATCTCCACGCGTTCCAGAGAATAAAGGTCTTGACAGACAGAAAGACAGACGCACAACGGAGTGATCCTATAAGGGTTCCTTTTTTCCTTTTAAGGTACGGAACCTTAAAAACATACAGACGAATTGGGAACCTAATTTTTTGAAGTCGGTTGAAAATAAAGCAAGCACTACAACCCCCCTTTTAGTTTGTACAGTCGATGTCCGGGCATACTGTATCGTCGTCAGCCATAAAACGTCCACTGCTGGACGAAGGCCTCCCCCTTTATAGAGGGGTGTTGCCATAATCCCCACACTTGGCAGGCGGCTTGGGGATCGCAGAATGGTTACCACCGTTAGGCAAGAGGACGCTGCTGCCCGTCCTCCGGTGGGTCTGGTTGCAGTTTAAGGACATACCCAGGTTCATACTGTACCGGACATACTGTATAATGAATGCAATTGTTTATTGATCGGATTTTCATGGTGTTCCCGTTGTCCCCATTGACGCTTTCCCGTAATATACAAATAAAATAAAACATAAATAAATCTTTTCTAATTCTTTACCTGTACACATTCTGTCTAAACCCGTTGTAAGAAGAGTACATGATGATGGCACCAGTGCAGACGGACAGAGAGAAGAATACTTGTGTTACTGCTGCGTACCACACCTGGAGAGAGAAAAGAAGAAAAGAGAAGATAAATCTTTTAACATTTTATCGTATTTTAATTTCATCTCAATAATACCTCCATTAACCCCATTGTCCCCTTCTGGGGTCTTAGTCCAGCAGTGGACGTCTTCTGACTGATGATATGATGAATACAGCCAATGAGGTACCACAGGCAAAAAAAATCGCAGATGACGCCAGTGGCGGTTCGGATGTGATAAATCAAGTTTTCTTGTTAATCGTTGCTTATATCTATCTGCTCTTGATGAGGGTGTTGTCGATAATATAGTGCAAGGAATAATACTGGGTACAGCTTTGTTTTAAGAATCTATGCAGCTGTTGACGGCCTGAAAATAGATTTGTAGATTAGATAGTTGTAACTTACATTTTAAGTTGGATAGAGCTTTAATTAGCAAAACAAAGAATTGTTATACAAACCAGTATATGCAGATTCTCCTTGGTAATCCGAGTCTAATAAGCGTAAGACCATTAAATAGTAGAAAAAAAACAACAACATAATACACTTTTTTTAAAAAAACCGACTTCAACTTCGAATACCTGGATGACATCTTCATATTTTCTAGTAAATTTGATTTAAAAACCAAACTACTCTACCTCTGAACAAAAAAAAACATCAAAATCAGAAAAAAATACATACAGTCGAATTGAGAACCTCCTTTTTTGAAGTCGGTTGAAAATGTATGAGACTGACAGTTGATTATAAAGGTCGCTTCGACGCGACGATGTGCCACCTAGCGGAAAAAAATGCCCTGTGGATCCCCATTGGTTGATATTTTGTATTTTATGACTTACCTAATAGATCTAATAATAATAGTATGAATTTTGAATTTGGATTACAATAATAAAAAATAAATACAACCGACTTCAACTTCGAATACCTGGATGACGTCTTCATATTATCTAGTAATTATGATTTAAAAGCCAAACTACAGAACGGAGTTCAATAAAATGTATAAAGGACCACCTCTGAATTATTATCTACCAAACAAAAAAATAATCATTAAAATCAGTTCATAATTGGCGGAGTAATCGCGTAACATACATACAAAAAAAAACAAAAAAAAAAACATACTGTCGAATTGAGAACCTCCTTTTTTGAAGTCGGTTGAAAAAGCCGCGCTACTAACATTCTTTATAGAGTTTGGAGGAGTCAGTGGAGTCATAAGTATAAGGGTATAATATACTCAACTTACGTCAAGTTCTAAAAGTTTACCCCACTGTGGAGTAACCAAGAACCGAATCCCATTACCAGCTCCCGGGAGTATGGAGGTCCTGCGATACAAACAAATAAACAATAATAATTAATTCTAATAGAACTGACGGATTGGGACCTGGGTATGTCCTTAAACTGCAACCAGACCCACCGGAGGACGGGCAGCAGCTCTAAGTTAACGGTGGTGACCATTCTGCGATCCCCAAGCCGTCTGCCAAGCATGGGGATTATGGCAACACCTCTATAAAGGGGGCGTTCGTCCAGCAGTGGACGTTTTATGGCTGACGACGATAGCACTGACGGATTAGCAAATGATTTGTGAATTTATGCCCATAAAAGCCGTGGTGCCTAATCGGGAGACCGCTTGACTTGTAATCGTGCGGTCGCGGGTTCAAACCCAGGCTCGTATCAATGAGCTCTTTGGAGTTTATGTACGGATGTTCATAAGTACGGAGAAGAAATTCAATGGCAAATGTGAATTCACCAACCCGCAACTGGGCCAGCGTGGCGAATATGGCCCATTCGCCCTTCGAAGGTAGGCCTAAGCGCAGCGGTTGACAGTTAAAAAGGCTAATTATGCTTTACCACCATCATCAACAGCCAGATAACGTCCACTGCCGGACGAAGGCCTGCCCGCTAATAGGGAGGGGTTGATATAATCCCCACGCTTGGCAGGCGGCTTTTGGGGAGCAGAATGCTCGTTAACTGTGTAGTGTTCTTTATTTTCATCAGCATTATCATCCATATCCATCTTTTGTAAAAAATATGTAACCTTTTTTTTACTTTTAGCCGTCAGAGATATCAATGATAATGATGATGAAAAGAAAGAATACTACAACCGAGAGTACGCTGCTGCCCGTCTTCCAGTGGTTCTGGGTTCAGTGGCTTTTAGCACATACCCAGGTCCAATTATGCTTTATGCTATGCGCGTATCAGTAACTCTTATACGCGCTAATTGAGACAACCACTACTGCAAGCCGCGCCTTCACGGATGCGTGACGAGCACTAAGCCACAAAACAGATAGGTAGATAGGTATACTTATCTTTTTTGTGACTAAGGGCCGGTTTTATGATCCGTGGTCAAAATCGACATAACCATTTGTTAAACTGACCATAGTTAACTAGCTAACCATTAGTTACATTTTTGACCACTGGTCATGCTAACTACTAGCAGAGGGCCTAGCCCTAAGATAAACCTCTGCGAGGTTTAGTAGGTGCTAGTTACCGAAACCTTCATTGTAATGTAACTAAAGAAGAATAAAAAAATAAAAACTATGAATCAAAAAACCGAATTATTGGGATTTGAACAATTTGTTACCGTTTTTAACTATTAGTTGGCTTAACTACAGATCAAAAAACCGGCCCTTAGCCTTATCATCTTAACTCACAATGGTGTCGATTCTGTTGCACCGCTCAATAAACTAAACTTAATTTGACAGGACGAAACCTGTTGATTTCCTTTTCTAACATATTGAATTGAAATGAGACGCGTATAATTTTAGTCCTGTCAGATTAGTTTAGTTTAATGAGCGGTGCAACAGAATCGACTCTAATTGCTGTTTGTTTGAGTAAACCTCCGAAGAATTACCTACCAAACAAAAAAAAAATCATCAATATCAGTTCATAATTGGCGGAGTAATCGCGTAACATACATAAAAAAATATATAATATAATAATATAAAAAAAGCATACTGTCGAATTGAGAACCGCCTTTTTTGAAGTCGGTTGAAAAAGCGCGCGTTACTAACATTCTTTAGAGTGGTCGCACATTGATTCGGCACGGCACCCGACAGGCGCCGGACGACCGTAGCACACTGCGCACAATAGGCTTGATGACTGGTTTTTTTTAATTATCCTATTAAAATGTGGCCCATAAATATAACCGATTGATGAAAAGAAAATGAAAATCTGATCAAAAATAAGCAACTTATAAGCATTTTAATATCATGCTAGACAGAGAGGCGAAACAGCAAATCGTGACGTCACTTCTCAGTACGCCATATAAATTATATTCTGACAAGTAAGGCGTGACGTTATTTTTTGTTTTGTGGGAAAGGGACAGAGTTATCTCTAACAAAAACTTTAAACACTCATATATCAAAATATTATTAACCGATTTAAATTATTATTTCAATAAACATATTATATTTACTTAAATTCTTCATCAAAGATATTGGTTTCAACGATATAAAAATATTAGTCATCGACCCTATTGCTAGTTGTTTGAGTACATAGCTAAAATATTATGCCACTATTTTCTACGTTCCATCTTCGGCGTGCTATGTTCTCTGTTTTTATGGTTAATGAAAGATAGCCGTAATAAATCTTTCGACTAAATCGGCAAAAAATTACTAAGTAAGTAAGTAAGTTCGTATAGGCTGAGTGGCCAGCCCTAGTGTCAGAGTTAATGTGCCGCCCAAAGGCCTCTGACATGACTGACGATTGTTGTTATAGAAACTAGAACAAACAACCGGGACCAACAATTTAACGTGTCATCCGACCCACGGTAGCGCTCAGAAATAAATTTACTCTTTCTGGACATAAAGGTGATATCAGATGGTTAACTCGGGTGAATGTATTCTCGAATGATTGTTACTGTTTTCTGTCATTTCGCACTCTCGCGGCACGTAGTAAATGAACGTACAACGTACACCAGTTATTTTTCTCAATTTTGACCCGTCACGCGAGCTATTATGGACGCGGTCGCAGCGCGCGCTATATTAAACGAAGTTAAATGCGCCTTGGGATATCTGAACCAATGATTTCTATATGTCTATAATCTGAACCCAATTTTCGTTCATTCGGAGCGAGGGAATGATTTCAAATGCCCATATCCAACATCGTTGGATTAGATTAATTAATGAATGCACTAACCATGTTTAATTTATTGTGTGTTCAGACGTTTCACTTCGAGTGAAAGGTGCCGAATCAAAGACAGAAATGGACAAAAAAATTAATCGTCTGATAAGCTATAGTGTTATCTAGCGTCCTTTTAGCGATTAGGTAGGTACATACGTGATCAGAAGCGTGATCATGACAACGTAAGGGAACAGTGCGAGGAAGTAGGCCGCCTTGCCGGAGCTCTTCACTCCTTGCGCCACGATCAGGAATATGACGAACCAGGAGGCCAGCAGGCAGAGAGTCAGGTACCAGATGGGCAGCCCTAAAAGGGAACGGTCAGCGTTAGGGCTGTGCTAGAAATTTAAAACTTCCTTTTGGGAACTGTGTACTGGAGACTGTGTATCTATAACATCTATAGTAGGTATATTTGGTTGAAATTTGGGAAAGTATACCTAATTGTAAGTGCCTGGTCGAAACCGTGACGTCAAACTGAAACTAGATTCTTCACAGCAAGGACTTTCTTTTTGGACATTTTTATTGTATTTTGCATATATATATATATTTATTATTAACCTGAAATAAATTAATTTTAATTAAATTAAATTTTAAACGGAAATAAAACTTACCCAAACCACCTTCAATTCCATCGCTTTTTTGTGTAACTGTTTTTCTAAAAATATAAATAATTGTATATATATAAACATATTTATGTAACATGCTTGGTTATGTGCTTCGGCTGTACTTAGCTGAATGGGGATTTTTTCTTATCATTATGAACAACTTTTACCATTGGGTCCAAAGATTACGAAGGATGCGCCATCGCGTAATAAAACAACGTTTGAAAATGACCCCCGCGCCGTCATGTTTACGAGTTGCGTTGGAGTGCAAAAGAAGATAGCACTTTTATGAGAGCAAAAGGGATAGCGCGCGTCTCGCTTAGTGAATGCAGACAGGCGAGACAGTCCTTAGGGCCGTCTTCGCGGGGCCATTTTAGGGCGCGATTGACATATCCCGCTCCTTATATATATAATATCATTGATTGGGTCCGTAATCGCGAAATGATAGTATGAAAATGTATAAATCCGAAATGTTCACGTCTTATTTGGAGATCCTTGCCAATCTTGATGAATTACGAGAAAAACAAAATGGGCAAAAGTCAAACTAAAATCACATAAAGCGGTCTGTTTATAAAAAAAAAGTTCTATTGATAAAGTTCTACTTACAGAAAATAAAGTTCAACTGACACAAAATAAAGTTCCACTTAAACAAGATTAAGTTCTACTAACACATAATTAAATTCCACTTACACAAAATAAAGTTCAGCACTGCTAACAGCATATGCCGGGGTCTCGCCGACTTGCAGAGAGGGATCAGACGGCACGCAGTTGGTCCACTCCGGCTCGCACATGGCCCACGGGAGCGTGGACTGGAAGCTCATAGACAGGTAGTATAAGCACAGAGCTATGATCACAACGTAGTAAGATAGGATGTATGCGGAGCTCAGTGCTTGGGCGTAACCAGTGCCTGGAATAAATGATTAGCGTGCTTGGTGAACATGGTTGGTAAACCATGACGCAGATAAGGCCATAAAAATGGTGGTATTTATTATGATCTATTGGGAGACCACTCGAATCAGAACCGAGAGGTTGTTTTTGTATTCTTAACGCATTTAATCATTTAGTCAAGGGGCCCCGTAACTTTTTTCTGGTACATTAATAAAAATAAAAATGTGTTGATATACTAATTAGGTAGTAAATCTTGAGATAGAGATAAATTAGCTAAATCAGCCCGAACTATCTCAAACAATTGTGGTCCAGCCATCCTGACGTCAGGATGGCTGGCCACTTTCTTAACTTTTCTTCGCTATTTATCGAGGTACTAATTATTTGAATGTAGGTATCAAATAATAGCAAAACAGTAGTAAAGTTTGGTATTTACCGCTGGACCAACACAGATATTTGATCAAATATATGTGTTGGTCCAGCGGTCCTGACGCTTACCATAATAAGGGTGTTTTTTTGCTGATATATTATATTTTTTGTTTTGTATACTTAATAACTGTTTACAATAATTTTGGTGTAATCATAAAATTAATAATTTGGCCCTATTTTCCTATTAGTACCTCAATACAATGTTACAGCAGAAATATACTAGGAATACCTATAGTATACATCAGTTGAAATGGAGTTTGGGCGGGAACACGGAAAAATCATGGCGTTGCATTCTATTATTTTCTTAAACTAGTGTTTTTTCGCGAATTAATGAAAAATGGTGGCGTTTTATTCATTGAGTGTTGAATTACATACATTACCACATTATATCTTAGGTTTATTTATGATTTATTTATGATATAATGTGGTGAAACATGTTTTTTTGTGTTTTTTTTCAAAACTCCATAGAAGCTCATAGTAAAGTCGCCACAACTTTACTAAGGCATGACTTGGACTCGACTATGACTAATTTCGTGTGACTGACTGTGACTCATGACATAAATATTTGACTTGATTTTAATAAAAAATCTTGAAAATTAATAAACTTGACACTGGTAGCTCACACGTAGAGCACATGCTCAACGTGCGATGCCAATACCTAAGAAAAAAAATAAAACAGGTGAACTTTTTGCTGTGAAATTATGATCTCTACACTTTTGTAAGATTTATACAGTGTATACAAAGTACTTAATGATTACCTACCTTTCATAGCAGGAGACATCGACCACACCCTCACAGAGTTCTTCGAACTAAACTGTCCTAACACACACTCCAGATAGTACATAGGCTTTCCTACTAAGAATAGGACGATAAAATAGGGAACCATAAAGGCTCCTCCGCCGTTCTGGTACGCTATAAAAGGGAACCTCCAGACATTGCCCAGGCCAACAGAAGCTGCTATGCACGACATGAGGAACTCTATCTGGTTTCCCCACATAGCCCGCTCTGGTTCATCTTGCTTCTCAATGTTTTCATCTGGTAAGCCTTGATTTTTGATGTTTCCTTTGTTTTCTGCATCTTGGGTTTCCTAGAAATATTTGAACGACGTTTTTTAGTCATGGTAGTGGATGAGACTGGCATAAGATTGGAAAAGATGACGCGCTAAAGGAACCTTTACACAGCAGTGAGTGAAAGCGGTTATTGTTGGAGACACGCTCTCATAGCTACTACTAATTATTTAGTAATGGTGTAAAGGACAGAAATCTAAACTGCCTTAGTTAGTTTATCTGTATTTCTGCCCTTACCGTATTCAGTTAATCTGCAGGCTAATCATGTAACTGTTCGGGATCGCGATTCGGATCGCAATTTGTCATAAATGTCACTTGTCACTGTCACAGCTTCACGGTATCACGGAGGAATTTCTCTCGCTATCGTTATCGAACGAATGCATTGATTTCCTTAATTAAGTTAAGCAAATCTGTCGGTCTTTTGGCGTTTCATCCTGCCCTGCAGGGTCAAATGAGTTTTGGCAGTGACAGTGACAACTGTCAATTTTTGACAACTCGTATCCGAACCGCGATCCCGAAAAGTTACACGACAGCCCCGCTGTTTAAATACTTGTATTTTTTTCTAAATGGCACCAACTTTCTAAATGGCACCAACGCACGCACTCACACACACACATAGGTAAGACTTTTCATAGTTTATCATTACAGTGGTAGGCATATTTTTACACAAGCATACAGGTATTAGACTTGCTGGAGTGACTATATACGTAAGACAGCTGGCAGTAGTTGGACACGAAAAACTGAAGATTAGGTTGGCTGATTTGGGCGTTCGGTCATGACCAGTCATTTATCTGGTAACATTGCCCTTGAACTTACAGTGGTCTTGAACCTACTGAGTTATCGGTATTTCTACCGATTTTGGGCCTATTCTATATGGACCGCAAATCTACCAACTTTTGAAAATGCCTAAATAGGGGAATTTTTCCAGCAGTGGACGTCTTATAGCTGACGACGACACAGTAATGCTTGCACACTACTTCTTGGCGGATGAATAATTGGTAAAGGTGTGGTGCTTCCCCAGGCGGACTTTGCAATAGAGTCTTACCACTAAGAACAAAATGTTCACATGTTTTAAAACATCATTTTTTGTAAAATTAATAGACCATTATGCTTGCAAATTCTTCAAAAACAGTTTTTTTTTACTTAAGTTGATATTATAAAGCAATTCCATGAAAGACACAAAAACATTGAATACTGCGTTTATCATATAACTAAAAACTGCAAATAACTAAAGACCGCACGAAACTGCACCCTCTCCCGGGCTATAACTGTTTTCGCTCTCACAAGCAACGGAATAAAAATGGTGGAGTAGTCATTTATGTTAAGAGTATTTACCGTTCGGCTGCATTTGAGCCTAACTTTGTGGATGCCGACTCATTAGGAATTCACGTTGACGATAAAACCACAATACTTGGAATATACCGCTCTCCTTCAGTTGAAAACACTGAACCATTCCTAGTATCGCTTGATTCAGTGCTAAATGACCTTAAAAGTAAATCACTCCTTATAATTGCCGGTGACGCTAATATAAATTTATGTAATCCCGCCGAGAAGCAAGTTTCTCAATATCTCTGTTTAATGGCGTCGCACGGGCTTCTTCCTGCAATTACGGACGCGACCCGAGTTAGAACTTGCTTAGACCATATTTTTATTAAATGCGACTCCACAGCAACCGGTCTAATATGCGAGTCTTCCGTGACCGATCACTCAATTGTCATAGCAGGCATCCTTCGGCGGTTTAAAAACCTCATTATTCCTCCAAGAAACTTTCTTATAACCAATTCTTATAATGTTGCTTTAGACCTAAACAATACAGACTGGTCCCCAGTAACCTCTAGCCCTTGTGTTGACTCTGCTGCTAACGCATTTAACAACATTGTAGCAAGTATAATGACTAGGCATACTAAGGAAGTAAAAGTGGGTAGAAAAACGGCAACACTAAAGCCTTGGATAACTCCTGGCTTGATTAGGTGTATGCGGCATCGAGACAAGCTTCACCTTGAATGCAGAAATCACTCAAATGACACTCATCGCAATCTAGTCTACGTTAGGTATAGGAACTATTGCAACACGCTCCTGCGTAATGTTAAAGCTGAATATAATAAAGCCCAACTAGAACAAAGTAAAGACGATCCCAAGCAACTCTGGAAGACTATTAAAAATATTTGTTACAGCTCCAAGCAGAGTAATGCGTCTCCAGAGTTGTTACATAGTAGCAATTCTAACCCACTTAACCACTGTAATCAGCACTTTGCCTCTGTTGGGAAGAAGCTAGCCAACGCCATTCTAACTAAACTCAATTTATCTGAAGCCTCACTGATAGAATCTCACAGTACTAATTCCTTTAGCCCCCATTCACTTTTCCTATACCCGACTGACCCGCACGAAATAGCAAAAGTCGTAGCTAGCTTAAGAAATGAAAGTGCCCCTGGACCCGATGCTATTTCTGTCAAACTAATAAAAAAGTCGCTCCATGCTCTCCTTAATCCTCTAACTACAATATTCAACCTCAGCATTGAATCCGGATCCTTTCCAGAGTGTTGGAAAGTTGCTGCCGTGACTCCCATTCACAAAAATGGCCTCAAAAGTTCCCCGGATAACTATAGGCCAATTGCGCTGCTTAGTGTGGTTTCTAAAATCTTGGAAAAGCTAGTTAACTTAAGACTTGTCAAGTATTTAGAAAGCCACAAGCTAATTTCAGATAGGCAGTTCGGTTTTCGACGAGGCAGGTCAACCGAGGACGCTGCAACTTTACTAGTCAATCTAACAGCTTCATACGTAGACAAGGGAGAAAGATGCATCGGTGCTTTCCTTGACATGGCAAAAGCCTTTGATTCCATCTCGGTTGGTTTGCTTCTGAAGAAACTAGACGCGTCCGGTGTCAGGGGTGTAGCATTGGAGTGGTTCAGAAGTTATTTGTCTGGTCGTAAGCAATTTGTTAAAGTCTGTGGCCACTCCAGTGATCCACTACCAATTGGTTATGGTGTCCCGCAGGGCAGTATACTCGGGCCCACTCTATTCCTCTTGTATATGAATGAAATCGTAAACAGTAAACTTCAAAATGCAGAAATCATTACCTATGCAGACGACACTGCGATCATTTTTCACGGATCATCATGGAATCGAGTGTTCTGTCTCGCTGAGAATGGACTTTCTGTGCTTGCAGAAGTCCTTGATAAAAACTTACTGACTTTAAATACCAAAAAGACAAAGTATATAGCATTCACCAAATCTTGTGTTTCTCGACCACCCGCTCACTTGCACCTCAAAATTCATTATTGTTCTTCTGACCCTCAATTTCGTCTCCCCTACTGCTCGTGCAGTACCATCGATTGTACCAAAAGCATCAGATATCTTGGTGTAACCTTGGATGAAAATCTCTCATATAAACAACATATATCTGAAGTATCATCTCGAACACGCAAGCTAATTCACATAATGAAAGATCTCCGGGACTGTGCGCCGGTTCCGCTCCTAAAGCAAATTTATATTGCGCTTTGCCAGTCGATAATTCAGTACTGTATCTCCATCTGGGGCAGTTCTGGAAAAACCATCTTCTTGACCATAGAAAGAGCGCAAAGGGCACTGATCAAAGTCTTGCTACGGAAACCCTTCCTTTTCCCAACCGACTCTCTCTATGCAGAGTTTAAAGTACTGAGAGTTCGACAGCTGTTCGTCTATAATGCGGTCCTAAAAACCCACAACAACTTAAAATCAAACCAAGATTACTCCATCATAATGTCTAAACGAGCAAATAGATCGTATATACTGCCACTCCCTCGCATTCATTCTTTAATGGCCAAACGTAGTCCTGCGTACTCGCTTCCCTGCACATACAATAACGCATATGTGCTGCTGGGCAAATGTGACAAACTTACAAAGCATGCCTTTAAGAAAAAAATAAAAGACTGGCTCTTTAAGCTATCCTACGACGAGACGGAGAACCTTATTTATAGCTTATACAGTGAATAATTAATAATGGCATTTGTTACTTTACTTTAATGAGCTATCTAATACATATTATCCACGACTAAAAGTTCAAAAACCATGGACCGGCACACAAAAGTTTTCTTCCATTTATATCCCCATAGGGTTGAATTTCGAAACATCCTTTCTTAGTACACCTCTACTCATCATGATAAATGCACCCTCCAAATTTCAAGTCTGTACGACCAGCGGTTTAGGTTAGGCTGTGCGTTGTATCTCGGTCGGTCGGTCGGACAGTCAGTCAGTCATTAGGTCAGGATATTAATTATTATAGCAACAGAGATAAAAGCACAGTATATAATCAGCCTTTTAATAGTCCACTGCTGAAGTAAAGTAGGAGCCCTTTTGATACGGGCCTGGACTTGAAGCCACGACCTCGCGATTTCAAGTCGAACATTAGGCTCCCGACCTTGGTTTTTGACAAACAGCCTAGCAGCAGGGCCCAATGTTTATGTTTTTGTTTTATATTTGCCCACCCGTACCTATTATATACTCCCGTATATAATTATTATATGTTTGGCTTAAGCCAGGCAAGCTATAGGCTGTTTCCTTTTCCTTTTCAAAGTATAATCAACTCGGTTTAGCTGCCACAGCGTGAAGAAGTAAAATATTTTTTTGTAACGTAAACTCTGTCACATATTATTATTATTATTCTGTTGTATATTGCTTTTAAGTTTTAGCGTGGTATGTTTTACCGAAGGCTTAGGACACTTCCCATAAGCAGGTGGGTTAGTAGTACAAATGTCCGATACCTCCTTGTATGGTCTAGGCTGTAATCTTCCAATGATGTTACACATAAGTACCTGCCTCCACGTCAATGGGGGTAGTTTGCATTAATTTATTTATTTTTATTGTTTTATAATAGAATAGAATAGAAGTAGTGGAACATTCATTTCCAGTTTCCCTGTGTATGTACACTGAAACTGTTATAACATCAGTAAGCTCGTATAGTATGTGTGGTTGAGTTTTCATGTACAATCGTCCCAGATCTCCGAGATACAGGCTTTGCCTAGTTTGGAGATCGCAGTAACAAATTTTATGATAAACATGGTTGTCCTTTAATAATTTTATATTAATAAGATAAGATCATTATGTTTCTTTCATATGTTTGGATTAATAAAATATTTTTCACTTTCACTTTCACTTTCAATTTCCCCTTATTAATTGTAATTGAATTCATATTAAGCGATTAACCTGATAATTATATATAATTAATATATATCGCTTTAAACTTACCATTGCTTTGTCCGATGATGCGGTATACTTGAATTAAGTTATCACTTAAAACATCCAAATGGATTAAGATTTCTATAAGCGACTGCGTGTCACTCGAGAATCGAATTTAATAAAGCTACATCGCCCGATTTTAAGGTATAAGTATAAAGTATAATTATAAATTACCGGTCAAAAACGATTTGGACTCGCACACCAAGGGTTCCGTACTGTCACACAATTGATGTTTTAGTGAGACAAAAAAAAACATACATTAGTTTTACATTGATGTTTAATATTAATATAATTATTATTTAGATAAGGCTTGGGTCTCTTTGACAGCTCTGTTGTACTCGCATATTTCATGTTTTTAATCATTCCTCTTTATTATCGTTTTAATGTATGCTACGATGATAAAAAAATATTACAGAAGTATTTTTTTATTTTACGAAATTGGTAATAGTTTGGTCACATTGCCATTACAGGCGAGTATCCCGAGTGGTGTCGACGGATGTGTCTCGCGCGCACGTGCACCGTGGCGAAGTAGCCAGTAGCCAGACACATCCGTCGACACCACTCGGGATACTCGCCTGAGCGCGAAGCACGCACTACTCACTTTTCCGCACAGTCTGTCGATATGGCGATTCCACGTCATGCTGCGGTCGATCTCGAACCCTAGGAAGGTGGTACTCTGCACTTTTTCGACCAAGACGCCATCTAATAGTACTTTTAGTGGCTTCGTGGAATGACCTGATTGACAAAAGTGAATAAATATATAAAATAAATTTACCGTGGAAGCGGTAACAATGGCTGCTACGTCGGCGGCGTACATGAAAATGTCTGCGCCCTTCACCACGACAGGAAGATCGTTCAACAGGATGGAGAACAAGATGTTCGAGACCGACGAACCCTGCACTACCCCATGGTTGCCGACTGCGGATCTGACTTGTTACAGCCATCTCCGGCATCCACTACCTGGGAGCGGCCCCGCATCATGTCCGTCAGTACTGCGTATGACTTTCCGGCTATGCCATAGTGTTCCAGTTGTAGGGCAAGTGTTTGGTGGTCTGCAACATCGAAGACCTTTGATAAATCGCAGCGCAGGACAGCTACTTGCTGCTTGCACTCGCGAGCGGCCAACACGCGGCGAATCACGTCACGAGTTAAGGAGGTCGTAGCCCTTAACGCCCTTCACTGTTTTTTTTTATAAGTTTAAGTTGGCATATTTTAGGATACAAAAATATAAGATCCGATGCAAGTTAGATGCATGCTTCCGATATTTAAGGCCTTAGTATTGTTGTCAGCCCTGTCTCGCTTGTTTTTTTTTATCATACTAAATCATGAAACTGTTTTTTTAGTGCATACTACTTTAATAATATTTAGATTTCATTTAAGACATATTTTATTATTTTTATTGAATGGCAATATGACCAAACTATTACCAATTTCGTAAAATAAAAAAATACTTCTCTAATATTTTTTTATCATCGCAGCATACACTAAAAAGATCCCGTTTACGACTTTTGGGCACGGTACCCAAAAATTATCAATATTGACGTCTTAAGATCGTATTTAATCTTTAAGGATATAATAAATAATTATCCTGTTATCTTTCACAAGTGAAATACCCACAAAACAATGTTTTATCAAACAATTATAAGGATTTTTTCAGAATTTTTTCTACTAGATTGTGGTGTCGATTCTGTCGCACCGCTCACTAAACGAAACTTAATTTGACAAGATGAAACCTGTTGACATCCTTTTCTAACATATTAAAATGAAATGAGACGCGTATAATGTTAGTCCTGTCAGTTTAGTTTAGTGAGAGGTGCAACAGAATCGACACCAATGTTTCGAAAACAATGGAGATTATACATTTCTGATATACACTCAACATGTCATTGTGATTAATATATTTATCAACTTAAGTATAGCTTAATATTACTCAGATATTAATCTATAATCGATAAATACAAGGTGTAGGGAAGCGCTCCGGACACGAAGACAGTGCTGATGATTGCACTACTGATTACTAATGGGGATCCACACATTGTTTTTTTTTCCGCTACTTAGTTGGCGCAACGTCGATGCGGCCATAGTCAACTGTCAATGTAATAGATTTTGTTAAAATTTAATTGTTTTTCTCTTATTAGACTCGGATTACCAGGGAGAATCTGCATATACTGGTTTGTGCAGCAATCTTTTGCATTTGCTAGCTCTGTCCAACATAAAATGTAAACAACTATCTAACCTACAAATCTATTTTCAGTCCGTCTGAATAAAAAGTAAAATATAATAATAAAGTATTTTTTAAATTTCATGATTTTTATTTGTCTAGGTTCACCATAGATACAAAAAAAATACAATTACCAAAAAGGCGCTGAACTTCTTATTTAATAATTGAGTACGAAAAGGGAACTGAAATTCCTCTATCGTAGCTGACTACGAAACTCAGCTACCAAAACGGCAACAAAATTCTTGTTTCATAATTGATTACGAAACAATGAAAAATAATTCTTCTTTCGTAACTGACTACGAAATTCAATTACCAAAACGGACCAAACCTTATCGACAACGTCCTCATCAAGAGCAGTTATAAGAAATGAATGAATCAGAAAAACTTGATTTTCAACATTATTGGAGATGGCGCCAGCGACGCGCTGCTGGCGCCATCTCCAATAATGTTAATCCAATAGTTATGCAAAAGTGTTGCTTGTGGAACGGCATTGAATGCAATAAATAAAAAACAAATACTAAAGTACAGCTTTAAAAATTTAAATAAAAAAATATTGGATGGACATTTTACACCTTACTTAAAAAAACTTTTTAACCTTAGTCACTGCTTAAACTTCTCTGTGCTTTTCTTGCACGTGCAACTTCACGTCAGTGAGAAGTTGAAAAAGCATCTTAAGCAGTGAGACTGTTAGTTGTTATTGATAAAACGTATTTTTTTTTCTAAGTTAACAATGTATTTGCCACATAATGCAGAATTTATGCACGGCATCTGTTTGTTGACATCTAGCATTACGCCCGGTATTTTATAATGATCAAAACAACTGCAACTGTTACTCTATTCCAAGAATTTAAAATCGGAATTGCGTCAATCGATAGTTATCTTGTCTAGAAAATTTGCTTAAAGTATTTATTTCTTTCTTTCTTTTCTAAGAATAATACGCTTTAAAAAATATACAACCGACTTCAACTTCGAATACCTGGATGACATCTTTTTATTTTCTAGTAATTTTGATTTAAAACCCAAATTTCTAAATCTATTATTTTTATTTTTATTTTATTTACCTACTAAACAAAAAAAGAATCATTAAAATCAGTTTATAATTGGCGGAGTAATCACGTAAAATACATACAAAAAAAAAACATACTAGCTTATCTTGGAACAGGGATATTTTTGTGGATTACGTAGTCTAGAACCAATTGATGTGGCTTTTTATTTGGCGTTTGTCATTATAGGCTCTCATTCGCTCAATACAAATATTATACAGTATTGAGCGAATGAGAGAACAGGCATTGCTTATAACAGGTTGGGAAATTTGGCATCTAAGGCAGAGACTTCTGTCATCCCACCACACCCATAACCTGGCAAAACCATTCACGCAAATATCGAGGTTTTAACTATTCTGTGGTTCCGGCTACCTTCTAAAGAGTCGCCTCAAACAGTCCTACCTTCTTCAGCTCTGATTACCCTTACCCATATTTCATCCGCTCCGCACCTCGCACCTCCACACTTCGCATTCATACATCATACACCATCATACACGCATCATCATACCTTCATCAGAACACACACAATTACCCAATCATACTCAAACATCTATTTTTCGGCGTTTAGTTAGAGTACCCCATTTTATATGTATACCTAGCCAATTATTACTGAATTATCTAAATCTCTTCCATCAGTATTTTGTTTCGAACCAGCTTTGAGTTGTCTTTTCTATGATGTATATATATATATATATATATATATATTTATATTTATAATTATGTTAAGTTGTCACATAGTATTAATATCTGTACAATAATTTAATCTACCACTCACGTAGGCGCGCGTGTAATCGCAATATGTAACATGACAAAACTGGGTTACCAAGACACAGGCTTCGCCTAGTTTGGGACCCATTAGTACCTGCCTTCCGAACACAAATTGTAATTTCAATTGTAACTTCAGTGTGCCAATAAGTGTAATTACCTTATTGTTTATGTAAATCTTCTTTTTGGTAATAAATATTATTATTATTCACATTATTTATTTATTTTCTTAAATCTAAGTTTTTTACAATATAAATTAAAAAACATAAATATTATAAAAAACCTAAACCTAGAGTGCCGCCGGCAACGGGGCAGGGCTCAAGCTGCCGGTGGTTAGGGCTGCAGAGTGAGGAACCTCCTGACAATGCGTGCCGTGTCAAGTACCACTGCCTTTTGAATCTGACCCTTGACCCAACCGTCTAGCGAGAGCCTCTTGAGGTATTGGTCGAGGCTCTTCGCTATGAGACCATTCGCCGAAACGACTATCGGGACAATGATCGTCGAGTCAACATCCCACATGGCGGTTATCTCGAAGGCCAAGTCAAGGTACTTGCTGAGTTTGTCCTTCTCGGCCTTTACGAGATTCTCGTCATGTGGGATGGTGACGTCGACGAGCACTGCCCGGCTCTGGGACCGATCCACCATCACGATATCAGGCTTATTGGCGACAATAGTCCTGTCCGTGATGATGGAGCGGTCACAGTAGAGCAAAGCACGACCATTTTCGAGAACTGGAGCTGGTGCGTACTTATAGTACGGCACCTCTGACTCGACAAGGCCGTATTGAAGAGCAAGTTGCTGGTGGATGATCCTGGCGACTTGGTTATGCCTGTGCAAATACTCGCCGTTAGCAAGATGCGAACAACCGGAAATTATATGTCGGAGAGATTCCCCGGGACGGTGGCATGCCCGACAGATGTCGACCGTACCGTCCTTCATGATATATTTCCGGTAGTTGTTCGTCTTGATAACTTCATCCGCAATTGCACAGGCAAACCCCTCAGTTTCCCCAAAGAGGTCCCCGAAGCGTAACCAGTTCACCGACGCGAGCAAGTCCACATCGGGGCCCGATAGGGCCCGATAGAACCGTCCGTGCAGCTCCTTGCTCTTCCATACATCCTTGCGGTCGTCGGTGCTTAGCACCGATGGTCTGCGCCAGTTCTCGTTTGCCAAGGAGAGCGGCGTGAGCCCCTTGTCAACTGTCACTACATCGCGATGCATCCCACACTCATTGTTAAGGAAATAATCCCTAAGACTGCACACTTCACGATTGTGGAGGTTCTTGGCGTTTAAAAAGCCACGACCCCCCCACTTCCGTGGAATGTACAGTCTCATAACAGATGAGCGTGGGTGTAGCATGCGATGCGCAGTGAGCAGTTGACGGACTCTTCTATCCAGGGCGTCCAGCTCAGTCTGAGTCCACCTAAGTATGCCAAAAGAGTATATCAGTAGAGGCATCACCCAACCATTGAAGGCGCGCGCCTTGTTGCCGCCGGACAAAAGACTGTTGAGTACTTTTGTCAGCCCACAAAAGAAGCGCTCCTTCACTGATTTCTTGATGTCCACTACTGATATACCCAACGACTCTGACATACCCAGATACTTGTAGGTCTCGGCTTCAGAGAGAGATCTGAGAGTCATTATCTCAGAAAGTTGTAAATCCGGAGAATTTACAACTTTCCCTCGCTGCACACGCATGACCGCACACTTGTCAACACCAAAATCCATCCTGATGGCGCTGCTAAAAACCTGTGTGGTTTTTAGCAACTCCAACAAGTCTTGGTGTTTTGGTGCAAACAGTTTAAGATCGTCCATGTACAGAAGGTGAGAAATGACTTCACCCCCCCTTCGAAACCGATAGCCTAGTCCTGAATCCTTCAACAATGTGCTGAGAGGATTCAGTGCTAGGCAAAACCACGATGGACTCAGACTATCACCCTGGAAGATGCCTCGCTCAATCCTTATTAAGTCCTGCGGATCAAACGAGTCATTTCCACCACCTGGCTGACGAAGGACTGTGGTCCATTGCCTCATGCATGCGCTTAAGAATGATTTTAGAGTTGTATCTATTTTATACAACTCCAAAATCCTCTCTAGCCATGAATGAGGCACTGAATCATAGGCCTTCTTATAGTCGATCCAGGCAGCGGAAAGGGCTCCTTTGTTCCGCCGAACTTGTTGGCTAATGGCCATGTCGATGAGGAAGAGCTCCTTAGTACCACGGGACCCAACCCTACATCCATTCTGAGCGGGGGCCAAAACGTTATTCGCAACAATGTGCGTGTTAATTTTAGTGCTCAGAATGGATGTAAGGAGCTTGTAGATGGTAGGCAAGCAGGTGATGGGTCTGTAATTTTTGGGTTCCGTGGTACTACCGGACTTATGGAGCAGGAAGGTGACACCGGTTGTCATGAAACTAGGAAGGGACCCGAGCTCGAGAGCTTCTTGAAATTGTGTCGCCAAACGGTCATGTGAGCACCGAAACCATTTAATCCAAAAGTTGTGCAACCCGTCCGGCCCAGGACTTTTCCAGTTCTGTGCCGTACGAATCGCACAACTAACGTCTACGGGGTCTATTAAAATAGACCCCATGGGTTCGATGGACTCACATTCCCGTTCGACAACACGCATCCAATCACCCTCGTTGTGCTCGACGGGCACCGACCAGATGCCGCGCCAGAAATTAGTCATGGCGTTAGCATCCGGTAGATGTCCGTCGCTCACACGTTGCTCGGCTCCTTCCCAGTTTCGGTACACCTTCCTTTGGTCGCTTTGGAAGACGCGATTTTGCCAATATCTATCCACACGCTCTCTGTAGCGGCGGATACGGCTTGCCCACGCATAGACTTTCTGCTTGAGATAGTCAATGCGTTCCGTGACACTGGCCATATATTGCTGGGGCCGTATACCAGTCCCAGCAAAGGCCTGAGTCACGAAACGCATGACTCGGGGGCGATTATTCCCCCGGCTGAAGCAGATCAGCTTTGCTATGAGAGTCCTGAACGTGCTGATACGCCGCTCGATTCGTGCTTGCCACGCGGGCACATCTCCGGCGGTTCGTGGTGCACGGTTAGAGTCCGGGAACTTAACACGTGCAACACGACACGCCGCGACAGCACCGCAGTACAAAATCGAGTGGGTATCAGTTAAATCTTCGCTAGCCCGCAAGTACGGGGCTAGCAAAGCGTTCAGGGCTCCCATTAGCGCTAGATTACGCCTATGGGTGGGCAAACGCGGTAGTCGCGGCCTAGAATTGAGTGCGAATCTATATTGACTAATAGCGTCCTCCAAAGCCCTCCTCAATTGCTCACTCACCTGGGTAGTCACACTCATACCCGTACCATCGCCCTCATCAACTACGGGATCAGCAGGTGTCGCTAGTGTCGCCACCGACGTCGGCATTGAAGCCAGTGTCGGGGCTGACGACGCGACATGCGAATCCCGCGTCGACACAGGCGTAGAACGAGCAGACTGCGCCTCCAGGCGGAGCCGATCAAGCAGGGACTGATCCAGCAGGTTAAGCCGCTGGATAGCCCGCACTTGATCCGATAGTCGCTGGGCGGACACGGTGACGGTCGGTTCAAGGGCCTGGAACAAAGACAACATCCTGACACGGTACGCCGTCAGGTTAGTTCCTACCTCTGTAGCCCTATAATAGGCGCGCATGCAATTCTCATTATTTGTCTGAGACCATCGCATGCGACGCACTACACCACCGGCAGCGAGAGCCGGGCGCGAGGCAGGTAGCCCCGCAGGCCCCAGGCGTGCCGGCAGCGGCGGACGTCCCCGACGCGCAGGTGGAGGCGGCGCCGGTGTCCGTGGCCCGCTCACGTCGCTGTCAGTCGACGAGGCGCTCGACTCACGGGGGGTGACAAACACATCTTCCCCCGACGAAGCACTCGGAGATGACGGAGCGGGCGGTGATGGTGGTCGTGCGCTATGTTGTTCCGCTGCATTCCTTATAGCTTTGGATCGTGTTATCATGTTTAAAATTTTCTTGCAGATAAATATTCATTTTTGTAGATGACGTTTCGCTGTCAAATGTTAGCCAAAATAAAAGCGATTCAATATTCGTTGTAAAAGTTTTGTTTGGTTTCGTTATTCTCGGAAAATTATTCCTATGGCTAAAAATTGTTGCTTTGTATCTTTTACGGCCGTTTGACTTCGTAAAAACCAAATAAATACACACAAATTAATTAACCAAAATTAACACGACAGCTGTTTGTGTCAGCGGTTTGACGTTTTATTATTATTATTATTCACATTATTTATTTACTTTCTTAAATCTAAGTTTTTTACAATATAAATTTAAAAACATAAATATTATAAAAAACCTAAACCTAGAATGCCGCCGGCAGCGGGGCAGGGCTCAAGCTGCCGGTGGTTAGGGCTGCAGAGTGAGGAACCTCCTGACAATGCGTGCCGTGTCAAGTACCACTGCCTTTTGTATCTGACCCTTGACCCAACCGTCTAGCGAGAGCCTCTTGAGGTATTGGTCGAGGCTCTTCGCTATGAGACCGTTCGCCGAAACGACTATCGGGACAATAATCGTCGAGTCAACATCCCACATGGCGGTTATCTCGAAGGCCAAGTCAAGGTACTTGCTGAGTTTGTCCTTCTCGGCCTTTACGAGATTCTCGTCATGTGGGATGGTGACGTCGACGAGCACTGCCCGGCGCTGGGACCGATCCACCATCACGATATCAGGCTTATTGGCGACAATAGTCCTGTCCGTGATGATGGAGCGGTCCCAGTAGAGCAAAGCACGACCATTTTCGAGAACTGGAGCTGGTGCGTACTTATAGTACGGCACCTCTGACTCGACAAGGCCGTATTGAAGAGCAAGTTGCTGGTGGATGATCCTGGCGACTTGGTTATGCCTGTGCAAATACTCGCCGTTAGCAAGATGCGTACAACCGGAAATTATATGTCGGAGGGATTCCCCGGGACGGTGGCATGCCCGACAGATGTCGACCGTACCGTCCTTCATGATATATTTCCGGTAGTTGTTCGTCTTGATAACTTCATCCGCAATTGCACAGGCAAACCCCTCAGTTTCCCCAAAGAGGTCCCCGAAGCGTAACCAGTTCACCGACGCGAGCAAGTCCACATCGGGGCCCGACAGGGCCCGATAGAACCGTCCGTGCAGCTCCTTGCTCTTCCATACATCCTTGCGGTCTTCAGTGCTTAGCACCGATGGTCTGCGCCAGTTCTCGTTTGCCAAGGAGAGCGGCGTGAGCCCCTTGTCAACTGTCACTACATCGCGATGCATCCCACACTCATTGTTAAGGAAGTAATCCCTAAGACTGCACACTTCACGATTGTGGAGGTTCTTGGCGTTTAAAAAGCCACGACCCCCCCACTTCCGTGGAATGTACAGTCTCATAACAGATGAGCGTGGGTGTAGCATGCGATGCGCAGTGAGCAGTTGACGGACTCTTCTATCCAGGGCGTCCAGCTCAGTCTGAGTCCACCTAAGTATGCCAAAGGAGTATATCAGTAGAGGCATCACCCAACCATTGAAGGCGCGCGCCTTGTTGCCGCCGGACAAAAGACTGTTGAGTACTTTTGTCAGCCGACAAAAGAAGCGCTCCTTCACTGATTTCTTGATGTCCACTACTGATATACCCAACGACTCTGACATACCCAGATACTTGTAGGTCTCGGCTTCAGAGAGAGATCTGAGAGTCATTATCTCAGAAAGTTGTAAATCCGGAGAATTCACAACTTTCCCTCGCTGCACACGCATGACCGCACACTTGTCAACACCAAATTCCATCCTGATGGCGCTGCTAAAAACCTGTGTGGTTTTTAGCAACTCCAACAAGTCTTGGTGTTTTGGTGCAAACAGCTTAAGATCGTCCATGTACAGAAGGTGAGAAATGACTTCACCCCCCCTTCGAAGCCGATAGCCTAGTCCTGAATCCTTCAACAATGTGCTGAGAGGATTCAGTGCTAGGCAAAACCACGATGGACTCAGACTATCACCCTGGAAGATGCCTCGCTCAATCCTTATTAAGTCCTGCGGATCAGACGAGTCATTTCCACCACCTGGCTGACGAAGGACTGTGGTCCATTGCCTCATGCATGCGCTTAAGAATGATTTTAGAGTTGTATCTATTTTATACAACTCCAAAATCCTCTCTAGCCATGAATGAGGCACTGAATCATAGGCCTTCTTATAGTCGATCCAGGCAGCGGAAAGGGCTCCTTTGTTCCGCCGAACTTGTTGGCTAATGGCCATGTCGATGAGGAGGAGCTCCTTAGTACCACGGGACCCAACCCTACATCCATTCTGAGCGGGGGCCAAAACGTTGTTCGCAACAATGTGCGTGTTAATTTTAGTGCTCAGAATGGATGTAAGGAGCTTGTAGATGGTAGGCAAGCAGGTGATGGGTCTGTAATTTTTGGGTTCCGTGGTACTACCGGACTTATGGAGCAGGAAGGTGACACCGGTTGTCATGAAACTAGGAAGGGACCCGAGCTCGAGAGCTTCTTGAAATTGTGTCGCCAAACGGTCATGTGAGCATCGAAACCATTTAATCCAAAAGTTGTGCAACCCGTCCGGCCCAGGACTTTTCCAGTTCTGTGCCGTACGAATCGCACAACTAACGTCTACGGGGTCTATTAAAATAGACCCCATGGGTTCGATGGACTCACATTCCCGTTCGACAACACGCATCCAATCACCCTCGTTGTGCTCGACGGGCACCGACCAGATGCCGCGCCAGAAATTAGTCATGGCGTTAGCATCCGGTAGATGTCCGTCGCTCACACGTTGCTCGGCTCCTTCCCAGTTTCGGTACACCTTCCTTTGGTCGCTTTGGAAGACGCGATTTTGCCAATATCTATCCACACGCTCTCTGTAGCGGCGGATACGGCTTGCCCACGCATAGACTTTCTGCTTGAGATAGTCAATGCGTTCCGTGACACTGGCCATATATTGCTGGGGCCGTATACCAGTCCCAGCAAAGGCCTGAGTCACGAAACGCATGACTCGGGGGCGATTATTCCCCCGGCTGAAGCAGATCAGCTTTGCTATGAGAGTCCTGAACGTGCTGATACGCCGCTCGATTCGTGCTTGCCACGCGGGCACATCTCCGGCGGTTCGTGGTGCACAGTTAGAGTCCGGGAACTTAACACGTGCAACACGACACGCCGCGACAGCACCGCAGTACAAAATCGAGTGGGTATCAGTTAAATCTTCGCTAGCCCGCAAGTACGGGGCTAGCAAAGCGTTCAGGGCTCCCATTAGCGCTAGATTACGCCTATGGGTGGGCAAACGCGGTAGTCGCGGCCTAGAATTGAGTGCGAATCTATATTGACTAATAGCGTCCTCCAAAGCCCTCCTCAATTGCTCACTCACCTGGGTAGTCACACTCATACCCGTACCATCGCCCTCATCAACTACGGGATCAGCAGGTGTCGCTAGTGTCGCCACCGACGTCGGCATTGAAGCCAGTGTCGGGGCTGACGACGCGACATGCGAATCCCGCGTCGACACAGGCGTAGAACGAGCAGACTGCGCCTCCAGGCGGAGCCGATCAAGCAGGGACTGATCCAGCAGGTTAAGCCGCTGGATAGCCCGCACTTGATCCGATAGTCGCTGGGCGGACACGGTGACGGTCGGTTCAAGGGCCTGGAACAAAGACAACATCCTGACACGGTACGCCGTCAGGTTAGTTCCTACCTCTGTAGCCCTATAATAGGCGCGCATGCAATTCTCATTATTTGTCTGAGACCATCGCATGCGACGCACTACACCACCGGCAGCGAGAGCCGGGCGCGAGGCAGGTAGCCCCGCAGGCCCCAGGCGTGCCGGCAGCGGCGGACGTCCCCGACGCGCAGGTGGAGGCGGCGCCGGTGTCCGTGGCCCGCTCACGTCGCTGTCAGTCGACGAGGCGCTCGACTCACGGGGGGTGACAAACACATCTTCCCCCGACGAAGCACTCGGAGATGACGGAGCGGGCGGTGATGGTGGTCGTGCGCTATGTTGTTCCGCTGCATTCCTTATAGCTTTGGATCGTGTTATCATGTTTAAAATTTTCTTGCAGATAAATATTCATTTTTGTAGATGACGTTTCGCTGTCAAATGATAGCCAAAATAAAAGCGATTCAATGTTCGTTGTAAAAGTTTTGTTTGGTTTCGTTATTCTCGGAAAATTATTCCTATGGCTAAAAATTGTTGATTTGTATCTTTTACGGCCGTTTGACTTCGTAAAAACCAAATAAATACACACAAATTAATTAACCAAAATTAACACGACAGCTGTTTGTGTCAGCGGTTTGACTTTTTTTTTTTTTTATAATTTTTTTTTTTTTTTTTTTTAATTATTATCTCTTTATTTAATTTTATTCACGGGTCTAGCCCGGACCTTTGAGAGGCATTGGTGGGGCCGAAACCAACACCAAGAGGCCCTGTTGAGTACAAAATACAATTACTATAGAATGTGTATAAAATGGAGTGTAAAACTATTGTACAGTATAGGATAAAAAACAAAAAACAGGGCTATTGAGGTGAACAATTTGTGGGTAGTTGTACTGATCTATGGGATGAGAAACGGCACCTGCCTTATCCTGTCTCATCTCAAAATATATTTAGGCAGGTGATGACTTGCCACCCACTAAATGGGCCCCCCATAGAGGCTGCCGCATCTTGGCACCGGAGGGGTAACATTGGCGTGGGTGGCTTAGGGTGTCGAGAGGTGTGCTGCACTTTCACTAAGAGCTACTCGCGGCGTTATGCCCTTTAACACTTCCACCCTGGAGCTTAGGTTCTTAGCTCTTGCGGTTTCCACCCCCAGACGGCAGGTTAAGGCAAGCCAGGGGTCAGGGTCTCTGGGGTTTTAGACCCATGGAATCGGGGTACGCGGTGTCGCCACTCACCGACGGCTCGCCATAAAGCCGCCCCTGCGATATATAATTATTATTATTATTATGTAGCTTAATTGGCAAAGCAGCTGGGACGGAAACCCATAGAAACTGCTCGTATGCAGGTTCGAGTCCTGCCAGAGGTCATAATTGCTTTAAAAACTTAGAAATACCATAA
This sequence comes from Erannis defoliaria, assembly GCA_905404285.2. Lineage (NCBI taxonomy): Eukaryota > Metazoa > Arthropoda > Insecta > Lepidoptera > Geometridae > Erannis > Erannis defoliaria. Next base: position 16,870,167 of record FR990076.1, on the reverse strand, counting down.
GTGTGGAATCACTTCAAACAAAAATATTCAAAAATATTATACAGCTGTGATGAAGCCTGGACTCTACAGCTCTATGATGATTTACCGTTATTATGTTGTGAAACGAGCTCTCAACATTTCGGCGCAGTTGCGTGCACCAAGGACATATTGAAGGACTCTAACTCAACTCTGCCTGATCATCGCAGGGTACTAAAGTCCGGCCACTGAGAGAATGCGTTTGACAGCAATAATCTAAAGTTGAATGAAAACACTTTTGCTAGTTACTAGTTTTGCGATTATAACACCTGTAGCAAAATAATGTAATTTTTTTATTCAGCTTTAGACAATGTTATTGTAGCTGTCAAACACATTCTTTTAGTGGCTGGAGTATAAGAGAAATTCTAGAGCCAACTAGGCGGGATGAAAGCAGCTAGAAGATTCGTAAAACCAAGAAATAAAAGAGCTATTTGGTCCCCCAAAAACTAACTGCCAACTTTGGGAGCCAACATCTTTGGAAAGACTAAATCCCAATGAATTCACAGGCTTGGACATTTGCAAAATATGGGGGAATAGGCTTAGCCAAGAGATACTTAATTATCTAACTTTATTCACGAATTTACAGGCAGTGGTACCTTGTTATCATACAAAATAATACTCTAAAATTAAATATTAATTAAAAGCAGATGGCTTAGTAGGCTTTAAAAAAAATAAAAATACAACCAACTTCAACTTCGAATACCTGGATGACATCTTCATATTTTCTAGTAATATTGATTTAAAAACTAAACTACTGAACCGATTTCGTTAAACAATCAAAACAACTGGAAAATATATAGATGTCATTCAGGTAGTCAAAATTGAAGTCGGTTGTTTAAAAAAAAGCGTATTATGAATTAGTTTGCTCAGTTAAATCAAATCCTAACGTTAAGATTTATAATTATGAATACAACGTGCCTATAGTGTTCCTGGGCCTCGAATATAAGTATTGGTATATTTTACGTTAGGTAGGTAATATTTGTGAATTTTTACGCCTGCGCTATTGGCATTTAGTTTTAGTAATTTTTGTCATATCTGGGAGAGGCTATTGATATCCGATGACCAGTTCGGAGCCAATGAATGATGACCAGTTCGGAGCCAATGAATTGTATATTACATTTTGCATGCCCAATAATGTTTGTATTATTTAATTATTGTATTTTGTAAATGAATACTCGTACTTAGCTACTTCACGTCACGTCACGTCATCAGCCATAAAACGTCCACTGCTGGACGAAAGCCTCCCCCTTAATAGAGGGGTGTTGACATAATCTCCACGCTTGGCAGGCGGGTTGGGGATCGCAGAATAATCACCACCGTTAACCAAAAAGACGCTGCTGCCCGTCCTCTGGTGGGTCTGGTTGCAGTTTAAGGGCATACCCAGGTCCACTACTACTAGCTACTTATGGCTATTAAATTATATTAGTTACTACTACAAACAGGACGTCAATAACAGTAAAAGAAAAACAGAGAAAAAGACAGCGAAACACGACTGCGACCAAATTGTATTGACAATAGAACAAGACAATAATTATACTACACTAGCTACGTAAGCCTAGTAAATTCATTAGAAGGCTGACTTCCCGTCGATACGGAACCATAAAAATTTAGCAGCTCAAGGTATTTTTCACTATGTTAAGTATACTTATGTCCGAAATTTCAGTTAATGCCATCCATAGGCACATGCGTCACAAAATATCCAGTCACAAAGGTAGGGAGTGGTTTAAGACAAGAGAAGAAGCGGTCATTAAAATGTAGTCTTAGTTCTCAGTAGAAATATTCTATGGGGAATAAATTCTTACCATCTCCATTTCCCACTAGTTTTAGCAGGAAGGACTTCGGAATCACACATTTTTTTTTGGATTTTGTACCAGAAGTGTGTCTAGCAGGCATTTATCACTAAGCCGTGTCAGTCAGTATGTGTCTGTCTATCTATCTCTATCCGTCGTGTCGTGTGTTGTATATCCGTCAGTCCATTGATTACTCTATTTATTAAAAATTCGAATGAGTTCTCGCAAAAAATATGACTGGCTTTGGAACGATAGCTCATGTGAAAGCTTATTCGTACAATTCAATTAATAAATATAGAGAAGTCTCGGAATACTTATGCCTTTTATCTTTTCCTTTCTTTCAAAGCTGGTTACTAGGTGGATAGAGAAAAAAGTCGGAATAACTATTCTTTAGGCTACTCCACGTTTATTATCATAAGTAGCTTCGGTATAGTTAATCGGACTAGATATCTTTACCAAAGACATAATTTTATTTGTGAAATAAAACTAATTTTGTACACAAGACAACTAATAAAGGAAATGCACAATTCTTCGTTAAAGTTATTTATACCAATCAAAGACAAGTCATTAAGTCCTCCTTTTGTACATTAATGTATTTATGTGTGCAATAAAAAATTAAATATATATATATAAAGACATTTCAGACATGGATAAACAAAAAAAACAAAATATCAAAAAACCGTCACATACGATGAAGATGCTATAATATTTAATGATATTATAGAATATAAATAACTAAATATCGTTACTCGTACAAGCCGTCAAAAAACAAATGAAGATAATTATTTATATTTCAAAATTGTATGGCGACCGATAATATGATAACATCTTCGCCATCTGTACGAAACGGTCTTTTTTAAATTTTGACAATCTGCTTCATGTGTCATTTTCACAATCAAACTTTTGATTAAGATTTTGATGAAATTTGGTATAGAGACATAAATAAAATAATTACTGAAAGTCTAGAAAAGCATCTGCATGGGCTACTTTTTATTGTTATCATCATCACCATTGTTCATCACAATTTAATTCACTGTTAAACCGCGGGTCATATCTACTTATAAATAATACTACAACAATTTCCTTTTTAAACAATTATTTACTTTAATTTATACATTTTCCTAATTGTAAATTTTTCTTGCTTATTGGGAGGTATTTGTTGATTCTTCCAATCGTCAATTTCTTCCGGTGGTTGCTCCGGATAAATCCAGGGTGTATGCGTGGAAACCTGTTGCGTTGACGTTGACAGATCTGTGTTAAAAAAATACAGTTAAGATTTTTGCACGCTTACCAAGGAGCCCATAAATTTTATTAGTGTCACGTGCAAAAGATCCAGTCCCATAAAAAAGCGTCGTAACATCGTATAACCACAATAATATCCCTTTGATACATCATGTTATATTCATATTTAATTTTATACTTTGTATGGATAGAACAGAGTCGAAATTCCACAATGATATAGATGATGCGCGCACAGCCAGCGGGAGCCGCATGACGTCTACGAGCCAAGCGCTACAGTAGAAAATCGATACATTGGCATATACAAATAGAATACAAATTAGCTTGCACTGCATATTATGACATGATTGCAGTTAATATTTGACCGACGTCATTGTGAAAGTCGCGTGCAACCGATGCAAATGGAAGGTTGTCGTAAAGCGTGGCCGTATACGGGGCCTTTGTACAGTGAGTGTGTTTCAGATCTGCATGATCTATTGCCGATTTGGCTTTTTGGAATGAAGCACCTTAAATAAGGTCCCCCCCCCCTCAACCCCAATGTGAAAGTTATAGCTACACACATTAATGTAGATGTCTTACCAAAAATGGGAACCAGTTCCGTTCTCCATCGGTACTGATATCGGGACCTCGGAGGGGTAAACACTGGAAGTACGACTGCTCTCAGTTTCGCGTTCGCTTTGACCGGCGCAGACGACGGTGAAGGCACTTTCTTATCATCCCAAAAATATTTACGAGGCGCTGTGAATTATAAGAAAAAATTTGATGCATTCTGCGGTCTTCCCTGCTATCTATCCTATCGAATATTTTTTCGGTACCTTTAGTGTAAATGCAAGCTATAAGCTATCTCTAATCCTGGTTTCACTTAAGAGTGTATCCTACCTCGGGTCAAACAACGAAAAAAAAAATGTACACAAGACAATCAATTAAGAAAATAAAAGGAAATGCACAATTATTCGATAGGTACAAAATTTATATTTCGCCACGAACCGGTTGCAACTTGGCTTAATGCTGGTATCGAACAGCACGCGCTGGCTCTATCTAATTAGATGCCAGTGGGTCATCTAATTATATGGATTAGAATATGATAAATTTGAAACGAGGGAAACGTTTCCTTGATACGGACTAACTATTTTTCAGCTGCATCACGTTTATCGATAAAGTTCTAAAAACGTAGCACTGTAGCTCGTGACTTGTACCAAACGCGTCTCAGGTGAAACAGATGTCCGAAGTTTTATACCCTTGTCAAGTCCGGGGAAAATGCCATGTATGCTTTTATTGTAGCGTATCGCGACACCACTTACGCAGGAAATGTTTCCTACTTTGAATTGCGGAGAATGTGGGACACAAACGCGAAGTTATTGTAAAAGAAAGAGACATTTCTATGCTATTTGGCAAAAGAGCGGATGAACGTTTCTACGGTAAGCTAATTATAGTCGCATGAAACACCAGAAGAGTATGATAAATAAATATGCTTACCCGCTAACAACTGTATAGGATTGGGATTTAGATGATAAACCTACGCAAAGTAAGTTTTAGCGCCGCGCCGAGAATTCCAGCTTTTATGAGATCCAAAATTTGAGATTCCAGGCTTTTATGATATTTTTTTGTTTACTACTAAGATAAAGCTTATTCAGTTTATTATAGAACTAGTCGGCTACATTTTAAATTGTTACTATTATTTATTTATAGAAACCTCACCAAAAAACTTAATTAAAAAGTTCTTTTCGCTGCGGTTTTCAACCTATCTTGTTAACTTTAATCGTAGTCTAACCATGTCTTAAATTCCGTTTCATTTTTTTTTTAACTTAAATTTACTGTTTTTGTATAGCTAACAATGGAGGTATTTGTTGATTCTTACAATTGTCAATTTCTTCCGATGGCTGCTCCGGATAAATCCAGGGTGTATGAGTGGAAACCTGTTGCGTTGACGTTGACAGATCTGTGTTAAAAAAATACAGTTAAGATGGAGCACGCTTACCAGGAGCCCATAAAACTTATTAGTGTCACGTACAAAAGATCCAATCCCATAAAAGAGTGTCGTTACATCGTTGAACCACAATAAGGGTCATGTCATATTCAGATTAAATTGTATAGGTACTCTGTTTGTAAAGAACAGTGTCGAAATTCCACAGTAGATATAAAGCGCTCACAGCCAGCGGGAGCCGCATGACGTCTACGAGCCAAGCGCTGCAGAAAATCGATACATTGTCATATACAAATAGAATACAACATACCGACGACATTGTGAAAGTCGCGTGCAACCGATGCAAATGGAAGGTTGTCGTAAGGCGTGGCGGTCTAAGGGGCCTAAGTTCAGTGAGTGTGCTTCAGATCTGCATGATCTAGTTCCTCTTGCTGATTGGGTAAGGGGAACTACTATGGGACAGCCAGAAGCTCAAAAAAGCGTCATCGTTTCATGGTTGCTATTCCAGAAACTCGAACGAAGCAGTTTGATTCTATTTTCTTTGTGTGAATTGCTAAGCAGTGGAATGCGCTTCCCGAGTTTAGTTTCTCGATAGATAATAATCTGGGTGTCTTCAAGTCGCGAGTGAATCTTCTAGGCAAGCGTGCTCCATCGTAGACTGCATCTACGCTTAACCTTAGGTGTTTTGGCGGTCAAATGCAAGCCCATTAATCTGGATTTAGTGTAGTTGTAGACATGGGCGTACATGTAATAATAATAATAATGTTTATTTCGCATATACAAACATCATCTTATCATAAAATCGAAGATTGGTATAAAATTCCTAAATTAATAATCCTGATTGGATGACTATGGTACCCAAACTAGGATTGCCCTGTAATATGGTATACCAAGGCCTTCCTCCACTTTTAGAGTGGTATAAAATTTAGACAACGAGCAAATTACAGATCAGATAAATCCAAACATTAAGTAAAAAAAAAAAACTGTAAGGTAAAAAGCATGCAAATTTAGAAAATTAACGTAATAACTAACATTATTTAAGATTATCTATAATAGAACTTTCAGTCAAATAATTTGAAAGTTATGTAGACGAAAATCAATAACCAAAAAAATAATAATAATGAAAACATATTATATAACTACTAAACATATATAATGATTACAAAAACGCTTGCCGGGAGAGAAAAAGATATATTTTGAATGGGTTTAAGGGGGCACTGGAAGGAGAAATAAACTATAGGGATCGTCTACAGCTTGAAGGTGAGTACCAGATTAGGTATTTAGCTAGGCGATGATTGTAAGAAGGGATTCAGTTTTATCGTAATTAAGTAAGTAAGTATAGGCTGAGTGGCCAGCCCTAGTGTCAGAGTTAATGTGCCGCCCGAAGGCCTCTGAGATAATCGTAATTATACCTCTGATAGTAATTAAGAGATAGTAACCAATTTGTTAACGCAGTTTTGCATAAAAAGCGTGACACGGAGTAGAAGTTTAGACAATTTTATTAATTTTGTTATATAAATACGCTCTAAGATAATACGGCTGACTTCTCGCAAACGTAGTGGAACAGGGTATAGTTTCACAAACTTTTGGTTTAGCAAACCGTGGTTTAGGATTGCCAGGGTTAAATTTAACTGTTTTGTGATGCAAGAGGATGAGGTTCAAAATGAACAGTTGGCGAACAGTCAGAACTTGGGTCTCACGATACAAGCATTCAGTGGAATATCTGAAAGGCTTATAATATATAACTTTTAGTACTGAACGTTGAGCTCTTTCGAGTTTTATTAGATGAGTTTTGCACGCACCGCCCCCACACAGAAACACAGTATCCAAGAACTGATTGACAAATTGCGAAATAGACCGATCTATGTAACTCAAATGTTACAACCTCTCTGAGGTTTTTAAATACCCAAATAAGTTTTCTAATGCGAGAGGACATACATTCTATATGAGGCAACCAAGTAAGGCCTTCATCCATTATGACTCCGAGATATTTTATTGAGGTCACACGCTCAAGATAGCCACAGTTGCAAGAATTACCACCACCTTGGTCACATGTGTGAGCCCGAACTTGAAGGGAATGACACAGAGCAGCGTTTCGTTTTCTGATGTTAAACGTAATAATCTTGCTTTTCGTTAAGTTGAGAGTCAGCAAATTTAGTTTCAGCCATTAAATTACATTATGCAGGCCTTGCTCTGCACGAATTCGTGCCTGCTCCCATGTGGTTCCGTAGAAAATTAAAGCAGTGTCATCTGCGAAAGTGAAGATTCTACCACCTTCAGGATTAAAGCTGCAAAGGTCGTTGATAAATACTAGGAAAAGAGTAGGGCCTAATATGGATCCTTGAGGTATGCCGAAAGTAACTGGCTCATCATTGCTAATGATGTTGTTAATGCTCACTCGTTGAGTCCTATCTGTCAAATAGCTTTGAAAGAGCCTTAGTGCAATTTCTCTTATTCCTAACTTCTCCAACTTATTCAGTAGGAGTGGGGTGGAGACGGTGTCAAATGCCTTAGCCATGTCAAGAAAGATCCCAACACATTTCCTATTCTTATCCAAAGTAAGAGAGGGGGGTTAAGGGTCCGGACCCCCTTAGCATCCGAGGATAATAATAAAAATTACTTGGAATGTAACCATAAGCTATTCGACAAATATATATAATTATTTCGGCTTCTTGCTACCACCTTGCATTGTTTACACATCTTTATAAATTTTGGACCCTCGGTTCCCAATGTGAAAGCTATAGCTACACCCATGGATGTAGATGTCTTACCAAAAATGGGAACCTGTTCCGTTCTCCATCGGTACTGATATCGGGACCTCGGAGGTGTAAACACTGGAAGTACGACTGCTCTCAGTTTCGCGTTCGCTTTGACTGGCGCAGACAACCGTGAAGACACTTTATTATCATCCCGAAAATATTTACGAGACGCTGTGAATTATAAGAAAAAATTAGATGCATTCTGCGCCTTTCCCTTCTACTCGTATCTATCCTACAGGAACCGGATATTTTTTCGGCATGAAAACTAGCTTTAGTGTAAATGCAAGTTAAAAGCTATCTTTAATCCTGATTTCAATTAAGAGTGTATCCTACTACAGGTCAAATAACCCTCCCTTTGTCTGAGCCGGGCGGCGGTAAAAATCACAGTCAAACTGTTTCCAACGCTCGATAGTTTAGATATTTCTTCTTTACAGTTAATAATAAGTCTATTAGTTATATTAGTGTTTGTTAGTGTTTGGGGCTAGATGGCGCTGTGTGAAAAAATGTCCTGCGATATTTATTATTTTATTATTATTTTTAAATTAATATTTACAATTTAAAACGCTCAAGCCCTCCCTTATATAATCAGTAAGTTTTATGCAAAGTTTCAGGATCTAAGGACATTTTGGCACTAGCGATTTGTACATTTTGACACTGAGACTATGTTACCCATTGTCATCTTGACCTCGAAACATTTATGTCCCCCCCCCCCCCCATCTAATTGAGAGTATTTTAAACGACTTCAAAAAAGGAGGAGGTTCTAATGTTCGACTGATGTATGTTTATTTTTATTTATGTTTACCGATTTCTCCGTCAATTGTGGCAAATTTTGAAAAATCTTTTTTTGATTAGGGCAGGTGGTCCCATACTAATTTGAAGTCGGTTTTTTTAAGTTACTTGTATAGATTAACAAGTTTTAAATTTGCAATTTAGAGGTAACTTATTATTTTCCATCGCGATTTTTTTTGCAGTCTTGTTTGTCATTGTTTTTATTTGAAATTGTATGTAGGTATTGTCAATCGGAAAGATGTTTTTTATTATGCAATGTGACATAATATGGACCGTTACAACGAAACTGACAGTCACACACACGCACCCACTTGAATTCGTATAGGTAACATTTCTACCCTGTATAGAAACTATACAGGGTAGCCTGTACTTAGCATAAGGGGGGCATTGTACTGGTCATTGTAAAAACGTCTACTATGCAGTCAACATGCTACAAAAATAAGGATCAAGTAACTTACTGTTATATATTTTTGGAGGCACCTCTTGTTTGTAGGCTTGTTGAGTGGTGTTAGAAACGTCGATCATATCATCTAAACAATTCATAAAATAATTTATTATTCGTATTTAAAAACGTCCATTATTAAACTTCACTCTCTAATTTTTTTAACATGTGCAATTATGTTACTTAATAAATTAAACTACTATTATTACACAATATAATCACAGAAAACGTAGGTCAGAAGATTTACTGCCAAAGAAAACGCGCCCAAACTTGCTAAGCTGAACCACATAACTTACCTACCTATAACTATTATCACATTATATTCAGTGCAAGCTATTTTGGACTCTATTTGCAAAGAACAGTATCGATATTCCACTGACTGGAAGAATCTGCCTAATTATATTGGCCTTGCTAAATAAAGCTCTGTCCAACATAAAATGTAAACAACTACCTATCTAACCTACAAATCTATTTTCAGGGCGTCGGCAGCTGCATAGATTCTTAAAACATGGCGCTGTAACCAGTATTTTTCCTTGGACTAGATTATCGACAGCGTCCTCATCAAGAGCAGATAGATATATGCAACGATTTTCAAGAAAACTTGATTTTGCCACAATCCGGACCGCCGCCGGCGCCATCGGCGAAAAGATTTGCTTGTGGTCGACAAAACAAAAAACGGTCCACAATCGGCGGAGTAATCGGTGAAAATACATAAAAATAAAATACAGTCGAACATACAAACTTCTCGTTTTTGAAGTCGGCTAAAAAGTTACTTACATGTGAATTTGAGGTTTTCCCTAGGACTCTTAAGTCGGTCGACATCAAAAATACTTTTGATCGTTACCCATGATACTGAAAACGCGTCCTGGAATATAATAAAACATACAATTAAAATATGTTTGGGAACCATTGTTATAATTATGTTTATCACCGGGACTTAATCGCGAACAAATAAAGTAATTTTTATTTACCTCGACGTTTCGACCATGTTCCAATGGCCGTAGTCACGAGCTGACTATGTTCAAACCGCGAAAGTTTAAAAGTTTCATAACCATTGTTATATACAAAAAACTCTAATTCGCCAATATCTTACTCTTGATATTTATCGCGATATTTTCTAAGAAAAGTCAAACCATTTTGGTTTTATTAGACGATTGTATACATTTGTATTTCATATTAAATACCTACAATTGCAGGTTCATATTTCAATCAAATCAGCTTAGACTTTCCTCCTAGAAGCACCTTTAAACTAGGTAGGTAAGGTATTCTAAATTTGACAAATTAGGTAGCATTTATCAAAGAATATGAAATTAACAGATGGTGTTTATTACTCGTAGGTCTGAATACTTTTTCAGTAAGAGTTAATCTACACTTACTGCTAGAATTAAGCTTTGAAGACTTATCTCGTAATTATTGTTTTACCACATTGAACATCTAAAAAAAAACTATATAACTACACAATTTGTGACGTTCTTCTTATCAAGGTCAACACTTCGCTCCGCATCGCCGCGCTGTACGGACGTTTCCGCCCGCTACTCGCTGCTCGCTGTCCGCTCCTGTCCGCCGGAGGCTCTGCCCCGCCGCCGGACTCACTCCGCTCGGCGCAACCGCGCCGCTCGGACGCCTCCGCCTCCGAAGCCGCCGCCGCGCAGCTTCGAGTCCTAGCACCCGTTACCTCGGCCACGTGGTGTTTGCGTTAATTTATTAGCGTAAACTCTAACGAGTCGAGTGTGATTGTGAGTGCAGGGCTCTCACCGCTTCGCAGCCGGGCTTCCGGGCCTGCTGCCTTCGTCCAAACCGCTCTTTTCAGAGCGAACCACTCTTAGTGTTTTCATAAAATCCACGTGGGTGGTCGATCGGCTGACACTTCTAACGGTGACAACGAAACCGATCGGGCGTTGCCCCGGAGCGCCTGTTTTTCCCCCGTCTGGGGAACAACAGAATCCGGCTGGGTCTGGAACCACCGGCCTTGGGGTCACCCCTAGTCGACACCAGATATCGCAGGCACACAACCAGCTGCACAATAAAATAACACTGGCAGCTGGTACACCCTCTAGGTAATACACTAGGTACGCAGCCCCCTGTCTACCCCCGGCAGAGGGATCACACACTTTCTTCTCCTGTTGGGGACCTCCTCCCCCAACCCCCGCAACTCTCCCGCCTTAGGATGGTCTCCCAAAAGGATCTCGACGAAGCCATCAGCTTCGTCGCGAAAACTTTGTTGGACCACCTGAAGGCCAACCCCTCCGAAATGGAGGAATTCGTTTGCGCTCCCCAGACATACGCGCAAAAGTCTCTCGCCCGTCCTAAGACTCCACGAGGGCAGGCAGCTTCTGCCTGCAAACTGACGCCGAATTTTTCGGCGCCAGGTCCCTCAGTTCCCAAGCCTCCACCTCCTCCGAAACCCTCCGCCCGTGACGGGAGCCACTCTCGGCCTAGGGGTCGCGCTCCAGCAAGGAGCCGATCCCGGTCGCGAAGTCGCTCCCGCCACGGACGCCGCTCGTGCTCCCCTACCCCCCGTCCACTCCGTCCGTCCATTTCGGACAGCCCCGATTCTCCAGAAATGGACACTTCTACCCAGGACGACGGCTTCACAGTCGTCGCCTCCAAAAAGGGTAAAAAGCGTCCCGCTACCACTGCTTCCCTCCCTCCTCCCCCCAAGGCCCCTTGCCCCACTTCAGGGACTAAACCTGCCTCCGACTCCGCCCAATCGGACTCTCCGCTCCGTTCGGAATCGGACGCTCCGATTGTCGACCCTGCTCCCCATCCAAAGACCGGTACCATAGTTGTCCGCAACCGGGAACTATGGGAACTCGTCTCGCGTAACCTCTCGGATCTACAGATCCAGTTTTCCACCAAACCAAACAAAGACGGCATTATGGTCCGTCTAGCCTCCCCCGACGACTACCGCAAAGCCACTACCTACCTCCGCGACGCGAATATTCACTTCCACAGATACGCTCTCGATGAGGAGAAAGACATCCGAGTTGTCGTAAAGGGCATCCCCAAGGAGATTCCCTTCCTGGCAATCCATAACGACCTCCTCACCCAAGACCTCCCTGTTCTTTCGGTCAGCCGGATGTACAACGGCAGGACCAAAGAACCCTATGACATGGTGCTGGTCACTCTTACGAATACCCAGGAAGGGAAGACAATTTGGACTACCAAATCGATTCTCCATCTCTCCGGCCTCGACTTCCAAGTCCCTCACAAAAAGTCCATTCCAGGACAGTGTCATCGTTGCCAGCTATACGGACACTCTGCCCGCTACTGCTACGCACCCTTCAGGTGCGTGAAGTGCGCGGGCGATCATAGCACCGCGGAGTGCCTTCGTAAGAAGGACGACCCCACTCTCCCCAGTTGTGTCCTCTGTGGCACTCAGGGCCATACCGCGAATTATCGCGGCTGTCCCAAGGCCCCTAAGGCCAAGAAACCCTTACCGTCTCGCCCAAAAGCAGCTGGCCCTAAGCCAAAACCTGCCCAACCCCGCCAGGTGTCAAAATTCGTTGACGCCCCTGTCCCACTGACTAATGCATGGTCAAATCCGCCCAGCACTCCTCAGGCGACTCAACCGCTCCCACCCGCCCCTGCGCCATCTCCCGCTCATGCCAAGACCCAGGCCCGCCCTGCCCTTCCGCCCAAGCCCTCCACCCCCAAACGATCCGCCCCTGGCTCCTCCAGCCCGAAAGCGGATCTACTCCTCCTCGCTGAAATTGCGATGTCGGTTAACCTCGACGAGGTTCGACATGTAGCCCAGAAGGTCCGGGAGAACCATAATCTCATCGACATCCTCGATGAGCATTATAGGCTCTTCGGTGCACTACAGCGCTTCGCCCCCAACGTCCTTAGGAACCAACATGTATAGTACACCCAAACGTGTTAGACCCCGCTCCCTTTCGTTGGCATGGTTTAATGCCAACGGCATCACCACCGAATCAAGGGACCAGCGTCCCTTGATTCGGCACTTCCTCTCAACCCACCAGGCCGATGTTATGCTAGTGAACGAGACCTTTCTAAAACCTAGCAAGAGGGATCCCAGGATCGCAAACTACTCGCTCGTTCGTAATGATAGGACTACCACCATAAAAGGCGGTACTCTCATCTATTACAAAAGGTCCCTTCACTGCATTCCCATCGACACCCCTTCTCTCTCAGCAATGGAAGCTTCCTGTTGCCGCCTTTCGATGACCGGTCATCAACCCATTACCCTAGTATCCTGCTATCTCTCCGGTAATAAGACTCTCCTCAGGAGTGACCTCGAGGCTCTTCTCTCTCTCGGAAGCGCAGTCATTCTGGCTGGCGACTTCAACAGCAAGCACATTTTATGGGGCTGCAACACGACCAATACGAAGGGAAACCTTCTGAACTCCCTCTCTGACGACCTCAACTTTGACATAGTTCCTCCCAGTACTCCGACCCACTTTCCCCTGAACTTGAACTACAGACCTGACGTACTCGACTTAGCGCTTCTAAAGGGCGTGACCCTCCAGTTACGCTCATTGGAAGTACTACACGAACTCGACTCTGACCACCGACCCGTCCTCATGCATTTAGGCCCCGATCCGACTGACAGACCTCCTCTGACTAAGACCGTGGTCAACTGGAAGCACTTAGGCGATGCCCTGAAAGCTTGTAGTTCCCCTGACTTGGACAGAATCCCTGACGACATTGTTACCCCTGACGACATCTCTACCTCCATTGACGCTCTCACTAGCCACCTCCGCACCACCGTTGGTGAGGCCTCAAAGCAGGTCCCAGCCGAGGGAGACCAACGCTGGGCCCTGCCTGAGGACGCGAGGGACCTACTGAGAGCGAAACACGCTGCCACTAGGGCATTCGATCGAGCTCGCACCGAGGATAACAGAGCCACTCTGCGGTATTACGAACGTGCCGTAAAAAACCGCATGAGTGAACTCCGTAATCAACGGTGGGATGACTTACTCTCGGGGATCGAGCCATCCCACCTGGCATTCTGGCGGCTGACTAGATCCCTGAAATCAGACTCTGTTACGACTATGCCCCCTCTCACCCGACCTGACCTCCCCCCCGCGTTTGACGACGAGGAAAAGGCCGAATGCCTGGCCGACAGCCTCGAAACGCAGTGCAGCCCCAGTTTAGAACATGTCGACCCTGCTCACCTCGATAAGGTGAACAGCGAAGTCGAATTCAGATCCTCACTTCCCCCCTTTGATGAACTCGAGCCTGTCACAGCTTCCGAGGTTGAGTCGATTATTAAAGGCCTCCACACCAGGAAAGCTCCAGGTGCGGACGGCATCAGTAACAAAGTGCTCAAGCACTTCTCCATTACGCTAGTTCACCTTCTAGTTAGCATCTTCAATGCGGCCATCGCCAATTGCATTTTCCCCGACGCGTGGAAATCCGCCGACGTCATCGGCATCCACAAACCCGGCAAGAAGGCTTCCGAGCCCTCTAGCTACCGTCCCATTAGTCTCCTCAGTACCCTGGGCAAGGTCTACGAGCGAGTCCTTCTGAAGCGCATCTGGTCCTGTGTCAAAGACAACAACCTCCTCCCTGATGAACAGTTTGGCTTTAGAGCCAGACACTCTTGCGTCCAACAAGTACACCGCATCACGGAGTACGTCCTAGAAGGTTTCAACAAGAAACCCGGCCATGGTTACACCCACAAGCCGTTCCCCCAAGGGACTGTAGCGGTGTTCCTCGACGTCGCGAAAGCTTTCGATAAAGTCTGGCACAACGGGCTGATATACAAGCTGTATCAGCTCGGGCTGCCAGACCGTCTTGTACTCATAATACAAGACTTTCTCAGGGCTCGAAGCTTTCGATACCGCGTCGAGGGACAACGCTCCTCCCCCCACGACATCGGCTCCGGAGTCCCTCAGGGCTCCGCTGTGGCCCCGATTCTCTTCTCGCTTTTCACCTGTGACATCCCCCGCACCCCCAAAGTGGAGCTTGCTCTCTTTGCCGATGACACCGCCCTCTACACCAGAGGGTGGAACAAGGTCATTCAGCTAGCCCACCTTCAACGAGCCCTCAATCTCCTCGGAGACTGGTTCAAGAAGTGGGCTATCACCGTTAACCCCGATAAAAGTGCAGCCGTGTACTTTCATCCGTTCAAAAGACCTCCTTCTAAGCATATCACGCTCAACGGCCAGCCCATCCCATGGGCTACCGAGACCAAGTATCTCGGTGTGACCCTTGATCGTCGACTCACGTTCTCTAAGCATATCCAGATAGTTCGCAACCGAGCAGCCTTCTTCTTAGGCCGGCTCACTCCCCTTCTCAACGAGCGTAGTAAATTGTCCCTTAGAAATAAGGTTACAATTTACAAAACTTGTATTCGCCCCGTCATGACGTACGCCTCCGTGGCGTTCGCTCATGCCTCCAGCATAGATCTAGAGAAACTCCAAGTCATACAAAATAGATTCATCCGCAGAGCAGTCGGTGCTAGCTGGTTCATGCGAAACTCCGACCTGCACTGCGATCTCGAACTCCCCTCCATCCGTCAGTACATTAAGTACGCTTCGCGCCGCTATTTCGATGCGACCCCCCACCATCCCAATCCACTCATAGTCCAAGCCTCGAACTATACGACAGACCCATCCCCCTTCCGTAGACGCCCCAGACACGTCTTGGGCGACCCGGACGACCCCATAGCCGTCATCACCTCGGCGGCGCTGGGCTCGCCTGATCCGACCACTCCTAGCAACAAGAAGTATTCCGTCTTTGGTATAGGCGCCGGTTACCAAAGGCACACAAACACGCACCGACCTCGCCGGCGAGGTCGAGGACTCCCCAGATCTGTCAGAAGATCTGTTAGATTCTCTCCAAGTAGTCAACCAGATCAATCTACTAGGGCCCCAGGGCATACCCCTTCTGGGGTGCCAGGGCAAGTCTGACCCCACTCCCGGCGACGGCCAAGCCGAGGTTCGTACCGTCTGAGGTGCCCTTGAGCTAGTCGCCTTTAACCTAAACCTAGGCCGAGCGCCGTTTGCGCTTGCCTAAAGTCCGGTGACGCTGTAGAGGCCATCTGAGGCCAACAGCATAGTCATTCATAAAAAATAAAAAAAAAAAAAAAAAAAAAAAAAAAAAAAAAAAAAAAAAAAAAACGTTCTTCTTACAAATTATACTTCACTTCAGTTCAGATTCACTGCCCTGACGTCACTTACCTTTATTTTCGACGGGAAATTTTGCAAAAAGTTGGTAAATGTGCCACCATTGGAGTCCTTGAATACGCATAGTGTCATTAGGCAAACAACTAGGCACACTCTCATGTTACGGCGTACCCGTGCATCATTTCACTACTGCAGGTACTTTATATTCTTTGTCAGTTGTTTCGGTACAATCGAATTACAAAACTAGATTTTGTAAGGTAGTAAAATTGATTGTTTTAAGGCTTTTATAACTGTTACTTATTACCACAGATCATTATATAGCCTGTTGATGGCTGTTGAACATACAAACTCCTCCTTTCTCCTACAAACACGACTCACCGTTGCGGGCAGGGGGCGAGGTAACGTTCTATGCTTGCGATTGGCCAATCACTGGGACGACGCAATTGGAGTTATGAAATTCAATGAAATTCTGACGTACTCACAGTGGCTAGCAGTGGTTTTTAGGGGAAGTCGGACGATCAGTCAACAGGGTTTATAGTCTTTGCTTATTACCCAAGGCTGAAGTCAGACGAATGTTATTTTATTGTGTTTTTGTGTTACGTAATTCGGTTTCCTTCATTTAGCAGACGCATCTTTTAGATTTCGAACAAAAACCTTCGAACCGTATTGTTTTTATACATTGACAAAGTGACCAAAATATACTGTGTGTCTCAATATACTGGCTTATAAGCTTCGGCTGTATTAAGAAGACAGGAGATCACTCATCATTAAAACAACATTTACTATGGGGTCAACCCTGAAAAAAATATAGGCCTTTTCGTACATTTAGTCAAGAGTAAGTAAGTAAAGTTTTTCGTGGTTGCAGATTTGACTACATAGCAAAAGTGGTTCAAAAAAGTGAGTACAATGACCCCATTCCCC
This sequence comes from Erannis defoliaria, assembly GCA_905404285.2. Taxonomy (NCBI): domain Eukaryota; kingdom Metazoa; phylum Arthropoda; class Insecta; order Lepidoptera; family Geometridae; genus Erannis; species Erannis defoliaria. Next base: position 16,853,194 of record FR990076.1, on the reverse strand, counting down.
ATTCTGAGTCCACCAAACCCCGTATTGTTGGAAAATCCAGTTTGATTTCCAGTCGAATGCAAAAATTGCTGATGTCTCACAATGAAAAGCACAATCGCAGACGACTAATATTCTTTGTATACAAATTTATTAAGTTACAAATTGCCGAGACAGTATGTTAAAATTCTCTTTATCGATGTTATTTTTAATGTCTTTTTAGGAGCGTTTTAGCGAAAAGAGTTTCTAGGAATGGCCTATCTTAATACCATTATATTTATTTAAGTCAACCTATAAATACCTAGACAACGTACTATGCAGCTAACTTGGGTTTCACAAACAATCAAATATCTCACACACTTCTGTATTGGCTTACTACATTGGTGAATGGGCAGGCGCCAAGGCTGGCGTCTAAGGGGGCAAAATAATACTGAGTTTGAACCTTTTGTGTCAGGAAATACATTTAAAATTAGGTTTAACGATCATTGCAATGTTGAAAATAGACATCTATAGCAAATATAAATATATATATTTTTTTAATAATAGGTCTTTATCTATGAAATTGCCGTTCTTCAGTACTGGTCATTTCAAATAGAAAAAAAGTTTGGAATGGCTTTGTATTCTGAATACAAATAAGGTTTTTCTTAAAAACATGACATTCTTTTTACAAACTCAGTCTTTTGTTTATTGATTAGCGTTGTATTTTCATTACATTTGAAAATTTTTCGTCATAATGGATACTTTAAAAATTCGTGTAATTATGGAATATGAGTTCCGTCGTGGCACCAACGCGACACAAACGGCACGTATCATCAAAAACGTTTACGGAGAGAACTGTACAAACGAACGCACAACCCGGTATTGGTTTTTCCGGTTCCGTTCTGGAAATTTTGACTTGAAAAATGAAGCTCGTGGTCGTCCGGAGACTTCATAATACGAGTTTAACAATTAAAGCACAGATGCAGCGGAGGATGCCGCTCTAAAAAAATTGTGTATGTATCAATGTATCAGAATTACAAATACAAATAGTTTATTGATAACACCTAAGTTACACGTCAAATTTCATTAAATATGTCACAAAAAATAAACACTTAAAAATGTAATAATAGTTATAAAAATACGTTAATAATCTCTTTTTTTACTGGTTCTGTTTCAGAATTACTGAGGCCATAATCTGGTTGGTGAAGTACGGCGTAAGTTAAGGGAAACCACTACTCCTGGGACACCCACTCCGGCTCGTACCTGTTGCAAAGGTTAGCCAACTCAATCCAGCGCGGGAATTACAATTAGCGTTATAGACACATTTGACCCTTATAGCTCAGTTGGTAGCATGTCTGCCTTCAGAGCGTGGGTTCGATCCCCACCCAGGGCAAACATTTATGTGACGAACATAGATGTTTATTCTGTGTTTGGGTGTAGTATGTATTATAAGTATGTATTTACGAAAACATGTATGTATATAAGTATTCTATCAGCTATCTGGTCTCCATAATGGTGGTCTGACGTCCCAAGGTGACCAGCCTGGTTGGGACCTTTTCTTGTTTTGTTCATTTCAGTTTGTGAGTGTGTACCTACTATCTTCAAATTATTTAAAAATAAGTTAAGTATATTTTTAGAAATGTTAGTACTTACATACTTCATAAGCCTTGTAATAGTCTCAAAAAATAATAATACAAGCTTTGCTTAGTATGGGGCTAGATGGCGCTGTGTGTAAAATGTCCCCCAATATTTATTTATTGATTTGCACCAGGTACTGTTAGGGGCGGGTCATTTGATTAAGATTTTGAGAATTATTAACTTAATCTGCTGTTTGACTCTGACTTATTTGAAATTGAACAGTTTACTTTACCCCACTATCTTCCTTGTTACGTTTCTGACTTGATAGTAAGACAATCGATTCATAAAATAGTTTTGAGTAAGTATTTTTGTTGTCATAACAGTTTCACTTTGTTTTATGTCTTACAATAATTATCTTAGTAGCATAACATTAGTTATTTACATTATAATGTTCGTTCTAGTTCAGTTTTGCTGACTTAAGTAGGGCACGCCTAGCTAGCTTTGTATGTGTGACCGTGAGTGATATTCAGAAAAAAGCGATGTATAATAAATTAGTAAGTGCCCATTGTATTTTATGTAAAAATAAGTATTATATTAGACCGGAAAAGATGGGAATTTACATGTGAAATTCACCAATGCGATAGTGGCTCTTCGCCAAACCTTTAACTGTCACATGTATGAACCAAATCATCATAATCAGCACGGAGACGTCCACTGCTGAACGAAGGCCTCCCCCTTAGACCGCCACACTGTACAACAACCTGCCATTTGCATCCACCGGTTGCCCGCGACTTTTACAATGTCGTCGGTCCACCTAGTGGCAGGCCTTCCTACGCTGCGTCTTCCGGTTCGCGGTCGCCACTCAAGAACCTTTCTTTCCCATCGGTTGTCAGTTCTTCGAGTGATGTGGCCTGCCCATTGCCACTTCAACTTGCAAACCTTGCGAGCTATGTCGGTAACTTTGGTTCTTTACCAAATAATGAAGAATAAAAATCATAAAAAAGAACTCATTAATGACAAAGACAAATCCCATGTCCAATGTGGCCCTTTTTGTGACATCACTCAAGAATCTGTAAATGTATCAATGGTTGTATTATTATTTTGTGCTGATGTCACAGAATAAATCATTTTCTTTCTTTCTTTCTTTCAATGTCCATGTTGTGCCCGTACCGGTATGCGGTAGTCGTTGGGAACGATACTTGAAGATGTCAGTTAGATTGGTCCAAATTCGACAAAGAAGTCGCCCGAAGAAACTAACTCGGTTGGGCTCGATTCAGAAAATTGCGTGGTATATTCTCGTCCAAAATGGTTACAACCAGTGAATGATGCTAGTGATGACATAATATGGAACTGAAACGTGGTCTTTAACTGCTGGCCTTATGGAGAAAGTCACACGACGGGCAATGGAGAGAGCTATGCTCGGAGTTTCTTTGCGTCATAAAATCAAACCAAAAGTGATGAAAAAAAAACCGATGATAATGATGATCCAAATACAAATTTTCACAACTAAAAATTCAAAAACGATAGACTTTCATACAAAAGTTTTCATCCATTTTTACCACCTTACATTTCGGGGATTGAATTTCGGAAAATCCTTTCTTAGTACACCTCTACGCATCAAGACAAATACACCCTGCCAAGTCTGTACGACCAGCGGCTTAGGCTGTGCTTTGTCTGTATGTCAGTTAGTCGGTCAGTAAATCAGCTAGTCAGGCAAGACTTTGATTCTTATAATATTAGATATTGTAAAAAAAATAAAGTTACAAGTTTTTTTTTTTTTTTTTTTTAATATAAATTTAATGTTATGATACGTTTTTTTTTATACAATCATGTGACGAGACGAGCAAGACGTTCGCCTGGTTGTAAGCGTCACGCCTGCCACTAACAGTAGCAGTGCCAGAATTGTGAGCTTGCGAACGCAATCCTGCACCACACTGCACTGCGGACGTCACCCTGAGATATTAGATGTTAAATCTCTCTATCTTTCTCTCTCTCTGTATTTAATTATAATATTACAAATATCTTAGGCATTGTGTCTGTGAGCTAGACCATATTCGATTAAAACTGTTTTCGGTACGACTGGGAGCCATTGTCTACGAATGGGTTCAACGGCGGAGTAAGCGCTTATAGGGGGCGCTGTTTGCTTTATGGACGATCTTGTGCTTCGAGTTGGCTGTTGTACGATATAGTTTTCCAACCATTTTGAAATTTGGCGTCTTCTGAACTCGTAGGTTTTACCTGTAAGGTTTTAAGGTCCAGGTTACCACACGTTGCTATTTCGCTCGCGGATTTCAACATTTTAAAGATATAAAATCACTTAATATAGCAATACGTATTATAGTTAGTCTGAGATATTAAGAATGTGTTTCTTAATATCTCAGACTAACTAAGAATAAATTAAGCTAAGAATAAAATTACACAAGTTCAGCAAGAATTATTTGTTGTTTTTCCAAACAAGGTTGAGTGCCTATCTGGGGCCGTACCGTGAACCGCTTATAGCGGGACCGAATAGGTTCTGCTGCCGACACTGCGCGACCGCGAACCTTATTGCGAGGCGATAAAATTCACAGTCGCGCAGCGTCGGCAGCTGAGCGTATTCGGTCCCGGAATAAACGTTCACGGTACGGCCTCTGAAGTGTGATTTTAGTTTATTAACAGATGAATGAAAAATAGCTTGAATCTACATTTTATTATTTGCCGAATCTGCGTAATAATAAATTAAGTAACTTCACCAATTGAGATTTTTCATAACGATTTTCAAATATTACACAATCTTCAAAAATATTGAATAGGCTAGATGACTGGGTTTTTTTATTGTCCTATTAAAATGTGGCCCATAAATATAGCTGATTAATGAAAAGAAAATGTAAATCTGATCAAAAATAAGCAACTTATAAGCATTTTAATATCCGGACAGAGAGGCGAAACAGCAAATCGTGACGTCACTTCTGTGTACGCCATATACATTTTATTCTGACAAGTAAGGCGTGACGTTATTGTTTGTTTTGTGGGAAAGGGACAGAGTTGTCTCTAAGAAAAACTTGAAACGCTCATATATCAGAACATTATTAGCCGATTTAAATTATATTTTCAATAAACATACTATATTTACTTAAATTCTTCATCAAAGCTATTGGTTTCAACGATATAAACATCAGTCATCTACCCTATTGTGCGAGCGAAATAGGTTATTTACATTATAAAAAAACAAAATTATTACATTATACATAGGTTACTTATGCTTAAGGTTACATATGGCTTAGACCTTCTATCCTCATTTCCTCTTATAGTTTACTGAGAGGACTTTTTCCGTTACGAGACGAACATAGTTATTCATAGTTAGTTAGTTGTTTAGTTAGTTATTCATTATTGCCTGATTAGAGATTAGACTGCTCTTTAGCCGCGACAGGCACTTACCGGCCGAAACGGAAGGGCTAAGATAGTAAGTTAAGTTAAGGTTAAGGCCAGAGAGCTGGATCCTCCAAGGTTAAGGCTGACTTATGTTTGTAATGTCTTTTGCGCCATTTTTTTGCTGACATTAAATTATTATATATTTTTTTTTAGTTTTTGGCATCGCACGTTGTGCATTCTGTGGTGTCATGTTTATGAATTTTCAAGTTTCTTTTATTAAAATAAAGTCAAATATGTCACTAAAACACAGTCAGTCACACGAAACCAGTCATAGTCGAGTCCAAGTCATGCCCTAGTAAAGTTGTGGTGACTTTACTATGAACTTCTACGGAGTTTTGAAAACAACACGAAAAGTCATGTTTCACCACATTATATCACTTGCCCACACTCGTGCATGTAATTCAACACTCAATGAATAAAACACCACCATTTTTAATCATTAATTCGCGAAAAAACACAAGTTTAAGAAAATAATAGAATGCAACGACATGATTTTACCGTGTTCCCGCCAAAACTCCCATTAAATTATTGATTTGTTTTGTATTTGACATAAAATATTTGGAGTGTCATTTTTGTGAATCATTCTTTTATTTTTTTTTATCGATTTTTTATTAACTGAAATGGTGTTTAAGCGTTACTCGAAATAAATGTGTTGTATTATTCTGTTTTTTTTGGCATTGGTATTTTATTGGGGCAACTCTAAAAGCATGAAAACAAAATCAGCTTTTCTGTACATAACCTTCGTCGAAGATAAATGCGTTTCATCTATGAAACAGCAGATGTTTTTTTCACGTTTTCAGTGATGGCCCCATACTTAAAGCTGTTACACAGTATCAACTAGGTACTAGTAGTTGTTTACAATGATGAGTGCAATGACCTACCTCTGTCATAATCACATCATGCATTCTTGTCATAATAGGCAAGATGACTGGTTTTTTTTATTGTCCTATTAAAATGTGGCCCTTATAATATAGCTGACTAATGAAAAAAAAAAACTAAAATTGATCAAAAATAAGCAACTTATAAGCATTTTAATATTATGCTAGACAGAGAGGCGAAACAACAAATCGTGACGTCACTTCTCTGTACGCCATATAAATTCTATTCTGACAAGTAAGACGTCATTTTTTGTTTTGTGGGAAAGGGACAGAGTTGTCTCTAACAAAAACTTTAAACGCTCATATATCAGAACATTATTAACCGTTTTCTTCTCGTACTTATTACATTTTGATCTTCTGTTTGGTCATTCAATTATTTATAGTGCGCGTGACGTCACTTGCCGGTGCCAACAGAGAACCAACGCTGGTTGTTTACAACCAGCATCACGCTGAGTTGGGACCGGGTTCATGACTAAATGATAGATACTCCTTCTTATGTATATATCTTATAGATGTGTCTAGGTAAATTTTGTATATTTTTTTTGTTGTGTCGTCGTCAGACATAAAACGTCCACTGCTGGACGAAGGCCTCCCCTTAATAGAGAGGTGTTGCCATAATCCCCACGCTTAGCAGGTGGCTTGAAGATCGCAGAATGGTCACCACCGTTAACCAAGAGGATGCTGCTGCCCGTCCTCCGGTAAGTCTGGTTGCAGTTTAAGGAAATACCCAGGTCAATTCAGGTTACTGTGTAATTTCTGTTTGTTTTTGTGTATATCTGTGTTTTTGTTTTGAATAAAAAAAATTGTATTGTATTGTATTATCAGCCAGAAGACGTCCACTGCTGAACGAAGACCTCCCCTTTAATAGGGAGGGTTGCCATAATCCCCACACTTGGCAGGCGGCTTGGGGATCGCAGAGGGCGCGGCTGCCCGTTCTCCGGTGGTTCAAGTACAGCTTTAGGACTTATCCAGGTTCCTGTATTGCTATAGTTCCCTTGTGCAATTATGTACCTTCAGTGAGTGCGTAACGTGGTAATTGCTGTAGATTCCAGTGGTCCATGCCATGCCACTCCGGAGTCGGGAGCACAGGCAGCGGTATTCTTCTGTACAGTTGGGTGACCTGGATAGTAAGGTTTTCCATCGGCAGTGTCTCTGTGCTCGTCGTCGACGTTGGTATTGGCCTCCGTCGTCCTGAAAAATTATAATTATAATACAACAATGGCAGCATCATTAGGGTTTTTGTCCCACCACTATTTTTTTTTACAATCAAGTGACGAAACGAGCAAGACGTTCGCCTGGTGGTAAGCGTCACGCCTGCCACTAACAGTAGCAGTGCCCGAACTTGCGAACACAATTCTGCTCCGCACTGCGCTGCGCTCGTCACCCTGAGATATTAGCTGTTAAATCTCTTCATACGACATGACAACTTCATGGCTTAAAAAAAACTGGGTATGTAGATACATACTTATGTGTAATATACCTATTACACATACTACATCCAGACACTGAACAAACGTTTATGTTCGTCACATAAATGTTTGTCCTGGGTGGGGATCGAACCCACGCCCTACGGCTCTGGAGGCAGACATGGTACCAACTGAGCTATAATGGCAGTCACAACTAATCTGTAACTAATAACATCATGAAACATCAATAATTGATTACGAAAAGGGAACTGAAATTGAGGTTACCAAAACGGCAACAAAATTCTTGTTTCTTAATTGATTACGAAACAATACAAAATTGTTTATCTTTCGTAGCTAATACCAATTTCCTTATATAATTAGTTTATTAAATAAACTCAATTACCAAAACGGGCCAAACAATAATTTATATACTTACTTCTACCTCCTCGTCCTATTCGTCTCACCGTAAATGGTTTTTTTATTGATTTCCATAACGAGTCAAATGCATTCTGAAAAAAAGAGGATAAGTACATCTGGATATCCGGCTACCCGACCTTAAGGTTGGCCGGATATCTGGTATCTGATTCGGCAATACAGGTATCCGTTTCATCTCTAAAATTAACCTTATAGTGCTTGTGAATAAATTTAGAGGCATTGGAGCACTTTATCTGTGTTAAGTAATTTTTATTTATTGTGTAATTTGGTGGGGTAAAGGTAATATAAAACTGAGGCGAATTCGTAATAAGATAATATTATACCCTTTCTTATTAAACGTGGAGTAACGTTGGAATAGTTAATCCATTGTCCAGATGTCTATAACCAGCGAGTTATCTTGGGAGACAGAGAAAAACAAAAGAATGATAGTTTTTAATATATAAATAGTTTATAGTTATATTGTGGTCAATTCTGAAGGTTTAAGTTGAACTAAACTAACTAAAGTATTGCTGTCCTTAGCTAACATGCCTAGTAAAAAAGTGACAGCAATATTTTAATTAGTTTAGAACTGTCAACTAAAACCGTCAGAATCGACCACATCGTGTATTTATTTTAAGTTTTGTACATTAACAGTCTTACTTAAAAAAAACTTTTTAACCGTTAATCACTACTTAAAGATGCTCTGCCATCTTCTTTCTGACGTGAAGTGTAACATGCAAGAACAAGACAGAGAAGTTTAAGCAGTGACTAAGAGAATCGAGATTATTTTAGGTAAGGCTGAACATGTATAATGTAAAAATAAATAATTTTAAAGACAGATTAACTATCCTTCAGGCTGTTAATGGATTCATGAACAATATCTTAGGGGGTCATTAAACTCTTCATAATGAACAACTCTTACTATGTTATATTAAATAATATGTTATTTATATTATATTATTTAAAAAACTACTCATAGTTTTTTTTTTAATGAGTCTACTCAATGAAAACACGAACCTGTATATAGTTGATAAATTATTCTCACTTTGACTACTTTGAATAAAATAAAAATACTTACACCAGTCTTTTGCCCCATTTTCTATTTCGACAAATTTAATAATTAGTATGGACAATGCTGTTCTTATTACAGTTCGACTGTTCGGTGGTCTTTAGCTATTGAGCTAATATCTAAAGAGTCACAATCTCTAATGCTAAGGCTTCACCTGCGTGACGCTTTACGTCCAGTTATCGAAAGAATTAACGTGCAATAAATGATGCATTGGACCTGGGTATGTCCTTAAACTGCGACCAGCCCCACCGGAGGACGGGCAGCAGCGTCCTCTTGGTTAACGGTGGTGAGCATTCTGCGATCCCCAAGCCGCCTGCCAAGCGTGGGGATTATGGCATCACCCCTCTATAAAGGGGAAGGCCTTCGTCCAGCAGTGGATGTTTTATGGCTGACGACGAAATTATGCACTAAACAATGCGCTACATGGGCCACACTATCATTTGACTTTGAAATATCGCCTAACGTCTAACGACGTTAATCGTGCCACTAGCCTATTAGCGTGCTAACACCCGGCCATATCTGCGTACTGTATCGAATACCGCGCTAAATAATGGCATTACACGCAGGTGAAGCCCTAGCATTCGTGAAAATAAATCAAAAAATGTCCGAGTGCTGCTGTACATACCTATACGTGCATTATATAGTTCACAATTGTTCGAATTTAGACGATATGAGTTTTGGCGCGGACATTTTTTTTGCACGTTTGTGACTCTATAGATATTAGCTCAATGTTCTTTAGCATAGTCCAAGTCATATCAAGTGTGAGTCGGAAAAGAAAACTCACTGTTCCGTGACTTTTTCTATTAGGTCATTTAATAACTCTTTAGTCTTCTCGCAGGCATATAAAACAGTTTTGCCAATGAGCTTGTTCTACTGTTTATAAATAAATAAAAATCAGTATATATTTTCGCGCAGCGCCATCTAGCCCCAAACTAAGCAAAGCTTGTAATATGGAAACCAGAAAGCTGATAGAATACATATACATATTTTTATTTTGTAAACAAATACTCATAATACATACTACACCCAGACACAGATCAAACATCTATGTTTGTCACATAAATGTTTGCTCTGGGTGGGGATCGAACCCACGCCCTACAGCTCTGAAGACAGACATGCTACCAACTGAGCTATAAAGCAGTCAAGTTTATTAGAACTAAAGCGTAACATAAGCGTATCATCATAAAAATCTATTTGTAACTGAATAATGTTCGACCATACAATTTTTAGAGTTAGTTTGACCATGAGAAACTAAAACTGATGACTTAGCTACATACTCGACAGAAAAGTTCGTGATCATCACGGGCCGGAGATGTCCACCGCTGAAACAAGGCCTCTCCCTTCTATAGACCGCCACACTGTACAACAACCTGCCATTTGCATCCACTGGTTGCCCGCGACTTTCACAATGTCGTAGGTCTATCTAGTGAGAGGCATATCAACGCTGTGTCTTCTTTCTTCTGCATCTGTTAGCAGTTCCTCGAGCGATATGGTCTGCCCATTGTCACTTCGAAGAGCCAGGTGACTTTGGTTCTTTAGCGAATATATTCGTTCCGGATATTAGGTAGTACTTAGTAGGATTTTATCACGCAAAGAAATTCCGAACATAGCTCACAAAAACTCTAGTTTATGTTAAGTCGAGGACCTGGGTATGTCCTTAAACTGCAACCAGACCCACCGTTGGACGGGCGGCAGCGTCCTCTTAGCTAATGGTGGTGAGCATTCTGCGATCTCCAAGCCGCCTGCCAAGCGTGGGGATTATGGCAACACCCCTTTATTAAGGGGGAGACCTTCGTCCAGCAGTGGACGTTTTATGGCTGACGACGTTAAGTCGACCAAAACATAATTCTAATACAATGTAATAAAACGAAGTTTACCTTAAATTCTCCTGGGATTGCCTTGAAAAACCCATCTACGTCACCACCCACATTACAGAAATTCTCCTGAACGAGAACCAGGAAAATTACAAAAACACTAATAGAAGTCGTGTTCATGATCAATGAGTTAAGCGACAGTTATGGTTACATCTGACCGAGCCGAAGTCACTGAGGTGAGTGTAATACAGAGTGTTGCATAATGTTAATATTATTCAAACAAGCCCCTTTCTAGTTAAGGCCGGTCGCTGCTGCAAGCGGGCGTACGCGGCGGCGCGGGCGGCGGGTGTAAGTACGCACTATGTAAACATATTTTATACCAATGTTGGTATAGCTAAAATATTGCGTGTTAGAGCTAATGGCAGATACAACATTTTAAAATGCGTTGATAATGATGAATCATAGCGTCGGTCATGGAGAGAAGAAGAAACATACTCGAAATAATTATTTAAAATTTAGACTTTGGGCATCTTTAAAGTAATAAGTAATAATAAAGCGGTCACTGATAGACAAGGACCTCTCCTTAATTTGCCAGAACACTTGGCAGGCGGCTTGGGGATCGCAAAATGCTTACCACCGTTAACCGAAGGACGCTGTTGGTCTGCCCTCCGGTGGTTCTACTGCAGTTTTGGAAATAAGTACCCAGGTCAAACTAATTATAGGAATATATTTGTAATCTAGCCTAGTGGTACAAAATGCCTATACGTAAATGAACTAGGTCAAAATGCCACATGCCTTTAGTTGTGTTTTTCAAAGTAAACTACCAGCGGTTTTTACAGTTTTTAAAACCCCTTCTCCAATTTTTGTTTTGTTTTATTTTTTTGTTTGTGATGACGTTTAGCTAGTAACTGCCCTGTCTCCGTTGGTATGCAATGACGTACATCATGTTGGTGTTCTTAAATAAATAAATTAATTAAAAAGAAAGACAAATAAACAGACATGTTCTAGAATTCTGGGAACCTACTGTAGTTTTGTACAAAATATCAGTCAGTAGAAAGTGTATAATTTTCTACTCATCGCTTAATTTACGAAGTTAATTACAAATTTGACACACTTAAAAAGTAGAACCAATCTAATGATACCGACTACCTTTCCGTAAGAAAAACTCCCGGCTTGTTTGTGATTTAGTCGTATTTATTAAAAGAGAAGACTTTAATTGATTCTTAAATAAATATAAAATTATCATCCGATATCATCATCATCACTATCACTGTGATGTTTCACACAGTTTGGCTCTCCCTTTCTACCCGACTACACAAACACGAAAGTAGGGGAGTGGCACTCCGCAGTTTAGGTATGTTCGGCCGGCGCTCCGTCTGGGTGGACAATGCAAGGCAGAAGTCAGTCGCCGCCCGCACGCTAGCCTCGTCGCACGTAACTAAGCACACGTGATAGAAAGAGAGCGGTATATCTAGGTGAATATAGCGAGCGGTATCCCGCGCTGTGCGAGTTGAATTGCTACTTCATTGCCCAGTAGATAGAGTCCTTATTTATTTCAATTCCTTTGCGGAGTTAACTTTCTGTACGGAGAACTATTATTTATTCTGTGACGAAGGTTATGATTTTAACAATCTTTGTATGTATGTTTAAGTGATACCTCGTATCTCCTTAACGGCCCATAAGAGGTCACATTTCGTAATTGAATCATTATGTCCGATCGATAATACTGATACATTACATATACAATATATGTACTATATAATATACATGAGAAAGTTAAGAATAATTGCTAGGACTTGAACGTTGTGGGAAAAGGATAGCAAAAAATTTGTTATAAATTGCGATTTTATTAAATAGTTCTATTATTATTTACCGTGAATATGTTGTGAAATGAGCTGATCTCGATATTAATAAATAAAACCCGTAAATAATAAAATAACTGTAGTGAACTACCTTTAAAACAGTGTTTTACCTCTAAATATTCTATTGTGTAATATAGTTCTTCGAATTCTTTCCATCCAAAGGTGGCCTGGAAGAGATCGGGATAAGGCGGCTGCCTATTATTACACTAGTTCTGAGTTCATTTTTCTGTTTTGATCATCATTCGACTTTTATCATTTATGTTAGTGTGTAGCTACATTAAAGAGTTAATCTATCTATCTATCTACATAGCTAAAGTAAAAGTAAAAAGAGCCTTTATTCAACTATCCCAAAATTACATTATTTAACTACTCATTCTTTGATATTTCTTTATTTTCAATGTATAATTGTGTATATCTACTGTGTTGATTTACTCTTCACTTATAATAGGCTAGATGACTGATGTTTAAATCGTTGAAACCAATAGCTTTGATGAAGAATTTAAGTAAATATAGTATGGTAATTGAAAACATTATTTAAATCGGTTAATAATGTTCTGATATATGAGCGTTTAAAGTTTTTGTTAGAGGCAACTCTGTCCTTTCCCACAAAACAAAAAATGACGTCACGCTTACTTGTCAGAATAGAATTTATATGGCGTCCTGAGAAGTGACGTCACGATTTGCTGTTTCGCCTCTCTGTCTAGCATGATATTAAAATGCTTATAAGTTGCTTATTTTTGATCAGATTTTAATTTTCTTTTCATTAATCAGCTATATTTATGGGCCACATTTGAACAGGACAATCAAAAAAAACCAGTCATCTAGCCTATTGTTGCGTCAATATTAAAAAGATTAATAGTTCATATTTTATGTCATGGTTTAATCGTATGATCTACCTAATTTATTCTTAGTATAATTTCTTAAAAGTCATTTCAGATAGATGTCGCCTCTTTGGCGTAGGCCTCCCCCAGTTTTAGTCAAAATTTCCTGTCTCTTCCTAACCTCTTCCATTCCTTTCCATGTCTTTGTCTAAACATGTCCTCCCAGCGTCTGTTTGGTCTCCCTTCTTTCCTTTTCTCTTCTCTAGGTATTCATTCTATTATTTTCTTATCTACACAAGTAGGTACTTTAAATAAACACAACAATCTCGGAAGTTTAATTTATATGTTTTACACATGCGTATAAGGCGCATTATTCTGTGACCATGATCTGAGTTGTGAAAACATTCAACATAATGTCTACACACTGCTCTTCCAGCGTTAATAAAACAGGCTTGTCCGTATAGTTAAGTAGGTACTCGTATTCGTATGAGGTTAAAACAGAGATTAGAGATAACTAAATTGAAAAACTAAATAGTATTATCATTTCTTGAGTCTTCCCCGACGCGTATTGTCAGGCAAGCGTGCTCCATCGTAGGCTGCATCTTAGTTTAACATCAGACAAGATGGCAGTTAAACGCAACCTTATAAATATACCGGGTGTTAGTTTGAACACCGTTATTCTTCTAGGATATCATTGTACTCATCATTATAAACAACTTTTACTATAGGGCCAACCCTGAAATCACGAAAAAAAACAGCTGTTCCATACATTTTGTCCAAGATCGATGAACCTTTTTGAATGGAACAGCTGTTTTTTTTTCGTGATTTCAGGGTTAGCCCCATAGTAAAAGTTGTTCATAATGATGAGTACAGTGATATCCTAGAAGGGTAACGGTTTCAAACTAACAACCTGTATATATCCTTTTTTAAACATTTTTTTTCGCCTCTAATGCTTTTGTACTTGGCTTATCCGAAGGCAAAAAGTACAAAATAATACCCTTTAAAAAAATGACAATCAACTTCAACTTCGAATACCTGGATGACATCTTCATATTTTCGAGTAATTTTGATTTAATAACCAAACTACTAAACCTATTTCGATAAAATTTATATTAGACCACCTCTGAAGTATTACCTACCAAACAACAAAATAATCAACAAAATCATCGCATAATTGGCGAAATAATCGCGTAACATACATACAATCGAATTGAGAACCTCCTTTTTGAATGTGTATATGTAATAGTTGTACCTACCTATGTCATCGTCATCATAATCAGCCGGAAGACTTCCACTGCTGGACGATGGCTTCATGGGGAGGGGTTGCCACGCTTGGCAGGTGGCTTGGGGATTGCAGAATGCTTAACGCCGCCGTTAACCGAGAGGGCTGTCCGTCCTCCGGTGGCTCTAGACGCAGTTTTAGGACATACCTAGGTCCATGCCAATATATTAAAACCTTATTAAAGGGCAATAAGGTATTTTTCATAGTTTTGTTTTTAATCCCCGTCGCAAACAGAGGGGTGTTATAAAATTAACACGTGAATCTAACCTGTGTGTGGCAATGTAGAGTTCCCAAACGGTTGAACTAATTTGAGATTTAGACTTTTTTATTTGAAAGCTGGTTAGGCAGAGAGTGTTTTAACTACAACTAAACGGATTTAGCTAATCTAAATTTGTAATTTTCACATGTTGAATTTATAAGTGTCCATTTATTTATGGGCAGTTGGTAGGTACTTAATCTAAATCTTTGTCCTTTTGAATGCCAATTTCGGTGTATTTATCTACAAAAACTTATATAGTAAGGTAAGGCTTTAAACGCTCTAAGAAGACAATGTATAAAACCTAACATTTATTTATTTACTAAAAACAGTCAGTTCACCCAAATCGATGCTAACTAAAGATATATTATTATTAATTATTAAACTGGTCCGTTGTAGCTCTGGACAGAGACATATGGAAAGAGGGTAGGGAGGCCTTTGCCCAATATTGGGACAACTCAGGCTCGTAATAATAATAATTATTATTAAATACATAAATAGAATAATTAATATTATTTAATATTTATATATATTTAATATTTTTTAATATTATTTTATTTTCTATACTTAATTATAGAATATAAACATTTTCACTAACTCTGTGAGCCGCACATCCGAACATGTAACACATAACGAGCTAACTTATGTAAAGAATGGGTCTGAACAATATGAATAAGTCTGAATCTTTATGATCAGACTGCCTACAAAGTAAAAAGACTGCGACGGCAGAACGGCTCAAACGCAGAAAGCCTAAATTGCAGAAAGACTAAAATGCAGAAAAACTATAATGCAGAAAAACTATAATGCAGAAAGACTAAAATGCAGAAAGCCTAAAATGCAGAAAGACTAAAATGCAGAAAGACTAAAATGTAGAAAGACTAAAATGCAGAAAAACTAAAATGCAGAAAAACTATAATGCAGAAAGACTAAAATGCAGAAAAACTAAAATGCAGAAAAACTATAATGCAGAAAGACTAAAATGCAGAAAAACTATAATGCATAAAGACTTAAATGCAGAAAGCCTAAAATGCAGAAAGACTAAAATGCAGAAAGACTAAAATGCAGAAAGACTAAAATGCAGAAAAACTAAAATGCAGAAAAACTATAATGCAGAAAAAATAAAATGCAGAAAGACTAAAATGCAGAAAGACTAAAATGCAGAAAGACTAAAATGCAGCAAGACTAAAATGCAGAAAGACTAAAATGCAGAAAGACTAAAATGCAGAAAGACTAAAATGCAGAAAGACTAAAATGCATTACGTCAGCTGGTGAATAATACCGTTACTCTTCTCCGTTGGTATTAAAATCGACAGATTGACTGTTAAAGATAAAGATAAAGATAAAGATAAAGATTCATTTATTTGCATTAAACACGAGTAGAAACATGCGTTTGTTGACATTAAATTATATGAGCTTCATGTTATGCCTGAAGAAGCGTGCAAATGAGAGATGAGAGATGGCAATACACAATAAGAAAATATAATAGATTAGACATGTCAAATTAAAATTTAAAATTCACAATGTCAAAAAAATAAACCAAAGTCAAAAAATAAAATACTAACAATAATTATACAATTAAAATTTGTCATTCAAAAAGTCGTTAATAGTATAATAGCATTTTTCGACAAGCAGTTTTTTCAGTTTTATCTTAAATAAATTAGATTTTAAGTCTCTTACTGATTTAGGAATAGTATTGTAAATAATTGGTCCCATACACACTATACTTTTATTCATTAGAGTCGTCTTGGATGGAACATTACGCAGCCGGTTTTGGTTCCTACGATTTCTAATCACAAAGTCAGAGAGCGTTGGAAACAGTTCTCGATTATTTTTGACAAACACAGCCGTTTCTAGTATGTATAGGGACGGAAGTGTAAGAAGTTTATGCTTAGCAAAGTAAGGTTGACAGCTGTCAGTACTTTGCAGCTTAAACATGGATCTGATACAGCGTTTTTGTCTTTTAAAAACAATGTCTTTGTCAGTTGAGTTACCCCAGAATATAATTCCGTATCTAAGGACGGATTCAATTAGACAATAATAGGCTGCAAGTAATGCATCTGTGTTAACTATAGCGGCAAGTTTGTGCATCACGTACGCCAAGCTAGAAACTTTCTTAGATAGACTATCTATTTGCTTTTTCCAATTTAATTGTCGGTCTATAATTAGGCCAAGAAATTTTACATTATCTACTTCATTAATTGTTCTATTTCCATGAATTACTTTAATGCTAGACTTCTCGGGCCCCCGTTGTCGGAAATGCATTATATTTGTTTTATCTACGTTAATTTTTAAATTATTATTATCAAGCCATGAAATTACAGATGTCAATGAATGATTAATGTCAGTTTCGTATGAGTCACTTTTATAACGTGCTATTGTTACTGTACTATCATCAGCAAAAAGTGTCATAGGTTGGGTTGTAGCATTAGGCAAATCATTAATATATATAATAAATAGAAGAGGGCCGAGGACGCTACCTTGAGGAACCCCATATATGACATTACGTATGCTTGATCTAAACACTTCTTCACGTTTGGTTTTAAAATGTACTCTAGTAATTTCTGTAATTTGTTTCCTATCAGATAAATATGATTTTATTAAATCCAAAATATTTCCCCTAATACCGTACGCCTCTGATTTATTCAATAAAATTTTATGATCGACGTAGTCAAAAGCTTGTGTCATGTCGCAAAATAGTGAACATATTGGGGAGGTTTTGTCAACATGTAACAATACTTCTTTCATAAAATCATAAATAGCCATATTAATAGTTCTATTTTTTCTAAAACCTTTTTGTTCTTTGCATAGAATGTAGTTTTTTTCTAAGTAGCTATTTATTTCACCATAAATGTATTTTTCAAAAATCTTCGAAAACACTGACAGTAGTGCAATAGGTCTATAACACTCCATTTTTTCTTTGTTATCTTTTTTGAATAATGGCTTAACAGTTGCTGTCTTTAATGCTGATGGAAACATGCCCGATGTAATGCATAAGTTAATTATGTAACTTAAAGGTGTACACAATTGATCACTTACACATTTTATTATTTTTGTCGTTATACCGTCATTCCCTACGCTATTGCTATTTTTGAGACCTTTGATAATTTTATTAATATCTTGTGGCATGCATGTTATTTATTTATTTAATAATCACAACTTACAACTTCAAACAAATCTTTACAGGCAAGCCTAATGCGAAAGTGAAGTCCAATTAGTCAAACATTAGTTGACATTTCTGTAGCACAGTGTATTAGTGCTTTATTTATTTATTTATTTAGTGTTATAAAGAGACGCACCGTATAAAAAGAAAACATGGCAAAATTTAAAAAATACGCACCAGTGCTGCTTCTTTCTTTTCATCACACTTGCTCGTAAAGTGGATCTTATTACATCGGTTTTAGGCTCATAATCCAAGCTATTACGCACGCGTGCTTTTTACTTTACATTACGCCACTTGTGCTATAATAGGTAAAACCCGGTAAATTCAAGTTTGTACGTGACTGCAATTAGACGTATGTATACGAATCACTCTTAATATAGCCGGGTAATACTTACAGTTTTTTTTGTAATACCAACAAAGAGTTCTTATGCCGCTGAAGTAAATGTCAACCTGCGCGCGCATTGCTGGTTTGGGCACCATTTTCCGCAAATGTTTGTTGACGTTTTCGCTGTGTGGTTGATTAAAATCAAAAAAAGTTTTTTTTGCCTCGCAAGTGTGATGAAAACAGTCGTATGGAACTCTTGTGCTGTAGTCATTACGCTCTCGGCTTCCTTATCGCGCTCGCCTGCGGCTCGCGCGCATATTACCGCCTCTAGTGTAATGACCAACATAGCACACTCGTATCATAATGTACTATTAAATACACTTCCCTAACACTATATAATATAATATGCTTTAAAAAAAAAATTCAACCGTCTTCAACTTCGAATACCTGGATGACATCTTCATATTTTCTAGTAATTTTGATTTAAACACCAAACTACTGAACCGTTTCAATAAAATGTATATGGAACCACCACTGCAGTAGTACCTACAAAAAAAAACATCAAAATCAGTTCATTATTGGCGGAGTAATCGCGTAACATACATACAAAAAAAACCATACAGACGAATTGAGAACCTCCTTTTTTGAAGTCGGTTGAAAATGAGACAAATGATGCTTCAAAAAGGACGATACAATGATCTTGTTTTTTGTTAGGTAATACAACTATATGCGAAGTCTAGTGGCATTATAAGACCGTGTCTAGACCTCTTAAAGTTATTGGAGGTCGCCTCTAATACGCTAAGCTTTTTAGCCGAATTTCGTCTAAGTCATAAATTCAGCCTTAAAATAATCACTTAGAGTCTTCAGAGAGTATTTGCATTATTAAGCACAAAATAATATTCAAATCCTCCACCCCTTAGTCTTTTAGTTAGACTTAGTGAAGTATATCTGATAGTTCAGATGTAGCTGATAATTTCAATTACAAGTGAAATACCGGGTACTGAACCCAGGCTAGCTAGTTTGGATCTAAGTATGTCCTTACACTGCATTCAGAACCACCGGTGGACGGGCAGTATCATCCTCTCGGTTAAAGATGGTGAGCATTCTGCGATCTCCAAGCCGCTTGCCAAGCGTGGGAATCAAGGGTGGACGACTTCTGGCTGATGAAACTAGGCTAGCTATATAGTTGGATAGATAGATTTACATCAATTTTGGGAAAAAATACCCTCAAAAATGTATAGAAAAATATTTTCACATGTTTTATACAAAAATAATAACACAACTTCCAGTCACTCTTTCTTCTCTTTCTTCACTTATTCATTTTTCTCCGTTTGTCGTTGCGTTGTTTGATATTATAATATTTTTGTCCTGATATTATTTATCTTCTCAAAATAATGTTTAATAATATTTTTACGATTATCGTTGAATTTTGTAGATGTATAAATAACATAAAAAATATATAAATAATGCTTAAAGGTATAAAACGTTATAAGATACTATACGTCAGTTTGTTATCAGAGCGCGCACTAGCTCCTCACCTACAAAAGTAGGTGGTAAGTATGACATGGAAGTTTCCAAGTTCGTAAGTCGAGAAGTGTCATCGACTCCACTTATGGGTCTAGCTTTGAGCTGAGTCATCATTAGGTGATACACGGAGAGTCCTTATGACAGTTAGGTACTAGGAGAAGGTTTACCTAAAATAACTTTACACAGTTATTAGTATAGTAATAGTTTTGGTGGTAAACTGAATAAAATACTAAGTATGTCGACAAAATATAGCCAATGGGCGCGGTTTTCTGATAGACAATTATAAAAAAATAATCATAAAAATCCGTTAGATGGCGTTGGCGAGACATGGTTCTAAATAGTATCACTACACTGTGTGGTTATGGAGATTTTGAACGAAGAAAGGTTTTTACCTTAAAAAGGTCGACAAAATTAAAAATTAAAATATTTTCATTTACATCAGTTCACATCATCATCAGTTCTAAATGAAATAAGCTTTATTAAATTTGCTTGCTTGCTTGCATGCTTTTTTATGGTTATTGTTTGTATAACAAAGTACTTGCCCATGGTATTTCCTAGTTTTTTGTTCGTCCACAACACAAATTAGTAATTGCCGATTAGGAATTAGTAGTTTGTTTCCTTTTCATTATACAAATGCAAAAATAAGAGAATCATGTTACGCCAGCGTCATCTATCATTGGGCTGTAGAAGTACGTTATGACAGCTGTCACCTCACCAGAAAACCTCCCATTCTCGAGGCTTTATTTTTGTCGGATCTAACTCTCAAAAACATAGCTCTATATTTTTCAATGCAGTCTATTGAATAAGGCAAGCATTTTTTTTTGTAAATTAAGATTCATCAATTATAAGCCTTCCTAATTACAAAATACAAAATAGTTTATTGTTTCATAAACATAATATGAACAAAGAATTTGAACAACCCTGCCTGCAGCTTTAGCGTGAGCTGTGTTGCAGCAGACAGTGTCTTCCCAGAATATGAGATAACAATAAAAATGTAACTTATACAGCTTAAGA
This sequence comes from Erannis defoliaria, assembly GCA_905404285.2. Classification (NCBI taxonomy): domain Eukaryota; kingdom Metazoa; phylum Arthropoda; class Insecta; order Lepidoptera; family Geometridae; genus Erannis; species Erannis defoliaria. The sequence continues at coordinate 16,832,422 of FR990076.1, read as the reverse complement.
TAGATAAAAATGGTATAGTTAAGTGAGTGTGTGTGGGTGGTGTGTTGTTGGCCTTATTGACTTATTTTCTACGTTTGATTCCTAATAAATAAGAAATCTAGTGCAGTATTATATCTTTGGCAGTACTAACTAACGTAATTTATCTTTTAGTAGCGTCTTTAGATAAGCACGCGAATGTCCAACTCCGTTTATTTTTGTGTTTATTTTATCTTATGAAAATACTCACTGTGCCACCTTCTTTTTAATCCACTCATCCTCAACTACTGGGGCGGTGACTGTCAGTTCTTAAATTCATCGTCCCAAGGAAAACCTTGAAGAAACATAATTTGTTCCACAGAAGCGCAGTTGTAGAGTTTTTGCTGATTATTGCTGCGAACATAGATGTTTGTTCTGTGTCTGGGTGTAGTTAGGTGTGTCTTGTAACTATGTATTTTCAACAAAAAAAGGGAAGTATACAGGGTTAGTTCCAATCAGTTAGCTTTCTTTTAAGGGCATATTCTGTACATAAAAACAAACAACTTTTACTATGAACATTGAAATCGCGAAAGAATTATCAGCTGTTCCATACAAAACGACCTTGGGCAAAATGTATGGAACAGCTGTTTTTTTTGCGATTTTAATATTGGCCGCATAGTAAAAGTTGTTTGTATTGATGTACAGAATATGCCCTTAAAAGGATCCTAACAGATTAGAGCTAAACCTATATCAGCTATCTGGCTCCAAACAAAAAAAGATTATCAAAATCAACTCATAATTGGCAGATTAATCGCGTAAAATACATGCAGTAGAATAGAGAACCACCCTTTTTGAAGTCGGTTGAAAATAGCATGTTGAACATAGCAGTTAGATTAACTCTTTAGGTATCTTTATTGTAAGCATGAATTATCATCAATATTTTCTTTAGTCGCCCGGTAAGAAAGTTCATATATCGGAAAAAAAATAGTAGGTACCTACTTAAGTAGTAAAACATTAGAAGTCGTCTCGACATTCCTTTGTAGAATTACTTATAACAGTGCAACACTTCCATTGTCTGTTCCAGAGACAATTACCTACAATCTAAACTTGGCTTACGCGAGACACCGACATCGGAACGCTTTCAACACATTGAATAATTTATTCACGTGTTCTTACTTGTTATGGCGGTGGACACTTGACAACTTTCCTAGAAACAAAACAAACCACTCGACAAACAAAAAAATCATTAAAGGTACCTACTAGCTAAAAAAAAAAGAAACAACCGACTTCTATTTCGAATACCTGGATGCCATATTTTTTCCATTTATTTTTATTTAAAAACAATCTACTATACCGATTTCGATAAAATGTATATTATATGGGACTAACTCTGAGGTGACCTACCAAACAAATAAAGAATCATCAAAATCTACTCATGATTGGCGGAGTAACCGCGTAACATACATACGAAAAAACATACAGTCAAATTGAAAACCTCCTTTTTTAAAGTCGGTCGTAAATCGATTCAGGCGTTTGGGAGCTACGATGCCACAGATCGATACATATACCTACGCCAAACTTACAACACTTCTCTGTTTGTAGCAAACTATTGTTTGCTTATTTGGTAAACAATCTTTAGCTGCGTACAGCTGCGTACGAACAGCGCGTTTCTGTGTTACGCGTAGACGGAATACACTGTCCACGCGTACATTGGATACGCGTACAGCTCCTGTACGGACCGCCGCGAACATGAACGCGAGGTCAATCGATCCATAGCGCTACCCGAACCCCGCGAGTCATAAAGTTGAATTAATCTGACATTACTTTCATTATTGAAACTTGAATATAGCGTACCTGGGCGTGCGCGACCAAAAACCGACTAACAGCAGCTTGCGCTGCAAGCTAGCTCGCGCGGCACGCGTTCCTCAAGAGTGTACGCGTAGCTGCAAGTATGGACATGGCGTTCCAGGACACGCGTAACCGACTACGCGTACCAATGTACGCGCTGTTCGTACGCGGCTTATTTATTTATTTTTGCACGTTTCTGAGCTATCCCGCTATAAAATTCAAGCCTTGCATTAAAAATACCTGTTAGTAAATATTTTAAAAATAACTAACAAAATTCTACATTAAGTCACAATTTAAACTCAATTTCCGATAATTTATACGGCAATAAAAGTCGCGAGTCGCACTTGAGAGACAAACAAATATCTCGATAAATTAAACTCGGAGATAAAATGAAAATATCGAGTAAAATATCGAATGACTCGAGTTCAGTTGAAAGCATTTTCGTGTAAATATGAAATGGAGTGGAGCAAACACTTGTAACTAGGGATGGGTGTGTTGTGACTTTATTTATTGGGAAGTAAATGGGACGCAATTTAATCGATGTTAGGCCGGTTTTTCATTGCAAACTAATAATTGTAGCATTGATTTGGTTTTAGTTAGTTGGTCATACAACACCACAGAGACTCATCTGGTGTGGTCATCTGGTAACGTAGACGGAGAAACCAATGAAACTTGAACTTGATCATGTTGGATATTATTATATGATTTTTATTCTTTGACATTAGTATTATTATAGTAATTTGTAATTTTTTTAATTCATAATAATTATGTTGCATAATTTGACATATTTTTTTTTATTCATATACTTTTGTATTTTAAGAAACACTAAGTACAACTTTAAGAAATGCTATTAATTTACAAAAAAGTATTATGTAATGTACTAGAGGTCACCCGTGACTTCGTCCGCGTGCGGAAGAAATTCGGCCCGTTCCCAAAATTCACCACTTTTTTTACCCCAACCTTGAATGAACTACCCAAATATCAATTTTCATCACTATAAGTTCAAAAAAAAGAACTTTCCATACAACATTCCACCACCCTGGGGGATGGGGGGATCCCCCCTTAAATCGGCCCTGTCAAAAAATAGTGATAACTTTTATTTTAATTTTAAATGAACTACTTAAACAAATCTAATTTTTCCGAATACTTTGAACACTAATATATCAGAATTTCACCAGCCGATTTCAATTATTTTTTTCGATTTTAACATCAGATTCAGTTAAACTTTATACTTATTGTATTATTTTTAATAATTGAAACACACGCATATTCCCTATTGAAATAAATAAATTAAGTTGTTGCCTTACTTGAGACCTTGAGACTAGCAACACACCGTTCCATGTTACTCGCACTTACACTCGTCCGCTCCGAACAATGTTGCCAATAGGTCATACAAACATGCGAGTAGGACATTACACGCCTATGGATTCCGCATATCAAAACAGCAATTACAAAAGAGAACGGAGTATAAAATCAATACAGTAAGGCAGTATTTTAAACCACCCTTATTTATTCCCTCCGTGTCAAAAGATACCGTCAGTCGTTGAATAATGAGTTCCGGGAATGTTCACGTTTAGATTATTTTAAGTTAAAGGCTTGAACCACGTTCCTAAAATACTCTACAGGGTGTGGCGTAATGAGTGGATAACCTTATACTTCCACATAGGTGACATCGCGGTGGTCCAGAAATTAAATTAAAATATTCCTTAATTATATCACTCAATCTTGCAGTTGAAACGAGTTAAATATCTTTCTTAAACAAAATCTATAATCGCGACACAAAAATGGCAGTGTACATTCCATTGCACGTCTGATTAAGACAACAATAAAAAAACATCGAGAAAATTCTTTAATTTGCAGTTTTACTCGAAAAACTCGAAAAGTCAAATAACCTGAAAACTATGCGGCTTTTACACAACACAAGTTTTGTTTTTTTGACCGCCATGATGTCTCCTATCTGTTAGCAGAAGGTTATACATTCATTACGCCACAGCCTGTGTATGATGCAAGCGCCTGAAATTTTCAGAGATGAAACTTTGACAGGCCTGCCAAAGGTTCCATTGACATTTGACAGCTGTCAAAACACAGTTCTACTGCCAAAGGATAGATGGCGCTGATGGAGACATGATAATCTTTTTTCGCATTTGTTTAATGATCAAGCAAACTCACAACTAATTACTAATCCCCACTTACTAATTTGTGTTGTGGAAGACCAAAAGCATAGGAAATGTCATGTGTACCTAAACTTTGTTAACAAACAATAACAAAAAAAAACAACAATTCAGCAGACCCTATTCACAACACAATCGGAAAGGTTTCCGTTTGGATCCACATTATCCGTCCCAGTCCTCTACATTCCGGATGACAGAGACTGAGAATATGGATCCGAACGGAAACCTTTCCGATTGAGTTGTGAATACCCCTTCTGATGTAAATTAAATAACCTTTTTTTTATATTGTTACCTATTTATCATTATTCATTCATTAAAAATCATTAGAACCACACACGAGGTAGTGAAGGTAGGTAGGTGAGTGTAGGTGGTTCAGAATCATGTCTCGTTGACGCTACCTAACGGTTTTTTTTTAATTGGGTGTCAGAAAACCGCCCATTGACAAAATAACAAATAATGATGATTTCCTATAGGTACCTGAAAATGATTGTGAAAGCGCCTGATGTTTTTAGAGATTAAACTTTGGCTTGCTTGTGTGAGAACTCACTCACCAGCCAGAAGACGTCCACAGCTGGACGAAGGCCTCTCCCTTAATAGGGAGGTGTAGCTATAATCCCCACGCTTGGCAGACGGCTTGGAGATCGCAGTGTTACCACCGTTAACTACGAGGACGCTGCTGCCCGTCCACAACGCATGCATTTCAAAAATATGTTTGTGGTTCCATTGAACTGATCTGATGATGGATCAGGAAGATTGACACTAGAGCTAACCAAAACCAAACGCCCTTAGAGCCGTAGAGTTTGGATTCAATAAATAAATAACGAGGTACTAATTATTTGAATGTAGGTATCAAATAGTAGCAAAACAGTAGTAAAGTTTGGTATTTACCGCACATCAAATACTTATCTTTGTTGGCTAGTTTTTTTGCATGCCAACATCTATCTAACCTACAAATCTAATATCAGGCCGTCAACAGCTGCATAAGTTCGTAAAACAAGGCACAGTGACCAGTATTTGGACTAGATTATCGACAACGCCCTCATCAAGAGCAGACAGATAATATAAGCAACGATTAACAAGAAAAATTGATATTTCCACTTAAAAATGTAAAGCATAAAACTCTACACTGCTAACTAAAAAAGGGTAAAATTTTAACAATTATGGCCTCATCTTGAAGGCCACTGGAGACCTTTTAACTTAGATAAAGGAACGCCATTATGTATTGAAGTTAATGGTTTTTGTTAATAATATAAATTAAATAAACTTTAAAAAATAAACTGTATAGGCATGTTTTATTAATAGTAATTAGATTAATAACGCCGTTGTTGGATTGGTCTGAAATACTATTTGTCAGCTTTAAGTGTAAATCTTAAATTACGGATGGGTGACAAAAACAAAAAAAAAGCCGTAGAAAGTTGTAAGCTCGTGGGCAACCGGTGGATGCAAATGGCAGGTTGTTGCACAGTGTGGCGGTCTAAGGGCCTTCGTTCAGGAGTGGACGTCTCCGGGCTGATGTGTGTGTGATGTGTTGGTCCAGCGGTCCTGATGCTTACAAGTATCGGTGGTCATTTTTTCACACAGCGCCATCTAGCCCCAAACTAAGATTCATGTTGTCCACCACCCGTATCCGTCACTGGTGGAAAGCGACACGATTTTTTACAATATTGCCGTTGTCCACCATGGTGGACAGTGAAACGTTTTAACAAGTAGTGCCGTAGTCGCCTACAGCAGCGGACCGCGATACTGCTTGCTATTATTATTCCTGCTGACCTTCAACTTCACTGTAATTATGTTTTTTCTTCTCGAGAGCAGTAAATATCTTCACAAGTTCACAACAGAGATTTTAGGTGCTATAATTCCCATTGTGGAAGGTGTGGAGGGGATTACGTTTTTTGTTAACACTTTATTATAATTATCTAGTATAAATTCACGTGTTTTTATGTAAATCACAGCGAAAATAAATTTGTAGCGTTTTTCTTGGAACCAGTATCTTGAAATCTATGAAACGTTGTGCTCCTGGTCGTTTGTTTACAATAAGCGAAAATTTAAGTATAAAAATGATATCTGTTAACCCTCTTCAGTTGTAGCTAAGAATATTTTCGATAAGGTCAACCTAACCTAACTGCTGGCCTATTGGAGAAACTCAGAGTCACACAACGGGCAATGGCGAGAGCTATGCTCGGAGTTACTTTGCGCGTTAAAATCCGGAATGAAGATATTCGCCAAAGAACCAAGGTCACCGACATAACTCGCAGGGTTTGCAAGTTGAAGTGGCAGCGTAGGAAGGCCTTCCACTAAAACTCAGTGGACCCGGTGGACCGACAACGTAAAAGTCGCGGGCTACCGGTGGCTGCAAATGGCAGGTTTTCGTACAGTGTGGCGGTCTAAGGGGGAGGCCTTCGTTCAGCAGTGGACGTCTCGAGCTGATGATGAGGTCAACATAGCAAAAAAAATTGAATCAAATTCGGTTCTTCCGTTTGAGAGTTACGATGCCACAGACAGAGAATGGATGGCCAGGAACACAAATAATACGTTTAAGAAAAATACTACTTCAAATACCTGGATGACATCTTCATATTTTCTAGTAATTTTGATTTAAAAACCAATCTACAAGACCGATTTCGATAAAATTTATATGGTAGTCCCATATAAATTTTATCGAAAGTAGTATTACCTACCAAACAAACAAATAATTATCAAAATCAGACTATAATTGGCGGAGTAATCGCGTAACATACATACAAAAAAAAACATACAGTAGAATTGAGAACCTCCTTTTATGAAGTCGGTTGAAAAGCGACAACGTTTCATGGTAGATGTCCAAAAAAACGTCGTCGTTTTTATTTAATTGTGCTGTTACCACTGTTAATCTCCTTAAGAAGTTTCTGCTGTAGGAAGCTATAAGGAAAGTGCTTTATGAGCAATCGTTTCCCGATGGGTACAATCTGGTTGTGACTCGGTTTCTTCAGGGTAAGCATACCCATCGTAGACATATCATATCAGGGAAACAAAAAAATATTCAAAAAAAATAAATTAAAAAAAATTACATCAATACAGTAAAAATTTATAGCAGAGTTTTTTTTTTACAATCGAGCAAGACTTTTGCCTGGTGGTAAGCGCCTGTCACTAACAGTAACAGTGCCAGAGTTGTGAACTTGCGAACACAATCCTGCGCCGCACTGCACTGCGCTCATCACCCTGAGATATTTATTAGGTAGATGTTAAATCTCTTCATACTAAGTAATTTCTCTGGTAACATTGTCCTTCAAACTGAAACACAATAATGCTTGCACACTACTGCTTGGCGGTTGAATGACTGGCAAAGGTGTGGTACTTCCCCAGGTGGACTCTGCAGTAGAGTCCTAATTAAACACATTTATACATACACAATAAACTTTTTTAATATATAAATATTTGGAGGACATAATACAAGAGAATTATCTACGTGGGAGAAGCAAGGGAGTTCATAATTATAAATTAATTACAGAACTCTCTCATTATTTGAAAAATATGTTTTGCGCAAAGTTATGCTCGTTATTAGTTCGTGGAATAACTAATTAATCTGATAAGATAAACATTTTGCTATTTCTATTCGTAACGAAACCATATTCAAGCTAGTTACGGTCTAATTTGTATCCTTAGAACTTTGCATATCGAGACCACAATAACTACATTATAAACGCAGTATGGGCAATTTATAAATTACAACAGGTCGCCCTGCGACTTCTTTCACGTACGTAATAAATTCGCTCGCTCCCAAAATAATACCTTCCATACCGCGGGCCTATACACTTATTTTCTCATCCCCATTTCCACCCCTATATATCAAGCCTGAAAAAAATATCGGTTTTTGTTTTAAAAAGTCTATCCAATTACCAATTTTCATCACTCTTCAAAAACAAAATCCTTTCCACACAAAGTTTCACCTGCCCTTTCAACACTTAAGGGGGTGAAACCCCTTTAAGTGACCCCCTTAGGTCCGGGTGACTTAAGGTGGTATGAGTATCCGTAAATAAACTCCAAAGAGCTCATTGGTACGGGATTGGGCTTGAACCCGCGACCTCACGATTTCAAGTCGAGCAGTCTCCCGATTAGGCTATCACAGCCACAAAAAATAATAACATCATTAAGTGTTACGGAACCCTCAGTAGATGAGTCCATAATATACAGGGTTAGTTCTAATCAGTTAGCATCCTTTTAACGGCATATTCTGAACATCAAAACAAACAACTTTTACCATGCCAACATTGACATCGAAAAAAAAAAACAGCTGTTCCATACAAAAAGTTCATCGACCTTGGGCAAAATGTATGGAATAGTTGTTTTTTTTTGGGATTTCATTGTTGGCCCCATAGTAAAAGTTGTTTGTTTTGATGTACAGAATATGCCCTTAAAAGTATGCTACTGACAAGAACTAACCCTGTATCCATACTGTATTTATAATTAACGTTGTGCTAAAGTAAAGCAAAATATTCCATGGCCCAATGCTAACAGTACCTACAACTTTGGGAAAATGCGGTTGAAATACTAATACAGGCACATATTGCCCAGGATAAGCTTTTAAGCTAAGTATATTTATGTGTGGGAAACTAGGTTTCGGATTTAAATTTATGCTTGAGAAAGTATTGGGTAAATATTTTATGGGTTGTTTATTTCAATTTAAGCAAAGATATCAGATGTAAGGATATATCCATCCGAATATTTACGCTGAAATGAATAAATACAAATCGGTGGGCATTTTACACAGTGCCATCCAGCCCCAAAGCCCCAACTAAGCAAAGTTCGTACCTACTATGGGGAGTGGGGACCAAATAAGTAAAAATTATATAGGATGATATACAAGACGGAGAATAGTCAGGAAACCCGGCATCAGGGTGCAACATTCTTCAAAATAAATAGGGGAGATTGCAGTCCACTGGTTTATTTTCAATGACCGATGACAAACTAAGGAATTTTGTAGTTGGATTGGAACAATATTCTATAATATGTATTTTATATATTTTTATATTTAGGAAACACGGTAATTTCTTCACAGAGACACAACCAACACAACAACAACTGTCTTTGGGCACAACCGTTCTCTTTGACGACTCCAAGTCACATGTGTCATCCCCACAGCATAGACTACATCAGTCCACAGCATCGGCCATGTCAGAGGCCTCCGGGCGGCACATTAACTCTGACACTAGGGCTGACCACTCAGCCTATACGAACTTACTTTTAGCATAGACTATCCACCAGCAGGTGCCGTAAATAGGGTGGTGCCAGCGGTGCCCAGGCACCGAGCGCAGGTCCTGGAGGAGCGCATAAATTGCCAATTGACCAGACCAGGACAAGTTTTTGAATATTTTTGTTTTCTAGGGCTTCTATAGAAGCTCGCGCCGTCGCATAAAAGGCTGTTTACGGCACTGTCCACCAGCATCACAGACTAGTGGATATACTCGGACTCTCAAATGATAAATAATCGAATGAAGCGAACGACTCGACTCACCAATGGCTAGGCTAATACTCTGTGACGATTGTACCCAAAAGACAAATGACACTTGAGGTTTTTACCTATTTTATATTCTATACCACTCTTCGACGTCAACGCTCCGATATACTTATAATAAATTCAACACCCAGAAACAGAACAAACATAATTATACGAGTTTGCTCGTCACATAAATGTTTGTACTGGGAGGCCAATCGAAGCCACGTTCTACGAAACCACTACTCTACGAACACAAGGTAGAGATACTACCAACATCATCTGAGCTATAAATGCAGTCATTATCAAGTCTAAAACTTGGAAAATTGCCGCAAACTATACAACGTGTAACAAAAAGGTTCAACTGTACTGAAGGTATGTATGTTCTCATAATTATGAACAACTTTCACTATGGGGTCAAACCTCAAATCGCGAAAAAAATACCAGTTGTTCCATACATTTTGTCCAAGGTCAATGAACTTTCCATAGGGAACAGCTGATATTTCTTTCGCGATTTCAAGGTTGGCTCCATAGTAAAAGCTGTTCGTAATGATGAGTGCATACATACCCTTCAGTGTTGTTGAACCTTTTTGTTACATGTTGTTTTTTTTTCTTGGAACCCTTTATCTTGCCAGACGGATTGGCAATAAATAGCATTGACCCCTCGTCAGTTACTAAAAGCAAAGAAGTGAAATAAGTCTAACTTAAAAAATTACCAATTTCGAGGACAAAATTATAATTTATCTTCGATTTTTATTACAAATCTTCATAGGACTAGAACAAACTTGATTTGTTTATTTGTCCGCTATAGTTTTGTCTCTTGAACTTGTAAAAATTATGAATATTTCGTTAGCCTCGTCCTAACTCTGTAACGTATAAGTCAAATGTTAGACACATTTAGGGTAATGGCTTGAGGAATAACAACTCTAAGGGCCGGTTCTTTGATCCGTAGTTAAGCCAACTAATAGTTAAAAACGGTAACAAATTGTTAAAATCCCAATAATTAGATTTTTTGATTCATAGTTAGCATGACCAGTGGTCAAAACTGTAACTAATGGTTAGCTAGTTAACTATAGTCAGTTGAACAAGTCGATTTTGACCACGGATCAAAAAACCGGCCCCTAAAATATGTAGACATGGCGAATTTTCATCATCATCATCATCAGCCCGGAGACGTCCACTGCTGAACGATGGCCTCCCCCTTAGACCGCCACACTGTACGACAACCTGCCATTTGCATCCACCGGTTGCCCGCGACTTTTACAATGTCGTCGGTCCACCTAGTGGGAGGCCTTCCTACGCTGCGTCTTCCGTCTCGCGGTCGCCACTCAAGAACCTTTCTTCCCCATCGGTTGTCAGTTCTTCGAGCGATGTGGCCTGCCCATTGCCACTTCAACTTGCAAACCTTGCGAGCTATGTCGGTAACTATGATTCTTTGGTGAATATCCTCGTTCCGGATCCTATCGCGCAAAGTAACTCCGAGCATAGCTCTCTCCATTGCCCGTTGCGTGACTCTGAGTTTCTCCAAAAGGCCAGCAGTTAAATACTTACCACGTTTCAGTTCCATCTGTCATCATTAGCAACACACACTGGTCTTAGACCCTTGTCTTCAGGCACTGAGGGATTTTGGCCGAGAAGATATTACGCAATTAAATTAAAATCAATTATTTAAATTAGGTGAATGTTAGTAAATGTTAAATATTCGAAACATAAACTGTCGTTTTCCAGTTTTACAAGAAGTAGCTTGCCTTTGTAAATACAGGTTTACGCGTACGCGTATTGGTTTAAATAACAATGCCGAGAGAAGGTCTTTGAATTATTGATTATTAATAATTATAATTATAATTAATATATTAATTAATTATTGTGAACAATGATACCGCCACACTGTACAACAATCTACCATTTACATCCACCGGTTGCCCGCGGCCTTAAGGGGGAATAGGTAGGAAGAGCGTTTCACCATACAAACGTTTCCCCTATTTTCTTTCTTGATAATGCCTCTATAGCATTTTTTTAAATAAAATATAGGTCTACTGTAGACGCGTCTCTGTATTTTCCTTTTTTTTTCAGAAACTAAATTCGGTCATTCTCCAGCGCCTCATTATTTGTGTGATTTCGGTGGCATTTTTTTTTCTTTAAATTTTAAACATTTTAATGAAAAATATCAAATCTAGATTTAATTTAGTGTATATTAGTACTGGAGGGAACCTAAAATACCAAAGGGATTAAAAGTTATTTAAATTTTTAAAAATGATCTCCACCGAAATCAAAATTCTAATCACCGAAATCAAACAAATGCAGTTACTCAAATATTGAATATTTACAAGACTAAACAGTTGTTTATTTTATTGAATTATCTTCATGTTACCATGAGCTTAATAATCTGAAAAGGATTTAAGATTAAATTTTAAATAAAACGGTCCTTTTTTATAATTTTACTATTTATTAAGTTTAAACTTATAAAAATCAATTTGATAAACTAAATATTAAGTAATAAAGGTAATTTTAACATGGTGGGAGAAACTTGAACAATCAACAGTCTTTTTTTAGATCTATCATAATCACAGAATAACATATTATTGATAAAAAATCACAACAAAAAATATTAATATTAATCTAATGATAATCAGTCATTTCAGCAACATCAGTTACAGGAGGCATTTACTTTACTATTAGTAATTTTTACTTTTCAAAATATTTTTAGTTTTTTATTTAAACACTATTCAAAAAGCGCTTATGAATATCATAGCATTAAAAAAGCAATGTGACAACCTTTTTAAATTATAACAAAAGCTAGGACACTTTCAACTTTAATTCAAAATTAAAAAATGTTATAATCTTCGTCACTACTTTCATCGGCTCTAGTAATTTTTGACAGCACTTCGTTCATTACTGTTGGAACAACAGTTTCACAGTCAGTTGACACATGGGTCCAGAAACTGTCACTTTTTCGTAACCAAATATCTGAAGTTGGAGACGGAGGCTTGACTTCTTGGACTCCTGTAAATCTACCAGGATGGACACTTTGCGGCTTAATCAGAATATTTGATAAGATTTTTGGCTTATCAGACGTAATTGCGTAGACTCCACTCCTTTTTTCGACTCCAGAAATACACGTTGTCTTTTTAATCAGACCACTTTTGTTACTCTTGTTTTTATTCGTTTTATCAGTTATGTGTCTCTCAGTTTGTTCGCCAATCATATACAGTCCGATATGTTGCCCATGTTCACAGGGTACTGAATCATTTTTACAGTTACCTTCGGCACAACTCATTCTTCTCATCGATAATTGGTTAGGCTTATTGGAGTTCCATACTACCTGATGCACTTTCATAGTCCCTGCAAACTGCTTGAGATCGGATGGAATCAGTAACTCTTTTTCGTAAATCCCAGAATCGTTGATAGGTTCCGTTATGATACCTTGAACAGATTTGAGATGAGTTAACAATGATGACAAGCTTGTGATATCATTGCCTTGAGCAACTACTCTATCAGCTGTTCTTTTGAGTGTTGCACCAACACCATCTGGGGCACCCTTTCCATGGCCACTCTCTGTATAATTCCATGAAATGCTCGTCAAATTGGGAAGGTACCAGTGGAGTTTGCTCATAATGTAAAACATCTTGCGGTTTCGGTACTGACCCGATGGACTATCCGAAATGAAATGTAGTACATTAATATTGAGGTTTTCGTCTTCTATGAATTTTAAAATCGGAAGTAAATGCTCCCAAATGGCTGGTGCATCATGACGTAAGGATTCTGATAATGTACAAATGGATTGAACTTTCAGAATGCCATTTTTACGATAGTAAACTACCACGGTGTGCAGGGTTATTTGTTGGCGGTTTCCTCCAAAATGCACGGCTTGAATTTCATTTGCGTATTTTGTGCTATAATTTTCACTAAAGTCGCAGTGAATTATGCACTCTTCGTCAGAGAGATCGCTTTTAATTATTTTTTTAAATCTATTCTGAGCAATCATAATTCCACAGTGTGTCATATATTGTGGTAACATTTTTTCAAATTTTAAAATGGCTTCTCTGGGGAAAGTATTCACTTTATCTTTAGCCGTGTGGATTGTTGTTTTCATTACTTCGTTCTTGGTGTAGGTCCTTTTACTTTTTTGCCAATTCCAGTAGGATAATTCTTTATTGTTATCAAACTCTTTATAGATCAGGGTTTTATGTTTGCAATCGTCACATTTTCTTGTCAAACATGCGACTTTAGACGAGTCACAACACAGTGACGATAAAATGTCTTTTGTAGATTTTTCTTGAATTATGTCGGCTTTTTTTAGCGCCGTCATCATCAATTCCATATTTTCGTGTTCAATACAAAGACAGGTTTCACGTTTATTTACATTAGGCTTCAAAATCCAAAACGGTCGTTTTTTACAAAAATTTGAATAACTGACATCATTTTGGGGATTTGTTTGCTTATACTTTTTATGCAAGTCTTTTAATGAATCATTTAAGTAACGTCTTTGTTTTTTATCCTTTTTCTTTGTAATAAACTCCTTTTTTCCAGAACACATGCGACTATTTTCATCTTCTTCGAGAAAAGTTTTAATGTCTTTTTCCACATCATTTTTAATTTGTATTATAGCGTCCGATTCACTTTGTTGTGTCATGTCTTGAGCTTTGGTTTTTCTTGCAGTTTTATATTTACTTAATTCAGCGTACATTTTTTTTAATCTGTAGATATGTTTTCGGTATCTTTCGTTTATAGTTTTTAATTTATAAATTTTATCTCTTTGCAGCTGATACATTTTGTTCATACGGTACTTAAGTCTACGTATAATAGCTTTAGCACTTATTTTCTTGCTGGTGCTAGTCTTTATTGTTGGAAGAAATGTCGTTTCAACTGCATGAACTGATGATCTAGTACGTGGCTTCGTACTTACGTCACTAGACGGACTCATTGGTGCTGATGATTCTTGATAAACCTGAATATGCTGTGGTAATGATGAGGATGAGGCAACGGTTGGACTTGGTGGTAGTGAATCAACATCGGAACTGGCGTAAGATAGAAGTGGAGGTCTAACTTTTGCTGGTATTAAATTCAATGTGTGTGATTGTGAACTCTCCAAGGGGTTATCGAATTCTTCGATGGCTTCTGGTATGGTTATTAAATCCTCTTCAAGACAACTCAATGCTTGACGTTTTTTTTTAAGTTGTGCTTGTTTGATGTTATTCTACTTTTCTGCCTAGCAATTCGTTGTTGACGACGATTCAATTCACTAATAGACTTAATCTTTCCTTCACTTTTCTTTTTATAATACCGTTGTCTATCCTTTTCCTTATGCACTACGTAAAGCTTTGGATCACTCTTGATTCGGGCTTTACGACGTCGTTCAGCCAATCTTTTTTTAGTTAAGCGATCTTCTTTTGAATCTGCCATAATCAGATAGCTGAAACAATACAGTTTATTTAAATTACGGTCTTAAAACACTAATAAAATGTACCGATTGTCCACCGAAAACACTGAAATCAATACCACTGAAATCAAAATTATAAGAAAATCTTAGATATTTTTAAGAGTAACCAGAATTTTAAATATTGATGTCCTTAATCGAAGTCTAGTACTTATAAGACATATTTTTGTCATAATTAAAAAAGTATTGTTTAATTGGTTTAGGAAAAAATGGTTTCACCGAAATCAAATTTATGAGTTACCAAGCCACCGAAAGTTAATACTAACCTTAATAAAAGAGACACGCAGAGACGTAAGGACGTGTTGTTCTCACCACCAATGCGGCGTGACTGATAGCTTATATTATTATAAACACCGTTCTTGTAACTATTTGTTTACATGAAATATGAGCGGATCTGTGCGCGCCACGGTTATCAAATCCAAACCTCGGACGTGAATAAAACTAGCTGTATTTTGCTCACTAAGGTTTATTATTTATTAAAACTATTACTAATTGATCAAATAACTATTTAGTTTAGTTCTAGACAAATGCAAAATATCGCTATATCCTAAAGAATAAAGAGATAAAAAATATTTTCTCACGCAACATAGGGTACGGGACATACCACGGAACGTCACATTTCCGCGGTTTTTATTTTTTTAAACAAACTGACTTTTAGTAAATCTAAAAAAAACATATGTGGGTTCTAGTATTTTATCATATCTATTTTACAAAAAAATATCAAATTACTAGAGATAATTTTTATAGAGGTTTTCGGCCTGGACGCGGTTTTTTGAGCGATCGGAGAATGACCTGCTAAAGAAAATATAGACCTCCAAAAGTTGCTATGAATATACCAGCTGTTAGTTTGAACACCGTTATCCTTCTAGGATATCATTGTACTCATTATGAACAACTTTTACTATAGGGCCAACCGTGAAATAGCGAAAAAAAATCAGTTGTTCCATACACATTTTTTATTGAAATTGAATAAAATGTATGGAGTAGCAGGTTTTTTTGTTGCTATTTCAGGGTTGGCCCCATAGTAATAGGTTTTCATAATGATTAGTACAATGAAATCCTAGAAGGATAACGATGTTCAAACTAACAGCCGGTATTTTTTGACTGCCTTAAGCTCAGTTGGTAGCGTGTCTGCCTTCAGAGCTGTAGGGCGTGGGTTCGATCCCCACCCAGGGCAAACATTTATGTGACGAACATAGATGTTTGTTCTGTGTCTGGGTGTAGTATGTATTATAAGGAGGTATTTACAAAAAAAAGTATATTAGTATTCTATCAGCTATATAGTTTCCATATTACAAGCTTTGCTTAGTTTGGGGCTAGATGGCGCTGTGTGAAAAATGTCCACCGATATTTATTATTATTATTATTTATTATTTAAAGTGTTATATTTTTATTAGCTATTAGTTTGTGAAAAAAAGGAAAAGACAGAGACATGTCTATACAGTAGACCTAGATATTATAAAAAAATTTGCTCTAGAGGCATTATCCAGGAAGAAGAAGATATATAATACTAACATTTGTATAGAAAAGCGCTCACCCTATTCCTCCTTAACAATGTCGTTGCTCCCCAGTTCCGGAGGCCTACATAATTATGCTACGGTCGCCACTCAAGAACCTTTCTTTTGAGTTTTGGCGGGGACACGGATTAAATCATGTCACTGCATTCTATAATTTTCTTAAACTTGGTGGTTAAAAATGGTGGTGTTTTATTCATTGAGTGTTAAGTAAGTAAGTAAGTTCGTATAGGCTGAGTGGCCAGCCGTTGTCAGAGTTAATGTGCCGCCCGAAGGCCTCTGACATGGGTGACGGTTGTTGTTATAGAAACTAGAACAAACAACCGGGACCAACAATTTAACGTGTCATCCGACCCACGGTAGCGCTCAGAAATAAATGCCACTCACGGTCACCCATCCGAAGGCTGACTGGACCGTCCGTTGCTTAACATCGGTGATCGTTTAGAATCACATAGAGAAGCTACGCCACGAGCGCTACAATTTAGTGTTGATTTACATGCATGTGTGTGGGCAAGTGATTATTGTGGTGAAACATTTCTTTTTTTTATTGTTGTTTTCAAAACTCTGTGAAAGCTTATAGTAAAGTTTTGCCACAACTTTACTGGGTCAAGACTTGGACTTGACTATGACTAATTTCGTGTGACTTACTTTCATTTTATGACATATTTGACTTGATTATTTATAAACTTGAAAATGCATAATAATTTGACACTGGCTGAATGCACAAAGTGCGAGGCAAAAATCTATGAAATATATTTTTTTCTTCCCCTTCGTTAAAAAAACCTAAAAAATACCTATCAAAATATACCTAAGCAGTCAAAGCCGGAAAGGAATAGATCGGCAACTCAAGCCGGGCAATCAATCTTCACTGATGAAGCCGCCACGCAGGACGTACACATCCAGTGTATAATGAGCTCCGATACAGATAACGAGGCCTCGCCGTATGCTTGACGAGGCAATGCGCAATCGGCTTGATCTGACGAGTACGAGAGGTCTTGGCTGGTGGGCCATAGAAACAGAAACTACCAAAATAATGAGGAAATTAAGCGATACTTCACTTAACTTATCTTACTGCAAGGGCATTTCAGTACAGACTATAATTGTGTAGTACAGTTATTATTTATAAAAGATTAGGAAGAACAGAGATTTGATCACATGTAAATCCCAAAAACACGGTGTTTACAATAAAATCTTTTATTATGAAAACTGACGTGGTTTTGACACATTTTTGTTTTTGTTTTTGTTTGTGTGCTAAGCAGGACGCAGCTGCACGCGCATCGGGCTCTGTTTTCACTCTTTGAAAAAGGTCACCGGATGTGATCGAAACTATAGTCGGAGTATCCGATTTAATTAAACGTGAGTATTCCCGTATAAATAAAACAAAAATAAAATCTTTATGCACAATAAACTACCCAAATCAATTACCAACTTACCCTATTCAGACTACAAAATAATAATAAAGCAATTCTTTTTAAGCAATGTTTTTTATAAACTGAATGAATTTATTGACATGAAATTAAATGAACAATTTTTTTTAATTAACTGATTTGATATTTTTTTTTTTTTTTTTAATTTTATACTTGTTATTATGTTTGTATAGACTTAATGTATTGATGACATTAATATAAAATATGATTGTATGTAGCATGTAGTCCTGATTTAAATGTTATCTTGTATAAACCGACTTGCCTAATATAACGAACATGTTATAATAATGGTCAATAAAGAATCTGAATCTGAATCTGAACCATACGTAATTTGTTACGAAAAATAAACGTTTCTATTATTTTAGATTATATTTTAGATTAAGATTTGTGATCGTGCGGGTGCCGGGTGCATGGTTTGCGGGGGTCTGTTTTAGGATCCGCCATCTATATATACAACGTTTTAAAAAGGTGTATTAAAACTGAAGGGTATGTACTCATCATTATGAACAACTTTTTCTATGGGGCCAATCTTGCAATCACGAAAAAAACAGCTGTCCCATAAAACATTTTATTGTGAAAACTGACGTGGTTTTTAACGTGAGTATTCCCAAACAAAAATGTTCCATACATTTTGTACAGGCGGCTCAATGAACTTTAAGTATGGAACAGCTGTTTTTTTCGCGATTTCAGAGGTTATCTCATAGTAAAAGTTGTTGATGAGTACTATATCCTAGAATATGTCCGTCGTCCAAATGAACACCCCTTATAGCGGTATACAGGACAAGATTTTGAAAAGTGCTAAGCACAAAATTGAGAATTGCATTAAAAAAAACTTGTTCTTTAAGCTGTACAGAAGCAATTGATCCTAAGAAGTAGTTAGCTTGACGTATTTTAGCCGATCTTAATAAAACCTGACATGACTGTCCGTAACAAAAATGTTCATTAATCGCCGATGTCATGGCCACACCGTCCCGTCAATCATCCGGTCCTAATCCGGTTATCCGGCCGCCTCGCAGTATCTACACGTGTCCCGTTATCTTAACGCTTAACGGAATAACGACGTTAACGATCCGTTGCGACTCGGAAGTCGAGTGGCGGCTTCGGCTTGTCGGATTGGCTCAGTAAGGCGGTAATTGTTTTAATGCTATTAACGAAGGCATGAATGAGGCAATACTGCTTGTGGCTTTATATTAATTGCTGACCTCGGTAGACTTCGGATGAGTGGTTATGGTCTTGGTTCCATCATCAGCCCGAAGACGTCCACTGCTGAACGAAGGCCCTTAGACCGCCACACTGTGCAACAACCTGCCATTTGCATCCACCGGTTGCCCACGAGCTTACAACTTTCCATGGCTTTTTTTTTGTTTTTGTCACCCATCTGAAATTTGAGCTTATAAATATTTCAGACCAATCCAACAAAACCGATCTAACAGATTATTTTTAATTATCATTGCAATATTTGGCGTTATTCATCTAATTACTAAAAAAACATGTCTATAAAATTTATTTCGTAACGCTTTAGAGCTGAAGTATTTTAATTTATATTATTAACAAAAATAATGAACTTCAATACATGATGGATATCTAAGTGACTTAAAAGGTCTCCAGTGGCCTTGAAAATGAGGCCATAATTATATTATGAAAACTGACGTGGTTTTGACACATTTTTGTTTTATTTATACGTGAGTATTCCCGTATAAATAAAACAAAAATGAGGCCATAATTGTTAAAATTTTACCCTTTTTTAGTTAGAGTTTTATGCTTTACATTTTTATGTGTAAAAAACCAGTTTTCTTGTTAATCGTTGCTTATATTATCTGTATGCTCTTGATGAGGGCGTTGTCGATAATCTAGTCCAAATACTGGTCACTGTGCCTTGTTTTACGAATATATGCAGCTGTTGACGGCCTGAAATTAGATTTGTAGGTTAGATAGATGTTTGCATTTTATGTTGGACAGAGCTTTAATTAGCATGACAAAGGTTTCCTGTACAAACCAGTACATGCATATTCTCTCAGGTAATTGGAGTCTAATAAGAGTCTTCTTCTTCATCAGCCTGTTAGACGTCCACTACTGGACGAAAGCCTATCCCTAATAAGAGTAAAGCCATTCAATTGTAGAAAAATACAACAAAATGTATGAGCATTTTTGTATGAAGTGATTCCACACTTATTGTATTTCTATGTTTTTAAAGCTTAAACAGGAAGAAAAATGATGACCTCCGGCAGGACTCGAACCTGTATACGAGCAGTCTCTATGGGTTTCCTTCCCAACTGCTTTGCCAATGAAGCTACAGAAACACAGGTACAGGTTTAACAGGTTGGGAAATTTGGCATATAAGGCAGAGACTTCTGTAGCTTAATTGGCAAAGCAGTTGGGAGGGCAACCCATAGAGACTACTCGTATGCAGGTTCGAGTCCTGCCGGAGGTCATAATTTTTCTTCCTGTTTAAGCTTTAAAAACATAAAATGTATGAGATTGTCAGTTTACTATGGCCGCATCGACGATGCGCCACCTAGCGGTAAAAAATCGCAGTGTGGATCCCCATATTCTCCCAAATTAATGGTGTGCGCAAGGTATGTATAATTCTTAGTGAGCGACTATATAGTTGGAGGAAAACTTTTCAGAGATCTCTAACTTTCCCAGTATTAACTACTATCTACAAATCCCAAATGTTTAATGATGTTCTTATTCCCTTTAAGAGGGAATCCGGTCTGCGATTCTCCAAACAAACTTATTCCCCTATTTAATTCCTAGATAATGCCTCTAGAGCAAACTTTTTTTTTATAAATTCTAAGTCTACTAGAAGTAAAAATTAAGAATTCTAGTCTACATTCTGTGTCTCTGTCGTTTCTTTTTTCAGCAACTAATTGCCTAAGAAAATAAATAACCCTTTAAAAATTACTTTTATTACAAGGGTTATTTATTAGCACTGAAATACTGATTAGTTACCGAAAAGTAGGAAACGACAGCGACAAACATGTCTACAATAGACCTAGACTTAATT
The DNA here is from genome assembly GCA_905404285.2 of Erannis defoliaria. Lineage (NCBI taxonomy): Eukaryota > Metazoa > Arthropoda > Insecta > Lepidoptera > Geometridae > Erannis > Erannis defoliaria. Next base: position 16,811,593 of record FR990076.1, on the reverse strand, counting down.
TAAAAAAAAAATGTCTACTCTACGGCTTTGGATGGAAGAAAGTAGGGGAATACGTTGGTATAGAGAATCACTGACCGAGTCCCTCTTAAGATCTCTAGAAACTCTATAAACTAATTTTATTGGTAAGGTACGGCATCCAAGGCACTTCTCATTCTACTAACAGTAATATAGAACTATACTCAGAAGCCATACAAAGAATAAACAACATTTTATTGAATCTCATATAGACCTCAATTAACAAAAGTCAAAAAATAAATAAACAAGAAGTAAAAAAAAAGAAAAAAATGTCAAAGTGTAAAATGGCAGTAAGTACGGAAAGTCAAGTTACATTCCATCAAAGTGTTTCTCATACTAACATAATAATTGCCTAATAAAACATAAAAGTTACGAATAAAAAATAAATAAAAATACCTTAAGGTAATATTATATATTCAGAAAACGATAAAACAAATGGATTTTGCAATTTATGATTTACCAATTTTCTATACGATAGATAAACGCCGGGTAAGAATCGTAAAAACAACATAAAACAGAACGTAATTCAATATTTTTATGTTCTAATGTTTTCTTGCTAAGTGGATATTTCTTGAGTGGAAAATGAACGGAATAATAGTTCTGGCAGTTTTTAGTAGTAAGTTTTAAAAGACAGAGCTATTGATTTCTCGACAACCCCCGCAAGCAACTTTCCTCCAAAACACTGTAACAACTTCTCTGGCGTAGCTTGTCTAGGTGATTCTAATCGATCACGACGGTCCAGTCATTCTTCGGATGGGTGATAGTGAGTGGCATTTATTTCTGAGCGCTACCGTGGGTCGGATGACACGTTAAATTGTTGGTCCCGGTTGTTTGTTCTAGTTTCTATAACAACAATCGTCAACCATGTCAGAGGCCTTCGGGCGGCACATTAACTCTGACACTAGGGCTGACCACTCAGCTTATACGAACTTACTAACTTATCTATGAATTTCAAGTATATAAACTCGATTCTTTTTATACGAAACCGGACGTGATTTTGTTTTCTTTTTATTTAAACGGGATTACTAACGTTTATTGGGTTACTGTTGGCGCCGTCAATGCTTTATTATTTGATTAGCGTATACAGTTTGAGAATTATGACGGGTAAGGCAGAAACGTATGTAGCTTAATTGGCAAGCAGTTGGGACGGAAACCCAGAGATTGCTCGTATGCAGGTTCAAGTCTTGCCAGAGGTCATAATTTTTCTTACTGTCCTTGCATTAAAAACATAAAAGTGTTAAAATCACATCAAATCACATTTCATGTTCCAACAAAAATTATATAACAAAAATAAATAAATATTAAAAAATAATAATAATTATTATTATAATATATGTATTGCATAAATATTTGTTTTTCATATTATATATTGTATATATTATTGGTTTATTTTATTATCTAATTAATTATTTGTATTTAATTTTATTTATTGGTCATTTAAATTTATAAGTATAGATATTTTAGGTATTAGTTAATTGAAATGTAATTACTGTATTTGCTCTTAACAATAATTTATTTTGTGAGCCTACATCCCCATCTCTTTAACCGCGGGGATGACTGGTAGAAAATGCTTTAGTATTAAGTCCTCCTTTTGTATATTAAATGTATTTATGTGTGCAATAAAGAATTAAATAATATATCAAGAGCAAGTTTATTTTCAGTCGTTTCAATTTCACTTTCCGACGCTCATTTTCGCAAGAAGCCAAACATCGAAGTTTTCGAAATCCACGAAAATCAACTCACCAAAAAACTTCAAGTACAACCGGTCAAGCTTCAATACGACATAGAAAACGAAGAAAAAGAATCCCAGGCCTCTAAACTGAGCAAACTGTTACTGTCCTACAAGAAAAACGAGAATAATGACATATCAAGAGATATTTTGAAAAAAATCAGAGCAGCCAAGAAGCCGAAACAGCCTGTTATATTGATCGTTTCTCCTGAATATTTGGATGCCTTGGATACTCCCAACCAATCTGATCAGAACGGCTTGAGTAGTTTTCTGGATGAAACAAGAACTCAAGACTTGGTGCAACCAGGATCTGAAGTTGTGTTTAATATGTAAGTTATATTTTTGTAATCTTGAAACAAAATATGTGGTAGCGTCTTCTAAGATTTCATCCTGGCATTTTACTGCCAGTAGGGATAGACAGTCAGATTACTTGCAAAGCAAACTTTATTTCATAAAAAAGTATTTATACGAGAAGTGGTAAATTATTTAATTATTTTACAATCTTTTCTCGCAAACATACTAAATCAACTTTTTTCAGTACTATCTCTAGTCAAGTCTGTAATAAATCCTCAGCCTTTTTATATAAAATAAAATTAAAGTAGTCGTCTTGCCATTGAGATGTCAGTGGATGTTAGATGACGAATTAAATTTTTAGTTTCATTAAGAAAATCGATGTGAGCTGAACTCAAAATTTCTAGTCTAGTTTGCTGCTTTAACATCAAATTAACTGAAGTCAAAAGATCTAATTTGTCAACCATGGAACAAAATTATTTGCACCGGTAATTTCAAATTGACCGCGTAGCTGCGCGAGCGACGCGCTAAACACAGGAGAGCGCCAGTGTCCGAGCGACCGTCACCGGGAGCGGAAGTGCCGCTACGTGAAGATGGTGAATAAAAACCCGCTAAGCTGGCCAGGCAACGCGACTGTGGTTAAAGTTTCAGTAAGTCGTATAATGCAACTAACTCACTGTGCCGCTTATTTTCTGGCTACAATCATTTAGTTAATCTACGGTACACCTTATCAACTTTTAGCATTTTTTATCCAAATCGATCGTCAAAGAGTTAGAGACAATTCAATACTTCACCGCTTCCGCGATTATGTTTTTTGTTTTTCAGTATTACAGTAATTACACTCACAACTAAAATAAGTTAATTTACCAGAAAGCAGATGCTTGGTTTGTTCAAAAAACGTTATCACAAAATAAGACAGTGGTACCTCACTTGACTCCAAAAGTATGTCGGATGGTTATAGAGACATTTAGGAAAATTTGATTTACCAGTGTGTATAATAACTAGCTGCTCCCCGTGGTTTCACCTGCGTGTACAATGTTTTTGGTAGAACAACGTGGAATAGTAGTAGGACTAAGCCGAAAGGTCAATTGTACTCATCATTTTGAAAAACGTAGACTAAAAAGCCAACCCTAAAATCGTGAAAAAAACCTCGCTTACCACATACCACAATTGCTTTATTTTTGTGTTCAATGTTCATCATACATTCTACCACCGTGATATATTTTTTTTTACATCAGGTAACTCTGCGAGACAAGCATTTGTATGTGGTTCTTGCTCAAGTTCAATTGAACTTTAAATTTATAATGGATAAGATTTAAATTGTTTTAAATAAACTAGGCCTTAATACGTATAGCGGCTGATGTTTAATATGAACCATAATTAAATCTGTAGGCTTTGGTAACTAAAATCGTATCATTTCAGAGTTCCTCCGAAAAGAGCAAGGAAAGCACTGAGGCAGCCTCTTTTACCGATTATTTTAAGGAGCGGCTATGGAATCGAAGGTAAAATCGAGTATTTCTAACTTTCACACATCGTTCACATGTAACCAAAACAAATCTCACGCTACATAGGCGCCAATATCCTTGAACTAGATTATCTGTGGTAGCGGATTTGGATTAATGTAAGGTTAGAAGATGCAATATCTTAGACAACAAAAAGACATGTGATATTTTCGCCTAGTTCCTACAAGGAAGTACGAGAAATGTATATCACCTGCGTGTGCGAAATTTATTTATTTATTTATTTATTGACATAAAAACGTATAAGTACACATTTACATTTATGTCACAAAATTTAACAGAAATTGAATTACATACCTAAAATAATAATAATATAATACTTATTAAAATTTGAAAAGAATACCAAAACGAAAAATAGTAATTATTAAATTCACAATTAACAATCAATTAAAATATAGAAAAATAAAAATAAAATAGTACTAGTAATGTCACAAATCAGTAAAGTACTTCGTCAAGGCTGAATGAGGTGTCATGCTTTTTGCACCTGTCCCATTGATCGGTCAGATTTTCACAGTAAGTCAAAAAATGCGCAAGGACGCTTTTCCAATTGTCAACCAATATGTCAAAATCAGTGTTGGCGGCAAGGAGCGCATTGAAGTGGCGGCGGGCGCGTACCAAAGGAGACATAAATCGCGCAATAGTGCGACCCTGGTCTACGTGAAAGAGGTCATGCGGCCGACCGCGCCTATTTATCGGAACCCCGGGGTTTTCGGGTACAATAAGCTTGCATAATAAGTTATGCAGGTATAGAGAGTCAACTGACCCTCTAAGCACCTTGCAGCAAATAGTCAGCTGATCCAGCAGCCTCCTTACTTCTAACGAGTTGTATCCGAGCTGTCCTAGAAGAAATTTTGTCGGATACATGTAAGGATAATAGCCAAACAGCTTCTTATATAGTGACCTTAAGAAGACCTTTTGGACCTTTTCAAGCGTCCGCGCGTAGGTGACGTGATGGGGATTCCACACACAGGCGCTCGATTCCAACTTACTTCTTACCAGGGCGTTGTACAAAGTTTTTAATACCTGAGGATTTTCAAAATCTTTGGCATTTCTTAGTACAAAACCCAGACGACGGTAAGCCTCTTTAGCGAGATCTGACACGTGATCGTGGAATGTCAGGCTGCAATCGAACGTTACTCCCAAGTCTTTAACACAACCGTTTATTCTATTTATATTGACATTATTCAAATGATAATTAAAATGAATTGGATTTCTTTTGCGATTAAATGTCATTACATTACATTTACTTAAGTTAAATTCCATTTTGTTTGTCACACCCCATTTAAAGATTTCATCTATGTCATTTTGTAGCCTCAGGCAATCATTTGGAGACCTGACTTCTATAAAAAGCTTAAGATCGTCAGCATACAATAAGCACCTTGCGTTATTCAAAACTTTAGGCAGGTCATGAATCATGAAAGAGAAGAGAATAGGGCCAAGAATTGAGCCCTGGCTTACGCCCGATCTAGTGTGATACGCTTCAGATTCATAACAACCATGCCTCACAAATTGACGCCGGTCCCTCATATAGTCGGAGAAAAAATCGAGTAGACGCTGAGAGAAACCAATAGCTGCCAGTTTGCGCAATAGTATGTCATTATCGATTTTGTCAAAGGCTTTTCGGAAATCAAAGTATATTACGTCAACCTGAGAGCCGCGATCCATCGCCTCAGATATATAATCAACTAGGCATAACAAGTTTGTGTTCACAGAGCGTCCCGCCCGAAAACCGTGCTGCTCGTCGCCCAATAGTTGGTTTACTTGTCGATATAAGCCCCTATGCAGAATGTGTTCAAAGACTTTAGCCGGAGCGGACAATATTGCTATTGGACGGTATTCCTCTACTAATGTTTTATTGCTACTCTTGGGGATAGGAGTAACTCGGGATAGTTTCCACTGGGCGGGGTACTTGCCACTTACGAGTGAAAGATTCAAGATATGGTAAAGAGGTAGAACAATGTGCTCTTTACACATCCTGAGAATAAAACTAGGTACATTGTCGGGTCCTGCTGGGCTGCCAATCTTTAACTTACTGATACCGCGCTCAATATCGTCAGGTGTCAGAGTAGGTATATTAATGTACCCGCCAGAGACTCCGTTATCGCAGCATGAGCATGAGCTACTATCTAGAAGGGGCGATTCGTCCAAGAACACGCTCGAAAAATAATCAGCAAACGCTTTGGCAGCTTCCACACCAGTATGCAACACACCTTGGTAAGTGACACAAGGCTCAAAACCACCCTTAGACCTTAGGTTATGTATATGACCCCAAAAACATTGCGGTTGGAGTTGTAATTTTTCCTCAATACTAACCGTATGTGCTTTGTACGCCTCAGAGATACGCGTCTTCAAGCGGGCCCGTAGCTCCGAAAATAATTTATAAGTTTCGATACATTTCGAATTCAACCAGGCTCTGTGCAATAGAGGTGGTCGGTGCAAACCGTAAACAGTTTCAATACCCAGTTATCAATGCAATACCCAATACCGGGTACTCGGAGTTTCGATAACTGGGTATTATGAGAAACTAGGTATTGGCGAAAACGCGAACCGTCTCAACGTCATCGTAACGAGCGGGAACCAATACCTGCGCGTGCCGAGTACCGACGGGTGACGGACAATACCGATCGTCGCTTCGCAGCCGACGTTATGCGCCCGAGTTTATCTGTAATATTCCGAACGTAATCGTACTCTCCAATGCCGAGAGGCGACTAGAGCGCCAAAAGTAAAACTAAAAATGCCAATTATTATAATACTTATTACTGAAACATTAAATGCGTTTTTTAAAAAAAGTCTAGGTTTTGAATTTGAATTTCATTCAAAAGTACAAGATTATATCACACTTTATTCACTGAATCAGTGTACTTTCCAACAAATTTAATCAGTAATCTTTTTAATTCATAAGCATTTTTATACTTAAAAAAAGGCGACTCCAACCATTAACTAGTAGGTAGTAAGCAAAGATTATTTAGAGCAAATAAATTATTAATATAAAAAGTTTAAACGGAATCATCAAAAAGACATCAACAAAAAATTTACCAATACCAATCGGTATTTGTACCTTCTTGTGCAACACAGTTATTTTTGTAAAGCGTTTTTTTAATAACAACTGAAACCAAATACCTCTGCAGAAACTCAAAAACTACGTTATTAAAGAAACGGCCAATACCTAGTTATCAAAATAAACAGTTTCAGAACACGGTATTGCCCTGCAATACCAATACCCGTTTCGGTACTGCAATATACCATACCGACCCACCGCTACTGTGCAATCTACTCTTCCGTATGATATCCCCAATAATGTCAGCGTTAAACCAAACAGGATATCTATTACATTTTGTGGTTAGTCTTTTCTTTTTAGGAACCGACAAGTCAAATAAATCATAAATAATTTTATAAAAAGCATCGGAGGCAGCGGAAACGTCGTCGCATTCCAAGACCGGTGACCAGGAGGTTTCTTCGATCACCGAGCAAAACAGTGCTAAGTCTATTTTGTTAAAATTCCAATCTCGTGACGCATCAACATTGCTCGGTTGCAGACGGATAGAGTTGCTATTACGCACTTGTAAACTCAACGTTATCTCGAGTCCCGGGTGATAAAGCTGATCAATGGGTACGAACCCGACACCCTCAGATACGCATACCCGCCGCGACCCACTGCGCTCCCGCGCCAACACTACGTCAAGAATACTTCCATGAGAATTAACAATGTCATTGTGATCAATTAAATTACAGTATGTCAAAAAATTACAATAATAATTTTTTACGTTATTAGAGGCACTATTTAAGTTTAGGTCTCCAACAATAAATACATTATCGTTCATATTATCCAAATTAGATTCGATTTTGCACATAACATTCATGTAAACGGCATCTGTTGCCTTTGGCTTAATATAAACTACGCATACCATGCACGATACACCGCAGTAGGTGACAGAGGCCCATAAGTCCTCCCCGAGTTCAGACTCGAGGTCCTGACGTCGGCGCATAGCAATGCCCGGCCTCGCAGCGAGCAGAACGCCTCCGCCCCTGGAGGTCCGGTCGCGTCGGAGCAACGTCCAGCCATTTGGTGCAATTTCTGCATCTTCCACCGAGCCATCAAGAAATGTTTCCGTTGCAGCGACGAGTAAGTGGTCGGAGACCAACATGCTGGCATACCAAAGGGGCAACTTCGTCTTTAAACCTCTAACATTTTGATAGAAGACGTTAGTTCGGGAGAGCTTTACGGTGCGCGGCTTACTGTGTGCCGACTCCACTCCGAAATGTTTGATCCACCCCGGCGCCAGTGGGTGTCCGTCTTTTGTAATTAATCCACCTCTTGACCCGAGCGTTTTCCGGCCAGATATTTACAGAAAAGCACTTGTCGTAACAGTCTTCCGGTACTCCGATTTTAAATGAATTGTAATTATTTGTAGTCTTCAGTTGCTCGACAGTGACAACCCTCTGCGGACAGAGTCCCGACATATATGTTTTGACTTCTTCTACTCCAGACATCATATTCCACAGGTGAAAGTGTTTACGCATCTCAGCCGCTTTTAGTGACGTCACCATCGGCCCGGCGACGCAGCGCAGCGATAGGGGTTGGCGCGGTCTCTTGTGGCGAAACTCCGTCCATGTTTTATCAGCAGTAGTACATTGAGACTCCGCTAGAGCACTTTCTCCCATTGATACCTGCTTGGTAGATGTAACGTGGTGACGTTTTGGTATTGCACCTGTTTCCACTATAGACTGTTTGGTAGTTGTAGGATTCGGCATATCAGCTGCAGTCGCTGGTATCGTGCGACTCGGTGAGTAAATAATTAAATCATTTCCTCGCTTACAGCGCGATTGTAGCGATGCGCGGTTCGGCAGTCGAGGTTGAGCGGCCACAGCGGACGCACTGTCTCTAGCGAGCGCCGCAGGTGACTGAGGATGGAGTTCAGCCACGTCAGGTCTCACAGAACAACTGCATTCACATTTCTTTAGCTTTTCAAATAGCTTTTCCGTAAGGTCGGCTTTAATATTGCTTTATCTTCATCTCATAGTTTTCGGTAACCGAAATAGACCGGCAGAGTTTTAACTCATATTCTCTCACAATATCAGCTAAGTGTTTTAGTTGTGTTTCATAGGCAAACAATAGAGAATTAGACTTTGCTAGCTGTTCACTCATTTTATTTCTTTCGTTACGCAGCTGACAAATTTCGAAGGCTAAATCTTGAGCTATGTCTCCTATAGGTTCCTCGCCAGCGTGAGTACGCGATACTTTCGTCCTAACCGTTACATTAGGATCTCGGTGTCTTTTCGTGGCCCCAACCGGGGTCAAGCTGTTATCGCCACCCTTTTTAGTGGTACAACGGCACTCCGGACAGATCCACGTCTCAATCTGGAGATGGGCTGCATTTTTTTCTCCGATACACAAAGCATGATAAATTTTATTACAATCGCGCACTGTGCAGCGCAAGTACCCTTCCTCTTCTTCTGCGGATATTATTTTGCAGCATGCTGAGCAATTCATATTTGCTTTAAGTAGATAACCGTCCAAAATGTAACAGCGAAGAGTGCAAACGTAAACAGCAGTGTTTTGCGCAAATGTAAACAAAAAAAAAATACGCACAGCTGATAGCGGGCGGCGGCAGGCAGCGGCGCGTGCGGCCGGTATTGTTGTCGGCGGCCGGCGCGGCGGGGTAAACCCAGAGCCGAAGCGCGCCGAACCGTGCCGAGCGGGCGCTCGCACAGCGCAAGGGTCGCAGGTCACAGGAGCCGTGGGGCCGTTACCGAATAATTTTAAATGTTTTTGCTTGTAACTTCGCGAACACTTGCTTGTTTTATCTGGGATAAACGTCACTGCAACCGCTTATTTGTCAGCAACAAAACGGTGTAACTTTTATTGCTAAGGATTCACTTTTTGCACATGTAAAATTTAAATAATTGCGGAGCGAGCAAACGTGATGTCTCCTTTATGAGCGCTACGATGATGAGAATATAAAAAGAATTATATAAAAAGAAAAATATAAAAAGAATTTAACAAGAATAGAAATATTCTATGCCTTTCACCGAGTTTACTGTTTTTGATAGTTAAACTAGGTACTCGTTTCTAAGACGTCTACAAACATGTTCGATGTTCCACAAAACACTCTCATAGCGTGATAGCGCAGTTTTTTTACAAAACTGTAATTCATCATCAGCCTGGAGACGTCCACTGCTGAACGAAGGCCTCCCCCTTAGACCGCCACACTGTACGACAACCTGCCATTTGCACACATCCACCGGTTGCCCGCGACTTTTACAATGTCTACAGTTCACATAATGGGAGGAATAAACTGTCCTTATTAAGAATATACTTCGACATAATAAGCTCTGTAAATACTGACATAGTTATAATATAACTGCATAGTAGTTAACAAGGAAGGCACTGAATCTCGCGACACAGGAGTCCCCTAGTGTGAGATTCAGGGCTACCCCACGGAGTGTGTGCCTATGATTTTTAAATTATTTAAAAATAAGTTATATTTTTAGAAATGTTAGTACTTACATACTTCATAAGCCTTGTAACCTCAGTCTCAAATAAACATTATTATTATTATAACAACTTATTGTATATATATATATATATATATATATATATATTTTATTATATATAATTTATTGTAGTGGCAGGACTCTATTGCAGAGTCTGCCTGGGGAAGTACCACGCCTTTGCCAGTTATTCAACCGCCAATCAGTTATAGTGTGCAAGCATATTAAATGCTTGCACACTATAACTGATTGGCGAATTCGATTTTTAAGGGCAATGTTACCCGAGAAATTACTGGGCATAAAGAGATTTCACATCTAGTATATCAGGGTGATGAGCGCAGTGCAGTTCAGCGCAGGATTCGCATTCGGTAGACTCACAAATTCTGGCACTGCTGCGTTATGGGCACGCATGACGCTTACCACCACGTGACCGTCTCGCTCGTCTCGACACTAAATTATATAAAAAATGTAAAAGTACACGCACTGCGATATAAGTCTCGGTTGTTTTTCAATTATTTTGTTATTGCACTGGAAATTGTTTTTGTATTTAATTATATTCTTTTTATTTTTTTAAATGTATAATGATTGTGAGATTGTAATGTAATTGGCCTGACCGTTTTAAATCTCAATAAATACAATTTAATTTTAATTTAAGTCTCACAACTCTATAATTTACGCCACAAAACAAGACAGAGGTATCCAAGTTCTAGCTTTGTCAGGTTTCTGCGCAGAGGAAAGACAATTCGTCCTCGGCTAGCGCTAGGGAACCGGCATTCGTATAATTCCTTGTTGTGCTACACTAAGGCCGGGGCTCGGGGCGGGGTAGAGGTGACAGCACGGCGTAACCTTGCTGAAAATTCCGTTTGAGCGTATTGGCCCTTTTTCTAGAAAGCTGCATCAATAAAATAGAGTAGTATAAGAAGCGATGCGTGTTGTCACGTCAGCTGCGCAACACAGTATGAAATAATAAATGGACACAGTTTAGCATATTCACGGAGCGCTTGGAGTGCATCCAAATGGCGTGGCGTGGCGTGGATCGCGTTTTTCGCATTCACGATCTCTCCAAAGACGCCGTACCGATACATCCAAATGGCGTGGCATGCTGATTTTAATCCATTTGGAAATCCAAATTAGGACGCCGTTTTAAAAATGGATGCCGTTTTCGACATTCACGGACAGATTTTGGAATGCAGCCACGCCGTTTGGAAGGTTGGACGTATCGTCCGTGGGGGGTTTTAGGCTGTGCAAGGCGCCTCCACCTTGACTCTTCTACCACGTCACCACCTCGACTCCGCTTCAATTTTGGCAATGTTTATGCACCTAAACATATATTTATTGTTTGATTACAGACAGAACTGATCCTCCACCGCCGCGCCACAGAGGTAGACCCTATGTCTATGACTATGGTAACAAACATTATTGAACCATTGTTTTTATATTGATAAAAGTTGTTTGGAAGTGCTTGGTTTTATTTTCCTTGTTTATACATGAATACTAATATTACTCTACAGTATCATCTCAAAACATTGTCTCGGAAAATGCGCAAAAATGGGAATTGCTGGTATTATTTTGTGCTGATGTCACAGAATAAATTATTTTCTTTCTTTTCTTTCTTTCTTTTAAATATCGAATTTTCATCCTCGTGATATTCGTAGTGAAAATTAAAAACACGCGCGAGACAAAACACACACACACACACAGACACAACAAAGAGAGATAGAGGCATACATAGCTCCAATGTTTATTTAAGTTTTAATTGCCATTTTTATTTTGACCTTTTTTATTTAATTTTACTCGAAAATATTGTTATTGCATGCTGTCTTCACCTATAATTATTGTGACATTTGGCTTTATACTATTCGTTTTAAAACGTTTTAAAAATGTATTGATGTACACAGTGTTGGTGAACTTATATAAATAAATAAATATTAGACCACTGTGCTTTTGCTTTTGTTTTATTAAGTTCGCTCTGTCTCTTGAAACTTTCCCGATTTGAATAAATGATAACATAAATATTGTTTCTCATCACACTTGCTCGGAAAGTGAATCTTATTGCATTGGTTTTAAGCCAAGATATCACACACGCGTGGTTTTTACTTTACATTACTTACAGCACAGTATAACCCGGTTAAGTAAAGTTTGCACCTCACCGCAAGTTATATGTATTATGTACTAGAGGTCCCCCACGACTTCGTCTGCGTACGGAATAAATTTGTCCCGCTCCCAAAATGCACCAATTTAAATCATCCCGTGCATTTTTTTTACCGCAAGTGTGATGAAAAACGTCGTATGAAACGCGTGTGTAACGCGTAGGTAATTACACTCTCGGCTCACTTATTGCATAATTCTGCCTTGAGTATAATGACCGACATAGCACAGTGTATCATAATACTATTGTTAAATCGCGACATTATATTTATTTAGGTACCTCGATGTTTCAGCCATGTTGCAACGGCCATGGTCACGAGCTGACTGTAAAAAAGGTCACTCTGCAAAAATGTGGATGATGATAGTCTGAGCCCAAAAACAATGGCCACTGAATTTGCTAGCCTGACAATGACATTATAATGATGCGTGGATACGACTATCCACAACACTCAAACAGCCGTAAACAAACTGTCCCGCCAATCCCTAGCTCCCAGAACCCTGCGATCCCGGTATCCCGCTAATTGAATTAGCGACCGGGACCGGCTGCTATTACAATATTGTGACGTCATCAGGATTTATCTCGTTACCTTTGGGTTTAGGGGTAGTTTGCAGGGATTGTAGCATGGTTTGTGTACAAATTATTCCTGCTTTCGCTTTCGGGTGTGGTTTCCTTACGCTCGCTATTTACTGTTAAGTCATTAATATCTCATGATGCGCAGAGTGCTAAAAAAGTTAGTTTGTATAGGCTGAGTGGCCTACCCTAGTGTCATAGTTAATGTGCCGTCCGAAGGCCTCTGACATGGCTTAACGGCTGTTGTTATAGAAATAGAACAAACAACCGGGACCAAAAATTTAACGTGTCATCCGATCCACGGTAGCGCTCAGAAATAAATTCCACTCACGGTCACCCATTCGAAGACTGACCGGACCGTTCTTTGCTTAACATCGGTGATCGTTTAGAATCACCTAGATAAGTTACGCCACGAGCGCTAAAAGACCGCCTATTAAAACACCTTATGTGTAAAGGGGTTTCGCTATTCGACTTATTTTATTGTGTTTTTTTACGCTATTACTCCGCCAATGTTGAATTGATTTTGATGATTATTTTTTGTTTGGTAGGTCATACTTCAGAAGGTGGTCCCTAATATTATTTTTTGAAATGGGTTCAGTAGTTTGGTTTTTATATCAAAATATCTCGAAAAAAAATGTCATCCAGGTAATAAAGATGGAAGTCGGTAATTTTTTTTTTAAAGTTGTTAATAGATCTTCTTTTTGCCCTTCTCTGGCTGCGATTTTTCATTTTCATATTCAGTGATTGAATATCTTCAAAAATAGTGAAATGTGCGAGCGAGATAGCGACGCGTGGTGCAGATCACCACGCGTCGCTATCCCGTACAATCTCGCCTTAAGATTACAATGACCCTCTTTTAGCTTAGTACCACAAAAAAAGTAAAAAAGTAAGTTCGTATATAATTATGTTTAAAACCGGGACTTAATCGCGCACAAATAAATTTATTTTTATTTACCTCGACGTTTCGACCATGTTCCAATGGCCGTGGTCACGAGCTGACTGAAGAATGCGGGTCATCTAAGTTCGTATAGGCTGAGTGGCCAGCCCTAGTGTCAGAGTTAATGTGCCGCCCGAAGGCCTCTGACATGGCTTAGTACCACAGAAAACAATAGTAGTTACTGCGTACAACAAAAGCTTATTTTTTTTAATAAGTACAGTCAAGTGACGAGACTAGCGAAACATTCGCCTGGTGGTAACCATCACGCCTGCCCATAGCAGTGCAGTGCCAGAATTGTGAATTTGCAAACACAATCTTGCGCTGTACTGTACTTACTGCGCTCGTCACCCTGAGATTACATCACATCAACAGCCGGAAGACGTCCACTGTTGGACCAAGGCCTCTCCATTAATAGGGAGGGGTAGGTGTTTATAATCCCTACGCTTGGCAGGCGGCTTGGGGATCGCAGAATGCTCACCACCTTTAACTAAGAGGACGCTGCTGCCCGTCCTCCGGCGGTTCTGGATGCAGTTTTAGGACATACCCAGGTCCACACCCTGAGATATTCGATGTTAAATCTCTTCATACCCAGTAATTTCCTTGGTAACATTGCCCTTCAAACCGAAACAGTAATGCTTGCACACTACTGCTTGGAGGTTGAATAACTGGCAAAGGTGTGGTACTTCCCCAGGCGGACTCTGCAGTAGGGTCCTACCACCACAAAAAAGTACAGGCTTATAACCCTGTACAGACTGTTAAAATCATAAGCCTTCAAATCTTTTTGCGTGGTTGGGTAAAACAATTAAAAAGATGTACTTTCTATACACGGATGCGTCCGGCGCCGGTCACGTCCCGGATCCGATTTCATTACCGTCTCTAACGAACTGAACGCGCGCCGCTGCGATTGGTTCTACAATCCAACTGGAAATCCTAACAGAGACCAAACTGCGGGATTATTAATCAGATGGGAAAAAAAAGGATTAAAGGTTTTTTTTTTTTTTTTTTTTTTTTTAAGGATTTTCCGTGAATAATGTTTTTGAATTATTTATAGTGGATGTCCCAGAAGTCGACGTCCCAGAAGTCGACGTCAAGCCGGAAGCGGGTGATAGGCCAAGTCATAATAGTAATCAGAAAAATAATAATGAAATTGAGTTACATATTTTTTAAATAATTGTCATTAAAAAAAAACGATAAAAATGGGAAATAGAACCATTATTCAGGATTTACATAATAAAAACGTCTCCGGGCTGTTGACGATGATGATGATGATGACATAATAAAAAAAATTAAGATTTGTAGTAAAGGGAGTGTGTGTACTGGTTTAAGGTTGGTTAGGTTGAAAAACATCACAGGTTTTTTAAATGTCTGTAATAATTTAAAAAATGCCTAGATTACTTTTATGACTTGGTTTTGGCTATCACCCGCTTCTGGCGACGTCGACTTCTGGGACAACCTGTTTACGGGGCAAACAAACATTTATGCGAAGACACCATTGCAGAACTATGCCAAAAGCTTTACGCCAAACCATTTTAGGAAAACAAATCAGTGCAGCTACGTTTAAAACCGATTTAAAAAAGCTCATTATATTTATGTTGATTAAAAAAAAAATTAGATAAAACTGTTTTTATCATAAAGCTGAACACGAAATCGAACTAAAAAACTACTTTTTTGTTTTATAGTCGGAGTATCCGATTTAATTAAACGTGAGTATTCCCGTATAAATAAAACAAAAATGTGTCAAAACCACGTCAGTTTTCATAATAAAAAACTACTATTGTTCTGGAAAAAAAATCATCATCATCAGCCCGAAAACGTCCACAGCTGAACGAAGGCCTCCCCTTAGACCACCACGCAGTACTACAAAAGGCCAACCAAAAATGAAAAAATATACAATGTGTAACAAAAAGATTCAACAATACGGAAGGGCATGTATGTGCTCATCATTATTAACAAGTTTTACTATGGGCCAACACTGAAATAGCGGAAAAAAACAACTGATCCATACATTTTGTTGAAGGTTAATGAACTTGTTGTATGGAACAGCTGATTATATTTTCGCAATTTTAGGTTTGGCCCCATAGTAAAAGTTGTTTATAATGATAAGTACATGCCCTTTCGTATTGTTGAACCTTTTTGTTACACACTGTATATTTACCCTCGTCGAAATCTGTAGAACGGTCGGAGGGTTCTAACGTGAAAGAAGAACAGACAACCTAACAAACTTTCGAATGTATAATATTAGCAAGTATTTCTAGTGGCTACATAGAATAATACAATTTTTACTTTAAAAAAAAAAAAAAAAATATATTGGAGGGACATTTATTACACACAGCGCCATCTAGCCCCATACTAAGCAAAGCTTGTTTTATGGAAACCAGATAGCTGATAGAATACTTATATACAATTTTTTTTCGTAAATACATACTTATAATACATACTACACCCAGACACAGAACAAACATTGATGTACGTCACATACATTTTTGTCCTGGGTGGGGATCGAACCCACGCCCTACAGCTCTGAAGGCAGACATGCTACCAACTGAGCTATTAGGCTGTCATTTTTTACTTTTTAGTATTTTTAATGTATCGTTTTATGGAACGAATACTTTTCCGTACTATTTCCGTATAATGAACAGTTCTTTAGTTCGTTTGCACAAGTTAACTATTTCTTATTAGACAGAGACAATAGCAAAGAGTTCTTTTAAAACTGAGAAGTAGAAAACATGGAATGTTTGAGCTTAATTGAATTTTTTGTTTCGTTTCGTTTGCTTTGTGTTTTGTTAGAGGAAACTAAAGCGACATTCTTGAAACTGTTGGACTATGTTTTTTCTACACTACGGGAAAATGCCATGGCATGCTACATTGCGCTTCTAAGTTATATTTCTATGCTAAGGTATTATGCACTAGGCTACGTTGTGCTACATTTACGATAATTATTTCTACGTTACGGTATTAGGCAATACGCTACGACGTGCTACATTACGATACTAAGTATGTTTTTACGCTACGGTATTATGCACTACGCTACGGCGTGCTACATTGCGCTTCTAAGTTATGTTTTTTTATGCTACGGTATTATGCGCTAGGCTACGTTGTGCTACATTTACGATAATTATTTCTACGTTACGGTATTAGGCAATACGCTACGACGTGCTACATTACGATACTAAGTATGTTTTTACGCTACGGTATTATGCACTACGCTACGGCGTGCTACATTGCGCTTCTAAGTTATGTTTTTTTATGCTACGGTATTATGCGCTAGGCTACGTTGTGCTACATTTACGATAATTATTTCTACGTTACGGTATTAGGCAATACGCTACGACGTGCTACATTACGATACTAAGTATGTTTTTACGCTACGGTATTATGCACTACGCTACGGCGTGCTACATTGCGCTTCTAAGTTATGTTTTTTTATGCTACGGTATTATGCGCTAGGCTACGTTGTGCTACATTTACGATAATTATTTCTACGTTACGGTATTAGGCAATACGCTACGACGTGCTACATTGCGCTTCTAAGTTATGTTTCTATGCTACGGTATTATGCGCTACGTTTCGTTGTGCTACATTTACGATTCTAAATTATTTCTACGCTACGGTATTATGCGCTATGCTACGGCGTGCTACATTGCGCTAGACAGTATTTTTTCGCTTCGTAAAATGCGCTACGCTACGTGCTATTATAATGGCACTACACAGACTTACAATGTGCTATAAGTACTATTATTTCTTATGTAGTGTACCTATAGCGTGCCAGTCGGACTAGTCTTGAGCAATTAGTTAAAAAGCTCCAACCGTTAATTATAAGCACTTGTCTACATTTTAATTACACAAACGAATAGCGGGCCAGGCCGTTTCAACGTTTATATCGTCTTTTCATTAAATTATTCATTCGTTTAATTGGGAAAGCGCTTACTTTAATACTAGAGCAGACAAGTTGAATCGATATCAAATAGATTGGAAATATAGATTATGGGTTTAAAAATATTATCAACCTAAAGATAGAACTCACAAAACGTTAAGGGTATTGAGCAGTGCAGGATTTTTACTTATGTTTTTCTCCTTTCATGCACTGTCTTTTTATGGTGCGTTATTTTTTGGCAGTTACAGTTTGGTTAGGTAATTATTTTTTTCAAAAATGTGGATTGGTTGGTTCAAAATTGTGGATGGAGCTGTATTGAGCGGTGTAGAATCGTAACTCTTGGTGTTTCCTTGCATTCGTTGTTTTTTTTTACGGTGGAACCCATTTTTAGCAACATCAGTTAGGTTAGGTTTGAACAATGAAAGAAAAATTTGGTTAGCTTAATAAATATTATTTTTCAAAAATGTGGATTCTTGTGGATAGAACGTAGGTGTTGAGCGGTGCAGGATGTTTACTAATTGTTTTCCTTGCATGCTCCGAATTTTTTAAAGTGGCATCCATTTTTGTCAATAACTGATGTCAGGCTAGGTTTAACTTATGTAAAAAGGCTAGGTTACCTTTTTTTTTCAAAAATGTGGTTTATTGTGGATAGACCTTGTATTGAGCGGTGCAGTTGTTGTACTGGGTCGGTTTATTCCACTTTGTTCACCTAGGTGATTTCACCCAATTATAGTCACCCAAATATAAATTATAGTGTCTGCAATTCACCTCGGAATCATTGCACCTAGGTGATATTCGTTATTATTTTTGTTTACTATGTGGAGTGTATCGAGCGGTGCAAGATCGTAGACAAGATTTTGTTTGTAGAATAAGTGTTTGTTTACTTATACGTGTACACAATACAATTAACAAAGGAAATGCATAATACATTTATAAGATATGACAAGGTACAAAGTATTAAAAAAAATATGTTTGGATTTTATATAAAAAATATTACTTTCTTAACATTCGGTTAGCAGCAAATTGCAATAGCATGTTTTAGCTAGAACACAGTTACTTCAAGCAGCCTGAAGACGTCCTTAAGAAGAGGCCTTGCAAGGACAAAATTGTTAAAATAAAATGAAGTATTCGTTTACTTTGATTTTATGCCGTTCTATCGATAAAAATAGTTCAAGGGAAAAAATCCCATACTCGTATTCATAATCAAACGGACCAAAACTGACAGATTCAAATGTCACTTTTTAAAATAATGTTGCCTGCTAAAAAACCGTAGTGATGGATATTGTTAAGTTCATATCGTTCAAAACAAATAATGAACAATTATTAAGTGCCGTTAAACATTTAAAGTGCTGCCAGTGGAAGTGCAGGTAGAAATGGGAAAACATAATGTGTTAAAAAAAAGTTCTGTAAATTGCTGCACGGAAATGTAACATTATTTTCATGATTATAACCTTGAATAGATTGAAATCATACATAAGTAAGGAACTAAACCTTTGACAAAGACTAATATAAATATATCGAAGTAGTTCATTGGTGTGAAATTATTAAGTTTGTTACCATAACTTCATAAGTTAATAAAAAGATCAAGTTTCTTAACATAATGTTAATAAACTTAATATTTGTATCCCAGCACTATTTAAATTTTGCCAAAAAGTAGCAACACTTGAAATGTCAGTTTAGTCCGTTTAATTAAGAATCCGAGTATAGTGCTTCTGTCTACAAACACTTTAGAAAACAATAAAAAATAACAAAATACACGAAACTCACTGGGAACTTAATTACAGGACATAAAATAAAACAGACAACCGAAGGAACATCACAATTATATTGAAACAAAACAAAGGCCGTGAAAAGTAAAAAAAAGTGAAATAAACAAAGAGGCGGGAAAGTCTCACATTTACAATTCAAGGAGGTTCAAACTTCCCTAATTGATTGTTTCGGGGGTCCCCTAAGCCTGCTTTCAGACAAAAAATATATGAAAAGAAAAAAGACTGGGTCAAGTGTGAGACGGATTCAAATGTAAGGGGTTTTCAATAAATACGCGGGAAGGGATTTAATTTTTGTTCACTTCCTAATAACCGTATACATACAACAGGAGCAAGTAAAAAAAAAGCCTCAGATCAGCCTCGGCTTCGCCTCGGGAGACAATATACATGAGATCTGAGACATTCTTTACTTTTACTCTCTAGGTGAGTAATCTACTATTGCTACACAAACCACGAATTATTCAATGATGTACTATGTTTCACTCAGTAGAATCAGTGGTAAAAAAAGGCTTGAGAACCGTAGGTTTGGTTTTAAGCGGGATATATTGAATCACAACACTGGCTCTGATAGTAAATAAACTCTTCCATACTTCCGTGTGTGAGATCCATCCTAAACATTTCTAGCACCGGGAATCACAGAGCTTAATATTTTTTTTTTATTAATAACTAACGGGTCATTGTGCCCGTGAGAGACTCTAAGATACGCTTTTTTGAGCTTGCGATCCTCCCGCATTCTCACTGATCTTGGGCTCTCCTACCTCTTTGTGGCTCGACGACAAGCTCCTCAATCTCCATGTGTTTCTCACAACCTCCCCATTCTCCCCAAAATTTTCCCCATAATTTTCCTCTCCACCACCAAGAGTTTATTTTCTTTCACGAGAGTTAGCGTCCTAGCTTCATTTCCGTACATCAAGATTGGTCTAATCATAATCTTGGTTAAAAACCAGAGAATTACTGGGTATGATGAGATTTAACATCTAATAACTCAGGGTGACGAGCGCAGTACAGTGAGGCGCAGGATTCTAATTGCAAGCTCACAATTTTATTCTGGCACTGCTACTGTTAGAGGCAGGCGTGACACTTACCACCAGCAGGGCTAACATGCGCACCGCGAGAAAATTTTGTCTTGTCTTTATGTCGTGCGAAAACGAGACAAACTTATACAGATTCGTAGCCTTGTCCTGTTTTGTAGAATCGAGAAAATTTTCTCGCGGTGTGCATGTTAGCCCTGCTGGTGACGGTCTCACTCGAAAGCAACAAAAAAAAGTTTTTTGTCATTATTTAGTTATTCTTTTTTATACTTACTGTTGCGTTTGTGTTCATGCTCTCTTCATTCTCTCCGCAGTCGATCCACCTTAGTGCGATGAAGTTTCTCGCGTTCCGCGGCGTCTGGCTTCGAGTGGCAGACATTCACTGCTTGGAGAAAGATCATCTTCAGTTGCAAGCTCGATCGCAGTCCATTTTGGACGTGTAACCTAACTTGCTTCCTCGATTGTTATCAGTAAATAATCTGAATTTGAGTACAGTGTAGTGTAGTTTGCTTTTTACTGTATAAATTAAGAACAGGTTGCGCGGGGATCGATCCGCCGTCACCAATCACGGAACTCTAAAAACGAACTTTTTCAATCAAGCCGTTCCATGTCTTAAGAGCACGAACAAAATCGGTATTAACTTAATTTGGAGGCCGATGCCGTTCCAAACTTATTAAGCCGTCTATTTTTGTAATTTACTTACTTCTCTTTAGGATTCATCAACAAAATGTATTTAAATTGGAGACAATTTCAAGACAAAGAAGTACAAGAAATCTTTACAACACATTTTGTCGAAAAATGCATTTACGAAGCTTGTATACATCGTTCGAAAGTTGAACATTACGCACCATACAACTAGGCGTGCGGTAAAATAGGTACTCTTAGATAGGCGTGCGTAGAACCTATTTTACCGCACGCTTATACTTATTATTATACGGTATTTTTTAATTTCTATATTTTATGCGATTTTACTCCGCCACGTGTGAATTGATTTTGATGTTTTTTTTTTTGGTATACCTATCATATTTCAGAGATGATTCCATATAAATATTATCGAAATCGGTTCAGTAGTTTGTTTGGTTTTTATATCAAGATAACTGGAAAAAATATGTCATCCAGGTAATAAAAATTGAAGTCAGTTGTTGTTTTTTTTAAGTATAATGTTCATAATCTTACTATTAAAAAAAAATAGTTTTGTTCTACGGCGAAATACCGAGAGTTCGTTTCAGCACATACAGTCACAACCATTTTAGTAGTTAATTGCTGAACATGGTCATACCCTCGGAGGGCGACTGGGCCATTTCCACCACGCTGGCCCAGTTACTGGTTGGTGGTCACACCATAAAATTTATTTTCAGGGCACACAGGTTTGCACGCTGTACCAAACAAGTAAAGGTAACATTGTTTAATCAAATAATAAATAATAAAAAAAAACAAAATAGTTTATTGTTTCATAAACATAATATGAACAAAGAATTTGAACAACCCTGCCTGCAGCTTTAGCGTGAGCTGTGTTGCAGCAGACAGTGTCTTCCCAGAATATGAGATAACAATAAAAATGTAACTAATACAGCTTAAGATAGATAAAAATGGTATAGTTAAGTGAGTGTGTGTGGGGGGTGTTGTTGTGAGTGTAAGTGTGTGTGTGGTGATGAGTTTCGTGTGTGTGTGTGTGGTGCTTGAGTGTCGTGAGTAGGTGTGGGGTGCATGTATGTGTGTATATGTGGTTGTGAGCGGGGAGAGAGAGAGATAGCTAATCCACCTTTGTTAATAGAGTTTCACAAAGGACTGAACATTCAGTATAATGCGTTGAGGATATTGCTGGGGCTGCCACGTTTTTGTAGCGCGTCCGTCATGTTTGCTGAGGCGCAAGCCGATGATTACCAAGCTATAATAAGAAAAAGGGTTCGCCTTTACCAAGCTATAATAAGAAAAAGGTTCGCCTCGCTGTTAAGCCGTGTGCGTGGCAGCCCGAACGGTATCCTGAGCGTGTTATCCGAGCGGTGGGACTCGCCGATGTTAAGGAGGAGCAGCTGCACGCCAGCGGTCCCTCATATACAACGTTATTTTTAGTATAGTGCAAACCTAAAAATAGTTTGTTCCGAATCACTAGGAGAATCGAATGGTATAGTTTTTACACCACGACACATTTTGTCCTAAAAATGTTTAAAGAACAGTGCAATTTGGACACAATTATTAGCGACGCAAATCAATAGATCGCCGCTGCGGCGGCAACCCTTTGATGCGGCGGCGGCGCATCCCCGCCGTGCGTAAACAAACAGCTTGCGTTACGGTGACCATGAGTTTGTGGGAACAACAAGCCAACTTAGCAATAGCGTAACTTTGCGAGCTTTAAATACTTTGACTTAGTTTTTTATATTGTTTTAGTGTTTTGATTTATTATCTTTTAGCTGTAGAGAAAAAGTAGCACACGGCGGAAGTTGCATCTACGTACGGTCGGGAATGATGGCGGTCAGCAGACAGGACTATTGCGACCTAACGCAGGAACAAATTTTTGACGTGTGCGCCGTGCACTTACTTGACGACAATATCCTAGTTGTAGGAGTGTACCACTCCAACTTGACGAGTCACGGTGACTACCTTCAACTTTTCGAGACCCTTCTCTGTAAAGTAACAGACGAGGGCTTGGACTGCGTCATAATGGGTGATATTAATATCGATCTGCTAGACAGCTCTAGCGCACAAAAGCAGTTGGTAGATGTGCTTGAAAGTTTTAATTTTACGCAATTAGTAAACCACCCAACGCGCGTGGATGCGGGTGGTCGTAAGTCTCTTCTAGACCACGCGTACACAAACATGGCTGCGAAACGCGTGACTACCATCGTGGGCGTCGACACGCACCCGCTCAGTGACCATGGCGCCCAGCGCCTCACTCTAGCAAGAAGCGTTACTTCTGCACCTGCGCCCGCGCACTATCTAGGCCGCAGCTTCTCTGCGGCCAACGAGTATAACTTTATTGTTGCCCTGGATTCCATTGACTGGGACAATATCATTGAAAAATCGAGTAATTGTTGTCACGCGTTGGCCGAGAGTATAGTCAATATTTTATCTAATAAATTAAAAATCTGTTTTCCGCAAAAAAAACAGTTTACTCATAATAAACACTGGGTTGACGCGGAAATTCACAATTTTAAGCACTTACTGCATGAGGCTATACAATTAAAGAAAACATTTCCCACCGATGACTTACTGCGTATTAAGTGCGATGAACTTAAAATTAAATATCACGCCTTATTGAAAGAAAAACGTGTCAGTCATTACTCTAGTATAGTCAGGGATAATCCACGACGCATGTGGACTGTAATAAATTCAGAGCTGGGTCGTGGCACTCGCGAGAGAGTCGATTTCACTGACCTGGTGCGGGACGCGGATGGTCAAGCGTTTGGCACGAAGAAGGATCTGGTGGACGCACTTAACTCGGGGTTCGTGACGGCGGCAAGTAGGTGCGGAGCGCCCGCGGCTAACAGCGCAAGCGCCTTAGCTGCACTTGGGGACGAAGCATCCGCTAGCGACGTGTCACTAAGGCTAGAACCGTTCTCTCCCGTTGAAGTGGTTACTATAGCGACCAAACGTATTGCTCCTAAAAAGAGTACCGATCTCTATGGTCTGTCCGCGAGCATATTAAAAACCGGTATAGAACCAGTAGCACCCGTTATTAGTCACTTGTTTAACTCATGCCTGCGGGAAGGCATATACCCAACAGCACTCAAGAAAGTTAAAATATGCCCCTTGTACAAAGGGAAGGGCAAAAAATCAGAGGTCAAGTCCTATAGGCCCATATCTCTCGTCCCTGCCGTAAGTAAAGTGTTTGAGGTCGGACTCAACAGGAGACTTCTTAACTTTATCGTAGATCGTGGCGTTTTGTCGGAACGGCAATACGCGTATCGGGCCGGCCGTGGGACCACAGACTTGGTGCGTGAGGTGGTGTGGCGAGTGTTGAGCGCACGCGAGGCGGGATTACAGGTTGCCGTTCTTTGTTGCGACCTATCGAGCGCGTTCGATACTGCCGATCACGATCTCGTTGCTAATAAGCTGCAGTTTTACGGGATCCGCGGTCCGGCTCTGTGTGTGATGTCGTCCTTCATGTCTAAGCGAACGCAGGTCGTAGTGGGTGACAGAGGCCACGTCGTATCGTCCGAGATGGAGAACGGGATGGGCGTCCCACAGGGCTCCTGCTTGTCTAACACCTCATTCAGTCTCCTCCTCAACGACCTACCCGGTGCCATCACTGGCGCCGAGATTTACATGTACGCCGATGACGTCGCTGCGGTGATTACCGCGCCGACGCATAGTCAGCTGGAGTCGAAACTGAACACGGTAGCAAACGAGCTCGACAGCTGGTTCCGTTCTAACGGATTAGCTCTTAATAAGGACAAGACCTGCTTCCTTGCATTCAACCTCAATGGTCACTCAACAAAGACTTATTCGGTAGCAGTCGGCAATACCGCGCTCCAACAGGTACATAGTACGAAACTTCTGGGTTTCCACATCGACGGTGCGTTGACGTGGGAGACGCACATAGACGAGCTTTGCGGGAAGCTGAGCCGCTCGTGCTTCGCGCTCCGGCGGCTTGCGAGCACCGCCACCCGCAGCGTGGTGCGCTCCTGCTACTTCGCGACCGTCCACAGTAACATCACGTACGGGTTGGAGCTGTGGGGCCGCGCTGCCGATCGGAACAGAGTCTTTGTAATGCAGAAACGAGCCATACGTGCTATATGCGGGGTTCAGAACGACGTCTCATGCGTAGAGCTATTTAGGGAACTTCAGATACTGCCCTTGCCGTGTGAGTTTATTTACCAGATAGCCCTATTCACCCATGTAAACTTAGAAACGTTCCAACGTAGGGGCGTTCACAGCACTTTAGATTTACGAAGTAATAAAAAGAAAGACCAACTGATCACCCCGTCGCACCGTCTCGTCAAGTCGGAGAGGTCAGTGTATATTCTGGGGCCCGCGATCTACAACCGCATACCACCTTCCATTCGGGATGCTCCTTCCACCGGGTGCTTCAAATCTAAGCTCAGAGCGTGGTTACAAGAGAATTTGTTTTATGACATTGAAGCTTATTTTAAAATAAGAGATTATTGACGTATTTTTATAATTATTATTTCATTTTATTACCTAAGTAATTATTATTTTTGACTTACTTAATGAAATTTGACGTGTAACTTTGGTGTTATCAATAAATTATTTGTATTTGTATTTGTATTTGTATATTCTTTTTCTTTGAAATTATAAACTATTTGGGGTGTTTCGGCTTTTCTCTATACTAATAATAACGTTGTATATAAGTAGGTACCTATTCTATTTTCTAATTTTAATTAAACTTCTGTTTAATTTTTGATTTAACTTTAATATAATTTTGATTTTATTTTGTGATTATTATTTTATTTTGTATTTTATATGGATGTTTTATATCCGAAATTAATGAATTATTATTTATCTATACATATAATAAAACTGTAACGAGGCGATTACTGTACATTGAAGATATATTTAAAAATATTTTTTTTAGGAGTGTATGAGAGCAACAGAACCCAAAAATACAGTGTTTAAAATTTTTGTCTGTCTGTCTGTCTGTCTGTCCGGGATAAACTCAGAAACCACGGCACGAATTTGAATGCAGTTTCTTGAAATATGATCTATGAAGTCCGGCGCTTCACATAGGCTATGTTTTATCAAAATCGGCCCAGGAATATAGAAGTTATGACGCAATTTATGAAAAAATATAGAAGTCCACTAGAGTTTGCGAGTCAGGAAGATGAATGAATTGACATGCGATTTTCTAAAAATGTTCTGTGTTGTCATAAGCTACTTAACACCACACAGCACAGTAGGTAGGCCTCCTACTAGGTGGACCGACGACATTGTTAAAGTCGTGGACAACCGGTGGATGCAAATGGCAGATTGTCGTACAGAGTGGCGGTCTAAGGGGGAGGCCTTCGTTCACCAGTGGACATCTACGAGCTGATGATGATGGTAGTTGCGGGCAACCGATGGATGCAAATGGCAGGGTGTCGTACAGAGTGGCGGTGTAACGGGGAGGCCTTCGTTCACCAGTGGATGACGGGCTGATGATGATGGTAGCCGCGGGCAACCGGTTGATGCAAATGGCAGGTTGTAATACAGAGTGGCGGTGTAAGGGGGAGGCCTTCGTTCACCAGTGAATGTCTACGGACTGATGATGATGATGATGGTAGTCGCGGGCAAAAGATGAATGCAAATGGCAGGTTGTCTTACAGAGTTGCGGTCTAAGGGGGAGGCCTTCGTTCACCAGTGGATGTCTACGGGCTGATGATGATGGATGATGATGGTAGTCGCGGGCAAAAGATGAATGCAAATGGCAGGTTGTCTTACAGAGTTGCGGTCTAAGGGGGAGGCCTTCGTTCACCAGGGGATGTCTACGGGCTGATGATGATGATGATGGTAGTCGCAGGCCAGCCGGTGGATGCAAATGGCAGGTTGTAATACAAAGTGGCGGTCTAAGGGGGAGGCCTTCGTTCACCAGTGGATGTCTACGGGCTGATGATGATGGATGATGATGGTAGTCGCGGGCAACCGGTGGATGCAAATGGCAGGTTGTTATACAGAGTGGCAGTCTAAGGGGGAGGCCTTCGTTTACCAGTGGATGTCTACGGGCTGATGGTGATGATGATGGTAGTCGCGGGCAACCGGTGGATGCAAATGGCAGGTTGTAATACAGAGTGGCGGTCTAAGGGGGAGGCCTTTGTGTTCACCAGTGGATTTCTACGGGCTATGATGATGACGATCATATTACCTATTGCATCACAAGGCAGAAGAAGTGATGAAATAAATGCCTGCCTAAACAGTAAAAAAGTCGTTGCCCGTTATTACCAAATTAGATGCATTCTCACGGTTAATATGAGGAAGAAGGCAGAGTCAGGATGCGCAAAAGTTTTCCGAATTGCTGGGAAAAATGTAATTGTAGAAACTCATTTTATTTTTTGAGGAATTGAAATCTTATTTTGGTTTGGTGTCCATTGCTGGACTTACCTATAGGTCTATACTCGAAAGGCGAATAAGCCACTACGCAGGCCCAGTTGCGGGTTCACACAATGTACATTATCATTAACGCCAAAAAGATCATTTAGTACGGGCTGGGGCTTTGAACTCGTGACCTCACGATTTGAAGTTCAGCGGTCCCGAATTGGCTACTTGGCTTATTAGGCTCTGCGGTCACATTGATGAATTGCAAATCGTGATACCCCTTGGTTGCGTGCGCGGGCCATTTGTCGCCACGGAACCAACACGAATATCCCATCTACCCGACCTAGAATACTGATTATCTAGACAATACAACATAAGACTGCATTCCTTCATAATGAAAGTATCTATCTTTAGAAAGGTGCAAGTGTAAGATGGTGCGAGATACAACATTGTTATTATGCACGAAGATATCGTTACAAAATGATCAGCCGAATTTAAACCCTCTTAAACGTTACTTTGTTATTTAAAGTAAAATAAGGTCAAGCGCATAAAACTATTTGGTCCACGCGAGCGAAGCCGCAGGTACAGCTAGTTATTAATATAATTACACAGGTTTTCTCACGATGTTTTCTTTCACTACTACTAGCTTGTCTAGTATCGTTACGTTGTCCTTACACAAACTCCAAGGAAACCATTGGTACGGGCTCCGGGATTTAAACCTTTACAATTCCGAATCCGAAACGAGGATATTCACCAAAGAACCAAGGTCACCGACATAGCTCGCAGGGTTTGCAAGTTGTAATGGCAATGGGCAGGCCACATAGCTTGAAGAACTGACAACCGATGGGGAAGAAAGGTTCTTGAGTGGTGACCGCGAACCAGAAGACGCAGTGTAGTAGGAAGGCCTCCCACTAGGTGGACCGACGACATTGTGAAAGTTGCGGGCAATCGCTGGATGCAAATAGCATGTTGTCGTACAGTGTGGCGGTCTAAGGGCAAGCCTTCGTTCAGCTGTAGACGACTCCGGGCAGATGATGAATTCCGTATAAAAAATGTTTACTATCCAGTATTTTAATTTTCACAATCAAAAGTTCAAAAACAAAAAGGACATCGTAAAAAAGTTTTCTATCCATTATTACCTTGGGGTTGACAATTATTTCTTACTAGAGGTCCCCCGCAACTTCGTCCGCGTGCGGAAGAAATACGGACCACTCCCAAAATTCTCCACTTTAAATCATTCCGAGCAAACTCTACCAACTCCTTTTTACTTATTTCTATGGAAGCTGGCTTAAACGACCCACCGCCATTTTGATTTTTATCAAAGTTTTCGCTCACGATGAAAGTAGTATTATAATGGGATACTTAAACAAACCAAAGATGACCAGGATACTTAAACAAACCAAAGATGACCATAAAAGTGTCACGATCCCGAACGTATTTGAAGGTAAAAATCGCTACCACTTAAAATATCGTAAATCAATAAAAAATGCAGTAATTACGTGTGTTAATTAAGCATTCCACTGTTTTTAAATTATCGTTCCAGGTTTGATTTTATTATTTATTAGAAGACAGTATAAATATGTGCACGCCAAAGAGCCGCTGTAATTAATTAAAGTAATTTTTTGGGGCTAAGAAATTAAAGTAACTGTTTCAAAATGTTTTAAAATACAATCAATATTTATTTATGTTCTTTAATACATTACGCTCACTTACATCATATTTCTATAGATTATTACCTTTAAAATACTGATAAACTTTCTTTATACTTTTAGCAGTAAGCAGTTAAACATTGGCTTGCATGCAAATCAGTGGTATTGACGAGAGATTTTCTAAAGCGTTAAGTGCCTCGCTAGGTGGAGTCTGAGACTGAGTAGTATCAAGCTCGATATTATGATCGTTACTGCCGAAATCGGGACTGTCGATGTCAATGAGCTCAGCAACAAGCGCAGGGCGAAGCGCTCGCCACCGTGTGTTCAACCAGTCTGCAAGGCGCGCCGCTGTCGGTCGAGCTTCGGGCTCACGGCGCCAGCACGCACGCACCAGTGCCCTCGTCTCCGCACTGGCATCCCATGGCAACTTCGGCCGCCCACCGTCGAGCACGTGGCGTAGCACGATCGGAGGCGGTTGATCGCCGTACGGCCGCCGGCCTAGCGTCACCAGCTCAAACACCAGGACGCCGAACGACCACACGTCAGACGTGGCGGAAGAAACGCCCTTTGCAAGAGTCTCTGGTGCCATCCACAGCACGGGGAAAAGCCCACGGCGGCACGCATATTCGCCATCGATAGTACCAGTCGTACGTGCAAGCCCAAAGTCTGCTAGTTTCAGGCACCGTCGCTCATCGACGAGGCAGTTAGAAGCGCGCAGGTCCCTATGCACTATCCCACGTTGAGCGAGATATGCTAGCGCTTCAGCAGCTTCTTGTGCAAGCTTCGTCAGAGATTTAGCTGAAACATATCCCTTTTCATCCATATTAATCCATTGGGAGACGTCATCTGCATTATTTGACCCTTCAGCAAGACATCGTCGCGCTCGCAGGTAAAGTAGCAAATCACCGAAGAACGCGTGCTCCATTAAAAGCAACGGTGGACCGTCGACCACGCAGACCCCCACAAAACGTATAACATGCTCGTGATTGAGAGTTGCTAGCGTGCAGGCTTCTTTCAAAAATTCGCTTTCCTCGGCGGATGATGCTTCTTCACGCAACGTCTTAGCAGCGACGATAACGTTGCGATGATTGCGGCCTGGTTCTCTCCAAATACCGAGATGGACTCGCCCGAAGCGCCCTGTGCCCAGTTCTTGAATCAGCTCCAGTGACGACCGCTCTACTAGATGTTCGGCGAGTGTCGCAAAAACACGATCTCGCCGCGCGAGCAGCCGCTTTGCAAACTCAGTTTTGATACGTTGATCATGGGCAGTCAAAGCTCTGTTAGACCATCGTATCATCACAATAATAAACGTAATTCCTATTAACACAGATAAAATGATAGAGAGAATCCACACAGCATCTTGACAGTTCGGCTTGAAAGGGTCTCCTGTGGTTAAAAGACACGTTGTCGAACCGTCGAATAGAGGGTCTACGACAGGGCACGCCTCTTCAGGCTCGCGCCAGGCGCCGCCACGCCACGTCGCAAGAACACGCGGCCGTGGTTCAGTACCCCACTGCTCCACAAAAACTAAGGGCGCTTTTACGCCAACTTCATCATACGTCAAGTTCTGATTTATTGTCGGAATATGTTCTTTTTCTACATCGCTCCAAAAAGATCTAGAAGACAAATTAAACGCATAATAAAATTATTGTCACGATCATAATATTATATAATAACTACTAGGTCGCCCGCAATGAACTACCCAAATATCAATTTTCATCACTAACTTCAAATACAAAGAACTTTCCATACAAAATCCCCCATACAGAGCCTTTTATATAATAGACTAGAGGTCGCCCGCGACTTCGTCCGCGTATGGAAGAAATTCGGCCTGCTCCCTAACTCCCCCCCCCCCCTCAACTCTCCGAACTCTACCAACTCTACCGACTCTACCGACTCTATCGACTCTACCGACTCGACCGACTCTACAAACTCCCCCCCTCCAACTTCCCCCGTTTGAATGAACTACCCAAATATCAATTTTCATCACTATAACTTCAAAAACAAAGAATTTTCTATACAACATTCCACCCCCCCTTAAATCGTTCCTGTAATTTCTTTTTTTGAAAATATTATTTTTTATTTTAAATGAACTATCCAAATCCAAATTGTCGTGACTAAAAGTACAAAAACAAAGGACTTTCATACAAATTCCCCCCCCCCCCCCCCCTTCCCCCCTACCCCTTGGGGGTTGAATTTTGGAAAATCCTTTCTTAGTACACCCCTACGCATCGAGACGAATACACCCTCCAAATTTCAAGTCTGTACGACCAGCGGTTTGGGCTGTCAGTCAGTCAGTCGGTCGGTCGGTCGATCGGTCGGTCGGTCGGTCGGTCGGTCGGTCGGTCGGTCGGTCGGTCGGTCGGTCGGTCGGTCTGTCGGTCTGTCGGTCGGTCGGTCGGTGGGTCGGTCGGTCGGTCGGTCGGACGGTCGGTCGGTCGGTCAGTCGGTCGGTCGGTCGGTCGGTCGGTCGGTCGGTCGGTCGGTCGGTCATTGTTATTTAAAAGAGAAAGACACAAAAAATACTCTTTAGATTTTTTTTTCGTCGATAGAGGATTTTTTTAAAAAGATAATTTATGTTCATGAAAATAAATACGAACCAAATGCTGCTAAAATTGGGGAAATCAATATTGAATGCTATCAATTTCAAGCAGTTGTTAATTTCTATAACTGAGTGAAATACATACTTTAATTTTCCATTCTGTTTTTTGTCAGTCCATAGTTGGTTGCTGTCTCTTATCACTCCTTCTTCTAGAGTAGTGATGGCATCTAACAGAGGGGAAGCATATAATGGCCAAGCGCGTCCGCTCCATTTATTTTCAAGTTTCATGCGTATTGCCTCTGTAATCGCTATATGCTTTTTATTGGTCTTGTTATCTTCCATCATCACATTTTTCTCGCGCTCGGTATTCACCTCTCTTTCACCACGCCACCAAAAAGATACAGAATAAGGTTTTATTTGTGACGTCGCTTTGTCGGCTGCATCATATTCGCGCACTATCCAGCTAAATCCTTTGTCTCTCGTGATATTAAGCTTTTGTGCTGCGGCCAGCACTGCGGCAGCTGTACCAGCTCCAGTATTTACTAGAAACACCCGTGCGTTTGCCTCAAGTAGCTTTTGAAGCGTATAAGTTATATTGGATTCCATTGTTACGATTACTTCTCTGACCGTTAGTCGCGCGGTAGGGTCTTGTAATGAAGTTGACAGAGCCTTGGAGAGCCGCGTTGGCTCTGAAATAATGGCTATACGTTGCCAGCCACAGTCAGCTAGCAGACGCCGCAGCGCTAGCTCTAAGTGCTTTAACCTGCCGGTAGCCGAGCGCACCGCTGGTTCAAGCTTGGTGCTTCCACTGTTTACGTCGTACGTTATTAGAGGAAGCTCAAACTTTGTAGCCAGTGCAGCCGCTGCCGCTACAATATCATCGCTTGCAATCACACCGGTTATTTGATAGATGTCGTTTTTGCTATACCAACTTATAAGCTTACGGAACAGCCAGTCAGTGTCGGTGCAGTTAATGAAAAATACCTGAATGAACACTGTCCTTAAGTCATCATTCATATTGTTATATATATCTCTTACTATCATTGCCATGTGAAAATACTCTGTAAAATCGAAATGACTAACTTGAGAATTGCAGATAATTACAGCCGCAGTTAATGGACCAAATTCATGTTCCATTCTTTTATGAAATTCCGTAACTGTTACATCAAGTATGAAGTCACAAGCTGACTCTTCGAAAGTATCATATCCAGTGTCTAGTATCCTATTGAGTTCACTCAAGGCTGTCACATATTTATTGAATTTATTTGGTAAGAAACCTTTAGTGATTCTCAAAGAGACAATGTTTTCTAGATAGTTTACATTGTAATATAACAACCTCCATCCATTTACAATCTCTGGTACTTGTACGGGCTGAACGTTTATTGAGTTCGTCGATTGATAGCTATCAAAAAAAAGAAAGGAGCTGTTGGAGTTGAGGATAAGGAAATTTAAATAGGGGCGATCCACGTATGAATTTTCAAAAGTTGTGGATGGATTGGCCGACAATAACCATGTAATATGAAACTCTCCATTGAACATCCCAGCCTCAGTTAGTACGTAAACAATTGTGCTTTCACTTTTTCTGTAAATAAAATAAACATAATATTATAATATATTTAAAAAAAAACTACAATATTCCACGTTTTGCCTTGAAAATATCGTAGTTGGGTTAAAAAACAAATATTGTTGATTGCCTTGTAGCTCAAATGGTACTATGCCTGCCTTGAGGGCTGTAGATGTAGCTGTAGCTGGGCGTGGGTTCGATTCCCATCCAGGACAAACATTTGTGTGACGATTTAAAACTACTGTTGTGTTTGTAATATAACTATGAATTAACAAAAAAGTAATATAATAAGGTATTGTATCAGCAATCTGGTTATCATAGTTTCCAAGCTTTGCTCAGTTTGGGGCTAGATAGCGCTGTATAAAATCTTCACCAACATTATTTTTTTATTTAGGTATGTTTATTGTGGCAAAAAAACTTATAACTTCAGGATCAGCAGGGCTAACATGCGCACCGCGAGAAAATATTCTCGATTCTTAAAAACAGGACAAGGCTACGAATCTGTATAAGTTTGTCTCGTTTTCGCACGACATAAAGACACGACAAAATTTTCTCGCGGTGCGCATGTTAGCCATGCAGGAGCAGAGTATTGGTCCATTTACAACATCTGTGAAGAGTAATGTACTATTAGAAAATTTTGTCGTGTCTTTATGTCGTGCGAAAACGAGACAAACTTATACAGATTCGTAGCCTTGTCCTGTTTTTAAGAATCGAGAATATTTTCCATTTAAGCAGCGCTACCTTGGACGTAAACCTACTATCAAAAGGTTCTGGTCAAATTCTACCGCGTAATTCGGAGCCGGGTTGGCAAGTTCACAAAGGCCGTTAGATGTTGTTTTGGATATTACGCAAATATCTTGCAATGATTTCCTACAACGAAAAGCCTTAATATGTTTTTTTAAATTAAATTAATTCCGAAAAGAACCTGTTGGTAGACAACACAGATCATATTTATAGCCTGTTGAAGGCTCGTTAACATAATTTCTCATACAAACACGACTCACCGCTGCGGGCAGGGGGCGAGGTAACGTTCTATGTTTGCTATTGGCAAATCACTGGGACGACGCAATCTGAGTTATGAAATTCAATGAAATTCTGACGTACTCGCAGTGGCTAGCAGTGGTTTTTAAACTACTAATATTCGTATGAGGGGAAGTAGGATGATCAGACAACAGGGACGTAGACAAAGTCACAAAAACAATCCGTGCAACTGAATTTTCTCAACTCAATTTTCTCAATTATAATTTTTTTTTTTTTTTTTTCATCTGGATAGGACTACCTAATACATTTCTACGAGTGATCAAAGTGTTTTAGAGTACTTACTGCGGCGCCAAAAAGTCACATTCACGAAGTAAGTCTATGTCTTTGTAGAAGTTCCAAGTGATGGCACTCCTGCAAGCAGAGGAGTTAGCTGCACGTGGCGACAGTCGGACTTGTAGGTGCGTACCTACAGCCACCTCTACCAACCTGAACAAACATCCATAATTTAATTCCTAAGCTTTTGAGAGACTCTAGGGGCTGAATAGGTTCAGCTGCCGACACTGCGCGACCGCGAACCTTATTGCGTGGCGATAAAATTCACAGTCGCGCAGCGTCGGCAGCTGAGCGTATTCAGTCCCGGAATAAGCGGTCATGGTACGGCCCCAGATTATCAGAGATTTTAGTAATTTCTTCGTATATCCAGCTGCACACATAAGCTGAGCCATATACATTTTAATTCTAAAGATGTTGCTATTGGAGTCCAGGCTGACGAGCCTTATAAACCGAACTTCTAACTAAGTACCGTCTACGTAAAAAAAATGTTGTCCGCTGCTGAAACGCCTACTAATACGATCCTCACTAAATTGTGACTATGAATCCTACTATTTATTGACCGTGTGATTGCCTAATGGAAAACCTTATGTAGTGACAGCAGAACCTAAGTTTTATAATAAATACGAGCCAGTGAATCCATAAATAACCGCCTAATCAAATAATTACCTAGCATGTTTTAAGAACCAAAGTCTCCGACATAGCTCGCAGGGTTTGCAAGTTGAAGTGTTAATAGGCAGGCCACATCGCTCGAAGAACTGACAACCGATGGGGAAGAAAGGTCCTTGAGTGGCGACCGCGAACCGGAAGACGTAGCGTAGGAAGGTGGACCGACGACATTGTAAAAGTCGCGGGCAACCGATGGATGCAAATGGCAGGTTGTCGTACAGTATGGCGGTCTAAGGGGAAGGCCTTCGCTCAGCAGTGGACGTCTCCGGGCTGATGATGATAGTTAATGATAAAGGTCTATTTCCTTAGTAGGTCTATTGTTATACAAACGTGTGAATGACTTGTAATATGCTACTTTGCTTTGTCTAATTTAGATTGATAATTTTGGCAGCTCACACCCATGAAGTTTCGTATTATTTTTTCGGATAAATCTAATACAATCAATTCGTACTTCGTTGACGGGTATACCGCCCACTTAGTCAAATGCGACGCATAACGAACAACCACAAACTATCAATACTAAAATCTATACATGTATAGATTATATTGTATATAATAAAACTGTAACGAGGCGAATACTGCACATTGAAGATATATTTAAAAATCAATTTTTTAGGAGTGTGTGAGAGCAACAAAACCCAAAAAACCTGTTTTTAAAATTTTTGTCTGTCTGTCTGTCCGCGATAAACTCAGAAACTACGGCACGAATTTTAATGCCGTTTCTTGAAGAAGACCGGCGCTTCACATAGGCTATGTTTTATCAAAATCGGCTCAGGAATATAGAAATTATGAATAAATTTATGAAAAAATATAATAGTCCACTATAACTTGAACCCTCGAACATACCGTGCTTCTAAGGTCCGAGGATCAGCTTATACTGGGTAATGTTTAATATCTTGAGAGTTTGCGAGTAAGGAAGTTGAATGGATTGACACGCGATTTTCTAAAAATGTTCTGTGTTGTCATAAGCTACTTAACACCACTACACAACACAGAAGGTAGGCCTCCTTCTAGGTGGACCGACGACATTGTAAAAGTTGTGGACAACCGGTGGATGCAAATGGCAGGGTGTCGTACAGAGTGGCGGTCTAAGGGGGAGGCCTTCGTTCACCAGTGGATGTCTACGAGCTGATGATGATGGTAGTCGCGGGCAACCGATGGCTGCAAATGGCAGGTTGTCGTACAGAGTGGCGGTCTAAGGGGGAGGCCTTCGTTCAGAAGTGGACGTCTCCGGGCTGATGATGATGATGATGATGGTAGTCGTGGGCAAAAGATGGATGCAAATGACAGGTTGTCGTACAGAGTGGCAGTCTAAGGGGGAGGCCTTCGTTCTCCAGTGGATGTCTACGGGCTGCTGATGATGATGATGATGATGGTAGTTGCAAGCAACCGGTGGAAATGGATGCAAATGGCAGGCTGTAATACAGAGTGGCGGTCTAAGGGGGAGGCCTTCGATCACCAGGGGATGTCTACGCGCTGATGATGATGATGGTAGTCGCGGGCAACCGGTGGATGCAAATGGCAAGTTGTCGTACAGAGTGGCGGTCTAATGGGGAGGCCTTCATTCACCAGTGGATGTCTACGGGCTGCTGATAATGATGATGATGGTAGTTGCATGCAACGGTGGCTGCAAATGGCAGGTTGTAATACAGAGTGGCGATCTAAGGGGGAGGCCTTCGTTCACCAGTGGATGTATTCGGGCTGCTGATGATGATGATGATGGTGATGGTAGTGACGGGCAACCGGTGGATGCAAATGGCAGGTTGTAATACAGAGTGGCGGTCTAAGGGGGAGGCCTTTGTATTCACCAGTGGATGTCTACGGGCTATGATGATGATGATCATATTACCTATTGCGTCACAAGGCAGAAGAAGTGATGAAATAAATGCCTGCCTAAAAAATCAAAAAGTCGTTGCTCGTTATTACCAAATTAGATGCAATCTCACGGTTGATATGAGGACCCAAAGAAGGCAGAGTCAGGATGCGCAAGAGTTTTCCGAATTGCAGCTTAATATTTAATCGGAGAAAAACGTTTTTTTTAAGGAATGAAAATCTGCTTTTGGTTTTGTGTCCATTGCTGGACTTACCTAGGTCTATACTCAAAAGGCGAATAAGCCACTAAGCAGGCCCTCACGATTTGAAGTTCAGCGGTCCCGAATTGGCTACTTCGCTTATTAGGCTCTGCGGTCACATTGATGAATTGCAAATCGTGATACCTCTTGGTTGCGTGCGCGGGCCATTTGTCGCCACGGAACCAACACGAATATCCCATCTACCCGACCTAGAATACTGATTATCTAGAAAATACAACATAAGACTGTATTCCATCATAATGAAACTATCTATCTTTAGAGAGGCGCAAGTGTAAGATGGTGCGAGATACAACATTGTTATTATGCACGAAGATATCGTTACAAAATGATCAGCCGAATTTAAACCCTCTTAAACGTTACTTTGCTATTTAAAGTAAAATAAGGTCATGCGCATAAAACTATTTGGTACACGCGAGCGAAGCCGCAGGTACAGCTAGTCGAATAATAAAAACGTACCTTTGGGTATATAACTATATATTTATTTGGAAATATTAAAGTTATTTGCAATTATCTATCACCCAATTATTTAAAAAAATACTCTTGCTTACATACCTAATGATTTCATTTTGTAACCCGTCAGCAGTCACGCGTCCGGGCGCAGTGCCGGAAATGTTGCGCTATAATCGGTTTTCGTAAAATGACTAGGTTATGGAAAATGAATAATTTTCCGCCTTTTACATAACGTTTTTTTATGCTCCATTTTACGCATTTTTGGATTAAAAAATACTATTTAACCACATGAAATTCGTAATTAATATATGTATTATTAATTAAAATATTAATATAAATAATTATTATGAAAAAATTATCAGTTGCTTCATACAAAAAGTTCATCGACATATAAAAGGCCCTCGCCTTTACATAGTGATATGAATCAAATTTTATATGTGTACCACCTTGTGTACAAGGGGTTACCGAGTGTTTAGGTAAAGGTAAAACGTGAGAGATTTGTCTTCTCACTCGAATACAGAATAAACCTAGCTAGTTAAGCTTCGTCTTTTAGTTTTTTCTTTTCTATTCCTGTTCTGTTCCTCTGTGACACTTACACCGTATGGTTGCCAATATTGTCAAGATCCACGGAGTCACGGTGATAGAGTTTGACAAGGTCAGGCTTATATTTGTCAACGATCAGCTCGGCCCGTAGCAAAGCAGCTGCTACATGCCCAAACTTATCATCCCAGATCAGAGCTGCTTGTAGATGATTCTCATCCTCAGTGGCTTTACTGTTGGGTTCGTAGTCTTCTTGATTATCACCGGAATCTATTGGACAATAAGATAGGTATAAACACATTACGATTTATATTTTTTACTCCTTCTATTTTTTTATAATCTTGTTTAGGTTTCTAATGTTCTAATTTTGTAAATAGTGCAACTTTTTTAGCATGACTAAAAAACTAGCACATTTTTTTTAACACTAACACTTTTACGAAATTAACAAGCTGGTTCCTGGCCCGGAAAGTTGTGCACTGACCAGATCAACACGTTGCGTATCATTCTCGAACAAGAAGCAGAATTCCAAAGAGAGATATTATCTCTTTGTCGACTTTGAGAAAGCCTTTGATAGGATTCATTGGTCTGCTATATGGTCAAGACTGCAATCGATCGGGTTTGCCTACAATGATAATTAACATGACAAAAGCGGCCTATCATAACTACTCATGCAGAGTACGTCAAGATGGACTGTTGTCTGAAAGGTTTCCAGTACACGCGGGGGTTCGCCAAGGTTGTCTTCTGTCTCCGCTGTTTTTCCTCGTAGTGCTATATGGCGTCATGTCTCGTGTCAATAACACACCGCAGCGCGGCATCGAATGGGGTCATCGCCAAGATTTAGACTTGCCTCCTCAGCCACCGCCGTATCGACATGCAGACTAAGTTAGATGACTTGCAAAGAAAAGCAGCGGTGGGCCTTAAAACCAACGTTAGGAAAATGAAAGATATGAAAAATGGAACTTTTGGAACCCAGCAGTGTTACACGCTTTTTAACAAATCTATTGTGCTTAAATAACGATAACGATCGGCACTCACATGAAACAAAAACATGAAGGGGCAAATTGTAACATGTTACAATGTGCCCCGAAATTTCGTTACCACTACTAATACTTACTACTACTTTGTTCACAGCTTTATAGCTCAGTTGGTAGCATGTCTGCCGTCAGAGCTGTAAGGCGTGGGTTCGATCCCCACCCATGACAAAAAATTATGTGATTTACATCGATGTTTGTTCTGTGTCTGGCTGTAGTATGTATTATTATAAGTATGTATTTACGAAAAAGTATATATATAAGTATTCTATCAGCTATCTGGTTTCCATAATACAAGCTTT
Source organism: Erannis defoliaria (assembly GCA_905404285.2). NCBI lineage: Eukaryota > Metazoa > Arthropoda > Insecta > Lepidoptera > Geometridae > Erannis > Erannis defoliaria. The sequence goes on along the minus strand of FR990076.1, from coordinate 16,772,099 downwards.
GCTTAGTATGGGTCTAGATGGCGCTGTGTGTAATAAATGTCCCCCCAATATTTTCATATTTAATTTAACTAACCCCATAACAAAAAAAAAACATTTTTGTTTATTGAAAAATAAGGTTATGTTATTGTCAAATGAAAGTAGAATTGCATATGAAAGCTTGATACATTGACTACACAAGTTAAAAGATACTCATTTCAGAAAGACATTGCAGTAGCTTAGAATCAAACTTTACGAACTTACTTTTTTATATTACCTGGCAAAAATCGTGCAGTTGCTCACAACCACTCACTTCGCTCTCCCGCGCCTCACAAACAACACTTTAGTCGCAGGCCCTTTCATAAGGAGCAGGGTAAGTGTAAATTCAAAACAAAATATTCGAAACCTCCTGAGTAATTAAGCTGTTACTACTTACCCCTGTTACAACAAGCCCCCCGCTCCCCTACGGTCTTCTAGATAAGACATAATGATACTCAGTATCTTTATAAATACCTTATTTCATTTCATCACCTGCAACACGACTTGGGTTTAGCGCGAGTTTATTGCTCTCCGATTAACGGTGGCCAACTTTATGTTGTAATTTATTGAGTTGACACGATTGCTCTTAACATGGTTGATATTTGTTTTTATATGGAAAGTAAATAATATCAGTAGACAAGCGTAAAAGCGTTATGGTACATAGCAGGATGCATCCGCACGCACGCCTGGCTCAGTCTTCACTCCTTGAAATGTTCACCGGATGTAATTGACAATATTTTAGTCGGTAGTATAAATTAAATTTGAGGATAATTTACGAATTTGTCAGCTTTTTTGACTTTACAGCGGTATATTCCTTGCCTTTTGACCTCCGATGGTATAAGCTCGAAGGGTCAGATAAAAAGACGGAGACGTTAGGTTCAGTAATATAGTAGCACAATTATTATGGCATGACAGAAGTATGGTTTCTACATAATTATTATGGTGGTAAACCCCAAAAAATATACAATATTAATTATAATCTTTTCACATACCTTTAGCAAGAGTTTCACATGGATTACGCCGCTTTGCCGTTACATTTTGTTTTTGTTTTGAATGTTCCTTGGATTTGTAAATAAAAACACATCATTAGGGTTATTACGGGCGATCATACTGTCCTTGTTTATCACGTCCACAAAACTGGACACAATAAATTATAGCATTATCATAGCACAGCATGGCATAGCATCGGCCTTTAAAGTCTTTTACTTTTTTATAGCCCACTGCTCGACATAGGCTTACCCTCGAAAGACAACTGGGTCTTATCCACCACCCAACCCACAAGTGGGCCAGCAATCATACTTATCCTTCAACTCGACGATGCTTCCCTGAGAAGAAGGTCATGACAGACCAACAGACAGTCAGATAAACGGACAACGAAGAGATCCTAATTATGATTTTGAGGTACGGAACCTTAAAAATGGAACAGCTGATTTTTTTAAGCCATTTTAAGTATTTTTTAATGCTATGTTTTGAAGTGACGAGCGTTATGTTTGCTTGGTGGTAAGCATCACACCTGGGGCCTCATTTTTTATCGTACGTAAAGCTGACTTTCGATCTATATTGAACTCAAACAATATCGTTCGAAGATTGACTCCGCTTGCATGCGTAACTCTTGCGTACGATTCAAAAATAAGGCCTCTGTCCAATAACACTGGCTATACCAGAAGCGTGAACTTGCGAACAAAATCCTATGCCGGACTGCACTGCGCACGTCACCTTGAGATATTAGATGTCAAAATCTCTTCATGATCAGTAATTTCTCTGGTAACATTGCCCTTCAAATCAAAACACAATAATACTTGCACAGTACTGCTTGGCGATGGAATAACTGGCAAAGGTGTGGTATTTCTTCAGATGGACTCTGCACTAGAGTCCTACCACTACATTATTACCTACCATAGTGAAATTTGTTCATAGTGATTAGTGGTGGTGTCCTGAGTATATCCTAAAACTGCATCCAGAACTACTGAAAGTCGGGCCGCAGCGTCCTCTCGGTTAACGGTGGTGAGTATTTTGCGAACCCCAAGCCGCTTGCCAAGCATGGGGATTATGGCAATTGTTCCCAAATAAGAGGGTGGCCTTCGTCCAGAGCAGTGGGCGTCTTCCGGCTGAATAAGTTATTAATTAGTACAGTGATTAGTACATTTTACCCCGTATAGAGCTTAAAGCGGTATTGCTCTCTGTCCCGAATCATCACCATAATTTTCAGCCCGTAATTGCCGACTGCTGAGCATAGGCCTCTCTTCTTGTACGCCACTCATCCCGATCCTGTGCCAATCTTATCCAGGTTCGACCCGCGATCTTTACAATATCGTCGACCCAACGAGCTGGTGGACGTCCGACGCTTCTTTTACCGGTGGCCACCAATCCGTCAACGCTTTAGTCCACCTGCCATCACTCCGCCTGGCAACGTGTCCCGCCCAACTCCATTTGAGTTTCGTGATTGTCGAGGCGATGTCACGCACCTTAGTGCGACGTCGGATCTCGACATTTCTCAGTCGGACTTGTAATTTGATGCCGAGCATGGCGCGCTCCATGGCTCTCTATGCTACTTGCATTCTATGTACAGCCTCATCAGTAAGCGTCCATGTATCAGCACCATATGTCATGGTGCGCAGGACACACTGGTTATAAAGGCGAGTCTTCAGACATTGTGGAACGATTTGAGAATATCATCCAGCTTGTTACATGCCGCCCATCCCAGCTGTCCCGAATAAACTTTCATAAATAATTATTGCGTATTACCGTTGTTCGAAGTCCAGTTGGCGTACTGTAAAATAAAATAAAATAAAATAAACTAAAATACTACTACTAGCTCCAGGTTCAGAAACAGGGAAAAATAATTTTGCTGTATTGTAGGTACCTATTATTTTGTCTAGTTTTTTGAGAATTAATTATTAAAAATGGTCAGTGCTTTATTCATTAAGTGTTGAGTTATTCAACGAGTGTAGGCAAGTTATATTATGTGGTGAAACCATAGACATACATGGGAGGGACGTGTTGGACGCCATTTTGAAAAGTCGCCCATTCGTCGGTGTCAGAGAAACTAATTTGACACCGATGGTAATCTGCGGCGCACGTCCGACGTGATTACTTGAGTGCAAAATGCCAAACTGTGTGGTGAAGGGATGTAAAATTTACATTTCAAAGTGCAGTAAAAAAAGGGTGGCGTTTCTTATGACTAGTACGCCAACATTTAAAGTTAAACTAAACTTACTTATACACAAAAACTTTTATTTTTAGGTAATAGGTAAGTTGTTTCTAGTTTCGTACAGTTTGCGCTTCTTCTACCGCGCCTTACTGGCGCTGCACGTAGTGAGCGCGGAATCCGAGATATGGCATTGACCTTTTGTCAAAGATAATTAGTCTTACGAGTTCTTAACTCAGGCGTATCTAGACATAAATAAATCATTGGGTGAAACGTGTATTTATGTAAAGTATCCACCACATTACTAAGGCATGACTTGGACTTGACTGTGAATAATGTTGTGTAACTGACTGTGATTTTATTATTTAGTTTACTTGATACTATGAAAAATTATAAAAATGCATTCACTTGACACTAGCAGAATGCACAAAGAGCGATGCCAAAAAAAAGAAAAAAAAAACTACTAGCTTCCTATGATTAACAGCATCGATTCAATAGGAAATTAGTAAAATATTTTAGTTATTATTAAATAGCAACTTTAACTTACGAAAGGAAGCTATAAATGCATCGACGTGTGTTTGTCAGAGCCTTAGGAGGGCAATTGGGCGCAATTTGGCAGATCGGGACACAGCAATTTGAGTTTCCTGTGCTTAATCACGATATTTGTGAGACTAGTCAAAGAAAAGGTGGCTGCACTTTCATGCAACGGCAGTAACAAAAAGAGCTACTTAGACGTTTGCCTGGTAATAATAATCACGTCTGCCAATAAAAAAGTTGCAGTCCTAGACTTGTGAACTTGCAAACTACTTCGTGCGCAACACTACACTGCTCTCATCACCTGTATTAGGTGTCAAATCTTTTCATGCCCAGTAATTTATCTGGTAACATTGCCCTTCAAACCGAAACTTGGTGATGCTTGCACACTACTGCTTGGCAAATGAATGACTGGCAAAAGTGTGGTACTTCCGTGTAGTGTGTGCGGACTCTCTGATAGAGCTTTAATAAACACTACAAAAATATTTTTATCAGCGCATGAGGGGGATCCGGAGAAGAACATTATCTTATACTATGTATCTCTTGCAAAAGACTCACCTTTTTGGTTCGGCAGATTCAGTGGAGAGCGTCGTGCTGCAGAACGTTAGTAGCAGCATCATTGCTTGCCACAGCATTATGACTGAGCTAAGAACACTATCGTGGAACACAGCCGTCCTACTCACAAGTAACTCGTGCAATGATTGCGTAAAGTATTTAACCATCTATTTTTAACTTCTATATATTCTACTGCTTGGCGACAATACGAGTCTTAGAGGAAAATCATGTCAATTAATCAATGCGGTAAACAAATGCGTTTTTCGTTTTTATGAGTTCCGTTGATTCCTCACTTAGTATTCAATAGCAGAAAATCAAAGTTAGCTAGGTATTAAAATACTTATGATTTTGTACAAATAAATAATCAACGGTGATGGAGCAATTTTTTTCAACTGATTCGATGCAGGCTTGGTTTCCAGAATCTGACCATTCTCACATATTTTTTCTTGGACTGATTCCAGGCTCGTAGTCTTTTTTGCCCAGGGAAAATCCGTAATGGATGCCATCTGGTCCGCCGGGGGAAGTATGTGAGACTCTCCGCCATCCTGACGGCGAGTTGCCAGTCTGGTATGAGGGTTGGCGAAGGGCGGGGAAGATCCTGCTCCGAAACCCGGCTCTCCGGCGGCGCATAGGAGATTTGAGGCGTTCTTCCGATCGCGCTCCACCTTCCACGCGTTCTTTTTTGTTCCACGGTGTTCTTTCTGGAACATAAGCTGTGCACAGAAGGAAACTGCACTAGATGCCCTCAGTTAAAATAAAACTAAGTCAAATCCGAGTTACAGTAAATAATTACGAACGAAGGCGGAATGCATTTCGCGCGTTTTTGATTTTTTCACAAACTTTTATTTTCTCTTGCGCTTTCTTTTATCATACAGCCTGTTACTATCTTCGTTGTTGATATCTTTGGTGATTGGAACTTTTACTAACAATATCCACATTCCAAATTCAAATCACTTTTATCACACACAAGAAGTTAAATGAAATAAACATAGCTACTTACTATTCTTATTAATAAGTTGCGTTTAATTATTTTCTCATAAAGGGTGATAAAAAGTAGAGTGTCCACCTCGGGATCAACACTATTATAACCTCGCGTGGCGTACTTTGAATCCCTCGCTGTGCTCGTGGTTCTACTTAAGAATCCTTCGCTACACTCTGGATTCAAAGAAACACTCGCCTTAAAATAGCTTTTTGATCCCTTGGTAAACAATCTATTATTTATTGATTCTGTTTGGTATTTGTGAAACTAACATCATAATCACACTATAATCATCTCTTTAAGGTTATAATTATAATAGTTATTAATTTCGTCTAAATGTGTACGTAAGTAGATTATAATGATTAATTTAATCATCATCATCATCAGCCCGGAGACGTCCACTGCTGAACGAAGTCCTCCCCTTAGACAACCACACTGTACGAAAACCTGCCATTTGCGTCCACCTGTTGCTCGCGACTTTTACAATGCCGTCGGTGCACCAAATGGGAGCCCTTAACTACGCTGCGTCTTGCGGTTCGCGGTCGATACTCAAGGACTTCCGAGCAGATCGAGGATATTCGCCAAAGAACCAAAGTCACCAACATAGCTCGCAGGGTTTGCAAGTTGAAGTGGCAATGGGCAGGCCACATCGCTCGAAGAACAGACAACCGCTTAATTTAATAGGAAGGAAAAAATATAATATAATTAAATGCATTTTCTAAAAATAAATTTTACCTAATATCCATTATCAAAGTAGTGGAAGGAAATATTATACCATAATGAATTTTATTAATAGTAGGCATCTAAAGATATTGACGACAAGTAATATTTTGTTTGAAAGAAAGAAAAAAATAAAGAAAGAAAAGAAATTTATTTTGTAACATCATTATTATAAGTTGTATAACTTTAATATAATAAAAAATAAAAACCGCCACACTGTACGATAACCTGCCATTTGCGTCCACCGTTTGCCCGCGACTTTTACAATGTCGTCGGTCCACCAAATGGGAGGTCTTTCTACGCTGCGTCTTCCGGTTCGCGGTCGCCACTCAGGAGCCATTTTTCGCCATTGGTTATCAGTTCTTCGAGCAATTTTGCCTGCCCGTTGCCACTTAAACTTGCAAACCCTGCAAGCTGTGTCGGTGACTTTGGTTCTTTTGCGAATATCCTCGTTCCGGATTTTATCGCGCAAAGTAACTCCAAGCATAGCTCTCTCCAGTGCCCGTTGTGTGACTCTGAGTTACTCTAAAAGGCCAGCATTTAAAGACAGCAGTTTAGACCACGTTTCAGTTCCATATGGCATCACTGGCAACACACACTGGTCGTAGACCCTTGTCTTTAGACACTGCGGGATTTTGGACGAGAAGATATTACGCAATTTCCCGAACGCTGCCCATCCGAGTTGGATTCTTTGGGCAACCTCTTTGTCGAAGTTGGCCCTACCTAACTGAACAATCTGTCCAAGGTAGTTAAGTACTTAATAACATTCCTATTATTAACTCATGCCAGGGCCTTAGACCTTGGCAGCGATATCCCTTCTTCGATCAAAGAAACAGGATTTCACACACAAAATCCGTCACCCTCTCTTCCGTCCTCCAATAACATTTACCAACTACCAGGTAAAACAGCTTTATTATACGTGCGCGTGGGACTTTCAACAAGTCATGTAACAATGCCGACTTCGATATGTTCCTCTTCGGCATTCCATCTTTGAGAGAGTAGTTAGGAGACAAATTATTTCGACAATTTGTAAATAAAAAACCTCAGTAGTTTTAAATTTTTTTTCCTTCTTCTCGGTGAGTGCAGGTTAGTGATTTTAATCATTTTTTGATTGTATACGTCTCGCGCTCTTTATATTTGTTCTACATTAGTTTATTTGTACTCAACTTTCCAACTGTTTAAAGCGTCTGCTTTTTAATAATATTTTTGAAAGAGGAAATTCTTAATGAGGTTTTTGTGTTCTATTTAAGATTTTACTATGTTATTAAAGACGGCGAGTTTCGTAAAAAACTATTTAATATAATAAAAGGTATAATAAAAGGCTCTGTCCTGACTGACTGAATGATTGGTGACTGACTCGGTAGAGTCGGTCGAGTCGGTCGAGTCAGTCGAGTCGGTCGAGTCGGTCGAGTTGGTAGAGTTGGTAGAGTCGGTAGAGTCGGTAGAGTTGAGTAGGCTAAACAAATTGCTCGGGATGATTTATTATTATTAATCATTTATTTCAGACCATCAGAATCCATGTTACATATAATTAAATTAAAAGAACAATACCATACAATTAAAATTAAAATAAATAAATTAAAAACTCAATACTTACGAATTACTAATACATGTAGACGGGCTGCATGGGTAATTATAGGGCAGTCACATCTGCCCGCAACTACGCGCAGGATGCTATTGGCGCTGCCCCGGACGCGGCTGAGCATCGAGGCCGCTCGTTTCCGCATGATGGCATGAAAGCCATCCACCCGAGCGTCCGCAAACATGCCAGATGCGCTGCACCTCCAGGGCAGCCCCAACAGCATCCTGAACGTGTTGTTGTATACCACACGCAGTTCATTGATCGCCCTCTGCGTATAGTTGGCCCACAGACTGCACGTGTAAAATGACTGGCAATAGGCCTTGAACAACGATATTTTGACCGCCGCAGTACACCGTCCAAACCTGCGAGCCAACATATTGCCTCGGACGGCCAACGCCCTGCGCTCCCTCTCTATATCCTCAGCATCTGTGAGGTCCTCCGTCACCCAGTGGCCCAGATACTTAAAACGCGACACTCTGGCTAAGGGTACACCGTCCAGTAAAAGTGGAGGCAGTACAGCGTTAACCTTAAAACCCCGCGACTGAAACACCAAGAGCTCGCTCTTCTTTCCGTTGTACCTGAGTCCATGGGCTCCGGCATATTCCTCACAGATCCTGAGGAGTTTCCTAACGGCGCTTATCGAGGGACCCAGCAGCACCATTTCGTCGGCATAACTGATGTTATTTATAAAAGTTCCGTCAATTGAGCACCCGACGCCGGCTCCACCGAGTTCCTCGATAAGTCCGTTGACATAAAAGTTGAAAAGCCGCGGGGAGGTCAACCCCCCCTGCCTCACACCGCACCTCAACCCGTACGCATCGGAAACTTCCCCCGCCCACCTGATTACATTGGTTTGATTGCTATACCAATAATCAAGAACATCAATGATTTCATCTGGGAGATTTGTATCGGTTCTCATCTTATTCCAGAGCACATTATAGGACACCAAATCGAAAGCTTTCGAAAGATCGAGAAAGCACGCGTATACCGGAGTTTTTCGATCGGTGTAGTACCGGACAGTGTGCTTGAGGCAGAGTATTGCTGTTTCCGTAGATAAAGTGGTGAATTTTGGGAGCGGGACGAATTTCATCCGTACGCGGACGAAGTCGCGGGCGATCTCTAGTTATAAAATAAATAAATTAAATGGTAAGTACTTGGAATAGTGACACGGGTATGTCCTAAAACTGCATCCAGAACCACCAAGGGACGCAAAGCAATATTTTTACGGCGAGCATTCTGTGATCTGTGAAACCGCCCACCAAGGGTGGGGATTAGGGCCACCCCCTCGCCTCTATTTAAGGGTAAGCCTTCGTCCAGCACTGGACGTCTTTTGGCTGATGATGATGATGATGATTAAGTACAATAAACTTCTCGTGGCTTATTATTACCTTTCCGGGTAACCCGTATGTTAGGGAAAATGTCATCGCGTAACGTAAATAATATCACAAATTCCCCAGCTTCTCTTAAGTCCCGAGAGACGGTGGCTTAAATCCTCTTTTATGCAGGTTATTAAGGAGATTACCTCCAGGTAAGTTGGTGAACTGTAAAAGATTATTGGGGGTGAAATTTTACCTTCCCCGGGGAGTTTACTTAGCGAATAAGGCCATCAGCGAGGTAAGCTTGGTAATTTTTATCGATAAATTCGAGACTTGAGTTACATCCCTATCAACTTCCGGACGAGTTAACGGGATGATAAAAAGAAAAAGTCTATCGCTCATAATGTTCCATGAGAAAATATTTACCATAATTATTATTCGTAAAACCTAAAACTAGAATAAACCTATATTTATATCGAGTGCTATATCTTTTTTTCAACCGCCTTGAAAAAAGGAGGTTCCCATTTCGACTGTAGGTTTTTTTGTATATATGTTACGCGATTACTCCGCCAATTATTAATTGTTTTGATGATTATTTTTTTGGTTAGTAGGTCACAAAAATAGAAGTTAAAGAATTAAAAGTATTTCTTTACATAATCATCAGTCCACCTTAGTCTACTGGTAGATGGAAGCTCTCTCTCGTTCTCTCTCTCTCTCACACACTATTTATTTATTTAAATGTTACACCAACAAAGCAACTACCAATACAAATTCATCAACTTAGATAACCACACAATTCACATGATAAGTGCCGCTTCAATTATAGGTATAAACCGATAGAGAGAGCTAGATCCTCCAAGGTAATAAACCGCATGCTAGATAGACAACAGCAAACTTATTCATCATCTTCATCATCAGCCCGGAGACGTCCACTGCTGAACGAAGGCCTCCCCCTTAGACCGCCGCACTGTACGACAACCTGCCATTTGCATCCACCGGTTGCCCGCGACTTTTACAATGTCGTAGGTCCACCTAGTGGGAGGCCTTCCTACGCTGCGTCTTCCGGTTCGCGATCGCCACTCAAGAACCTTTCTTCCCCATCGGTTATCAGTTCTTCGAGTGATGTGGCCTGCCCATTGCCATTTCAACTTGCAAACTCTGCGAGCTATGTCGGTGGCTTTGGTTCTTTGGCGAATATCCTCGTTCCGGATTTTATCGCGCAAAGTAACTCCGAGCATAGCTCTCTCCATTGCCCGTTGTGCGACTCTGAGCCTCTCCAAAAGGCCAGCAGTTAAAGACTAACTTATTACAAACAAAACTTATTAGATAAAATAAAATATTAACCTTTTAAAGTTATTCGACAATATAATTATGATGCAATTTAAAATTGGAAGAGAAATATTTACTTAGTTATTAATTAGATACTTATAAACAAAATAATCAGACACATCTAATTATTGTTGTGCAATAAGAATGTAAGGATGTCATGTTTAGTCCTCTAGTTAGTTACATAGTCACTGGACCTGGGTATGTCCTTAAACTGCAACCAGACCCACCGGAGGACGGGCAGCAGCGTCCTCTTGTTTAACGGTGGTGACCATTCTGCGATTCCCAAGCCGCCTGCCAAGCGTGGGGATTATGGCAACACCCCTCTATAAGGAGGCCTTCGTCCAGCAGTGGACGTCTTATGGCTGACGACGACGACATAGTCACTCTTTCAGCCCATATTTGAAAGGGTTGTTACCATTTGTTCTACTATTTTGTTCGACCAATATAACAAAAGGTTTGCATCATTGGTATTTGTCATCTATATTTATAGAAGAGAAGCGCATACCGGACAATCTCAACAACTACCAAAGCTACGACTCTGAAATTTTGCAAGTGGTCTGTTGTTACGACGTAGATGCTCACTAAGAACGGATTTTGCGTTATGGTGGGTTTATTGTACTACGTTAAAAACTTGAAAATCAACCGACTTCAACGCCGCGCAGCAGTTTTTACATTATATTTCACTCACATCTTGGAAGGTTTACATTGAATTTCCACCAAATGCTCATTTAACCAATGCGATATTGGTCATGTAATTTAAATATATGAAAAAAGAAGCGAAAGCCTTATCGAAAAGCAGTGGACATGATTATGATCAATTTTATCATCTATTTACACCCTTTTTTTGAAGTCATTTAAACAATGTTTTTTTTGTCCCCGTGTTAAGCCGCGGCGTGTCAGCTAGTGATATACTAAAATTATTTATTTTCCTGGTATATGATTAATAACAAAAATAATGATTACGCATTTACCTACGCGAGTCGTGAGTAAATTAGCTTGAAAATACGTTTAATTGTATGATTATGTGGTAAGTAAGAATGTTAGTGTAGCTTCCCAGGCTTGGTTTAGCTCTCACTCATATAATCAAAGTTCCCAGGTTAATCCGAAATACCACGCAGTTAATGTTTATCCAGACTTAAGTACTCCATAAATATAAAATACCCTTTTGTTTCCATAAACAATGTTTAAACCACGTTATTCTACAAAATTTAACTTTGTGGAACCAAATTTGGGTGAAGGTTTACTCCATGCCTTTCCCTACTTTGCAGCACTTTTTTATTACAAGCTTTTTTAGTTTCACCTGTCCATGTCTGTCTGTTATCAAATCTTGCAATCTACGCCCAGTGTTTGCGGTTTGAGTTTGAGTAATGATTTTGAAGTAATATAATTTATACAACAGGTTTCACGCGACTCCGTCCGCGTATGGAAAAAATCACCCCGCCCCCAAATACTCGTTTCTTCTATACCGCTGGGCTAATTACAAATTATTTTCCTCCCCGTATTCACCACTTCAAATAATCCCGAGCAAAATTATTCATAACTTTAATACAAATAACTTTCCATACAACACCCTCCAATTTTCAAGTCTGTATGACCAGCGGTTTAGGCTGTGCGTTGTCTGTCAGTCAGTCAGGACAGAGATTCGTATAGTATTAGATGACGATGGATTGAGCTGAAATTTTGCCTGTAATACGATGTAATAATAAGGAGCTCTGTAATAAAACATCGAGTTTGGCGCGGTTGATTCTTCTTGACAAAGAACTTTTTAGTTCGTTTTAACAACTCATAATAATACGCTTTTAAAAATATATATACAACCGACTTCAACGAATACCTCGATGACATCTTCATATTATTTTCTAGTTATTTTGATTTAAGCCTAAACTACTGGACCGATTTTGATAAAATTAATATGGGACCACTTCTGAAGTATTTATTACCTACGAAACATAAAAAATATCATCAAAATCAGTTCATTGTTGGCGGAGACATCGCGTAACATACATACAAAAAAAAACAGTCGAATTGAGAACCTCCTTTTTGAAGTCGGTTGCAAATAAACCTTTTCACCGTAGGCTCCTACCTGCCACTCCACTCATGTTTGGCCAAAGCTTTACCAGACTTATCTGGTAAAGCTTTGGTTCTGGTTTTTTTTCTGGTGTAACACGACTTATCGTGTTATTCCCCATTTTTTGTGTTGCTCGGTATAATCTCATATAAAGTGTACCTGTAAACGTAATTAAGTTTGCTTATTTAGTCGTTGGCGGCTGTGAAAAAATGTAGATATGTAATTTTGTTCTTTCTTTTTATTTTAGCGAAGACTTTTTAAAGCCTGTGCCTAAGTTGTGTTCGCGTTTTCACGAGTAATCAGTTGGATCTGGTAAATAAATAACACAATAGGAGTTATGACTGTTGATAAAGGATAGAAAATTATTAGCTTTAGGACATATATTTTCGAGCTAATAAAGATTTTTTTCTTTGATTTTGAACCATGTAAGTTAGTTGAAGATACCGAATTAAATCTTTATTCATCATCATCAACGCCAGAAGACGTCTATTGCTGAACGATGCCATAATCCCCACGCTAGTCAGGCCGCTTGGGGATCGCAGAATGCTCAACACCGTTAACCAAGTCCTACTCTCCAACCCTCTATTGTTTACACTAAAATGACAAATAATTATTAATTAGTAAGAAGCTTAATAAGTATATAAGTTCGTATAGGCTGAGTGGCCAGCCCTAGTTTCAGAGTTAATATGCCGCCCGAGGGCCTCTGATATGGCTGACGGTTGTTGTTATAGGAACTAGAACAAACAACCGGGACCAACAATTTAACGTGTCATCCGACCCACGGTAGCGCTCAGAAATAGATAAGAGATTTAACATGTAATATCATAGGGTGACGAGCGCAGTGCAGTGCGGCGCAGGATTGTGTTCGCAAGTTCACAATTCTAGCACTGCTACTACTGTTAGTGGCAGGCGTGACGCTTACCACCAGGCGAACACCAAAACCTCTTCACCCCAAAACGGCCAAACGGATAGGAATTAAACATAGAATAGAGATAATCTTATTTCCTGGAACAACATAATGGGCTTCTTATCATCATCTTTACAACTGTTTTTCTACGCGTACCGCCACGCGGTTGAATCACGGGGGGCAACTAGTTAAAAAAAAAAGTTTTCCCGTGGACCCACTGCTAAGACCCACTGGTGGGACTACGGGTTTCTTTTTCCCATGGACCCACGCTAGAGATGAATTTTTAAAACCAACTTTATCGTAGCAAACATTAATAATATGAGACCAAACTTTAAAGCTTAGAATACTTACAAGGTTACAAGGTCCATGTCTATTGTGATAAGTAGTTAAAACTTTGCTTAGAAACCATCGAGAAAATCCTATCATGTCTACGGAACACGTTTTTGTTGGCTGCAGCTCGAACGCTAGAACAAAAGTATTCTGACGGCTTACTTCCTTTGAGGGGGACGGCTACGCCGCGGTGGCACTGTGTTTCAAGTGCTCTCGCGAAAGCTATGCTTATGGTGTCGAAAAGAAACTTACAGCGATCTGATTATTTTAATTCTTAATTTTTCTTTTCTACGATGTAAATAAAAATATGTGTATTTTTTAAAACTAGTGACCCACCTCCGGCAGCAAGACAGGCAAGTCCCAAGCTGCCGGACCCGGCTTGCTGGTAGAATACTACTAAACAATTTAATTATGTCATTACTAGTACTTCTTCTAGCTGATACGCCATGCTGATAGTTTTTTTTTATTCAATGGTGTGACGTGATGTGGGAGACGTTCGATTGAACTCCCCTTGAACCCTGAACCGTGTCCGAGCCCTGAACTCGTTGTCGTTCGTCGCTTGACAGATATGAGAACTAATGTATTATAGCCGTTAGACCAAACAACCATTAGAGATTTTTAAATTAGGTGTTTCGTCCTTAGTTCTAGTGAAATAGACCAAATAAACTTAGTTCTTATTGTTCGGTAAGAAACAAAATAATAATAGGTTTTTGAATATTGGTTGTATTTCCAAGTTTTTTTATAAAACAAAGATCTTTCGTGTGCAGTATATTTGAATGAAGTGTGTTAAGTGAATGTATGATTGAATGAATGAGTTATGTGAATGAGTGAGTGGCTGCACAGAAGGCGCGAGCTTTAAACGTGTGTATGTTTAGTTGACAAAGTATGAAATAGGTATAAGTTGAATCGCGAAGAAGGCGCGAACACTTATGATATGTAACCAACGTAAATACCTGTATCAAAATAGTCACACTCACACGCATACACACACACGCACCCCACCACACACAGCCCACACTCTCACGACACGCAGCCCCCTACACACATGCCCACACTCACACCACACACTCTTAACATCTTAAAATTTTGTTTTGGGTGTTTGAAATGTTATATCTAAGTTTAAATTATATTATGTCTGTAATTTTATAAGTTTTTTTAAAGTTAGTTCTAGTAAAATTACACCAATTAAACTTAGATCTTATGATATGTACTTTGCGTGGCATACTTTTTTTTATATACTACTAAACACATCCATTTTAAAAGTCTGGAGTCTATTTTAAATCCATTGCACATCTGAATCTCATCCCTTATAGACTCGCAGACCGTCGCCTTAGAGGGGAGCGTTGACGCTCAACGATGCAAATTATGAGTTGGACACACAAGCACTAGTGCCTCGTATGACGACTGTGAACTGCTCGCGAACCAGTCACAGATGAACAGTTTCTTTATTGCGCAAAAATGTGTGTTTCCGTACATGCTGACTAACACGACTGCCCAAAAAAAAAGTGTAATGTTTTCAGGGTTCATGTAAGTATCTAAGTATGTACCTATGTATGTATGTAGGTATGTTAAGTTCTTCATTCCACCATAATTTATAATGGGTACGCTTTAAAAAAAAATACAACTGACTTCAAATTCGAATACGTGGATGACACCTTCATATTTTCTAGTAATTTTGATTTTAAAACCAAACTACTGAACCGATTTCGATAAAATGAATATGGGACCACTTCATAAGAAATATCGTTTTATTTTGCTATCGCACGGTTTCATGTAGTGTAAGCGTTAGCTTATTTTTGCAGTCATGTGCACAGACCTACTATAGTAAGGACACTTTTAGAGCAATCAGTATTGAAAAAAAACTTATGAATTAACAAAAAAAAATATAAGCCTAGATTATTAAAAAGGGGTCACATTTTAATAAGTGAAAACAAATTCCAGTAAAATGAATAACCCATAATAACATAATAAATTCCTTCTAAATTTCACGGGAAGTTTGTGTTTTGAGTTATTTAGAGAACTCAATTATTTGAATTGTAATAGATTCCCAGTACCCTTTGATCCCAAGCTGTTTGCTATTTACCAATTTACTAAAATGGGACGAAATAAATATACATAGGCAACATTGAAATAGCAAAGAATGTAGGTAGAACAGTTTTCAATTAAATTATTCGGAATTTGAATTTGCTGAACAGTGGGTAGCGCTGCCCGAGTGGGGTTTTCCCGATAATTATAATCTGGGTGTCTTCAAGTCGCGAGTGAATCGGTTTCTTCTAGGCAAGCGTGTTCCATCGTAGCCTGCATCTTTGTTTAACATCAGACGAGATGGCAGTCAAACGCAAGCCTTTAAATAGTAAACAATTAAAAAATATAAACAATGATCGCGTTTAAGACAATTCTGAGATTAAAACGAGTATGAGATCCTTAGTATTTTTAGGGATCCTTACCATGCGCACCTACTAAAACATAGGACATTTCTACAGTGGACTTAGTAGTTATTGTTAGATTTATTATATATTGGCACATTTCCATGAATCTTTTCTATATTGTCGGAAAATATTAGTAATTCGACTGGCAACACTGTGGTCGCAAAGAGACATCCAAGTAGTGGCTCTATTCATTCTGATTACGGCTTGCAAGGCAAACGGACGGAGTTGTGAGTAATCGGTACAGACGGCAACGAATGTACCGAGCAACAACCTGTGAAAAGAGGCGCGAAAAGGGGGTAAGAGGACAGACGTGGTGGAATGAGCTGATTTACTGTGGAAATATTAGAAGATAGAAATAAAACATTAAGGTAATTGTACAGTTTTGGTTATTATTATGAAACTCCCCGATTAGGTGATTGTAAGTTCATGGTTATGTTAAATACTAGCTGTGAGCCTACATATCAGAAGTGGAAGCAGCAACCAACTTCAAGTAAAAACGTAAGTACACGCCCAATTAGTAAATAATGTTCAGTGTAGACAAAGAGTTTCAGTTTTTGTAATTATTTTGCTTTTTATTGTTTTTTTTTATAAATTCACATTTACTTTGTAACGTTTGGCCAGTTGAAGTCACTCGAAATCGGTGCACGACCTAAAGAGGTTTGTGAGGTCATAATGTATGCCCATCTAATCATTTATTATTAAAGCTTAAATACGATTAATTCGTTTGACATGTTCTCATAATTCTTATTTTCGGGCCCCACCACTACCCAGACCATAATAACAACTGTATTTTTACCCACGAGGTTCTGGGATGATGTTTGCTTGCGGGTTTTCAATCAGTGTTTATAAAAGTTTGGTAACATCGTCTAGAACTTGCCGTTTTCAAAGTCTTACGCGTTTTTCTGCCTACCTTCAGAATATTTTTTTACCAAATTGTATAACGATATAATAACGCATATTTTTCCGTTTGCTACTTAATGCAAACATTTTCATACGATGGAAGAACCGGATCGGAAAAGTAGGGATCGGGCTAGTCGAATGCGTGAGACGCCTGATCCCAGGATTCTACGCACTGCTGCGCCACGGAGCCGCAGTCGAAACCGCGGTCGCAGCCCAAGCCATCCTTTGACGAGAATCGGGACGCAACCGAGTAAGAAAGACGAGTTTCGGCGAGAACAAGGAAGATTAGCACTGGAAGAAAGGTGGAGCCGCTCGCGATCGCAGCATGTCAGCGAGCTACGTGAAGGAAGCCACTACCACCGCGACTCATCTGTCAACACGGACCGGTTGGAGGGTGATCATCGCGAAGGGTGGCGTGCAGAGCATCACCGAGAGCCACGGGTCGACGAGGGACAGTCGAAAAGGTCACGTAGCCCTTAATTTTCTAGAAAATATGTTGTAGATAATTTAAAATGCATGAGAGATGATTTTACGTTCCTTCCTGCCCAAGTTGCTCAACTTACACAAAAGATTGATCATAAAAATATACTGCCATATTTGTATCCATCTCTACAAAAACACAACGCTTCGGTATATGGCTAGGACGATAGACCCACTTCTCATTGTGCTATGCAAAAGCTCTTAAGGTCTGGCTAAAACCTCGACCTCTACGAAGGTCTCGACTCGATTCTAATCACTTGGAAAGAATGGTAGGAGAAATAGATAAATTCACATTCCCTTTCGAGCAGAATTATGGCCAGGCTTTGGAAGATATGTTGAAGAGGAAGAGCATATTTAGTGAACCAATTAAGGTGTATTATTAGGAAACGTTGTATCTTCTCAATCAATCAATCAATACGACATCGAAGGGAAACGCGTGGTAGACTGCATAATTCACGGTCTTAGCGACAGAACTTTGCGATCTGACGCTCTTGCATTACGTTGCTCTGACCCTGATCAGCTTTTGCAGTTAGCATAGATATGCAGTAGAGATTCACATCAAACTACGTTAGATCGCAACTCTTTTAAAGCCAAGAATACTGACAGTTCCTCTAGAAATTAGGAAATCGATCTAATACTACCTCGACGGGCTGCTATAATTTTAAAGAACTAGCTGTAACACGGCTTCTTACAATATCCTTAACCTCTTGTAAAATGCTCGAAGTGTAGCAAAATTGGTAGTGACGTCACTTTGATAAGTCAATCGGTTGCTCACAGTTTAGGATTGACTCACAACAATATCCCAACCGCTATGAAAGGTTTAGGCAATAACGTAGTGCAGTCGTTGGGGGAGATATATTACTTGAATATCTATGCTTAATAGATGAAGTGACAGCTAGCGTTGGGTGCAAGGTCGTGAACGATGCCTTGTTGGATAAACCAACACTCATTGGGCAGTCATATACTGAGCAGCCTCATATAATTGCTTATAAAAATGTCCCCAAGCTGAAATTTCTTGATAACGGCAATTAATTACCACCATCTGATTTATATAGCGATAGCGCTGATACTCTCAAAGTTGGGTTGGATAGTGCTCTAATACTCTATGGTTCAGCTACTGGTAGGGGTATGATTGATCCATCTTTTACTGACTGATTGTTATCGATATTATTTTATATCAACAAAATTATTGAATACCAACTGTTATCTTGGAATATAGCTTTAAATCTGTAGTAGTACTTATTTAAGTGAAGAAAACAGAAGTCATGTTCCGTGTGTAAGTTTCAGGAAATGCAACGGAGGGAAGATATCCCGCCACGGCACCGACTTACACCGCCGGACAGCCGTGTTGTGCGAACAAGGGAACATGTCCAAAGGCCGAGCAGGAGCCGTAGCCGATTGACGAATCGGGGCTACCGCAGTCGCAGTCGCAGCCCTATTCGGCATGCGGAAAACAAGACGACGGGATATCTACGCGAACATCGACCGCATGAGAGCTCGCACGGTCAAAGTCGCAGCCGCCCACCGAGCCGCGGCACGGAGGACCGTGAGGCAAGTCGAATCATGCGTGGTCGCGAGCTTGGCTTAAACGACACCGAGCATACACGCAGCTTGCAGGATCGTGAACGTGAACTCGTGCAACAGCGAGACCGCCTACATGACCTCGAAGAAGCAGTTGAAAGAGAAAGAAGCCGTCTTCGGCACCATGGATCTGACTGTACTGTTACTGGACATTTTTATTGTATTTCTGGACTTATCTTTATTGTATTTTGCTATTTATATGGGTCTCTTTACCTGCAATAAATGAATTTTAATTTAATTTAATTTAACAGTTAACATTTCCGTAGCACAGTGTATATAGTGCTGCTTTTGTGAAGTCACTCAGATGTACAATAAAATATGTCCATGTCAGACGCGATAACGTTAAGAGTGCGTAGTGCGCGCGTCATAGGCGCCTGGCCGAGCAGGTAATATCTGTTATAAAGCATTTGATTTTATCACTTGCATTAATTATATGATTTGCATTGTTGTTCTATGATTTAGACGATATTGATTGTAGTAACAATATGACATACTTACTTTGGTAGTGAATTAAGGCTATGTTTACTTTTGCAAGAAGAAGGGTTTGCAATAATAATCATATTTATTAGGGATGTTTACAAGAAGAAGGGTTTGCAAACTGAGCCGTTTCATTGTCGTGAGAAGCAGGGTTCACTGCAGTGAAGTAGCTCATAACTGATTAAGAAGTACATGCTGTTGTAAGAAGAAGGGTTTGCAACTACATGTATTTTAAGACGAATAGTGATATAAATGAGCCGTTTCATTGTCGTGAGAAGCAGGGTTCACTGCAGTGAAATAGCCACAGAGTAATAGAAGCAGAGACGCGATCAAAGGATTTTTCTATAGAAGGACGCGTGATCGTGCGGAGAGGTGTAGGGCTCGCGGGAGGGGCGCTAGAGTCCGCACATGGAGCTACCATCTAGCGGAATTCAGAATAAGTTTTTGAGAAGTGCTTTATCGAAAAAAGCGGAGAACTCTTATAAACACCAGGTTTCTTACTCTCTCGTCAGATGTCGCTTTCGTAAATTCTAAAGACAAAGGTTTTAACTAGAACCACTAGTTTAAAAGCCGGAATAAACCAAAAACACATTATATAAAAATAATAAATTTAAGCAAGAATAGTTCATGTAATTTAAAAAGTGCTCTGAAATGTATTTTTTTATGGTTAACGTTAAATAAAGTGGCGCCATCTCTAGAACTAGTTAAAAACACCAAGAAGCATTACATATTTTCTAAAACGAACCTAGAAAATACAAATAAAACATAGAGCAGAGTAATATACTGAAATAAAATTACTTACGAATGAAATGAGACGCCATTCATGTCATCAGAATGTTTGCCGCGATAGTTTTTACATGAAGAAACACAGCAACTCATTTTATATTCACTTTTACTAAGTAAAAACACTAAAAGTCGTACGTGTGTTTTGTAAGCCCGAATGACTGTTACGCGAGGCGAACGCTAGCAGACTGACCAAATAAGTGTGACGTCACACAATCCGTCTACAAAATCCACAGGTACGGCCGCAAGTTCCTCATCACAACTCCCTATCCTCCATGGAAATAGCTCATAACTGATTAAGAAGTACATGCTGTTGTAAGAAGAAGGGTTTGCAACTACATGTATTTTAAGACGAATAGTGATATAAATGAGCCGTTTCATTGTCGTGAGAAGCAGGGTTCACTGCAGTGAAATAGCTCGTAACTGATTAAGAAGTACATGCTGTTGTAAGAAGAAGGGTTTGCAACTACATGTATTTTAAGACGAATAGCGATAAATATGATAGACTAATGATTTTTAAATGTATGTATTGTGTATTGCGGTACATATTGTTGTAAGAAGAAGGGTTTACAACTACATGTATTTTAAGACGAATAGCGATAAATGTGATATGATATAAATATGATTTTTAAATGTATGTATTGTGTATTGAGGTACATATTGTTGTAAGAAGAAGGGTTTACAACTACATGTATTTTAAGACGAATAGCGATAAATATGATAGACTTTAATGATTTTTAAATGTATGTATTGTGTATTGAGGTACATATTGTTGTAAGAAGAAGGGTTTACAACTACATGTATTGTATACCATATTTGGAAGGAACACGTAGTCACCTGCGACACAAGACTCTTAGTCTTAGTGCAGGTGCTGCATGACACGTAACACTTCATTAGTCTTTGTTAATGAGTCAGATATTGTTGAATATGTTAAAATGTACTATCACAATTGGAAAATAAAAATTATTATTATTTTAAGACGAATAGCGATAAATATGATAGACTTTAATGATTTTTAGCATTTTTAATGTGATTTTTAATGATTTAAGCAGGTTTTACAACTTCATGTATTTTAATTTGAATAGCGATACGATGATATGATAGACTGGAATGATAAATTAGATTTTACATTGATTTTAGATGTTTATTATGTATTGAGGTAGATACATATTGTTGTAAGAAGAAGGGTTTACATCTTGATGTATTTTGATTGGAATAGCGATAATTAGATAGATGTAGATATATAAATATATAGATAATACTTATGTATGTCTCATGTCCTTATTTATATTCCATCGATAAAAAAGATGGTTCAAGCCAATGTTACGCTTGGTTGTTTTGTGATGAGGAGGCATGATTGATGGGCCATCGTTAATAGAAATAAGTACAATTATTGTAAACACTTATGTTTATATTGTCTTTTATATTTTAATACAATAATTTATTCTTGCAAGTTTTGACCAGAATGAGCCAAGTGTTAGATGATTTGTGCACTAGTGCATGAGGACATGCACGTGATCAGGATGGTCGAGTGTTAGATTTATTATATATTGGCACATTTCCATGAATCTTTTCTATATTGTCGGAAAATATTAGTAATTCGACTGGCAACACTGTGGTCGCAAAGAGACATCCAAGTAGTGGCTCTATTCATTCTGATTACGGCTTGCAAGGCAAACGGACGGAGTTGTGAGTAATCGGTACAGACGGCAACGAATGTACCGAGCAACAACCTGTGAAAAGAGGCGCGAAAAGGGGGTAAGAGGACAGACGTGGTGGAATGAGCTGATTTACTGTGGAAATATTAGAAGATAGAAATAAAACATTAAGGTAATTGTACAGTTTTGGTTATTATTATGAAACTCCCTGATTAGGTGATTGTAAGTTCATGGTTATGTTAAATACTAGCTGTGAGCCTACATAATAGAAAACATAAATATTTTTACTGTCTATATATACTAAGTAATCTAACAGCGCGTCCATTTGTCTCTTTGATAATAGATAATATAAGTTTGTTTAGGCTGAGTGGTCAGCCCCAGTTCCACAGTTAAAGTGCCGCCCGAAGACTTCTGCCTCTAGCTTGGATGATTCAGCTTGTTACTAATCACTGGCTTGTATAGTAAATAATATTAACAGCAGGTTGGTGTGAATAGGGTACAAATGTATGTATACATAACAATAATAACTAATAAAACTTGTCGAAAAGCTAACATTTAGGATTCCATACGTACCTAATCAGATTTTTTAATATCAAATTAAAAGTTTATTATTCAGTAACAATGGTATTAAAACTTACAAAACTATTGTTAGTATACAGATAAAGTAATATAAAACAGAAGTTAAAGCTCCTGGACGTAAAGTCTAACCATGAAGGGCGATTGGGTTAAATAAATTATATCACTACGCTAGATCACCAGAGGATTCGCAGATTCACATACCATTAAGGCCGGGCGCATACGACGGGAAAACCCGTAAGAAAAACCGCCCGGTTTCGCCCGAAGGCGCTCCGTGCATACATTTTGTACTAGGTCCCGCACACCGTAAGAAATTTCTCGAGACACCCGTCTCGCTCGCACCAGTTAATTGTGCGCAGTGTGTTACGGTCGTACGGCGCCGGACCGGTGCCTGACGGAAGCCGTGCCGAATGCGTGTGCGGACACGCAGTCTGTCCGCACACGCATTTCAACATTTTTTTCAACAAATTTCTTACGGTGTGCGGGACCAAATACAAAATGTATGCACGGAGCGCCTTCGGGCGAAACCGGACGGTTTTTCTTACGGTTTTTCTCGTCGTATGCGCCCAGCCTTAATTTGTTTTCCGGATGTCTGAAAGTTTCCGCAAGTTATAAGCCACTAGTATGATAATATTAGTACGTAAACTCCAAAGAACTCGGCCCGACACTGAACCCACGATCTCATATTTGCGAGCGGTCATCCACTTGGAATACCATTGCCACACACTACCACGGCTACATTTAAGATATTATCCAGTTGGTGTACAGTAAAGATGTGATGTATTGTACCGTATGTCTTTATTTTTTGTCTTGAATCAAAAGTATTTTTTTTTGATACTTGTACTATTTGTGATGTTGACTAGAGAAGCGATGTGGTCATTATGCGAATTGGGCATTTTGAGATGTGGAATAGATAAGATTAAATCAAATTGCGACCCGGATATTTTGAAATATGGCCTAAGTGGTACGAAGTCATTTTGCGATCTAGCCATTCTAATACTAACCCAAATCGTGTACAGAACCCTCGCTGCGCGAGTCTGACTCGCAATTGGCCGGGTTTATAAACAGCCCACGTAGACTAAAACAAGGCCAAACAAGACGAAAAACACAACGAGTATCTACAGGTTTATTTTGCACGGGAATCGAACCACCTGCCCAGAATATTAATAAGACTGACTTTTTAAATCAGAATGTTTTAACTTCATCTAGTCTGTGTTTGACTAACAATGGTATTCTCTATGAAAGTAGCCCTTTACCTGCTTATAGCAATAAGCAGGTAAAGGAAGTTTTAGTCCTTGAATAGGCTAGATGACTAGTTTTTTTTTTATCCTATTAAAATGAGGCCCATAAATATAGCTGATTAATGAAAAGAAAATGAAAATCTGATCAAAAATAAGCAACTTATAAGCATTTTAATATCATGCTAGACAGAGAGGCGAAATAGCAAATCGCGACGTCACTTCTCTGTACGCCATATAAATTCTATTCTGTCAAGTAAGGCGTGACGTCATTTTTTGTTTTGTGGGAAAGGGACAGAGTTGGCTCTACCAAAAACTTTAAACGCTTATATATCAGAACATTAATAACCGATTTAATTTTTTTTTTCAATAAACATACTATACTTACTTAAATTCTTCATCAAAGATGTTTAAATCGTTGAAACCAATATCAATGATGTAAACATCAGTCATCTACCCTATTAGCTCTCGCTCCGTTGGAGATGCCAATGACAATAGCTGCCATAATGCTTAATTACAAATGATTTTGCCACACTTTTTGCGTGTGGATTCACATACACCATCGAATTTCTTGAATTGATGTTCTGGAGTTTTAAGTCCGCAGACATAAAACTGCATCCAGCACCTGCAGTTTTGCAGTTGCCTTGCGGCTTTGGGTAGTTAAGTAAAAAGTAGTTTATTAACCTATTCTTACTTAAGGACGCAGCGCCCGACAGCTCGAAATCTTCGGTCGGCGTGGCTTAGAAGCATGCTCTCTTCATCAAACAAAGTATGGGAAAGAGAGAAAGAAAGAGAAATGAGCGCACAATTTTTTTCATATCGACCTTTGGCTGCAGGATTGTGATGAATAAACTACTGAACTAATTTATTCCAACTAAAGTTATTTGAAATTTGAAGTAAAGTTATTTGATGGATTATAGTTATTTATGATACTAGTGCGGTAACTTGGTTTTTACAAACGAGTAGACAAATGTAAGCCCGAGAAGAAGTCGTGGGCTTACCATAGTCACGAGTTTGTAAAAACCATTTCCGCTCGTGTGGCATACAACGTTTTACAACACTTTTGCGGGAAAACAGATAACAGAAGTACAACAGATAATTAAACATACTTTATTATTTTGTATATAAATATCGGTCAGAAAGTCGCAACTAAATATTTGACACTGGAATGCACAAAGTGCGATGCCATAATCCTTTTATGAGGAAAGAAGAAAAAAAATCTTCGTTCTAAATTCCGTCTTCATTAAAACCTTTCTTAAATAAGTGTCTTTTTGTTTTGTTTCCAAAACTCCGAAGAAGTTTGTAGTACAGTTGCCACGACTTTACTAGGGCATGACTGGACATAAATGTACTGTGACTTTGTAACTTAGCCTCATTCGACTCGAAAATTATCAAAAACTTGATATAAATAAATACTTGACACTGGCAAATGCACAAAGTGCGAAGCCATAATCCTCCTAGAAGGAAAGATGAAATGGCGCAAATTAACAAATGGCGCTACGTAGCGCCACACACGCACGTGCGCGTGGTGAAAATCAGAACTACATATTTCGTCTCATTTTCTATTTATAATATTTATTTTGTATTTAGTATTAAAGTGAGATAAATGTATTGAGCAAAAGCTCTTCCAAGGAGGTTCGATCACTTAGCTTATTTATTCTCGTAATATGAAACTCCTTAGTGGAATTCTTATTTTCATACTCTTTATGTTATTTATTTACGTCCAAAGTGGCGTTAAAATTGAGCTAAAATATAAGATGTTTCCTGGCTCATAACTTTCATGTTTATTAACTTTTTACATTCTTATCAATTTACCATCCTAGATAATGTAGAGACAAATTGATATAATAATTAGTCTTGGACCTACAATATTACATAGTGGAGTAATATTACTTCCCCGTTTCTATGGAAAAGTGACCGGTTTATTTACTCTTAATTCTTAAAATTGAAAAGCCGCTCTTTTCTTACTAAATACAATAAAAAATCGTCTTTGTCAAGTTGGTAACCTAATTTGGGACCGGACTTCAGAAGCAAAGTTCCATTCGGTAAATGGGTCTCGCGAGGCCTTATTAAAGTTTATTTGGCCATTAACAAGGAATTTTACGCGAACCTCGTAAACAATAAGTTGTAATTTGTTTGGATACTTACTTGGTTAATGATGATTCAGATTATTTATTACAGCGCTCATATGCCTCTGTAGAAGCGCTCTGTAGGCCTAGAAAGTTATATTTTCATTATGGGGGAATAGGGTGAGCGCTTCTCCCCTTCGTCCCCTACTTTCCTCCTAGATAATGCCTCTAGAGCATTTTTTTTATAAAATCTAGGTCTACTGTGTAGACGTGTTTCTGTGTTTCCGATTTTTCAGAATAGAATTTCTTAAGAAAATATAGCCTTCCAAAAATTACTATAGGAAGATATTTATAGAATGAAAACTGACGTGGTTTTGACACATTGTGTTAAAACATGTGTTGTGTTTTTGTTTGTGTGCGAAGCAGGACGCAGCTGCACGCGCGTCGGGCTCTTTTTTCACTCTTTGAAAAAGGTCACCGTATGTAATCGTAACTATAATCGGAGTATCCGAGTTAATTAAACGTGAGTATTCCCGTATAAATTTACCAAAAAGATATTTATAGCGTTATACCTACCTAGCGGTTTAGGTACCAATTAGTTTCTGAAAAAAGGAAAACAGGGAAACGTTTACAGTAGACCTAGTAATTTTTTTGTAAATGTAGTTTTTTTTACCGGGGTATATCCTAAAACTGCATCCAGAACCTGCAGAGGACGGGCAGCAGCGTGTCTCGGATAACGGGGGTGATCGTTCATCAATCCCCATCC
This sequence comes from Erannis defoliaria, assembly GCA_905404285.2. Lineage (NCBI taxonomy): Eukaryota > Metazoa > Arthropoda > Insecta > Lepidoptera > Geometridae > Erannis > Erannis defoliaria. Next base: position 16,745,659 of record FR990076.1, on the reverse strand, counting down.
GCCTGGCATGCGTGGTTCTGTATGCAGAACGACATACCCAGGACATTTTATACGTCAATCTGGTAAAATATGGGTATAATTAAGTATCACTTCAAATCAATAATCAATAAAAAGTATAAAACAGTAGTAGTAGCAGTGTAGTATATATATATCATTTTTTTTTTTGTTTTTTTTATGTTACAAAATAAATCATTTTTCTTTCTTTCTTTCTTTTAAAATGAATTCGCATATTTCGTCTGTTTAGTTCTTCTTATGTACAAAACGGGTTTTGTACGGTTTTCCCTAACAATTTTAAGTAATTTTCTTCGGAAAAGTACATACCCGTAGAAAGCCAAGGTGGGTCGCTAATTTCCTTATAAAATAGATCAAGATTCAAGAAAAGCGGACATTAAATATCCTGAACAGAGAGTAATTTTGACGACAAAAGCAATAAAAAATAAAAAAAACATTGTGGTTCGCAGATTTAACTAAAAAAAAAACTTTCTTTTGAACGAAATTGTCCTCCTCGTACATTTTCAGAGTTCCAATTGTTATAACTTCTTTCTTGTTCCCAAATCTGGCTCCAATTAGTGAGGCTTATTGCTAATCCTGTAGAACAAGCCGAAAATAACAACACCATGTGAGCACATCCTGTAATACATATACAGGGTTATGTAGTGCAAATGTACCAGTAGGACAATTCTCTATGTATAGATACCTATACTGATATTTAGTGTCGCTCACTTAAGCTTTTTATTTATCGTTAATCAATTTTGACTTATGGTGTGCGTGGTTGTCCCATGTTTCCCCGATCATCGGTCTTAAACTATAGCATTTAAGGTTACATTTAGCCTAACAAAAAGTTGGCGTTTAAGCAAACTCGTGGGTCAAGTTCCAAATCCCTAAAAATAAAGATACTAAATTTACAAAAAAAAGATAAATAATTAGGTTATAAGTACCAAATTGTGTATATGTCGCAGCCAATTTGCTGAATACGCTGTTTTTTATAATGGCTAGCCATTTTAAAAAACAGCGCGGTTTTATAAAGCGACGTATTAACGTTTAGCCAAATTGTATTACGGCTAAAAGTAAGGCCGCCGCATTGTATGCGTGCTTCGCATTCTACAACACGGTTAGCGTTATTATATTTGAGCGGGCCATGATCTACCGCTTTATCAATCTTTAGTACAAATTTTGGACACTCACTGCGCTTTGCCTAAATGTCACTTTTTTACTTGGTTCAAACATTTTGTTTGCCGGCTACTGACTTACCAAGTACCTTATTATAGCATAAAATTTTACTGAATACCATTTTATTTTGTTAATATGGTGAGCATTTTGCATTGTAGACATCTTTATTACAATACCTATGGCTAAATATAGGCCGCCGTATTGTAGAACGTATCGCAATGACAATCCGGCTAAACTTTGACCCGCCGTATTTAAAAAACGGCTCGCTTTTGTAAAATGGCTAGCCATTATGTAATACGGCGAGTTCTACAACTCGGCTGCGACATATACCAATAATACCAATTTGCGTGTGGTTATGTATGTCACGCGTAAGTACAACAATATTTTTATTCTAGCTGCGCCCCGCGGTTTCACCTCTGATTCTTGGGATAAAAAGAAGCCTGTTTTATTCCAAGGTGTAAGCTATCTTTATACCAAATTTCATCCAAATCCGTTCAGCCGTTTCAGCGTGAACGAGTAACAAGCATACATACACACATACCTACAAAGTTTTTCTCGCATTTATAATATTGTTATTCGTCATAAGCCAGAAGACGTCCACTGCTGGACGAAGGTCTCCCCCTTAATAGGGAGGGGTTGCTATAATCCCCACGCTTGGCAGGCGGTCAAGCGATAATACCGGGTGTTAGTTTGAACACCGTTATCCTTCTAGGATATCATTGTACTCATAATTATGGACAACTTTTACTATGGGGCCAACCCTGAAGTCACGAAAAAAATTACAGCGGTTCCATACATTTTGTCCAAAATCGATGAACCTTATTGTATGGAACAGCTGTTTCTTTTTTCGTGATTTCAGGGTTGGTCCCATAGTAAAAAATGATCATAATGATGAGTACAATGATATCCTAGAAGGATAACGGTGTTCAAACTAACAACCTGTATTTTTAGTAGCATTAAACTAACAACGAACCTTACGAAGCGATTTAGATAACCAAGCGTAATTACAATCAAGTTTTTATACCAAATTATACTACTACCAGCAGCTTACGCTGTGGTATACAAGCGTGGGATTAACAGAACACTCCCGAATTCATTTTAATTACATAGCTATTTGTATAGTTTAACGGATTTAGAGACGTCTATAGAACCTATTAAGGTTATATATCTTACTACTCGTAAAGCTCGGTATTACAAAGCCTAAGTTGTTTCACAAATTTCCCGATTCATATACCTACATTTATTATTTTTGGAAATGTTTCTGGGGTAAGGAATAAGAATATAAATCAATAGCGCCGCCACTATCGCAACTAATTCTAAATAAAACACTGTTTTAAACTATCACGGTTGTTTACTAAAGTTCTATTATTATTAACGGGATATTTACCGTGATTATGTTGTGAAATGAGCTCCCGATATTTCGGCGCAGTTGCATGCACCATGTTCACGAGTAGACTCAGAACTACTCGTCTCGTGAACACGGTGCATGCAACTGCGCCGAAATATCGGGAGCTCATTTCACAATATAATCACGGTAAATATCCCGTTAATAATAATATAACTTTAATTCTAAATACTTTCAACCACAGATATCAAGCCTGGTTGATGGCTCGTGAACATAATTTCTCCTACAAACACGACTCACCGTTGCGGGCAGGGGGCGAGGTAACTTTCTATGCTTGCGATTGGACAATCACTGGGATGACGCAATCTGAGTTATGAAATACAATGTGATTCTGACGTACTTGCAGTGGATAGCAGTGGTTTTTAAACCACAAATTTTCGTATGAGGGGAAGTCGGACGAGCAGTCAACAGGATTTATAGTCTTTGCTATCAACCCATAAGCATAGAATACAAATAATATAACAAGTACCTACAGAAGATTCACTCCGCAAAATCATTTAAACAAGTAGCGACTCTTGATACGACACAATAAAGTGCTATTCAGAAAATGCTAGCGCTAACTTCCTAACTGTTTATATTAATTTAGATTAGAAGTTGCCTCTCTGTCTAGCGCACTCTAGTAACTCTTGTCTCTTCTGACGGAATACCTAGAGACGGGTTTATCCACAGCATTGCTAGGAAAGAAAAAAGTCAGTTTTAGGTTAACAATTATGAGGATTAAATTACGTCCTTTTGGCTTTGTACACCCCAACTTTATAACCCTTTATAGCCACTAATCATCACAAAAATCCCAAACGGAATGCCATTTAAACTCAGCACCCCTGCGACATTGAATAAATAATAGTACCCTGCGATATGTACGAGCCTTATTCTGGTGCGCTCGAGATCTCCATTACCGTTCCTCTCGTTAGAAACGTCATGAGGGTGAGAATGACCGACATAAACTCGAACGCGCCAATATAGGGCTACCCCATACGTTCCTAATGATGGCATGGCATGTCGATAATAGGTAGCCGTAAAGCTAAGCGCATTGTAATTTGATACTACTTTCGTTGTTTGGGCAAACTATAGCTCATTTTCGAAGGTAATTTGGAACATTTTTGCTGTAATTATTATTATTTTATATTATGGAGTGACAAGACTGGGGTGACGTTCGCCTGATGGTAAGCGTCACGCCTGCCCATAACTTTAGCAGAACACGATTTGAGAACATGCGAACAAAATCCTGCGTCGCACTGCACTGCGCTCGTTACCCTGAGATATTAGATGTCAAATCTCTTCATACCCAGAAAATTTTCTGGTAACATTGCCTTCAAGGCAACACACAGTAATGTTTGCACACTACTGCCTGGCGGTTGATTAACTAGCAAAGATGCGGTACTTGCCCAATCGGACTTTGTTATAGAGTCATAACACTACATACTCTAACTGTTTTGAAATTTATATTTTTTACGTGCTTGGAGGGCTAAAGTTGCTACTTTAGCCCCGCTAAGCGAAGCGAAAGAGACCACTTCCTCCCCGCAGCGGCACGTAGAATCGAATACACACCACGGAGTAAGTAAAGAAGCCTCAGATCTCATGTTTGTCACCCGAGGCTTTTACATGAGATTTGACACATTCTTTAGTTTTGCTTCCTAGGTGAGTAATCTACTATTAGTACTGACTGTTATGGAAGGTAACTTGATTGAAGGCAGCCTTGAAGTCTATTGATCACTGCATTGGCAATTATTAGAGACACATGCGCGAAAGCCGCAGGCACCTGTGGATGCGGATGGCAGGTTGTCGTAGTGTGGCGGTCCTTTGTCCTTTGCTCAGCAGCGGACGTCTCTGGGCTGATGATTACTGTGAGACTTTCGATGATGAGTCTTATATCATCATGTCATCTTGGTAATAGTCCAATGTTGGATTTAGGTCTCGAAGTAACCATCACGCTGACCCAGATGATGAAACGCTAACTTATAGGTGTAAAAAGTCTCTGGTGGATGTCATATAATGCGAACTTTTTTAATCAACACAAACCGACCGGTCTGGAAAAAGAACGGATTTAATTCAGGTGCACCTGTACCCGACACAGCCATATGTCAATAACCCATCCCCCTATTAAAAAAAAAACAGTTTGTCCCCTTCAAAAATCCGTGGTGGCAGTGATTAGTCACCGTCGGCCATTACTCATAAATAAAGAGCTTTCAGACTATGGTATATTGGAGCTAGGCGCCGGTTACCAGAGGCACACAAACACGCACCGACCTACTAGGGCCCCAGGGCATACCCCTTCTGGGGTGCCAGGGCAAGTCTGACCCCACTCCCGGCGACGGCCAAGCCGAGGTTCGTACCGTCTGAGGTGCCCTTGAGCTAGTCGCCTTTAACCTAAACCTAGGCCGAGCGCCGTTTGCGCTTGCCTAAAGTCCGGTGACGCTGTAGAGGCCATCTGAGGCCAACAGCAATCCGCGTGCTTATTCCGAACGAGGCGAATTTTGTACAATTCGTTTTAGGGTAATATGCTTGCATTGACTCCAACACTGTCCTGGAAATAATTGCGGCCAGATTTGACTGTACTTACTTCCGGGATTGCTGCGAGTACCATGTACCAGTACCAGTGCTGGAGAGAAAATACTAGATTGTACTTGACATTTCATTTTAAATTTCAACTTACTGTGACATTTACTTAAATTTAAATTACTTATATTATTTTTGATCAATTTTATCTTTTAAATTTTGATATTATTGAATTTTTATGGATGTGACTAATAACTTTGATTTGATGATTTTATTTGGCCAATTTCTTGTATTTTTATAATATTGTGTATTTTAACTTATTATGTGCATAATTATGGGTACCTTAACCTGAAATAAATATATTTGTTTTTTTTTGAATTTTTGAATTGACTGTCATTTCACCTGTTATTAGGCGAAGATGCAGTCTACGATGGAGCACGCTTGTCTATTTGAAATCGATCCACTCTCGAGACACCCAGATTGCTATCGGGAAACACCCACTCGGGTTGCGTACTCCACTGTTTAGCAGAACGCACAAAGAAAGTGGAATCAAAATGCTTCGTACGTGTTATTGCTATTATACCAGCCGTGAAACGGTATCGCTTTTTCCTGGCCGTCCGATAGAAGAATGGACAGAGGGGAATAAGATAATGCAATCCCAAACACACTCTCCAAAATGTATTCGAACATGAACGTGAAACAGTTTTAACCACAGTTTTAAACTATTACGGCTGTAATTGCTAAATGATTATTTAAGGGAGTCTGCCCGAAAACATAATGCACGCAACTAAATAAAAAAATTCATAAAAAAATATTTCATCGCAAAAGAATTACACCTTGGGTTACATTATTGAAGTTTTAGTAGGGATCACTATTTTTTTCTAGAAATAAATATACCTTATGTTACTCAGAGATAATGTAGCATTCTAATGGTGAGAGATATATTATATTAAAATGCTAATAAGTTGCTTATTTTTGATCAGATTTTCATATTGTTTTCATTAATCAGCTATATTTATGGGCCACATCTTAATAGGACAATAAAAATAAACCAGTCATCTAGCGTATTACAAACAAAACAAAAATCTTAGTATAGTAGCGTAGTCGGAAAGGTCCTCGACCGTGGATAATGTTCTTTGTACAGCGTTATGACAGCACACCTGCTACCCTGCCCTGTCCTGTTTGGAGAGATTTGTAGCAAATCGATTTTGGCCTAGTTTTTTTTTGATAATATCATTGTGATGATTTACTTTAACCTATTTAATCGAGAGAAGCAAAGGTCTCAGTACATTTTGTCACGAGACGACATGACAGCACTGCACAACACCGTAAATTACGGTAACGATACCGAGCGCTACACATTCCTATAGACCGTTTTCTCACACAACGACACATTTGTTGTGCAGTGTCGTGTCATGAGAAAATGCACTCGAGTCTACTTGGGTAGATCGGGGCGTTTGATTGTTTGTGTGTTGGACGATAACTTGCGAACCTTTGATCAGCCCTTCGTGAAATTTGGTAAATAAATTGTTGGTGCCCATACGATTTTTAAGTTCGTATATGAGCTTTATTGGGAAGATGTTTGGATTTTTGACACCAAAGTCACCAACATAGCTCGCAGGGTTTGCAGGTTGAAGTGGCAATGGGCAGGCCACATCGCTCGAAAAACTGATAACCGATGGTAAAGAAAGGTTCTTGAGTGGCGACCGCGAACCGGAAGACGCAGCGAAGGAAGGCCTTCCACTAGGTGGACCATGGAGGATAAGGAGTTGCAATGATCTACTTGCAGCCGCAGATCCTATTTTGCGGACGGAGTGTGTGATGTCATACTTATTTGCTCAGTCTGCTAACGTCCGCCACGCGTCATTCAAACGGTCATTCAAACTTACATATTAGACGTACGATATTTAATGTTTTACCCAGTAATAGTAAAAATTAAATAAGATGCTCTGTTTCTTTATGTAAAAATGACCGTGGGAAAAATTCAGATGACATAATTGGCATCCAACTTCATTCGTAAGTAATTTTATTTCTATATTTAGTGATCCGTTCTATAACATTTAAAAACGCGACATCTAGCGTGATATTAAGACATTAAGTGTTAATTCAGCTAAGTGTTAGTTCACTAATTCGATTCTCAAAAACTTTTCCTGGAAACCGCTAGATGGCAGTACAATTTGCCACTCCTCCCGCTAACCTACACCTCCCCGCACAGTCACACGTCTATCTAAGGAAAAATCCTTTAATCACATCTCTGTTTCTATTACTCTGTGAGGTGGACCGACGACATTGTAAAAGTCGCGGGTAACCGGTGGATGCAAATGGCAGCATAGCTGTAATGTCGTACAGTGTGGCAGTCTAAGGGCCTTCGTTCAGCAGTGGACGTCTCCGCGCTGATGATGTAGATGAATATGTGCAAAATAATTTCCATTGCGAGGTTTAAGTTCTGGTGAAAAGCTATTGACACAATAGAGCTGATGATGTTAGGTAAGTAAAGTAAATAAATATTGCGAGGACATTATTACACAACGCAATCTAGCCCCAAACTAACGACTCTAGGTGACGATGAATGTGAGGCTGATTAATATGTGTTAATATGTTAGGCGATGGTGATGTGTGTGTAATATATGGGTTACTTAACCAAAAATATTTTGAACAATAAAAAAAGATTAGCGAATTGAGAACCTTCTTTTTTGAAGCCAGTTGAGAATAGGGTAACCATCATTCGACTAAGTGCAAACTCCACATTTATATCTCACCAGTGTTAAACATAAAGTTAGCTAACCGGGCCAGTGTTGCCTGTATTCGATACTTATTATTTATTGGCCCGTAAATCACGCACGAACAAAGTTGCCAGCATACCGGAACGAGCTAATACATTGTTGATTGTGGATGGTAACACGCGTTCTGGTAGACGTGTTTGCGTTTATTACATCGATTGGGTTGGTTGCGAGCAGTTTTTTATCGATATTTTAAAATTGGTTCCCATTCGAAATGATAACCTCCTCGCCTCGGTTTAGGACAACAGACTGTTCTGCGTAACCCAACCGTACAGGGCTAAGTTTTTAATAATAACCTAACAACTTCTCGCAGCTAAGTTTGTCACATCATATTTAAATAACAACACGTTTCCTAGCGTTCAAAGTTTGTTAAACTTTTTTAAATTGACATGGTTCTTGCTGACAAAAATTCACTTGATTTTCATCCAAATTGGCCAAGTGCGAATGTGACACTCGCTGCTAGGGTTCCGTACCGACTATATTATTTCGTTTAACATCAAATTGTATTTTTTTGTTCTGTTCGGAACTTGTAGCCTGCAGCGCGTGCCCGACTTGCACTTGGCTGGTTTTATTATTTTTAGAAATTTTAATATACCAAGTTAGACGCTTCTATGTTATACTACATAGTAGTTTTTGCTATATGAAAAAAACAAATCATCTCTAACAAGTACTTTAAAAAAACCAAGTTCAATTTCTATTACCTGGATGACATCTTTTTTCTAGCTTATTTGATTTAAAAACGAAACTGCATAAATGATTTTGATACAATTTATATGGGACCACTTCTGAAGTATGACCTACTAAACAAAAATAGAATCACCAAAATAATTTCACAATTAGCGGAATAATCGCTTATCATAAGAAAAACCAGTCGAATTGAGAACCTCCTTTTTTAAAGTCTATTGAAAATACGTTTCATGCATGAGGCTACACATTTTTTAACTTATCAATTATATTTATTTAATTCGCCATAGTATCGCTAATTCTGTGAAAATTCTAAAATACTGCCTATTATCGTTCGGAAGATACAGGTCATAATAGGCTGGATGGAGAGACAGACGACACGGGCTTAGTAATAAGATCTCATCGGATACTATTTGGGCAGGGAACCCTAACAAGTAAAGTTTACTGTCACAAATAGAAGATAAGACGCACCTAACGAATTTATAGCTCGAGATTGTGACTATGAATATTCAAGGCAAGAAACACCTGTGCAGATATTCCGCTTTGCGATCCAACGTTTATAACGGACACTATGTATTGGATGGCAGTATGGTAAATCATGCAGTATTGGCAGATCGCATGATTTATTGGTATGGACAATACCTACTGTATAATAATACTATAGGCATAAATGTTACGCAGAGTAAATAAATCGATTAAGGCGAGTTTTCCCGAGTTCAAGCACGTTAGTTACTGCAATCCATCATCGGTGTAATGCTGTAGTACATAGGATCACATTTAGCGGAGCAAAAAAATAAAATAAAAAATATTGGGGGACATTTTACACACAGCGCCATTTGGCCTTTACTAAGCAAAGCTTGTATTATAGAAACCAGATAGCTGATTGAATACTTATATAATATTTTTTTCGTAAATACATACTTATTAAATATGTGGCGATTACGCATGTTGTGGCGTGTTTTTCTGTTAAACATTAATGTAGAATACCATTTATGTTCTTGTGAAAAGGAATAGAACCTTTGTGATATATCCACCGGCCGCCATTTTTTTTCCTATGTTTTTGCAGTGAAAGTAGTTTAGATGGATAGGGAACAAATATACAAACAAACAAAAAGCAAGTAATATATTAACCATAAAGTGTCACGAGCCCAAATCTAAAATATTTTTCTTTATAAAATGGTTCACGTAGTATACTTATACAATACAATATAAAAAAGTTTATTCATAACAAAAACACAGATACACACAGAAACAAACAGAAATTACACAACAATTTATACACAAAAAAAATGCCCTTATGCGCTCGTACGTTCCCTGAGCTGACAGCGTAGGAAGTTAAGACACTGTTTTACCTTGTTAGGTAGACGTTTATTTGTACGTTTACGACCGGGCTTGGATGTTTAGAGCGTTTTTTACGAGCGGCTGAAATTACTGAACTCAATCGGCTCGAGTATAGAGCGATGGCTACTAGAAAATAGTACCTAACGACAGCATTACTAATTATTTAACTATCCTTCGCCTCTGATGTTAAAAGACGTCATTTTCTCTATCTTGCACCAGTTAAACACGAGTATTGATCCCAAGTTACAGATCTTCTGCCACCTAACGTCTAACGCCTTTTGACATCTTTACAACAACGTTCTGATCTATTCCTGAAGAAAACACAACAGTACTAGATACCTACATAAAATTCACTGTCATAGATGTACGTCTAAACATAGCTGGACCACAATTATATTTATAACTAAAATTATATCACGTTCAGTGCCAGCTAATTTGTACTCTATTTGTATATTGCAGTGTCTATATTCCACTGCGGTGCTTACCGGAGCTTAGGCTCCCAACATAAAGGCTCGACCTCATCATTTAAAACGAAACCGCTTTTTTTTAATTCTATGTTTTTTTTGATTGACTGGCTAGGTGTTTGACTACTATAAGATTATTCTGTTTTTAGTATAGATCTTCAAACGAAGAGTGAATAAGTATCTTCACCGTTGAGCATGATCTAATTTAGACCTTGTCTGAGCTCGGGAAAGTCAATTAGAAAATATTTTCTAATTGAAAAAACAAGGTTTTCATAAAACAAACTCTATAAACGCTCTCGCTTGTGTCTCGAGCCACACTCCACTACTAGGTCATTATAACATTGCAGAATCGGCAACATTAAATTTGAAGTCGCAGTAAATCCGCTGATTGTTTCTTGTGTTTTACCACAGACAGAGAGTTACTACGCAATATTACCCCTGTTATTCCTTGCTAATGGCGCCTCACGGCAAGTAGAAATAATTTATTTAATAAACAAAAAATCGTGTATCAAGTTTTATTATGAAAACTGACGTGATTTTGAAACATTATTGTTTTAATTAATTAAACGTGAGTATTCCCGTACAAATAAAACAAAAATGTATCAAGTTTGTTTACATAAATGTTTTATCATAAATAAATAAACAAATTAAAATTTCGCTTCACATTTGGACGTATTCCCAGGTACTACCACCATCTCCACAACCACTGGTAGCAATCGAAATAAATAACCTAGGTGCTTGCTACCAGTGGCGATTGAGATTTCCACTACTGAGATTTTCTGTATTGAAAAGCCATGTAATACAAACATGGACAACAATACCCAGACCCAGAATAATGAAAAAGTAAAGAGTATATCCTTGGTCCTTGGTATGTCCTATAACTGCATCCAGAACCACCGGATGACGGGCAGCAGCGTGCTCTCGGTTAACGGTGGTGAACATGTTGCGAGCCCCAAGCCGCCTGCCAAGCGTTATGGCAACGGTTATGGCAACATCCAGTGCACGTCTTCCAGCTGCTGATGATGAAAATGATCAAGAACTTACTGAAACACGTTAGACTTAAAAAAATAAATTATATTACAATACCTAAGAAGAGAAGCATATTATTATAATTACATACATTACGTGAAATTAGTATCTGTGTAAATGCAAGTACATCTTATTTGGCAACTACTAAGATATATTTACAAAACTTGCTACAAAATTAGGTGTCGTATGTTTTTAATGCATAGGACTTAAACCTGGGTTGCTAACTTGCGTTGTCTAACCAAGCTATCTGTGACATTCTACCTTAACGCTGAGCTGGTAACAAAATGAAGCATCTGGATTAGTAAAAAGTTACGATTTTCTTTGTTGCTGTTTTCTTAAGGAAATTACGTATATAAAATAATTTAGGTACGTACAAGTACGTAAGTCAGGTTGTTCAAGTTTTACATCCTTCCAGATTCAAGAATGAATGATGGTTGACTTGTTAAACAAAGAAATTCAGAGCTAAAGCAGGGCTACGCAGAAAGGTCGTACTATAATACTAATCTAAACTTTGATTATTATTGTAACTACTCATCTTTTTGTTTTTTTTTTACTATGGGATCAATTTTATTCTGAAAACGCAAAAAAACCATCTGCTTTTCCATAGAAAAATATCATTGACCCTCGACATAGTATAATGGGACAGCTGATTTTATTTTCGCGATTTCACTGTGGCACTGTGGTAAATGTTATTCACAATGGAGAGTTTAATGCACTCCTTCTAGCTAGATGCAGTCTAGTTCTAGTAATAATTTCTAGTAATTTAGTGTCATCATCATCATCATCAGCCCGGAGACGTCCACTGCTGAACGAAGGCCTCCCCCTTAGACCGCCACACTGGACCACAACCTGCCATTTGCATCTACCGGTTGCCCGCGACTTTTATAATGTCGTCGGTCTAGCTAGTGAGGACTTCCTACGCTACGTCTTCCAGTTCGCGGTCGCCACTCAAGAACCTTTCTTCCCCAGCGGTTGTCAGTTCTTCGAGCGATGTGGCCTGCCCATTGCCACTTCAACTTGCAAACCTTGCGAGCTATGTCGGTAACTTTGGTTCTTTGGCGAATATCCTCGTTCCGGATAATTTTGTGTATTAATTCCTATTTTAAGTTCCAGGTGTAAACAAATCTGGAACTAGTAAACGAGTGAAGTAAATATCTCAAAGTCTACGAAAACAGTGGCGTTTTTTATTCTTCAAATGTACATTTTCTCAATATGCCTGAAATTTACGCGGCCGACTAACCTTAACACTACTCCGTCACACTGATGTGAAGATTAGGAAAAAAAAACCTAAACTTCACATTAGTATAAAGGATAGGAATTCGCTTTCCTAACCTTAACAACACCGTTGCGTAATCTTTTCTCACGTTCATACTTATGACTAACGACTGACGACTAACCTTCACACCTGGAGTTTTGGCGGGAACACGGAAAAATCATGTCGTTGCATTCTATTATTTTCTTAAACTTGTGTTTCATCGCGAATTAACGATTAAAAATGGTGGTGTTTTATTCATTGAGTGTTGAATTACATGCACGAGTGTGGGCAAGTGATATAATGTGGTGAAACATGTATTTTCGTGTTGTTTTCAAAACTCCGTAGAAACTCATAGTAAAGTCGCCACAACTTTACTAGGGTATGACTTGGACTCGACTATGACTAAATGCGTGTGACTGACTGTGATTTCATGACATAAGTATATGACTTGATTTTTAAAAAAACTTGGAAATTCATAAACTTGACACTGGCAGAATGCACAACGTGCTATGCCAACAACTAAGAAAAAAAAAAAAAAACCTTCACACTGCTCTCACTTGTGTGACGGCTAAGAACAATATGGAGGATAAGGAGTTGCGATGAGCGACTTGCAGCCGCAGATCCTATTTTGCGGACGGAGTGTGTGACGTCACACTTATTTGCTCAGTCTGCTAACGTCCGCCACGCGTAACGGTCATTCAAACTTACATATTAGACGTACGATTTTTAATGTTTTTACTCGGTAATAGTAAAAATGAAATAAGTTGCTCTGTTTCTTTATGTAAAAATTACCGAGGGAAAAATTCTGATGCCATGATTGGCAACTAATTTCGTTCATAAGTAATTTTATTTCTATATTTAGGATCCGTTCTATAAAATTTTAAAACGCTACTTCTAGCGTGATATTAAGAAATTAAGTTTTAATTCAGCTAAATATTAGTTCACTAGTTCGATTCTCAAAAACATTCCTGAAAACCGCTAGATGGCAGTACAATTTGCCACTCCTCCTGCGAACCTACACCTCCCCGCACAATCACGCGTCTTTCTCAGGAAAAATCCTTTGATCACATCTCTGCTTCTATTACTCTGTGGTTAAGAACTAATCTTCATACGGTCCCAAATTTTATGTTTCTACAATAAAAAGTACCAGGATGCCAGAAATACAGAGAAGGTAAGAGTTACAAACCGTGATGGACCTGGGTATGTCCTAAAACTGCATCCAGAACCACTGGAGGATGGGCAGCAGCGTCCTCTTAGTTAACGGTGGTAACACTGCGATCCCCAAGCCGCCTGCCAAGTTTGGGGATTAGGGCAACCCCTCTCTATTAAGGGAGAGGTCTTCGTCCAGTAGTGGACGTCTTCTAGCTGATAATGATGAAGGGTTACAAAATGTGAAAAACGATACTGAGGCCTTATTTTTGAATTGTACGCAAAGTTGCGCATGTGAGCGGAGCTGACTTTCCAACGATATTGTTCGGAAAAAGGTTCAATATCGTTTGAAAGTAGGCTCCGCTTGCATGCGCAACTTTGCGTACGATCCAAAAATGAGGCCCCTACCTTGTTATCACAAAATGCCTGTTTTTGTTTTATTTATACGGGAATACTCACATTTGCCTCTTTATTATTTCTGATCTCCTGGTACTTTGTGCTTATTAGTTGATACTCTGTACGGATAGGTAGATCAGAAAGAACACTGGTGTGAAGGTTAGGAAATCATTTTCCTAACCTTTATACTGCTATGCAAGCAGTGTAAAGGTAGGTTAGTCGGCCGCGGAAATTTAGTTGACAAATTTTTCACGTAAATATTCATCATCATCATCACGGCAGGCTGCAAATGGCAGGTTGTTGTACAGTGTGGCGGTCTAAGGGGGAGGCCTTCGTTCAGCAGTGGACGTCTCCGGACTGATGATGATGACGATGAACCCACCCGTTAGTATAAACATCATACTGAAGGTTTGCGTGAAAAATAATAATCATCAGCCTGTATCGATCCATGTAGTCTAAAGTAATACAAATACACTTGAAACTCCAAAAAACTAAAAGCAATTCTAACAAACAAAATAGGGTATCGATCGATTGACCATTAAAAAGCGAGAATTAGGGCGCAGTTAGGTGAGCGACAATAAAAACAGAACGAGTACAGCCATGAATACGAATTGGTATAATTGGAGTCTATCGGTGAATTTTGAATGTCGAGAGCAGTGGACGGCTTGAGTTAGATGCTTTGACCATACCTATTATTTGACCATACATGATTGACTGATCACCTGTTCGTTTTTGATTTAGTGTCTAAATTTCTAGCAAAATTAGTACTTGTTACAAAAACAAATATCTTGAAGAACGGAGAAAACTTTCAATAGCAAAATAAAAAATCAATGCCCATATTAGATGAACGAGACGTAGATGTGGTTAGAAGTAGATTTGGTTGAGCTACTTTACTCTTCTAATTCTAGATACGCCTGCTTTAGGTCTGTAATTTTACTAATAAGAAGTTCAACAATGAGTGACAAACCAAGGAACTTATTCACCTACAAAGATATGAAACTCGCTGGCAGAGTCTGTGTTGAAACTGAGTAAATAGAATAGTATATTTTTTTATATATTAATTTGCAATAATCATTTTATCAGACGTATCATCTCAGGGCTGTGCAAAAGTAAAAGCTTCTCCAGTTTCAACTTATTAGCACGCAGAATTGGTAAGCAGTTATCTTATTTAAAAGCTATCGCGTAAAAGTATAGCGTAAAAGTATAGCGTCTCATCATTCTCTAATGCATCCCGCATTAGAGAATGATGAGACGTAGACCACGCCATAGGAATTATACCAAGCAGTAGTGTAGGTACAAACATTACTGCGTTTCGGTTTGAAGAGTACTTTTGAAAGCGAAATTATAGGGATAGTAATACTCACAAACAAACATGTCAAGGTAATGATCACCAATACAGTAATAATAATTATAGATTAACTCTTTAATACATTATTAGATAAACTACAGATTAACTCTTTAATACATTATTGGTGTATACCAATAATTATTATACACAAAGTTAAAGTTCAACCGTCAGCCATGTCAGAGGCCTTTGGGCGGTACATTAACTCTGACACTAAGGCTGGCCAATAATTATTAAAGAGTTAATCTATAATTATTATTAATTATATAATAATAAATAATTATTATTATATTATTGGTGTACACCAATAATTATTATACACAAAGTTAAAGTTCAACCGTCAGCCATGTCAGAGGCCTTCGGGCGGCACATTAACTCTTACACTAGGGCTGGCCACTCAGCATATACGAACTTACTTACTTATTAAAAGTTCAGGAAACTTACTCAAGTATTTAAAAATATAAAAAAATATTTGGCATATCTTTACTATTTTAAGGCCCTTGATCATAGGTATATTAGTAAATATGACCGCTGACTCTCTTCACTCCAGTAGAATCAAAGGCACAGGTTTTGTTTCAGCTGGACCCATTTGCATAGGATTAACTGTTTTGAAGCTAAAATACGTGAAAGGTACTATCTGGGAAGTTTTTTCAGCAAACTTATCAAGAATTTGTGTACTATTGTGGATTGTTATTGGAATTTCAAATTGGTTAAGCTGTAGAAAGCGGTTTTGGTCTCTTCTGGGCGATAGCAGACCAGGTGGTTCAATGTTTTCAGGCATATAATAACACCACCTTATGCATAAAACACAAAAAAGTATTTCAAACCTATTTTTGTTAAAAAGTGTCTTCTTTTTTCAAACTCAAATCGTAATTCGAAAGACATTGAACAAAACACTTTTAAACTAAAATAGGCATAGAGTAAGTAAATACTACGTAATAAAAATAGGTATGAAATACGTTTTAGCACTTCATGCATGTGACCGTTAGTGTTCTTTATGTATTTTTCTATTCGTGTATACCTTGAAAAATTAAAGCTCTTAAAATTTGCCGAAATCCGAAAAGTCGTTGCATTTTGTCGGATTCATATTAGAAACAACTATGATTTTTAATAATAACTGCACTATACAATAAGATACTACACTATAATTTAATACTCTGGGTCTAATAACTATCGTCGTTAACCTATCTATCTATTTATTTATCTATCTGTACATATAAAAGGCTCTGTCCTGACTGATTGATGACTGACTGACTGACTGACTGACAGACAACGCACACCCCAAACCGCTGGTCGTACAGACTTGAAATTTGGAGGGTGTATTCGTCTCGATGCGGAGAGGTGCACTAAGAAAGGATTTTTCGAAATTCAAACCCCCAAGGGGGGAAAAAAGGGGAGGAAAGTTTGTATGAAAGTCCTTTGTTTTTGTACTTTTAGTCACGAACATTTGGATTTGGATAGTCCAATTAAAATAAAAAAATGCTATATTAAAAAAAAATACAGGGACGATTTAAGGGGGGGGGGGGAGGAAGGGGTGTGGAATGTTGATAATTGATATATTGGTCGGTAGAGTCGGTAGGAGTCGGTAGAGTCGGCAGAGTTGGGAGGGCTAAAAAAATTGCTCAGGATGATTTAAAGTGGTGAATTTTGGGAGTGGGCCGAATTTCTTCCGTACGCGGACGAAGTCGCGGGCGACCTCTAGTTAATAAATAAATATCGGTGGACATTATTCACACAGCGCCATCTAGCCCCAAATTCTGTGGTATTGACGTTTATTTATTCGAATGCTAGGTACTAGAACCACATAGAAACCTAAACGTGTGTTGAATTAAGTTATTAAAGGAAAACAGAATATCTCAGATAGGTAAGAATGAAATGGTATTCCAATCTTCCCACATTTTTTTACAATAAAAATCTCACAGTTGAGCCAACTTTATCTCTATATTTAAATGTTCTGGGCTTAATAAGCACCAGTTCTTGGCTGGCTTTAATTAAGTTTGACTTTGAACGTGGAACTGAATTTTTATTGTTTTTTTCTCCGGCGGAACTTTGAGTTAATAGGGCACTCGATGTGTTAATTGCTAAGCAGAAGCTATAGAAACTTTTTCAAGCCAGTTCTTAATTAAGTTAGTGAAGACTGAATTTAATTTAATTAAACTTTTATTAATGCTTAAAGCTACCTGCTAAGTATCGAGGCTGCAGTGCAATTTTACTAAATATTTTTAGTTTCAGTTTTTTTTTGCTTCAAAATAAGATAAAGTTGTAAAGTTGGTTTGTGACCTTCTTTTCGAATCAATGATTCTTGATAAATTCATGTTTAAAAAATTCGAAAATACTGAAGTAGATTGTTTACCAAGGGAGGAAACAACAATTTTTAAGGCAAGAGTGTTTCTTTATTAAAGTACTCGAGCTCAAAAATAGTGATGATCCCGAGGTGGACACTGTGCTTTTTATCACCCTCTATCAGCGACGGTGATAATGGAATGGACAGGCCCAGCGCTTGCAAATCGATCAAAATTAACAAGACAACACAATCAACCAAAGCTAGCTAAAAGTATGCATATTACATTTGCCGGAAAATACAGATAGCGAATCTAATTACTGCATGACACAAAAAAACACATGTACATGTATTAGAATTTTGTATTGTCGTATCGTACGGCTCGCATGTAGCAAAGGCAAAGTATGACTGAAGCGAGTGGAGAGCCGGCGCTCAACGTATAGTCTTTAAAATCCGTGCGCTTATTTCCCGTCCATTCATCTTATCATTGTCGCTGCCATCTATGAGGAAATAAGTAAGTGCAACTTATGAATAAGAATAGTACCTACGTTTATTTCATTCTCACTACTCACTCTCACTGCTCATTTTTTATTGAGGAAGATACACTGAGTTAAAATAAAACAAAGTAAAATCCGAATTTGAGTAAACACAACAATTGACAATTGTCCATGTTAAAAGTAAAAAGTTCCAATCACTAAAGAGATCCTTTGGTGATTGGAACTTTTACTAACAATATCCACATTCCAAATTCAGGGCAGAAATGAGCTCCTTTAAAGCTTTTCCTCCCTCTGCGCGGAAAACAGCCATTTCTGCTCTATTTGCGAGGAACAAAGAAGGTATTTTTGAAAAGACGTCATAAAAAATAAAACTCTATCATTATTATGTAAAGATTTTTTGGTTTTATTCATAGAATATTAGTTCCTATAATGTAATAATTTCTGTCGTTTGTGATAATTTATGTTGTTTGTTCCACAATAATTACTTGGTTACGTGTGTCAGTTGTAAGTAATTATTATTCGTTCGAATTAATAATTTAATTTTTGTATAATTTTTCGTCGTCAATTGAACGTTTTTGTTTTCGTGCCAACTTAATGAGTTTGAGTATTTGAAGTGTCTTCAGACTTTAATTCAACGTTCTATATGCAAACCAAGTTTAGTTTATTGTTGTAGGCTTATCTGCTTATGTAGGTAGTCAGTAAGACAAGTATCTACTTATTTTCTTTGTAATTCCCTACTTAAAAGACCAGATGACGTCCATAGCTGGACATAGGCCTTCCCCTTAATGCAGGGGTTGTGCCCCACGTTTGACTTGGGGATGCAGAATGCTCACCAATGTCAACCGAAAAAACGCTGCTTCTTGTCCTCCGGTGGATCAATAATCGTTTCTCTCTTTAGCCTAAAGACGTCCACTGCTGGTCGAAGGCCTCCCTCTTAATAGGGAAGTGTCGCCATAATCCCCACGCAGCAGCAGCACGCAGGCGGCTTGGGGATCGCAGAATGATCACCACCGTTAACTGAGAGAACGCTGCTGCCCGCCCTCCGGTGGTTCTGGATGTAGTTTTAGAACATACCTATACCTAGCTCTATATAAAAAAATAGTTTTTAGATAAATACGTTCAGTGTAGGTACATGAAAAGCTTACCGACGCTTTTAGTAATATTTAAGTACGAATCAAAGGCGAATTTTCGTAATCCGTAACGTTTCCACTTATACAGCTTACAGCGAGATAAAGATGATAAGTCCTGGTATAGACTAGGTCTAGACTTTAAGCGCAGTAAGACCAGTTAGTGATTTAATAAAGCGCTTAAGTGTTTACCAAAGCAAATAGTACCACAAATATTAATACTGAAATGTCTATCAGCAAATTAGGGACAAAGAGATACTTACGCATTTATAGGTAATATTTTATGTGATAGCCAGACTTTTTATTTTAATACATTTAAGTGACGAGTCGAACAAGACGTTTGCCTGGTGGTAAGCGTCACGCCTGCCACTAACATGATATTAGATGTTAAATCTCATCATACCCAGTAATTTCTCTTATAACATTGCCCTTCAAACCGGAACACAGTTATGCTTGCACACTACTGCTTGGCGGTTGAATAACTGACAGAGGTTTGGTAATTCCTCAGTCGGACTCTGCAGTGGAGTCCTACCACTACAAAATATGTTTAAATAGATTATAGTTATATGTAAAATAAGGCATAATCAGCCTGTTAATAGCCCATTGTTGGACATAGGCCTACCACGCAGGATGATAGCTAAATGAATGCACTTTCCCATCCTTCTTAAATCAACTTGCCCCCCCCCCCCCCGTCCAATGGCTGGCAATGGAGACGTCCCTGAACGAAGACCTCCCCCTTCCGCCCTTGGATAGTTGTATGAAAATAACCAAATCTCAAAACCAAATCCGTTCTGTAGGTAGCAGGTGTGCAATATTTTCAGCAGTTCGAAAACAAGGGATAAAATAAAATGCGAAATATGATATGCGGAAGCCGCTTAAATTGTGAAAAATGGCGCCGAGCAACTTTTAACTTTTGCTGTTGTTTTAAGATTTATAGGACTTCAGCTTAGATTAATGGCATAAGTGTGTGGGTTTCAGTTAGATTTCCTGATTTAGGGTTGATGTGCATTTGAGTGACTCTAACCAGAACATAAAATTGCACTGACAAAGTATGTACATTTTATTTATAATGCTTATAATGTACTTGTCATTAAGTCTCTCTCTAACTCTTTTAAGTACTTTGCAGGGTGAATGCCTATTAAATTGTTCTATGAAACAGCGTTTTCTTTTTTTTTTTACTTTTGTGTTGGTCTCAAAGTGAAAATGTATCGTAATAATTAGTATAATGACATTTTGGCATAGTGCTACCGTTTCGCATAAAGCTGTATATAGAAAACTTATTTTTCTAGACATATTACTGTTCCGCTGTGGTATTTATAGGTGGGTTTTTATCTTGTGTCGACAAATACCATTTACAAGTACACTAAAGGTATTTAACGTAGGTAAAGGAGAAAAATAAAATCAAACTTAATTTGTACAAAATATATTTATGTATTAACAACGTTTTGAATGGCTAAATAATAAGCTAACAAACTTAGCTGCTAATTTAAATTACAAGTTACAATAATACTGGTTGTAAAGGAACGAAATATTAACACTTTTTTTACTGTAACTGTTTTGTTCAAGTCTAAAAGATTTTTGAGCATTGTTCAAAACTACTTTATTAAATCTAAAATTGTACTTTATAATAATAAACCCGTGTATGTTAATGTGATTGTATTCAGTTTTATTATGTTTTGGTCGTACAATTAAAAGGTAGATACTACGGAGTGCGCGTGGACCACAATTTTGCATCATTTTAAAACTAAATTAATTCGTTCACAAGAAAGAAAAAGGTAACCTTCCAAGACAATAAAATGAGTAATTAAATTATTGCAAACTAAACTATCATTATAATAATTATAGCGTGCGTTTTACTAGCGTACAGTTGAACTATTGAAAAACAAACATATTCACAATGATTATAATTTTCAGAAACCTTTGGTAGTCTACATGGTACTTAATTACTATGTTATTTATTTACAATGTTGTTGTGAGTTTAAAGCTAAATGCACACCACATTTGGTATGTTTTTAATATTCAGAATATTTAGAATTTGCATTTCGAAAAATGTACAGTTGTACATAAAACGTTTGTGACTGTGATATTTAACTCTAAAGTTTAGAGTTCACAACAAACTTGAAGGATCTAGCTCTCTCTCTCATATAATCAAAGACAACAAATGTTCGCAATTGTAATAAGAGTGTGATAACATTTTACAATTTTAATACTCAATAGTTTGGCATTCACTCAAATTGCTCAACTTCATCGCGAGAAAAAACGTGGCAAGTTTAACAAAGTACCTACACTATAAAGTTTCATGTGCCCCTTACGATGGAAAACTTAGATTGCTTTTTTTAACTCAGGTCAACGTTTAACGATAGTAACTTGATACAGTTAGGTAAGTGTTATTCAGGATTTTCAAGTCGAAAAGTCACTGTGCTTAACAACTTTTAATATTCTTGTTTTATTTTTTCGGTATCTTGAAACGTCTACATTTTCAAGCCCTATTCGCAGTGTTGGATACTTTTCCGATCATATTCTAATTTCTAACACTTGTGAATAGGGGTGCAGATTTTACAAAATGTACGCCTAAGTTCTAATTGATAATGACTTAACTTTATGGCTACTATCACCTTGTCCTAACCTATGATCGTTCGATTGAAGCATCCTTTATATAGGATTAGGTATAGGGTATATACAATAATTACAATTAACTTGAGCGCTTTTAATTGTCACCCTCGAAACGAATTCAGCTTTTGAATCGATGCCAAAAATATTTAATCATCTAAATCACTGTTTTACATTATCACTGTTGTTCATTACCTACATGGTGCATGCAACTGCGCCGAAATATAGGGAGCTCGTTTCACAACGTTTTTTATCTAATTAAAAAAAACATAGAACTTTATTTATTAAATATCTAAATACCTAACATGTTTGTTTACTTTAAAATTATACATTTTTATCACTACAACTTTCTTAAAATGCATAATTTTATTTTTAAACAATAAAAAATCACTGTTCGGTATACATTTTTATACGTACTTACAAAAGTTTAAAAAAAATTTTTGAAGTTTGTAAAAGCTTATTAATAGCATTTATGTTGCATTAAAATATAGTGTTACAAGTAGAAAGAATTGCAATAAAGTTTGCCTAGTCTGGCTATTATTTGGGAGAGGGTGGCGCTCAATATAGCGTCTGTCAATGTAACGTCCAATCCATGGGAAGGTCCCTGGAAGTCGACCTGGAGTGGAGCCCGGGCGGTGCGTGCGGCGCACCGCGGGCCGCATGTCAGTAATCCAATGACTCTTCGTCTGGAGACTGCTTGCGGCAGCACAGCCTCCAAGCTGCACCCAGCGCGCAAACAGCGAGAGCAATTGCCAACCCAGCACCCAAGGCCGGACCAGTCCAATCCCCACTCCCAGCATTCCGTTTCCCCGCGCAGAGCTCCGGCGCTTCATCATTCAATTGTCCCAACGGTATCCCTCCTAAAGCATCTAAATAACCCAACCTTCTCAAGCTGTCTTCAGAGTACGCTTCCTTTTGGCGTTTTTCTTCAGCTGTCCAGAACTTCTTTTCGCCTGAAGTTACGTTTGGACAATTCACGACGCCGTTGCAAATCAATCGAGCTGGTATACATAGACCTTCGTCACCGGGACAGATGAAGTCGCAGCCTTGATTGGAGTCTGAGAATTTGGAGCTGTCTGTGAGCCGTGAAGTCATGAGTGAGCCATCAACGTTTCTAGGCAAATGGTAAAGACCCGTCCAGATGATTTTGAAAGCAGCTTTTGCAGGAGATGCACTACCAATAAAAACTATCCTAATTGATCTAGTTTTCTCTTTTTCAATAACCAATGGATCATCTAAAGACTCAAATCCAAGTTCTCCAGCCGAAAATATAGGCAGCTTCTCCGTCTCGGACACGTTAGCTCCACAAATCGAAAGGTAAGGTTCGACCCTACCTGGAAGGTAAATTTGAATATTACCATCCTCACAATGTCGAGATGCAAACTTAACGCTTTCGAATCGCAAGAAAATGTCTTTTTTCTCTTCAATCTCTAGATCCCAAATGCATTGTATCTTTTTCGGTGGTTCTGTATAGCCTAATGCTTCTAGATGGGGGTATACGATTTCACCATCCGAAGTAGCCGCTGCCAAAATAGCTGGACCACATAATGGGCCGTGAACAAATTCATAGCGTGCTTCAAAGAGTGGGGAAGGGTTTTTGAAATACGAGGCAGCTGCATGGGCATTGTCCACTATTAATTGCAAGTTTAGAGTTTCACCAGAAGATACCACTCTATATGGTTTAGCCCTGGATACTGTGTTTGCGTGTTTAGCACAAATACACGAGCCTGCAGCTTTTTGCACTGCAAGGTGCAAAGGTAGAGGTGTTGTGCTAACTCCAACAATAGAAGTATTGGCAGCTTTGCCAGGAATAGGCTCCCAGATGATCAACTTATCAGCTCGGTCTTCGTAGCAGTTCTGACAAGATACTGGGGTGTACGGGTGTTCCTGTAACAAAACGACCGGTTAAAATATTGATCCGATCACTACACGAACGTGTGAAATTGCTATTAATTTAGTAGTGTGATTAAGTTTAAGCGCCTTTATAACGGTTCATGGGCTTGAATTATTGTCACGTAATTGCAAAGTCTAGTGTACCTTTATGAATGTTTTCATAATTATGATGCAATATAAATCATTTTAGCAAGTCATTTATTTTTGGGGCAGTGTAGTCTTTTATCTTGATTACTAAAAAAAAAACTTATACAGGGTTAGTTCTAATCAGTTAGCATCCTTTTAAGGGTCCATCAAAACAAACAACTTTTACCAAACTTTTACTAAGGGGCCAACATTGAATTCGCGAAAAAATTATCAGCTGTTCCATACCAAAAAAACTTCAAGCTTGGGCAAAATGTATGGAACAGCTGTTTTTTTTTGCGATTACAATGTTTGCCCGTTTGCAATGTTTGCAAGAATATGCCCTTAAAATGATGCTAACTGATTAGAACGAACCCTGTAGTATGTCTTAACAAGATGTTATGGAAGTAGAAAAAATACCCTAAAAAAGTATGAGGACTAAGTTTTTCTACATTTGTATTTGATACATTATTAACTTTAATTTCATTACCTAACCTATAAGTATTTTAAGATAATTATTTTGCTTGGAGGATCTAGCTCTCTCACTCTTATTTTGTTTTTGTTACAATCGATATTAGTTCAACTCTGTCAACAAATACATAAATGATTTTAAAAGTCACATATAACAAAGATTAAGATGACTCCGGTGAATGATTGTAGAAGGGCCCAAGAATTAGGTATGTTCCAACAATGTCTATAATAATCCAGTTTAAACCATTATTTGGGAGTCTAATGTCCATGACCGAATTCCATTACTGGTCCATTAGGCACTAATGTTTTAAATGCGATTTAATTTTGACAAACGCTGTGTTAACCAATGGAAATTTATGCTATTACGCGTCATAAAATGTCAGTGATATGATTTTATATGTTCAGCGGAAATGGTAATGAAAACGATATTACTGTAACGAGCAGCGCGAATGTGGCGCAGAAGCGATATTACTGTAGTAAGTACTTATAATGCATCTAATTACAATGTTTTTACCGACTTCGAACAAGGAGGTGGTTCTATATGTTAGGTTCCACAATGTTTTTTTATGTATGTTCACCGATTTCTCCGTCAATAGTGGACCGATTTTGAAGTTTTTTTTATTTATTTGAAAGGGTATACCTTATATACTACGGTATACCTACTCCCGAAGTGGTCCCATGATAATTTGAAGTCGGTTGAATTATTATATTTTTAAGTTAGGTACTTATGTAGGTATATTATTATTAGCGACTACAATAGTGTTTTCGAATATTAGGTATTCATACATACTTACATGTCATTATTATAACTAGACAATGGCATGTTTATACGAAGGCTACCTAATGCTAGAGGCTTTGGAGTAGAGGGTATTGGTCTTGAAACTAGGGCTCAGCAACCTTCGGTTTCGAAAATATTTTTATATATTTTTTTAATGGTAAACTAAATAGAAGATCAAATTTTGTATGGAAGATACACGCTTTTATTAGCTCGTAATATTATCAACGCCTCACGGTATTGCTCAATGGGTATCTATACAAATAATATTCGTACTTATTACAAAAGAAATATATTATATTCATTAAAATAAATATAAGCCTAGCCTAGCTCGTAATATAACTCCACTTTTGTTTCTATACGATTGCCGAATTTAAACATACCTACAACCCATATTTCGGCGGCCAATCTCTAGTTAACTAAGTTGCCGCGAGTGGCATTTACGACTTATTCTACTGTGGGTTGGAATGACACGCAAAATTATCAATTCAATACATGAAAATATTGGTTTTTGTATAACAACAACCATAAATTTATTTTAGTAGCTTTATGATGGCATATTGACGGGTACCACTTAGAGGCTAGATGATAACTAATGATATTATGAGATGAGAAGATTCAATTACGGCGGGACGTGGGCGGGACAAAGAGTGCTAATGAAAGATAAAAATATTCTATCGCTTTCTTTCAATTTATTAAGACGGCGGGTCTGCATGGCTGGTGCAACTCGAACCCATAAATAAATAAGAAATAAATCCAAACTAACCTTAAAACTGATACTCAGTATCGTCAAAATAACTCTTGCATAAATCCTCTTGTCCGTTACAAATCTGTACAAGCAGTGGACGTCTTCGCCAGGGGGTGCCTGTTTGTACACCAACGTGTTTAGAGGAGACCGCAGCCTTCCAGCTCTTTGCTTCCAGGAAGCAATGACTTCGTCACAGGCTGTCCCAGGAACTGGTTCGCCGAAACGTGTGTTGTTGAAAAAGTCGTAGTGCGCCCAGTAGTAGAGGGAAGACCTGGGAGACGGAGAACGGTTGTCTTAAATAGAATGTAGCAAATGCCCTAAAGCAAGCCAAATAATTAAATTAAAGTTTATGAAAGTATGAGGTATCAAAAATGCCTAAATTTGGGAGATAAGAAAGACACTGATACACCCTCACGATTAGTCCTAACTCACATTCACTTACACTCAACTTTATGGAACATTTTTATTTTTAAAAATTGTATGACATGGGATAAAGGGCTTTTAATTTTAGATGGAATCGGAGTGGACTCATTTGCCTAAGACGAAGCCCATTTATGTCCGAAGACTTTTAAGGCTAGCTCAGCAGTTAAGACTGAGAAGACTAATAAATTATGGTTACTCGTGAGATTAACTGTAAATGTATTCACCCGCTATAGCTTCCAGTCTTGCTCTCAAACCGGACGAACATGGCGTTTCCAGTAGACACAAAGTCATGCTTCTCCATTGGTCTGCTGAAGGTATCACAGAAGGTCTTGATAATCCTCGCATCATCAGGCCTCGGCGCGTCGTAGAGAGTCAGGGACTCACCACAGTCGCCCGTCCAAGGGACTATAGGAGACTCGATTCGATTGATCCGGAAGCTGGTGGAAAAAAAGAGTTTGTAAAAATGTTCATTGTTTCAATCGATTTCACTAAATCATAATAATATTATTATCTGAGTTCTTTTTTATTATGAAAACTGACGTGGTTTTGACACATTTTGTTATATTTATACAGGAATGATCACGTTTAATTCAATCGAATACTCCGACTATAGTTTCGATCACATCCGGTGACCTTTTTCAAAGAGTGAAAATAGAGCCCGACGCACGTGCGGCTGCCACTGATCGGAGTATCCGATTTAATGAAACGTGAGTATTCCCGTATAAATATAACAAAAATCTGAGTTCTTCGAATTAGAGTAAATAGGTAAGCGTGCTACATCCTAAACCACAACGTTGCTGTACATAAGGCAGGGTGTCATCAAATGCAAAATGATGTAATACGATGGAGCACGCTTACCCAACCCAAGGAACCCAAAAGCTTAAGGAGGAGCCTGGTCTATTTCAAGACACCCGTATTGTAATTATCGAGTAACACGAATTCCGGCAGTTCAATCATCGCTAAGCAAAGTGGAATGGAAGATAATGTGGAATCAAAGTGTTACCTTGGAAAATATAGCCTCACGACTTGCCCAGGAAGGCCCTGCATGAGGTAAGTGCATGACGTGTGCGGAGGGTACCAGTGTGCGACTGATAGGAATATGCCTTCTGTGTCTCCTGACTTCTTTAAAGACTCAGCAGTGAGAAGCCAGTCACAGGTGCCCACGCGGGAGCCAGGGGCTTCTACATGGCCAGGCCAGTTGCCCACGTTGAAGTGGAAGCCAGTGTTCAGGAGGGGACCTGTTAGAAATAGAAGGTTAATAAAGAAATCATTACCATAAAAGATATTTATTGTTTAAGAAAGGGTCAGTTCGGAGTATTAGAAAGCTAAAATAGCGGTGGACCGGCCATATCGGTCACATAGTCGGTGTTGGGGTAAAATATACAAGAGTGGAGATTACGAAACGTCAAACATAGCAGACGACGCTGGTGGTTTCAGTCGGCAGAATCTGGAGCGAAAACCCGAAGTTCATATCCATGGACTATGTAGGCTGAAGATGATGAAGAGAAAAAAAACATGTCTCCTAATTGTGTTATTAGAGAGCGAAAGGAATGTATTATTTTCAATCTGTCAAACTACTAGTTTTACTTTCACCAATATATTTTTGCCAATATTTGATTTAATACATTAAAAGTTGAGCCACTGACACGGTTTGTCAGCGGCAACGATTCTATGGAAAACAACAAAACTGATAATTCGTACTAACGTCCATGCTCCGATAGGGCTCAGGTGTAACCGGTTCTCCCGATTACTTAGCCGAACACTAACCAGATTGTCCGCTGCTTGGCTAAAGCTATCTTCTTTTGGAATAATTATCTCATCAGGCTTCACATCGTAAGCTAATTTGACTAAAATTCGTTTCATCGAATGAGTTTCCGTACAATTTTATTTTCTGCTTTTATGCAACTCCATGGTAAGCAGAATTAAGGTAATAATAATTTGTAATATGAATAAACACTTGTAAGACTTCCAACTGAAATTTCTTGCTCCTTATATTACTCTCAAAATAACAAGGACCCGCTTTGAAAACTCAACACAATTTGGGATTTTGGCGGAGGTTGCAAATCGGCATCGAAGCGTGCCCTAAATATATTTTTCCGGTAGCAGCCCTCCCAATTTATCCTCAGGGAGCTATAACAAGCATTATTTACAGGTGCCAAGCTGATTTTTATTCCAGTGAAATGCAATTCTGATGTTTAAAATGGAGATGTTAGAGTGGAATAAAATAAGCTTGTAAACTGAGAGGTTGAGATTTTGATAAAAAAATTACAAAGTTGCTATTGCTATTTTTTAAGATATCGTCTGCATTTTTATCAGTACTTCTATAAACATAGCTTAAATGGCTGTCTAGCTAACTATCATCATAATAATCAGACTGTTTTAATTAATTGCTGGACATAATATCTTCAGCTACTCTCTTCCAGCTATTACCCACTGCCTTACTTATATCTCTGCTCCATCGAGTCTCAAGGCGTCCTACGCTTCGTTTGCCAATTCATGGTCTCTACTTTAAGCACGTTCAACAGTTATCGGTTCTGCAACTGGTATGACCATCTCACTGCCACTTTAGCTTACTATCACGCTGAGCTATATTGTTAACATTGGTTCTATAGCAAATTACTTACTTTAGAATACAATTAAATTACGAATTAACGTAATGATAAATTCTTACCAGCCGGAGAACTGACAAACTCCACGAACAAATCCTGTGAGGTCCCGATGATGGAGTAGGGAAACTTCCCCATACCACAGAAGGTGCCAATCACTGCTGCCGACTCGTCTTTGCCATCGTATATCTTGATGTAGTCATATGGACAGTTCTCAGCACCTGCAGAACAAGTTATATTATTGTTTTTATTTTTAGCCGTATTTGTCTCACTATGGGCGAAAGCGTCCCTTCCTTCTTCTTACTTTTCACAGTTGAAGAATTTGCTAGTCAGCCGCTGCATGGAAGCCAATCTTTCCTTCCCATCTCATTTTAAGCCTTCTCAAGGGCTGAGTTACTATTAGATGCTGTCATTATTCTTTAGGGTGGTTTAACTTATTTCAAAGACACAAATAATAAAATAGGATTACTTCTTTAGATTTGATCAAGTACAGATGTTAACAGTAATAATAAGCTTATCTGATAATGGGCAAGGAAAATGGATACTCCAGTACCTAAATGCAGATAGCAGAGCAAGTTACAACACTTTTAGAGCGACATGAAATAATTTTTATGTAAATCAAAATCATGGTTAAAAAAAAAAGAGACACGGTATGTCTCTCGGAGACATTTATCAAAATAAATTGTTTGAGATGTCTCGAACAAAAAACACTCAACTTTCAATAAGCAAAATAACGTAGCAAAATCTGATGCTTCGAATCACGTACTTTCACCTCACCTGTCAAAAATTACTTATTGTTAGGTACAAAATCATCCTTTGGTAGACATCTACTCAAACGATGTTAACGCTGAAATCGAATTTGTTTATCAAAAGTAACGTTGGGAATGATAAATGTATTTCTGTAGTTTCTTAAATCTTACTAGATTAGACTGTCTCATGCCTAATCGGCCAAAAATACACTATATCAAGCCAGTCAGTTCTTTTGGAATGCTGACTAAATATATATTTTTAATTATAATATATTTTATAATATTTATACATTTTTAGTTTTTACAAGTGTCATTTACTTTGGCATTATCGTTGACAGTTTACTCAGATCATTGCACATCGGATCATAATTTCAAACTCAATTTTAATTCCAAATTCAATTTTTTATTTCAAATTTAATTTCAATTTCAAAATTAATTGCAAATTTAATTTCAATTTCAATTGTGTGTATGGTACTTATTAATGTGACTGCTAAATTGATGATTTATAATATGAGTCTATGATACTTGATAAATAAATGATTATTATTATTATTATTATAATGCTTTCTCTTTTTCTGCGGATTATTATTTAATGTAAAATTGTCCATCGAATGTCATCCCTGATTTTGTTGTCGCACTTGATAAAAATCCAATAGTAAGTGTCCAAAAATATATAAAAGTATATAAATATCCATTACCGAGTATCGAAGTAGTAGTAGTATCCAAACTAAAGGATTTTTTTAAAGTAGTACAAAATCAACAAACATTATAAAAATAAGTCTTATTTTTTGCAGATCATCATTTGTATTGACACTTCTGTGGAAATAACTGCTTATTTTTCCACTTGAAACGCAGACTTGAAGGGTTGTGTGAAGCGACATGTCAAATTGAGTAGACAGCGTTTTAATAACATGCGTGGAGAAATATAACCCAATATTTTTTGAAATGCTTCGCTATATACCTTTCGATATAACGTAATGTTACGCAAAATAAATTCTCTTCGAGATGTCTCGACGCTTTGACAGCGAGTTTTCGGCGAATATTTGGGAGTAATCGTTTGTATAAGTCGCATGAAATGACTTGAACTTTGCCGTCTATTTACGAGTACCTACATCAAAAGGTGGCAGAAGCAAATTTTTTTACGTATCTGAACTCAATAATTTAAGGTGGAGCGTTTGCAACCAATCTTTGATGACATTAATCTTAAAATTTCGACAGTTGGATGTTTAATTCGAATACTTTCTATTGAGTTTGTTGTAAATAAATGCGATGGACCCTAAAGTGTTGTATAAATAATGTGTTGTGAATGTTTTCTGAGAATGACTGGTACTGCACCACTTATCCTCAGAAAACATTTACGATTACTAAAGCTAACATCATAACCAAATATTTACCAAATAACATAAAACTCTTTGTGAGATTTGGACTTTGGACCTTGGCCTTTCTATTTATTAAGTGTTTGAAGATAGTATACACCAGTTTGAAGTAACAACTGGCTCTTTAGTGAAGCTTTCTGAAACACATCATCAGCGAGAAGACGTCCACTGCTGGACAAAGGCCGCTGAAATA
The DNA here is from genome assembly GCA_905404285.2 of Erannis defoliaria. Lineage (NCBI taxonomy): Eukaryota > Metazoa > Arthropoda > Insecta > Lepidoptera > Geometridae > Erannis > Erannis defoliaria. The sequence continues at coordinate 16,714,273 of FR990076.1, read as the reverse complement.
CACATTTAGATAATTGGCGATGGTAATGAGCCTAGTATGTCATTGATAATCTCCTACAACCATTATTATCCCACAGCGCTTTCATTCACTGGCAATTCAAGCTTATTAAGAGATTTGAATGCACACCCAATTGCATAGAAATGGTGAATCAGTCGATCCTAGTGGATTGAAGGAATCGGACATGGCAATCATTGTTACCTCAATCAGCTAGGATCTACAGACTAGATCCACCAGTGGACCGAATTGCGCTATAGAGTTCACTGTGATCCACCAGTGGCCTGTTTGGGTGCTGTAACACTTCACCACTATAGTTCATTAGGACTATAGTGGTTATATACCGCCCGGCGCCATCATCTATCAAACCCACAAATTGTACCGAATTACAAATTTAAATTATCATCTACGCAATGGGGATCCACACTATTTTTTGCTAGGTGGCGCATCGTCGATGCAGGCATAGTCAACTGTCAATCTCATACATTTTGTAGTTTTTCGCCTTATTTTTGCTACATTTTAAAGACTCGGATTACCAGGGAGGATCTTCTTAAACTGGTTTACGTACAGCAATCCTTTGCCTTGCTAATGAAAGCTCTGTCCAACATAAAATATATCATCATCAGCCCGGAGACGGCCACTGCTGAACGAAGGCCTCCCCCTTAGACCGCCACACTGTTCGACAACCTGCCATTTGCATTCACCGTTTGCCCGCGACTTTTACAATGTCGTCGGTCCACCTTGTGGGAGGCCTTCCTACGCTGCGTCTACCGGTTCGCGGTCGCCACTCAAGAACTTTTCTTCCCCATCGGTAGTCATAAAATATATACAACTATCTAAACTCCAAATCTATTTTCAAGCCGTCAACAGCTGCATTGATTCTTAAAACATGGCCCAGTATTTTTCCTTAGACTAGATTATCGATAACGCCCTCATCAAGAGCAGATAGATGTAAGCAACGATTAACGAAAAAACTTGATTTTGCCACATCCGGACCGCCGCTGGTGCCAAAAACTTTTGCCTGTGGAACCTCATTACATATACTAACATGAACCCTTAAAGATAAAAGGAATTGAAACATTTCCACGCATGACCTGGAGAGAACCTTCGAGAATTTAATATCACTCTGCAAAGTTCAGACTGGGCCCATTATTGGATACCCGTTATTTATTATGCCAATAAATTCCTCCACCTTCCCAGGAATTATGTAAAAATAATAAAAGAAGCTCGGCGGGTCGGGTCGTTCAACATTGTTTTCTCTTTAATGAAAATGCTTGGATGTCGTTTTTAACCCAATAACAGTGTACTTACCCAAAATAAAAAGTATTTTAACAGGAAGCTTTAGCTCAGCAGGGAAAAGACGTACTTGTTTCACAATCTTGATGTTGTTGGTTCGGGCCCAGGTAATTTATGTGATTTTCAGAATGAATGTATGGGTTTTGCAAGTCGTACTAAGGACCTTTTTGCTATAGAAAAAGGTCGTCGTGAATAAATCTGTATTTGATCATTGGAGATGAAGTTTCGATGGCTCATTTGAAACTGTTATACTGCACCTAAACTTTACAGTGTGGTATAATAATGGCCCAGTCGTTATACGAGGTTCTGCCTTCAGTGGTTCAGTTATTGGTTATGTCGCCGTCTATATTCACAACTTTTTTGATAAATAAGACCCTAGAGTTGAGTAGATTTAGAGATAACCGTTCTGTGTATGTTCGTCTGTCCGTCGGAGGAGACGTCGCATAGAATTGGTTGAGAGGTTGGATCAAGAGGTGGATCCAAACGTCGGTGATCCCTGACACGGCCCCTTTATTAAATTTTCTCTACAGCCTCTAACCACCGGCAGCTTAGGAACTGCTTCGATTCTGGCGGTTCACTAGGACTACATTTCAGAATATCATTTTGTAAAAATCTAAACTTGATAAAAAAATAAGTTAAGTCGCTTATATTAGGTTTCCGCTGAGAAATAAAATAATACAGACAATAAAAAAGTCAGCAACGACCTAACCTATTTAGACATAGACAGACAGACCTATTTGTCCATGCAGGTTTCCATAGACCTTCTAGGGTTCAATTGACCCTTTTAGCTAAATTGGATTGAGTCAACATATTGGAGAGGTGACCTTCATGGGGGTTTATTCTAGCGTACTCGAGATTCTGTATCTCGATTAGAATGTTCGCAAAGAATCCTTGCTAAGCTTGTAAGAGCGAAAGTGTGTTTGTTCGCTTAGTTGTTTACTTGCATGCAGTGTGTAATGGAGCAACAGATCGACATTGATATCATGGACAAGTGAAGATCGGATGGAGACAGCTATGCTCGGTGTTTATTTGCATGATAAAAGACAGAACGAGGATAGCTAAGATAGAAGATATAGCTTTCAGGGTTTGCAAGTTGAAGTGGTAATGTGAAAGAAAGAAAGAAAGAAAGAAAAATAATTTATTTTGTAACATCATTAACATAGGTACTATGCATACATGTACATGGTACATGTGCAGGCCACATCGCTCGAAGAACTGATAATTAATGGCAAACAAAAGTTGTGGCAACCATGAACCGAAAGCTGCTGCGTAGGTAGGCCTTCCATTAGGTGGACCGACGCCATCCTGGAAGTCGCGGGTAACTGGTGGTTGCTAATGGCAGGTTGTGGTAAAGTGTTGCGGTTTAATAGAGAGGCTTTTGTTCAGCAGTGGACGTCTGCGGGCTGATGATAATGATGCTATTAAAAGAGTGTCAATTTCAATCTATAAACGAATTATCTTGGAATAATTTATCTATCTTGAAATATTACAATGTTACAATAAACTTACCAGAAGTAATCGGTCTCATCGGGCAGGTCATGATGTTCTCACACCGCTGGCCGTCTATGTTGAACTCTTCGTTCTCAATGTACAGCTTAATGTATGGCAGCCGAGTATTCAGGTGATACCTGGCAAACAAAACTAATAATTGGAAAATGCTGCTCGGAGAAGTTTATTTAACTGGCTGTAGTAAGCAAACTAACAAGAGAATAGAAGAAAATGAGGTTACTATTGGAGCAAACTATGCCGTAACTGCATCCAGAACTACTAATGGACGTGCAGCAGTATCATATAGGTCTCAAGTATGATGGTGAGCTTTCTGCAAACGCCAAGCCGCCTGTCTAGAGTAGGGATTATAGAAACCCCCTAAAATTAAGGGAGAGACTTCGTCCAACAATGGACGTCTTCTGGATGATGATATGACACTTACTAACTAACGTTTCAAAGTAATGCGCGTGAATGCATAATGCCCTGGATTTTATTTGTGACATTTAAGTTTGACCGCTATAATTAATTAGTAGTTTACTCTCCAACCAACAAAAATGTGTTTTATTTGTCTCATTTCTTGTTACCGTAATTAATAATCCACGAACGTTGATTCAAGCAGTTTAATAAATTGTAAAAAAATATTAAACTAAATTATGTAAACATCAATGTTGTTTTTTACTAATTGTAGTGCAAGTGACATCAGCACTACATTAATGAAACCGCTGAACCGATTTCTATCATATCACTTGAAAATTGTTTTGCTAGTGTAGTACACATTTACATGAAAATCTATTCAACTTAACTCAATCGCGGAACAATAAAAAATAGGTAACCGATTAGTTCCAGTAGACTCTTTGACCTTAGCTTCACTCGGTCGTAGTAGGGAGTAGTGATGCACAGTCTGATTGAAAAATAACTGCGACAATGCCATCAGAATTGATGGAGAATAGAATATGTGACCGAAAGGTCTTTGCCCTGTTGAAACGATTCACTTATTCTGTCTTCAATCCATTTCTTTTGAGAGATGGCGAGATAGATTGAGTTTTCTGCTTTCACTGGTTTGTGTTGCTGATTATATTTATTTTATTGTTTTGTTTTGAGGAATAAAACTGAGATAATATTCTGACTTACTTTGTACCTACATTGTGACAGTCTGATAGCTTAGTTGGTAGCATGTCTGCCTTCAGAGCAGTAGGGCGTGGGTTCGAGTGTGACCCAGTCCTGGGTGACCCAGGACAAAAATGTTTGTCACGTACATCGATGTATATTCTGTGTCTGGGTGTAGTATGTATTATAAGTACGTATTTACGAAAAAAAATATGTTTATAAGTATTCTATCAGCTATCTGGTTTCCATAATACAAGCTTTGCTTAGTACGGGGCTAGATGGCGCTGTGTGTAATAAATGTCCCCCCAATATTTATTTATTTATTAAATTTATTTATTTGTAAATACGAAATTCTCAGTTTATTCATCTTTTATTACATTTTGTGGGAATCACTTATTTAAGGACATTATTGTTAATATCAATGTCCTTAATTAAACTGTTTCAACTACTATTGCTTATACTAAGGTAAACGTTGGTGTTCAAAATAATAATTATTTGCAACTGTTCTTTTTCATAGAGGTTAATAGTTTTATTACCTATAAAATATTCATTGCGGAGGAATACGGAATCTAAGTTAAGCATGATACATAACCAAGCATGATAGCCCAAATATTTTAATATCCGTTAGAGTCGACATTAGTGTCAAATTTTAGTTTAGCAATACAATTGCACCGTTTTTTTTTGACCGAAATAAAAGATATCATAAAAATGTTTTAACAGTATCTATTCCTGTAGCTGTTTCCGGTTCCGAAAGTTTCCTGTACTTATATATTCTAATTTGTGTTGAAATGCTTTCCTGCTGACATACAAAAGCCATTAATGCCCAAAATACCCAAACAACCCTGTAAAGTCAACTATTCGATGCGATTTCAATTCGGTACTGTTTGTTTAGGCACACAGTTCGGGCAGCTCCTTGTCCTCTTTGTCCAATGCATCATCTAGGGATCGAAATTGATAGTTGCTGGACACCAAAACTGAAATGACTTGCTGTTATCAAAGTTAACGTTCTTTGGAATGAATCGGAAACGTAGAATTAAAAGTAACTGTTTTTATTCAAAATAGATTTGTGTTTGGCACACCCTGGCTGATATTCAGCAACGCCGCAGTCTAGGATGGAGCTAGGTAGATTTGAAGAAACCCATTTATTATAAGTTAAGAATACAGACGATGGCAGACACCCAAACTTTTTTTTAAATATACATACGACTTCAAACCATTACGGGACCATCTTGACTAATCGTTTTAAAGGGATCTCGAGAGATCCCTTTTTAAAAAACATTCAAATCGGACAAAAATTTGACCGAGATATCGGTAAAAAATATATACCAACAGTCAGCGACATTGGCGACAATGATAAGATGAATGGACGGGAAATAAGCGCACGGATTTTGAAGACTATAATGTCGAGCGACGGCTCTCCACTCGCTTGAGTCTCACTCTGCCTTTGCGACATGCGAGCCGTATGATACGACAATACAAACTTCTAACACATATACATGTGTTCTCTTTTTGTCATGCAGTAATTAGGTTCGCTATCTCTATTTTCCGGCAAATAGAATATGCATACGTTTAGCTAGGAATGCTTGATTGTGTTGTCTTGTTAATTTTGATCGATTTGCAAGCGCTGGGCCTGTCCATTCCATTATCACCGTCGCTGCCTACAGTCGTATATAATAGAAGAATCTCCAACTTTTTTGAAGTCTGGTAGAATTGGGAACTAAAATCTTGGATTGTACGTACAATCCAAAGAAAAACAAACTATGTAAAATTGTGAATAGGTATAGGTAGAGAGCAGATTTTTTCGCGTTCCCGCCAAAACTTCATTTATTTCTTCTAAACGGTTTTAATTTTGTTCTCTTGCGTTTCATTCTACGTAATTAGTACGGACCTGCAATGTAAGTTCCTTGGATAGACACCGGGGTATGCAGCCGACTGCACGTAGCAAGTCTGCAGTCTGCAGTCTCTGAACACTCGCTCGCAGTACGACCTGGCAAGAGAAAAGAACATTTCATTAGTATAACATCTTAGAGTATAAACTTAAAGTACTTAGCTCATTTTTATTTGGGGCACTAAGTAGAGGTAAAAATGACATCACTAGCTATTCGGTGCAGGAAAGTATTTTATAGAATACTGAATTTGTTTTTATTTACACCTTTGCGTTATATTTTTCAACCGACTTCAAAAAAGGAGGTTCTCAATTCGTATGTTTTTTTTTAAATACCTATGTATGTTACGTGATTACTCCGTAATAAGTCAGAGGTGGTCCCGTATAAATTTTATCGAAATCGGTTTAGTCGTTTGGTTTTTAAATCAACATTACTAGATAATATGAAGATGTCACCCAGGTAAACGAAGTAGAAGTCGGAAGTTTTTTTTAAAGCGTATTATTTTTGTCTTGCACTGGAGGCCTTTTGTTCCCGAAACACAATTTTTGAGTTCGTGCATGATTCTTTTTATAGCTGCACTATACATTTTGGACCTGGGTATTTCCTTAAACTGCAACCAGACCCACCGGAGGACGGGCAGCAGCGTCCTCTTGGTTAACGGTGGTGACCATTCTGCGATCCCCAAGCCGCCTGGCAAGCGTGGGGATTATGGCAACACCCCTCTATTAAGGGGGAGGCCTTCGTCCAGCAGTGGACGTTTTATGGCTGATGACGACTATACATTTTTGACTAAAATTATACTGTTTGAATGATCAATAATGATGAGAATTATGTAACTATTATGAAGAATGAGTATTTTTAAATGCTATGCTGTGACGCAACGAGTGAGACATTTCCTGGTGGTGGACGTGGTGGTAACTGGTGGTGTGAACTTGTTAACAAAATCCTGCGCCGCACTGCACTGCGTTCGTCGTCGTGATGACAAGTCTATAAGTGGTCACCACCGCTTACTCGGTTCATTGCCTTTCCGTTCCTTTTTTTTAGAGTCTGTATTCACTTTTGTTTATAGCGGTTTAGATTGTAGCTTAGTGGAAAAACCGAAAGTAGTAAGCATGCCACAACTGACAGGTAAGTGGTAGAAATAATCGATTAAATCTAACGGTGCGAGACTTATCCACACTTCTAGTTACCCGATTAATTTTAACACAAATCTAAAAAAAAACTATAGCGACATTAGATAGACTTACATCCGCAGGCCCCACTGACCGGCTACCAATAAATCGACGTCTCAATACACCGACTACTCATCACTCCGAATAAATCAAGTTCGGCCTCAATTACTTAACAGGCTTATCCCGAGTCGCAAACGTAGAATCATTCAGCACCAAATGGTCCACTTTGGTCTCTACGTGACCAGAATGACGTATAAATCGTGTGGAATAGTCGCAAATAGTGATAGTAAGTGATTTGTTCGAATTATTATTCGAATCACTCGATCGATAGTTGATATCTTGATTGATAATGCCAGTGTGCGATTACAAAAAAAATTAGATTGATGAATGTAAAGCTTTAGTTTTGAAATACTTAGGTAGTTATTATGTTATTGAAGTATACCTACTTAGATTTTTTCACACAGCGCCATCTAGCCCCAAACTAGGTAAAGCTTAAACTATGGAAACTCTGATAGAATAGTTATATTTATAATAATATTATTTTTTGTAAATACATACTTACAATACATACCTACACAATGGATATGGTTAACAATGGAAGTTTTGTGGTTGATAATGATTCCTAGTTTAAAAAAATTACTTAATAATAATCATTTATTTTATGTTAGAATTACACGTTCTAATTTTAAGTAATGTATTCGTTTTTTTTAAAATTTAATTTCTACCAAATAATAATTAGGTATAATTATTATTATTGAGTATAACCTGGCATAGATTTGATTAAGATGGAAACCTTTGCCTAGCAGTGGGATAGCAAGACATAAGATTTTTTTTAAATGATTCGAATCGATTTTCGAGTTGGTCGATCAATACGATGGGGACAAAAGAGATCGTCCCTAGTCACAAGTCCCGTTGCCCACCTATTATCGCTAGAGGTGATATAAGGCGGGTAATCAAGCTTTCCAATTGGAGTAACTGGCGCCCATTCGGCTATTTTTGGCCGTTTCACTGATGGACTGCGGCTACGGGCGGGTATCTCAGTCGTAAAGTTTTGTATGGTATTGCATGTGTGGCATTTTGGTTTGTTTGATGTTTCATGAGAAATAAATTTAATCACATCACACAGTCACACAAAGTATATTGTGAAATATACTTTTTCATAAATTGTCAGCGCCCTACGGTATTCTGGGATTTCTGGGGTAAAAGTAGCATATTGTGTTATTCCAGCCTCTCTACTAAATTTCATTCAAATCCGCTCAGCAGTTTTTGCGTGATTGAGTAACAAACATCCACAAGCTTTCAAAGTTTTACATTTTACTCGTATTAAGTAATAGGTTGCGAAAGTTGAGTATGTGTGTGTGTTTGTAACTTCTATAAGCAGTAATAAATAAATAAAAATTGCGAAATTTGTAATCGAGATAGTTGGAGATGATGGATTAAAAGAGATAGTCTATCCTGAAGTAACTTTAAGTACTTAATTTAAGAAAATATTATGGACTATATAACACTAGGATCACCGGTGAAACAACAAGGTACTGCTAGTATGGCATAGAAGACTGATCAGTAGTACTACTGGGTTTGTCGCCACGGATCCTGGGATCGGATTGAGTTAGCTACGGATCACGGAGTGTTCTATATCCACCGATACCGTGATCCGTTTCCCTCGCAAAAACAAATTAATATTTTACCCACTAGTATTATAATTATCTTTCAATCCTTAACCTCTCTCTCAATGAATCGCAGTGGAATCAGGCTGCTCAACCGATACGGTATGGGGGTCTCGGGGTGCGGCGCGCTCGCGATGTGGGTCTGCCGACATTCGTGGCGTCGTCACATGGGGTTGCGGACCTTGTCACTATAATTCTTTCTTCTAATGGTGACGGGGCGAGTATTTCTTATGTGCGTGATGCTGTGTCGTCCTGGTCTACATTCAACTCAGGTGTGTCAATCCCAGTAACCCCCCATGCTCAGAGAGCGTGGGATGACGTTGGGGCTAAAGGGACACTTAATCACGATGCCGCAGGGGCGGATTTGGTGAGGCTCAGAGCTGTGTCGCAAGCAGAATCTGGGGCAAGGTTGCAAGCGCTCCTTTCACCTCATCTAGGCACCTTACTGGACGACGACTCTCTGCGTATAGCAGTGGCCCTCCGCCTGGGCTGCAAGGTATGTGTGAACCACACAGATACACCTGCGGAACTATGGTGGAGGCCAACGGTCACCACGCGCTGAGTTGTCGTCGCTGCACAGGGAGGTTTCCGTGGCACCATGCCCTCAACGATATAGTCCGTAGAGCGTTGATATCGGCTAGCGTCACATGTCTGCTGGAACCCAGTCTCAGTAAGATAGATGGTAAAAGACCAGACGGTTTGACTCTGGTGCCGTGGAAAGATGGCAAGTGCCTTATATGGGACGCTACTTGCGTCAGCACGATAGCAGATACGCACCTGAGCCGTACCATCCATATTCCTGCGACAGCAGCGGAAGATGCCGCGTTTAAAAAGCGTTCTAAGTACTCAGCAATGGAGCCACATTATTATTTTGTGGCCATTGCCGTGGAGACTATGGGCAGTTGGGGTGCTGAGGCCAAGATCTTGGTCACAGAAATCGGGCGCAGAATTCGGGACAGAGGTGGTGACTCCCGCTCCACCTCGCTTCTGGTGCTAAGGATAGCCATTGCCATTCAGCGTGGTAATGCTGCCATTATTGTTGGCACCTTTGCGTCAGAAACAGTGACGGGCGGGTTATTCGATTAAATGTGACTCTATTGTTAGATTATTATTATTATTTTGTACTAAAAATTTATTTTTGACTTATGTAATTTGTAGTGAACAATAATTTAATGATTAAACAATTTGTAATGACCGTGAGTAGCATTTATTTCTGAGCGCTACCGTGGGTCGGAGGACACGTTAAATTGTTGGTCCCGGTTGTTTGTTCTAGTTTCTATAACAACAACCGCTATGTCATGCTATGTCAGAGGCCTTCGGGCGGCACATTAACTCTGACACTAGTGCTGGCCACTCAACCTATACGAACTTACTTACTTACTCAGTGAACAATATTATATGAAATGAGTTTATATATTATCTTTGGTAGTACGAAATAAATTATGCCTAAACTAGCCTAAAGAAACATTCAGTAATATAGTAATCAAAATTTCAAAGCAGAAAATTAAATTTACTGAGTTATATATCATAAGATTATGGATTAGATGACTAGTTTTTTTATTGTCCTATTAAAATGTGGCCCATAAATATAGCTGATTGATGAAAAGAAAATGAAAATCTGATCAAAAATAAGCAACTTATAAGCATTTTAATATCATGCTAGACAGAGAGAAGAAACCGCAAATCGTGACGTCACTTCTCTGTACGCCATATAAATTCTATTCTGACAAGTAAGGCGTGACGTCATTTTTTGTTTTGTGGGAAAGAGACAAAGTTGTCTCTAACAAAAACTTTAAACGCTCATATATCAGAACACTATTAACCGATTTAAATTATTTTTTCAATAAACATACTATATTTACTTAAATTCTTCATCAAAGCTATTGGTTTCAACGATATAAACATCAGTCATCTACCCTATTATATTGTCGCGGGTGAATGTATTTTTTTTTAATAAAAGAGCTGATTTGTTTTCTTCTTTCAAATCTGCGTTATGATAAATTTGTTTACAATTTTAGTACTCTATTTTCAATTTCGCTTCTGTCTATGTAGTTTAAACTTATTCTCTAGACTCATAAAGTAAGTAAGTAAGTTGGTATAGGCTGAGTGGCCAGCCCTAGTGTCAGAGTTAATGAGCCGCCCGAAAGCCTCTGACTCATAATAATATTGCACATTATCTTAATGAAGAAGCACATCTAGTCGAAGAATAAAGATGAGGTAAAGATACACCACAACTCCTTTAATTAGGGAAGAATACAAAATCAAAGTACAAAAAGCTTTCAGAATCCGTAAAAATACAACCAAAAATGTAAAATTTCGGAATTCCTTTCACCGCTCGACAAAGTAATGACAAAGAACGAGCGCACAAAAGATATTCCGAACTTAATGAAAAAATTCAACTCTGGCCAACCATGACAAATAGACCAGAGTGATGCAAGACCGTTATACAAAAACAGTGACTAGTATTTTAATACACCTATAACCAGTTTTTGATTGTCAAATGAGTCTTAGTCACAGTCAAAAACACACAGTAAGTCACAGTCAAGTTCAATCATACTATAATAAAGTCGTGACAAGCTCCTTCGGACTTTTGAAAGGAACACAAAAGCTACAAAAATACATGTTATCGTGAAACATGTTTCACCATAGTATATAATGTATTACAAAAAGGTATAGTAATTCTGAAGGGTATGTATGTTCTCATCGCTATGAACAACTTTTACTGTGAAGCACCTTGAAATCACGAAAAAAACTGCCGTGTCATAGAAAAACTTCATTGACTATTAGCAAAATCTTGGGAAAATCTGATCATTTTTTCGTGAAAAAAACCGGTTATTACTTGCCGTTACCGTTACTTGTTATTATTACGTTATTCAAGGTGAAGTTACCGACTACTCCATTCATTTCTTGTTCCAATGTCAGACAATGTAGTTGTCCCGGCCGATCTGTTTGAGAGTTTCATCACGTGCGCTCCGAAGTCTGCCTTGCAATTTACTCAGTAATTTAAATATGGGGTACGAAGTCAAAGGGGAACAAGTTAGGGTGATTTCGTAAGTCACAGGGTTGGGGTTGTGCTAATGGCTGTCGATTTTGAAAGAAATAAGAAAGAAAGAAAAATATAATTTATTTCGTGACATCAACAAGTTAATATCATCATCATCATCAGTCCGGAGACGTCCACCTGAACGAAGGCCTCCCTCTTAGACCGCCACACTGTACGACAACCTGCCATTTGCATCCACCGGTTGCCCGCGACTTTTACAATGTCGTCGGTCCACCTAGTGGACCACCTACGTGGGCATTATGGCAACCCCCAACACACAATATGACAGGAAAGGTAATATAGCTCTATTTAATTACCAATTCTGGGGTGATGTCACAAGAATGACTTCAACTCAGCATTGTGCTGTCTATCAAACAGCGCTGATCTTCCGTCGAGGCCAATTCAAGTGAGGTCACGATGATTTAGGCTGGCCGCACATTATTTCAGTCCGGTGCCGGACCGACCGTCACATGCACAATAACAGGTGCGAGCGAGACGGCCGTCACGACAAATTTGTTATGGTGTGCTGGACCTAGTAAAAAATGTATACACGGAGTGCCTTCCGGTGCGACCGTCCGGTTTTTCTATCAGGCTTACCTTATCATGTGCGGCCGGCCTTAAAACTACAAAAAAATATATCTGTACCTACATATTTTATTTTCAATGTAAAGTAACAGACCTATCTATCTATATTCTCTAAATCTCGGAAAGAAAAGCTTACAACATTTCCCATGTGCAGGTAGCCTATATTGCCTGGATTCTCTGCTAGTGGTAAAAGCATGAATTAGGCCTTAATGTCACATGTCCTGAGTCACACATTAGTAAGTTTATGTTCTATGTATTTTTCTTGAAGTTATCTAATATTTCACTCCCCGTCTTTTAATGTATTTTCGAATCCTTTACTTTCCATCCTAAGGTTGCCTGGAAGAGATCGGTTTTAGAGATAGCTAATGAGGTTCCACATGCAAACTTTTCGCAGATGGCGACAGTGGCGGTCTGGATGTGGCAAGTAAGTTGGTAGTAAGCTATCTGCTATTGATGAGGGCGTTGTCGATAATCTAGTCCAAGGAAAATCTAGTCCAAGGTGGGTAATGGGCCTTGTTTTAAGAATCTATGCAGCTGTTGACGGCCTGAAAATAGATTATATATATATATATATAGATATAGATAGATTTGTAGATTACATAGTTGTTTACATTTTATATTGAAACTGAGCTTTATATTTATATTGAGCTTTAATTATTAAGGCAAAGGATTGCTATACAAACCATATATTATTTATGCAGATTCTTCCTGATAATCCGAGTCTATTATGAGTAGGTAAAGCCATTAAATCGTAGAAAAAAAACTACTAAATGTATGGGATTGACAGTTGACTACGGCCACATCGGCGATGCGCCACCTAGCGGAAAAAAAACGCAGTGTGGATCCCCATTGTTACAATAGTTCTATGTTCATTTTTCGGTTGTGATCATCATGACTGTTATTATTTATGTTGGTGTGTACAATAAATAGTTTATCTATCTATGTATTTATCTGTCTATGTAACTATCTATCTATGTGTTTAGTTTTTTATTTGTGTGTTAATTAACCACGGTCAAGCTCAATAGGTATTTTACCAAAAGCAAACAGAGAGTGTGGTTTTATTTGGGGAATTGTATAAAAACATAATTATTTATGTTCCCTAAATAAAACCATCGTCGGTATACAATGTGTAACTAAAAGGTTCAACAATACGGAAGTGTATGTAAGTAGTCATCACTATCAACAACTTTTACTATGGGGCCAACCCTATACAATCGCGATAAAAATTAGCTGTTCCATACAAAGTTCATTGACCTTGGACAAAATGTTTGAAACAGCTGTTTTTTTCCCGATTTCAAGATTGACCCCATAGTAAAAGTTGTTCATAATGATGAGTACGTAGGTATATACCCTTAAGTATTGTTGAACCTTTTTGTTACAGATTGTATATTATATACCTACCCTTGGTAATTTATATTTAAATAGAAACCAATTATCACACAATTTTGTGAAAGTAATTACAAAATAAATTCCACAAGAAACACCATGATACGTTTTATAATACACTCGTACAAAATTTGCTTTACTCCCTGTCCTTAATAAACTCGATTCAAAGGGCATGTTACTTTTCGCCCGCGGCGTTGGCATCCAATTTCTGTCTGTGCATGCGTGTATTAATTCGAGAAAGATAATTAGGATAGAAGCAGGATAGAAGTAACTTTTTTTCTTCTTTCCTGATCAGGAATATAGCGTCGCACTTTGTGCATTTGCCAGTGTCAAGCATTTTGACATTTCTCGGTATGACTAAGCCAAAACGAGACCATTGTAAACAACGATCTTACATGTGTAACATATAAGATATGAAGAGATCTTATATGTGTAACATATAAGATTTTATATGTGTAACATATAAGATCGTTGATTGTAAAAAAAAAGAAATAAATATAAAACTAAGAAATATTACTGGTGCGATGCCAATAACTAAGAGGAAAAAAACTATTACTGTAACAACTATTTTTGTAGTGAACAAATTTTTTTGTAGTGTTAGATGTCTACTGCTGAGTCTGCCTGGGGAAGTACCACACCTTTGCCACTTATTCAACCGCCAAGCAGTAGTGTGCAAGAATTACTGTGTTTCGGTTTGAAGGGCAATGTTACCAGATAAATTACTGGGTATGAAGAGATTTCACATCTAATATCTCAGGATGACGAGCGCAGTACAGTGCGGCGCAGGATTATATTCGCAAGTTACAATTCTGGCACTGCTACCGAAATGGTCTGACGCTTACCACCAGGCGAACGTCTCACTCGTCTGGTAACTCGATAGCATAAAAGAAACATAATCATAGCTAATCTGTTATAACTAACCCTGTAGACAATGAAGCCATGAATAGACGAAGCTTAATTTACAGACTAGTTTATGACTTTGATCTCATTCGCTTCTTATCCTTGACCTTGATAGCCGCATCTATATCTCTGTTTGTCTGCTTATTCCTTTTTTGATCTAATATCTGAACATGAAAATATCAGTTGTCATGATATGATTGCTTTAATAGAAATAGCCTGTTAACCGCTAGAGCGCCTGTGCAACCGTGGTTGCACGTTCCCCGAAGCAATTATAGTTCCTGCAACTCCAGTTGCACGAAATTCGCGCCATATGATTTACCTCATAATTTGAATGGGGCGCTCAACAGATGCCGCTAGTGAGTCTAATACGGATCTTTGATATATTTGCTTGAAGTTACAAGTCTTTGCCACTCTCTGTGGGTATTTTAATCTGTGCACGAAGTTTAAAAAAACTGCTATTCGTATTTTTTTCTGGTAGTTATTGATCTTTTTTTTTTGTTTTTTTTTTTCAACTTCGATTAACTGGATGACATCTTCATATTTTCTAGTAATTTCGATGTAATAACTAAACTACTTAACCGATTTCGATAAAATTTATATGGCACCACTTCTGAAGTATTACCTACCAAACATAAAAAGAATCATCAAAATCAGTTCATAATTGGTGGAGTAATCGCGTAACATACAGTCATACAAAAAAATAAAAATACATGCAGTCGAATTAAGAACCTCAATGTTTTGAAGTTGGTTGAAAAAAGACAGCAATGTTTTTAGTAAATTTTGATGTCTCAACTAAAGCCACTGAGGAAGTTAAATAATACATCATTCATTGACTAAAGCCTCAGTAATTGGCTGTAATAATCATCTTCTAAATTAATAATAAAAAATAAAAATAAAATATCGTTACGTATTACTTGTTTTGGTTAGAATATGGGTACTTTCATACTTCTATTCAAATCCCTATCAAATAAGTAAATAAAGTTTTATTATTGCATTGTACGGACGAAATTTCATTGTATAACATACGGGTTCAGCTCCAGGCTATATGTATTGATTATTGTGTGGGTGGGCTGGTTTGTTTATAGCTGTTATACTTTTTAAATACATTTATAAATATAGAAAAGAAAAGAATAAAGGGTGCAAATTTTACTGAAAGACTCTATTGACTTTTTAAGAGTACAAGAATTTTAATACGTGCACTAACATAATAAAATAATTTTATAAGTATTCTATCAGCTATCTGGTTTCCATATTACAAGCTTTACTTAGTATGTGGCTAGATGGCGCTGTGTAAAATGTCTCCCAATATTTTATTTCATTTTTATTTATTTACCTCGCTAGAATTTCCTGTAACGATGAAAAGTAAGTTAATACTGTTTAGAAGCAAAATATATTTAAATTAATTTAAATAAAATTAACGGTTTGAAAAACACTGATCCTGTTTTTTATCCTGGTTTTTTAGCGTCTCTTACTAAAAACAGCGGATAAGCGGAAACAAAAATTTCAAATACAATAATCGCAGTTTTGCGATTTCAGTTTGGTAGAATTTGGTAAAACCAGAGGCATTTAATTTATTTCTTTTGTGTACTACATTAGCTACATCACATTAAAAATTTTGCATACCACATTAATTAACTTACTATTAAAGGTAGGTAAGCAATATAATTATAGAATTAATATTAAACATACTATAATTTACTATTGAGTTTGTTTTAAATTTGAAACTCGCATATAACCCGACATATAACAATGTTTTAGGCGTGTAGCCTAATGTTTAATTTATGACAAATAACAAGCTTAGTGATGAATATAACTATATACATTACACATACTGAAAAAATAAATTGTATTAGCTGATAAATCTGAGATATGAGCGTTTAAAGTTTTAGGTGGGGATAGAGAGGGGGTGCTCTATCCCTTTCTCGCAAAGCACGTGTTAGTATAGCATTTGTATGCCGCGCCTGAGGCTTGACGTCATAGCTCAGTATAGCGCGCTCTCTGTCTAGCTTGAAATGAAAATAATCAGAAATTATTTATTATTGAATTATTTTAAATTTTGTTTTCATTGTTGGCTCTATTGATTATCAGCTTTTTTATGAGGTAATAAAAAAATAGTAGTCATCATGCCTATTTAATGGAAAACCGCTGTCGCCAGTTTCACACAAAATTGTACCTATAACCACTTCGACGAATTGTCATTGGTCGCGCATTTGAAGTAAAACGTCCGAAATGCCATTTTGCAACAGATTAAAATCTATCTAATTACGATTCAATGTGGTTTGGCTTCCTACGCGTTTATTTAAATTGTATTTTTGAGTATTTTCAGTTTAAAAACATGTTTATTGGTTGAATTGTCGTTAAGCGCATTTACACTTAATGCCGGCTAGCGCGGTCCGTCATATTTCCATTCTATTCATTTCTCTCTTCAGTGGTTGTCACCATGTAGACGTTTTACGACGTTCAGAAAACATCGTCATTTACCCTGATAGTCCTTCTGATACGGAGCGTATAAATGCATCAACATTATTTTAGTACCTACTTATTTTATTACTATTTATGATTATATCGACTGATAACCGATGGGGAAGAAAGGTTCTTGAGTGGCAACCACGAACCGGAAGACGCAGCGTAGGAAGTCCTCCCACTAGGTGGGCCGACGACATTGTAAAAGTCGCGGGCAACCGGTGGATGCAAATGGCAGGTTGTCGTACAGTGTGGCGGTCTAAGGGGGAGGCCTTCGTTCAGCAGTGGACGTCTCCGGGCTGATGATGATGAAGATTATATCGTACCATAAAATATTGTCACCATGTCCCATCATAAAACCATAATTATTACTATTTCATCCATCCATATTTCATATAAATCAAACGGCTATAATATAACCATCGCGATATAATGTTAAACCTCTGTGTAAGCCCGGGGGCTATTGTATCGATTGTGGCCGTTCGCCCCGTTTGATTAGTTTACTATAGCGGATCATAATTTATTCAGGCCTGTAGGCATTTGGTAACATATTGTATATTTGTGTAATATCAAATAGTAGAGAAGGAAAATTGTATGTATAACCTAGTATATATAATTTTAGGCGAAATTAGACATAGTCTTCACTTTCTTTCAGTGTAGCACAGCCAGTTGAGTTTAATAAAATGAAAGACACGAAGAAATAAAAACAGTGTCATCTCTTGAAACTAGATGGCGCTGGTCTTATTTCGTAGGTCACAGAAAAGCGAAGGCCCTACTTTACTTCTCTCTTCAGTGTCGTTGGTAGTTTTTTATGTTCACCGGCCGAAGTCGTTTCTCCCTTTTGGTTTATTTATATTAACTGAGTTAGAAAGCAGGAGATACGACAAAAATAAGACCAGCACCATTCAGTGTCAATAGATGGCGCAAATTTTTTTTCTTCGTCTCTGTTCTTCTTTTTAATTACAGGCGGAGTTAGAGTTTTTAATAAAGATGTGATAGCTTCGTAGTTAATACGCCTACTGTATTTTTCTAGCGAGATACAAAATTGAAAAAGATACAAAAGACATTTTAACTATTCCAAGGCTAGCCCTTATAACCCAAGAAGAACAAAGGTGATATAAGAACAGCGCCATCTAGTAACAAAAAACGTCTTTATAAAGACGATGGCGATCTCGCTATACGTAACAAAACATGCAGAGCTTATACACAGTAACTTACCCGGCTACAACTTCTCCTCTTCTGTTAGGATACAACTCTGGATGCTGCCCGTAGCGCAGATATACTTCGAACTGCTGTTCAGCTCTAGAAGGAAAAATTCAAGAGTGAAAAATTTAACATAATTATTTAAAATGTTAATTATTTTATATGAAGTGTTTCTATACTTTTGAGTGAGGTCTTTTGGGGTTCCATGTTTTTAATACATAGAGTATGAAAAAAAATACAGATGAGGCCATCAAGGCAGATAATTCTGTAGCTTAATTGGCAAAGCAGTTGCGACGGAAACCCAGAGATTGCTCGTATGCAAGTTCAAGTCCTGCCTGAGTCATAATTACTCTTACGGTCTTTGAATTAAAAACATAATAACAAAAAAAAAATTTAGTAGCGTTGAAGTATGATTTCTCGTATAGTGTACTACATAATTTGGACCTGGGTATGTCCTAAAACTGCGTCCAGTACCACCAGAGGATGGGCAGCAGCGCCCTCTCAGATAACAGTGGTAACCATTCTGCGATCCCCAAGCCGCCTGCCAAGCGTGGGGATTATGGCAACACCTCCCTTTAAAGGAGAGGGGCCTTCGTCCAGCAGTGGACGTCTTCCGGCTGTTGATGTACGACATAATAAACTTCACATAAAAGACAAAAGTAAAGATATTGTGCAATTACGGAGGTGGAGATCCACTTAGAGTCTCTCTGATACAGCAAAAGAAAGGGATTTACTAAATTCATCAAACTGGCTCTCCAGAAATCTCTGTCCACTCCAAAAACAGCTTTATCTTGGCGTGGGTTTTCAATATCTTCTAGATTTTTCACACTTTTTATCAATTTTAATACTCTTTTGTGATGCCTCAAGCAAAAAAAAAATGCCTTGGGCTCCAACTTTCAAGAACGACACTAATTGTCTTGCACTTTACTTTAGAAAATAAATCAGTCAGTAGAGTTAAGAATACCGATCTAGGATGAGTTGCGATAATTTTTGAAAAAGGATGAGTTCTCCAAGCATCAGTAAGGAACAACCCAATAGATCGATTTTATATAAATTGAACTTACCTTGAGTCAAAACTGAAATAAGTCTGATCCGTGAAGTTGTCTGCATGGAAAACGATCTTCACGAAGTTAGTCTCCGATATGAAGGTCTGGGGTTGTTCTATTTCGCCGCAGAAAAGCCCTGGCTCTTTTCTGTTCGATACGTCGGTTTTCGCGTTGCCGTCGACTATCTGTGCACAAAGAACCGTGTTGAAAGATAAATGATGACTGTAAGCTTCACACTGAATTAATGCTTCACAATCAATCACGCTAATATTGTAAATGCGAAAGTTTGTCGGTGTGTTTGTTACTCCTTCACGCTGAAACAGTTGAACGGATTTAGATGAAATTTGGTACAGAGTTAGCTTAGACCTTGAAATAAACCATAATGCTACGCGGGTAAAGCTGCGGAGCGCATGTAGTACAGTACGCGTCATGTAAAAAGAGCGGTGGAAGATAATAGAGGGGGTGTGTTTGCGCATGTGTACACTTCGCACAAAAGTACTAGGCCTATTGTTTTAAATAATCATTAATTAGCCTTTGCTGCAGCTTTGTGTATTGGTTACTGCTATGATGCCGTAGGTTATCGTATATGGCAAAATATATTAGATATCGCCTAAATCTTAACCTACAGCTTAACCGCCAGCGTTCTTTTTACACGACGCGACCTATAGTTTATTTGTGCCTAGGGTAAGGGTTATCTGCGTCTGGAAATCCGGAATGCCATGTTATACATTAATAACATACAAACCCATCTTACATCTAAACGGAAGTCACTGAGTCTCACGACTCAAGACAGTAGTGTGAGAATCAGGGTACATAATAAGTTTAAAGAAATTATTGGCTTTCCACTAAACTTAGATTAATTTATGTGATTGATTCAGGCGTTACTTTGCGGAAGTCCATTGTTACCAAAATTGTTTTTTCTGTTTATTTCTAGTGTTTTTCTGCTGTAATATCGTTTCGAGTACTAATAAGAGGAAGGGACAAACTAAAATCTACTGTAATAATCAACGTAAATTGAAATTGAACCTAACCTGAAACAAAAAATGAATTAAACCTGAAACAAAAAGTCAATTAAACAGAAAAATATTAAATTGAAACAGCTTAAAATCATTATTTGTTTTCAGAATTTATTAATAATTACTTACAGGTTTAATTGACTTATTGTTTCAAACTTAATAATTTTTTGTTTCAGGTTCAATTTCAATTTACGTTGATAAATAATTACAGTAGATTTTAGTTTGTCCCTTCATCCTATAAGTACTCGAAACGATATTACAGCGGAAAAACACTAGAAATAAACAGAAATATCAATTTTGGTTAGATTAATTTGTAAAATATACTACTCATTTCAAATGTGCTTACTTTTTCTGCTCATTATAGTTATTTAAAAAAACTTAAAAATCTATTATTAATCGTAAAAATAACGGTGTCCATGTGGTAAGGTCCCAAGAACGCTACCTACATTCCCGTGTTGAATTGCTAAAGAAAATATCTGTGCGAGGAATGAGCCAGCTCTCTTGTCATCAGTAGCGTCGACTAACTAATAATAATAACTTATAGTTATTATTATAACTTATAGTTATTATTATAACTTATAGTTATTATTATAACTTATAGTTATTATTATAACTTATAGTTATTATTATAACTTATAGTTATTATTATTATCATTAAAGAAATAAAAACTCATTATCATTCAGACATTTCAGACATCTGTCTAGCCAGGAAACTGACTTAGGAGCCATCATAAAACTGATCACGTTTGTTGACGAAGAATCTGTTTATTAAAGAGCTGCCTCTTCCATGGTTTTGAGTGAAGAAAAAAAAACGCCGTATGATACAACTTTTACCTGATTGCCCAGATATTTTGAAAATATTGACGAGCATGGACTTAATATTATATCAAATAATGTATGATAATTATTTTGGTTATTCTGATTATTTGTAATGTGAGTCCAGGTTAAGGAAGGTAAATAAAAGTTGCTTGTAAAAATCATTTACATTTAAATGTTTTGATCATTATTAAAGTTTTGTTCTATCTTCGGCAACAGCAACTCTATCATGAAAACTGACGTTGATACATTTTTATTTTATTTATATGGGAATACTCACGTTTAATTAAATCGGATACTCCGACTATAGTTTCGATCACATCCGGGTGCGCTAAGCAGGACGCAGCTGCACGCGCGTCGGGCTCTGTTTTCACTCTTTGAAAATGGTCACCGGATGTGATCGAAACTATAGTCAGAGTATCCGATTTAATTAAACGTAAGTATTCCCATATAAATAAAACAAAAAACAACTCTATCGATTATGATGTTTCATAACTATCTTCAAAATGTTGAACTGTACGAGCAAGACGCTTGTGTTTGTTTGGCTCTTAAGGGGAAATAGGGTGAGCGCTTCTCCATACAAACATATTTCTCTATTTTCTTCCTGGTGAATGCCTCAAAAGCAATTATTTTTTTGTAAAATCTAGGTGTACTGTAGACGTGTCTCTTTCATTTCCTTTTTTTTCAGAAAAAATAATTACAAAAAAAAAATACCGCATTAAATATCTTCATAGTGACTTTTGGAGGGCTATATTTTCTTTAACAATTAGTTTAAGAAAAAAGAAATGACAGAGGCACGTCTACAATAGATCTAGACTTTATAAAAAAAAACAAATGATTGCTCTCGAGGTATTATCCAGGAAAAAAATAGGGGAATAGAATTCAAAAGTATGAAGAAGCGCTCACCCCCCTTAAAGCTGAAGATATAAAGTTTTAATACAAGCAATACAAGCTCGTATTTCTTTGGCATGAATGAGCCAACGTGATAACAAATAACTCGGTTATAACTTGCACGTCTCAGCATCACCCCGTTAACCTCCCAAACTTCTTAATTGACTCGCGCTTTCCCAATTCCACTAATTAATTTTTGAGAACAACTGACGGAAAGAACTCGCTAACTTCGGATCCAATTCGGCTGAGTAATTACCGGAAATACCGGCAAGCTTGTTTATAATTGACGATCAGACAGCCGTGCGACACGACACGACAAATGATACGACTGGCTGACACAATTTAAACGTAGGGGTAAAAGTAAAAGTAGGGGTTTTTATGGTAAGTAACAAGTACAAAAAAGTTTTTGGGTAGTAAGTTATATTTTTTTTACGTGCGTGCGGGGCTAAAGTGGCTACTTTAGCCCAGCTACGCGAAGCGAAAAGAACCACTTCCTCCCCGCAGTGGCACGTAAAATCGAATACACCCACGGGAGCAAGTAAAGAAGCCACAGATCTCATGTTTGTTACCCTCGGCTTCGCGTAGGGAGACAATATACATGAGATCTGAGACATTCTTTACTTTTGCTCTATAGGTGAGTAATTTACTATTATTTATTTGATGCACAAAACAGAATACCTACACTCTTTACATTTCCACTATACACCTAGGTTACGATTATTTGTTTAACTAGCCCGGCTTTGATTTATATATATTAAGATTAGGAACATACCCTGATAATAAGGTGCGTCTTCTCCTAACTGGGCTGTGATAGCTAGTATCACCTGTATTGATCCCTACGAGATGCCCACATCGTGTCGCCAACAGTAAAGAAGCCTACAGAAATACCGGATCATCGGAGTTTGTTGTCAAACTGGCTATTTGGATCTGATTATGGATAGAACGAGTTTCCGACGTGATGGAGTTTTAATAACCCAATCAATTCGGGTTCAAGCCTTCAAGTTGAGTGGGTCTTTAGGTGAATAGGAAACGTAGCTATTTTTGCGCTATGAAATACTGTTTCGGTTGAGTTGGCGTATTATAGGGATCATTCATACTTAAGAGTAAATAAGCCGGTCACTTCTCCGTAGAAACGGGGAAGTAATATTACTCCACTATGTAATGTTGTAGTTCCAAGACTAAGTATTATATCGATTTGTATGTTCATTATCTCAGATTGTAAGAAAGTAAAAAGTGAATAAACATGAAACTTATGAGCCAGGAAACATCTTGTATTTTAACTCAATTTTTATGCCACTTTGGACGTAAATAAAATAACATAAGGAGTACGAAAACTCTAAAATAATGTATGTACTAAAGTTTAGTCCATCTAAATTTCAAATAACTTTAGTTGGAATAACTTAATTCAGTACTTTATTCGTCACAATCCTGCAGCCAAAGGTTGACTTGAAATAATTTGCGGCTCATTTCTCTTTCTTTCTATTTCCCAAACTTTGTTTGATGAAGAGAGCATGCTTTTTAGCCGCGCCCTCCGATGAGTTCGAGCCGTCGGGGTCATCCTTAACTTGTTGGCTTAGATCAGGGTCTCCAAATTTTTTAGCCTAAGGGCCAGAATGAATGCTCCACAAAGCTCCAAGGGCCAAGAAAGAGAGAAGAGATCAAGAAGAGATCTAGCTAGATCATCAGATTAAAATAACAAATCGTCACGTTTGTATTTCCCAAAGAGGTAGGCAGAGATGTTTAAAAAAAATGCCATTTACCAGGGACAGTTCCAGATGCAGAACTGCTACTGAGAATTTATTTTTTATCAGAAGACCCAATAACTGTCCGACCCGGGCTACTACGGGATTACAAAACGACGCATTCGCCACTTGACCAATGAGGCAGTCAGTTTAACATAAATTATATTATCATTACAGTTTTAAACATTTGAATATTAATTTGTGTGATACCTTTGTTTAATTTGATTTATGAAAATATATAAAAGAGTGGGCCGGACACCAGGGACGTCCACGTGAGCGGGCCGTATAGGTGGTGCTCGCGGGTCGATCTTGGTCCGCGGGCCGTAGTTTGGAGAGCCTTGGTTAGATCATTTATCTGTTAAGCATCATACTAGAAGGATGCGATAATCCTCGTTGCTATTGTAATATTTTGGCAATAGACTGTTTTATCTTTTTTTTTAACTAATATCTGCCATTTTTAAAACATTTCTACTACAAGCCGTGGTAGATTAATGTGACACCGCTAGACTAGGAGTCATAAAGGTTGTGGGTTCATAATCCAAAGAGATATGCGAATTTTTAAAACACTGGGTTTTCGGTGAAGGAAAACACCTTAAAGAAACCTGATTACGTAACTAATCTATCTTCTTCTATATTATATAACTATAAAAGGCTTTGTCCTGACTGACTGACTGACTGACTGACTGACTGACATATAGACAACGTACAGCCCAAACCGCTAAACGTAGAGACTTGAAATTTGGAGGGTATGTTTTTGGAGAGGTGTAAACGCCCACTAAGAAAGGATTTTTCGAAAATCAACCCCGAAGGGGGTTAAATGGGGTGTTAAAGTTTGTATGAAACTTTTTATTTTCTGGTTCGATTGATACAAAACTTGGTATACGTATTCTACTATAAAAATAAGAAGATACGGGTGTCACAGTTTTTTCAAAATCAGCTCCCGTTAGTATAAAAAAAAAAACTAAGTTTTAGTGATAGTACGTTTGTTTCTCCTTAACTTTGTAACGGCTGTACATATTAAAATGAAATTTGGTATAGGGATGGGGATAGATGTGGGGATGGGGGTGGGGGTGGGGATGATACTGGGAACGGAGACGGGACGGAGATCGGCATGTTAATATTAAGATTACAATTGGTATCGGGATGGGGATGGGGATGGGGTGGGGATGGGTGGGGATGGGGTGGGGATGGGTGGGGATTTGGTGGGGACAGGTGAGAATGGGATGCGGATGTGGATGAGGCTGGGGACGGGGATGGCCGTGTCCATATTAAGATGAAAGTTGAAATCGGGATGGGGGTGGGGATGGGATGGGGTTCGGGATGGGGATGAGAGAGGGAACGGGGATATGGACGGGGATGGGCGTGTTCATATTAAAATGACATTTGGTATCGGGATGGGGATGGGGAAGGGGGCGCTTATAGGGATGAGGCTGGGAATGGGGACGGGGATGGGCGTATTTATTGGTCGGCTGAACAGATGGAGCTGCATTTTTGGATAGGTAGTTATAGCATAAGGTTCGGAAACGGACATAGGCAATTTTTTGTAGGTCCACGCAGACGACTGTTTGACGGACATAATTATTATAGATACTGTACAGCCTAAGCTGCTAAATTAATTTTTAATATTAAATTAACTTACTTTTAAATGCCTAATCTAAATTTTGAGTGGTGTAAACTTACACTCAGCTCAAGCTGTGGTAGCTTCAGTGAGATCAAGCTCGACTCACATTCTTGGGGTCGCGGGTTCGAACCCGGGCGAGCCCGTTCCAATTAGTTCTTTGAAACTTACGCATGGATAATACCACTGGTTTTTCGGTGAAGGAAAACATCATGAGGAAACCTTCATATTTCAGGAGAAGAAATACGATAGTGTATGTGAATTCGCCAACCTGCACTGGGCCAGCGTAGTGAATATGGCCTAATCAGGGTAGGCCGATATACCATTAGTGTTAAGGGCTGATGCAGAGAAACGCACACTCAGCAACGATTTTGAAAAATTCGCAAGGGGTTCAATGTATCATTAAAATACCAATTTGCCGAAACCATGCATTTAAGGCTGTTAAGTTTTTTGACTTAAGAGATAAGATAAAATAAACATAAACATGTTTCAGAATTTTCAAACAATTTCAAAACTGGAAGGCCACGGGTCAGTTTTTCATTTGAAAAAAAATGTTATATTTATAGATTAGCTAATCGAGTTATGATGCGTAAGAAGATAAATATTTTAAACACATGTACTTGATCCAGTGCACGCACCAAGCACAGCGCTTTCGAAACATCCATCCCGCGTCGGCTCAGATACGTTAAAACCCGAGTATGACGCGCTGTACGCTGTACCTCGAGCGCGCCCCACTCCAACCCACACCGAGTCTACCTAAGCGATCAGTGCAGCACTGTATTTTATCGAAGTTTCGTAATTCTTGCGATATTTTGGTAATCTTTTTACGTTCTTTGTTATCATACTTTTTCTGCTTAAGCTTATTTCATTTAATTGACTCTGTTGATACGGTATGCAATAATGATGATGCTGTAAACTATCCAGTTGAGTTTTTAAATTCATTAAGACCAGCGGGGCTACCATATCAGAGGCTTATCCTGAAGAAAGGTACACCCGTCATGCTCCTTCGGAATTTAAGACCACCCAAATTGTGTAATGGAACCAGGTTACAAGTAAAAATGTTGCATCGTAATCTGGTTGAGGCCATCATTTTGACTGGGTGTGCCCATGGCGAAACAGTGTTTGTGCCGCGTATTCCCATGATTCCCAGTGACTTACCTTATGACTCCAAAAGGCTTCAATTTCCTCTAAAAGTTTGTTTTGCCATGACCATCAATAAGGCTCAGGGTCAAACTTTAAAATATGCTGGTATTGATTTAAGGCAGGACTGTTTTTCGCATGGTCAGTTCTATGTGGCTTGCTCGCGAGTTAGCTCCCCTGAAAGCCTGGCTATTTTAGCACCTTCCAACAAAAAAATCAAAAAAGTTGTCTACAAAGAAATATTGTAATCTTTCGGGTCAAAGGCCCCGGCAACTATAGCGTCATTAGCAGACATTTTTAGGGTTCCGTAGTACTACGAGGAATTCTTATAAGTTTGTCATGTCCATCTGTCTGTCTGTTTAAAATTCAACAAGACGGCTTTGTTTTGAAGTAAGTATTGCAAACGCGACATGCCAAATTTGGTCATCCTCAAGAAAACTTAAAGACTTGCAAGCGGCTTGGAAAAAATGCAATAATATACGTATTTTAGTGATTCAATTGAGTTGGGCCCCGATTTAACCGAATTCCAGTATTCAACATTACTACGCGGGCAAAGCCGCGGGCAAAAGCTAGTAGTAAATAAATTCAGTGGCGTATGCTAATACACCAAATTGCAACTGGGGCAGCGCATTGGCCAGCGCTAGCCTTATTCGCTATTTGAGGGTAGGCCGTTGTCTAGCAGTGTACTATATAAAAAGCAGAATATGCTTTGTTTCTTTTTACTACAAACATCACACATCAACAGCCGGAAGACGTCCACTACTGGACGAAGGCCTCTCCCTTAAAGGGAGGTGTTGCCATAA
This sequence comes from Erannis defoliaria, assembly GCA_905404285.2. Lineage (NCBI taxonomy): Eukaryota > Metazoa > Arthropoda > Insecta > Lepidoptera > Geometridae > Erannis > Erannis defoliaria. The sequence goes on along the minus strand of FR990076.1, from coordinate 16,687,011 downwards.
TTCCCACGCTTGGCAGGCGGCTTGGGGATCGCAGAATGGTTACCACCGTTTACTGAGAGGATGCTGCTGCCCGTCCTCCGGTGGTTCTGGGTGCAGTTTTAGGACATACACAAATCTTTTAAGAGTCTGTTTTTTTTGGATATTCAACCAAAGAGTGTACAAATCTGTAACAGTCCCTGTTTTTCGTAATTATGTCCTATTTATACAGAGTATGCTACAAATTATTTATAATATGCCATGCTCCTAGTACATCTAGCCATATGCATCATAATATATTAGCGCAGTCTCGTTACTCGTTACGCCGGAACCGGAAGTGCCCGCGCCGGGCGACCGGAAGTCCGCGAATAAAAACAAAACCCACAGTTTGGGAGTTGGAAAATAGTTGGGCGGCGTTAGAAGGCTTTTGTTTGCTCAACGCTGCTTCTTATTTTTATTTTATGGCTTAAATAAGTGGCGGAGGCTAAATATCATTGGTGCAACACGACTGCCAAAAAACTAGCTAAATGTATAAGTTATAAAGATTCTTTTTCACATTTGAAAATGGAACCGTACAGCCGGCTTGTTTTTTTTAAATTATATTCTATGCCTATTCATTCGGGTTTAACAATATCCCATACATCCCAATCTGTCCACTCGTTTAGAAGTCGTTCAATATCCTAGTTGTAGGAGTGTACCACTCCAACTTGACGAGTCACGATGACTACCTTCAACTGTTCGAGACCCTTCTCTGTAAAATAACGGACGAGGGCTTGGACTGCGTCATAATGGGTGATATTAATATCGATCTGCTAGATAGCTCTCGCGCACAAAAGCAGTTGGTAGATGTGCTGGAAAGTTTTAATTTTACGCAATTAGTAAACCACCCAACGCGCGTGGATGCGGGTGGTCGTAAGTCACTGCTAGACCACGCGTACACAAACATGAATGCGAAACGCGTGACTGCCATCGTTGGCGTCGACACGCACCCGCTCAGTGACCATGGCGCCCAGCGCCTCACTCTCGCAAGAAGCGTTACTTCTGCACCTGCGCCCGCGCACTATCTAGGCCGCACCTTCTCTGCGGCCAACGAGTATAACTTTATTGTTGCCCTGGATTCAATTGACTGGGACAATATCATTGAAAAATCGGAAAATTGTTGTCACGCGTTGGCCGAGAGTATAGTCAATATTTTATCAAATAAATTAAAAACCTGTTTTCCGCAAAAAAAAAAGGTTACTCATAATAAACACTGGGTTGACGCGGAAATTCACAATTTTAAGCACTTACTGCATGAGACTATACAATTAAAGAAATCATTTCCCACCAATGATTTACTCCGTATTAAGTGCGATGAACTCACAATGAAATATCACGCCTTATTGAAAGAAAAACGAGTCAGTCATTACTCTAGTATAGTCAGGGATAATCCACGACGCATGTGGAGTGTAATAAATTCAGAGTTGGGTCGTGGCACTCGCGAGAGAGCCGATTTCACTGACCTGGTGCGGGACGCGGACGGTCAAGCGTTTGGCACGAAGAAGGATCTGGTGGACGCGCTTAACTCGGGGTTCGTGACGGCGGCGAGTAGGTGTGGAGCACCCGCAGCTAACAGCGCAAGCGCCTTAGCTGCACTTGGGGACGAGGCATCCGTGAGCGACGTGTCTCTAAGGCTAGAACCGTTCTCCCCAGTTGAAGTGGTTACTATAGCGACAAAACGTATCGCTCCTAAAAAGAGTACCGATCTCTATGGTCTGTCCGCGAGCATATTAAGAACCGGTATAGAACCAGTAGCGCCCGTTCTTAGTCACTTGTTTAACTCATGCCTGCGGGAAGGAATATACCCTACAGCACTCAAGAAAGTTAAAATATGCCCCTTGTACAAAGGGAAGGGTAAAAAATCAGAGATGAAGTCCTATCGGCCCATATCCCTCGTCCCTGCCGTCAGTAAAGTGTTTGAGGTCGGACTCAACAGGAGACTTCTTAATTTTATCGTGGATCGTGGCGTTTTGTCGGAACGCCAATACGCGTATCGGGCCGGCCGCGGGACCACAGACTTGGTGCGTGAGGTGGTGTGGCGAGTGTTGAGCGCGCGCGAGGCGGGATTGCAGGTTGCCGTTCTTTGTTGCGACCTATCCAGCGCGTTCGATACTGCCGACCACGATCTCGTTGCAAATAAGCTACGGTTTTACGGGATCCGCGGTCCGGCTCTGTCCGTGATGTCGTCCTTCATGTCTAAGCGAACGCAGGTCGTGGTGGGTGACAGAGGCCACGTAGTATCGTCTGAGATGGAGAACGGGATGGGCGTCCCACAGGGCTCCTGCTTATCTAACACCTCGTTCAGTCTCCTCCTCAACAACCTACCAGGTGCCATCAATGGCGCCGAGATTTACATGTACGCCGATGACGTCGCTGCGGTGATCACCGCGCCGACGCACAGTCAGCTGCAGTCGAAACTGAACACGGTAGCAAACGAGCTCGAAAGCTGGTTCCGTTCTAACGGATTAGCTCTTAATAAGGACAAGACCTGCTTCCTTGCATTCAACCTCAATGGCCACTCGACAAAGACTTATTCGGTAGCAGTCGGAAATACCGCGCTCCAACAAGTACATAGTACGAAACTTCTGGGTTTCCACATCGACGGTGCGTTGACGTGGGAGACGCACATAGACGAGCTTTGCGGGAAACTGAGCCGCTCGTGTTTCGCGCTCCGGCGGCTTGCGAGCACCGCCACCCGCAGCGTGGTGCGCTCCTGCTACTTCGCGACCGTCCACAGTAACATCACGTACGGGTTGGAGCTGTGGGGCCGCGCTGCCGATCGGAATAGAGTCTTTGTCATGCAGAAACGAGCCATACGTGCTATATGTGGTGTCCAGAACGATGTCTCATGCGTAGAGCTATTTAGGGAACTTCAGATACTGCTCTTGCCATGTGAGTTTATTTACCAGATAGCCCTATTCACCCATGTTAACCTAGAAACGTTCCAACGTAGGGGCGTTCACAGCACGTTAGCTTTACGAAGCAATAAAAAGAAAGACCAACTGATAACCCCGACGCACCGACTCGTCAAGTCGGAGAGGTCAGTGTATATTTTGGGGCCCGCGATCTACAACCGTATACCAGCTTCCATTCGGGATGCTCCTTCCACCGGGTGCTTCAAAACCAAGCTCAGAGCGTGGTTGCAAGAGAATTTGTTTTATGACATTGAAGCTTATTTTAAAATAAGAGATTATTAACATATTTTTTAAAATTATTATTTCATTTTATTGTGACATACTTAATGAAATTTGACGTGTAACTTTGGTGTTATCAATAAACGATTTGTATTTGTATTTGTATTTGTATTTGAAGTTATGGTAGAATAAAAAAACTCACGTACATAGATACATGAACCATGAAAACAAGTCCTTTTTGGGCAGTCGTGTAAAAAGTATCTGGGAAGTCTACTGTTTGCAGCTGTACATCATCAACAACCTGTACCAGGCACCAGCAATCTGTGCAATAGAGTAGATAACAGATGTTTATATCGTTGAAACCAATAGATTTGATGAAGAATTTAAGTAAATATAGTATGTTTATTGAAAAAATAATTTATATTGGTTATTAATATTCTGATATATAATTGTTTAAATATTTTGTTAGAGACAACTCTGTCACATTCCATAAAACAAAAAATGACGTCACGCCTTACTTGTCAGAACAGAAATTTTAAGGCGTTGAGTAGTGACGTCACGATTTGCTGCTTCGCTTCTCTGTCTAGCATGATATTAAAATGCTTATATTTTGGATTATCATTTTTTTTTCATTAATCAGTTATATTTATGGGCCACATTTTAAAATGACAAAATGACAATAAAAAATAACCAGTCATCTAGCCTATTATAGTCACCGCGTTACTAACTGAGTTGTGCGGCCATAAATCATGGCCGCACGACCCACAAGTGCAAGCAAGACCCACAAGTGCGACCACAAGCAAGACTCACAAGTGCGAGCGAGATAGACATAGTGAATGATTTATGGCCGCACGACTCAGTTGGTAACGCGGTGCCTATAGTGATTTCCACGAGTACAAGAGCTTACCGGCAGCAATCGTGGCGTAGTTTGATATAGGTGTTCCTAAAAGATCACCAAAGCTAAACAACGGACGATCCGGTCAGTTTTCAGATATAATCGTAAATATTGGCATTTAGGTACGATCATTTACAAGTTGCGACAATGGGGTCGATGATACGTTACATTATTGGTGCTGATTATCTCGGTCTATCACACTTCTGTTTTTTTTCTTATTTATTGGCATCGCACGTTGTGCATTCTGCCAGTGTCAAGTTTATGAATGTTCAAGTTTTTATATTAAAATCAAGTCAAATATGTCATTAAATCACAGTTAGTCACACGAAATTAGTCATAGTCGAGTCCAAGTCATGCCCTAGTAAAGTGGTGGTGACTTTACTATGAGCGTCTACGGAGTTTTGAAAACAACACGAAAAGACATGTTTCACCACATTATATCACTTGCCCACACTCATGCATGTAATTCAACACTCAATGAATAAAACACCACCATTTTTAATCATCAATTCGCGAAAAAACACTAGTTTAAGAAAATAATAGAATGCAACGACATGATTTTCCGTGTTCCCGCCAAAACTCCCACACTTATGCTATGGTGTTTGAGTGTGGGTATGTGTGTGTGTGCGTTTGATACTTTGACGCTCAATCGGCTGAACGGATTTGGATGAAATTCAGCATAATTAATGTTACATATATCTTGGAAAATACATAGGCAACTTGTTACTCTATGAATCACGAGTAAAATCGCGGTGCGCGGTTTACTTCTACAATAACAACCATCAAGCCATGCCCGAGGTCTTTGATCACATTAACTCTAACACCAGGGCTGGTCAATCAGCTTATACGAGCACTGTTTAACAGCTTACCTGTAAATATCCTTTGTGACACGTGGTGCCATTGATAAGCGTGCCGACTTTGAATTTCTTGAATCGTATCCTTAGAATCCAGTCTTTTGGTGAACCTCGAAATGCCCTAAACCTGTAAACATACGTTTTATTATAATTTATTTTTATTTTTTATATATAAATAAAATTATTTATTTATATATTTTTTTATTTTAAGCATATAATTATGGGAACCCATAGAAATTAAAATTAACATAACCACCACGATGGTCCAGTTGCGGGTTGGTGAATTTAACCGCAATTGAATTTCTTCTTCAGACGTACACACATATGTTGCAAAAAATGATTGAGTATTGAGTATGCAGCAGTGTTTCCACTTTCAATTTTGGTTTTTCCCTAATTTGTAGTCGAATTGTCCCTAAAATTCCCTAAAGAAAATTCCAAACTCCTTCTTTAACTAGGGATCATGACCATAATAAAGAAAAAAATACCTAATTTGAAGCCGAAGCACTACTTTTACAGTTTTTCGCTGCATTTAACATTGGATAGGCACTCTCATTCAGACGATTAATAGAATATTTTGTAGCAGCAAATTACGCAACGCATGATTAAAAAAAAAGCTAACTGTTGGTATAATACGACTTAGTGTCTATGTCATCTGTAACTACGGTCATAGTACAATTAATTAGGTCAACTAAAACTAGACGAGCTACTTTCATTATGAGTTTGAGACCATAAAAAACGATCACCACATTAAGTTCGATTTTTCCCCAAAACTCCCTAAATCCCTTTTGAAATGAAATGTCTCCAACCCTTACATAATTCTAGTCATTTTTCCCTAAAAAGGGGAAAATCCCTAAAAGTGGAAACACTGGTATGCAGCCTATGCAGGTTTCCTCACGATGTTTTTATCCGTATATAAACTACAAATACCTCATTACGGGCTCGAGGTTAGAACCCACAATTCCAAGTCGAGCGGTGTCCCACTAGACTAACGTGGTCTTAATGGTAGCAGCACGCACGCCTACTTATATGCTATTATTATTTAAGTAACGTATTGTAAGAAATCGCAACTTAAGCTTAAGTGAGGTTGGTGGCAACAGACAATTTTTTGGCTTATCCTTGAGGGCACGTATATGAGTAGGTACATTCAAGCATTGAGTAAAGCGGTCAAAAGGTTAAGGGATCCTGGCTTCCTCTATCTTATGCCTAATGTTAGAAAATTGCGAACGAGGTTGTCAAGATTAAAACAATATTTAAATACTAACACTGGATATATCGTCCCCCTCTTTCGTCTAATATGGTTGAGGAGAGCGATGGCTGGCACATGCGTCAACTCGTGAACGGGTGCTGCTTGCGGGAGTTGGACCGCTAAGAGTATTATGAAAAATATAGCTTGTAGTAATATTTACTTTTCTGTATGCCTCGTCGTCGCCATAAAATGTCCACTGCTGGACGAAGGCCTCCCCCTTTATAGAGGGGTATTGCCATAATCCCCACGCTTGGCAGGCGGCTTGGGGATCGCAGAATGGTCTCCATTCTCCGTTAACCAAGACGACGCTGCTGCCCGTCCTCCGGTGGGTCTGGTTGCAGTTTAATGACATACCCAGGTCTGTATACCTAATCTTTTGTAATGTCATAATTTTAAAGTTTAGTTGACAAAAAAAATAAGTTTTGACAAAAGGCCCCTAGCGTCTGTTGTGCTATGCAATAAATAAAATAATTAAGTACCGGATTTTCTGTGAAGAAAAACGTCGCGGTACAAAGCTATATACCTTCGGAGAAGAAATTCAACGGCCGATATGAATCCAACTAACGCACGTCGGACCAGAGGTCGAATTACGACCAAATCGTCTTTTGAGTGTCGGCTAGCAGGAGGTAAGCCGTGATAGCCTAATAAGCCGTGGTAGCCTAATAAGCCGTGGTATGTTTTTAAAACTTAAACAGGAAGAAAAAGTATGACCTCTGGCAGGACTCGAACCTGCATACGAGCAGTCTCTATGGGTTTCCGTCCCAACTGCTTTGCCAATCAAAGTAAGTGCACGTGCAAGTGTGGAATCACTTCATACAAAAATATTTAAAAAAGAATAAGCCGTGGTAGCCTAAGGAGACCGCTTGACTTGTAAATCACGGGTTCAAACCCAGGCCCGTACGAATGAGCTCTTTATCCGAGTATCCGTATATTTAAACTCCTTATAAATTATGTTCTTTCTTTCTTTCTTATGTACGGATACTCGTAGGTTACCATTGTCTTTTCGGTGAAGGAAACCATCGTAAGGAAACCTGCTTACGACCGGAGAAGAAATTCAATGGCTTATGTGAATTCACCAACCGTGGGCCAGCGTGGTGAATATGGCCCATTCGCCATTCGAGGGAAGGCCTTAGTCCAGAAGAGAACAACTAAAAAGGCTCATTATATTATGAAAACTGACGTGGTTTTGACACAGTTATGTCACATTTTTGTTTGTTTTTTTTTGCACTACACTCTACCCGCCCCCACCCCCTCGCCCGCAGAACAACCGCAGTCATCGCCCGCGCGAAGCGCAGCGGCCGCAGTGCCAAACAGGACGCAGCTGCCCACGCGTCGGGCTCTGTTTTCACTCTTTGAAAAAGGTCACCGGATGTGATCGAAACTATAGTCGGAGTATCCGATTTAATTAAACGTGAGTATTCCCGTATAAATAAAACAAAAAGGCTTATTATGTTATGTGAAGCAGAGGGTGTTAAAGATTGATGCAGAGGCAATAGAAAGTAAAAGACATTGTTACCTATACGTGCAAGTGAGTGGTCTGCCGAAGTTCTCTGGTGTGACCGGCGGTGAAGAGACGTCATCGTAAATGTCAACTGTCTTGTTGCAATGGTCGCGTTTCGAATCTGTGGACAAAACACATTACTTTTAGTAAATTGTATTGTTACTAATTATTATCAAGGGAAAGATAAGTATCAATTTACAAAAGAGAGGGTGTTTCAGGTGGATGTAGCCACTCTTAGGGATGTTGAAAGATTTGCCCATCAATATCAGCGACGGTGATAATGGAATGGACGGGCCCAGCGCTTGCAAATCGATCAAAATTAACAAGTCAACACAATCAAGCAAACCTAGCTAAAAGTATGCATTTTACATTTTCCGGAAAATAGAGATAGCGAATCTAATTACTGTATGGCAAAAAGAGAACACATGTACATGTATTAGAAGTTTGTATTGTCGTATCGTACGGCTCGCATGTCGCAAAGGCAGAGTATGACTGAAGCGAGTGGTGAGCCGGCGCTCAACATATAGTCTTTAAAATACGTGCGCTTATTTCCTTTCCATATTCATCTTATCATTGTCGCTGATCAATATAACCAGTTTTGTAACAGAAGACTTCAATTTTAATACGTGAGAAGATAGGGTTGCTTTGACCGCCATAAGCTTAAAAGTAAATGTGGTCCAAGATTGATTGATTTTCTAGCTACATGAAGGCACTTGACGAGAGACTTGAAGAGATTGACAAAAATATTTCGTAATTGAATTTGAATAGGTTTGGGTTAAAGTATTTGACAAAAAAATATTTTAAGTTATTCAACAATGTCGTAAAGGTTATAGGGCTATTTATTTACCGTGCGTATTTCCCTTAAATAGTAAAAAAAACACGTCACAAATCATGAAACATTGCATTACAAACAACCATTCAGAAAATGCAACAAAAATAAAACCGCGAAGTAAAAACCACCTCGTAATCTGGCGTAACATGTTGCAAACGCTCCCTACGTGTCTAGAAAATGTAAGACTTGAAGGAAAATGCTCTACAGACACGAGAACGGAACAAAGAACGGCGCTACGTTTATATATAAACAGTAGAACGTTGGGTATGAAGTATAATGGGTATTGTTAAAGAATTCGTACGTGACTAGGAGTACGTTTTTCAACTGTGGTTTTCTAGCGTTTGTTGTTGAGCCTTGAGGATCAGCACAAAGTTGCTTTTGTCAGACTTTTTTATAGGTAGGTATGTTTTGGACCACTTCAGTGGTTTAGAACCATAAATGATAAAAATTTACCACTTTTAGAAAGAACCAATTATTAAAAGGACCGCATCTTGAAATAGCTATTTTTTTTAAAACTTTTCATGATTTAAATTCTAAAAGAATTAAAAGGATCAAATCTTGAGATCGCGGATGCAAACCCCGGGCCCGTCGTCGTCGTCGTCGACAGCCATAAGACGTCCACTGCTGGACGAAGACCCTTAATAGGGAGGGGTAGCCATAATCCCCAAGCTTGGCAGGCGGCTTGGAAATCGCATAATGTTCACCACCGTTAACCGAGAGGACGCTGCTGCCCGTCCTCCGGTGGTTCTGGATGCTCATCACCCTGAGATATTAGATGTCAAATCTCTTCATGTCCAGTAATTTATCTGGAAACGTTATCCTCGCATCGGCATTGCATCAATAGAGCTTGTTTCACAACATCACATCACATCACATCAACAGCCGGAAGAAGTCCACTGCTGGACGAAGGCCTCTCCCTTAGAGGGAGGTGTTGCCATAATCCCCACGCTTGGCAGGCGGCTTGGGGATCGCAGAATGGTTACCACCGTTAACTGAGAGGACGCTGCTGCCCGTCCTCCGGTAGTTCTGGATGCAGTTTTAGGACATACCCAGATCCAACATACAAGGTTCACAACATAATCTCGGTAAATATCTCGCAAATCAAATCAAAAAACTGTAAAACTCCTGGGTCAAAAAACTTATCTCGTCTCAAAGGGAAAATTCACGTTTTAACGCCCGCAGTTCTATCCTACAAAATTCAGAATTCGAGCTGTCTAGAATTTACACGTGATACAAACTAGTCATGTTTCAAATAGCTTACCCAGTTACTTGATGGGTCGCGTTAGTCATGTGGTGAGAAGCAATAACTTTCTACTGCTTTTACGTTTGCAACGATTCTCGCGATATGCAATGAGTTACCACTGCTCCTGTTAAGGATTGCCACTATTATTGTGTAGCACTGATGTTACCTAAAAGAGAAATGTGCAACTTTCAGAAGTGGGATTATTATCATTAGATACCTACCATGCTATAAGGAGTTAAGTAGTGGTAGCTCTCTCTTTTTCTCCCTCAGTGTGAGAGAAAACGAGGAGGCTATCACTACTAGGAGTAAATTAACGTGTAAAATAAGCGTGTTTCGAATGAAATCACACTTTGATTTTTTAAGCAAATGTTTGTGAGTAACAGTCTTACTTAAAAAAACTTCTCAACCGTTAGTCACTGCTTAAGATGCTCTGCCATCTTCTCTCTGACGTGAAGTGTAACATGCAAGAACAAGACAGAGAAGTTTAAGCAGTGACTAAGAGAATCGAGATTATTTTAGGTAAGGCTGTTAGTACCTATATTTTGTGCGTGTTTGGCAACTATCTTATATGTTACACATAAGATCGTTGGTGTATGATATGTGTGTAGGTGTAGGGGAGGGTTGTTTGTTACTAATTCATGTTGCAACGGCTCAACTCCTTTGAGTGAAATAAGGAAACAAGATAAATATTATAAACAGTACGCTACTTTAGATGCAGCTGAAAATTACAATACAATACAAAAAAAAAGAAAAAAAAAAGTTGTTGTTGTTGTTGTTTGTTTGTTATTGTTGTAGTTGTGTATTGTAATTGTTTGTATTAATAAAATTGTATCTATACTTTTTCTCACATCACATCATATCACATCATCAGCCCGGAGACGTCCACTGCTGAACGAAGGCCTCCCCCTTAGACCGCCACACTGTACGATAACCTGCCACTTGCATCCACCGGTTGCCCGCGCCCGGTTGTTACTTTTTCTCAGTCACACAAAATTAATTGCAACGTTCTATAAAAATAAAGGTAGTTATTTAAAAAAGTCAGTGTTAAATAACAGAGATATAAAACCAAATTCCACCCAATATTTTAATTTATTTACGCAGTACGTTAAAACAACTTCAAATGTAAGCTCGAAATCTAATAAATTTGCATGCTTTATCGTGCCATAAATCGCATAATACGTGGGAACTTCCAAACAGTTTGTTTTGTGAAACACTATTTTATACTTGCACATATTTCACTAGATTTAAAGTTGGTTCTAACATCTGTGCCGGTTTTAGTGATGCACAAAAAAAAGGGGAACTTTGGGAGCCACGACGTAGCGTGGTTAGAGTTAGGCCTAGTTCGCACTAGATATGTCTAAGTATGGACATGTCAGTCTCGTGATTTCCTCACAGAGATTTAGCTATGATTGAAATGTGTTCAAGACTAGTGTCGTGGTTATGTTCATCACAGGGGATTAATGTAGCGTATATGGCGTAGCTTGGCTAGGTGGTTCTAAACGATCAGTTAAATTGTCGTTCCCGGTTGTTTGTCGTTTTTTTTATGTTTATTTTATGCGGTGGTAAACGTCATGCCTGCCACTAACAGTAACAGTGCCATAATTGTGAACATGCGAACACAATCTTGCACCGCACTGTACTACGCTCGTCACCGTGAGATATTAGATGTTAAATCTCATCTTACCCAGCAATTTCTCTGGTAATATTGCCCTTCAAAGCGGAACAAACTACTGCTTGGCGATTGAATAACTCGCAAAGGTGTGGTTCTTCCCCAGGCGGACCCTGCAGTAGAGTCCTACCCCTACAAAATCTATATGCTACCACTAGAATTTCTATATCTATAACAACAACCGCCAAGCCGTTTCAGAGGCCTTCGGGTGGTTTTTTAACTCTGACACTAGGGCTGGCCACTCATTCTAAACGAACTTACTTTAGGGAGTTGATCGCGCACAAAACAAGTTGTTCAGCTCGACGTTTCTCGACGTGCATGATTTAGTCCCGGTAATAAACGTAATTACGTGTTCAATCAAAATAGTGAAAGTTTTGACGTTTCAATTGTCTCTTAGTGTCGAGAAAAAATATAATTTCTTCACAAAAATATTAGAAATTCAAACATATCGTGGCTCTAGCTTGTGAATCAAATAGATTTGAAGGATCGAGTCTCGCTATTATGTCTAGAAACATATCTTCTACTCTCGATTCTTTCTCAGACTTCTAGTGCATACTACGCTCAACTATTTAGCCTACAGGATAGGGCTGCCCGGAAAGTTGCTTTCACACAAATTTCGTGTTGTATCGTTTTTAGAAATGCGAACCCTGAAAAAGGAATACGTCGGAGTGTTTGGTTTTGTTCTGTAGCACTCTAGAGAATTGTTTTGCACTGAATGGAAATGAAATATTGCATTTGGTGAAACTGTGTCTTGTTTCCTAGTTATCAGACTACTTAATGCGGCTTTGTGGGTTTACAACTGAAATTTAATTACTTAAATATAATAAACCAACATATTTTTTGTACTTTAGATAATAATTTTCAGTTCCTAAGCCGTGACAGAGACCTTCAACAGTTATTTTACGTGACTGCGGGGCTAAAGTGGCTACTTTATGTGGTGCTGCTGTAGTGGGGGCTTGCTTAAGTCAAGATTTGCAACTGAATTTTGAACCAGTTCTGGTAGCCTGAATAGGCTGAAATTTGGTATTCATGCATAAACACAATCAAATCAAAATCAAATCAAAACACGTTTATTTTCAGACACAGAGATCCATATTAGTACAAATTACAAATTATTATTATATTAGAAATTAATTAATTATATTCTTAAAATTAAATTAAATTATTATCATTATTCGATTCAATTATTATATTTGCAATGTTTTTTTTATTTTTTATTAACTATGCAATGTTATGATGGATATGCTGGGCCTGATACTGCTGCCAGAGCGCCATGCAGATAAAGTATGTTTAATAAAAAAAAATAAAAAAAATTGCTATAATCAATTAATCATACTAAATTAAATGGTTGGTCCCGGTTGTTTGATCTTTTTTTTTGTATAACAATAACGACCACGCCTTGTTGGAGGCCTTCAGGCGGCACATTAACTCTGAAACTAACGCTGGTTACTCACACTATAAGAACTTACTACGTTACTTCAATAATCTTCGTCGAAAAAAACTTTAAACTTTAGCTAAAACTTTAAAGCGTCCATAACTTTTTATCTAAAGTTTCATAATACAGACCCTTCTATTAAAATTTAAGGCCGTCTGTCGCCTCCAGGCATTTAATTTAAGGCATCAGGTGCACAGTCAAGCTCTCTGAAACTTAGTAGGCCTATGTTTAAGTGCTCTCTAAGTTATGCAAATTTGAGTGATAGTGAATTACGTAAGTTTATTTTAGGGATCGTGTTCATTGCCTAGAATTTATTACTTAAAATTTAAGATAAAAATAAAATTAGTTTTTCAACTAGATTAAGTTGTAAAGGGCAAACAAAAGATCTGTTTTTCTTCAGTTAAGTCTGGATCAAGTTTGAAATATATTGCTTGACGTTTATTTTATTAAGTTGAGATCAAATTTAAGTTGCCTCGTCAAAATGTACCTACTAATGCAAAATATTTTATTCAAGAAAACTAAGTATGTATTTTCTTTATTTTAACTTGCAATTTTGGGCGGTAATTCTACAATTTGGCCCGGTTTGATTGCACTTCGGGGATGCCAGCTGTGGGATGTTAAATGTCGCTGCAGTAAGTATCAAGTGATTTTCCTCATAGAGTTGTAAAAACTAGGGATGACGTTAAAATTACTATCGGCCTATACCACTACTTAGATTAAGCTAGCTGTACCCGCAACTTCGTTTGCGTGAAGCGTTAATTAGGTAACATGTCCTGGAGCGAAAACAAATAAATTTATTGCATCGCTCAAATAAAGCTGACCGTGACGGAAGTAGCTGGTGGGATAGTTAAAGCCCGTGAGACGCAGCGGCCCTCCCCGTGCCTTGCTGATAATAGTCATGGTGAAACTATAAGGCTCACGGAAACTGCACACGCTTGAAATGGAACGGAAAGTTATTGGGTATGTATGTTAGTCTGTAACACTGAAGAGAGAAGTAAATTGCTGTTGCTACGTTGCTGCGTGAAAGTAAGAAAAAACAAACACACTTTTGCATTTTTTTTAATCGGTGCACAGATTCAGATTCAGATATTTATTGCTTCCATACTGTACACAGATATTGTCAAAAAGAAGTTTCATATGGACCCTGCCGGGCGCAGCAATAGTAGAAGAGAGGAAGACGACTTCATTTAACAATAAGATGCCTATTAAATAGAGGTATTTTAGGAGGTTCGTCATTCGTTCGTATCTTTTAAAAATTCGTCAATTGAATAATAAGCCCTACTAGTGAGAAGTCGTTTTAAACCATTTACAAATTTTGTGTCATTTATTTCACTTTTAATTTAATTTGGTAACTTATTAAATATACATTTTTCACACAGCGCCATCTAGGCCCAAAATAATTTTAAAAGTCAGGTTACTGTATTAATTTTGTAACAGTAGACAGGCCCACTATTGTATTAAGCCAAATAAAATAATATTTCATAAAATGAACACGGAGAATGTGAAATGAGACGAATTTGAGCCAACCGAAACGTGAATACATAAAATAATATCCATATCTTAATTTCAATTTGTGTTTATGTAATTTATTATTGTGATATGTTTGTGTGTGATTTGTGTGATTTATGTGTGTTATGATGTATAATGAGTATGATAAATTATTATTATTATAAAAGTGTTCCAATCCCTACCTATACAATATACCTAATAATATACTTACTTATTACTATCTTGAAAGTAGGCGAGTTTTTTAATTAATTGAAACAAAATACATAAAATCTAACTACCTATATAAACTAAAACACAACACCGATTAAAGTCTAGACTCTAGATATTTGGAACTATCTAGACACTAGAGACAATCAAAATGTTCAAGGCTAACCAGTCGGCAGAAAACTCAGAATGGATATAGCTTAATTTCCGTAGTAACATATAGGGCTACTTATAAAATCATCTTCATCACGTGGGGGACACGGGTCGCATCATTCAAGCAAAATCCGTATATACTAAACTTTGTAACGTATCAAAACTTGAAATATGTAGTTATCTTTCTGCTTTTAGTTCGAGCTTAACTGTTGATAAAACTCAAACAAGAAAGCGTTCAGTTTTTTGTTGAGTTAGTTCGACTGTAGTTTTGGCTCTGGGATATTTGCGGTGAGAAGTTAAGTCCCATGAGTGAGGAATATAAAGGGAATCGACTAGCTACTGTACTCTGCTCTTATACAAGGTGTTTATAATTTTTGGAAAAGAGGAAAATCAATAAAAAGTTTCAGGATACTTTCCGTCCCGTTTCCCGTTATGACTGTGACGTCTCATTTCATTCGTAAGTATTTTAAGTATATTACTTTTCGTTTTTGTTACAAAAGTCCTCGTTGAGTTTAGAATTTAATAACGCGACATCTAGTGTTATGAGTGTACACTACCTCTGCTCCAATAACCCCTTTGCCTGGGCCGGGCGACAGGAAATGTCTCTTTTAAACTGGTCCTAACGCTCGATAGTTTAGGTATTTATTTTTTCATCACACTTGCTCGTAATGTGGATCTTATTGCATCGGTTTTGGGCTCATAATCCAAGTTATTACGCACGTGTGCTTTTTACTTTACATTACGGCACATGGTGCTATAACAGGTATAACCCGGTAAAGTCAAGTTTGTACGTGACTGCAATTAGACGTACGTATACGAAGCACTCTTAATATGGCCGGGTAATACTTACAGTTTTTTTGTAATACCAACAAAGAGTTCTTATGCCGCTGAAGTAAATGTCAACTTGCGCGCGCATTACTGATTTGGGCGCCATTTTCCGCAAATGTTTGTTGACGTTTTCGCTGTGTGGTTGATTATTATCAAAAAAAGTTAGTTTTTTCCTCGCAAGTGTGATGAAAACAGTCGTATGGAACTCTTGTGCTATTAGTCATTACACTCTCGGCTTCCTTATCGCGCTCGCCTGCGGCTCGTGCGCATAATACCACCTCTAGTGTAATGACCAACATAGCACACTCGTATCATAATTTACTATTACAGGCAATATAATAAGTAGTTATTTTTTATAAATTTAAAACGATTTATCCCTCTTTAATCAGTTCAGTTGTGCAAAGTTTCAAGATCTCTTTGAGAGTAATTATTTTGTAGATTATCAAGTTTCAATTGTGTGATTTAGAGGTAACTTCGTATTTCTTTACTATTGGGTTTTTTTTAAATCGTGTTTCCAGAACGTTCAAGTCCTAGCAATTACCTTTAACTATGTCATGTATTTATTTGAAATTGAATGTATCAGTATTTTCGATCGGAGAGATGTTGAAATTAAAGAATGTGAAAACGATGTTTAAAATATGGGCCGTTAAATAGCTGAACTGAATAATCTAGTTTAAGCACCGGATTATTAAGTTTTCCTATTTTATCCAGGTTATCCTTTTTTCTATAAGAGATTTGAAGGGGTGGTAATTTTCTTTAAAGTCTTAACGATGCGTTTATTGAATTTATATCATACTATAATAACTAAATCACACTAATTATATAAATGCGAAAATTTGTCAGTATGTGTGTGTGATGTGTGTACCTCTTCACACCAAAACGACTGAACGAATTTGCATGGAGCTCCGAATGGAGATAGTTTAGTGCGCGGAATAACATAAATGCTACTTTTTATCATCATCATCATCATCACGTGGGAGAAACCGCGTGGCGTAACTAAGTAATACTTTTAAATGATTAGAATAAAATTTGAACCAAAATCTTAATTTGTCAAAGCCTTTTAAGCGTAGTAGGTTTTATCCATAATCACCACTGCTTCTAAGAGATAATGGCCAAATCCCGATTAACATACTAATCATTTGCGAAGCGCTTCGATAGCTTCACTTGAAACCGAAAATTCGATACAATAGACTTTCGTAACAGCCTGTATAATCATACATCCTTTCACATCGCATCCCTTGGGGGAAAACTCGGCGTTAAACTTTGAACGAAGATTGGTGAGCCGATATGTCTTTGATGTCCGACTTAATTTGTGTACAGCTTAGGAGTTCGCTTTTCACTATTTTGTTAATGGATTTGCTTTAAATATAGTTCGTAACTAGGATTAGGAATTTTGTTTGATGGTTTCAGTTTGATATAGACAAAGATTATATTGTAGAGTTTGTTTTTTTGAGTTATAATTGTTGACACTTTAAAATGCCACTTAGCTAATGAACTCACTCAACAAATGGTCATCTATTTTACTTTTACAATCATGTTTTATGTATAGGCTGATTTAAACTTAATGGCGGCTGTGAATTTAGGCGCGAGCCGCTGCGCAGTAGCAAAAATTAGGCGTGCGGTGTGCGTACAAATGCAAAGCCTCGCTTGCAGCACACTTCACAGCTGCCATTCAGTCTATAAAGCTTTACGCCTCGATCCAACCATAAATATGATTATATAAATAAACCCATTTTTTTTAAAGCCATTTATGAGTTTTTCTGATTATAGGTACCTTTTTACGTGGAATATGTTTGCTTTGACCATATCGTAGCATAATTACTGTTATTTACTTAGAACGAACCTACGTTATTTGATACATGTAAATCAACTTCCACAGTAAAATGAATATTTGAATTAATTATAATTAGTGAAAACTCCATGTTTTGTGTTTGCGGTTATCGCAATTAAGTTTATATATAGAATCTACTGGTCGAAGTATCAAATATTTTATCATTAACATGAAACGAGTAGGTTTAAAATATGCGGTTTTGTGGTTGCCAGTTTGGAACGTGCTACCGATAATGTTCCTGTACACAGTGCAATAAAAGGAGTCTATTGGTATACATTTTGCTCACGTCAAATTCTAAATTTTCCTACTGAATATATTTGGATCTACATTTATCTACATTTACCTGGATCTACAGTATGGCAATGAATTCATTGGAATTATGGTGTTTACTTACCTCCTAGTTTATTAAATTTATCGTAATGAACAAATTACAATCTTTACTACGAAAACAACGCGGAAAACGTAACGTGTGTGTGCCTTTTTGTGGCAAAGAATCTAGCAACTCTATAATTTTGTTCTTAAAAATATGTTTCTTTATTTCTGTTATTCTTGTGTGCTATGTTTCTTGTCACAGATAGGTATTACTTATCTACATTTTGTCGTCCTTAATTGCATTTTTTTGTATGGCACAGCTGATTTATTTTTGCGTCAACGGAGTAGGTTTCATGGTTGTCCAATATGATGATTTCTTTATCGTTCGTCTTTAATTATGATCGTGTTAGGTAGATTATTTTTATTAATGACGTAAGTTTGTGTTGAGTTCATCTATTGCTCAATTTAAACTGTGTCTTATTGTCGAGTTAGCGAGTGGCCACGGTCGTTGGACAGAGACACTCATACGCGGTCGCAATTTGTTGCGTTCGGTCGGCAATGGTGATGATTGAACACAAGTTCGTGTTGGGTAGTTATTTTTATTGATGACGTAAGTGTTGAGTTTATCTACTGCTTTGTTTAAGCTGTGCAATATTGACGAGTTAGCATGTGGCCGCGGTTGTCGGACAGAGCACTCATATGCGGTCACAATTTATTGCGGTCGGTCGGCAATGGTTTCGTGTTGGGTATATATTTTTATTGGTGACGTAAGTTTTGAGTTTATCTACTGCTTTGTATAAGCTGTGTCATATTGTCGAGTTTGCGAGTGGCCGCGGTCGTTGTACAGAGTCACTCACACGCGGTCGCAATTTGTTGCGGTCAGTCGGTGATGGCGACGAATTCACGCAGCTCGATGCTAGGTAGTGTTACACGGTTGGGAGGATCAGATAATGAGTTTTACGCTGATTGATGGCAAGAGTTATTGAAATCAGTCTGTTTGTTTTGGGCAAACAATTACCCGTACAATAATGGCAAAACTTTTGACGGTACGGATTCTGGCAAATCAAGTTTTCCTGTTAATCGCTGTTTATAATCTATCTGCTTTTGATGAGGGAGCAGCTAGTTAAAAATAATTGAAGCGCTAATACTTCCCATAAGTAAAGAATATTTATGGCACGATCAATAAAGTACATATACGTATTTTTTTAAAGTACCTATGTATTGAAAAAAGTGTGTATCAGTATTCTATCAGCTATTTCGTTTCCATATTACAAGCTTTGCTTAGTTTGGGGCTAGATGGCGCTGTGTGAAAAATGCTCACCGATATTTATCTATTTTTAACTAGAGGTTGCCAGCGACTTCGTCCGCGTACGGAAGAAATTCGGCCCGCTCCCAAAATTCACCACTTTAAATCATCCTGAGCATTTTTTTTAAATGCCTTTTATATACTATAGATTAAATAGTTATGTTCCTATCTAGCTGCGCTATATAAATGTGTTCCCCAAATCCCCAATCAAGAGGAATTAAAAAGAAGTGATGTGACAGCCCTAAACTTATAATATAACCTCTATCTTAACGTAAAACAACAAGTCTAATGATGTAGCTAGTTTGTGTAAGTGAGCTTCTGTAATGTGTTTTCTTATATCTTACTTATAAAGTTTTCTTACTAAGTGTTTCATACAGCATTACACTTATGGTCTGGTTAGGAATTGGTCTTGAACATTTATTTTTAGAGTTGCATTGGTGTAATTGTTTTTGGTACATTACGTAAGTTAGACTGAATGTATTTTGTTGATACTAATAACATACTAAATAATGTATATTTATCTTTACACTTACATTTGCAAAAAAGGGTCATTGTACTCATCATTATGAACAACTTTTACGGTGAACTCTTCTGATTTTTGACTTCTCGTGACTCTTCTTTTGACTGTATTCCGTGAATAACATACTCTGAGAATATCTTATATTTCGAATATATTTTAGTACCCCGATCACGAAAAAACAGCTATTCCATAAATTTTGTCTAGAATCAATTAACATTTTCTATGCAACATCTGTTTTTTAGTGATTTCGGGGTAAGCCTCGTCGTAAAAGTTCTTCACAATGATGAGTACAATAACCCTCATTTGGCTTAGTACGCCCCAAGCCTATAACCCTGCGATTAAAAGCGGTGGACGGATTTAAAAAATGCACATCACTGGCTTTTTGGTGAATATAAACATCGTGAGGAAACACGCAAAATACGACCGGGAAACATATATCGTAACGTTTGTGAATCCACCAACCCGTAAATAGAGGCAGCGTGGTTCAATATCGCGCAACCGCTTGTCGAGGTTAGGCCTAGGTCCATCAGTGGGGTTTTAATGGCTGAAACAGCAACTTAATACACTATTTATTCTAATAAAAAACAAGGCGTATACTTTTGTATAACATACACCATCATTATCCTTCATGGGCAGAGGGATAAATATCATATTTCATCCCATAAATGCGATTCAAAATACTATTATTTATTCTGTAAGGCTGTTCTAACAAAACACAAAACAAACTATTCAGTGTTCCGCGAACACACCATCCATTCTCCGCGAAAACTACCAAAAAGTGGAAATAAAGTTGGGAAAAGTGGAGGAAAAGAGCATTTCGCCGCGAGAGCAACTTTACCGCACTCACCTCACACTGTAACTCTACTGGGGATAAAGGAGTGTTCACATTACGGGTAGCAAGTGTTGTGACGCGAAATATTACAAAATTATTGCAATAAACTAACCAATCAGACCAATTCAGTATTCTATCAGCTATCTGGTCTCCATACTAAAAACTTTGCCTAGTGTGGGGCTATATGGCGTTGTGAAATGTACACCAATTTTTTTTATGGCCACTTTTGGAAGGGCTGGTTTTTTTCTTGTAAGTTTAAAAGTTACCTAATAACTAGCGGACCTGGCAGACGTCGTCCTGCCCTAAAAATTACAAAATCCTGGAACCCAATTGCAGCGCCATCTGCCGGGTCCAGATGTTAATCTAAACCAGAGACCATTTCGAACACACACAAAAAAAACGTAAAATAGGCACAGACTTTTAGGAGGACTTCAGTGACATACCCACGTACTGAAGGATTTTAGTAGGTACTCGTATATCTAAAGATTAATCTTACAGGTCCACGCGTCCAAGTTTATTAAGCTTGAGATACTTAACTACAAACTTAATAAATTATAGTTTGAAAAGCTGAACTTAAGAGGTTGCTAGCTGATAGCAGCGACCCTATTCCCCTTTAATCATATGTACTATAATACGAGTAGTATGTTTGAATCTAGTATAGTAGGTAAAATATTATTATCTTTGGTTTATTGTCTTTGGTTTGAATTATCAGAATAAATAAAACACGAGCAACTTGATCAACGTTTTCTAGTCGAACTAGTCGACAAAAACAACATTCTACACTTTGCACCAAAAATGTCGCTTTGACAATATAAGTACATTGATTGTTTATTTTTCGTACGTACGTACGTTGTAAATTTATATTTCCAGCTGTTAAAAAAGATTCGCAACTACAAAAACCGCAGCTCTGTGTGATCTTCCCTTAACTCTCTTCTGGGCCTAAGTTCGACTTAACTTTTATGAACTTTGAAATAAGAGGTCATTTCATATCAGAGATCGCTAAGCTTTTATATACCCGACACGGGCGCCGTTACCGAAAGGTTCGCGACGAAACTTAATACAGCGGATTCAGAATCATTAAGTAGCTGCAAATTCTTGTTGAAAAATTAATTAATATTTAAATCAACCTAGAACCCTAGATTGGTTATAATTTTCTTCTAAATGGAAAGGTTAAAAAGATTGAAAAGGTTTTGTATTACAAATACAAAGCAAACCATGTTTCACGCAGTTGGAGGTAAAAAAAACATCTAATACAGATCGTTGTATAGGATTCATCAATTAGCTAAAAATCCGAGAATATCCATAACCCAAACACCTAAAAATTTATCAAATTTTATCGTGAAGTGTTCTTTTAGCTTATTTCACATTGCGCAATTTTGCCAATATCCTGTGTGTGTAGGGCCAAGAAAGAATGAAAGCCTATGCCAATATTAGCACTATGAGTATGTCTTTGAATCTGTAAACAGAGATGATAATCATCATCGTTCATCACCTGGTCATTAAAATCTCCAAACAGATATCTGCACTACCGAAGTACAAGAAGTAACTTTAAAAAAAACAACCGACTTCAAATTAATATGGGACAACCTCGACAGTATAAACTTCCAAAAAAAAATTAAACATTTTAATATATTGGTCCTCAATTGACGGAGAAATCGGTGAACATACATAAAATAAACATACAGGCTCCTCCTTTTTTGAAGTCGGTTAAAAAAACAATTGCTCAATATGAACAAATATAGATTGCATTATTTAAAGTTCGAGCAGGTATTTGGATAATTTGGAGATCCGCTCTCTCTAAGAACGATATCAGCATCTTGGTAGATCCCTAGAGGGTCCACTAAGAACCTGCCCGCCTAGCACGCAAGCCGTGATAAACGTATATACACTCTTTTATCCCCGCTAAAACGAGACAGACGTATCGATATTCTAGCTTTATCACTTTCCCGTGCGGGAAAAGACCAATTAGTCCTCGGCGCGTGCTAGGGGGCCTGGGAAAACAAAGAGTTCTCAAGAAAATAATCAGAAAGAGACATTTCTAGAAAAGACCAGTAAAAGAGACATCTCCAAAGAAAATTATAATAACTGCGAAACAAATTCAAATAATTCTGCAGTTGAGCGTCCACGGCCCGGCAATGAACCTCGGAACTCCATTGATAATAAGCCGAGCGGACTTCTAACGAATGCGGGGCAAATTGAATTTGTGAAGAGAATACCCCTTTATCTAGGGATTAAGTGAGGGGCGAAAGTTGCAATTCAAAAGTGAGATTGCGCTTCCGAGGTGAGCATCTCGCGATTAATTATATTTATAGTAGTTTTCAAGGGTTGTTCCTTACTGATCCTCGGTGAACTCATCCTTTTTTTTTAATTGTCTCAACTCTTCTTAAATCTGTATTCTTAACTCGTCCGATATCTTAACTCATACGAAATTTACTCTCGACTCATATGGTGCCCTTTCCGAACTAAAAAATTAAGGAAATGTATGGATTCAATGTGTTCACTACATAGAGTTGATACCACGAATCTCAAATGTAGCGTAGACGCCCTGAGACTAGATAGAGTGACGATACACGTATGTCAGCTGATAGTGGTTGGAAGTGGATAGCTAAAAATTAGGCTGAGTGGCGTGCTTTGTGAGGGGCCTATGTCTAGCATTAGACTATCATAGGCCGATTATAAGGGTTTTTTAAATGCGAGAAAAAACTGAAATTATGAAAATCCAAATTATATTAAGAGCTACTTATAAGTGTTTGGTCGTGAAACAGTTAGGCAGAAAATTACCAGCAATAACACTTTTCAAAAAAAATCCGCCTTCAATTTCGATTCCCTGGATGTCATCTTTTTTCCACTTATTTTGGTTTAAAAACTAAACGAGTGAACCGATTTGGATAAGATTATATAGAACAACCTGTGAAGTGTAAAATCATACAAGAAAAAACATCAAAATCAATTCATAATTGGCGGAGTAATCGCTTAAAAACATACAAAAAAACAACAACATACAGTCGAATTGAGAACCTTCTTTTTTGAAGTCGGTTGCAAATCGTTAAACTTTGCCAACGTTTCAGCAATGTCGGTCATAACGGGAAAACGCACTGATTAAAGACTTACGTCTTGATATTTTGTTGAATGGGACGAGAAGACTCGACGTAGTTTCCCGAACGCTGGCCAGCCCAGCTGTATTTTTCTTTAGACTTCACTCTCAAAATTAAACCAAAAAACCCTAGATGCTTCTTTAGACATTGCGATGCAGGTATGTATTCGCAAGTTCACAATTCTGGCACTGCTACTGTTATGGGCAAGCGTGACGCTTACCACCAGGCTTCGCTCGTCTCGTCACTCAAAACCATAAAAAAACTTAGTGTGATTATTTATACCGTGATTATGTTGTTAAACGAGCTCCCGATAGTTCGGCACAGTTGCATGCACCATATGTTCACGGGTAGACTTAGACTTCGCATTTTCCGCATATAATAAATATTTTTTGAATATTTTTGTATGAAGTGATTCCACACTTATGGTATTTCTATGTTTATAACAGGTTCGGAAATTTGGCATCTAAGGCAGAGACTTCTGTAGCTTAATTGGCAAAGCAGTTGGGACGGAAACCCATAGCGACTGCTCGTATGCAGGTTCGAGTCCTGCCGGAGGTCATAATTTTTCTTCCTGTTTAAGCTTTAAAAACATCATAAATATTGACAGCTCGTTTCACAACTTATAACCAAGGAAGATATCCCGTAAATAATGATAGAAATTAAAGTTTTTCTCGGTTGACATGTTCTATCTAAAACTACATAATACCGTACAATATACAGTTTGTATCGTATTACTACAATGCAATAAATAATTAATAAGTAAATATCGGTGGACATTTTTCACTCAGCGTCATCTAGCCCCAAACTAAGCAAAGCTAGTCAAAGTCAAAGTCTTTTATTGATAAATATAAATGTACAAGTCAACAAATATAATACTTAATAGTTATATGGAAACCAGATAGCTGATAGAATACTTGTATACTTTTTTTTGTGAATACATATTACACCCAGACACAGAACAAATATTTATGTTCGTCACATAAATGTTTACTTTAGATTACAATACGTATACCATGTACACAATAAATTTTAAACAAAGATAAAAACTTAAGCGTGATTCATAGAAAAATTTCGTATAATATAACACAAAGATTAAGTTCCAAGCATCGCAGAACTAGTTCAAAGAAATGAAAGAGTGTTTTCGCGAGCTGCTTGTACCAGTTTTTCTCATCAGCTCTGCGGAAATCCGTCTATTTATACAGTCTCTTGGTTTGAGAGAAACTCGCAGTGTAGAGGACTAATGAAGAAAGCTTATTTCTTCGGAAATACCCCGGAAGCTGCAGCTCTATTCATAGAACTAATAATTCGTAGTCTCTATTTTTTTATCTTCGTTATTGGCATAGAACTTAGCGCATTCTGCCAGTGTCAAGTATTTGCACTGTGTTTTAGATTACATCACGTCAAATAACTCGTGCAATCAGAGTCAGACAAAAGGCATGTGACATTTTAGCCTATCTCTTACAAGGAGGTGTGATACATTTGTACCACTAGGCCACCTGCGTATAGATAATGTCATAAGCCTTTAGTCACCAAGTCACAACACAACTCAAGACTCAAGTCCAAGTCATGCACTAGTAAAGTTGTGTGACGTTATTAAATAAAACTTCATTAATTTTAAAACATTAATCTCTCAATAAACACAAGTTTTAGAAAATAATACAATGCGTCAACATAATTTTTTCGCGTTCCCGCCAAAACTTCTCTAGCTTCTATTTTATTCTGGACATACCCAGATCCAGGTTATACGCTAGGTATATAAGCACTGAATACCTATTGTCTGTTATAAATTTAATTATACTACACATATCAAGGCACCACATAATAATGGCCGAGAAAAAAAATACGACAAATAAAACTATATTTTTTATAATAAAAGATATTTTAAAAAAGGAATAAAAAGCCAAAGGTTTCGCCAAAAGATAATTGGCTTTTCCATAGAGTAGGTACTAAAAAAATCTAACAGAACTATCAGTACTACAAAGTCATCCATAGCTTAACTTTCCATAAACACAAATAACATCCAATCTTACATCAAAGTTTCAGTGCACAGAACTGCTAGGCAATCAGCTGATTAAATTAACTCCCACAAGCGATTACCCGCTCTCTCACCAACGATCAAAGCTGGTTTTCGAAAAGCAAACTGTAGAAAGGCACATGTGGAGACAGCTGTAATGTTCTCATGAATTCTGTAGTAAAGAAAATGAGATAACGCACTGCAATTACATTAATGAGTGTTAGCTAATCTTGTAGAACGAGTTTCTTGACTACTTTGTAGAAAGAATATTTGCTTACCTACAAGAGAGAATTGTCTTTTTCAGGGTTCGGGTGTACAACATTGGAGTTTATTCCTGGCTGCTTCCTCGTCGTATCCCCAGGCGCGAAAAGTCAAGAATAACAATTATTGTTGTTCTATTAAATCGCTAAAAATGCATAATTGGTTAAAACGCCATTTTACCAATTTTTTGTTGGTATATAACGTAAAGATTCTTAAAATATTTGAGGTCAAATTGCTAAAATACAATTAAATAATTGTATTCTAATTTTGGACTGAAAAACAGGTTTAGAAATAGATTCCGATTCAGATTCAGATAGGGTTTAGTAATAGAGCATTATTTATGCAAGTAAAAAGCTCTAATAACTTATACTGTCGTGGCGACTTTTAATATAAATATTTTTTGTTTTGATTTATTTAGCCTGAATTCAAGAAATAACTTTTTTATTTTTTTATCAATAGATATTCTTGTTATGCCAGACACATAAATTTAGTAAATAAATTAAAAGTATCTAACGATCTAACGTGACTATATTACTAAACATACACCGTCTGTCTGCTCTATCTTCTCTTCACCTGGCATACCTGTAAATAGTACGCTACGTAGCACTACGTTAAGTTTGGTTTTAATTGAACCAATGAAAACGGCTTTTATATTTTTATTCAATCATAATTTTTCTTTCAACAAAAGAAACCACAAACTATAAAAGCGATTGAAACGTATCAAGTGACTCAACTGGAAAACTTTATCCGAACTTTTTTCTATAACCTCAACTTCACTTAAGAATGATCAAGTCTCAAACTTCCAAAAGAACTTTGCGCTTTCAAAGTGCAGTGGAAACACACGGGGGATATATTGGACTGACGCACGAAGAATATTATAGTTTGAAATTCTGAATATAGAAGAAGAAAGGATGGAATGCAAAGATACTGAAACTTTTAGCTTTGTAGCAGTGAAGTTGAGTAACTCAATTTGAAACTGAAACAACTAAGACAGAAAGGAAACAGAATTACGACTGTATCCTTAAAAATGTTTAAGTATCAAGTATTTCTTTGTTATTTTTAGCTATTCTAATAGAAAACTACTGCCTGAAACTGAATGAAATGTCTTGTTTGTACCTAACCTTATTAATGTTATAAAATAGTATCTAAGACTAAGATGATTTTGCTAAGCGTTTGGGTCAACGGTCAGATACAAAAAGTAGTGATCCTTGACACGGCACGCATATTCAGGTTGCTCGCCCTGCAGCCCTAACCACAGGCAGATTGAGCCCTCGAGACCCTTATTATATAATATAGCCCTTATTTATAGTATTATAGCGATAACTCTATGCCCCGACAGGTCCTTAAGTTTTTTAAATAATATTTATGAGATTTTTAAAGGTTTACAAATTGTTTATTGTAAAAACAACAATTTGGGACTAACATGAATACTGGATTATATTATATGACAGTCTGTTTGTTTCTCTTTATTTATTTCAAACAGTTTCAGAACGAAGGATCGATTCAGATCGACGGGTTAATTTCGGCAAATAGATTGAAGGGTTGCGGTATATGATATATTTAGGCTAAATATTATAAGCATTTTTTTCTACTTTTATCGTCAATACTTTAGAACCTCGAGAACCTCTATATAACAAAAATAAGAAGTAACTAATTCTGTTCATAGCTCAAATAATTATACAATAAAATCACATACATTAAAAAACAGGTCCATTCGATAACCTATTCCTTCTTTATCAATCCGATTGAACATTACGAGCTTTTCAGTATTAGAGACTTATAAGTTTAGCTGGTTAGGCTTCAAACAAACCATCGGTCGACACCCTCCTGTGTAACTTTCCTGTCTAAACGAGGACTAAAAGGTTTTTATTTGCACTACTTAACTCTAATCGGTCGCTGGGAAAAAGCTTTGCAGTTCTGTAGTGTTTTTTTACTACTTCGGGCAAGAATTTGCATTTTAAAAAGGAGGAATTAAAAAGAAGGGTTTTAAATTTTCTAGCTTTGTAACTAGATTATATAGCTAGTATTTAAATCGGAAAATAGAGACTCAGTGAGTATTATACATAATTAATTAAAATAATTATTAAAATTAGAGAATAAAAATGTAGATAATATAATGTTTATTTTAATTAAAAATTGCCATTTTCATAGAAACTATTAACCCGCCACCGGTGAATTCGACTTACAACTTTAGTGAACCTGGTCCCATGCACCGGGTTGGTGCTAAAACTCCGAAAATTGTGCCTACGTAGCCGCCGCAGAAGAGGCTATCAGCGGACAATTGTAAGCGATATGGTTGAGTGGAGAAGATATTACAAGTTAAAGGTAACCTTTACTCAATAGTTGTCGTGCCTCGGCTAGTCGTGTAATTCGGACCTAGAATACAGGTAACAGAAGGGCGCCATGCAATTTTCTTTTTAACAGACAAGATTGCAAAAGGTCTGTTAAATAAAATAAATTAAATTTAAATTAAAAAAAAGCTTTCATTTATCTTTTAATTTGTTATAATATATTATGTGTCACAGGCACAAGGCGGAAGGCCTAAAAAAAAATGATATATAAACCCAAAGTTAACGCATAGCCACAAAAACTAAGCTCTGGCTATCAGCGGAAGTAAAAAAGGCAGCTATTCGAAATCACAATTCCATTCGACGGCAGATTAAAAAGTTATACGATTTTCTCGAACCACCCGGTCTCTGAGACATGTACGTCACCAACCGCGGGTTAATTGAAGTGGCCATGCCGGGGACTTCGGCAGATCCACATTATTCTTTACGGAACTACTTCACTTCGTAGGATACAAATCCACCATATTATGCAGCACTGGTTGGATGTGGGATTCACATAAGTTTAATATTGTTTTTTTTTCATGACTTATGGGTTTTCCTTTCCATGTTATCCTTCACCTTCACAGAAGCAACGACGAGAAAATCGGAAGATTTTGTCGGCCTGACCTGTAAATGGCGTTGAGCGAACTTCGCCTTTTTTTGCGGAAAAGACCCTTCCTTCAAATAACGCTAAACTTAACCTAACCTAACGCTAATAACGCAAAAGAAATCTAGAAACTGTATAACACAATGCAATCGTTTATTGATAACACCCACACACATCAAATTTACTAACGTCTCGTCGTTATATTTTTGATTGTCTTTTTTTTAGCATTGCACAAAAAATAATCACTTAATTAATTGAAATAATTATAAAAATACCTCAATATTCTCTTATTTATATATCTTTATACCAAGCTTCGTCATAACTAGTAAAAAATACGATCGAGTAAAATATATCAATTGACCAGAATTAAATTTCAATGACTTTGGCAAATATGGTTATACTATGTATTTTTCACGTTACCTTCTCTTGGCACTGTAGTTATTATGGTGTAGATCAGAACCCAAACTCACTACCACCTATAAAGAGAGGTAAACGGTTATTTCGCTTCGCCGTTGGAATGATGCCAAGTTATTGATTTTTAATACACTTTATCAAATATTTACCCACATGGATGGAAAATTTCCAATATTCGGGAAACAGAATGGTTTGCGGGCTCAGGTTTATGTGCGCACTAGCTGGAGCTATTACTATTATATTCAGCTACCTACCGTTCTCTACAGGGTGTTATTGAATTCATGACCAATATTGTAGCGGTTCATTGAACTCATCATAATGAACAACGTGACAAAAAAAAGTGGTGTGTACGATCAAAACCATACATTTTTTTACGGAAAAAAAATACACTCACGCCATAGTCAAAAACTTGACTGCCTGCCTTATTCCTTATGCTCAGTCGGTCTTCAGAGCTGAGAGCGTGGGTTTAATTTCCACCCAGGACAAGCGTTGATAACCAAACTTTGATGTTTGTTCTGTATATGGGTGATGCATAACTGTAATAAAATAAGTAAGTAAATAAAAAAAGTATACAATGTGTAACAAAAAAATATCAGCTGTTCCATACAAAAAAGACCTCATGACAAAATTGTATTGAAGAGCTATTTTTTTCACGATTTCTGGGTTGGCTCCATAGTGAAAGTTGTTCATAATGATGAGTACACC
Source organism: Erannis defoliaria (assembly GCA_905404285.2). Classification (NCBI taxonomy): domain Eukaryota; kingdom Metazoa; phylum Arthropoda; class Insecta; order Lepidoptera; family Geometridae; genus Erannis; species Erannis defoliaria. The sequence continues at coordinate 16,657,269 of FR990076.1, read as the reverse complement.
CTGCACCCTTCCACACCCTTCCGTATTGTTGAACCTTTTTATTACACACTGTATACGTATTCTATAAGCTATCGGGTCCTAATTCAGCTAACCAAAGCCAAACCGTTTTCCATGAGTTCCCGCTACTCTTCCTGTCTGACAGCAGCGGACTAACGATCTTGGTCCGGCCAAGCGTACCTAAAGTTTTATAAACTTGCGATGTCTATGTCGATGAGCAGCTTGGCTATGGTTTCGATGAACTTTGAACGCTTGGCCGGACCACAATCGTTAGTCGACCGACAGACAGGAAAAGTATCGGAAACGCATGGGAAGCAGTTCGGCTTTTGTTAGCTGAATTGGCCTGCTGGTTCCCATCACAGAAAAGCGAAAGCCACACTTCTTAGGTAGAACGGCTGTCAAAACTAAGTTATAAAGCAATTGCATGGAAAACTGCGGTCGCCAGTTTCACACTTATTTGTATAGAAACTACGATGAAAAAATGACAATCATTGGTCGCGCATTTTGAAGTAAAACGCTTGAAATGGCATTTGGCAACAGATTAAAATTGATCTAATTGCGATGCAATGTGGTTTGGTTTCCTACGCGTCTATTTAAATTGTCTTTTTGAGTATTATCAGTTTAAAAACATGTATATTGGTAGAATTGTCATTAAGCGCATTTGCACTTAATGCCGGCTAGCGCAGCCCGTCACATTTCCGTTCTATTCACTTCTCTCTTCAGTGGTTCCCATACTACAAGCTTTGCTTAGTTTGGGGCTAGATGGCGCTATGTTAAATGTCCAGAAACGATTTAAACAAAAACCTTACGTGGAAAAGCATTCATAAACATTTCTTTAAAAATCCTTTAGTCTGGGCTCCATCATTGCTTCTAATCAAATTAAACAAACCAAGGTTATTTTAACAAAGTCTTTATCTGATCGGCGAAAACTCGGACCCTTTTTCATTATCCCTAAAATTAGACAGCAACAAAGGGCCTATCCTTGGCTTTCTTTGAAGTCCCAATTCAAATCACTTAATGCTGTGACGTTGTGATTACGCGGTAATTTCTCTAGAGACAAAATCATCATCAGCTGTTTTATCATCACTGAAAATGACGGTTTTGAGACTATATTATAATGAAATAGGATGTATGTAGCTTATAATGTAGAACTCTCTACCCAAATTTGTGTATATTCAAAAATACATATCGGTGTCTTTAAATCCAGAGTAAACAGGTTGTACAGACTAATACGTCTAGCACAGATAATATAATACTATACTAAAGTAAGTAAGTTCGTATAGGCTGAGTGGCCAGCCCTAGTGTCAGAGTTAATGTGCCGCCCGATGGCCTCTGACATGGCTGACGGTTGTTGTTATAGAAACTAGAACAAACAACCGGGACCAACAATTTAACGTTAAACTAAAAGTAAAACCAATTACCTGGCCGACGCGACGAGTGATCAAAATGCCGACTTTAATTTGGCCCAACGCATAAGCATTACTTTTCAACGTGGCAATACCGAGAGAATGCTGGGTACGCTGCTGACCCGTAGAGGGTTTGAGCATTTGGTTTGTCTCTAGACTTTCATCGGTCTAGATACAATCCTTTTACAATGTTTAGACTAAGTAGTATAAGGTGGTCTATGTAGTTTGTCGTAGTTAATAACGGTTTATTCCCCAAAAACGATAATAAGCGACGTGCCAACTCTACGCTTTGTAGCTACGCGTAGCACCCGTCATGGCTGCTACGCTAGGCAAACTTAGCTAACGTGGCTACGTCAACTCTAGTGCCTACGCTACGAGTGCTACGTGTGTCAGTCTGACATCAAAAAATAAATTAACACTCTCCAAGCACACTCCAAGTATAGTAGTGAAGAAACTCTCACGAACCAACACATACTTCACAAACTCTCATAACGCGAGACCATCTCACATTTAATATCACGCGGCACCCCTAACGTAGTTCGAAAAAAGATTTATTTTCGAGTTTTATTAAAGCAATTTCACCCGTTCGTTCAGGGTTGACACTACAACGTTGACAGGCCGTTCGGGGATTGTTAATTAGTGGACGTTGAAAAGTGGATTGGGAATGCCTTTTTGCTGATAATTTTAGTGTTGTTTTAGCTCGAGCGGTTGATAAGAGCCAATCTAGAATACTTAAATAATTAATAATTTTATAATCAAACTTAATTGTTTATTTAATTTCTTTACCTTCTCTGTTCTCGACACACTATTGCATTATTTCTTTTAATACTGCAAGGAGCAGAGTACTTAAACGTATTTAATTTGGTGGCATTGTTTTCATGCCAAATTCTTTAGACAGATTTTTTTATAGCACACCAAAAACCGTATTTTTTTTCAAAGTTTTACAAATCTAAATAGAGGTGGCAAGCTGTGGCATGCTACTTAGCTTAAAGGAATAAGTAATTACGGTCAGTGACTATAATAATATACCCTTTGTTTGGTTTGTGTATTTGTTTTAGTGTGAATATACGAACAAGAATTTGTTTTATTAATGTAAAAGTTTACTTGGAAATGTGCCATGCGTCTATAACATCGTCCTTCGCAAAAAGTGGCAAAAAAATGTAGGCAGAGTATTGCTATGGGCATCTCCAATGATAGGTATATGCTCGAAGCCTAGCGGTGACCATACTAACGGATTTACCAACTAAGTAGAGCAGTCAAGAAAATGCTCTTATGCTGTTTGTCCACCGCCGCCGTCAACGAGTTGACGTCACCGATGTCGCGGTACAGAGATTACTATGACCACGTGTACACCGCACGCCCGTTACAGCACACGGATGACGAACGTGTGGTGGACACGCGGATATGGTACTCTGTGTACGACGCCGTCATCTCGTTCTCGGTGACGTCTCGGTGACGGCGGCTGTGGACAAACGGCCTTAAAGTTTTTTTTCATTCCTGAAGACTATTAAAATCTAGGCTAGGATGTCTACGCCATCTATTACACCGCCACACAGCATTTGAGTTTATAACTTAGTCTCCAGCATAAAAACACTATTTTTATTACGTTCGAGTCAACCCTGGCTAAATTTTGTAGTTAATGTACCAAGCCGGCCAACCCATGAATATTATTCGAACTAAATCTTTTATATTACATTTAGGTGCTGAAAAAGGGCTTTTTCGACGACCAATGATTATATAGCAGTTTCTACGACATAGATCACAGAATACAAAACAGTTTGATGTACGGGGTACAGTTTCTTCAAGATTAGGTATGAGTAGGTACTACGTGGTTGCATAATATAAAGGTTGTGCCAAATTCCGGACCCCGCAGAATAATTTATAGTTGCATTAGAGACGCAATATTGGAGGGCCATGAATTAATTTGAATCTCAAATTGGCTTCAATCGCGTTTATGAAGCTGACAATTTTAATCAAGTGAAATATATTTCCTGTTTTTACAGCTATTTGGCTTGCAACGTCATCGTGTCAATATTTTGTCTCAGCGAGAAAAATGATTCAAAATGTTTGTACGGTTTTCTTGTACATCAGTTTTTTTTTGTATATTTTCCTGTAAATATTGTGTATATAAGTAAATGTTTATGATTTCTTTGAATAAAAACTGTTGTTTAGGAACTGTTATACGACCTATTGTTTTTCAACGAAATAGTTTTGCATTTAACCTCAACCTGCCTGATGGATGCGGTTTATGAAGGTGCAGCGTTACTTAAATGATCCTATTTTATCTGGATGTTAAGATACTAAGTAGTCGCTAATAAGGTGTCTCTAATAAAGGCTATTTTTTATAATTATCGTCATTATTTTGTTTTATCATCGCACGGGTGAAACCAAAAGGCACAGCTAGTAAAACAAAGTTCTAAGTATGCAGATGGGTGACAAATAGAGCTTTCACGTTTCGGATAACATTAACATAAGCCTAATTTTACGCTTAAAAAAAACAACGGACTTCAAATTCGCATACCTGGATAACATTTTCATACCTATTTTCTAGTGATATTGATTTAAAACCAAACTACTGAAACGATTTCGATAAAATTAATATGGGTCCATCTCTAAAGTATCACCTACCAAACAAAAAAATTATCATCAAAATCAGTTCATAATTGTCGGAGTAACCGCGTAACATACATACAAAAAAAACATACCGTCGAATAGAGAATCTCCTATTTTGAAGTCGGTTGAAAATGTAATAAATCTTATAAATTTAAGGTCGAAAGTAAAATGCTGATAGTAAATCAAAAAATAAAATAAAATTATAGTAATTGAATATTATATAATTAATGCAAATGGCAGGTTCTCGTACAGTGTGGCGGTCTAAGGAGGCCTTTGTCCAGCAGTGGAGGTTTCAACGCTGGTGATGATATTGGTAAATTAAATTATAAAAGTAAACGATAAATGATGACTCTAGAGAAAACCTGATAGATACACAATTCAATTTTAAATGAGGCAATTTCCTGTAAGCTCCAGTCCCATGGCTTGTTACTAGTTCGTTATGCAGGTACATTTCCATGGGGAACTCGGGAAAACCATGGCGTGGAGATAGCATAAAAGGTTCTTTGTTAAAAGAGTTTAACCTATTTAACAAACAAGAATAAAATTTCACGTTTTTATCTTTACACTTTAGAAAAGAGAAGCTAGGTCCTATACTCGTATACTGATGATTTTTAGCCAGTGTTGTTATTATTGAAAAGATAAAAAAAAAACTCTATACAAGGAATTAGCATTATATTTTAATAGTCCACTGCTGGACCTGGGTATGTCCTTAAACTGCAACCAGACCCACCGCAGGACGGGCAGCAGCGTCCTTTTGGTTAACGGTGGTGACCATTCTACGATCCCCAAGCCGCCTGCCAAGCGTGGGGATTATGGCAACACCCCTCTATTAAGAGGAGGCCTTCGTCCAGCAGTGGACGTTTTATGGCTGACGACGAGTCTACTGCTGGACCTAGAAGGGCGATTAGCCCAGATTTTACCCACCAAGCTGGCCCAGTTCCGAGTTAGTGGTTACATACGCCATTTTATTTATTCTCCGAATGTATGCAGGCTTTCTCGTTAATAGGGTATGTGCATGTGTTTTCAACCGACTTCAAAAAGGAGGTTCTCAATTCTGTATGTTTTTTTTAATTGTATTTATATGTATGTTTGTTACACTGATACTCCGCTAATTATGACCTGAGTTTGTTGATTCTTTTTTTTTTTGGTATGTAATACTTCAGAGGTGGTCCCATTTAAATTTTATCGACATCAGTTCAGTAGTTTGGTATTTAAATCAAAATTACTAGAAAATATGAAGATATCATCAAAGTATTCGAAGTTGAAGTCGGTTGTATTAAAAAAAAGCGTATTTATAATTTAAAAAAAAAAAAATCCTATTTTATTCATATTTATTTATTTACAACTAAGTGTACAGAAAGAAATAAAAATAAGATAAATAATAAGATAAGTGGAAAGTTTAACTAAATCTGATGTTTACATTCAAAAATAATTGAAATCGGCTAGTAAAGTTCTGAAATATATTATAAGCGATCAAAGTATTTGAACTTGCTATAGGCATTTTGTTTATGGGTCGAGTCTTAATAGAGTTAGACCCTTTGGCTATGAAAAAAATATAAAATCATAAATTTAATGATGAGCTTATCAAGCAAGCAGTCACAGTAACAGTTTTGCAACTTTACACCCTCATTTAAACTCACAACCGAGTATATACAGGGAGAAGTCAATTTCCCTGAGTGCATTACAGTTACAAACAAAATATATTATTTTACGGTAGGAAAACGCTCATAACTCGAACATCAGGTTCAGTATAAATAAGGTTTCTATATTTTATTTGCTGATCTCTGCGGATTTCCGTATGGGAGTTATGGGGGTTTTTCTGCGCGAGTAATTTACATTTATTTTCTTTTTATTTATGAGTTCTCTTTTAAGTTTAATAAAAAATATAAAAAATGTGGCAGAAATAGCTAAGAAACATCTTTGCTAAAGAAAGATGTTACTTTTGCCACTTTTGCCAGTTATTTAACCGCCAAGCAGTAGTGTGCAAGGATTACTGTGTTCTGGTTTGAAGGGCAATGTTACCAGAGATATTTACTGGGCATGAAGAGATTTAACATCTAATATCTCAGGGTGACGAGCGCAGTGCAGTGCGGCGCAGGATTGTGTTCGCAAGTTCACAATTCTGGCACTGCTACTGTTAGTGGCTGGCGTGACGCTTACCACCAGGCGAAAGTCTTGTTCATCTCGTCACTTGATAGTATAAAAAAAGAAGAAGAATAAGATATTCTAATATTAATAATTTCATTTTTATTCAAGTAACAAAGACTCATATTAATACACATAACAATTAAATATCCTAATAATAATAATAATAATTGAGGCTCTCGCTAGATGGTTGGGTCAAGGGTCAGATACAACAGGCAGTGGTACTTGACACGGCGCGCATTGTCAGGAGGTTCCTCACTCTGCAGCCCTAACCACCGGCAGCTTGAGCCCTGCCCCGCTGCTGGCGGCACCCTAGTTTTTAAGTTTTTTATAATATTTATAATTTTTGTATTTATATTGTAAAAACTAAAAAATTAAGAATTTAAATAAATACGTGAATAATAATAATTTAATTTTTATTCAGGTAACAAAGACTATTAAATATTAATACACACGACAATTCAATTCAAGACAACTCACATTTAAAATTATTATTACAATTACAATTAAGTAGCATCAAAATTCAAACAATACACACAATCGTCAAATAATATTAATACATTTCATCTTACATTTATTTTTAATAAAATGAATTATAAAAAACAGTATTAACAGTAACAGTATTATGTAAAACAGTGTTTTAAAATGAATTATACAAAATTTAGATACCTACCAAACTATAGTGTATTGTTATCTAATGTCGCAAACATTTGTTTATTCAAAATAGGTTTGTGTTTGATCACATCCTGCTTGTTGATAAGCTACGATGCTGTCTAGGATGGAACACTGTTACGGTGTACTTAGAAGGAATATGATACTCTGGATTTAAAAAGTACAGACAGTCCGATTGATCAAACCACGCGGCCACAGCCGATTTGAAACACGAGTATAAAATTAATCATCAATTGAGTGGTGTTTTATTCAACATAAATGTGGGCATGTGATGTAATCTGGTGAAACACAGCGACGGTGATAATGGAATGGACAGGCCCAGCGCTTGCAAATCGGAAAAAAATTACAAGACAACACAATCAAGCATACCTAGTTAAACATATGCATATTATATTTGCCGGAAAATAGAGAAAGCGAACCTAATTACTGCATGACAAAAAGAGAACACATGCACATGTATTAGAAGTTTGTATTGTCGTATCGTACGGCTCGCATGTCGCAAAGGCAGAGTATGACTGAAGCAAGTGAAGGGCCGGCGCTTAAAATCCGTGCGCTTATTTCCCGTCCATTCTTCTTATCATTGTCGCTGGTGAAACATGTATTTTCGTGTTGATTTCAAATCTAGTTGCCACAATTAAAAATGAGAATAGAATCAATGACGTGGACTGACAGCATTACAATGGAGTGCTACTATTTTATGAATATCTTTGTGGGATCAGAAATAATATCTGTCGCTTGGTCTAAAACCAGCCAGTAAAATATCTATTCCGGTGCTGAAATTCCAAAGGAAATTGCGCTTTTCTCCTGAACTCATTACCATTGGCACGACTCGAAATTTCGAACTTTAATAAATCAACCTCGATTCAACTCAATTTCAACCATTTCAACAGCAAACCGAGTCGCAGTCAGGTTACCATGGAAACCGACACCATAAATTACACAGTATAACAACTAACAGTTACTAACTTCTCTACAAAACTTTTGGGATTTGTACTCACGCGAAATGTCGAAGTTTCGTTTAATTTGTTACTTTTCTGAGACCAACACCTTCAAGAGTAGCAACTAATTAATTATTTTCTTACCTGTAACAAAATAAAAAGAATGCATTTTAATATAAGTGTACTCTGAAAATGAAATGTTTGGCATGTAGGCAACTTTGGTGTTATCAACAAACTATTGTCTTCTTTTTCTTTCCTTTGAGGATTATGGAGTCGCACTTTGTGCATTTGCCAGTCTCAAGTATTTATTTATATCCGACTGTGACTTACTAAGTGTGACTTTGACTGTGACTAAGACTCATTCGACTTTAAAATCATCAAAAAAACAAACCATTGTATTGTATTGAGTCATGGGAAAATGGGATCACCGTTATACTAATTCACTGCAAAAGACTACTTGCGGCTTCTATACATATCTTAGTAACCTTGGAACAGGTTTTGCCCATTTTTTTTTTCCATAAACTAGATATTATCTATTTTTTATTATGAAAACTGACGTGGTTTTGACACATTTTTGTTTTATTAGATATAAAACAAAAATGTTGTTTTATTTTTAGTTTTATTTTTTTAGATATTATCTGAAAAATTGTTAAGAACTTACGTGAATAAAAAGAACACTTTACAGATTAATATTAGGTGTACCTAAATATATTTTTTTATACATTCAAGTGACGAGACGAACAAGACGTTTGCCTGGTGGTAAGCGTCACGTCTGCCACTAACAGTAGCAGTGCTAGAATTATGAACTTGCGAACACAATCCTGCGCCGCACTGCACTGCGCTCGTCACCCTGAGATATCAGATGTTAAATCTCATCATACCCAGTAATTTATCTGGTAACATTGCCCTTCAAACCGGAACACAGTGCTTGCACACTACTGCTTGGCGGTTGAATAACTGTACTGTAATAACTTACATAACTTGTCAATACTACGCGCTGCCTAAATTCAAATAGGAAAACTTCGTTAACTGGTGCCTCAGTACATTGTAACTAATAACTCCGATGGGAAGATTAATCGATCGACATCTGCAAAAGGCGGAGGAAGTCCAAGATTACTCACTTGGGACCTCTACCAGCTACTCTTAAACAACTACCGACCTTACTACTTGAATCACAAGAACTTATTTCCAATAATAGAAATATACTTCTCTTGGGACCTCCAGAAACCATAATTCAACAACTAACTACTTTCTTTCAAAGCCCACAAGGTTCTATTTGGTGCGGCAGAAAATTTACTAATAAGTCGAGAGGCCAAGGAATGAGTGTTGTGTTTATACAGCTAATGGTATTATACGGCCAATTTATATAGTGAAGTCATGTGAGGAATGAATCTGTCATAAGCAGATACGTTCGATTTGTTCGGATTACGATGCGGTTATTGGCTGAGGAAGTGGATGGGTTAATATTAAGTCGCAAGGCAATATAGGCCTAATTGGACTGTATTTGTAAATATTTTAGAAAGATCAAGCTCATTAGACTTACTAAACATAGTCAAAGCTGTTACCCGTGAAAATGTAATAATAATAATTTCTCTTTCATAAAATAAATCTGAACCTTTAATTTTTGATTTATTTATACGGGAATACTCACCTCGGAGGAACTAGCTCTCTCTCTCGTACTCACGTTTAATTAATTACTCATTTTTTTTGTATGTATTTTACGCGATTACTCCGCCAATTATGAACTGATTTTGATGATTTTTTGTGTGGTAGGTAATACTTCAGAAGTGGTCCCATATAAATTTTATCGAAATCGGTTTAGTAGTTTGGTTTATAAATCAAAATTACTATAAATATGAAGATGTCATCCAGATATTCGAAGTTGAAGTCGGTTGTATTTTTTTTAAAAGCGTATTATAGGTATATAGGTACCAAACACAAAGCACAATTATCTGGGACGACAAGTGAGCATATCAGCTGAGCGCGGCATATTTCGGCTGTTAGCACTGATTGAACAGAGCTGCAGTGATCTGCGTTGATTGGAGCTCCGCATTCCACTGCCGGTGTGACGGTTTATAGCTAGACCTACTTAAACCTATTGCCATTTGTTCGTATTTAGCGATTTCTTCGCGAAGTACTGTTTTGAACTGATCTGTTTAGAATTAAGAACGTGGTCCTGAGATTTCCTTAAACATTACGGGTCTAATGCAAAAACACTAATGCAATGAGCGATTTTCCAAACATGATTTTAAAAAGTGGTTTCTTTCAACTCGACAGATAGCGTTAATAAACGTTGCCAATCAAATACAGCATACTATTTTTGATAGCTGGTGGCTCATAAATAAAATAAAAAACTTGACAATGACAGCCACGTCTGGTCTGTTCAAAGTCAGGGCCATCTACGATGAGCTTCTTTCTTTTTTGTTATTGCCTATCAGAAAATGTCCCATTCATAAATTCATCCATTCATGTCTTCTTTTTTCTAACTCGATTCTTAGTTCAAAAGATATTGACAAAAACTTTTTAACTCAAATGCTACTAAACTAAATGAGCTGCGTTTAGTATCATCATCATCATCCTAAATCGTTATGATAAAGGAATGACATAGCTCGCAAGGTTTGCAAGTTGAAGTGGCAATGGGCAGGCCACATCGCTCGAAGAACTGACAACCGCTGGGGAAGAAAGGTTCTTGAGTGGCGACCGCGAACCGGAAGACGCAGCGTAGGAAGGCCTCCCACTAGGTGGACCGACGACATTGTAAAAGTCGCGGGCAACCGGTGGATGCAAATGGCAGGTTGTCGTACAGTGTGACGGTCTAAGGGGGAGGCCTTCGTTCAGCAGTGGACGTCTCCGGGCTGATGATGATGAAAGGAACGAATATAAATTTAAACGTTTACAATCAAAAGTATGGGCAATTTCGAATCACTGTACGTAGACTTTACAATGTTGTCGTTCTGCCTACGCTGCGTCTTTGCGGGCAACCGGTGGATGCAAATAGCAGGTTGTCGTACAGTGTGGCGGTCTAAGGGGGAGGCCTTCATTCAGCAGGGGACGTCTCCAGTCTAATGATGATGTACGTAGACTGTAGACGCTTACAGATGGACAGCGAAGTCAACGAAGTGATCCTTTAAGAGTAGGTAAGTACCTTATTCCTCTTCAGGTATACACGGTGCTATTTAAACGGCTATAGGGAGCGGTCGTGAGCATGTTGTATGCAAGATAGCAAACAAATATTGTATTACGACTTTTGAAAATTCACTAAAAAGAAACAGCTGTTCCACCACAAACCATTCACAGATTTTGTGATAAAATGTATGGAACAGCTGTTTTTTTTCGTGAATTTTCAATAATCGTTCTCCATAAGGTGTTTGTTATCCTGTATACCACCACAAAATAAATAATAGTACTACATACAGAAAGCTCACTCCGTAAAGGAATTGAAATAAATAAGGACTCTATCTACTAGCCAATAAAGTTGCAATTCAACTCGCACAGCGTTGGATACCGCTCGCTATATTCACCTAGATATACCGCTCTCTTTCTATCACGTATGCTTAGTTACGTGCGACGAGGCTAGCGTGCGGGCGGCCACTGACTTCTGCCTTGCATTTTCCTCCTGAACAGAGCGCTGGCCGAACATACCTAAACTGCGGAGTGACACCCCCCTGATACCACATCCTTACAACCGCTCCCTACCCGATTAAATAGCAACGTGTATACGGAACACTAAAAACATTACATTGACGGCGGTGACCTAAAATGGCAGTAAGAGTGGATCCGACCCGATCGACGTGTCACGTCTCCCCGATCGGGACCGAGTTCACACCATGTCGGCGGCACTCCGGCGCGCGGTGCCTAATGACTTCATCCGCAGGGGCCGTCACGATACTTCCTCTGTCGGAGACACGACCTATCCGATATCAACCTATCAATGCCGCTTGTTAATCTTTACGTTGCGATCATTTGTTAACCGACTTCAAAAAGAGGAGGTTCTATGTTGGACGGTATGTATGTTTAAAAAAATTATTTTCACCCATTTCTCCGTCAATTGTGGAATGTTTTTGTTTATTTTTAATTTAAAAGGGATTACTTCCGAGGTTGTCCCATATTAATATGAAGTGGGTAGTTTTTTTTTAAGTTATTGCTAGCTAGACTTGTAGGTGGGCGTTATATTATGATACATTTATGTTTATTTGTTTGTGTAGTCTTCGTTTCGATAATTTGTTGCTAGCTACAATCGTAGATAGGTATTTATATTATGATACATTTATATTGGTTATACTTTGAAAAATGAAGTCGTCAAGTGCGAGTCCTATTCATATTCAAGTCTAGTTTTCTGTAGGAAATAGATCAATGGGACTTCTAAACCACTTCTGACCATTTGCTAAAAGTAGGTACTTCTCCTGAGTAATTTAATTGGCTACTATAAAGGGTTATTCGTAACTAGCCAAAATCCGTTAATAAAGATCAGCTTCTGTATAGCATAACAACTTAACTGATTTTTTCAGTCGCAAATTTTAAAAGTACTTAATTAAATTTATTCATATTCATATTCATATTCATATTTATTGATAAAGTGTATTTTACAAGTCAAGCGTATTTTTCAAATTAATTACAATTTATGTAATTACACAGAAAAAAATATATATTAAATTGTACATTTCGATTTCAATACTATATAAAAATATGTTCAAATAACAAGTCAAAGTATAATACAATACTATTAGGTCATACACAATAACTAAACATGTCAAAATCCGCAATTGTTATAAAAAATTATATATAAATTAAATGTCAAATTTATAAAATTCGTCAAATGTATAAAAAGATTGCTCGACAAGCCATTTTTTCAATTTGATTTTAAACGAGTGCATTATACTGTACACATTAAAAGATCCTATATAAGAGGACCACCTTTTGTTTATTTAAAAGACTGTACCTATGCTATTGACTATACAGGGTTAGTCCTAATCAGTTAGCATTCTTTTAAGGGTATATTCTGTATATCAAAATAAACAACTATTACTATAGGGACAACATTGAAATCACAAAAAAAAAACATTGTATTGTAAAGTTGATGAACTTTTTGTATGGAACAGCTGATGTTTTTTTCGCAATTTCAATGTTTGCCCTATAAGAAAAGTTGTTTGTTTTGATATACAGTTGCCCTTAAAAGGATGCTAACTGATTAGAACTAACCCTGTATATATTATATATACTAGACTACTACTACACTAGAGGTCGCCAGTGACTTCGTCCGCATACGGATGTAATTCGGCCCGCTCCCAAAATTTACCACTATAAATCATCCCGAGCAATTTTTTTGCCTTCCTTGGACTTTCATACAAACATCCCCCCCCTTTTCCCCCCCTTGGGGATTGAATTCCGAAAAATCTTTTCTTAGTACACCCCAACGCATCGAGACGAATACACCCTCCAAATTTCAAGTCTGTACGACCAGCGGTTTGGGCTGTGCGTTGTCTGTCAGTCAATCAGTCAGTCAGTCAGTCAGTCAGTCAGTCAGTCAGTCAGTCGGTCAGGACAGAGCCTTCTATTATATTAGATTGAAGATTGATAGATAAATATAATCAATGTATTCACTTCTCTCTTTCCCTTCAGTGCTATACTTGCTTTTATCATCAAATCTAAAATTAAGTATTATAAATAAAACAATTTCATGTGAAAGCTCCTGATTTAATTATTTAATGGATACCTCCGTTAGTAAATACAAACATGTTACTAAAAGGCAAGCAGTTGCATCATAATTTGGCCACAACTCAACTGCACCAAGAGAGAGCGCAATAATTTTATGTACATTTTCATTGAACAATCCAGAGATTTTACTTACAAGGGTTAAAGCATAGAAAGTAGCGGAATTAAAAACAAAAATAATTTTATGGATAAAATAAAAGTATATTTTTAGCAGTCAGAATACGTATCCTTGTCAAAACGAAAACGGATTTATTACCACGGATGTAATTTTCTTACAGCGACATAATAAAATATACTATAAGCATAGACAATAGACATACATAGTAGGGAAGGGTTGGACGCCATTTTGAAATGTCGCCCATTCGTCGGTGTCAAAGAAACGCATTGACACCGATGCCGGCAGTCTGCGACACACGTCCGACGTGATTACTTGAGTGTTAAATGCCAAACTGTGTGATGAAGGTTATACGAATTACATTACAAAGGGAATTTAAAAAAAATTGCTATTTCTTATGACCGGTAAGTCAACATTTAAAGTTAAACTAAACTTGCTTTTACACAAAAACTTATATTTTTAGGTAATAGGTAAGTCGCTTCTAGTTTCGTACAGTTTGCGCTTTTTCTACCACACCTTACCATCGCTGCATGTAGTGACCGCGAAATCCGAGAGATGGCGTTGATTTTTTGTCAAAGATAATTAGTCTTACGATTTCTTAACTTAGGCGTATCTAGACATAGAATTCATTGACTATAAGCTAATAAAACTTTAAAACAATATCACAATAATCAGGTGAGAATAAAATGAATCAACTTTTAATAAAAATCTAGCGACATGATAATTGCCCGCGCGAGCTTATCGAGCAAAGACTGCAATAACTGGCAAATTTGGTTTCATCAATAATTCATCTGTCCGGATGTATGAATATTGGTACTCACATACCAGGTTGTATTCTTCAAGATTACTTGATAAAACTTGATGTTCAGTTTAACTAAAGAATTTCATAGTATGTTTCGTTATCGGTGTTTTTTTTTTGTTGTATTATTTATTTACGTAACTAAATGCAGAATTGAAGTTGAAGTGTTTTTTTTTCTTGGTTGTTGGCATCGCATGTTGTGCATTCTGTCAGTGTCAAGTTTAGTGTTATTTCCCTCAAAAAGAGGAAAAAGTTTGCTGCAGCGCCATCTATCGACAACATGACGCCACTCATGACACCACATGACATGGCTGTTTGTGCACACGATGTCTATTGTTCTGGCTGTTAAAGTGGATCCCGTATAAATAAATCAAGAATCTTGATTCACATTAAATAAAGCTTGTCACTTGTACTACGCACAGTCTCTCTCGTTTCTCGCGCATTGTTTGCGACGTAGAGTCGAGTGGCACGGTACACTCCGTAGCTCTACCATTCCGTACACAGCGCTTCGAGTGAGGTGTACTATGTATTACGAGTAGTTTTTATACTTTACTGGCACTACCTTTCCTGGTCTAAACGCTGTTAATACTAGTGCTGGCACTGTAATTTTTAATCGACTTCAAAAAAGGAGGAGGTTGCATGTTTACCGATTTCTCCGTCTAGGGGAATTTTTCGGCAAAAAATAAATAATAAAAAAGCTCGTTGTAGATGGCGCTGGCCATACGTGTCTGGCATTGTCAAATTTTTATTTTATATTCCACAGATCTAATAGATAGATATTAAGCTGTTTTAGACTGGCGAGTATATAAGGTTGAACATTACGCACCATACAAAAGAGCGTGCGGTAAAATAGGTACTCTTAGCTAACTACCTATTTTACCGCACACTCCCTTGTATAGCGCCGTGCGAAAACTTTACGGTATTTTTTAAATTTCCATAATAATAATTTATCTGGAATAATAATTTTTTGGACCTGGGTATGTCCTTAAACTGCAACCAGACCCACCGGAGGACGGGCAGCAGCGTCCTCTTGGTCAACGGTGGTGAGCATTCTGCGATCCCCAAGCCGCCTGCCAAGCGTGGGGATTATAGCAACACCCCTCGTCCAGCAGTGGACGTTTTATGGCTGACGACGAAGTATAGTCAGCGCCATCTATCGAGTTGATGAGAACAACTTTTTTTTTTTAAACATGTGTGACTGCGATAAGTATATCGCATTAACATGTAGTATGCGATATACTGCGATATACCTGTTATTTAAAACCAAAAAGCTAAATATTGAAATAAACTGCCGCCCTGAATCTACAGCCAACCGTAAACAATTTAACCGACCAAACTGCACTACAGTTTCGCGAAAATATTAAAATTAACAATTTAAACTGAGAGAAACTTCCGGAACAACTAGCTTTGAAGAGCTTAAAACTCAAAAAATTTATAATTAAAAACTAAGATTAAGTTTGCCTCTTAACCAAGTTGTTATAAAGTTGGAGCCCCAGCTAACTTCGAGTTGGTTTGGTATTTGAATCTTGGTCTTGATTGTTGCAATTTTGCCCAGCTATCTATCTATTTTAGCTATTATGAAACAGAGTACTCGTTGTTGAGCGGAACGGTAGTAGTTTTTATGCAATGGAGTGGCAAGATGAGCGAGACTTTCACCTGATGGTAAGCATTACATCTGCCTATAACAGTAGCAGTGCCTGAGTTGTGAGCTTGCGAACAAAACCCTATACCGCACTGCACTGCGCTCGTCGCCCTGAGATAATAGATGTCAAATCTTTTCATACCCAGTAATTTTTCTGGCAACATTGCCCATCAAAACGAAACACAGTAATGCTTGCACACTACTGTTTGGCGGTTATATAACTAGCAAAGGTGTGGTATTTCCCCAGGCGGACTCTGCTGTAGTCCTGAGTCCAGATTCAGATTCAGATAATTTATTGCATTTTTTTCGTAAAGAACCTGTAGAGTGTTACGAAAAGTAATTAGGTACCTATAAATAAAAGTTCAAAAGACCCCGTCGGCTCGTGAACATAATTTCTCCTACAAACACGACTCACCGTTGCGGGCAGGGGGCGAGGTAACGTTCAATGCTTGCGATTGGACAATCACTGGGATGACGCAATCCGTGTTATGAAATTCTTTGGAATTCTGACGTACTTGCAATGCCTAGCAGTGGTTTTTAAACTACAAATTTTCGGAGAGAAATGAGGGGAAGTCGGATGATCAGTCAACAGGGTTTATAGTCTTTGGCTTACCAGTACTAGAACCTTCTACACTACTGCTATTAAGCCGAAAGGAGCTAATTGTGCCCAAATGTTTGAATAACTAACTACGGGATGAAATCTGAAATCGCGGAGACAAAAAAAAAGAGTTGTCCCATATATTAGGTTGAGTTCAAATGAAACTTTTGTATATAACAGAGTATTCCCAATTTCAGAGTCGATCCCGTAGTAAAAGTTGTTGAAAATGATTATTATGATTATACAGTTAACAGCCTTATATAGCTCAGCGTATGTCTGCCTAGAGCTCTGCAATTCTGGCACTGCTACTGTTAGTAGCAGGCATGACGCTTACCACCAGGCGAACGTTTTGCTCGTCTCGGCACCAGATTCCCACCTAAAACGCGTTTTCTATCGCGTTGTAGCGTCGTCTCGGTGGTAATTACTTTTTAACTACCGTGCTATGGTGACTGCTGCATTATGTCAAGTGTGGGGAGAATTTATAGGCCTTTATGACGTCATAATATTATTAAGTAGGCGCCTGTGTGGTAATGGTAACATTTCATATTCTTCCTCATTTTTATTATGCATGAGGTAGCGTTTAGAGACAAAATGAAAGAATAAAGAATCGGTACAGTAAAGAAAAGAAAAGAAACCTAGAAAGAAAAGTATTTTTACACATTATTTTTTATATGGTCAAGTGACGAGACGAGCAGGACTTTCACCTGGTGGTAAGCGCCACGCTTGTCTATAACAGTAGCAGTGCCAGAATTGTGCTCTCGTCACCCTGAGATATCAGATGTCAAATCTTTTCATACCCAGTAATTTATCTGGTAACATTGCCCTTCAAACCGGAATACAGTAATGCTTGCACACTATTGCTTGGCGGTTGAATAACTGGCAAAGGTGTGGTGCTTCCCCAGGCGGACTCTGTAGTAGAGTCCTACCACTACAAAAATAACTAATAGAGGGGTGTTGCCATAATCCCCACGCTTGGCAGGCGGCTTGGGGATTGCAGAATGCTCACCACCGATAGCCAAGAGGACGCTGCTGCCCGTCCTCCTGTGGGTCTGGTTGCAGTTTAAGGACATACCCAGCTCCACCACAGGTGGTGGGAATTACAGGTAACCTATAATGAGAACTAACTCTAAAGTGGACTATATTGCCCGCGGATTGGCCATATACATTATTAGATCGTGTTGTTGGGCTATATAATATCATAGCAATAATACTGCACCCAGAACCACTGGAGGACGGGCAGCAGCGTCCACTCGGTTGACGGTGGTCAGCGTTCTGCGATCCCCAAGCTGCCTGCGTGGGGACTATGGCAACCCCTTTCTATTAAGGGGGAGGCCTTCGTCCAGCAGTGGGCTAAACTGATTTATGTGTTTGCTTCATCGTCATCAACTTTTCTTCGCCTTGCTTGTCTTAATAGATACAAAGCATAGTCATCTCTCTTGCCTTGTAATTTTTGTTAGGCAATTAAAAAAAAAGAAATAACAAACAAAGGCTTACAGAAAAGTTATCAAATGTACTGATATCCTGTTTCGTTTTGACAAACAAACTAATAGATTAAACTAATGTCTCTTACCTACAACAAACTGAAATAAAATCTGATTGGAAAAGTTTTACCCGAAACTTTTATACAAAACTAACTTTTTATGAACTACTAACAAAAACAAAATTAAATACGAACAAATACGGAGCGTCCAAACAAATAGAATTGGTTTGAATTTCACATTCAATTCTGTATAACTTTTTGTTAAAGAGACACAATAAGCAAGTACCTACTGAAAAGTGTGGGCTATGCGTGATGGGGGGTTATGTAAAAATAACTATCATTGGCGTCGCGTAGGGCGGGGGGGAGATCCCCCCTGATCCAAAAAATTCAAAGCAACTGAATTCTTAAGTCCTTCCCAGTATACCAGCTTCCATTCGAGATGCTCCTTCCACCGGGTGATTCAAAACCGAGCTCAGAGCGTGGTTACAAGATAATTTGTTTTATGACATTGAAGCTTATTTTCATATAAGAGATTATTAACGTATTTTTTATAATTATTATTTCATTTTATTAAGTGATTATTTTTTGTGACAAACTTAATAAATTTGTCGTTCCCAGCCAAGCGCTTGAGGAGTCAACACGTCCTGAGGATGCCTCGTGCAGAGGTGAAACACGTGTCGACAACCGAGTACTTCTAAAGGATTAAGGGTGATATAATTATTTTTGTTTTATTACTTATTGATCATATTATTTTTGTATGTTAATAATTATTATCAATTTACAGGTTGATCATCATTATTTTGTTTCAGGAAAATATTACATTGAAACAGCTTAAAATCATTATTTGTTTTCAGAATTTATTAATAAATTGCTTTCAGGTTTAATTGACATTTTGTTTCAGGTTTAACTATTTTTTTGTTTCAGGTTAGGTTCAATTTCAATTAAAGTTGATAGTTACAGTAGATTTTAGTGTGTCCCTTCATCCTATGAGTACTCGAAACGATATTACAGCGGAAAAACACTAGAAATTAAAACAAATTTTGGTTTGTCGTGTAACTTTAACTAAAGTACCGATTTTAGAGGGCAAGTCTACTGATGTAGCATTTTCTCTTTTGAGAGCACGCTGTTATCGCGTCTATCATTCGATATTCAGGTATTAAGAAATTATGGTGGCTTAAAGATACATAATCCATAATTACATGAACCCTGAAAACATTACACTCCTTTTTTTGTCATAAGAATATTTATACACATAATATATGAGACAAAACACACAAAAAACACAAAAGTGCTATTACACAATTACCTACTGATTTTTTAATGGACAAACATGTTTTGACATGAGTTTTTACGTAATTTGTATTGATATACCGAATTATACTTTTTGACATATTATTATTATATAGATTTTACGATTTGACATGTCTTTAATTTTCTTTGACATTACAATTTTATTTTTCATTTGACATCATTATCAATTTCTTTGTTAATATTTGTACGCCACACCAGTATATACATGTGAATATACTTATTTCTCAAATTAATGCCACCCTGTATGCTTCTCTGTATGTTGTGTACTTACCATGTTCTGACAAAATAAATATTATGATTATGACTTATTTTATAAAAAAAATAACCTTAGGTACTGTATTTTTTTATATTGCGGAAATACTAAGAAGTAGTAAAAAGTAAGCACCTATAGTTGTGATATTTGCAATTCTAGAACTAATAACATCGGCGGAGCGGTCTCGACTCACATAATAATAAAAAAAATAAAAAATAAACTTTTTTTTTTTTTTGTCTTAGATAGCTGTTAATTAATTACATAGCTCAATTTATAACTCTGCCAAACTGCATAGCAGTTTGTAGGCAGACATCGACTCTCATATTCATCACTATTTACTACGAGTATGTAGGAGGTAGGTATTGACATTTTAGCGATAAGTAAACTACTCAATATATGTTAACTTATAGGTACACGGTCTAATTTATCATTTAAATTAATTCGGGTATAAAACTAAAACTTTTTTAACCAAATTTCCCCGAACTGAATTTTTGCCGATATCTGTGTTTTTTTTAAATCTTAAACGTTGGTTTGTACCTGACTGTATTCAGTATTTTCGCCATTATGCAGTAGAAAAAAAAATTTGCTGTTCCGCAAAGTATTTTCCTTGGTTGAACTATCATAAAATTAACTGCGTCTCTTTTCAATTTCATGTGAATGAAAATGCTTAATGGCTACCATTTTAAAAGAGCTCTTAATTTCGTTAAAAAAGTATTATAGTCATTTTAACAATACCAATTCTTCCAACGTTAAAATATTATGTTCAACCTAATGAAAAATAAGCTTTGTGTTTTTATAATAGCAGCTGCGTAGCGCAGCGGGTAAATTTGGTCACGTCACTTTAAATGAAATAACTGTTAAATTACCCGACTTACCCATTCATAGTTACTATAAAAGAAAATGTAAAAGCTGGCATAAATCTTATTTTTTCATGAACCTGTTATTATTTAGTTTATTATAGTTTGCTTACGTTTTTCAATCGACATCAAGAAAAGGAGGTTCTCAATTCGACGGTACTTTTTTTTGTATGTATTTTAGTCAAACTCCGCCAATTGTTTTTTGTTTGGTGTGTGATACTTCAGATGTGTTCCCATATAAATCATATCAAAATCGGTCTAGTAGTTTGGTTTTTAAATCAAAATGATTGGATTAAATCAAAATAAATGGAAAAACAGTAGTCGTTTTTTTTAATAGCCTTTAATTATCATTTACATTTACCCCTTTACCTACGCTACGATTTTTCTTTTTTAGACTTAAAGGACTTACTTAAAAAAAACTTTTCTACCTTAGTCACTGCTTAAACTTCTCTGTCTTTTTCTAGCACGTGCAACTCCACGTCAGAGAGAAGATGGCAGAGCATCTTAAGCAGTGACTAACGGTTGAGAAGTTTTTTTAAGTAAGGCCGAAATAGTTGATGCCCGTACAATACAATTTTTAAGTACGAAATGGTTCGAACATGAGCTTATTCCTTGGAAGATATAGCTCTCTGCCTAGCCTAGCTCTCTGGGTCTCTGGACTTAATCATAGGCTTAATCGGCCTAGTATTTTTTTATTTAACCACCAGTAGTTAAATGAAATTTGTGAATTTTGAGCAAGGTTTCAGTTCGGGCGGACTTTTAGTTTATACAAATCCAAACAAAACCCATTAGCGACATCTGTTGATCTATCTCAGTACATTTTAACGGTAAAAACTTGCAATCAGCTTGTGTTTTTTTCTACAAATAAAATATTGTCTATTGTCTATTTAAATAACTGGATTATTCCACCTATTTTGTGAAAATGGCCTTCGGTCTTTTTGAGCTACCCCTTTTGTGTAATTAACACACTCACTCACTGTCAGCCGTTCAACATAGCCGCTTGTGGCCTATTTGTAACTCGTTCAATCGCTCGTTCATTCATTCATTCAGCAACATGTTCATCTGTAACATCGTTAGTTAAATACACTTCGAATTTTTTCTCCCAGTTAAAGTCTGTAGCACACGTGATATTTTTTTAGTGTCGGCGTTTGAATATTTTCGACTGCATTTATTGGCTAATGGCATTCAATCGTAATTCTAAAACGTGCTTAACATTATGGAGTGTATAATGTTCCTGCATATAGTAATCGCCACGCAGGTTGTCAAAAAGTGGGGATGCGCAGATATAAAAAAAAGAATTACTTGTCATTAAACTTGCCAAATATACTGCACGGAAGTGTAACCACAGAAAAGCGAAGGCCCTATAACTCTTCTCTCTTCAGTGGTGTACACTCTGTGTGTACACGACGTACCTGCGCAGGCTACCCCCTTCCATGTTTGTCAACTTTTTTGGCGGCTACTATACCTAAGTAAAGCAGTAACTTGGCAGTATCGAAAAGTGCGTAATCATTTGAACAAATTGCGCACCCTTACGCGAAGAATTAAATTACACAATCACATCACGCTATTACAAAAGCGAATGTTTGTTACCTCTTCACTCTTTGTAGCGCTCGTGGCTTGCTAGCTAGCTAGCTCGGTAGCTTGTCTCGGTGATTCTAAACGATCACCGATGTTAAGCAACGGACGGTCCGGTCAGTCTTCGGATGGATGACCGTGAGTGGCATTTATTTCTGAGCGCTACCGTGGGTCGGATGACACGTTAAATTGTTGGTCCCGGTTGTTTGTTCTAGTTTCTATGACAACAACCGTCAGCCATGTCAGAGGCTGGCCACTCAGCCTATACGAACTTACTTTTTTACCTCTTCACGCCAAAATGCCTGAAGGGATTTGAATGAAACTTAGAGTGAATTAAATACACAATCCGGTCCATCTCTCAGCTACGGCGTGGTCATACTGCCGTAACTTTCTTACTCAGATAGCGCGTAAGATCGCACACAAGATGATGATTTGTTTTTCAAGATGATTAGTGCACAAAATCACCGCAGTTTTGGTGCTACTTAGTTATTGTCTATATCTAATCTAACTATGGTTCCGATCATTCAAATTAGTCTGAAACGTAAATAAGGGGTTCTATAAATAGCAACCAAATTGTAACACACCTAAGATTATCATAATAGTTATTTTCATCACAGTTGCTCGTAAAGTGAATCTTATTACATCCATGCTATTACGCACGCGTGCTTTTTACTTTACATTACGGCACTTGTACTATAATAGGTATAACCCGGTAAAGTCAAGTTTATACGTGACTGCAATTAGACGTATGTATACGAAGCTCTCTTAATATAGCCGGGTAATACTTACAGTTTTGTTGTAATACCAACAAAGAGTTCTTATGCCGCTGAAGTAAATGTCAAACGCGCGCGCATTGCTGGTTTGGGCGCCATTTTCCGCAAATGTTTGTTGACGTTTTCGCTGTGTGGTTGATTATTATCAAATAAAAATTGTTTTTTCCTCGCAAGTGTGACGAAAACAGTCGTATGAAACTCTTGTGCTATGTTTCAATACACTCTCGGCTTCGGCTCGGCTGTATACATCGTATTACGCACCATACAACGGAGCATGCGGAAAAGCCTTTACCGCACACTCCCTTGTATAGCGCCGTGCGTAAACTTTACGGTATTTTGTTAATTTCCATAATAATAATTTAAGCACTCCACTAAAGAGTTTCACATTACGAGAATAAATAAGCTGAATGATCGAACCTCCTTGGAAGCGTTTGCTCAATACGTTTGTCTGACTTTAAAATTAAACAGAAAATGTAACGAAATAAATTCCCACCACTACTTTTTTTTCTAATTTTCACCACGCGCACTTAGCGCCATTTGTTAATTCGCGCCATTTCATCTTACCTCCTAGGAGGATTATGGCGTCGCACTTTGTGCATTTGCCAGTGTCAAGTATAATGTAAATGTTCCTTCCTAATTTTCCACTTGAAACAGTCAGTTTCAGACTCATCTACTGCATGTTGTCAAGTAATAAGCTGTGTAATACATTTTTTGGAATATAGTTTGTATCGAAATTGTATAATGTGTAAATTTTCTACATTTTTTATTGACTGTATTTTGTTTTGTAAGATAAGATAAGATAAGATAATATTTATTTCCAAAAGAAAATTTTTCAAATACACTAAAATGCATTAGCAAACACTGGTAAAACTTAATTAAAGAAACACGATTACATTTTTGTAGGTACTAGCAGGTCCCAAACTAGGCAGAGCCTGTATCTTGGTGACCTGGTTCCATCGGGTTACAGGTTCCGATTTCGCGCTCTTACGAGAATAGCATATAAGCTTAAGAATTGATTTTGACAAATCTGTATTGTGTACCAATAAACTAAATAAATATCAATAATTTAGCAGATAAGTTTTTCAATGTGAAATAAATTAGCACACAGCATATCTATAATTAAGCAGAAGCAGAAACAAAACACACA
Organism: Erannis defoliaria; assembly: GCA_905404285.2. Classification (NCBI taxonomy): domain Eukaryota; kingdom Metazoa; phylum Arthropoda; class Insecta; order Lepidoptera; family Geometridae; genus Erannis; species Erannis defoliaria. The sequence goes on along the minus strand of FR990076.1, from coordinate 16,633,236 downwards.
CAATCTCACAAATACAAGCTTCCTAGAACCTGCTAATTCGCTTTACTTACTGCTTAATATGTTAGTGTGCTATAGCCATAAATAAACAAGGTTTTTGCTCTCAGTTAATTTGTTACAGAATAAATGTGTTGAGATAAACGCTGGGTATTTTTTTACAACGCTAACATGAAAATTTGTTATTACACTTTGTCTTCTTTTTGGGCAAATGAGCTAATCTTTTGTGCAAATGGCGTGGTTTAGCGGACTAAATTAACAGCGTTTGTGTTTTGTTTTTTGTTCGAAATTTAATCATATTTTTAGTTTATTTTTCTTTTGGTGGTCCTAAGACAAAATAAACTTGAAAAATTGAGCTTTTTGCAATCTGATAATAAAGTTACAAAGAGATAGCTGTAATTAGCTTTATATTACTAAAGATGAAACGTCTAGAATGGCTGGACATCTAGAAAGAATAGACGAAACTAAAGCTGATATAGCTATCTCCAAATATACCCCGCAAAAAAAGACCCATGCAGGAGGAAAGGGATTTCCGAGGGGAAGGGGAGGGTTTAACCTCTCATATCTTGTGTCTGTATTGAAGAAGATCTCAACGGAAGAGAATCTTAGGGTAAAGGCCTGGAAACATTTTGGAGAAGGGACGCCAGCGATAGAGCGCAAGTAAAACAAAAATTGTTGAAGGCCAAGACCCAAAAACGGTTGTTGAAAAAAGTTTTTTTGGTGTGAGCGATGGTCCTTACAAACAAAATTCGGACCAGTTAGTATTATCATAGAATAATCTCTTGTACAGAGTTATTGAGGCAAATAGGTCGAAATTCCCCGGGCTAGACTAAACTCTGACAATAAACCGTAAAGAGTCAAGTCCATTTTGGTTGTCAATAAGGTCCAGACTAAACATTTCGGTCACTCGTAATTACTATATGTTACTATCAAAGTAAAACGTGCCAAATTTTATGATCGCATTTGTTGGCGCATTTTTTTTTATCACACTACCTACTAATGTACTAATTGTAATGACGAGACATAATTATGTTTTCTCAAAAATGTGGTAATTATTTTGACAACCTCCTTTGAATGAAGCGCTACTGAATTTCATTGCTGATGAATTTTGGCCACCAGCAATATCCTTTGAAAATCCATTATTGTCGAGTTTAGTCTAAAAAATAGATGCAAAAAGAATTTATTTAGAATTTGGCAGTAACCTATACAGCCGTAATATACAGGGTTAGTTCTAATCAGTTAGCATCCTTTTAAGAGTGTATTCTGAAGATCAAAACAAACAACTTTTACTATGGGGCCAACATTGAAATCGCGAAAAAAAAATCAGTTGGTCCATACAAAAAGTTCATCGACCTTGGGCAAAATGTATGGAACAGCTGATATTTTTTTCGCGATATCAATGTTGGCCCCATAGTAAAAGTTGTTTGTTTTGATGTACAGAATATGCCCTTAAAAGGATGCTAACTGATTAGAACTAACCCTGTATAATAGTGTAGCAGGTAAAATAATAAATTAAAAACAACACTGGGCAGAGACAAAACGCAGCCAGTTTTTCTTTTAAATTTTTTTGTTAAAAAAAATATTTTAACCTATTTTACTAGCTTTGGTTGAGTAAAGCACTATAGAAGCATTGGTCCGCAATGACTGCACTGCTGGCCACGCTGTGATGGCTTAGCTTAGCTTAGCTATGCTCTCGGCCTTCAAGCTTGGTCATCGTTGCAGCCCTTGCTATCCGCGATATAAAGGCTATTACTTATAGCGCTTATTTATTCCAGCTTGTCCATCAAGAGCTGCAATGCTGGCCGCGCTGTGATGGTTTGGACCTGCGCTACGCTGCGCTTTCGGCCATTATCAGCGCTGCCAGCAAAGCAGTCATTACAGACCGCGTCAGTAATGAACTATTATGTACTTATATAGTCAAGTCCCCGTGAAGATATTTCTAGAAATATCTTTGGTTAAAATTATATGGATGATAACGTGCAATTATTATCGCGTCATCGCGATGTATAGAATCACAGCATTTGAACTCGGTATAAGAACTTTCTGCAACAGTAAATTGCCGCAAAAACACACGTCATTTTGGCTTAATTAACATTTCACTTGCAAATTTTACTTCTGCAGAATAGTTAATTTATATCGTGTGTCTATTTATGTTCGTGCGTCTATTTATGTTGTCACGACAAAGTCAAAACCGCTACAAAGCTTGGCGCAAAGTGTACCCACAGCCTTGATTTTGAGCCCTATTGAGTAGAGGTTTGTGTTGTATTTAAAATCCTATGCAAACATTATTTTAATTGCCCTACTACCATGTAATAATAGTTAGTGCTGCTGTAATTATAGCGGTGTTTAGACAGCCTGGTTTTCCACAGTTATTTACATTTCCCTTGCCCGGTTACCCTTGTATTTGTTAGTGAAAAATTCACTAACGGGAGAATAAATGTAGGGCTTTCGTTTTTTGTTGAAAATCTAAGAACTTGTTTATTTTATCAGTACAAAACAAATAATCGTTATGGGAAAAGTAGTGACAAAAGCTCCCGATTTCAAAAAAACCGTATAAGTAAATGTCCCGTAAATAAAATCATAGAACTTAAATGAACAATCGTGATAGTTCAAAAACAATGTACACCACTGGTTGGTTTTTTTAAGAAGAAAAATATCGTGATGTTATATCCGGACCTGGCTGACTGGTGGGGACTCTGTGAATCAACCAAAACGCACAAAGTCTGATGGATCTATCGATCAATCACCTTTCGACTGTAGACTTTTTTGTTTTTTTTAAACAGTCAAGTGACGAGCCGAGCAAGACGTTCGCCTGGTAGTAAGCGTCACGCCTGCCACTAACAGTAGCTGTGCCAGAATTGTGAACTTGTGAACACAATCCTGAGCCGCACTACACTGCGCTCACCACCCCGAGTCATCAGATGTCAAGTCTCTTCATACCCAGTAATTTCTCTGGTAACATTGCCCTTTAAGCCGGAACACAGTAATGGTTGCACATACTGCTTGGAGGTTTAATAAGTGGCAAAGGTGTGGTACTTCACCAGGCGGAATCCTACCAGTAGAGTCCTACCACTACACCAAAATAAATATTATATTATTCCCAGCAGTTTGATGATAAAGGCTGAATGCAGAGTGATGCAATGTTAATAAGGTCGAAAACTTGGGCTAAAAAAAGGCTACAGTCTACATGTAGGTCACTAATAACGATGCTACTGGCGGCTTGCCAGCACTTGCGGATTGAAGTACAGGTAACGACTGCACTGAGGTACTATGGAGTAAGCATTTTATCGCTGGAATAAAAGGGGTTCGAACATTTTTCTATGGAAGCTTTAATGCTTGCACACTACTGCTTGGCGGTTGAATAACTGACAAAGGTGTGGTAATAGGCATGATGACTACAATTTTTTTATTACCTCATAAAAAAGCTGATCAATAGAGCCTATCAACGAAAACAAAATTTCAAATAAATCAAAAATAAATAAGTTCTAAGTAATTTAATTTCAAGCTAGACAGAGAGCGCGCTTTACTGAGCTATGACGTCAAGCCTCAGGCACGGCATACAAATGCTATAACCAACACGTGCTTTGCGAGAAAGGGATAGAGCATACCCTCTCTGTCCCCACCTAAAACTTTAAACGCTCATATCTCAGAGATTTATCAGCCAATACAAGTTATTTTTTCAGTATGTGTAATGTATTTAGTTATATTCATCACTAAGCCTGTTATTTGTCATAAATTAAACATTAGGCCACACACCTAGGCGGACTCTGCAGTAGAGTCCTACCACTACAGTGGAATATCGAAACTGTTTTATACAAAAAGAGTACTAATTAGCTTGCACTGAATATGACATGATTGTACTTAAATTGTCAACTATGTTATATGCGTTTTCTATAGGAATTAATCTTCTGTGTTTTAAATACTTATTTTATTTTCTGTTATAAGTAAATGTAAAGCACTCGGTCGCATAAATAGCATTGAACATACATTCAAACACAATACCACAGTTAGCTTCGCCAGCGTAGCGCAAATCTTTAACAAAGCAGAATTGCTTCCTCGTTCAATCAGTAAGCCCAAAGTCTTTTCAGGGTAAACTCAATCAAATCGGCAAGAAAGAAACAGTAACGAAACCGTCTTCAGCACAATTCCATCGCTTGCAATCGATCATTTCTTTTCGACACAATGGCTTTGATTCAGTAGGGTTGGTTGGTCGCTTCAATAAATAACTTTCGGGACGTGAAACAGATTGTATCTTCTAAAAATACCCGCCCAAAACTGAAACGAATCATTTTGAAATTTGAAATAACATTGATGGTATAAAATCTAATAATAATCTATAAAAATAAATTAAAAACCTTTATTGGTATAATCAACTTACGAGTGTACAGTGGCCATTTTAATGCGGCGGCGCTGCCGCTGTATCAGATACCGCTCTCTCTGGACCTGGTTAAATATCCTACTGCATTCAGAACCACCGGAGGATGGGCAGCAGAGATCTCTCGGTTATGTGTAGGGAGCATTCTGCGATCACCAAGGCACCTGACAATCGTGGCGAATATGGCAACACCAATTAAGGAGGAGGCCTTCGTCCAGCGGTGGACGTCTTCAAGCTGATGATGTTTCGCTATTGCTGGCAAATGTGAATTCTAGTTCCTAGGCACATGGCTTAAATTCCTCGGAATCCTGGAACTGGAACTGCACAGCTGCACTTTTTTGCGTCGTATAAATGCAGCAAAACAAATGTGTCAATTAAGTAGAATTCATTATATTAAGCTGAAAACGTCTCTTAAAATTTTGGTGTACTTTTTTGGTACGTTTTTTCACAGTTCATTTCCAAGTGATTGTTCAAATGTCACGAATGGTACCTGATGGTATTTTAACACAAAAACGTAACGCGTCCAACGCTTATGCGTCCTAGCGGAGGGGTAATTGAGAACAGTATTGTGGGAGAGAACGACTTGTTTTGTATTTCCCCTGATGAGGTTTCATTGTGAAGACTTACTCCATCGGTCGCGGGTGATCAGGTTTTCTGCTAGATTAAGATATTAGAGATTGGGAAAAGAGGATATACCTACTTTGTGAGGATTCGGTGGCGAATAGCAAGAATATACGTCTAAATTATTAACTAGAGATATCGCATAATGTTAACGTAGTTTTATTCCTGTACGCTTCGGTACGAAACTCTAAAAACAATAACTATGCTAAGCTCTCTAGTGATAAAACAACCGACTTCAATGTCGATTATCTGAATGACATCTTTTTTCCAAAAACAAAAACCAAACTACTGAACCGATTTCGATAAAATTTATATGGGACTAGCTACCTCTGAAATATAAGTAACCTACCAAACAAAAAAATGTGCCAAAGTGTCAATGTGTTTTATTGTGTTTGTTACCCAATAGAGTCACAAACCAAACTAGAAAAAGAAGTTTCTCAGAGAGAAACTCGGAGAAACTCAGAGTCATGCAACGGGCAATGGAGAGAGCTATGCTCGGATTTACTTTGCGCGATAGAATCCGGAACGAGGATATTCGCCAAAGAACCAAAGTTACCGACATAGCTCGCAAGGTTTGCAAGTTGAAATGGCAATGGGCAGGTCACATCGCTCGAAAAACTGACAACCGATGGGGAAGAAAGGTTCTTGAGTGGCGACCGCGAACCGGAAGACGCAGCGTAGGAAGGCCTCCCACTAGGTGGACCGACGACATTGTAAAAGTCACGGGCAACTGGTGGATACAAATGGCAGGTTGTCGTACAGTGTGGCGGTCTAAGCGAGGCCTTCGTTCAGCAGTGGACGTCTCCGGGCTGATGATGATGATGATAAGAGTCACAAACATAAAAAAAAAAACACTCGTATTGAGAAACTTTTTTTTTGTAGATATATGTATTTTATATTAAGTGATTCCACACTTTGTGTTTGGGTTTTATCGTTTTATGTTCCATGTGTGTGGCTTTTGTATGTTTCTGTGTTTGGGATTTTGATTGTTGTCGTTTTGTTGTGTGTTGAGTCTTATTTTTTGAAGTCGGTTTAATATGATATTCATGATTTTGTTCGCAACTTCCTCGTTCTGGCACTGCTATTGTTATAGGCAAGCTTGACACTTACCTCCAGGCGAACGCCTCGCTCGTCTCGTAACTCATTTGCATATACGAAAATATTATTTTCGGATCAACTTTAACCCAAGCCTGACCTTTTCAAAAGTTCTGCGACCACGAAGTAAATCGAAATAAATCATATTTGAATAAAATGCACAAACGCTGACTGTCTTGGAATCTGGCCAGCGGAATAATGCATGAGGCTAAGGAACTGTTGCCCTAATGATCACTATCTCTGCATCGCGGTTTCACCCGATACTGTGTGTTTTATTTGTACGTGATCTCTTTTGCCAACTGTTTAATGTAGAATGAGCACCCACCAGCTAGAGTATCGCTGGGGCCGTGAAAATTTTGATTCACTCTTTTTACACTCTTTTTGACAGCCTGATAGCTCAGTTGGTAGCATGTCTGCCTTCAGAGCTGTAGGGCGTGGGTTCGATTCCCACCCAGGACAATTATGTGACGTACATCGATGTTTGTTCTGTGTCTGGGTGTAGTATGTATTATAAGTATGTTTTTACGAAAGAAATTGTTTATAAGTATTCTATCAGCTATCTGGTTTCCATGATACAAGCTTTGCTTAGTATGGGGCTAGATGGCACTGTGTGTAATAAATGTCCCCCCAATATTAATTTTATTTATTTATTTTATTTATCCCCGTGACAATGACTAAAGGTCGCTGCTTAACGGGATAATATCCCGGACGGGACAGGGAGGCGACGTGGGTCGTGATAATTTCATTTTCCACGTGCCGTTCCGTCCGTTTATTTTCTCGTCACATGTATTTTGTTACTAAATTTTCCTATGCAATGACGTTTAGAAATCGTTCCGATCCGTCCAGCACGAGAATAAACACTCGACGTATCTATAATAGGGTAGATGACTGATGTTTATATCATTGAAACCAATAACTTGGATGAATAATTTAAGTAAACAGAGTATGTTTATTGAAAAAAAACTTAACATTGGTTATTAATGTTCTGATATATGAGTGTTTATTGTTTTTGTTAGAGACAACTCTATCCCTTTCCCACAAAACAAAAAATGACGTCACGCCTTACTTGTCAGAATAGAATTTATATGGCGTACAGAGAAGTGACGTTACGATTTGCTGTTTCGCCTCTCTGTCTAGCGTGATATTAAAATGCTTTTTTTTGATCAGATTTTCCATTAATCAGCTATATTTATGGGCCGCATTTTAATAGGACAATAAAAAAAACCAGTCATCTTGGCTATTTCATTTTCCACGTACCTTTCCGTCGCGTTTATTTTCTCGTCACATGTATTTTCCTATGCAGCGACGTCTAGAAATCGTTCCGTTCCGTCCAGCACGACAAAAAACACGTGACGTATCCATAATTATGATATTCTAGCTTTGTCACGAGTTTATGCGGGGGAAAGACAATTAGCCCCGGCGGCGCGGCGCCTGCTGTGTTTCGGTTTATTCTTTGGACGGGCCGGCGTTTTCGGCACTTGCTCAATAAAACTCTTGAATAGTTCTCATGGTACAATTTCTTTCCGGAGTTAGCATTTCATCAGGTGGCTTACTAGTTTGCTTTTTTTTTTAAGAAAACCGGCTCAAAATATTTGTCTGGATATAAAAACTGCTAATGTTACACACAAACTAATCAAAACATTGTAATTTGAATCAGACTTAGAAGATAAATTAATTTAGCGTATCATTAAAATAAACTTACAGTAATAAAATCTTGTCCAAACAATTTACAAGAAAGGGTCACAGTTCGTCCCATGAAATTACTACCTACTTTCAATTTTATACCACTGACTAAACACAGTTAAACCCCCAGACCGTGGTTTACGACGACCCCGCAAATAGACAACAAAAATGGGATAAACAGAAAAAGGGCTGACTTTTGCTCTTAAGAGAATGAAACCGCTATTCGCTCTTTCGAGCTCAAATGTTTTATTTTAAAATTTTCTTTCGCTCAATGCACAATGGGCAATTTTTACAATGTACAATTTTTCTTATTTAGCACAATTATTTCCTTTATCCGGTCCCGCAGAAATCTGTCTATCCTGCTTTCAAGACATAAGGGCAAAAATTATAACATTCAACCTTTTCCTATTTGAAGTAGGCGTAAAAGTAGCCGAAAGGCACGTGGCAAAATTTCCAACCGATATAATATTAATATGTATTAGAACAAAAAGTAAATAAAATTTATTATATTGTTACAGTACAGTTTAAAAGTCTAAAGGTCAACAGTCTACTTTTATCTATTCTGAACAACAATCGTCCAGCCAAATCAGAGACCACTGATACTAGGGTTGGCTACTCAGTCTATACAAATTCTCTATGTATTAGATTTTTCGATGCTATACTGTGCTATACGAGGTAATTTAAAAAAACGAAATAGTTTAAATTATAATAATTATATTCTATGGTTATGGAATAAGATGTTTTCGTGAAGTATATTTTTATTTTTATATAAATGCAATCATCTTAATTTTGTAACAACTTAGTATCAATTGTGATTATGAAAAGAATTTATGTTTTATGGCATTTTGGCTAAGTTGTTGGCCACCGCTCAGCAGATGCTAACCGACAGTGTGGTACAAGACGTAACACACCAAGAAAGAAAGAAAATAAAGAAGAAAGTTTTTTTTTGTAACATCAGTAACTTAATATAACTATAGTTAATTACCAAACCTGGAGTGATATCATAAAATGACTTCTACTCAGCAAAATGCTGTTTATCGAACAGCGCTGACGTACCTAAAATTGTCAAATGTATTAAAATTGTATAAAGCGCGTAATTCGGGAAAGTGTTCTTAAACCCTGGTCTCTATTTATCCAAAGTAAAACCTCAAGTTTACGCCCACGCTGTGAGTCTTTCTACAGGTACATTTATTGAAGGGATTGGGCGAGTTGTGTTTTATCCGAACGCACAACTTATTCCGGAAAAAAGAATAAAAAAATATTTTACATACCTACAATAAATGGATGCGTATGTTTTTGTTTTAAATTCAGTTAGGAGTAAATGAGCCGGTGCCAAAGAAAAAAAAGTCACTTACATAGCTCTCAGGATTTACAAGTTGAACTGACAATGGGCAGGCCACATCGCTCCAAAAACTGATAACCAATAGGGAAGAAAGGTTATTGAGTGGCGACTGGTGAACAGGAAGACTCAATGTAGGTAGGCCCTCCCACTAAACGAACCGATGCGATTGTGAAAGTCACGAGCAACCAGTGCAAATGGCAGGTGGCGTGTGGCGATCTAAGGTGGAGGCTTTCTTTCAGCAGTTGACGTCTTCTGGCTTGTGATGCATCGTGGCTTATCCAAGTCTATTTTCTCGATGGTCGCTTCTCGAATAGAGAAGCATCATTATAGAATCCCTCCTTCTCCATGAAGTCGACCAGCTGGTGACCTCTCTCCGCTCTCGCTTGCTCTTCGGTCCATACCCATACCCATGGTCCATACTCTCAATTCATTCACATTGCATGACCTTCGCGTAAAAAAATAACCTTGCATGTCACCAAATATTTCAACAGATTTTAGAATCAAAACTAGCCGGATAAAACGGACTATCAATTATGCCGGAAACAACTCCACGTCTAATTATTTGCGAGTTATACAAGCCTCAAACAGTTGAAGAGGTCAGGGCTAAGAGGCCAAATGACCTCCGAAGCGTCCCTTTTTAATGAACCCTCAAACATATAAAGAGACCCCCTCTTCAACCCCTCTTTTGCACTTTAGACTTACCCTCTCTGTACTCTAAAGGGGTTCTTAAGGGTTTTATGTCCTGTCACGCTTAAGGGTTGGTTTTATAATGATAAATCGAGTTAATGAGTGTCTCCGGTTATGATTTCAATTAGGGGTGAAATTTCGAGGATGAATGGAAAGGAAATTAAGGACACTTAATTTTAATATGGAGGATCATTATGGATGTTAATGAGTAAGGAAAATCAAGACTTGTGATAACAGAATCAGCAAAAAAAATGTTTGGACCTCGCGGGAAATTGGGTTTTTTCTGGACAAGAAAATGTCGAATGTTTTTTTTTAGTTACAGCAACTGCATCATAATACACTCGCATGAGTGGTAGAGAAGTTTCGCGAATTCTGGCTTCTTTATATTCTTTCTAGTTGAACATCATAATGGACTTACGTTATATTTTTAATAATAAAAAGTATAACATTGCTAATTTGTACACGCTTACTTAGTGTTGTCAAAACCAAACTAGATATTTTCCAGGATTATTTAAAAAATAACTAGTACATCCATCTAAAAAATGCCCGTTATCTTAGACTTAGCCCCTAATTCGGTGGTAAAATGGAGTCAATCCATAATTTCTTATTCGATTTAAATTTTAAAGCATTTAAATTTTTTCTAGAAAGGTCTAAGTTGTATTAGGATGTTCTAAGCACTTAAGCCTATAAAACAATTGAAGATCCAATATCTGCATTAATAGCCGATCCTCATGAATACTTGGCTCCCAGTCACGTGGCTCGGGTAGGAAGGTAGAACGGTTATGGAAATGGGGCCAAGGTTATCTTGGCCGTATGGGGCGTTTGGTCAGAAGTAAAAGAATTGGGCGGGAATTAATAAATAAATGTTGATGGACAACTAGCCCCATACTAAGCAAATCTTGTATTATGGAATCCAGACAGCTGATAGAATACTTTTTTTTTTATACTACACCCAGACAGAACAAACAAATGTTCGTCACATAAATGTTTGTCCTGGGTGGGGATGGAACTCACGCCCTACAGATCTGAAGGCAGACATGCTACCAAGTGAGCTATAAGGCGAGCAAAATTCATTGGAGATTAGATCGGTAGTAACACTTCCATCCACCAGTCCAGTCGCGAAGCATCAAACTTTTTATTTTGGTAGCCTCAATAATTGAGAGTTAATATCCATTCCATACAATACAATACAATACAATACAATTGCTTATTGATAACACCAAATTTACACGTCAAAGGCAAAGATTACAAAAGTTAATATTTAATAGTAGTTCTGTGAACAGTAGACTTCGCAAGCACACAGTGAGATGTACAGGTTCTACAATTTCAAGTTTTTTTTTAATGTCTTCCGCTATTTTTCCTAAGTGGACCAACGACATTGTAAAAGTCGCGGGCAACCGGTGGATGCAAATGGCAGGTTCTCGTACAGTGTGGCGGTCTAAGGGGGAGGCCTTCTTTCAGCAATCTCCGGGCTGATGACGATGATGATTTTTGCTTGGGGTAAAAAAAAAAACAAGCTCAATTCCCCCCATAGAATGGGGATAAATGATCCCCATTCTATGTTCCCTTTCTCCGTGGCATTTCAAAAAGAGGGAAGTTTGTCCAGGTACTATTTACCGCCCGATTCTAAGTCAGACATTGTTATGATGTAGACTTTGGATACAAAACTATAAACGCTCAACGCTTATGTATCGGACAGTCTCTTCTTATGAGCTCAGCCATGCTGGCCTCATGTAACATTTCATGAATATTTAATCCGATCCCGGGACGATTTTCGGTTCACCTGGAATGAAATAGGGATATTACTACACCTGAATAGATACATCCAACCTTATCTGCCTTATGGAAAATATTGAAAGTGTGAAAAAGATGGAAAATTTTACCGAAAATGGTTGTTTAAGTTATTTTTGGATCAGATGAAAGTTGGAGTATGTAAGTTTCAAAGTTTGGTAATATATTCATATTATCAACTTCAGATCATGTAGGTACCTACAACCTGAGCTTCTACGTCTTGTACTTGGAATTTGAACTTTATTGCTCTGAGTGATATTGGTTAATGTAATAAATATAACTTGCCAATACCTATGTACTGCAATAATACACTGGTGAATAGTATTTTTCTGTATCTGTCTGTCTGTCAATTCCATGTCACACCATCGTCTCCGCTGAATATAATTAATTATGGTATTTATTAATTAATTAATTATTGTTGATTTAAGAGAAACTCCCAGATTCAGCTCAGATACAACACTTTATTGTTAGTTAGGTATTAAGTAAAAGTTACACGACAATTTGTACGTCCTACGCTATTCGCCATTTTATGAGAGAGAGTGAAAGCTAATCTACATCTTCCCATAGATAATGCTAAAGCTAAAGCAAGTCGATATATCCAATAGATATAGCTGAAATCTGGAAAATTATCATTACTTTAAAAAAAAAATGCGCAATTATTCAACACACATGTGAGTGTTGCCAGTGATTACATATGGAACTGAAACGTGGTCTTTAACTGCTGGCCTTTTTGAGAAACTTAGAGTCACGCAACGGGCAATTGAGAGAGCTATGCTCGGAGTTACTTTGCGCGATAGAGTCCGGAACGAAGATATTCGCCAAAGAACCAAAGTCACCGACATAGCTCGCAAGGTTTGTAAGTTAAAGTGGCAATGGGCAGGCCACATCGCTCGAAGAACTGACAACCGATGGAGAAGAAAGGTTCTCGAGTGGCGACCGCGAACCGGAAGACGCAGCGTAGGAAGGCCTCCCACTAGGTGGACCAACGACACTGTAAAAGTCGCGGACAACCGATGGATGCAAATGGCAGGTTGTCGTACAGTGTGGCGGTCTAAAGGAGAGGCCTACGTTCAGCAGTGGACGTCTCCGGGCTGATGATGATGATGATGAATACCTATGTACTGTAATAACACACTGGTAAATTGTATTTTTCTGTATCTGTCTGTCATTTCCATGTCACTACCATCGCCTACACTGAATATAATTAATTATGGTATAGATATAGCTGAAAATCTGGAAAATTATCATTGCGCGATTATTCAACACAACGCCATCAAGCCACGGGCAAAACTAGTGGGCGGATCAAACCACGGGGCAAAACTAGTGGTGATCGTGGTGGAGCCTATCTGTACAGGTTAACGCGTATCAGTATTATTATACGAGAGTTCATTGTACTCATAATTTTATTGTGAAGTACAGTTATGGAACCAACACAGAAATCACAAAAAAACTGCTGTGAGGCAATTTGTGGGAAAGCAATTTTTATCGCGATTTTGTAGCGCTCGTGGCGTAGCTTGTCTAGGTGATTCTAAACGATCACTGATGTTAAGCAACGGACGGTCCGGTCAGTCTTCGGATGGGTGACCGTGAGTGGCATTTATTTCTGAGCGCTACCGTGGATCGGATGACACGTTAAATTGTTGGTCCCGGTTGTTTGTTCTAGTTTCTATAACAACAACCGTAAGCCATGTCAGAGGCCTTTGGGCGGCACATTAACTCTGACACTAGGGCTGGCCACTCAGCCTATACGAAATAACTTACTTACTTTATCGCGATTTTTAGGCAAGCGTCATAGTTAAAGTTTTTTAAAACGTACAATAATTTACGATCAGACTGTCTACAAGGCAAAAAGACTGAGGGCAGAACGAAGAATGCAAAAATAATAAAATGCAGAAAGACTAAAATGACTAGCTTTCGGCTTCGTCATCAGCCATAAAACATCCACTGCTGAACGATGTCCTCCCCCCTTAATAGAGGGGTGTTGCCATAATCCCCATGCTTAGCAGGCGGCTTGGGGATCACAGAATGGTCACCACCGTTAAACAAGAGGACGCTGCTGCCCGTCCTCCGGTGGGTCTGGGTGCAGTTTTAGGACATACCCAGGTCTATTTTACTATGGGACCAACATTGAAATCGCAAAAATAATACAGCTGTTCCATACATTTTGCCAAGGTCGATGAACATTTTTCGAAAAAAACTGAAGTTTTTTCGAAATAATTCTTCTTATATTATTTTTTGAGTATTATTCTTGAGTTTTTATGGTTAACGGGCACAGTGAAGTGTGTTAACTGATTGCCTAGAATGAGTGCGTTGTGCAGTTGATTTTTTTATTACAAAATATTCCCTTAGATGTCGTAGCTCTCAAAACTAAGCTAGGGAAGAGCATCGCTCCCTACAGACTACTTATTCCAATTTATGTACCCCGATGACATGAACAATTATCAGACCCATCCTGGACACAGATTAAACAGTAGTTACTCTCCCGGGCGTAAACCTAGCAGTTATACGGACTGTAGGGGCCGAAAAACTATGTAACTTGATTCCCTTACGAGCTACAGATTAGAAACTGCTAAAAAGTAAACTTTCCCTGTTTAAAGAATTGTACTTACGCATGACATCCTGTTGTAGTAAGTAAGTAAGTTCGTATAGGCTGAGTGGCCAGCCCTAGTGTCAGAGTTAATGTGCCGCCCGAAGGCCTCTGACATGGCTGACGGTTGTTGTTATAGAAACTAGAAAAAACAACCGGGACAAACAATTTAACGTGTCATCCCACCCACGGTAGCCCTCAGAAATAAATGCCACTCACGGTCACCCATCCGAAGACTGACCGGACCGTCCGTTGCTTTAGAATCACCTAGACCAACTACGCCGCGAGCGCTACTAAGCTTTTTGTAAATCATATACTTACGAGTATATTTAAAAAAAAACAGACAGAACAAACATTCGTCATATAAATGCTAGTCTTGGGTGGGGATAGAACCCACACCCTACAGCTCTGAAGGCTGTAGGGCATCTAGGAACACCAACACATTAGAATTAGTTTTAGGTGCGATAGTTTGTTCGTTTATTTTCTGGATGTTATCGGCCTTACTTAAAAAAACTTTTCAATCGTTAGTTACTGCTTAACAAGCTCTGCCATCTTCTCTCTGACGTGAAGTTGCACGTGCTAGAAAAGGACAGAGAAGTTTAAGCAGTGACTAAGAGAATCAAGATTATTTTAGGTAAGGCCGGATGTTTGTACCTATCCATCTACAGTTTTTTAATCTGTGTTCGAGCCCTTTCGAGTGGCCAGTAATATCCTTCCCAGGCACTTGGAGGCCGGTTAATCGGTGATTGCGAGAATACGGCCTTACCTTAGAGGGCCGATTTTATTGGGATTAATAGAAATAATCATGGTAAAAGGTTTGAGAAGGCGCGGTTTCGACGAGCGGTATAATAGGCTAGATGTCTGGTTCTTTTTTGACCTAGTAAAATGTGGATAATAAATATAGCTTATTAATGAAAAGAAAATGAAAATCTGATCAAAAATAAGCAAGTTATAAGCATTTTAATATCATGCTAGACAGAGAGGCGAAACAGCAAATCGTGACGTCACTTCTCTGTACGCCATATAAATTCTATTCTGACAAGTAAGGCGTGACGTCATTTTTTGTTTTGTGGGAAAGGGATTTTTTGTTAGAGAAGGATTTGTCTCTAACACAAACTTTAAACGCTCATATATCAGAACATTATTAACCGATTTAAATCATATTTTCAATAAACATACCTACTATATTAACTTAAACTCTTCATCAAAGCTATTGGTTTCAACGATATAAACATCAGTCATCTACCCTATTGTCGCTGTGTACGTGAGGAAGCTACTAGCTCTGCTGCTAGATCGATCGAGCTAGATTGGTTTTTAACATCCCACTGAGGGGCCTACGTTTGAAGTGTGGAAGATGTTCCTCGGTATTGTGAGTTCGTGGGTTTGATCCCGGGCCCGTAACATTGAGCTCTTTGATATGTGATGATGATTGATTGATTCTCTCTACTGGTTTTTTACCGAAGGTGAATCCAGATGAAATAGTTTATGTTAGTATGAAACAGAGAATTTATTTATGTATCGAACACAAGTTACCAAGTTACTCCAAGTTACCATTCATACCTGAAAAATAATCATTCAAAATAAAGGAGTACCTATGGCTTATCCATGACTAAATGCGCCTTCAATTTCACCTGCGTAATGATGAAAAATAAAATTGTCCAAGATCGATGAACCTTTTTGTATGGAACACCTGTTTTTTTTTCGTGATATCTGGGTTGGCTCCATAGTAAAAGTTGTTCATAATGATGAGTAAAATGATATCCTAGAAGGATAACGGTGTTCAAACTAACACCCTGTATTTAACTTCGGGAAATAAGCTATCTCCGTTTCGAGTTTCTTCCAAATCTGTTCAGCCGTTTTGCCGTGAAGAGGTGCTTACAAATACAGACACACACTTTCCGTTCAACTCATTTATACTATTAGTGTTAAGTTTAGGATAGATAACGTGAAGAGTGATTATAAAAAAAGGTAAGTAACACGCCTCAAAAATATCCTTAGCGTCTGGAAATTACGAGTAAACAACATCAGTTATCCTCAGCGTGAGTAGTGATTTATCACATATCCTGGAATCCCGGGCTCCGCTGGCCCAATCCCGGGGATTTTGATAAAGCGCAAACAAATGCGGACGACGCCGCAAATTGTCCGGACCCGCGTGACGTATCTTTAATCAAGGAACGGGATAGCTCGGAAATACGGACCTTTGTCGCAATTTGCTATAACTATTTGCAATAGGTTTATAGTTCCTTTCGAATATTTATATGAAGTGTTTTTAAGCTTTGGGTATTTTTAGGATATTAATTCTTATACAGTAATAGGCTTGCGTGCGATCACATCATACCTGATCTTAAATAACGAGTATCTACTGCATTTAGATATAATCCGTCTGTTAATAAACTACTTTTTCTTCGTCGAGTTGATGAACCAATAACTATTAGACACGAAAAGTGAAGAAAAAAAAAACGCGTGAAAGCCCGCGCGCGTGGGCGCGGCCCACTTGGGTCCGGAGTCGTCGATTTAACGACTTCCACGTGGGCCACGGGAGGCCGCCGCCTACTGGCGTACTGGCCACTGGAAAACACAGTCTCCAGTGGGCCTACTGTGTTTTCTTCCACATGTTCAGGCGGGCTTATCTCGGCTGATTAGTTAAGGCAGAGGTTCCGTTGAGGAAGCTATTGCGGCTCTTGAGGCGAGTTTTTTGAAGTGTCGAGCCGAATAACGGATGCCTGGAGTCTGAATCCTGTTTCCGTTTTTAGACTGAGCAAGTGATATTTCTGCGGACAGAAGGTGGAGCTATACCCGCTAATGGGTATAGCATGTCGATAGGGGTGGGTTTGAGGCAGCTAGTGATTGTCCTGCACGTCTCGTTCAAGGCAGTGTCCATCTGCTTGGCGTGGGCGATGCCACACTGGACATGCGTATTCGCTGGCTGAGAAGCAAAGTGCCAGCCCTGATGTTCAGAGTAAGTGTAGAACGGATCCAGGGTTACCCCTAAATCCACTGTTGAACGTATTCACCAACCCGCAACTGAGCCAGCGTGGCGGATATGTCCATGAGTGTCCAACGATTAGACTATATCCACCCATATCTGGCCCAGTTGCGGGTTGGTGAATATTTCCATCAGTGTACAACGATTAGCTATATCTACCATGTTGGCCCACTTATCTCACATATCCACCACTCTGACCCAGTTGCGGGATGGCGGATATGTCCATCAGTTTCCAACGACTAGGCCATATCCACCACGCTGCGCTGGCCCAGTTGCGGATTGCTGAATATGTCCATCAGTGTCCAACGGTTAGCTATATCTACCATGTTGGCCCACTTGCGGGTTAGTGTATTTAAATACGCCATTAAATTTCTTCTTCGAACGTATGTAGATTTTCTCATGATGTTTTCCTTCGCCGAAAAACTAGTGGTTCTATGAAAATCCGTATATAAACTCCAAAGAGCCCATTGATACGGGCCCGGTCCTTGAACCCATAGCCTCATCATTCCGAGCTTAGCGGTTTTCCCATTAGGCTTACACTTAAGCTACACTTAACTTAGGCTTAAGCCAATTTACCAAAACAGTACAAAAATTAATACATTTGCATCATATCTGTTTACAGAAGTCAACTAAAAAACAATGAAAACTCTATTCTACTTGATTAAAATCTTTGTTATATTTTTCGAAGCTACACAATACATGTCCTTCCATTTATCACTATCATATGAAAGAACAAGTCAACACCCATCGATGCATAAACAAACAAACCGATAAATCATAGGTTCCTAGGAGTTATACCGTCGAGACACCACACACGTATTAAACGACATGAAAAAAGAAGAAAGAAAAAAAAAAGGTTTTTTGTAATGTTTTCTCCTTAATGTATCTTTCGTAAAAGGCAACAAAATGTTAGTAAAAAGTAGTAGGTACTACTATTTTTTCTCCTGTAGTGAAAGGCATAAAAAATACATAAAGCATATGCTACGCAGGAAAAAAATATTTCAATGCCGCAATGAATATATATTTTTAAGGCTTGGTGTTTGACCATAGCCCACCTAAAGTTAAGTACCTAATGGTGTGAGTAAGGTTCTTGAGTGGCGACCGCGAACCGGAAGACGCAGCGTAGGAAGGCCTCCCACTAGGTGGACCGACGACATTGTAAAAGTCGCGGGCAACCGATGGATGCAAATGGCAGGTTGTCGTACAATGTGGCGGTCTAAGGGGAGGGGTCTTCGTTCAGCAGTGGACGTCTCCCAGCCCGGAGACGTCCACTGCTGAACGAATGATGATGAATGGTGTGGTCGAAAATAGTAAGCACAATCAACTTGTAATAAGAACCGGCTCTCAAGAGAGTCTGTCGGAACGCACTGTTAGCAGCTTGGCAACAAATTTTCAACTTGAGGGCAGATAGCTAAGCTAGTCACTCAAATACTAAAATGCACACTAAATACCTATCACAATCTTGATTTTGAATTACCACTTTTTCTTCACCAGCAACTCAAATTCATTGTTGAGATTTGAACCCACGCATTTCGGCGTGCTATCTTAACGCGCTAAGTCATAAGTAATTTATTGACAATATACAAGACCGATACCTATTTCTATAAAATAGGTTCACCCTCATACAGAAATAAAATAAAATATTTTTGCATTACATAATGAATAATACAATGATTTGATAAAAATTAAATTAGCAACTAATATTAATTAAAAATAATGAATTCCTACATTAATTAAATTTATAAAATTCGACAAATGTAAAACGCGATGATCCATTTTTTCTATCTGTTTTTAAGCCTCTGAGCAAAGTCACAGTTACAATTTAAACTAAAGAAGATTACTTGGTATATCCAGCTCATTTATGTTAAACTCGTTTTCCTATCCAAGATAACCCTATCTGAAGGAACTATCTAACGAATTTGTACACATTCGAACCATTGAACTTTCCCTTTGTACTTTTCGAAGGACAGTATATTATTAAAGCAAGTATTGCAACGAGCTCATTACCTCGAAATGCGCGAAATCGAGCCTTATCATACTAACATTAAAAGTCCTCGAAGTTATATTAGACGTGTACCACTTAGCACTTATGCATAAGGTCTTCGCACATCATATCGACTCAATTATTGTGACCCGACTCAAAGAATTGAGAAGAATTGATTCGCGCATAACTGTAAGAAGTGTTCGTGTTCGTATGCTGTATTAGTGATCTAATTTAAGCTTTCAAATTTAAATTTTATTTATTAAGATAACTGGGACCCCTGGATTAGTAACATAGGTTTAAAAAATACTTACAAAACTATTTTGTTAGTATACAGAAATATTCAAATAAAAATATAAGATAATGCCCCTGTGCAGAGGCACTCCGCCAGGACGAAGCCAGAATAACTTAAAGATCTTATCTGATCATCACTCCGACGAAATGCCTCGGTACAGGCGCACGCAGGTCTTCAGCAACAATTTGCAGGATGCTGTTGTGACTCCCTCGCACCAACGTCATCAATGACGCGACTTTTTTGCATATGACGGCATGGAAGCCGTCAGTACAGATCAGCGCAAACATTTCCGAGGCACTGCACCAGCGAGGCACTGCTTTCGCTTCACCACATTCGGCTAGATTTTAAGCAATGGGGAGCCTAGAATATAGTACACTTATCTTGAAAAATAAATAAATATATAAATATATTGAGGGGGGGGACATTTATTACACACAGCGCCATCTAGCCCCATACTAAGCAAAGCTTGTATTATGGAAACCAGATAGCTGATAGAATACTTATATACTATTTTTTTCGTAAATACATACTTATAATACATACTACACCCAGAAACACCAGGTACACTTATCTTGGGAGTATCTGTTGTAGTAAAAATAATAATTTCACCCGCGTGATGATGAAAAACGATGATGATGATAATAAAAAGTACCCTACATGTTATTCTGGGAAACAAGCTATCTCCACTCCGAGTTTCGTCCAAATCGTAAAGGCGTAAAGAGTTAAAAAACATGCGTACACAATACACATACATACCGACAAATTTGTGCATTTTAATAATTACTGTGATTATTAAAATTAGAAGTATAAAACATTTTGAGTAACCAAATTACGAATACTGGTGCCAGTAATGATAATAAGTATTTTACACACACAATAATAAGCTAACATATACTAATATCTGCCAATATAATACGCTTTTAAAAAAAAACAACCGACATCAACTTCGAATACCTGGATGACATTTTCATATTTTCTAGTAATTTTGATTTAAAATCATATGGGATAATATAATCAATTATATGGGACCACCTCTGAAGTATAACCTATCAAACAAAAATTCATAATTGGCGGAGTAATCGCGTAACATACATACAAAAACATACAGTCGAATTGATAACCTCCTTTTTTGAAGTCGGTTGAAAAAAGAGATCACGAGGACACGACTTTCAGTCAAGTCAATATTGAGTCAACATGGTGTGCGAAGACCGTTAATAGTCCTGGAGGTAACGATTATTAGAGTTGTACCACTCTTGTTATCTTATCTAGAGATCTGGACGCGAGCCAGGCGCCGACGGCTCTTGACTGAGGACATTTTGATGGTTTCAGGTTGACGACTTTTATTTTAATGGGTATTGGGTTTAAATGTTCTAGTTAATGTTTATGTACCTACTGGTAATATGAAGGGGTAAAGTTTGTATCACAGAAAAGCAAAAGCCCTACTTTTTAGGTAGGACGGCTGTCAAAACAATGTTTTAAAGCATTTATATGGAAAACCGCTGTCGCAAGTTTCACACTTAGTTGACAGCCTGATAGCTCAGTTGGTAGCATGTCTGCCTTCAGAGCTGTAGGGCGTGGGTTCGATCCCCACCCAGGACAAAAATGTTTGTGACGTACATCGATGTTTGTTCTGTGTCTGGGTGTAGTATGTATTATAAGTATGTATTTACGAAAAAAAATATGTATATAAGTATTCTATCAGCTATCTGGTTTCCATAATACAAGCTTTGCTTAGTATGGGGCTAGATGGCGCTGTGTGTAATAAATGTCCCCCCAATATTTATTTATTTATATTTATTTATTTGTACATAAACTACGACGAAAAAAAGCAAATCATTGTAATTGCGATGGAATGTGGTTTGGTTTCCTACGCGTCTATTTAAATTCTCTTTTTGAGTATTGTCAGTTTAAAAACATAAATATTGGTAGAATTGTCATTAAACATCATTGATATAAAAAGATAAAAAAGATAGAATAAATAGATATAAATAGATAGATATAAATTTTTTTTTGGTTGATCATTTTTATTGTCATTGTCATTTTAGTTTTACGTGAGTATTCCCGAATGAATAAAACAAAAATTGTCATTAAGTCCATTTTTTTGTACTTAATGCCGGCTAGCGCGGCCCGTCACATTTCCGTTCTATTCACTTCTCTCTCCAGTGGTTTGTATAGTATGACTTGTTTGTTTTTAGGGGGTTGTAGCGTTCGTGACGTAGTTTGGTGGTTCTGCAATATCACCGACGTTAAAAAATTGGACGATCCGGTCGGCGTTCGGTTGGGTGACCGCGAATAGTATCAACGCTATCATGTGTCGTAACGTTATTAATAGGTAAGGCCGTAAAAGACTCATGGTGATGATAATAATTCAAGCATGTGTTATTACAGGCATGTGTTATTACAGGCATGTGTTATTACAGGCATGTGTTATTACAGGCAGGTGTTAATACAGGCATGTGTTATTACAGGAATGTGTTATTACAGGCATGTGTTATTACAGCCATGTGTTATTACAGGCATGTGTTATTACAGGAATGTGTTATTACAGGCGGCATGTGTTATTACAGGCATGTGTTATTACAGGCATGTGTTATTACAGGCATGTGTTATTACAGGCATGTGTTATTACAGGTATGTGTTATTACAGGCATGTGTTATTACAGGCATGTGTTATTACAGGCATGTGTTATTACATGCATGTGTTATTACAGGCACGTGTTATTACAGGCATGTGTTATTACAGGAATGTGTTATTACAGGCATGTGTTATTACAGGCATGTGTTATTACAGGCATGTGTTATTACAGGCATGTGTTATTACAGGCATGTGTTATTACAGGCATGTGTTATTACAGGCATGTGTTATTACAGGAATGTGTTATTACAGGCATGTGTTATTACAGGCATGTGTTATTACAGGCATGTGTTATTACATGCATGTGCTATTACAGGCATGTGTTATTACAGGCATGTTTATTACAGTCACTTCACCTTATTATTTTTGCCGGTACAGTCCAAGATACTGGTAATAGGCTATATGACTGTTTTTTTTTAATTGTCCTATTAAAACGTAGTCTATAAATATAGCTGATTAATGATAAACATTAATGATAATAACAAAATGAAAATCTGATCAAAAATAAGCAACCTAGAAGCATTTTAATAGACAGAGAGGCGAAACAGCAAATCGTGACGTCACTTCTCTGTAGGCCATATAAATTCTATTCTAACAAGTAAGGCGTGGCGTAATTTTTTGTTTTGTGGGAAAGGGACAGAGTTGTCCCTACCAAAAACTTTTAACGCTTATATTTCAGAGCATTACTAACCGATTTAAATTATTTTTTCAATAAACATACTATATTTACTTAAATTCTTTATCAAAGCTAGGTTTCAACGATTTAAACATCAGTCATCTACCCTGTTATATTCACGTCAAAATCGTTCGCGTAAACTATACCTTAGTTCTGTATTGCGAGAGTTTTGTTTCAGATTATAACTTTCCCTACCCGTTTTACGTGAAATCAAATTTAAAGTTCGGTAACTAGCTCTCGGACTTTGTGACGATATAAAGTGGATGGCATGGCGTTTCAGAGCTAATAATCTCTGAAATCGTTTGCAGATAAGTAAAGTTTTATTTGGTTCGCATAGAGAGTACCACAACGAGTAGTCTATTCCACTTTGATCACCTGAGCGATCAATGATCATAGAAGCGACTCCATTCAAATTATGTTTTTGTTATCAAAAATGTTATAAGTTAGTTAGTTTTGATGTGTTTAAATACCCATCATCATCATTAGCCCAGATACCTCCACTGCTGAACAAAGGCCTCCCTCATAGACCGCTACACTGTATGACAGCCTCCCATTTGCATCCACCGATTGCCGGCGACTTGCACAATGTTTTGGTCTACCTAGTGTAGTGGGAGGCATACCTACGCTACGCCTTTCGGTTGATGGTCGCCACTCAAGAACCTTCCTTCACTCAAGATTCTTTCTAAACTACAGTAGTTTTTTTTTAGATACTCATTGACAAAAATAAAATAAACATTGAAAAAATACTGGTTCAATATCCCTAAAAAAATAAAGTTTATTTACTAATAACAAATTGTTACAATCAAAACATTAAATTTTTCCTGACTATACACATTGTTTACACTATAAAAATAATAGTACTTATAATTTAAATCTAAATTAAACTGAATACCTATCCTGAACTATCCAAAACTATAAACCACAGGTAAAAAACTGCATTAATTAAAATCAAAATTGAAATAAAATCTATATTAGATAAATATCGAGATATAAATTGATATATCTCTATCGTTTTAGTTGACAGTTCTAAACTAACTAAAGTATTGCTGTCCTTAGCTAACATGCCTAGTAAAAAAGTGACAGCAATATTTTAATTAGTTTAGAACTGTCAACTATAAAACCGTCAGAATCGACCACAATGTATTTTTAAATGGACCCGTTTACATAGTGATGTAATATATTTTACATCTCTTTACAGACCACTCGCGGAATATAATTATATCCTATAGTGAAAAGCCAGCCAAAAGCTACATACAATGCATTGCGGTGTGCCCCTATTAATGCAAGTGAGAGCTCAGGAAAAATGTATAAAAGATTTCTGCAAGATTATTGAAACACACAGGAAATATACTGCTAGCCATACTTAACTACTCTTACAGACAATCGGAATCTACACGTAAGCAAATATGACGCAAGTGTAGCCGCCATTCAAGGCTTAAGCTCTCCCCCGGGAGTCGGTAGAGCCATTGTCTCCAGTGATAAATTGGTTGAGCCATTCTCTACGCCACCATGCTAACACTCTACTTCCTCTAGCTATAGTATTCAATGTAGAATTTCTGATTGGGATAAATTATCTGTATCAGCATTATAAAATACTAAAGGTCGCCCGCGACTTCGTCCGCGTACGGAAGATATTCGGCCCGCTCCCAAACTCACCACTTTAAATCATCCCGAGCAATTTTTTTAGCCCCCGTCCCCCAACTCGCCCCCTTTGAATAAACTACCCAAATATCAATTTTCATCACTATAACATCAAAAACAAAGAACTTTCCATACAACATTCCACCCCTTAAATAGTCCCTGTTTTTTTTATATAGCTTTTTTATTTTAAATTAACTATCCAAATCCAAATTTTCGTGACTAAAAGTACAAAAACAAAGGACTTTCATACAAACTTACCCCTAATAATGCTATTCACGGAGGAAGGATTTCGAGAGAGAAGAGCTAGATCCTCCAAGATTTCCCTCTCTTTATAACATTTCGCTGCATGCTAATGTATTTTTTCTCCAATCATATTACGCACGGGCCACGCCACGTATAAAAAAGGTAATGGATAAAGAGGGCACTTAAGGCAAAGCTCAGTAGGTACCTACAGAAGGCATCAATTCGTTAGCATCTGCATAAATCATGGCATCGTAATCGAGTTTGGACGTCAGCACGATTGTGAGTAATGTGAATCCCAATCATTGAACCCAATTGTCCCTTGAGAGAGATCCAGGATGCACATCATTTCCAGAATGTAAAATGAAATGGAATAGTCATACGTGTTGCTTAATTGTCGCTGTAAGTATGAGCGACATAAACGAAAACAAGCCCATATTAATTTTAGTTCAGAAGTGGCATCAGTACCAAAACCTTCATAAGGTCATTCTTAGAAAATGTTCTCACGGTTATGTGAGGTCGGGGTGTGCTTGGGTGTGAGTAAATTATTTTTTTAACAATCTCTTTAATATTCAAACTCAAATGTTTGTGTTTGTGGGGAAGAAAAAAATATAGTGCGTTTGTTTCAGCTCAATTTAGTAATTAATTATTGAATATCATTGCCGTTTTGTTTGGTAGTGGTTAATGCTCTGGAATAACTCAAGCTAAATTTATTAAAAAAAAAAAACTTTAAAAATAATTTGTATCTTATACCCATAAGATACAAATTATTTTTAGTAAAATTAAAATGTGAGAAATCAGACGGAGCTTTTAGTAGTTATTCCGAATTCAATCACAAAATTACTAACCGACCCAAAGCACGGCATTCATCCTCAAATGTATTTTCCATCTGTTTTCGATGTTCTGACACACAGCCAATAGCCAATCAGCAACCGCGTAGTCCCTTGAGGTTCAGTTCGTGCGTAAATGGCAAAGATACGTGCAATTGTGCCGTTCAATTGCAATTACTGGTTCGTTCTCGCATTATGCACCGAGCATTACAATGTGCATTTTGCCAGTACATTACACCACACACACAGATAAGCAAGAAGGTGATAATGATATAACGTAGGAAGGGTCTCGCGCGGAGTGTAATGATGTCATAAGTAGATCATCTATCTTTACATATAAAAGGCTCTGTCCTGACTGACTGAACTCCCCCTCTCTGATGACCTCAACTTTGACATAGTTCCTCCCAGTACTCCTCCCCGACCCACTTTCCCCTAAACTTGAACTACAGACCTGACGTACTCGACTTAGCGCTTTTAAAGGGCGTGACCCTCCAGTTACGCTAATTGGAAGTACTACACGAACTCGACTCTGACCACCGACCCGTCCTCATGCGATTAGGCCCCGATCCGACTGACAGACCCCCTCAAACTAAGACCGTGGTGAACTGGAAGCATTTAGGCGATGCCCTAAAAGCTTGTGGCTCCCCCCTGACTTGGACAGAATCCCTGACGACATTGTGACCTCCATTGACGCTCTTACTAGCCACCTGCGCACCGCCATTGGTGAGGCCTCAAAGCAGGTCCCAGCCGAGGGAGACCAACGCTGGACCCTGCTTGAGGACGCAAGGGACCTACTGAGAGCGAAACACGCTGCCACTAGGGCATTCGACCGAGCTCACACCGAGGATAACAGAGCCACTCTGCGGTATTACAAACGCACCGTAAAAAGCCGCATGAGTGAACTCCGTAATCAACGGTGGGATGACTTACTCTCGGGGATCGAGCCATCCCACCTGGCATTCTGGCGGCCAACTAGATAGACCTTTAACCTAAACCTAGGCCGAGCGCCATTTGCGCTTGCCTAAAGTCTGGTGACGCTGTAGAGGCCATTTGAGACCAACAGTATCAGTAATTCATCAAAAAAAAAACCTGACTGACTGGACAACGCACAGCCCAAACCACAGGTCGTAAAAAATTACTCGGGTGGTAAACATTTTTTTTGTTGAAATGAATGAGGTATAATTTTATTTGGCATAATGTTTTAAAAGGAGTAGGTATAATGATGATAATAATAGTTTTGACATAATATTGTAATTTATATATGTTTTAATTGTAATATGAATTTAAAATTTAATATGACTTGAAAAATTAGTCGAAATAAAAGGATTTGAATTTAAATTTGATAATTTAAAGTGGTAAATTTTGGGATCGGGCCGAATGTCTTCCGTACGCGGACGTAGTCGCGGGCGACCTTCATAATACAAGCTTTGCTTATTATGGGGCTTGATGGCACTGTGTGTAAAATTTCCCTCAAAATTTATTAATTATTTATTTTTATTGCCAGGTTATTCCAGTTTGTTTGGACCTGGATATGTCCTAAAACTGCATCCAGATCCACCACAGGATTGGGCAGGCGTCCTCTCGGTTAACGGTGGCGAGCTTTCTGCGATCCCTAAACCCGCCTTCCAAGCGTAGGAATTATGGCAATCTCCCTATTAATTAAGGGAACTACAATTAAAAATAAGCGCTTCGGAAATTTTGATGTTTCGATTTATAGAACGAGATAGACAGAGATTAATATAATTACAGAAGAGGCGCAAACCTTTAGTCGTAGTAATGCAATTCTGTAAGTTTCTGAATGAAATTAATGAAGGAGACCTACCGTTTTGCTGCGTACAGTGAGCTATAGCAACGCTACAAAGCTCACATAAACAAATCAAACGCTTCGTTTATCTGTCACGGTAATATTTTTCACGCCGAGCTTGCGTGACCGGAATGTTACGCCAGGAGATCGCATAGGTTGATATAGGGCTGAATTATTGCGTACAAGTGACATGTTCAAATTGACCTGTCAGAGTGACATTCTGTTGATTGGAAAAAATTTGAGTGCTACAAAAAATTGCATTCATTTGTATTGCTATTCTATCTGTACGTACTACTCCATGTTAGCAGGCTATCGGGCGTTTTTTCATTCGCTGGCACAGTACCGGTACGGGGCCGGTGCGGGCCGGCAAAACTGCATTACGTATTAAATTGTACGGGTAGAAGTATCCTTCTTCTTAAATGTTTGTTACAAATTCTTCCTAAATTCTTTTTTTTTTTTAACATATTCCAACAAATAACTATAAATGTCTCTTCCTTCAAGCGAAAATAGTTTAAGAATTTATTGGGGTCCATTTTCAACTTTTCAAGTACTTTTACTGTACTGAGTACTTTTTTAAGATTGGATCAATCGAAAACTTGTTTTCGATGCGTTGATATTTTTTTCGTCTTAAATGTTATTGTAAGAGATGTAACAAATAAATAAGACGACTTGATGAGACCATTTTTATATAACTGTAGTCCGTGTCAGTACCTACTGCCCGGAACCCGATCGTAGACCGGCACCGGCACCGGCCGGCGGCACAGTAGAAAAACGGAGCCCCGGCACGGCCTTGAAGTTTTAAGAAAATATCATCATCATCATCATCATCATCAGCCTGGAGACGTCTATTGCTGAACGAAGGCCTTAGACCGCCACACTGTAAGACAACTTGCCATTACCGGTTGCCCGCGACTTTAACAATGTCGTTGGTCCACCTAGTGGGAGGCCGCGCCTACGGTTCCGGTTCGCGGTCGCCACTCAAGAACCTTTCTTCCCCATCGATTGTCAGTTCTTTGAGCGATGTGGGATGCCCATTGCCACTTCAACTTGCAAACCCTGCGAGCTGTGTCGGTGACTTTGGTTCATTGGCGAATTTATTTATTTATTTAGGCACACAAAACAGAATATAATCAATACATTACAAAGCAAAAATGAGAATATCCTCGTTGCGGATTTTATCGGGCAAAGTAACTCCGAGCACAGCTCTCTCCATTGCCCGCTGCGTGACTCTGAGTTTCTCCAAAAGGCCAGCAGGTAAAGACCACGTTTCAGTTCCATATGTCATCACTGGCAACACACACTGGTTAAAGACCCTTGTCTTCAGACATTGCGGGATTTTCGACGAGAAGATAACACGCAATTTCCCGAACGCTGCTCATCCGAGTTGGATTCTTCGGGCGACCTCTCTGTCGAAGTTGGACTTACCTAACTGAACTGTCCAAGGTAAGAAAATATAACCCTCCAAAAATGAACATGAAGATTTTTAAAAGGTTATACTTTTTTAACAATTAATTGCTTAAATAAAACGCTTTAAAAAAAACAACCGACTTCAATTTCGAGTACCTGGATGACATCTTCATATTTTCCAGTTATTTTGATTAATTCTAGTAATTTTTACTACTAAACCGATTTCCATCAAAAAATTATGGGACCACCTGTCTTACTAAACAAATAAATAATCATCGAAGTCAATTCACAATTGGCGGAGTAATCGAGTAACATACATACAAAAAAAAACCATATAGTCGAATTGAGAACCTCCTTTTTTGAAGTTGCTTAAAAACCTATATATGCGTATGTCATCACGCGCGCGACGCGCAGCGGCCCGCAGTCCTGTATATTACTCTGCTCTATGCCCGCAGTGCTAAGCAGGACGCAGCTGCACGCGCGTCGGGCTCTGTTTTCACTCTTTAAAAAAGGTCACCGGATGTGATCGAAACTATAGTCGGAGTATCCGATTTAATTAAACGTGAGTATTCCCGTATAAATAAAACAACCTATATATGCATGACAATAAATTCTGACTTTCTATAATTTACTAAACAAAGCGGCATCCCAATCGTACATCAACGTCTAATCCTCACTCATCCGTCATAGATCAATCCAATACATTCACAGAAGAGACAGTGACAAAAAACAAATCAAGGACGCCGTGTTTATCTGTCACGCTGTAATATTTCTCGTGCGCCCCCTTGCCCTGACGTGCGTGACCAGAATCCCGGCCAAAGAATAAAAGGGTAATAACGTATAGATGTGACGCGTTATCCGAGTCACGGCGATATCTGCCTACGTGACGTGAAACCTTCTGATAATGTTTGATTTACTTATATGAATTGCAAATGTTTTTTTCTGGTTTTGACATGTAAATGTAATTTTTCGTAAGGAAGATTTTGCTTTGATATGAAAAGTGGATTTATAAAGATTGGCTATCTACTGGTGTAGTTTTAGCACTCGTGGCGTAGTTTGACTAGGTGGCACAGAACGAGCATCGATGTTAAGCAGCGGGCGATACGGTCAGTCTTCGGATGGGTGACCGTGAGTGGCATTTATATCTGAGCATTACCATGGATCGAATGACCCTTTAAATTGTTGGTCCCGGTTGTTTGTTCTGTATTCATGTAACATCAAACCCATGTCAGAGGCCTTCGAGTCATTAACTCTCACTACTAGGGCTGGCCACTCAGCCGAAACGAACTTATTTACTTACTTACTGGTGTATATAACACAACAGGGAGCTAGAGCGAATGGAAATTCTGTGAATCGCGAACTTTTCGCACGTTTTCGTCGACCAATAAACACAGTTAAACATACGTACGTAACGTGAGAAAAAATATATTTTGGCGTATAAGTGACAAAGGCGGATCCAGGGGTGGGGTGTAGGGGCACAGGGGCACTTGCAACAACGGTTTAAATATATCAAAGAACTGGTAGATTTATAAGATACCGCTCTAATAACATTCATCATTCATTCATTCTAATAACATTTGTTCCTTTTTGCACAATAAACATGTAATTTTTTATTATATAATCTTTATTAAAAGTATTTGTTATAGTTATTCTTGTACGTAATTGAAAAAGAATCGATCCCAAAGACAGCATAAACATAATACTATCGGGGAACTAGGCCTATGGCCCATGTGCCCCTCCCAGAAATAAATCCTGGATACGCCCTTGAGTAGTGATACTGCACGTCTTCTGCCTATGATGTAAAAGTAGTCGCATAAAAAGTCTAATGTAAAATAAAATTAAGTTAAAATCGTCATATCTTTGCCTTTAATTGACTAGGCGAAGGCCTCAGAGTCAATTGCATCAAATATCACGATGTTGATGCGAGTTCATTGTTGGACATAGCTCTACTGTCGAAGGGCGATTGAGTCATATCCACGACGTTGGCCCAGCAGATGTGGGTTGGTGGATTCTCATACGCCATTAAATATCCTCGCCGGACGTGCGCAGGTTCCTGATGATGTTTTCTTTCATCGATAAGTCAGTGGTATGAAAATCTGTACATAAACTTCAAAGAGGAAAATGCCCGAAATTTGAACCCACGTCCTCACAAGTTCGAGTCTAGCGATCTCCTACTAAGCTACTGTGGTTTTTACTGAATCATATTTGAATCGGCATTTATACGTGTTTTCGTCATGAACTTGATTTTAAATTCGATTAAAATCAAAATTGGTTCACAGTTCGCATTCTCGCAAAGAAAGTTATAGAATAATTTAAACGCTTCACAAAATATGCCAACGCCATTATCATTCTGAAGAAATTCTGAAGCAATAAATACATTTGGGTCTTACTGCTTTATTATTTATCTGTGCCATTTACTGTGACGAGACGCGTGGCGTCATATTCCAGTCACGCGTACTGTGGCGAGAAAAATATTAGCGTGACAGCGCACCGCTTGATTTGTTCCCTCGACAGTACCTTCACTTGATTTGTTTCCTTGACTGTACGTAGTGCCGAGAAGCCAATCCATAAAGAAACATTTCTCACGGTTAACAAGCGAGGTGGTCATGGACTTGGCCGCGATAAAGAAACCTTACTGTTTCACCAGCGATTCAGAGACTTAAATAGGGCGGTACCAGCGGTGCTCAGGCACTGGGCGCTGGTCCTGGAGGGGCGCAAAAAAAGACCAGACCAGGACCAAGTATTGAATATTTTTCTTTTCAAGGGCCCATTATAGAAGATGGCACCGGGCGCTTTCTTTTCAAGGGCGCAATTATAGAGTGTCGCACCGGGCGCATAAAAAAGAATTGTTATCCTAGGGGTGAAAGTAACTTATTTAGTCCCGAGACGGGGTTTGGCTAGTTCGAGGGACTAAATAAGTCTTTAACCCCGAGGTAAACACTGCTTTTCATTACGAATATAAGGAAACTAAAAATAAAAACATGAACTGACACTTGGAAATGCACGAGAAGTGCGGGACCATAAACTCTGAGAAGAAAAAAAAAGTTGGAACATGGTTCAATACAAATTTATGTGAAAATAGAACTTGTTTTTTTTAATAATTTGAGTGTCTGTCATTTGACAACTGTCACTGTCAGTTGAAAGTCTCCCTAGGGCTGAAATGTATTCTTAATATACTCTATATAAACTTCAGACCTACTTTCCGAGTATGAGTAATGAAAAAGCTATTATCGGCACTGCCGCAATTCTTGGAATTAAAAGTAGCCTATGTTTTATTCTAAGGTATAAGCTACCTCTGTACCAAATTTCATCCAAATCCATTAAGCCGTTTTAGCGGGAAGGTGTAACAAACATACCCATACACGCACACACACACACACACACACACCGACAAACTTTAGCACTTATAGTATTAGTAGGATTAGTAGGAAGTAGGATAATTACTTGCAACATCAGGTCATTGCTCTGTACGTACCTATATCGTTTTTTACAGTGAATGTGACGAGCGATACGGCAAGAATACTTTGAAAGGAAGCCGAGTTTCCTTCTGTATGTGTTCGGTCTCTAGCCTGAGCAGAGTGCAAAACAGAGAGAGAAATATATTTTTATATCGTTTTCCTTTATAATTTATTCAATAATTATGGTCTCTTACCTATATGCTTTTCCGATCAGAGATTCTGATATGATACAGTGTTTTAGGATCAAGCATCTAGAGACTGCACAAACAATAACGTTACTGCGCGTAGTAAATAAAGTAGTTAAGATTGCGCTTCCAGGAACTGTTTTTCTTTATATTTTCTACTCGGTTACCGTACCGTGACAAATGGGCAAGCTTATGAATGTTAGAAGGAAATGGGAAGGGAAAATCTGAGAGCGTAATATGAGCTTTTGTGTATAATTTTCAAAGGATATGATATGATACAGGAAAAAGCATTTAATGTAACTATAGCTATAACTTATACGTACATAGTATCCGATAGTTACTTGCCTGCTAGTTGAAAATATTTAAGGTCACTCGACATATATCACTTATCAGCTCAGCACCGCTTCGTCATCGCCTTAAAGCCGCCACACATGTGTTAAAGTATGTTTTATGAGTAGCGATATTGAAATATATTCTAAGATAACATGACATATAATAGCATCTTCGTCGTCTGTGATGGCCTTTATATTTTAGTTTTGATGCCTTTACGGCTATAATAAAATGTCTCAAGTTAAGGCGTTACTCTTCCGCTGCCAAGTTAATAAATAAACTACAATCTTAAGACGGATCTGATGTATAATTACCTACGAAGGAAAATATAATGGTAATAAGTAAATAGTAATACTGGTAGATACTTTATTATTAATATTATTTTAAGGTTTTTTTTTGTCAATGATTAATAATAATCTATTTAAATCAAGAGGCCCCAGTAACTTTTTTTGTACAACAGGTTCAGCATATTTTATGTTATATAGGTAAGTTAATAATTGTCACAACATAATTCAGTTTCAATTAAATGCCACCCCTAGCTGTGCCGGGTGCAAAGGATAAGGTACCATAAATATATTTTGTACCTATAATACCTATATTAAGCAAAAAATATATAAATAAATATCGGAGGACATTTTTTAACACAGCGCCACCTAGCCCCAAACTAAGCAAAGCTTGTAATATGGAAACTTATCTGATAGAATACATATTTTTTTTTTTTTTTTGTAAATACATACTTATAATACATACTACACCCAGACACAGAACAAACATTTATGTTCGTCACATAAATGTTTGCCCTTGGTGGGGATCGAACCCACGCCCTACAGCTCTGAAGGCAGACACACTACCGCCGAGCTATATGGCAGTCTGTATAATTATTATATTTCTATCATCGTCTGTCGCTGTGGGATAAGCGCGACTCTTCACGAAATATTAAGAGGCTGCTAATTGCTGATCCTCCGCGCCTCAGAGGTTTCTGTCTAACTAAATAGATATAAAAAAGAATCGAGACATTGTCGACACGTTTCGTAGTTATTTTATTGGATAAAAAATAATTGTACTAAAATTATTATGTAGGAATAAAACTAGTTCAACAGGAAAATTTAATGAAGTATTTTACGCATAATATAATAATTAATGTATAAAATATTTTAAAAAAAATACATAATACCGGGTGTAAGTTTGAACACCGTTATCCTTCTAGGATATCATTGTACTCATCATTATGAACAACTTTTACTATGGAGCCAACCCTGAAATCACGAAAAAAAACTGTTGTTCCATACATTTTGTCGTCTGTTTTTTTAAATATGATATAAGCTTGCGTTTGACTGCCATCTCGTCTGATGATAAACGAAGATGCAGTCTACGATGGAGCACGCTTGCCTAGAAGAAACCGATTCACTCTCGACTTGAAGACACCCAGATTATAACAACAACACAACGATGAGTACAATGATATCCTAGAAGAATAACGGTGTTCAAAGTAACATCCTGTATAGTATACAGTCACATGATCAAAATGCTGGCGTTTATTTGGCTCAACGCATAAGCATTGCCATCCAGCGTGGCAATGCCGCCAGCATGCTGGGTACGCTGCCGACTGGTAGTGGGTTTGAGCATTTGGATTGTCTCTAGACTTTCATCGGTCTGGATACAATCCTTTTGTTTTTTGTTGTCACATTATTATATACCTACATTAGCAAAAATATAAATTGTATATAAATCAAAAAGTCAATGTCATAAATAAAAATAATATAATAATAATGTAAATTATCAATGTCACAAATAAAGCCTTTAACTAAAAGCATAATGCCATTTTGGCCTAGTTCATACAAGGAGGTGTGGAAAATTAGTACCATAAGGCCACCTGCATAATGAAAATGTCATAATCCAGTAATCGTACCAGGTGCAAAGGTGCCCATAACGCCGACCGCGTTGCCGCGTTGGATAGCAATGGCTAACCTTTGCACCAGGAATGAGCCACACGTTTTTAAATTAAAAAAAACATTATCATCAGCCCGGAGACGTCCACTGCTGAACGAAGGCCTCCCTCTTAGACCGCCACATTGTACGAATACCTGCCATTTGCATCCGCCGGTTGCCCGCTACGTTCACAATGTCGTCGGTCCACCTAGTGGGAGGCCTTCCTACGCTGCGTCTTCCGGTTCGCGGTCGCCACT
The DNA here is from genome assembly GCA_905404285.2 of Erannis defoliaria. NCBI lineage: Eukaryota > Metazoa > Arthropoda > Insecta > Lepidoptera > Geometridae > Erannis > Erannis defoliaria. The sequence goes on along the minus strand of FR990076.1, from coordinate 16,598,407 downwards.
CAAGAACCTTTCTTCCCCATCGGTTATCAGTTTTTCATAAAAATCTAAGTTATACTATTGAAACAAACGAAACTTTAGCAATCTTAGTTCGCTGTAATATAACATTAAATGTGCCAGAATTAAACAAAACATTAAAACTTCGAAATGTGAACATTTACAACTCCAAAGTAACCAAAATTACTTTCTCAACAAAATACATACATAAATTTAACACCGAAACACTTCGTCAATTCCAACTCTACAAATCAAATATACACGTACAAAGCACACATTCACATTACACCCACACACCTAGCTACATAAGAATCATGACATACTCGTTATGTAATCTTATAACAGTTACTGAGATACACACAAAATGTGTTTTAATAAAATAAGAAAAACTAAAAGCTCTCGCAGGTTAAAGCCGCATCTAATTGCTATAAATGGGCTGTGGTCTTCCTGTAACATGCGATGATTTGTATACGTGTAATATATATTAGTAGAAGAATTACGTAATTTCTACGAAAAAAACCACGAGTGCGTTTGCACCACAACTACATATATTTGCTATATTTTTGGACGTAAAATACCAACAAAATAGACTGTAGTCAGTGAATCCTAGTGAGAGTAATTTGTATAACTAACAATACCGTTTTGCTCTTGACTTTTCTCAACAAATGATAGATTTGACAGCACAGATAGTTGAAACTCAGTAACTGTTTTTACGTTACATTACGAGAATGTGACTTAAATAATATTAGCGAACCATTTGCTCGGCGTCTCTCGGCAGGATCCGTAATGTACCGTTATGTTTTCCTCTGACACATAATAACTCCACAGATTATACAAACGGGGCAGATACATATGTCTGCTTATGACTGTAGCTGCTACTGGAGTTCTATGTTATGTAAAAATTACTAGCAGTTTTAAGCTATTACGGTTTTTTAAATAATATAGTAAGCAAGCAGGACGAGGCCGCACGGGCGTCGAGCTCGGTTTTTACTCCTCGAGTGCTGTACTGGATGTGGACGAAAGTTTAGTTGAAGCATAAGCGTGAGTAATTGCGTATAAACAAAACAAATACGTCTCATAGTAGCGTAACAATAAATATAAAATAGATTTGCATTATAAGCAAAGTATAAATTTTTAAATAAATGAGCGATTTTCCAAACACGTTTTTTTTTATAAGTAATTTTCTTTAACACGATAGAAAGTTTGTTTTTGTTGTTTTTAATATTTCCTGGCCATGAATACTAGTCCTTCAGCCGAATTAATATTTCTTCATCGATCCTTCTTTCTCCAGTTAAATAAGTCGTAGTCACAGTCCACGTCACACACAGTAAGTCACGGTCCAGTCCAATCATGCCCTGATAAAGTCATGGCAACTTTAGTACAAGCTTCCTCGGAGTTTTGGAAACAACACAAAAAGACATGTTTCACCACATTATATCACTTGCCCACACTCATGCACGTCAGTCGGTATTTAATGAATAAAATGCCACTATTTGTATGCATTAACACCTGGAAAAACACAAGTTTTGAAAAATAATACAATGCGGCGACATGATTTTTTCGCGTTCCCGCCAAAACTCCCATAATAGATAGAACAGACTATACGTGCCAGTCAAAAACAGCCTAATATTTTTGGTATGTGGTACATGAAATTAAATAAAATAACTTGACAATGACAGCCACGTCTGGTCTGCGCAATGTCAGAGCCATCTACAATGAGCTTCTTTTTTTTAAATTGCATGTCAGGAAATCTCCCATTATCAATAATAAATCATTAACCTCTGATTTATTAAGCGAAGGCGCTACCAGTGGGTTATTCCATGTTATTTTCTACAGTTCTTAAATTAAATTGTCCTTCTGGCAATATTCTGTAATCATTCCATGATAAGAAATTGTGACAATGGAGAATGAAGAAATTGCACGCAACGTACAGAGCACGTTTCGGAGAATATTGCACTGTCAAATAATGGAATTTCTGAACGGATAATTATGTACAATGTACATCTATAATACAAGTGAGCGCATAATCAAGCTATTTTAACATAGATTTGTCTGTACAAACCTGGGACCTGGGTGTGTCCTAAAACCGCATCCAGACCAGAACTACTGGAGAACGACGGGCAGCAGCGTCCTCTCGGTTAACGGTGGCGTGCATTCTGCGATCCCCTAGCCGCCTGCCAAGCGTGAGCATTATGGCAACACCCCTTTATTAACTGGGAAGCTTTCGTCCAGCAGTGAACGTTTTATGGCTGATGACGTGACGTCTGTTCAAAAAGCTATGTAAACTATGGTATAAGAGCGCGCCCGTGTTTTATGAGTGGTCTTACACAATAAGAATCATTGCTCTTGATTGGATCAGCTGGTGAATGACGCCGTCACTTTTATACTCCGTTGGTATTCACGCACCGACTCGTCAAGTCGGAGAGGTCAGTGTATATTTTGAGGCCCGCGATCTATAACCGCATTCCAGCTTCCATTCGGGTTGCTCCTTACTCGGCGTGCTTCAAATACAAGCTGAGAGCGTGGTTACAAAAGAATTTGTTTTATGGCATTGAAGCTTATTTTAAAGTAAGAGGTTGTTAACGTATTTTTTTTGTATAATTATTTTATTAAGCGTTAATTTTTTGTCATATATTTAATGAAATTTGACGTGTAACTTTGGTGTTATCAATAAACAATTGTATTGGATTGTTTTTTTTCTTAGTTATCGGCATCGCATGTTGTGCATTCTGCCAGTGTCAGGTTTATGAATTTTCAAGTTTTAATTTATTTTATATTTATTTTATTTTTTTATTTTACATTTTTAGGGATATTAAGAGCCTAAATAAATGAATATTAATTATTAATATTATTAGTATAATCAAGTCAAATATGTCATGAAAATCACAGTTAGTCACACGAAATTGGTCATAGTCGAGTCCAAGTCATGCCCTAGTAAAGTGGTGGCGACTTTACTATGAGCTTCTACGGAGTTTTAAAAACAATACGAAAAGACATTTTTCGCCACATTATACCACTTGCCCACACTCGTGCATGTAATTCAACACTCAATGAATAAAACACCACCATTTTTAATCATTAATTCGCGAAAGGACACTAGTTTAAGAAAATAATAGAATGCAACTATGTACATGATTTTTCCGTGTTCCCGCCAAAACTCCTGGCATTGTATTGTATTGTATGAAATAAACATACTAACTGCTAGATAGAGACACGGTGTAAAGAATTGGAGAGATGTAAAAAAATTATGACAAAATAAATACTATTAGTGCTTTTTTTTTTTAAAGTACTTCCCTAATATTTGATACAATGAAATAAAAGATATTTCTAAAAGTACATCCCTTGCTATCCTTATTACTTATACTACGAAAGCTGACGTGCTGTGGCACATTTGTTTTATTTAGTGCGAAATTGGACTCGGCCGCACACGCGTCGAGCTATGCTTACACTCCTTGAAAAAGATCCCCGGATGTGACCGAGACTATAGCCGGAGAATCAGACTTAATTAAACGCTTATTATACTACTGTTATTTATACATACACCATTTATAGATAAATAGGCGTGTGGCCTAATGTTTAATTTATGAAAAACAACAGACTTAGTGATGAATATAACTAAATACATTACACATACTGAAAAAATAAATTGTATTGGCTGATAAATCTCTGAGATATGAGCGATTAAAGTTTTAGGTGGGGATAGAGAGGGGATGCTCTATCCCTTTCTCGCAAAGCACGTGTTAGTATAGCATTTGTAGGCCGCGCCTGAGGTTTGACGTCATAGCTCAGTATAGCGCGCTCTCTGTCTAGCTTGAAATTAAAATACTTAGAACTTATTAATTTTTTAATTATTTAAAATTTTGTTTTCGTTGATAGGCCCTATTGATGATCAGCTTTTTTATGAGGTAAAAAATATATTGTAGTCATCATGCGCTCGTGGCGTAGTCTAGGTTATTCTAAACGATCACCGATGTTAAGCAACGGACGGTCCGGTCAGTCTTCGGATGGGTGACCGTGAGTGGCATTTATTTCTGAGCTGAGGGTCGGATGACACGTTAAATTGTTGGTCCCGGTTGTTTGTTCTAGTTTCTACAACAACAACCATCAGCCATGTCAGAGGCCTTCGGGCGGCACATTAACTCTGACACTCAGCCTATACGAACTTACTTTAATGGTGTATGTATAATTTTAGTTTGGTTTTTTTCTGAGTTTTGAGACTTTGTTAACGTAAAACATAAATAACCTGGCAACTACAGTTCACAGTTTCACATCAATGGACGCGCGAGCGGTCGCGCTATGTCGTGCGATGAATGGCCCGATACGATGACAAATGTAACCTGCACTCTGCACTCTCTACATTTATCATTCAAAAATGCTCCTCACATACACACACACACACAACACACTAACACTAGACACACACAAACAACACTAGACTTGCTTAGACAAGCAACCAATAGATAGATTAATGCTTGTTAGATAATTGTTGATTAGTTATACTGTTACCAAAACAAGACATCACATCATCTAGATAGCTGATAGAATACTTATAAACTTTTTTTTTGCAATACATACTTATAATACATACAGCACCCAGGCACAGAACAAACTTCTGTGTTAGTCACATAAATGTTTGTCCTGGGTAGGGCTCGAACCCACGCTCTACAGCTCTGAAGACAGACATGCTACCAACTGAGCTATAAGGCAGTCAATAATAATGTCATGATAAAATCATACATCCAACTCCGTTCAGAGATTTAGAAGCTATGGACGTTCATAAGTGTAAAAAAACTCAGCTCAACGCAGCCGACTGGTAGTGGGTGTGAGCATTTGGATTGTCTCTAGACTTTTATCGGTCTGGATACAATCCTTTTATTTTTTGTGTAGTAGGCTAAGTGGTATTTGTAGTTAGTTGTAGTTAAAAAAGGCTTATGCCTAAAAAAATAAAAAAAACATTGTTGGTACTTGGTACTTGGTGCGTGAGCTGGTTCCGCACAACATGCCCCTCATGGGCTCTCGGTGCGTAGTCCCGGTGCAGCTAGTCCAGCTACCCGGTGTCTCCGAGGAAGGCCAGCAGCTCGCTGACGCCGGCGCAGGCCTCTCGGAGCGTCCTCGGTGACCCGAGGATTGTTTGAGTACATACATACATACGTGAACCTCAAAGCATTACACTCTTTTTTTTAGTCTCGTTTTTTTAGGCAGTTGTGTAATAATTTTTCATTTCATTTAAACGCTTGAAAGAGTCTTAAATCTTTAAATGGATGGTCTGTATTATTTTTAAGTTTGACAACAGGTCACTGTATTGACATTTTTGAATTTGTTTTTTGGTGAACTTTCTGTATACTGGGTTTAGTGTTAAAGGTTTGGGTAAGTCTTATTTTATGTAGCTACTCACATAAATCCCTCAAAAGTTCTACTACTTGTATAATTATTTGAGAACCTTTTTTTTACATAGTAATATATGTACACTTCATATTTTTTTAAATGAAAAAAAATTCACCGAGTATGAGTTACGCTGATAAGATTTACCTTAACAGTTACGAGTATACTCGTTTCGTTTACGACACGGTCGGATTTATTTTTAATATGTTTATTAAAGAAAAATAATTCAACTGATTTTTTTAAACCACCAGTGTTTTGAATATTTTATTTGGTTTACAAATATTTCGGTTAATAAAGTAGCACTTAAATCCCAAATTACTCGAAAATTACATGTTAAACCCAGAGCGTAGTAAACCTCTAGTGCTACGAGAGACGTAGCATTTCGTAGAGCCCCATTAACGTGACTTACATTGCACAATTGCACAATGATTGTGCATTGTTTCACTTTTGTTTATGCAAGGAGACGAGCAAGGTGTCCATCTGATTGTAAGAATCATGCCTACCAATAAAAGTGCCAGAATCAACCAAAACAAAACAAAACAAAAAAAACAAAAACAAACAAAAATTGACTTTATTTAACTTGCGAACAAAATCCTGCGCCTCACTGCACAGCGCTCGTCACCCTGATATAATAATTATAATAGATGTCAAATCTCTTCATGCCTAGTAATTTCTCTGGTAGCATTGCCCTTCAAACCGAAACAACGAAGAACATAAGAAACCAACACTTATCGTAAGATAAGTTTCGTATGTTGTTCTGTTCAAATACTTCAGTGTAATAGACATGATGGAGGACGCTCATGCAAGTGGAAGAAGCAAAATATGAGCACCGGTACCTTAGCAAGTGGAAAGATTTCCTACCCAACGGGAAAACGCGTGAATTTACGTTCCTAGTGATACGTCATAGTTATATTACCTTGCTGACGTTAAAAAAATATGCGTAAAGTAGCGTGGGGATTATGGCAACACCTCCCTTTAAGGGAGAGGCCTTCGTCCAGCAGTGGATGTCTTCCGCCTGTTGATGAGATGTGTGGTGATATAAAAATAATAAATAATCTTTCTTTTCTTTTTTATTTGTAAACGAGAGCTTCAAAATAAACTTACAGATTAAACGTAAAAAAGGAAATACTTAATATAGAAATGAAAAAGTAGAAAAAGTAGTCAACTAGGTATTACAGAAATTAAAATAAACGAACAAAATTATGTTCAATCAATTCAGAGCTACTACTAGCTTCTACCAGCTAATGACCTTAAAAAGTTGAAAAACTATCTTACGTGTGTTATCGGTAAAAAAAAGAAAATTTATGCTTGATATAACATCCACACATAGTTACAGATAAAGTATGTGTTTAGATGCGTTAACGTTAAAATTCAGCGTAAAACGAAACACTCCAAATATCTGCAAATTCATAAAATATACATTCAATTTCACGCTTCATTCCTTCCCCCACTAAATCGATTTAAAAACAAATCGCGCCAAAGGCACCCCATCCTTTGTTCCCACCGTCAACCTGCCAATCTAAGCTATAAGCTAACCGCTTTAACTAAATTATTAAGCACTGACCCATTTTTGCTGGATTCCCAACTGCAACGTAGAAAAGAGACAGCAAAATCAAGCATGTCCACTCCATTTTCGAAAATCGAACATTCACTAGCACTGCAATCACTGTTCTTTTTTTGAATTACACATTTTAAGCACGCGGTTCGCTACACGTGTTATGCCGCAGCTAGGGGACGACAGGCACGTCCTTCCCGGGCCACGGTGCCCAGACAACTGAGGTTCAAGCTCCAAGCGATCATGCTTTGGGCTCCGTGTTATTGATTCTTTAAAATGTTATTTTTGGTGATTTAACACGTCGTAGACGCTATGTGACAACGTCTCTTTTTCATAACGTCATTATTTTATGTTTTGGGGAGAATGTAACATTACTGTATTTTTGTTCATCTTTAAAGGCTACGCGTGGTTTTAAGTATGTCAGTATAGAGATAATATACTAATATGAAATATTTTTATGTTTAAGGGTTATTAAATCTGGTTCAGCACTTTAACAAATAGTTTATGCATTTTTTTAAGAATGTCAGTATAGAGAAAATTTACTATTATGAAATCTGAAAAATAATTAAGCCTTTGAGAGTTATTAAAAAACTAAATCTCAATGTAGTATTGATTTTCATGGTCGATTTTGAAATTTATTTTAAGTTAGTTTGTTAAAATATGTCGTGATTTATCACATAAGTATTTTGATTGATTCCTAAATCCTTGTTCACACATCTTTTTTTAAATGCCTTATAGGCCTGCTTTTGACTACTATCTCATCTGATTTTAGGCGGCGATGTCGTCTACGGTGGAGCACGGTTGCCTAGAATAAACTGATACACTCGCGACTTGAAAACATAGGTTTTTAAATATTGGATACCCACTCGGGCAATGCATACCACTGTTTAGCAGTTCGGACAATAAAAGTGGAATCAAACCGTTTCGTACGAGTCTTTGGTACATAAACCATGAAACGGGGTCGCTTTTTAAGGTACTGGCCTGGCCTGGGCTGGGATATCTATTTTTTATAACAAGAAATAAACGTTTATTTAAACTTTAGTAGAATATTCGTTTCAATTAGTAATTTTCTTTCATAAAGCGCATCGTATTTCACACCCAGTGTTTCAAGCAAGGTTTCAAATGAATTTTAATAAAGACAGCAATACAGGCATAATGAATTTTAAAACGAAGCCTTTAATACCATTAACAAAGAAAATAAGCAACATAAACTAAGGAAGTGCAGGTTTTCGCTTTATTAAAGCGTTAAAGCACTTTTTAGGGAAAAAAATATTAAATTTCTCAAGCGCCTTAGTGTTTAATAAGCCCGGCAGATATTCTGTAAGATTCTTTAAAACAGTTGAATGATTAGACTTTTTGCTGGCGATGGTTCGTAGCGCGTCTACTGCTCGTAGCGCCGCTTCTACGGAGTCTTCGTAGCTACAAGTGCTACGAGAATAACGTAGAGGCTTTTAATTTTTGAAGTACTTTTTTTCCAACTTCTAGTAGATTAAATCACATAAACTTTGGGACTGGATACTGTTCTTAAATCATTTTCAAATACTTACAAGATTAAACAAAATGGTAGTACTAAGCCAAAAGAGATTCATTTTATTTATCATTTGGAATAACCACTGAAGAGAGAAGAAGAAGAACGGAAATGTGACGGGCCGCGCTAACCGGCATTAAGTGTAAATGCGCTTAATGACAATTCTACTAATATACATGTTTTTAAACTGAGAATACTCATAAAGCCAATTTAAATAGACGCGTAGGAAACCAAACCATATTGCATCGTGATTAGATCAATTTTAATCTGATGCAAAATGGCATTTCGAGCGTTTTACTTCAAATGCGCGACCAATGATTGGCATTTTTTCGTCGTAGTTTCTATACAATTTTGTGTGAAACAGGCGACAGCGGTTTTGCATACAATTACTTTACAACATTGTTTTGACAGCCGTTCTTCCTAAGACGTAGGGCTTTCTCTTTTCTGTGGGCATAACACTATGGAATCAACCCTGAAATCGCGGAAAATAAAAGCTGTTCAAACGCCAAGCAGTAGTGTGCAAGCATTACTGTGTTTCGGCTTCAAGGACAATGTTACCAGAGAAATTACTGGGAGGCATAAAGAGATTTCACATCTAATATCTTAGGGTGACGAGCGCAGTGCAGTGCGGCGCAGGATTGTATTCGGCGCCGATATGATTGCAGGCATGACGCTTACCATCAGGCGACCGTCTCGCTCGTCTAGACAACCAATTTCAAAACAAAAAACTGGGCACACTAGATGTTTCACGCGTGTCCAGATAGTGTCACGGGCAACTACTTGACAAAATGTATCAAATATCATTTTATCCCCATTTTCAATTCTGGCCTGGTAGTAATAATTATCCACAATGACGAGTACAATAAATGACATCGGTAAGCGTGCTCCATCCTAGCCCACATCGTTGCTTAACATCAGGCAGGATGTGGTCAAACGCAAACCTATTTAAAAAAAACCTTCCGGCTTAATTCCATCGTTCCACGTAGCCTTTATAGAACTTCTAAGGTATATTAATAGAAAATGAGTGGGTAGCCCATAGACAACAAAATTAAAGCATGAGCTTCTGATAATCACAATATATCTTAATAGTATATAGTAAAACAACCAGGACCTTAGCTTACATGGTTGCCTGGAAGGGATCGCTGTTAGCGATAAGGCCGCCACTTGTGGCACTAGTTCATAAAGTAGTTGTTTTGATTTTTGGTATGCACAATATAGAGTTTCTATCTATCTTAGAGTAGTGCTATCTTAAGTACGAGATTGGAGTTTTGGCGGGAACGCGAAAAAAATAAGTCGCTGCATTGTATTATTTTCCTAAACTTTTTCGAGTGTTAATGCATAAAAATGGTGGCGTTTTATTAATTAAGCTATGACTTACTCGCACGAGTGTGGGCAAGTGATTTATAATGAAGTGAAACGTGTCTTTTCGTGTTGTTTCCAAAACTCCGAAGAAGCTTGTAGTAAAGTTGCCACGACTTTAATATGGCATGACTGGACTAGACTGAACCACGAATCCACGATCTACATCGACCGATCGATCTACGATTCCTTTTGCCACGAATAAACTATTGTCTATTGTCTACTGTGACTTACTAAGTGTGACTTTGACTGTAACAAAGACCAATTCGACTTGAAATTCATCAAAAACTCGAAATATATAAATACTTGACACTGGCAATTGCAGTAAGTGCGATGCCATAATCTTCCAAGGAGGAAAAAAGAAAGTACGAGATTTAATTACGAGAGAGCTAGATCCTCCGAAACATCACCCGACCCACGACAACCATCAGTTGAAAATATTAGTAGCGGTCACCATTATATAAGTAAACTTACATTGACAGAAGTGAATATCCCGACTTATCGGCTTATTCACAGGAATATTTACTCCGTAATAGTCCGTAATCTGCTTGTCTGCCGTTAATCTGTTTATTGGAAGTCTCGGTATTTATGGCTATACACGGAATTGATCTGAGATTAGAAATTCACGACAAAAACTATAATACAAAATGTAATAATGATTTTATTATGTACTTATCAGAAAAAAAATGATTTATTTGAAGATCACATTTTTTACTAATTTTTTTATTTGTATTGAAATTAACAGCTCCAAAGGATGAACTAGGTTTATTCCCTCGGTAATTTTTCTACAATGTGTACGTACGATAACTGATTTGGGGATGTTGTTAAAAAGTTACCAAAATAAAAAAATACGTTCAATTACGTTCATACTGTACTATTTTGGTACACCATAACTTGGTTATTTTATCTTCACTATTTTTTTAAGCAAGTTATAATGTTGCAATGGGAATCCACGATGCGTTTTTTTTTGCGAGCTGGCGCATCGTCGAAACGGCCATAATCAACTGTCAATCTCATAGTGTTGTTTTTTGTTTTGTTTTTGCAGAGAACATTTTAAAGACTCGAATCTGCATGTACTGGTTTGTACAGCAATGCTTTGCCTTGCTAATTAAAGCTCAGTCTAACATAAAATGTAAACAACTATCTAACCTACAAATCTATTTTCACGTCGTCAACAGCTGCATAGATTCTTAATTAAAACAAAGCACGGTACCCAGTATTTCTCCGTGGACTAAATTATCGCCAAAGCCCTCATCAATAGCAGATAGGTATAAGCTACGATTTACAAGAAACCATGATTTTTCCACATCCGGACCGCCGCTGACGCCATTTGCGAAGTTCTTGAACCTCATTAAAAAAAATGTTTTATTTGAACATTAACGTATATATATTATACAATGTGACGACAGTCAATGTGATTTTTAAAAGCATCCAACACAAACAATTTGTTTAAGTTCTTTTTGTTTATTCGTAAGTGCTAGTCATCCAAACATTAAAACGGGCGGGTATGCACAGATCTATTTACGTAGATAACGCAATAATTATTGGACGGGTCTGTGCTAGTAGCGCATGCTGGCATGATCGGATCCGTCCGTCACCAGAGATACGGGCCATGCTACATACGGTCATACTAACTACAGAGATACTAACCTAGCCTTCAATAGCTCGCTCGTGATTAGAACATTTAGAACTTAAAATATAAAATATTGTAAAGATAGTTGAATTTATATCTGTTTGTCATAATTACTTCGAAGGTACAAAGATAGAAGATTGAATAAAAATCAAAGAGGTATAAGTTTTATTTTTAATTAAAATTAAAATTAAAATATCTTCAAAATAAAATAAAATGAACCCTCTGGTTGGGGGACCAATTAGAATAGTGACTATCCGTGGTCCTCTCAGGGGTTACTGGAAAGAACGAAGTCAATTAGTTTTGTAGGTACGCGAATTATACAATTTATAAATTCTAGACTATTTATTTTTTATCTTCTCTACCTAGTTTTTAATCGGCTTTATTTCTTCTTTCACAAGCTTTACTGCGTTATCTACCCTATTAAGTCTGTGTTGTGCGAGTCATGCTTTTGCAAATGTATTCTTTTGTTCCCGTAGAGTGTACTTTTGTTTGTCATTGCCACTGTAATTTATAGAAAGTGAGGGTAGCCAGGGGTTATTTATACAGGGCTAGTTCTAATCAGTTAGCAACCTTTTAAGGGCATATTCTGTACATCAAAACAAACAACTTTTACTATGGGGTCAACATTGAAATCGCATCTGTTCCATACATTTTGTCCAAGGTCGATGAACTTTTTGTATGGAACAGCTGATAATTTTTACGTGATTTCAATGTTGCCCCATAGTAAAACTTGTTTGTTTTGATGTACAGAATATCGCCTTAAAAGGATGCTAACTGATTAGAACTAGCCCTATAGGGCTATATATAGCTGTTATTCACTTCACGTTCACTTGTACTTACTCCAACCTTGTAAACTGTTTCAAATAAACGTTATTATTATTATTATTATTAATATATCAATCACCCTGATTAATAATGTGGAGTATCATGAGCTGAGTTTAAATTTTTAAATAAAGAAAAAGACAAACGACTTAGTGTGGGAGTGTGCACATACCCTGGAGTATATGTAACACAATTTTAGGTTTATATTTTTTTTGGTTAGTTTTCTACTGTTTTCTTCGGTATATTTTTAAATGTAAGTGTATTTGTACATATAAATAAACTACTAAACTAAATTCAACAACTGATCAACGTAGAAATACATATAATTTAAAAAAATACATATTTATTTATTATTTTAGATAAAATGCAGCTAACAGGCTTACTTACTCCTAGGCGCAACATTTTTATTTTAGTTACTTAAATAAAATATTTACAACAAAAATGTAAAACAGCGTAAAACACAATATAGACAACACAAACTTTAGTAAAAATAATAAAAATATATAGACAGCTACACACAGCTACAGAATTACACGTCTACTAACTTAACTATTTGGTATAATTATATTTACAGTTTGAATTGCTCACAGTAAAACAGAATATTTGTAGTGAACGTCGAGTATTCGTCGGAGATGATATCGACTTGTGGGTAACGTGAGGCGCTGAGTGCGTTTAGATGGTACTGCGCGCGGCAGATAGGGGACTGTTGGCGTGCTACAGTGCGCGGGCGCCGGTGCGATCATATAATTATTAATTATATGATCGATCGATGATTTGATATTAATTTGTACTCTATATTTGTACATGACAGTGTTTTGATTTTTCGCTGTTGCGCTTGGCTCGTTGACTTCACGCGGCTCTTGTCAGCTGCGCGCCTGCCTCAGCACATCATCAGCCGGAAGACGGCCACTTCTGGACAAGGGCCTCCCCCTTATTAGGGAGGGATTTCCATAATCCCCACACTTGACAGGCGGCTTCGGGATCGCAGAATGCTCATCACCGTTAACCGAGAGGACGCTGCTGCCCGTCCTCCGGTGGTTTTGGTTGCAGTTTTAGGACATATCCAGGTCCAAGGCGTGCTTCAGCACTTCAATGGAATATCGTCACTATTCTATTATTGTTATGCATTGGTGAGAAAAGACGAGTGAGACGTTTGCCTGGTCGGATCACGCCTGCACATAACAGCTGCTACGCGGGCCATACTTGTGAACTTGCGAACAAAATCCTGCGATACATTGCACTGCGCTCGTCACCCTGAGATATCGTCAAAATGAGATGTTGAGTCTCCCCATGCCCAGTTATTCATCTGATGCAATTTCCTTCAAACAAAACACAGCAACGTTTGTATACTGCTGACTCAGATCAAGAAAAAAATAATGTTTTTCCTTGGTCTGAGACTACTGCATACTACATAGCCCGCAGGGTTTGCAAGTTGAAGTGGCAATGGGCAGGCCACATCGCTCGAAGAACATTGGGGAAGAAAGGTTCTTGAGTGACGACCGCGAACCGGAAGACGCAGCGTAGGAAGGCCTCACACTAGGTGGACCGACGACATTGTAAAAGTCGCGGGCAACCGGTGGATGCAAATGGCAGGCCTTCGTTCAGCAGTGGACGTCTCCGGGCTGATGATGATGATGATGAGACTACTGCTTGGCAATTAAGTAACTAACAAGTGTGATAATTTCTCTTGCAGATTCTGCTTGATACTTTTTGAGAGAGTGCTACCATTAGAAAACTTGAAACTAAAAAAATTGCCTCAAATTTTTGGAGTACTTTGGAAACAACCCCCTAATTCTCAATTCCTCTATATACGGTACCCATATTTTATCTAAATTATCGAAATATATAAAATACTTGTAATAATAATAACAATACTGGGTGGCAAGTCTTAACACTTTTTTAACATCATCTTCCCATCTACGATACTGTCTACCTTTCCTTCTCTTTTTATCCCTAGGCCACCATTGTACCTAAATATAATGTTGCTTTTCGTTCCGGTAATATTTATTACCACGGCGCAACATATCCTGAATAGCTTTTCATCGGGGAGGTCTTTAATATCTGTAAATGAGAGCCGAGGAGGAAATATCTTCTAACGAAACATCGGTTACTTTTCTCATTTCTCTGTATTAATATAGAAAACATTATTGCTGTCTGACCGTTAGAGAAATATAATTTTCAAACCACCTGCACGACAAAGTCCAATTACATATTAGACGAAAACTCAACGTAAAGCATGGCATTATAAAGTATTCCAAGGGATAAAAAGTTATATGAAAATCCCAAGAAAAATAATGTGATTTAAATTTGGAACGTTAAAATTCATGTGATAACTCTTAGCATAGATGCGGGCGTTGTTAAGAGAGTTTATTCGATAATCTGGCCACCATAGATAAAACACAAAAAAAGGCGTGATAAGATTTTTATTGTCTCGCAGAAAGTATGAAAAGTAGAGTTTTCACCTGTAGAATAAAACCTGTCTTCGTCTTGGGCGTCTTAAACCGCTGGCTTCACTCTGGACATTACATAACTCCCTATATGCCGCCCGTGACGTAAGACACTGCTTGATCTCTTGGTGTCATCTCTTGACTATTAAAAAACTATAAACTGAAGACTTTAACACCGCGTTACTTTTTTGTTTGGAAATTTAATATTTTATTTAAGAATGACATAATTATTAATTATAATTAGGCTTAAATTATTTTAGGATTGGTTGGTTTTTAATTTACGTTGATAATTACAGTTGATTTTTTATCGGTGGTTTGTCCCTATATCCTATTAGTACTCGAAACTATATTAAAGTGGAAATACACTAGAAATAAACACATCACATCAAGCCGGAAGACGTCCACTGCTGAACGAAGGCCTCTCCCTTAATAGGGAGGGGTTGCCATAATCCCCACGCTTGGCAGGCGGCGATCGCAGAGTGTTACCACCGTTAACTGAGAGGACGCTGCTGCCCGTCCTCCAGCGGTTCTGGATGCAATTTTAGGACATACCCAGTATATCTTGTTTGAGAAAGTTTCTTGCTGACGAAGCCGCGTGCAAATCTTAAGTCAAAGAGGAAGACATACCAGCAAACCAGAAATGTTAATTAATAACATCGGTAACTAATACGAATGTATTGAAACGGAAAAAGTCAATGAAAAAACAAAGTCAAAAGGCAATCTAAACACAGATTACAGAGAAGCTTACACTCTACTGAAAATGTAGCAAATAGCAGTAAGCAAAAGTTCATCTTTATCTTCAATCTTTATTCTTCTTTCTATTCTTCTTTCTTCCTATTTTTAACCAACTTCAAAAAAGGAGGAGGTTTTTTGTTCGACTGTATGTATGTTTTTTTTATGTACACCGATTTATGTCATTTGGAAACAATTTTAAAATTTTTTTTTTTGTTTGGTAGGTGATACGTTAGAGGTGGTTCCATACTCGTATAATCTTTATCGAAATCGGTTCAGTAGTTTGGTTTTTAAATCAAAATTACTGGAATAATAACTGGAAAATATGAAGATGTCATCCAAGTAGTCAAAATTATCGTAAGTCTTTTTTATTATTATAACAGTCCGTGTTGTCCTGATAGTAACCCTGTTGGTAGAAGAGAGGTTATGGTTTAATGTCATTGTATCACCGTGAACGTCATACCGTGAACACCTAGCACTAAACCATCTAGTTAAAACACTGTTTGATCCTGACAAACGCGTAAAATTCTGTAATTGCTCTTAAAATTTCACGGGTACCGCCTTTGTGTCGATGTTCTAGCATGTTATTGAATGTTTAAACCATTGGACATGAAATCTTTGATATTTTACTCATCAGGTACTTAGAAACATATTCCGAATAAAAATTGCAAAGCCGTTTTATTTCTATAAACTTATTATACCTATATATATTTATATTCATATACTCAGGCTGTTTCTGTTATTCTCATTGAAATCGATATAGACTGTGATACTGTGATAGAGGCAAAATTAGGTCGATTGATCCAGAATCATCCTGCTGTATACGAAATATTTGACATTTTTGACTATGTTGGCCACACAACTTTATAAAATAAAACAACATATACTTTTTAATTTATTTACATCATCAGCCAGAAAACGTACACTGCTGCACGAAGGCCGGCTGGTTCCTTAATGAGGAGAGAGGTTGCCATAATCCCCACGCTTGGCATGCGGCATGGGGATCGCAGAATGCTCACCACCGTTAACTGAGAGGACGCTGCAGCCCGTCTTCCGGTGGGTCTGGATGCAGTTTAGGACATACCAAGCTTAAGGTACCTACGTCACCACCACATAAGCTTGTGCTAGTTCTCTCTTACAAGGTAAATAAGTATATAGGGGAAACAGGGGTAAAGTAGATATCTTTTGAATGACAAGTCCCGTAAATTATTTCGTCATGAGCAAAGTATTATTTTCTTCACATAAAACTGTTTTATGCGGCCCTTATTTTATGCCAGATTTGTATTTTGCGAGGGTTAAAGGGTCTTTAAAACGTGTATCATTATTTTCATGCTAAAGGTATTTTGTATGTCGTTAAATGTTGCATAAAGGTTTTATATGTGAATTTCTAGCTTCAAAGTAAGGATTTACTTAAAGTGTTAATGGTTTTTTTAATATGACTTTGTATTTTCTTGAATAAAGTTATGGTTTTATTTTTTTATTTTTTTTATTTCGATAATATAGATGTAAGTAGTTAAGTTTTGGTTAATTTGGACATGGGAGGTTGGCGTATCCAATGCACTAATTAATAAGCTGATGATGTGATTTTTTTATTTTTGTGAAGTCTTTCAAATGACTTGTGTAGAATTAATTCGTGTTTACACACTGGAGCTTATACTTTTGACATTGTAATATTACAGGTTATGTTCTAACGCGTATAGATTTATGAATTTGGTACACTCTACGAATTTCAGACAACCAGATACTATTACCGTTAGTTATTCCGTTTCGTTAGATCTGTGTTCATAAAAGCGTAGATAGTATTCTGAATTTAATTATTTCAAAAAAATACAGATGAAAATTAAAAAAGAAAAAAGTAAGTTATAATGGGGCCAAAAATGGGAAAAGTTTTAAAAAAGTTGTATTAAAAGACAAATATAGAGACTTAAGCATGAATAGGTACTTTCTAGGCAAGTGTGCTCTATCTTCGATCATATCGTCACTTTCTATCAGATAAAATTGTGTCAGATGCCATCTGTTGTAAAAAAATGATTTCTTCGCCTGCGACTGCAAATCATCCAATAGTCGTATTACGAAGTTAATTCTTCACACAAATGTACCCATAAACTAAAGCAGAAGCATTCTTCCGTACCTAATAAAACAACCTAAAGCGCTTCCTGTCAAGTAATAATGTACGGGTTAAGCTAAGCTCCCGTCGAGATAAAATACACGTGTACGACTTTGCCTCACTTCACCTAGTTTATGTTGCACTTTACCCAGGTCTTACATTTACCCTTCTCAGAAGATGTCTTACTTACATTTTCATTAACTACCATATAAATCACATCAATACTTGTATGATGTCATATTTTTTGACAAGCCTTTTTTTTATATTTGTCAGGATTTCAATTTGATAGTTTATCGGTATACATAGACGTTTCAATTATACAGAACAGAACTATTACATTACTAATAATTATTTGTAAGTAAAATATCATTACTAATCATTGTTAATACGAATACTAACATATTTATACGGGAATACTCAATTTTAATTAAATCGGATACTCCGACTATAGTTTAGATCACATCCGGTGATCTTTTTCAAAGAGTGAAAACAGAGCCCGACGCGGGTGCGGCTGCGTCCTGCTTTGCACTGCGGGCCGCTGCGCGTCACGCGCGTGATGACAGCGGTTGCTCTGCGAGTGTTTAATTAAACGTGAGTATTCCCGTATAAATAAAACAAAATACGTCAAAACCATCTGTTTTCATAATAGAATACTAACTTGTATCTATGAGACATGCCGATGGTGTGACTGAAGATATAGGACTGAAAATTGAGGTACTTCCGTTTGAGCACCAATGAAAACGAGGAGAGAAAAAGGGGAATAAAACCATTTTTTTTTGTTCCCGTAATTGGCACAAAATTTTAATCGGTGCTATTTTGGGATTTTGCTAGGTGCTATTTTCATGGGTGCTCAAGAAATTAGTGCTCAAACCGGAACACCTACCCCTGAAAATTGGGCCTAGCCTGGAATGGCCAGAGAAATTACTGGTTAAGAAGATAAAGATAAAGATAAAGATCATTTATTTGCATACAACATGGAAGAGAAGAAATTTGTTTTTTTTTTTAGTTTTTTTTTTGATTTGAATTTCAAGAAGAGATTTGACATCTGATATCTCAGGGTGACGAGCGCAGTGCAGTGTGTCACAGGAATGTGTTCGCAAGTTCACGATTCTGGCAGATTCTACAGTTAGTGGCAGACGTGACCCTTACCACCAGGTGAAAGTCTTGCTCGTCTCATTACTTGAAAGTAAGTAGTCAAAAAAATGCATAACGGAAATTATGGTTGTCATGAGGCTGCCAGAAAACACCGTTAGATATTTGGTGACAGATTTTTGATGGTCTTAGTTAACTACCCGATAACTAGAAAGTACTATCCCACTAAAAAAAATTCGTACGGAACCCTTATGTAAACCACAGACTGAAATAAATCAACACAGAACCTGTTATTTTCAAAATACATGATTGTGTCTTCATCAGCCTGTTACACGTCCACTACTGGACGAAAGCCCCTCCCATAATAGGGAGGGGTTGCCATAATCCCCACGCTTGGCAGGCGACTTGGGGATCGCAGAGTGTTACCACCGTTAACTAAGAGGACGCTGCTGCCCGTCCTCCAGTGGTGCTGGATGCAGTTTTAGGACATACCCAGGTCCATGATTACCATGATTGTGTAACCACATTTAATTTAGCATTAAACCAGCACTATTTTGTATTTCCAAGAATTACGAATACATACTTTTCCTCTTTCCCCTTACAATGCTCGGAATCTCAAAAAAATGCGGGCAGAATCCCAACCAGGTGAGATGAGACAGAAACATACAAAATAAAAATCCCTTTTAGTGGAACGAGATTTACGGGATCGAGTGCGAGCATTTGAAGGTCAGATATTCAGTATTTTATACCCAATAGATGAAAAAAATCGAGAGCGAATAGAGGTTTATAGTTATGTCGATGACAGGTTAGAATTATTGTCCACAACTCGGTGACGTGGGAAATATCAGCGACAATGATAAGATGAATGGACGGGAACTAAGCGCACGGATTTTGAAGACATATATGTGGAGCGCCGGCTCTCCACTCGCTTCAGTCATACACTGCCTTTGCGACATGCGAGCCGTACGATACGACAATAAACTTCTAATACATGTACATGTGTTCTCTTTTTGTTTTGCAGTAATTAGATTCGCTATCTCTATCTTCCGGCAAAAGTAATATGCATACTTTTAGCTAGGTGTGCTTGATTGTGTTGTCATGTTAACTTTGATCGATATACAAGCGCTGGGCCCGTCCATTCCATTATCACCGTCACTGCATAAACCGTAATACTGTAGGTATTTTTTTCTATTGCAGAGTCCGCCTGGGGAAGTACCACACTTTTGCCAGTTATTCAAACGCCAAGCAGTACTGTGCAAGCATTACTATATTTCGGTTTGAAGGGCAATGTTACCAAAGAAATTACTGGGCATGAAGAGATTTCTAATATCAGAGGGTGACGAGCGCAGAGCAGTACGGCGCAGGATTTTGTTCGCAAGTTCACAATTCTAGCACTGCTACTGGCAATAATGCTAATGGGCAGGCGTAAGCTTACCACCAAGCGAACGCCTAGCCAGTCTCAGTGTGTGCATTGGGCTCTCTCAGTGCACACAAGGCACGATTATTTTTTTAGCCTTCTGCTAGATATTAGGTAGGCCTCTGCCTAACTATGTCTAGCAGTAGGCTAAGGCGGGCTGATAATGATAACTTGCAGATCCTGCGATAGCCAAAATTGTGTCGCGAGGGGCAACCACCGAAAAAAAATACCCCTTCGAATAATAGTTTCCCTGACTGTTATTAATATATGTTTCACCTCACAAGCTCGAAAAGATCCTGTTTATCATTCGAAATCTGAGTGTATAATATAAGTGCATTTTGTACGCTAGCGTGGAAAGAGTTTTTAAAATTCGAACCTTTCTATTCAATAATTTTCTATACCGCCACTGAAAATGAGAGAGAGAGAGCTAGATCCTCCAAGCTGAAAATCTTGGAGAATCTAGCTCTCCTGGTATATAATAAGTAATAGTTATTTCATGACAGTGCGCAAACATAATTTTTAGAATAATTTCACTGGCCAGCAAGAAGACTGTATGAAAAAAAAAACTTTAGCATTTTCTTCGCTGTAGTGAGATGAATAGATGTGTGTACGCTCGGCGGGAAAGTTATTCTGCGTCTCGTACTTTTGAACCATCCTTTTCAAAAGCCTAGAATCCTTCGTTTGCTCAGGTTTCAATACAAGTACTCACGCAAAAATCAACTTTGGAGCCTTGCTTAACAAAATAACTATTGCCAACCCAGAAAAAGCGAAAACCCTGCTTTCCTTTCCGTCTTCAATATTCTTAACCTGTGTTGTCAACTTATCAAACAACTTCATATTTCCGAGACGTAACTCGTGCAGGTACTTATTTTTTGCACTCTGCGTGCTTCAAGCATCAAATATTATGATGTCTCTCTCGGGACTTTAGACTTTATGACTCTAAAGTTAAGGTAGAAAATGAGGGTGGAAATGGCATATCCTTTAATAATATGAACCCGCTAACTAGTTCACTAAACA
Organism: Erannis defoliaria; assembly: GCA_905404285.2. Taxonomy (NCBI): domain Eukaryota; kingdom Metazoa; phylum Arthropoda; class Insecta; order Lepidoptera; family Geometridae; genus Erannis; species Erannis defoliaria. The sequence goes on along the minus strand of FR990076.1, from coordinate 16,577,322 downwards.
ACAAGGTTTTACACCTCATTACTCCGCCTTAATACAAGGGACGTTAGTGCCGTCGCTTTATACGGTACGACACGATTAAATATTTGAAATTTTGTAAGTAATGTCCATTATATAGGTAACTATTTGCGCCACGCGGTTTCACCCGCGCGTAGATAAAAAACGATGATGAAAATAAAAGTAGTCTATATCTTATTTCGGGAAATAAGCTAACCCCGTTCCGAGTTTCATCCAAATCCGTGCAGTCGTTTTGGCCTGAAGAGGTAACACACACACACATACCGACAAACTTTTGTGTTTATAATATTAGTGTAATGTAATTATTCGTTACGAAGCTCAGAGATATTATTCTAAAGAGATATTCAAAGATTCAGCGCTTGAGTCAACTGTATGTACATTACAGTACATTTATTCGTGAAACAGTAAAATAACAGCAATCTTAATTCGTATGCGGTAAGCGTATTAAAAAACACTAGGTGCGCCCCGAGGTTACACCTGAGATTATTGGTAGAATTATAATAAGTAGTCAAAATTTTCTTCCAAGGTTTAAACTACTCCTATACCAAATTTGATCCAAATCCGTTGAGCCGTTTCAGCGTGAAAGAATAACAAACATACACACACACACACGCACACACCGACAAACTTTCGCATTAATAATATTCGTGTGATGTGACTGTCAAATCGTGATAATAAGTAGGTATTGTTTTCCAATCGTAAGGTGTAAACACTTCCGTACAAAGTTGCCAAGCGCTACCATGTTAAACGTGTGAAAACTATGGCCGATTTACCCAACTTTCAACAAATAAATGGGTAAAATGGGCAAATAAACAGCAACACTAGAAGATTAGCCGCCATTCCGGCAGCGGCTAATGGCACAAATGAATTCGTTTCGGGTAACTGGGTAAATGGGAGTTATATAGCTGAGCTTGCTATTTAGATTTTGGACCAGATGGGAATAATGTTTACGAAATGGCAAATTATACGCGGAGTCCATTTTCCATGAAAATACAAACTAGGCTAATTCTATAAAGACTCTAATATTATAAAAGGTTGGCCAGAGATATGTACCATTCAGCTCGCTTTCGTCCTTCGAGTATATACCATTGGCAATGCCAACGGTGATAATCTGCCTATCTAATTTTTTGCTGAACGAAAGTCTAATAAACCGCCACACTGTACGACAAGCTGCCATTTGCATTCACCGGTTGCCCGCGACTTTCACAATGTCGTCGGTCCACTAGTGGGAGGCCTTCCTACGCTGCGTCTTCCGGTTCGCAGTCGCCACTCAAGAACCTTTCTTCCCCATCGGTTATCAGTTCTTCGAGCGATGTGGCCTGCCCATTGCCACTTCAACTTGCAAACCCTGAGAGCTATGTCGGTGACTTTGGTTCTTTGGCGAATATCCTCGTTCCGGAATTAATCGCGCAAAGTAGCGTTATGTAAGTAAGTATACAATATTTATTGCTTTCTTTTGTTCGTGTGCTATTTTTTTGTCGTTAATAAAGTTTTTTTTTTTATATTTGTCTACGTTACATACGAGTAATTCTTCCATGACACAAGACACAGGACAACGCAAACATATTGCAACTGAAAACACATGACCGAAACGAACACAACTTCCAAGCGATACGTCACAGTCTTGAAGGGTTCCGTCCACGCCTTGAGTCAATCTTCCAGAACAAAAGACAAACTCGATCCCAAACTCGTTAGCCGGCAGTGGCGCGGGTAGATGGCTTTTAATAAAATAAATTAATTTTATTCAGATCGGCCGCGACGCCCTCGAGTCGTCTGCATAAATAAATATTTACTTGGTTAATTGAAAAATTATCTTTTAGACTATTGTGTTGTTATACTTGTATGTTTTGATATTTGGAAGGAAGTAGAGTGTGGATTATCTGTAGCTGCTTGCAAAAAAAGGGTTGTTTGTTTTAATTTTTATGCTATCTATTGACGAGACGAGCAAGACGTAAATATAAATAAATTCTTTTTTTTTATTTTTTTTTTATTCTTTTTTTTTTGGGACTTTTGTACATGTACATGTTAGTCCCATCGTATCTTCTTAACCTAGTGCTAAAAACTAATACAAACACATCTACTGGAAAAATTGGCGGTGCGGGTCACTTAAGGCGACTCACACAACTGAACAACTCACGAGCTGCCTCAGAGCCGGGTTCTGACAGCAGTCTATTAAACCTCCCATAAATAAATTCCTACGTCTAAACACTTCAGCTTTTTGCTATTTCTATGTGTTGTCGTCATAAAGCATTTATTTTAGGTTAGTACTTAGCATAAATTCCTAAAATATGATCTGGATTGCCTTTAATTATTTATAAGTTTTAAAAAAATTATCTTTATTTTACTATAACGAAAATGGATAATTATCATTTTTATTATCTTTAAATATTTTTAAGCAAAACATATTATTATCTTCATAGTAACCTTGTAAGACAGTAACCTTAATATCAAGTGATCGATATTAACCTTTATGATAATACAAAGGCTTGTATTGTATATGTATAATTTTATGCATAGTAATATAAGCAATTGTCTACATACATAATTATTATCAGCCAGAAGACGTCCACTGCTGAACGACGGCCTCCCCCTTAATAGAGAGGGGTTGCCATAGTTGCGCTTGGCAGGCGGCTTGGGGATGCAGAATGCTCACCACCATTAACCGTTAACCGAGATGACGATGCTGCCCGTTCTCCGGTGGTTCTGGATGCAGTTTTAGGACATAACCAGGTCCCATGCCCATGTCATGTGGCGAGCTAATCTTACGCACCAAATTAGTTATCATTAATATAGTAGGCGGCAAACAACTTGAGCCAATGACCTTGGCTGCGCAGTAATGATTTTACGGTCTCTTTGGCTGATCGAAGGGTGCGCGAGGGGAGTTCCGACGCTACGCATCCACGCGATTGGCTGATCAGCCGGCCGGTAGCAGGCCCGCGCCTCCCGCGTTCCGCCCGCGTCCCGCTAGCATGTGACTACACTTGCGTGACAGTGCTATTAGCCAATTTCGAGTTACGAAAAACATTTCTTGTATTATTTCTTGTAAAAAAACAATATCGAATTTTTTTTCAAATGTTGTTATTGTTTTGTTGTATTTCTGTTTATTTGTTTTTTTGTTATTACTAATTTGTGTTATATTACTAAAAATTTTTGAACAATGCCGCGCAAAAGTAACATTGTTTTGAAAGAGACAAGCGAGAAAATTGGTGTATGATGTGTACTGTTATATGAAGCAAGGATCTACAAAGAAAACGGAAATTATAAAAAAGACTGCAGATGCAAACAAAAACGTCATCAGTCATAAAACAAAATATAAACGCACGGATATTTAACTCGAAGGTACTAAATTGTTTTTAAATAATTAAATGATATATATTTTTTGGATTTTTACTTAAATAAACTAACAGTCTTAAGCATAAAACACTAAAACGTATATCAAACGTATTTCAGTTAACAATAGTTTTGTCAATTTTTTTCGAATTACGAATTGAGTATGAAGAAAGAAGACAAACACTTTATGACTAAAATAAGTTTGAATTACTTTTTAGTGCTTTATGCATAAGACGGTAAGTAATAAAAAATTACGACGTCTACATTGACCATTAATATGTCCAGAAGTGTACATGCGCAAACTTACCCCCACTACGTCGCTTTTGGCTCAAGATGTTTGCCGGGCACTGTATAAAATAAAAAGTTATAAGTAGAGTAGCGTGTAGAGTAACGTGTATCACGTAGCGCTCGTGGCATAGCTTGACTAGATGCTTTTTAAAGATCGCCGTTGTTAAGCAACGGAAAGTCCGCTCAGTCTTCGGATGGGTGACCGTGAATGGCGTTTATTTCTGTTCGCTACCGCAGGGGTCGGGTGACCCCGGGGTGGGTCAGTTATTTTACGTTTCGTTACGTTACGTTACGTTACGTTACGTATACGTTTAACTGTTGGTCCCGGTTGTTTGTTCCCGTCAAGCCATGTCAGAGGCCTTCGAGCTGGCCACTCAGCCTATACGAACTTGCTTACTTACTTTAGTAGAGTATCCAGACCCACGTAAATAACCAAGAGATTTATTATAAGTCGCGTTAGTCAGTAAGGTACTTCCTTTGCATTTTAATGTCGTCTCGCTGAAATACGGTAATGTAATGCGATGGTTTAGGCAGGCGGTCGAGTTGGAGATTTGTAGAGACTTAAGACTCAGTTTAAGCACGGATTAAGGGACACAAACAAAGTAATTGCTTCTTCTTCAAACAAAAAAACAGAGTACAAATTAAATTCAACACCGGCAGATAAATAGACACGGTTACTTACGCATTTACAATATTATAAAAAAGAAAAAAAAGATCAGAAGCAGAAATCAGCACAGCTTGAAGGAGAAATTACCTCTGCTTTATGAGAGTTTGTTGTATGAGAGGGTTCAATTCCCATCCAGGGCAAATATTTATGTGACTAATGTAGTTAGGTAAAGGGAGGATTTTTTTGTGTCTGGGTGTTATGAATTTATGGAATTTTAAGAAAAAAAACTTAGTTTAAGGCTAGATAATATCCGCCAATATTTATTTATTTTTAAAAGTTGGTATTTAATATGGTTTTCCATTACTTCGTTAATTAGCTTTAAGGTAGCCAAGCTGGTCTGGCTGCCTGGCACCTGCAGCGCGAGTACCGTTTCGGTGTTGCTAAATTTGACTTGTCGGTATAACAGATTTCTATAGAGGAATTTGAGAATTTATATCGAATTTTACCGATTTCAATGTCAAATATACGATTTCGATGTCAAATATAACGATCGTCAAGAACGGTCTTGCACTGCTCTGGCTTTATCGAATTTTACCGATTTAAATGTCAAATATACGATTTAGATGTCAAATATAACGATCGTCAAGAACGGTCTCGCGCTGCTGGCTTGTCAACTATAGTTTTATCATCGATCTATTATATAATATTTATATGCAAAATTATGAATGCCTAACATATATGAAAATTATGCAGTTGTTACTCATTCGAAATGTCATTATCGCCACCCATAACAAAAAAAAACACAACGTAATCTTGAGGGGGTGAAATGGGCCAAAGTGGTGACTGTATAAAATTCACATTATAGCGCCTTTTACTGCGCTATATCGGCCATCAAGCGTTGCTCAGCATCTTTGCGGGCCTCCGAATGATAACATTAATGTTTGATGCCGCTCATTCCCCGCATCCCCTTCGTTGGAGATAGTTTGATGAATATTTTAGCCGAGGCGTTATTGATTTTACTCTGAGTTGTTATTTTGCGTGAGTCGGCGAATTCGACAGTAAACTGAATTCTTAGAAATATATTTAAGATCCCGAAGAAAAATGTTTCGTTATTCTAATTCTTTTTTTTGTGAATATATGAAACATTTGTGGAAGGGACTGTTTTTATTGTAAATTATAGTCCACTACTATAATATTGATATATAATTGACTATTACAATAAGGACCCAAAAAAAACATTTTTTTTTGTTTGGAAAAACCAAAGATAATACAGAAACTGACTGGATAGTCAATTATATATAAATATACTATACTAATATTATGAATGTCAATGTTTGGATATGTTTACACAACTATGGTTGAATGGTTCTGTATTCAATTTGGTATATAGGTGTGGCGTAATGAATGGCCATCCTTATACCAACTGATGGGAGATATCATAGTGAAAAATCCAAAATTGTGTCTTGTAAAAATCGCATAGTTTTCGAGTTATTTGAGTAAGGATGCTAATCAAGGATTTTTCGGTGTGTTTTTTGATTAGTAGTCTTGGTCAATGCTAACAAACTATTACACTGTCATTTTTGTGCCGCGAATATATTTTTTTGTATAAGAAAATATTTTTTCAAGCTTAAACTCGAAAATTATGTTTTACTTTTATAAAATTAATTTTGTGCGTTTCTGAACCTGCACGATGTCACCTATCTGTAGGTACAATGTTGCCCACTGACCAAACCAAGTGACCACACCACACCCTGTATAGATAGCTATACTTCGCTATACACATAGACTACTTTTATCCCTAGAATCGCGGGTGAAGCCGCGAGGCGCTGATAGTTGTATAATATAAAATTAGTATTTATGTATAGCCACATTCGGGGTAACGCATAACGGCAGTAATAACCCAAAAGGAGCTCATTGTACTTATATTTTGGAATAACTTTTTATAATATAATTTTTTGACTCGAATAGCAAGAAAATAAAATTAGCTGATCCATAGAAAAATGTCGTATGCCCTCGACCAAGGATAATAATTATAGGATAGGCCCCACAGCTAAGTCATACACAATAATGAGGAGAATGACCTCTTATCAGCTTAGTATTACCATTCCTGTAATTCTGTATTATTTTAATAGTGATTCAGACAAAAGGCGGTGCGGCGTGCGAATTCCAAATATTTTATACTACTCAAAACAAAAAAAATACAACAAAAGGATATACTTAACTAGGTGGTAATAAAAAAGTATACTGTATTCTATCTTCACTACAATGTTAACGTAATTTTTATTCCTTACGCGACCTTTACTCATCCTCAGCCTTATCTAAAACCAGTTCCTCGAAGCAAATTGCAAGTTTAAAATTCGCGAGAGACATTTTCGTTAAAATATGCTGCGAATTATGTCGCGGGATGAATAACTCAATTTCCCCAACCTCCCCTTTGTTTTTACGGCACGCGAGAGGTTAGATATAAGACTGGACATACCTAAACGACTACAGTGATGGCAAGCTAATTTTATTGAACCTAAAAGGTTTCACGGCATCTCTAAGTTATTGTAAACCGACAGATATTTATAAAATTTTTTTTTGTTGATTCTCAAGCGGCCTACCAGGCGTGGGGATTAAGGCAACTCTTGCCTACTAAGGGGGAGGACTTCGTCCAGTAGTGGACGTGTTCTGGCTGTTGATGATACAGACATTTTGTAAAATGATCCTTCATTATTAAGTATGAACTTATTTGTCTTAGTGGTGTATTTTATTATTACTTTTGTTGTATATTTCTTGGTTCTTGGTATCATCCCACCTGAGACCAAGATACTTTATATTCGTTTGGGGTTCACAGTTATAACCTAATTTGCTAGCTAAAAATCTATTTCATAAATTTCTGGCTTTTTTTAGTTTGTGTTTTTTTTTTGTAATGTATACTTGAACTAAATTTTTGAAAATAAAATTGTATGTATTTACGTATGAAAACTGACGTGGTTTTGACACATATTTATTTACGTATTCGTAAATTATTAAAAAATACTTTGTATTTAATTCAAATGATAAATGTAATAATAATCATTTAATTTTCTTTTTCGAATACTAAATATATATAAAGTTTCATGACGAAATGATAGGTTTGAACTTTACTTACTACTTACTCATTATCTCTGTTATCTATTTTGTGTGTGTGGGTATCTTCTCTTTTTATGTGTGTATATCTATTTATTTGTTATGATTCAGTGATTTTGTATGTGTCCTAGTGGTGAATGACACTTACAACTGCATATAGGATTTCCCAAAATAACAGACACCGCTAAAATATTACTCCCATAAAAGAAGCTCCGGCAATAAGTGCTTCTTCGTAAATTTGTAAGACCTCATGATTTAGTGATAGGTAATCAGTATGTTTTTAAGATTCTTAGGATAGCTAACTCCATCTATCTATCTATTCTCCAAGTCAAAAGTGCAACCATAATAAAATATAATTATCGCACGTAGACACGTAGTTCCATCGTAACAACCATGCGCTGTTATTTTCTTCTCCGGACGTATACAGGCTTTCTCTCGATGTAGGTATTCCTTCAACGAAAATCTAGTTATATGAAAATTCTTAAATTCCTAAGAGTTGGTACAAGCCCGCGATTTGAACCTACGACCTCACGATTCCATGTCTAGCAGTTCCATTAGGCTACCACGGCTACTTTTCCTATGAAAGTATATTTTTAGACAGCTTATCTTACATGCCTTTCCATTCCGCATGCCACAGACTTAAACTGTATTTCAATGTATTCTAAGCATACTGCAATTTTTATCAATTTGAATGATAATCTAGGACTTATATTTTATCATTGACCCCGATAATAATTGCTATCCTCGCATGATTGTATATTTTAAAATTATTTTGTCAGTACTGCGTATACAATTTGTGTGAATGCACATAAATAAAATCTTCAACATAATGACTTTATTACGTGCCCAGACCGTGTATTTAGTACTGTCAACTAAAGTTTCTAAAAGTTATTAAAATATAATTATTAATAACCGGTTCTGTGTGTTTGATCTGGAACAGTATTTGTTTCGTTTACCAGCAACGGTGATAAATTAATATTAAAGTTATTCGAAATGAAACTGATTAAAATTTAGAAAAGATTATTATACCAAACTTCAGAATGGGAAACTTCTTAGTTTCTAAGTCAAAGAAAACGCAGAATCAGCCAAAAGATGTTTTCGAACGGGGCAAAAGAGAGGTACAGAAACGCCGGGAAGAGATTAAAAAGAACGCAGACCCCAAACACAAAAGGACTGGAAAACTCGTTCTATCGAATGTGATTTTGGATGATACACCACCAGGGCATGTAATTGGACTATTTAGTCCAACTGCACCACTGGACCAAACTACTCCTATTGCACCACCTAATCCAGGGGTACCTGACGCATCTGCAACCCACGTCCATTCTTATGACGATATGGCATTGGATAATATGCGGTGCCAACTTAATAATGACGCCAATGCTTTCTTACTGAACAATATTCTTCTCTCAATACAGTTCTTTGAGAATTATGAACGGTGAGTTGAAAATGTATAAAGAATTATTTTAAAAACAATATTCTGGTGTAATGCGTTTATTGTCAATTAGCTGTGCGGTTTTTTCTGATCTACTTTAATAATAATTGTTTAGTTCACTTTCTATTCTTTTTCGCTTGCAGAAAATAAGCTTACGTTGAAAAAATAGTAAGTTTTTGGTAGCTCTAATTTTTGTAGTAGCCTTTTCTTTATAAGTACAAAATTATATATAGGTACAGCAACATGCTCGAATCTGTTTAGACTTGTTTTTTTCAAAAAATATACTTTAAGATAGATTTCAGTCAAGTAAGCAAAATTCGTACTTACCGTTTAGGAGTAGTGATTACATTTAAACAATATTTGGAAAAGTTTTCAGTCACATCAGAAAATGCATTGCCAGGTAATTGTATTATTTCAACAGTTTCCTGAAAACCGAGATAATATCTGCAAATTATTATCTTTGAAAATAACAAGCAACGTCATAGATAATGATTATTGCAGGAATTAATTGTATACCGATTTCACACGATAGAGAATGATTTTGTACTTGTATATCTTTTGTATATATTTTACAGCTAGTTGATGAAAGATTACAGCTACCACAATTACGCTATTGATGTGTTTAAGTAATGTTATAATTACAGCCAATAACAGGAGACGTATAAGCCGTGGTAGTCAAGTGAGAGCTCACAGTTCAATATCTTGAGGTCATAAGTACATCCCAGGCCCTTAAATTGAGAAAACCATCATGAAGAAACCTGCTTATGTCCGAAAAAGAGATACAATAACTCAATGGTGTGAATCCATCAACCCACAACAGGGCCATCGTGGTGGATGTGACCTAATCGCCCTTCGAGAGAAGGCCTATGTCGTGGCCAGCAATGGACTATTAAAAAAATAAGTTAAATAGGAAACTATCTTAAAACCATTTTTGTACAATGAGTAGATAATAAAAATGTAGATACCTTAGTAGGTATTATTATGATTTCGTGTATTTACGATGAACTGATTCACTAAATCAAATATCTTCATTATCAATAATGTGATTACTTTGTCCAAAACTATGTTCTAATCTACAAAAGCAATCAAAACAAATCCTAATCTTATATTCTATTATAAATGTGTTTGTATAAGGCATTGTATGTTACTTTTCAGAGAAATGCAGCAATTACAAACCAAGCCGATAAGCGAAGGGGAAAGCCTTATCAATGACGCTATGATACGTTTTAATAAGCATGTTTTCTTTGCTGACCGACAGCTAAGTTGCGTTAGTGAGCACGTCAGCTACCAAAGAAATCGAGGAGAACTGGAAACAATAGCACCTCGTAGGGCTTATGTTATTTACGACAACATGGAAGCCAGAGAATCGGGCGACACTTCAGATTACAGCGCAGCCTTAGATGTGCCGTTTTATAAGCTTGAAATTGAAGACTGCAAAGAATCAGGTACCGTATTGAAGTATATATCATAACTAAGAATGAATATTATAAAAACTCATCATAATCGGCCTATCATAGTCCACTGCTGGACATAGGCCTCTCCCAAGGCACGCCACTCAGCCCGATCTTCAGCTGTCTGTTTCCAACCACTGCCAGCTGTCTTACGTATATCGTCACTCCATCGAGTCTCAGGGCGTCCTACACTACGTTTGCCGATTCGTGGTCTCCACTCTAGAACACGTCTACCTCAGCGGTTATCGTTCTGCGACAGATGTGACCAGCCCACTGCCACTTCAGCTTACTAATACGCTGAGCTATGTCGGTAACCTTTGTTCTCTGGCGAATTACTTTATTCCGGATACGATCCCTCAGAGAAACACCGAGCATAGCTCGTTGAGCGAGTCTAAACTTGTGGACCGATGCAACTGCAAGTGTCCATGTTTCAGCGCCGTAGGTTCATAACGGGTAGAACGCACTGATTGAAGGCTTTTGTCTAGAGACTTTGTGGGATGGGTGACGAGAAGACTCGACGTAGTTTCCCGAATGCTGCCCAGCCCAGCTGAATTCTTCTTTTGGCTTCACTCTCAAAATTGTTTTTGCCTAGTTCGATCGTCTGCCCTAGGTAAACATATTTTTGAACTGTCTCTAGAGTGAAGCCATTTACGGCAACCGGTCCTGGAACAACGAACTCGTTGAATATGACCTTGGTCATATGGTTGAAGAACTAGCAACTATAAAAACTCACTGCTACTAATCTTAAGAGTTAAGATTTACAAGGTTCCTACACAGCAGATAGAGGCACTTATTCCATTTAACCTTAACCACCTAACGTCGGTCACAGTGACTCCAGCGGTTTTTGTTTTTTCAAAAACACTTTAGGTGGCTAAGGGTTAAAGTTGACGATACAATTGAGTTTGCCTAATCTATCTATTGATTCCTGTTTTAAACACCTCCCTGATATATCAAATTATTATAGTACCTATCACGCCACCTAGCTTAGTTTTGGTTAACTAGAGATGGAAATGGCGCCATCTCTGGTGTAATGCTGGTAACGTGCGCTCGCTGATTGGTCGTTGGCCGGTTGATGGCAACCAATCGACGTTTAGTAAGTTCCGCATACCATCCGGCAGAGGCGCTGGTAAGAACGCGCGAACACGCTTCGAGGAGCCAGTTAGAGAGTCATACGGGTTTTTGTGGAGAGCGCTCGCATTCGATACATAGCGGAACGACTTGTCCCCAAGTACCTACTAATAATGATCACTTAGCTTTTAAGTGTCTTAGTAATAGTTAAGATCATATGTGAAGTGTATCAATGTGTAATGTCGATAATTATTATAAGACCACATGTGATATGTTATCTTCTGGCCCACCAAACTCACGTCAAACTACCATATCTAATGCAGTTTGTACATCGTTTGCTGTCATATTAAAAACAAGAAATACCTACTCTATTATAATAGCAAAGCAAAAGAAACAAACATAATATCTATTACATGTAATCAAAATTTTTTTTTTACTTTTCCAGGATATCTGAAGTTACAAAAACTTGAAGTTTTGGAAAGTACCTTGCTTAAAGGTAAGACAATTGGCGAAAGAAAAGAAATCTCCAATAATACTATATACACTGATTCTGGGAACGAACTAAACGGCGTGGATGACGAATTATTTACTTCAGAATATTTTACACACGTGGAAAACTCTAATATAAATAATGAAGGACTGAGAGATACTGATAAAAGCAAAAACATCAACTTACCTTATCCATGTAACCTACAATCTACGTCAGAGCAAGCAATTACAGCAAATAAATTAAGAAATAGACTTCACAGCCTTGCTGATAATATTGAAGAAGCAGAAGAAGCAAAAGCAAAAAAAACGATTCTCAAAAATACCAACAAGTTTAGTGGTACTACAAGATACATAAAAGCAAAAGATAGCCAATTACATCATCAGAATAATTTGGGTGATGATTCAAAGTATGGGTCGTCAGGATATGGATCAATTTTAAGTAGCGGTTCTACAGTAACAGAGTCTGCCATACTTCAGAGAATTGAACAGCACTCCAATAATTTAACCAGTTCTGGTGTTTTATCCACTAAATGCTGGACCACAGTTGTAAAAAAAATTGACGACAGGAATGATGACGAGGAAGAACAAGTAACTGATACCGCATCCAAATATGCAGATAATAGTTCAAGTGATGAAGATGATGACAAAATTATTGATTCAGCATACAAAGCACTTCCAATTACATCAACTTCGCACAAAATATACTATTACCTTAATTCATTAATATTTATGAATAATTTCATTCGCCATTTTAAACAAGACTTGGGCAGTGGATTAGGATTTTCTGAAGATGCCATTAGAAACGCAATGACTCACGGAGCCACCATTTATTGCGATTCTTTCGAAGACTTCTTAAAGACTAGTTATGAAATCATTCCTGGATTAACAGCCAAGTGGCCAAACGCCGCAAATCAGTGGATTATTCGAGAAAGAAAAATAATACAGAACCCTAGAAATAATTACAAATACCAATGGCCCATCAAACATATAGTAAAAAACGCGACAGACCTTGGATGCTTAATAATTCCTCTTGGATATCGAACTAAAAAAGAACCACACTCTGAACAAAAAGAACAAAAAATACAGTGGAGAATTACTTTCCCAGCAGCAGAAAACTATTTAGAGAGTACATTAGCGCACTCCCACGTAAGATGCTATTTGTTCACATTAGTTCTGCATAAAGCGTTTATGGAAAATGGAATGATGATTGGCATAGATGCAAGTCATATTAAAAATCATCTCTTTTGGCAGTGTGAACATAACTTCGCAAAATGGCCAGAAGATCGGTTGGGAGAATCGTTAAAATTATTTTTGGGCAGCTTACATACCCATTTTGGAAAATCTACATTACCAAATTACTTCATGAAAAGGTGTAATGAATTTGAAAGCATTCCTGCATCAGTACTTTTATCATTACAACGGAAATTAAAAGATATCTTGGAAACTCCAGTGATGCACATACTTTACGCTATTGATAAACTAAAATATAACAGCATAGGATTCTATCCCACTTTCGATTGCCAAAAACTGTATCATATTCTAACATGTAGAAATCCTTTGCTCCTCTCAAACTCTAACTTGCTGGCAACAAACTCCGGGGAAACCTCTGGAAAACAAAGAAAAAAAATTAAGGCAAACGTAAGTATTGTTAATATTACGTCAATCAAGGCCACTACATGTTTTTTTATTCATTCATAAATATAAAATGGTATCTTAATTCCAATATTTTCTTGAATATTTATTTGAATAAATTGATGGAATTGATCAAAGATATTAGAATTTGAATATAAATCAGGATATAATCAAAATTTGTTTAATTGGTTAAGAAGCTATAAAAGGATAATTATTATTATAAACAAAGAAATAAGTAATTTTAAGCACGTACACACTTCTAAATAATACTTCTGAAGTTTTCGTTACCGATAAGGGTTTTTCATCTGTTTAGTTAAGTGATACGTTTAAAGCTGTCTGGATAAAGAATCAAGCTACACACACACACCACAAAACAGATAGGTACAGAAGTCAATCACATGTATTTACTTCACTTTTCATACCTACGCTCGGCGGTCGCGCTAAGGTTGTCAACTTGGTCGGGCATGGCGCGGCGGCGTGGTGGCGCAGCGGCGCTGTGGCGGTAGCTGCGCGAGCGGCCGGCTCACCGACCAGTTTTGTTGACAAGTTTTATTGAAGACAAAAAATGTGATTAATTTACATTTACATCTTCCTCGTTAGATTATTGAACACACTTACACAGCTTATAGTCCAATAAATACCTAATATAAATTGTACCTACAACTGGTAGCGTAAAATACGTCAATTCACCATTTAATGAAGAATTTATGCAACCATCCACTAAACTAAGTTATGATAACTTTTATTTTGTTGCTCCATTTTTACACAAAAAAAAACACAGACGCGTGTCTCAAGCAGATGGCATTCAGCTCAGACATCGTGTCCGTGAGCGGTGTCTATGTGTGCGTTGCTCGAGCGCACTTTCTATATAGATTGCCTTCTGTATCTATCTCATTTGTGCACACACGCAGTTAGTTGTATGCTAGAAAATATTCATCACAATGAATACTGTACATTTTGTTTTGCCAACTGAATGCCCTTAAAAATAAAATCTATTATTTCTTCCAAAACAGAAATCTGACAACTCATAAGTCTAATATAAGTTTAATTTCCAGATAGCATTGCCAAGTAAATTGGAGGTGGAACGGCAGTACCTAGTTCTCAAGTTCTTCATTCCGCATTTCATTGCTATGGCTCGCTCGAGTGAAAAATTTGATGCTAATAACCAAGCAATGGTTTACCTGGAGCAAGCTCAGAGACTTTGCATGCTTCTTTTGGACATACCCGGTGGCGATACAATTGCCAACGAATACTTGAATATCACTCGAGATAAACTGGCGGATTGTCAACGAAAGATAGTAACTAACCAAGGACTTAAATTACCTCATCGAAATGTAAATCAGTCAGTACACAACTCAATGAAGCAACATCTTACACCAGAGCGTTTCGTAAGCCAAGACTCGGTAATAGAGAAACGTGGAATACCAGCAATCACCGTTGCAGATATTCAACTAGAAAAACAACAGCAAAAAGAGAATATAAAAGCAGACCATGAAAATTTGAGAAATACTGTTGCTTATATTCAAAACGAACAAAAACTAAGAAACTCACTATCAGAAAGTCATGGAATACCGGCAATTACCATTGCGGATATTCACAAGGAGCAACAGCGACTAAAAAAGACAACAGCAGACCATGGAAATTCGAAAGTAGCTGTCACTTTTATACACGAAGAAGAAGAACTAGTGCAAATAAAATCTCTAAATGAGAATCATAAAACACTAACCGGTTCTTGCGCGAACAGAAATCTAGAAGAACATCAACATAAACGCACTGTAACAGAGGGTTCCCGAGTTTTGACATTTGCTTGTGCAAATATTCACTTGAGAGAACAACAGCAGATACAGCTCAATGATAGTGACATAGAAGAGTCATATCTCTAGTTTATATGTAGTTATGCTATGTTTATATTTTCTTTCTTCGACCATTTCTCAGCAAATTTTTTTTATTGCCCGTTTGTTACCAGTTGTAACACTGTTAATTTGATCTTCTTTCTTATTACTAATTATTTGTTAGATGTGACAGCGCACATATAGATACATGCGATGGGTTGACTATAGGTACGAGTAGGTATCACAGCTACACAGCTGGAACTCTTCTCTTTTCAAATATGATTAATTCTTCTTGGTGAGACCATGAATATTTATCTCTTATGCACTTCTAAAATGTTCTCTTAGTTTTCAAATTTTTTTTTATAGTCGTAAATGTTTCTAGAATTTATTATTTCATCAAAATTCCAAAATAGAGGATCTATTAGCTCAAGATTTTTATTGAGCTATGAAGTAATTTCTCTAATTTTTGGGGCCTTACTTAAAAACTGACTTAAGTTAACAACCGTCATCTTGCTTCTGTGTTATACAAAAACTAAGTACGCAATACTGACTAACGTCGTTTAATTTAAAGTTTTGGTGTTTTTAAGTAAGGACGAAAGCAATTCATTGCAGGTACTTTCACTATTATTTAAAAATATCAGTGTAGCTAAAGAACCGCAATCTCTAATAAGACACATGATAAATCCTAATAGTAACAACACCCCCTTTTTCTATACCTATGGTTTCCTATCTTATATTTATGGCAGGGCAGTAAATAAAAAGCGTAGATATTTAACTATACAACAAAATCATACTCAGTGCAAGCTAATTTGTATTCTATCTGTATATAATAGTATCGATAATTTACTGTACTGCTAAGACGCAAGCGCAGCTGGCGGTAGCCGCGTGACTTCAACAAGCCAAGCGCGACAGGGGAAAATAGAAAAATAGATAGAATAAATACAAATAAAGTGCATGATCGTAGTTATAGCTTATTATTGTGTTTAACTGTCTTTAAATGCGTATTCTATGGAAATGAATCTTCTGTACTTAGTAGGTACCTACTATTAGGTTTTCTATGCTTATAGTGTATAAATGTTTATTACTATTATAATGTAAATTTTTACACAACGTGTGTTGTGTTTATGGTCTTTACGTAGTTTTAAATACTACCTTTCCAAGTTATGCGTTTGTACCTGAGTTTTACTCATATTATTTTAAACATTAGATTTTATTTATTTATTATAAAGCTAATGTGACTCATCATCATCATTTACGGCTAAAGTGCATCAAGTTTTACAAATAAACCTGATTAATTAATTATACTGCTTTAATGATTTCACACAAATACAATTTCTATGAAATTATTCAATAATAGCGTTGGAATCTGCAGTCGCGCTTCGCTTAGGCTTGCAAACCAAAAATATATAAAAATCCGTGGCTGTTATATCAAATTGTATTTATTTTGATAATATTCCGAATAAGAATGCTTATGAAGTTCGCTTATGAATTATTCACGACGGGGTAATGTTTGCCGATAAGTTATGGAGTCAAGCCGCTGGTGGATAATAAGTGTATTATCATGGAACCTTGGTGAAAGCCAAGTTACTCGTAGTCGATAGAATAAATGACTTAACAAAAAAATTGGGCCATGTTTTGTTTCAGTGATATTCAGGTCTTCGGAATATTTTTATAGCAAATAAAATATTAAGTGTTGCCTGATAAAACTTGCCATGTGAATGCGGTGGAATTTTTTAAAATTATACAATGTGTTCACAAAAAGGTTCAACAACACTGAAGGGTATGTATGTACTCATCATTATGAACAACTTCTACTATGGGGCCAACATTGAAATCGCGTTTTTTTTTCCATACAATGCACCTCTTAACGGAGTAATCACCGAATTTAATAGCTTCAATAAGATGTATTAATTGGACCTTTGCAGTAGTAGGTAGTATTAGTAGTTTTAAGCGGGCTATCCACAACATTAGTTAAATAAATTGTATTTTCTGACAATATAATTATAGTAGGTAAAGTTAAACGTATTTGTCTTATATAATATAACTAAAGATTAATTTATAGATTCCGCTCGTGTCATTATTGCATGTTATCGGAGCTTATAATAAGGTAGATGACTGATGTTTAAATCGTTGAGACCAATAGCTTCGATGAAGAATTTAAGTAAATATAGTATGTTTATTGAAAAAATAATTTAAATCGGTTAATAATGTTCTGATATATGAGCGTTTAAAGTTTTAGGTAGAGACAACTCTGTCCCTTTCCCACAAAACAAAAAATGACGTCACGCCTTACTTGTCAGAATAGAATATATATTGCGTACAGAGAAGTGACGTAACGATTTGCTGTTTCGCCTCTCTCTCTAGCATGATATTAAAATGCTTATAAGTTGCTTGTTTTTGATCAGATTTTCATTTTCTTATCATTAATCAGCTATATTTATGGGCCACGTTTTAATAGGACAATAAAAAAAACCAGTCATCTAGCCTATTGTATCAGCATCTAGTTTCTTTTTACTTTCATGTGTTATTGATAATGTGTTGATGTATGGTATGTTGGTACCCAATAAATAAATAAATATAAAAAGTTCATTGACCTTAGACAAAATGTGTGGAACATTTGATTTTTTTTTGTGATTTCAGGGTTGGCCCCATAGTAAAAATTGTTCATAATGATGAATTTTCAGTATTGTTGAACCTTTTTGTTACACATTGTATATTGACACGCGAGGAATGGCGACGGATTGTTAGCATATCATATAGAGGTTAATCTAATCACACACACACTCACACTCACACACACACACTTCACAACACACACACCCCACTTGGCAAGATTAAAAACTAGAAGACGTTAAAAACATAAGATTACCTGCGATGAAGGCATTACAATTTCATAGATAACTCAATGGACGCACACTATAACAACGACAATGGTGCACATTGTCGTTGTTATAGTGTGCGTGCATAAGAGGCTAACAGTTAACCGCTATTTTTTTCGACGCGTTTAAGATGCATCAGTCCATCTAGACATATAATTTATCAAAGACATATACCTACTACTGCGATGGTCATGGTCATGACATGTTGTCCTCTTCTTTATTCATTAAGAGCACGTCTCAATCGGTACATTACTTCAAATAAAAAAAAATGGTATTAAAAAAAACCATTTAAAAACATAGGAACAAATAAATGCTGATTCTTCCAAGCCTAGCTCTCCAAGTAAGTTTTGTAGTGGTAGGACTCTGTAGCAGAGTCCACCTGGGGAAGTACCACCACACCTTTGCCAGTTATTCAACTGCCAAACAGTCGTTTACAAGCATAACTGTGTTTCAATTTGAAGGTAAACGTTACTAGGGAAATTACTGTGCATGAATAGATTTGACATTTAATATCTCAGGAGATCGCAGAATTTTGTTCGCAAGTTCACAGTTCTAGCACTACTAATGTTATGGATAGGCGTGATGCATACCACCAGGCAAACTTCTCACTTGTCTCGTCATTCCTGTGTTAAAAAAAGACAAATACCGATTCATCCATATCCTAGCTCTCTAAGCGTAAGTTTTAAAACATCCATTGAAAATTAAATGGAACATTTTCACGCATAATTATAGAAAAATGCGATAAATATGGACGAGTATAATAATAACAGTTTCCTACGTACTCTATTTGGAGCCCACGGATGTTAAATAAACATTTTTGCGAGAATTCACAGCTATTTCGGTTTAAAAACTCGTATTTATCTCCGGAGAGTATGAAAAAACGTGAATGCACAGTGGGCGGGCTGTAGAGACAAAATAATAACGTTGTTAAGCGTCAGGGACTCTAGAGCCACTCGGCAGCCCACAGCGCACCTCGCTGCGCTTTAATGAGACGCCTGTAGGTACGAGTACGTGAGTAATATTGTAGAGCTAGACAGTTTAGAGGAGACAAGTCGGGAAAAATTATCAAGTCATCACATAGAAATAGGTATCGAATTAGGTAGTGAGACTGAGCGTGAGCTTGACAAAATTATCCTTGAAAATGACGAAATTGAATGTATGTATTCTTTCTTAAACGATAAAAAAATGAAAAATGACGAAATTTACGCAATTCGCAAGGAGAAGATGAAGATTTTGAGTTTGCGAATGTAACAGGTGAGACAGTTTCTAGGATTCAGAAGTTTATAGGGTTATAATTAAACGTTTCGCGTATACTAAGTGGGAAGAGAGACTATGGTTGCGGAATAAATAATAGCTACGTACAGAAAGTTCAGTCCGCAAAGAAATTTAAACAAATAAGAGCTCTATCTACGAGGAAATAAAGTAGCAATTCAACTCGCACAGCGCTGGATACCGCTTGCTATATTCACCTAGATAGCCGCTCTCTTTCTATCACGTAGCTTTATCTCTCCTGACGCGGCACGTGTAACGTTAGGGTTGTCTTCTTGATAATTTACACAGAATCATCATCATCATCAGCCCGGATATGTCCACTGCTGAACGAACTAAATACCTAAGTACCTAATTTAAGAGTATTTCGCACAAACTATTTATACATTTAGACACCCTAAAATGCTTACCATGCCTATGTATAACAATCTCATTCTCATTAAAAACCTACTACAGTTACAGAATATTAATTTATGTTATGGTTTAAATACAACAAAATTGCTTCCTGTCAATATCTTCCGGAATAAATTAAAAATATACATTCGATTGCTTCTTCTTCCTTTTATTTAAACACCCGTAAGCCTAAGTATTGCCTAAGGTTCAGAAGTAGGGTATCTACAACAAGATATGCATGTTCAATAAATTACCACATAGTTTAATGCATCTGAATGCAACAAGCAAATGAATTCAAAAGAAATGGTTCTTTGAGGCCAATTCATTTTACTCATTGAATGAGTTTATGCAATTGAGTCTTAGTTAATGTTCATTCTTGCATAAATAAAAACAACTGTTGTAGTTGAAGGTATAATAAGATTGAAAATAAAAAAGTATTTTGACATAAAAAATTTTTACGTTATGATTATTTATTCGACATTATTATGTATTTTTTTTCTTATTTTATATGTTACTCTCTATTTATAATGTTTAATTTAATTCAATTTTGTTTAATTTTAGTAGGTTACATTTATTATTTCAATTGTAAAATTTATTCATTTTAATTCCTGTGTAACATTATGTGAACATTGTAAATGACTTGCCCAGTGTAACAATTTTGTTATAACGCCAGTAAAGCATTCTAATTCTAATTCTATCTTTTATACGGATTAGATCGTTTAGAAGTCATTGTTTGTTGCAAAAATTACAGAAAAGATGCCGACATGGCTAGCAAGCAGGCGGCCACTGAGCTCAGTCCTGCCATACGCCTACCCGAGAGGCGCGCCGGCCGAACGTACCTAAACTGCGGAGTGAGTCGATTCGGCGGCACACCGTCTTACCTATAATTTCTCTAATTTAAATTTAGTCATTTCAAACGCCAATTTGCTATTCAGACAAGTCACCTCTAACTAAAATTTGGAGACGATACGTCTAATAAGGGCCGGTTTTTTGATCTGTGGGCAAAATCGACATAACCATTTGTTAAACTGACTATAGTTAACTAGCTAACCATTAGTTACATTTTTGACCACTGGTCATGCTAACTATGAATCAAAAAAACCGAATTATTGGGATTTTAACAATTTGTTACCGTTTTTAACTATTAGTTGGCTTAACTACGGATCAAAAAACCGGCCCTAATAACTCAACTTATCTTACAAGCACGTTAAAGTCGGCCGACACGATTTAGAGAAGTTTGTGTCTAAAGTTTACGTCAAATGTCAAAATAGACTGCACCTAGAACATGGCGAATAAAATTAGGGTTCTATTAGAACAGTTCTAAAAATAATTTCAACGTAAATAACGAATATTGTACCTACTCATCATTGTGAACTACTTCAATTATTATGAGATGTGGTATGTAAGGGTATCATTGCATCCACTGCTCGATGAAGGGGGACCCTTTACATAGAGGGGGTGCTATAATCCCCACGCTTGGCAGGCGGATTGGGGATCGCAGTGCTCGAACGGATAACTGAGTGAACGCTGCTGCCTGTCCTCTGGTGGTTCTGGGTGCAGTTCTAGGTACCATCAGGACATATAAAAGCGTGTATAATATTAAAATGTATGAGCACATAAAATATATAAATAAAGTTAGTTCCTACTATCCTTCTATGAGGCTTTTCACTTGGCCAACCCTAAACTCGTAAAAAACACAGGGTGCAATTTTTGAAAACAGCTTTAGTCTAGTGGAAATAATTTTCTTCGAACGCCTTCTAATTAGAAATCTCTATAAAAAATATTTTATAGTGATTTTTTACCGTGATATTTTAAACTTTTCTCAATAATCAAAAAATACAGTAACAGTACAGTACAGTTTCTCAGTAATAATCTTCTTTTTTCTTTTTTTTTTTCTTTTTTAATGTAGTTCAGATCTTTAAAATGTAATTTATGAGATAGCTTTAAATTATTGCATTCTGTTTTGTATGTTTATTAAATAAATAAATAAATAGTTATAATTTGATTTTTCTTTAAAAATATTATTTCTCAGTTCTATTCAGTGTCAGGGCAGCCTCTTGAAGCCCCGCAAGTCCTGTAGGCCACTCAGCCCGCTACTCACTGCCGTGCCGAGACATTTTAATGAACCAATGTGGTGAATAGAACAATTTTGTGCTGGTACGAGACCACGTCTACCAATTGTTATTGCAGCGATACTAACTATATACCTAAAACAAAACAAAACAAAGTCTAGGCTTCGAGCATATTTTAACCGACTTCAAAAAAGGAGAAGGTTCTATGCTCGACTGTATGTATGCTTTTTTTTAAATGTATTTTCAACAATTTCTCCGTCAATTGAGGTAAATTGAAGGTAAATTGATTAAAAAAATTGTAGTCATCTAGCCTATTATTGTGCTTGCTGCTGTACCTTTCAAATCTTTTCTTTACAAGTTTATTCAGAGCTATTATAAGCTTAGGGTACTACACTACACAGTACTACACAGTAATGCTTGCACACTACTGCTTGGCGGTTGAATAACTGACAAAGGTGTGGTACTTCCCCGGGCAGAAGAATTGTAACAGTTTGTTATTTTTAACCTGTTTATGTTTACCATAGTGTTACTTTAGTATTACTGTAGAGGTGGGACTCTACTGCAGAGTCTGCCTGGGGAAGTACCACACCTTTGCCAGTTATTCAACCGCCAAGCAGTAGTGTGCAGCATTAGTGGGTGCCGGTTTACAGGGCAATGTTACCAGATAAATTACTGGGTATGAAGAGATTTAACATCTAATATCTCAGGGTGACGAGCGCAGTGCAGTGCGGCGCAGGATTCTGTTCGCAAGTTCACAAATCTGGCACTGCTACTGTTAGTGGCAGGTGTGCCGTTTACCACCAGGTGAGCGTCTTGCTCGTCTCGTCACATGATTCATCATCATCATCATCAGCCCGGAGACGTCCATTGCTGAACGAAGGCCTCCCCCTTAGACCGCCACGCTGTACGACAACCTGCCATTTGCATCCACCAATTGCCCGCGACTTTTACAATGTCGTCGGTCCACCTAGTGGGAGGCCTTCCTACGCTGCGTCTTCCGGTTCGCGGTCGCCACTCAAGAACCTTTCTTCCCCATCGGTTGTCAGTTGTCACATGACTGTATTAAAAAAAAGCATCTTCAAAGTCACTATCACTGAAATATGGTCCAAGCTTTTCAACAACATTTTTGCCAATGAAAACTGAAATCACAGCATACATTGCAAATGTTTAACACAATACATTTTTCCCTCAAAGTTCTGCGGCATATTTTATGTCATTTTAATAACATAACAATTTTTAAAATGTCCATCCCGTTTCCAGGAAAATCTGAATATTTCTTCAACATAATATTTTTAAATGTAAAAGCCATAAGCTTGCTAGGTTTATTATACTGAGTATATTTCATGTGGAAAAATTTAATCATGGTGTCCGGGGACTGGATTGAAATTCAGTGCGCGGATGCCTTTGGGTCGCATAAATCTTGCTTCTCTGCATTAATGTATGGATGTCGGGCTCTCATACCATGTCACACCCCTAGTCACTTGTAAAATAACAAGTACAAGTACTTAAAAAGACCATTACCTGGATGACATCTTTTTTCCAATTATTTTGATTTAAAACCAAACTACTGGATCGATTTTATAGGGGACCACCTCGAAAGTATGACCTCATCATCATCAGCCCGGAGACGTCCACTGCTGAACGAAGGCCTCCCCCTTAGACCGCCACACTGTAAGACAACCTGCCATTTGCATCCACCGGTTGCCCGCGACTTTTACAATGTCGTCGGTCCACCTAGTGGGAGGCCTTCCTACGCTGCGTCTTCCGGTTCGCGGTCGCCACTCAAGAACTTTTCTTCCCCATCGGTTGTCAGCAAAACAAAAAAAACATCAAAATCAATTCATAATGGGAAGTTTTCTGACAGCTGTCAAAACGTAGTTCTACAGCCAAAGGATAGACGGCGCTGGCGAGATATGGCCCACTTTTTGAAAAAGCAGTTCACTCACCTTCACTGCTCCACTTCACAGTTCGCGTTCGTTGGTGAAGTGCTTTTCCAAGTTTTCTAGTATCTTTTTGTTGAAATTCTGATAAATTATTATTTTTACGTTACGTTATTGTTATTATTTTTTGTTGATAGTAATTGTTATTTTTATTGATAGTAATTAATTAATTAATTTGCAAGGCGCACTTACTAATTTGCGTGAAATAACGAAAGCATAAGAAATACTATGGGCAAGTACTTTGTCATACAAACAACTCATGAAACATCTGATATAAATAAAATAAGGTTACTTTTTATTTTTTGACCTTTTTACTTTGCTTCATTCAATCAAAATCTTCAAAACCACAGACAAGATAGTGAAATTGTTCAGGGCCATGTCTCTTCATTGCCATCGAACGGATTTTAATGAACTATATATTTATATTTTTTTATTGGCTGTCAGAAAATCGCCCATTCGTGGAGTAATCGCGTAACATACACAAACAAAAAGAAACATACAGAACATACGAATTGAGAACCTTCTTTATTGAAGTCGGTTGAAAAGATTCATAAAATCAGCACTCAGACTGGAAGAAAAGTGAGTAATGTTATATTACCTAGGTACTTTAGGTACCTGGGGGTCTAGACAAGAACCACTTTCTGTTAGCGTTAACGCCTGCGGAAAGATAAAATTGTATGAAAATGACATTAGCTGTCACGTGACATTTCTCAAGCTAATGTCATTTTCATATAATTTTATCTTTCCGCAGGCGTTAACGCCCCTTAGATCCCCTGATACCTGTAAATTGGCCGACGGCCTAAGCTATCAGGTATGCGTACATACTAACACTATTCCTCCCACAGAAAAATAAAAATAAATGTTTTATAAGATCTGGAGTTTGCACTAATTCCTACCTTATATTTTTCCTAATACAACTATCAAACAAGGGCGGATCCAAGGGGGGTTCATGAGGGTCATTACAGCCCCCCCCCCGCCCCCCTGGCTGGGCTGGGTATAGGTCGACAACTGTTATTTTTTCTAGTTGTAATCGAATAGCCTGTCTTAGACCTTAACTCGACTATATGACTTAAAAGCTGGAACCGCCCTTGCTATCAAGTAACATTCAACTGTTATTTAGTTTAAACTAAGATAAATTATAAACAAGAAATCACTTTATCCTTATCTGCAAAGCAATAAAGACTCTATTTATTTAACTGAAAATAAAGTCTATCCAATTTTAGTAGAAAATTTCGTAATATTTAGCATACGAATTTTGACTTTGTACTTTACGTTTAAAGTGTATATTTCGGTGTTTCTAAACAGTGCTTTGTAATTGGAATACAAGGGAAAGCCACAGCATTGCGGCAGCAACCACCCAGGTAGACGGCGATACCGAGTTAGAATTCGAGTAATATTTTAACTACGTTAAGATGACGGTGTGATTTATCTAAACGGCTCTTTGCCGCGAAGAGACCTTGTTTGTATTTCTGGTCCACTCTAGATAGGTGTGGCTGTGGTAACAAACAATGTTCATTGTATTGTCTTTATGTTACTCTAAGTACTACAACACAACAACATAGAACAACTTTTTCAAAAAAAAAAACAAATTAATATGGGATCACCTTTGGAGTATACCCTTTCAAATAAAAAATAATTTACATAATCAGTCCCCAACTGCAGGAGAAATCAGTAAATATAAAAAAAAAAAAAAAAAAAAAAACATTCATACCGTCGAACATAGAACCACCTCCTTTTTTGAAATCGGTTAAAAAACAAAATTATACGTGTAATCGAATTTAAAATTAGACGGACTAAACTGACATTTCTAGAGTTGCTACTTTTTTGGAATATTTAAATAGTGCATAATAGTGTGTAATTTAAATATTGTAAATAGTGGATAAAAAGATTATGTTTGTTAACTTACTTATGAAACTTAAACTTTTTATAAACTTTTTTTTACGACCAGTTTGTTTATACAAGCTTATGATTAATAAACCTTTTATAATTATTTTTTATAAACTTGTGTTAACAAACTTAATAATTTCACGCCAGTGACCTACTGATGTACTACTGTGTACTGGTGTACTACTGATGTGTGTTGATGATGATAATGATGAACTACTTCAAAATTTTCATAATAGTCTTTGTAAAAGGTGAAAAAATATTTTCGAGATTTAAAAAAAAAATACATTTCCCTATAGCATATTCCAGAATAACTTTTTAAATCAATAATGTTTTACCTTCTCTATTTGCACTTTTATTTATAACGGGCCGCACTTTAACAGCCGATAATCTCGATTCTCTTATTCACTGCTTAAACTTCTCTGTCTTCTTCTTGCATGTTACACTTCACGTCAGAGAGAAGATGGCAGAGCATTTTAAGCAGTGACTAACGGTTGAGAAGTTTTTTTATGTAAAACTATAAATGTTTTATGGCAGTTAATCATTATTCGATAATAAGTATTTATTCGATAATTCTTTTGAACGATAAAAACTGAACTATTCCATCACTACGGTTCTTTAGCTGGCAGCATTATTTTGACAAAAGACGTTTCAATCGTTCAGTTTAGTCCGTCTAATTATAAATCCGACTATAGTACTATTTTGTTTTCTATTGCACCAGATAAAATTCACTCTTATAGCAAACGCCTTATCAAATCTAAGCCTTAGAACATACTTCTAGATATATTCAGTCCCCAGTATCTCGTATTGATTCCGTCGTTAGGTGTGAAACTTGAGAACAGGGGTGTAATCAGAGCAGGCGCATTGTTATCAGACCGCCTTGCATCCTCCCTGCACTGGTTAATTGTGAGCTTGGTACGTAAGTCACAAGCTTTGAGCGATTCAACAACGTTTTTAAAAATTAATACTAGATTTGACTGTTTTATCCGTTTTAACGCATTTTTCTGTCATAAGTCTTTTTTTTAAATAATTATATCAATATTTGTTCAGACGTTTAGAACAGCGTCCGTGTCCGCGTGAGACACTAATAAACAGACGGATAGACAAACTTATTTTTTTCATTTACAACTAGATGTGAGTATAGTGAAGTAGGTACTTGCCTGACATAAGCATATTTTTTTTCAGTTTCCTAAATTTTCCTGTTACAATATTTAATTATATGCCTAAACTCAATCACAACCAGTTGTTATTTCATTTAGAGTTTCATGCAAAATCTTGTTATCATAGGCGAATAATATTTACGCTACTAATTAGGTATGAAACTAATATTATAAGCCTCTAAACTAAACATTAACGTTTTAGACTCTACTAGCAGGCCCTTTGGTCCCACTCGCTATTCTAGAGTATCCATATATATTTTTCTGGGATACACTCATAATTTTATTTTATTTATTTACACAGTACATCTATTGTTACAGGTTGTTTCCTAATGCAATAGAGTATATAGTTATATATCGTAGTCATACTGTTCCAATCACCAATCCCAACCAATCCAACCAAACCAATCCACCAACCAAAACCAACCAATCAATCAAACCAATCTCAATCTCAATCCAAGTCAATCTGGACCAATCTCCTCTCAGATTTTCACATAATTCTGTTGAGCCGAGCATAAGTAACAAACATAGTACAAACACAAAGTTACATACTAGCGCACACACACACAAACTTTCGCATTCATTATTATCAGTGTGATCGATGTGATATTTATTAGTTTCACATTGATCACACTTTTATTAGTATTATCTTGATCGCAAGTAGTTTATAATTACTTAAATTTAACGTGCAATTATAATTTTTATTATTCCTCAATAGTGACCATTATTTAATTACAATCTAGCTTAATTCCGCTAGTAAGTAATTGCAAAAATGAGACGACAAAATGATGATCATCCTATTGAAAGGCACCTCAAATCTCTCAAGACTTGTACCATCACAATAAGCAAGAGATAGAGCACTGAGACCTCGAATTGCATTCGAAGATCAAGTTCGTTTCCGATACATGCTAGTTAAGTCGTAACTGTCTACCTGTGTGCGCTTGTGTACGTAGTACGTGTTATGTAGATGTGTGATGAACTGTGGTTAAATGTGTTTCCATTGATTGTGCTGGAATATTCCAAATCGATGCTGATCAGCAGCGCGAGTACTGTTCTATGTCGCTCAATTTGACGTGTTGGTATAGCAGATTTATTTAGACGAATTTGAGAATATATAGTTTTTTATCGAATGTTACCGGTTTAAATAAAAAGTCAAATATACGATTTAAATGTCAAATAGAACGATCGTCAAGAACGGTACTCGCGCTGCTGGCTTATCAACTATAGTTTTATCATCGATCTATTATGCAAAATTATGAATGCATAACATGTTTCTCTGTTCTTTAACTCAATGCAAGGATAGTTTGGGGAATGCGGAAAAATCATGTCGCCGCATTGTTCCTCCGAAGAAGATTATTGTTAACGACCACGACTTTACTAAAGCATGGTTGGATTTGACTGTCACAGCAGTTTACGAAGTTTAGGTATGTTCGGCCGGCGCTCCGTCTGGGTGGACAATGCAAGGCAGAAGTCAGTCGCCGCCCGCACGCTAGCCTCATCGTACATAACTAAGCATACATGATAGAAAGAGAGCAGTATCTAGGTAAATATAGCGAGCGGTATCCAGCGCTGTGCGAGTTAAATTGCTACTTTATTGCCTACTAGATAGAGCCCTTATTTATTTCAATTCCTTTGCGGAATTAACTTTCTGTATGTAGTACTATTATTTATTCTGTGCCCATACTAAGCAAAGCTTGTATTTTGAGTACAACGGGAGTATAACGGGACTACCACTGGTTTAATTGGAATTCATCATAAACTTTATATATATATAAAAAAAACACTAACAAATGCAAAGTTTGACGCCATAATCCTATTAGGAAGAAATAAAAAGAAGAAGAGACATGTACCAGTTAGGTAAGCAAGGGCAAACTCAACATAATGTCAATGTAAATTTATGCGTATCAAACGATTCCTTAGATCACGCTCTAGGGGGTCGTATCTATTTCATTTTAGATACAGTTGACCAGACATAAATATACGTCGATACGGGTAAGCACGTAGATCAAAGTAAAACTGGATCGCCGCATCGAAAAATGAGAAAGGCATTTTTTTATGTTTACGGTAACAAGTGGTTTTCCCTGGCTTCGCTTGGGTGAATAACACACATGTATTATACCAATACATTTATATTTAATCTTTCCAGAAAAAATATCTAATAATAGATTACTAACCTAAGCTATGCTATGCTATGTATCAATCTCATATTTGTCATCTGAGACATTCTTTACTTTTGCTCCCGGGGTGTGTATATGATTTTACGTGCCGCTGCGGGGCGGCAGTGGTTCCTTTCGCTCCGCGTAGCGGGGCTAAACTAGCCACTTACTAGTCACTAACTAGCCGCGCAGGCACGTAAAAACAATGCTAGGTAATGGGTATCGATCACGGATATGATAGAAAGACAGATAACTCCTACAAGGTACCGATGTAGGTATTAATAATCTATTGGCTTACCTTGTGAGAGACCTTTGTCCAGCAACGTAGTAGGGCTAAAGTAGCCACTTTAGCCCCGCAGGCACGTAAATTATATTGGTAACGAATCAAAATCCGTCACGTTGTTTAGACGAAACTAAGCGTTACACACATACGTTAAATAAGCCTTCTTTATAATTATACCATTTTGTAATACTCTTCTCTAAAATAAATCTTCATTTTGTTTAAGTACTTAGAACATTACCCGCTGCACATGACCTTTCTTCATTTATGTCCGCTGTGTCAGTATTTATTAATTTTGTATCGTTTACGTTTTACATCTTTTGGATAGTTTCTGTCCTAGGGGTAAAAAAATCGTCTGATGAGTATATCTAATCTGATTTTGAAAGTGGATTTTGGCTCATCATAATTAACCTTACCTATTATACAGGATGTTATTGAAATCATGAGCAATAGCGTGGGGATTATAGCATCCCCTCCCTATCAATGGAGAGGCCTTCGTCTTCGACGTCTTCTGGCTGATGATGATGATGATGATTAACGTAATGTTATCTATCTATCTATTTAAAAATGAACGTCAGCTAGTCTCTATTAAAAAGTTAAGCTAGGTAAGTTAAGGTTAAAAGCCGGAAACAAAAAAAATAATTTTAAATTTTAAACTGTAACCAAATAATGTATTAAGATATAACAAAATTATTATTGATAACTCAGTATCAAAATACATAAACAATAACAAAGCACAATATTATAACACAGGTGATTGACAGCCTGATAGCTTAGTTGGTAGCATGTCTGGCTTCAGAGCTGTAGGGCGTGGGTTCGATCCCCACCCAGGACAAAAATGTTTGTGACGTACATCGATGTTTGTTCTGTGTCTGGGTGTACTATGTATTATAAGTATGTATTTACGAAAAAAAATGGTATATCAGTATTCTATCAGCTATCTGGTTTCCATAATACAAGCTTTGCATAGTATGGGGCTAGATGGCGCTGTGTGTAATAAATGTCCCAATATTTATGAGAAAATATAGAAATGTATCATCCTTAATCCTTACTAGTGCCTTAGTTACTAGTGGACTCATAATAGAGTCCACTGGACATAAATTAAGTCACTCAAAAAGCACGCCACTCATCCTGACTTGATCTTTCCGCTTCCAGTTAGGTAGGTACTGCCGGTTACCCTAACTCCAATATAGGCTCAGATGTGACCCCAAATATTTAACTAAATAAGACTGATCTAGTTTTTCTCCAATCCAAAAGTATCATCCAACCAAGATTGATCACTGTTCTCAAACTCCCGCAGGGTGCGATTTGCGCCTACTACACTTCAATTTTTTCTAATTTCCTTTTGCTACACGCTGAAATCAACCTTATCTGAGAAATGTAAAGATCACTTTCGACTCTGAATCTCAGTGGTCATGCGTGATATCGAGCAGTAGTGGGAAATTGCGTCCATTTTAGAAGAATGATGGGACATTTTTTCCCGTAACTATTTGCAATTTTTCTTACGGTTTTCAATGTGGCGTAATATCTTGGGTGCTGCATTCGAATAGGAAGTAGTTTCATTGTGAGATGCATACATAATATATTATGTTTCATAATCATAACATTATTTGAGAAAAAACAACATTTTGAAACACATACTGAAGTTTTATTATGAAAACTGACGTGGTTTTGACACATTTTTGTTTTATTTTTGTTTTTGGTTAACTATAGTCGGAGTATCCGATTTAATTAAACGTGAGTATTCCCGTATGAATAAAACAAAAACATACTGAAGTATTTTTACAAATTAAATTCAAATTCAAATCCTTTTATTTCGACTAATTTTTCAAGTCATATTAAATTTTAAATTCATATTACAATTAAAACATATAAACTACAATATTATTTCAAAACTATTATTATCATTATTATACCTACTCCTTTTAAAACATTATGCCAAATAAAATTATACCTAATTCAATTCAACAAACAAAATTCAAAAAATTATTTAATATTAAAATTACTCATTCAGAAAATAACGTCATTAGACAGTACATGAATCATGTGATAATGGTTCATGTACTGACAGTCAAACCGATTTGAGAATGCTTTCAGGATGCTGTTAGGGCTGGCCCGGACTCTGCGCACCAGAGACGTGCATCGCTTGCACATGGTGGCGTAAAAGCAATCGACGCGCCACCTTGCGAACATCCCTGATGCGCTGCAACGCCAGGGCAGCCCCAGCACCACCCTAAAAGCATTATTATATTGCACACGGAGGGCGTTGTACTGTTTTTGCGAATATGCCACCCACAGGCCGCAAGTGTAGAAGGACGTGCAAAAAGCCTTGAAAAGAGTTATTTTGACGTCCCTCGAACACCGCGAGCAAAGCTGCGGGCTATCATCTGAGCTCTCACAGACAACGCCCTCCGCTCCCTCTCAATATCTACATCGTCCTTTAAGTCAGAGGTTACTATTTGCCCGAGATACTTAAAATGGTCAACCCTAGAAATAGCAGTCCCGTAAAAAAAAACTAATAGTATTTATTTGTTTATCTATTTATTAAGAACACCAATATGCTGTACGTCATTGCATACTAACGGAGACATGGCAGTTACTAGCTAAACGTCGTCACAATTAAAGGTGTTGACTACATGGATTTGAAATAGCAAGTCATAGTCAGATTGCTAGTGATTTAAAGTATCATAGTGAATTAAGCTACAATATAACATATCAATAATTTTACAGAAAAGTATTCTTAGTGAAATAATTTACAACACAGCTTCCATAATTAAGTAGAAGCTGTAATATAATTAGTAATCTAAAAGATAAGTTATTATATTATTAGTTTTTTTTTTTTAATATTTAGTAGGACCATTGTATAACTTATATCAACATAAATGGACCCTGAGTCCCCTAGTGATGAACTCAGGGTCCATTAATAAATAATAATAATAATTATTATTATTATTAATAATTAATTTAATAAATAATATTTTTTTACAATTTTATACCTTAATGTTTAAAATAGTGTAACATATTCCATTCACACCCATGTAATAGTTTTATAATGTTATTTTCCTATTCAAAAGGGCCTCTTGGTGTTGGCTTCGGCCCCACCAATGACACTTAAAGGTCCGGGCTTAGACCCGAGTTTCAAATGCAATAAAATAAATAATAATAAATTTAATCGATCGCAAACAAAAATGTACAATATCTTGGTACTAAAATTAAATTAACTTAGTAAATATTTATGTTTATAGAAGTTATTATATGTCCATACCATTAGATTAATTTGTGACTTTCGAGAGCTAGATCCTCCAAGTTTGTGACATTAGATTAATTTGTAACATTAGATTAATTTGTACATTAGATACGTAGTCTTGTGTCGTGAGACTCAGCCTTTCCTTTAGATTTGATTATTAAAATAAGCATTTTTATTTTTACGCGAAAGTTTTCGTTGGGTGTGTGTGTGTATACTTTCTACTAGGTAATTATTATAAGCGCAAAAGTTTTCGGTGGGTGTGTGTGTGTGTATACTTTCTACTAGGTGATTATTATAAGCGCGAAAGTTTTCGGTGGGTGTGTGTGTGTGTATACTTTCTACTAGGTAATTATTATAAGCGCGAAAGTTTTTGGTGGGTGTGTGTGTGGGTGTATACTTTCTACTAGGTAATTATTATAAGCGTGAAAGTTTTTGGTGGATGTGTGTGTGTGGGGGGGGGGGGGGGGGGGTGTTTTCATCCTTCACGCTGAAACGGCTAAACAGATTTGAATGAAATTTGGTATAGAGCTAGCTAATACCTGGCATATAAAACAGGCTACATTTTATCCCAAGAATCGCAGGTGAATCCGAAACCACGGGACACAGCTAGCCCGTAGGTACATAAACTCCAAACAGCTCACTGGTACGGGCCTGAGATTTGAACCCACGACTCCACGATGCCGAGTCAAGCGGTCTCCCATTATTGCCAGCGGGCTATTACTGCCAAGTCATAGAATAATACCAAATTCAAACCAATGCAATTCACCTGATATGCCAATGTAGGTAAACGTTTTGCATCCAAATTGGTACAAAGTGGCAATCATAGCTTGCATCTGCGTTTCCGATAATACCTGCTCGCCATAAAAGCAGGCTTATTGAAATCTATACATCTCTAGTCACTATTAGCCTGATTTTTCGAATTTCTGTGGTATTTATTTATAGGGTTAATGCCAAGAGAAATACTTTTTATGGCCTGATACACCTATCCCTACTGGTAGGGCTAGGTGGAAAAAAGTTCCACTAAGATCAACCAGTTATTGTGTTAACCTTTTGACCGACACGACATAAATGTACGCCAATTCATTAAATAAACATGGCGATTTAAAATCCAATCTACTAAACCAATTTCGATAAAAAATATTTGGGACCAGCTCTGAAACCTAACCTACCTACCAAATAAAAAAATATTCATCGTAATCAATTCATAATTGGCGGAGTAAACGCGAAACAAACATACAAAAAACCTGCAGTTGAATTGAGAACCTCCTTTTTTGAAGTCGGTTGAAAATCATATCATCATCAGAACCAGCCTATGTCAGAACGTTCCATTTTTGCTGGACAAAGGTCTCTCACAGGGTAAGCCAATCGATTATTAATACCTACATCGGGACCTGGGTATGTCCTAAAACTGCATCCAGAACCACCGGAGGACGGGCAGCAGCATCCTCTTGGTTATCGGGGGTAACACTCTGTGATCCCCAAGCCGCCTGCCAAGCGTGGGGATTATGGCAACCCCTCCCTATTAACGGGGGAGGCCTTCGTCCAGTAGTGGACATCTTATGGCTGTAAATGATGATGATGAATGACATCGGTACCTTGTAGGAGTTATCTGTCTTTCTATCATAGTAAATCCGTGATCGATACCCATTACCTAGCATTATATTTTTTTACGTGCCTGCGCGGCTAGTTAATGGCTAGTTAGTGGCTAGTTTAGCCCCGCTACGCGGAGCGGAAGGAACCACTTGCTCCCCGCAGCGGCACGTAAAATCGTATACTCACCACGGGAGCAAGTAAAGTAGCCTCAAATCTCATGTATGTCACCCTCGGCTTCGCCTCGGGAGGGATAATATACATGACATCTGACACATTCTTTACTTTTGCTCCCTAGGTGTGTATTATTCATAACAGGTTTGCATTTGACCGTTTTTTATCTAATGTTCAGCAACGATGCGGTCTAAGATGGAACAGTTTTACCAGAGGATCCTTATTTGGAGACACCTTATTTTTTACAAAAAAAATCGTTTTCTTTGTTTTGTATGGTGCAGGATTTTGTTCACATGTTCACAATAAATTCTGGCACTGTTACTATTATAGGCAGGCGATGCTTACTACCAGGCGAACGTCACGACAGCCTCGTCACTCATTCGCATTTTTTTTAACATGTTTTGTCAAGTATCGACGTCATTGACGTGCATAGCTTAGTTCGCCTTTTCCTGTCAATGTTCAACGGCTACGGTTATCATTGACTAACAGTCTTACTTAAAAAAACTTCTCAACCGTTAATCACTGGTCAAGATGCTCTGCCATATTCTCTCTGACGTGAAGTGTAACATGCAAGAATAAGACAGAGAAGTTAAGCAGTGACTAAGAGAATCGAGATTATTTTAGGTAAGGCTGATAATGTCTGTTATCTAAGAAGATAAAAAAAAAGAATATTGATCTAAAATAAATTACAACCCATCACAAGAAACGACATACAATAGGTATTTTTTGTATCAAAAAAAAAATTTGGAGGAACTGGAAAACCGCAGGACACAAAGGAATAATCCGAGACCGGTCGAAATCTCAATTAAAATTATTCCATTACTTGATTAACAATTCCCGTCACGGCTATCCTCTCCAGATCCTATCTATCCCATTCCAAATTGAACACATTTCGCAAGATTTATGTGAACTTGGGAAAAAAGAAATCTCATTCGATGCGGAGCTTAGATAGGCGATAACGGAGTGATGGATTCGTTCAATAGTTACACTTATGCTTCATCATCATCAGCCCGGAGACGTCCACTGCTGAACAAAGGCCTCCTCCCCCTTAGATCGCCACAGTATACGACAACCTGCCATTTGCATCCACCGGTTGCCCGCGAATTTTACATTGTCGTCGGTCCACCTAGTCAAAGGCCTTCCTACGCTGCGTCTTCCGGTTCGCGGTCGCCACTCAAGAACCTTTTTTCTCCATCGGTTATCAGGTCGTCGAGCGATGTGGCCTGCCCATTGCTACTTCAACTTGCAAACCTTGCGAGCTATGTCGGTGACCTTGGTTCTGAGGCGAATATCCTCGTACCGAATTTTATCGCGCAAAGTAACACCGAGCATAGCTCTCTCCATTGCCCGTTGCGTGACTCTGAGTTTCTCCAATAGGCCAGCAGTTAAAGACCACGTTTCACTTATGCTTGGATTCGTCGTCAGCCATAAAACATCAACTGCTGGACGAAGGCCTCCCCCTTTATAGAGGGGGGGTGTTGCCATAATCCCCACGCTTGGCAGGCGGCTTGGGGATCGCAGAATGGTCACCACCGTTAACCAAAAGGACGCTGCTGCCCGCCCTCCGGTTGGTCTGGTTGCAGTTTAAGGACATACCCAGGTCCAATGTATGCTTGGATTGGATGAAATAAAAAATTACATCAGTGGTAGTCGTCTTGGATGTTGGAAGTGCTTCAGAAGTCGTGATAGTCTAGGAAGTAGTGGTTCCTTATGAAACCGCGGTAGCCTCAGAAGTCATGGTACCTAGGTATTACTGAAGAGAGGAGTGAATAGAACGGATAAGTGACGCGTCGCGCTAGCCGGGCATACGTGCATATGCACGTATGTGTTATATAATGATGTATATTATATTTTTAGACTGGGAATACTCAAAAAGACAATTCAAATAGACGCATACGGATCCAAACCACTGGCATCGTAATTAGATTGATTTCAAAATGTTACAAACTGGCATTTCGAGCGTTTTACTTCAAATGCGCGAGCAATGATTGGCGTTGCGTCTTATGTAGTGACAATAAGATTGTGTGAAACTGGCGACTTGTTTTGACAGCCGTTCTAACCTAAGAATTATGGCTTTCGCTTTTCTGTGGTAGGTATTCTAGAAAGCGCGTCTTCGTGCTAATACAGCTCACTAATATACATTTTATCGCTTCGTGTGTCATGTCCACCGAACCGTTCACGATTTTTCAATAAATTCACAACAAGCTTATGCCAACCTGACAACTATTACCGCTAAGCCGGAAGTAGCACACGTCAAGTACATGTACCGGAAGTGAGCGCGAATATCGTAAATTCAGCCGGAAGCACCGTCATGTTAAACCGCGTGTACCATCCCGAGACGGCGCTGGGTGCTCCGTAAAATGCATAAAGACGTTGGTAAAGAGTAAAAAGAAGCTATTCATATGGATTGAGCTAGATGTGCCAAGCTGTTTTCTGTGGGTTTTCCGCTGCTACCTACAGTATAAATACCTACGCTATAATCTTCGACCGCATCGTCGTCGCTTTATTAGGCATGCTAAACACTTTTAAGCGGGTCGGAGTTGGAATTAATTGTCACAGTCAAAATTTGAATAAATGTCGATATACAGGGTTAGTTCTAATCAGTTAGCTTCCTTTTAAGGACATATTCTGTACATGACGTCATCTAATGAGAACTTACCCGTAACTTACTGGACCATACGTAGTACTATTATTTATTATTATTATTATTATTTATTCTGTGACCATACGACAGTATTACAATATTCCCTCCTGCCGGTACAAATAGCATATTTTAGCTTTGATTAGAATTTAGTGCGAGTGGGAACGTTGCGTGTTAGGCATGATAAGCGTTTGGACAATAACTGCACTCGCACTAATCAATGTGCAAACGTGCGTTTGGAGGCAGCTGCCCGTCCTCCAGTGGTCCTGGATGCACTTTTAGAACACACCCAGGTCCGAGACAAATATAAACTAATACATACCTACTATAAAGTATGGCTTTTAACGATCTAGAAAACTAGTAGTTCTCCCTACATCCATCCCTGTATTCAAATGTGTTGATTCACCGAGAGTCGGCGGAGAGTAAATCACTCAGAAACCAATGGGATGAAAATAAAATAAAGTCAAGCTTAGATTTTTACGTTTTTTTTCAGATTACACGAAATGTATCGAAATTAATAGTTTTTTAGCCATAGAAAAATTCTCTAAAACACTATTATTTATTTATGTGACTATATACCGTAATTAGGACATTTATAAATGAAAAAAGTTTAAAAATAGGGACTATTTCGGTATTTTTTCTATCGAGTAAAGTATAAATAATCGTGTTTTGAACCATAGTAGTTACTAAGACGGATGTTTGTCTGTAACATATATATATTTTGGCATTAAATATAGTAATTTGACAAAATAACATTGATTTTTCTAGGGGCAACTTTGGAATATAGAACCCTTAATTCCTATCTTCACGCCAAATTAAGGAACCGATTGCGTTAAATTTTATTCCATTCAATTATTATAATCTAATCTGGAGTTCCAGCAAACGAGGCGGTTATAAATTGAACAAAACAGTAGAACAATAACAGGAGCTCCCGCAAAATTGACTTCATTAAAACAACGAGCGGCAGTTTGTTTTGGAATAGCGATAAGCAGCGCTGCTGTTTTGTGAGGTCGCGTATTTACAAAATCCTTACTCGTGTTAAAAATATTTTAGCTGACAGTTGACGAATGAAATGCAACTTCTCTATAACTTTAGATCTAAAGATCATGATCTTCATCTTTGATCATCGACCTTATTGTACTCAATGTGAGTTTCTTTAAACGAGATGAACACTACTTGAATGTTTGTGCCCAATGCATAGAGCTTTTTCAAAGGCCATCAGGTAGTAATGCTTTACCCTCATTTCGTAACCAAGACAGTTAGTATGACAAAAAAAACCGTGCCACTATGTCACAAAAATTGGTATAGCGATTACACTGTCCCAGGTGCAAGTGAAAGGAAAGGAGAAATGCAGTTTAATTCTTTATACAGGAATATCAGGCAACTCAATCAAGCTGTAGGAGTTAGACATATTATTATTATTATTACTATTACAAAACTTCAAAACTTTCGAGATTTAAACACATAATTACGGCACTAAGCCCAGGCTTACATGTGCTATTACCAATATTTGATAATAATGCGATGTTAAAAATAGAGTCATGCTCAAATTATTGATACACCAATAATTGGTACACCAATAATTTGAGCATGACCATATTTTTAACATCGCATTATTATCAAATATTGGTAATAGCACATTTCATTCTTTGAGAATCCATGGCTGGATGTAACAATAATCCTATTTTATAAATAAAAAAAATATTTAGGTAAAACCTGACTGCTACCTGGACTGCCTTATAGCTCTGCAGGACTAGCATGCGCACCGCGAGAAAATTTACTCGATTCTTAAAAACAGGACAAGGCTACGACTCTGTATAAGTCTGTCTCATTTGCTCACGACATAAAGACACGACAAACTTTTCTTGCGGTGCGCATGCTAGCCATGCAGTTGGTAGCATGTGTGCCTTCAGAGCTGTAGGGCGTGGGTTCGATCCCCAGCCAGAGCAAACATTTATGTGATGAATTATTATTATTAAGGATTTATTTATTTTATTTTATTTTTTGTAACATATGTGTTTGTTATGTGTCTGGGTGTAGTATGTATTATAAGTACATAAAAGTATGCATTTAAAAAAAAGTATATAAGTATTTTCTCACCTATCTAGTTTCCACGTTACAAGCTTTGCTTAGTTTGCGGCTAGGCTTAGTTTGTGCTTTGTGAAATGTGCACTGATTTTTATTTTATAACAAACTACACTTTGTAAATACGCACCGGAAGCTTGGCCGGCAGCCGGAAGTTAAAGTCAAGTCGGCATCGGCGCGTCAGACGTGCGCTAAGTTCGAGCACGATTAACGGGCAAAGTCGGGTAAACTGATTTATAGTTTGCTGCTGCAGCGCCTACTTATTAAATTCTGGTATCCGAACAATATTATAAGTATTTCGGTTTTTATTCTTAATGTACTCAATCTCGTAATAACACGTTACTCAATCTCATAATAATACGTTACTAATTCAAACAGATATTACTATCTGTTTGAATTGTACGAACCAAATTCCGTGGATTACGGGGGACATTTACCGTGATTATGTTATGAAAGGTGTTCCTGATATTATTTCAGCCCATTAACGGGAGGCTCGGGGGATAACTGTGACATGGTGTATGCAATGAGGTTCCACAGTCACTTGATAACACCTATATAGTTTAAAAAACACTGTTATAAACTATCACGGTTGTTCTATTTTCTATTGTTATTTTACGGAATATTTACCGTGATTATGTTGTCTGCCCGTGAACATGGTGCATACAACTGCGCCAATATATCAGGAGCTCATTTCACAACATAATCACGCTAAACATCCCGTAAATAGTGATGACACCTATTTTGACATGTTTTTTAACATTTATATACATATATTTAAAACAACTAAAGATAAAATTAAGAATTATATACTAAATCAAAATTATAAAATTATAAACAAAACAAACCCTAAAATAAAATTGAATCATATATTTTTTTGACATGTTATTATGTCAACAACTGGAATATTTATATATAACAATATTTTGTGTGCTAACTGTACTGAAAAACCATGCGGCATACACATACACTGATCCATCGTCTACACACAGGAGGGTCATAGGAGCTCAGACAAAGACTACAAATCAAATACTTTCGGATGGGCACATCCTTATCATCATCAGCCCGGAGACGTCCACTGCTGAACGAAGGCCTCCCCTTAGACCGCCACACTGTACGACAACCTGCCATTTGCATCCACCGGTTGCCCGCGACTTTTACAATGTCGTCGGTCCACCTAGTGGGAGGCCTTCCTACGCTGCGTCTTCCGGTTCGCGGTCGCCACTCAAGAACCTTTCTTCCCCATCGGTTGTCAGTTCTTCGAGCGATGTGGCCTGCCCATTGCCACTTCAACTTGCAAACCCTGCGAGCTATGTCGGTAACTTTGGTTCTTTGGCGAATATCCTCGTTCCGGATTCTATCGCGCAAAGTAACTCCGAGCATAGCTCTCTCCATTGCCCGTTGCGTGACTCTAAGTTTCTCCAACAGGCCAGCAGTTAAAGACCACGTTTCAGTTCCATATGTCATCCTTATATCATAATAAAATAACCAATACAAAATATCACTTCCATTTTGATCACTTTATTCCAAATACCCCCTAAATCCATTGTCCTGATCCCTGTCTAAGCAGATTAACAGATTAAACTGAAAAAGAACAGGAAAATGGTCAACAACAAGGTTTTATTACCAGAATCGAATTACTACGCACGCAGGAGTAAATAAAAAAGCGGGGAAAATAAATAAAAACAACGGAAAATAAATAAAATAAAAAGTGAGTGGACAAAGCCGTGACAATCAGGATCTGGCCTTATTTGCAGAGGCACGAGTAATTGATACGGGACGGTGACCGGAAACAGGAGTGTGATGAGGCCACTAAACTGGCTGTTGTTGTTTGCAACGTACTCAAAAAAAAAACTTCTACACTTATTTATGGTTTTATGGGTATTTCTGGTTTTAAAAACTTAAATAAATAGTTCGAAAAATTTTGATATAATAAACATACATATATTTATTTAATGTGTTTTTTTTAATGCCGTATTCGTCTCGAGTCTTCGGCCCACGACATTAAAAAGTATTTTAGTCGTCCCGCTTGATAATATTTGCCTTTGTTCGTCCCGCATATCAAAAATTAAAATTATTGTTTGTACAGTTATTTTATTTTATTTTTTATTTTATTTGGACAACCAACAGCCTTCTTACGGGGAAAGAATAAACATTATAATGCGCACATATAGGCCAATAAAGGTTATCACTAATAGACAATGATGCTTACGCTAACATGCGACACACACACACAAAAGGAAAATGAAGTAGGTAAATGTAGTAGAAAAGTATAAATTATACTTTATCAACAAAAGTATAATTTATTATCACAATCACAACTGTTAACAGCTGAAAACTAAGAAGTGTGGGACTTAATCCACCGCATAGCACTTGCCACTACCCAATAGCGATTGTAAGTGCTGGTATTTCATTAAGTGTTTTTTTTTGTGCCATACCTAATGAAATTTTACGTATAACTTTAGTGTTATCAATAAACTATTGTATTGCCTAAACTACCTAAGTCTGTAAAGGATTTATGAAATAATTTAAAGTAACAAACGTTTCTGAATAATATTTATGAAAGTATAATTATGCAGAATGTTCCAAAAGTCGACGCTAATCTGGAAACGGGTGATATAATTGAGTCATAATAATTAACAGAGAAGTCTAAAAAGAAATCTAAGTTAAGTGTTTTTCAATTTGAAGGAATTAAAACCATATTAATATTTTTTAAGTTTTCTATAAACCTAGGTGTAGATTATCTCGTTTTTTTAAAATGCCTATCATATTAAAAACATAGAAAGTCAAGTAAACAAACTTTTCGCGTCAACTGTACTGAAAAAAACATAGTTTACCTATAGAAATAATACTTGGGCCGAA
Source organism: Erannis defoliaria (assembly GCA_905404285.2). Classification (NCBI taxonomy): domain Eukaryota; kingdom Metazoa; phylum Arthropoda; class Insecta; order Lepidoptera; family Geometridae; genus Erannis; species Erannis defoliaria. The sequence goes on along the minus strand of FR990076.1, from coordinate 16,535,438 downwards.
TGTGGGACGAAATGAGAAATTTTAAATTAAAATATACGTTGGGCCGAACACGGCATACAAAGTGAGACAAAAGCAGATTTTTTTAATGTGGGACGAACTTTCTAGGGACGAAAATGGCATGAATCATTTTATTTTGGTGTTTTTTCATCTTTTTTCTTACTGTTCAAACTTAAAAAAACATATAAATACTCCAAAAATGTTCTCAAACTGCTTCAAGAAAATTAAAAAAGTATAAAAAATAAGTATATATAAATTAAGTTTCAGTCTACTCCTTACTGTTATTATTTTTTACGTAATGCACACGTCAGTTTTGGGCCGTGGGTTTGATTTCCACCCAGGCCAGAGAATTGTCCTATTAAAATGTGTCGCATAAATATAGGTTATTAATGAAAAGAAAATGAAAATCTGATCTAAAATAAGCAACATAAAAGCATTTTAATATCATGCTAGACAGAGAGGCGAAACAGCAAATCGTGACGTCACTTCTCTGTACGCCATATAAATTCTATTCTGACAAGTAAGGCGTGACTTCATTTTTCGTTTTGTGGGAAAGGGAAAGAGTTGTCTCTACCAAAAACTTTAAACGCTTATATATCTGAACATAAATAACCGATTTAAATTATTTTTTCAATAAACATACTGTATTTACTTAAATTCTTCATGAAAGCTTTTGGTTTCAACGATATAAACATCAGTCATCTACCCTATTCTGGCACTGCTACTGTTATGGGCAGGCGTGACGCTTACCACCAGGCAAACGTCTAGCTAGTCTCGTCACTTGAATGTTTAAAAAACAAGGCAAAATATTTATGTAACGAACATAGATGTTTAATTTGTGACTGGGTGTTGTATTTATTATAAATTAAGTAATTATAAAAAAATCTTTCAGTTGATTCCCATAGTACTTTGCAAAGTTTTGGGCTAGATGGCGCTGCGTCAAATGTCCACCAATTTTTTTTAATCCTCATAGGCCACATTCTCTTCATGCCCCCACTGTCTTACTAATTAATTACCTCTTTTCTTTTTTTCTATGGGAAATATCATAAGCCTTTTTTGTGCATGTTGACTTAAATAGAACGAAGCATAAAATATTCAGCAATTAAGTAAATAAGCAGTTCTTTAACCAATTCCAGTTAATCATTCCAATAAAAATATGTAAATAATGATAAATTAAGTATTTATAATAAGTATTAATAAATTATTAAGAACATTTATTTTTTATTTTTATTAAGAACATTATGATAGTGGCAGATTTAATGGCTCTACAACGTCGGCAGTTCGTTAGTTGAGCCATATTTGTCTCTCCGTTACCTCCGGACGTATCGGACAGCTATTGTTTGCTAACTTGTTTGTTGCCAGTAATGATATCGTTGCCGAATTTCTTTTTATTTATAAAAATCAGAAAATGGAATTAGTGTCAAGTTTTTCTCTATTTTCGCCCGTGATTTCTAACATAAAGGCCGTCACAGACGACGAAGATGCTAACATAATTTATTTTAATATAAAAATATCGCTCGCCGTACAATTTTAAAATATAACAATATTTTCGTCACTAGTTTTGTATGAGTAGGCGGTATTGAAATATGTTCTAAGATAACAAGAAATATTATAGCATCTTCATCGTGTGTGACGGCTTTAACTTTTTTTTATGATGTCAGTTTGTCAACTATAGGGTTACGCGTTACGGTAGTACTAATCAGAAAGGATGTCTTTATAGTGATAAAGATAGATATAGATACTCATCATAGTGGGCAACTTTTTGTAATATGTTTCCATGAAAATTCTAAGAAATTGTCCTACCTGAATTTTCCTGTCATTTGTCCGTGTGTGTTGTGTGTTGTTTGTGTGAGTGACTTTCAACGTTCTTCGTGGCTACTGCGGTGTTGCCGCAATTTTGCCAATCTCTAGTACAGGGCTAAGTAGACATAGTTGTAGATTTTGACAGTTTTAGTTAACAGTTCTAAACTAATTAAAATATTGGTGTCACTTTTTTACTAGGCATGTTAGCTAAGGACAGTTAGTTTAGAACTGTCAACTAAAACCGTCAGAATCGACTACATTGTCTTCTGAAGATTGTCCGGTGTATCCTTGTGTAGGTATCTAGTCTTCAGAGTCCTCTGTTTATGGTTAATTCTTTTTGGTTTATTTTGTAGTGACCTATTTACCGAGTTCCGTTAAAGTAATTTTAAAGAGATGAAAGAAAATGTTGTAGTTTCAAAGATTTCGCTCGTTTTTTTCATGTAAATCTTAAACTTGTTACAAATAAATACTTGACGCTGGCAAATGCACAAAGTGCAACGCCATAATCCTTTTAGGAGGAAAGAGGAAAAAAAACTTACGTTTGACTACCGTTTACCGCCCTACCTCAAGTGAAAGCGCAATCTACGACGGAGTAAGCTTGACCAGAAGAAACCGCTTCGCTCGTTCGGTCAAAGACAACATAATTTATATCAATGTTGTTTTCTTTTCTGTTAAAAGTGTTATACCTTTATTGCATAAAACATTTTTTTTTTAATATGATAGACTGGCAAACAAGCATGTGGCTTGCCTGATGGTAAGCTCACCGCCGCCTATAGACACCTGCAACATTAGCCAACCCAGAGAGATGTGAGTGGATGCCTTTTTTTAAACTCTCCATGTTGTAATTCCTATCGGAAAGACCACTGAAGAGAAAAGTGAATAGAACGGAAATGTGACGAGCCGCGCTAGCCGGCAATAAGTGCAAATGCGCTTAATGACAATTATACTAATATACGTGTTTTTAAACTGAGAATACTCAAAAAGACAATTTAAATAGACGCGTAGGAAACCAAACAACATTGCATCGTAATTAGATCAATTCTAATCTGTTGCAAAATGGCATTTCGAGTGTTTTACTTCAAATGCTCGACCAATGATTGGCATTTTTTCGTCGTAGTTTCTATACAAATAAATGTGAAACTGACGACAGCTGTTTTCCTTACAATTACTCTACAACATTGTTTTGACAGCCGTTCTACTTAAGAAGTAGGGCTTTCGCTTTTCTGTGGGAAAGACCTTCGCGGGGAGGACATTCCACATTTTGCAAGTGCGCGGAAGAAATGAGCGCCAGTCACGAAACGAACTATATATACCTCGAAAGAGGATCCTCCAAGATACCTTGATAAGACTAGATCTTATTTATTTCTCATTTTACCTACATTTCCCCGCGGCATTGCTTGCGGTAAAGGTGGAGTAATAGAAATAATAAAGGAATGCACTCAGTATGCAAATGCTGTACCAGTAATCTAAGCTACACCGCGTCTCTGAAACTTGCGTACACTATCGTGAGAATAGCATTTTTAAACTAAATATTATCGTGGTAGTTGCAATGTTCCCTTCGGCCGTCTACATAACCGTGGTTCCATTACGAATGAGACTTTTTTTTTGACGAAACCAGTTTAGAATTAGATAGAGGTAGGTAGAATATTCAAGGTTATAGGCCGCGGCGCCGCCGGCTTTGCGCGTTATAATATAAAAGCAACCGCACCGCCGAACATTTCGCAACCGCGACCGGCCGCTTCAAATGCAGGGATAATACTGAACACGTACAAACTCGCAAGCGCGGCTGGCCGCGTGACATCCCCGCTATAGAACGACGCGTATGGTCTTGTGTAATCTCACCACAGAAAAGCGAAAGCCCAACTTCTTAGGTAGAACAGCTGTCAAAAAAATGTTGTAGAGCAATTGTATGGTCGTCAGTTTCACATTTATTTGTATAGAAACTACGACGAAAAAATGCCAATCATTGGTCGCGCATTTCAAGTAAAACGCTCGAAATGCCATTTTGCAACAGATTAAAATTGATCTAATTACGATGCAATGTGGTTTGGTTTCCTACGCGTCTATTTAAATTGTCTTTTTGGGTATTCTCAGTTTAAAAACATGTATATTTCTAGAATTCTCATTAAGCGCATTGACATTTAATGCCGGCTAGCGCGGCCCGTTACATTTCCGTTCTATTCACTTCTCTCTCTAGTGAATCTCACATTGTAGCGGCCGGCCGCTCTTGGACACGTGGATGCATAATTATGTTTAGGCCCTTACACTCAGAGACCATCAATTTGCTTGGTCAATCAGGTAATTTTAGTGTCAATTCAAATACAAAGAAAGTTAGCGTGTTATTTCTGAAAAAGAGTCCGATAAACACTGGCTGGATATAAAACAAACAAGGAAAAGGTGAACTCTTTCACTCATAATTCTATTCCGCCTGCATCCACATCATCAGGGGAAGTAACAACACTTTTCAAATCAGCTTTTTCTGAAAAGTCTTCACCGTAGCTCTACGTAGTGTCGTAGAGATTCGTAGCATCGTTGAGCTTCGTAGCGCCGTAAAGCTTCGTATACATCGCTACGAATACATTGTAGAGCCACGTAGAGCCGAGTTGAAAGACAGGTTGCGGCTTGGAAAATAAACCCGCAAACTTCTTTACACCTGCAAGGATTTTCCAGACTATGATATAATGGTCCCTACTACAGTACTCTGGTTCGTACTGTACTCAATACGGATAAAATAACGTTACTCTGGCTTGAATTTTCATGTCACTATAATACCAATGCTTAGAGTATCGTAATGTAGTTGGATAGTCACTGTTTTCTGCGACGGCGTTAGTAACATTGAGCACTATCTCACCAAAGCGACAAACGGCACGACAGTATCAATAGAAGCATACCAAAAATATCGCTTCTTCTAAGTGTGTGTGTATCACTAAAGCCGAAAACCGGGTAGTCTGGAAGGAGGGAATGGAGGCATTTGCCGAGCAGTGGGACGCTTCAGGCTGAAATTCCCTCACAGGAATCGCATCACATAATATCATCAGTATACTTAAATACGAATGTTGGTTGATATGTGTGCGGGGGTGTGTGTGTATGTTTCCTATCTCACGCTAAAACGTCTGAACGGATTTAGATGAAACTCAGAATTAAGATCGCCTATTTCCCAGGATAACATATAGGCTCCTTTTTATCATCATCATCACCGTTTTTCATCATCACTCAGGTGAAGACTAAGTGCGCCTACTACTATTACTAAACTACTAGTTCATCCCAAACTGAGACCTCGCGATGTAAACTAAGTAAATAAGTTGGTATGGGCATATGGAGTGGACAGCCCTAGTTTCAGAGTTAAAATGCCGCCCGAAGGCCCCTGACATGGCTTAATGAAATAAATAAAGAACAGGGTTTACCCCATAGTTTAAGTTGTTTCCAAGGTTGAGTACAATAACCTTATTTCAGCATCATACTACCGTTCCACTCAACAGCGTAGTCTGAACACTACCCTCACGAATCTCCCTCTATATTGCTTTTCTTTCTTACCTAGTTGTTTTAAGTTTCCACCGTAGTTTCTCGCGGGAATAAAAAAGAGCTTGAAAATATTTTCATCTCAATTTGGACTGTAGTGGTAGCCAAGAATAATAAATTATACTAAGTACTTACTGTAGTAAATTATAATTTAGTGTCCCTAGACACCTGCTCTAGATGTTAGGTCTAGGTAAGAAACGAGGTCTGTTTCACCCCGAACAAAATACTTTTTACCTAAGAAATGGAATATTGCTAATCTCAGTGACTTCAAGTCGCGAAGTCTTTTAGGCAAGCTTATAGAGCACCATCGTAGATCGCATATTTGACCACATTTTAGGTGAGTTAGCGGTAAATCGAAAGACTTTAAACAAAATATGTTTAAAGTCAAAATCAGACTGAAGTAGTTATAACAACAAACTACAAAGACCACTTACCCTACTACACAACAAAAAACAAAAGGATTGTATCCAGACCAATGAAAGTCTAGAGACAATCCAAATGCTCAAACCCACTACCAGTCGGCATCGTACTCAGCATGCTGGCGGCATTGCCACGCAGGATGGCAATGCTTATGCATTGGGCCAAATAAACGCCAGCATTTTGATCACGCGTAGTTGAAGTAGTTGTGAGCTTGCGTGCTTCATTTTCGACGACGTTGTCGTTACCAACAGGCGAATCGGTAGTCAAACACGTAGAGTCCTACCACCACAAACTGTATGGTGGTAATGGACCTTCGGATGCGAATCTGACGTACTTGATTTTTTGGTGTTTTCGTTTTATTTTTACTTTGCGAATAAAATTAATCACATGCCTAATAACGAGACGAGACGAGATTGTGCCTCTCGAGGGTAAAGTTTGAAAAGAACAAAACGAGAAACTTTAAAAAATCTTGTTTCTGCAAATGCAAAAGTTTGAAGTTTTGAATTGTGCGAGCGGATCCCCGGGGCGTTATAACTACTTTGCTGAGATTACGTTTTCTTTATGATAAAAAAAATTAAATTATATTTATTGTTTCATTAATTGCTTTGAGGATCTAGCTCTCTCTCAGTCAATGGTTTCAGAAACGAGGTTTATAAAAACTAAAACTAATGACAAAAAATATCCAATAATAATTTTAGTAAATTGAAGGCTCTATTTAATGAAAAAAATATTATAAAGTTAGTAGTAGTTAAGCAGATGGTTCACCTTATGATAAGAAAAGCTACGGACCTACGGACACTTGCACCATTAGTGATGTCCCCGTTGCGTTGCCAACCCAGAAAGATTTTTATATACACCCGGAAATAACTTTGCAGGTTAAGTATTCCACACCTTGCAAGTGTGCGGAAGAAATGTATTGACGACAGTGGTTTTGAACCTACCGATTTTTCTGTATTTCTATCGATTTTGGGCCTGTCCTACCCAAACTGAAATGGACCTATTTTCTACCGATTTTAAATAAATTAAAAATACTGTTTTTTTGTTAGAAAGAGTACAAATCTACCGGTTTTGCATCTTTTCGTCCGAGATAGCTCTCCTCCATCATTCAGTTCACGGATGGGAATGGATTTGGTGTAATTTTTAGGGTTCCGTACCTCAAAAAGAAAAAAGAAACCCTTATAGGATCACTCCGTTGTCCGTCTGTCTGTCTGTCTGTCTGTCAAGACCCTTTTTCTCTTGCGAACTCAATTCTGCGCCGCACTGCTCTGCGCTCGTCATAATATATTAGGTGTCAAATCACTTCATGCCCAGTAATTTCTCTGTCATTGCCCTTCAAACTGAAACACAGTAACACTGGCATACTACAGCTTGGCAGTTGAATGACTGCCTATCTGGTTCCAATATTACAAGCTTTGCTTAGTTTGGGGCTAGATGGCGCTGTGTGAAAAATGTCCACTGATATATAATATATTATATATAGGCGTGATACTTCCCCAGGCGGACTCTGAAATACAGTCCTACCACTACAATCTACCCTACTCCAGCGACAATGATAAGATGAATGGATGGGAAATAAGCACACGGATTTTGAAGATATTATGTTGAGCGCCGGCTCTCCACTCGTTTCAGTCATACGCTGCCTTTGCGACATGCGAGCTGTACGATACGACAATACAAACTTCTAATACATGTACATGTGTTCTCTTTTTGTCATGCAGTAATTAGATTCGCTCTCTCGATCTCTATTTTCCGGCAAATGTAATATGCTTACTTTTTGCTAGGTATGCTTGATTTTGTTGTCTTGTTAATTTTGATCGATTTGCAAGCACTGGGCCCGTCCATTCCATTATCACCGTCGCTGGCCTATATTTATTATAGTATATTTATTTTCTGCGTACGCTAGCCCTACAATATATAGTATACAAAAACATTTATACATTCTCACATGTAATTCACAATAAACCAGCTACCTAGCTCCTTTATTCAGTGCAGCTTAGACGGTATTAGAGAGCTGGCAACGAGCCAGCTCACTCATTACGGGAGCATTAATTGAATATCCTATACTGTCTGTGTTTTTTCAGGCTCAGACCGGCTGAGCTTTTGGGTTTCTTTTAGAGAGCTTTTCTATCGATTCGTTACTGATGTACTTCCACCTCAAGGTGGAAGTAGATTTCAAAAAGGGAAGTAAAAAGTATTTTTTTAATCTTCGCTGAATCTTCGACTTCTTCGCACTTTAAACATTCTGCCAGTGTTCTATTTTGCACTTTTTCATGTTTTGATGACATCAGATCATATACGTCAGATACACTAAATCAGCCACGTGCAAGTCCAAGTCAAGTCCCTAGTGAAGTTGTGGTGACTTTACTATTCGCTTTTGCGAAGTTTTGAAAATAGCACGAAAAGGCTATTTTCACCACATTATATCACGTGCCTACTATACTCGTGCACGTAGTTCGGCATATAATGAAAAAAACGCCAAAACCAACAAAAACCACATGTTTTGTAAACTTAATCAATGCGGCGACTTTTGCGTCGCGATTATTTTATCGCGGTTCCGTCAGAACCAAAGAGCTAGTGTTAAATTCTCTTTGCCAAAGAGAATATTAAACACCACGTTTTAGGGCCAGTTTTTTGATCCGTGGTCAAAATCGACATAACCATTTGTTAAACTGACCATAGTTAACTAGCTAACCATTAGTTACATTTTTGACCACTGGTCATGCTATTGATTAACAATTTGTTACCGTTTTTAACTATTAGTAGGCTTAACTACGGATCAAAAAACTGGCCCTTAGTAAAAAAAATATTGACGTAACATACACTACCTACTTTCTAAATGTAGCCCTGAGGCAAAGAGTTTTGTTTCTCTAATATTATAATAAATATAACAACAACAAAAAAATTCGCCGTGTCACCTCGAAAAACCGTTTCCCCTTCCCAATTTTGTTATATCAAAATACACGCTACATTGAAGAGACATTTTATACAACAATGGGTACCGTTTCCTAACATCGCGACTCATATCTCCCCTTACCTATTGTGCTGCACCCCTTAACGATGTACAGTTGACGGGGCAGGTTGCTAGCTCAGCGAATTCAAAGGTAATATCAAAACTTGATGGAATAGCCTGCGTCAGTGAAATAAGTCGCGTATTAGTGCGTGGAAGGATATTTTTCATCTTCTAATCTAATACTATAAGAATCACGTCCTAACTGACTGACTGACAGACATCGCACAGTCTAAACCAGCCTAAGAGCGTATACACGTAGGAAACGGCCTACCAGCGCCGATCTACCAGCGCTTATCGGCACTGCAGCGCGAGTACCGTTCTTGACGATCGTTCTATTTGACATTTAATTTGATTTTAAAAATTCGGTATATTCTCAAATTCGTCTTAGTAAATCTGCTATTTACTATCAATGCTATATCTGCTATCAACACGTCAAATTTAGCGACATAGAACGGTACTCGCACTGCTGGTCCGCTTAGATAACCGCTACATAAAGCAAGCGTGTATAAGCAGGGGCTCAGGGGTCGAATGTCTTTAGTAGCGTGGAAAATGCCAAGCTCATCAGACGAATAACTTTTTCTGCTATATGAAAAATGTTAGTTAGTTAGTGTCACGCGTTGTTCTCTTGCCAATTAAGCAGCAAATGGCGGCCTTGCGGCCTTCCAGCGCTGATCAGAGCAGGTCGGAACTTGGCGGCGACGACGTTCGACACTTATCGGTGCTGGTTCTTCACAAAGTATAGAGATCGCCTGCGCCGACTACCTGCGCGGATCAGTTCCGATATGCACTAGCAGGTCGACGCTGGTAGCCCGCTTTCTACGTGTATACGCCCTAAGCCGCTTGATGCGTAGAGATGTACATCCAAAGGTTGCCTGAAAGAAATCGCTTAAGGTGATAAGGCCGCCCCTTGTACTGTCAAATAATGTACCGTGATTAGTTGTAAGTTGTTCTATATTTCTGGTGTGCAATAAAGTTGTATTGTATTGTATTGTAAGAACGGATTTTTCGAAATTTGCCCCTAAGAGCGTAAAAATGGGTTAAAACTTTTGTATGAAAGTTCTTTTATTTACTTTTAGTCGTGAATATTTGTATTTTGATAAATTGGCATCATTTTGTGTTTTGCTCATACATTTAGCGCCACTATTTCGACAAAAGCCCATTCCAAATCCCTTCAAATGTTCATGGTAGGTACGCTGTAGTACAATATTATTGCATGGGTGTACACAGCACACATTAGGACATTTCAATGCGTATAAAGCTTGTACATACATTTTGATACAATGTTACCACCAACTTAACATTCCTCTTACTTTTGAAAAGTTTGCGAATGCAATAAACGCTTAGCGTAGGTGTTGTATTTCTAAACCAATTTCTTGGATTTTTTCTTCCGGTTTTCGATTCTTTTTCTTTCCTCCGAAGAGGACCATGGGGTCGCACTTTGCCCATTTGCCAGTGTCAAGTATTTATCTAAACACTAGCAATCCTCAATCCTAAAACTATCTAGAAACGGACATTTTTGGCAGAATAGGCTAGATGACTGGTTTTTTTTTATTGTCCTATTAAAATATGGCCCATAAATATAGCTGATTAATGAAAAGAAAACGAAAATCTGATCAAAAATAAGCAACTTATAAGCATTTTAATATCATGCTAGACAGAGAGGCGAAACAGCAAATCGTGACGTCACTTCTCTGTACGCCATATACATTCTATTCTGACAAGTAAGGCGTGACGTAATTTTTTGTTTTGTGGGAAAGGGACAGAGTTGTCTCTACCAAAAACTTTAAACGCTTATATATCAGAACATTAATAACCGATTTAAATTATTTTTTCAAAAAACATACTATATTTACTCAAATTCTTCGTGAAAGCTATTGGTTTCAACGATATAAACGTCATACATCTACCCTACTGTGACACTATAGTCGCAGAAGCCACAAACCCAAGAAGTCAAGTCAAGTCTAGCAATCCTGTAGTAAATAGGAATAAGATGATTTTATGAATTTGAAATTATCTACTGTAATGCCAGGTGTGCAGCCATTACAGGACATTATTTGACTTGTGTATGTCATAAAACTGCATCCAAAACAACCGGAAGAAGCGCAGCAGCGTCCTCTCTTTAACGCTGGTGACCATTCTGCGATCCCCAAGCCGCCTGCCAAGCGTGGGGATTAGGCATCTCCTCCCTAGTAAGGGGGACGCCTTTATCCAGCAGTGGACGTCTTCTGGCTGACGTGTACTACCAGGAGAAAAAAAACCATTACGAGACTCATTTCCCAAGCTAAATTTTTTTATACATGCCTCAGTCAGTCCATTTCTTTTGTACCAACTGAGTGTAATAATTACCTAACTATCTCGGATTCTTAATTAAACGGACTAAACTGACATTTCGAGTGTTGCTACTTTTTGGCAAAATTTAAATAGTGCTGGATAAAAATCTTAAGTTTATTAACATACGTTAACAAACTAAATAATTTCATACTTATGAACGAATTTGATATATTTATATTACTCTTTGTAAAAGGTGAAGTTCCTTACTTTTGTACTATTTCAATCTTTCCAATGTTATAAATCATGAAAATAATGTTACGTTTCCGTGTAGCAACTTACAGAACAACTTTTTGACAACACAAAAACACTTTTTCTGTCTTGTCTTGTGTACAAAATGTGTTTTTTTTTCTACAAATAAAATATTGTCTATTGTCTATTGTCTACAATATGTTTTTCCTTTTCTACGTGCACTTCCACTGGCAGCACTTTAAATGTTTAATTGTACTTAATAATTATTCAATAATTCTTTTGAACGATATGAACTTAACAATATCCATCACTATGGTTTTTAGCAGGCAGCATTATTTTGAAAAGTGACATTTCAATCTGTCAGTTTAAATCATTTGATTATGAATACGAGTATTCATGACTGCCAACATTCAGCGCCGTATTCGTAATATTAGATAATATTCGCCTACTACTAATTTATAATAAATCATTACCTTAGTTTTGTTGTTAATATGTGTGTTGAAACATGTCTGTGCTGAGCTTTACACATTAGTGCGTATTTTGCGTTCGCTGAATGCTGATACACTGTGGTTATGTTACGTCACTGGAACGTGAATGCAACGCGATGACATGCGACAGGGTGTCAATCAACCCTTCCATTATTGAAACTGGCAATGAAACTGTTAAGCAATATTAATACCATTACTTATTATTTATATCTGTATTTATTTTCATTCAACGTTTATTATTAATATTATTTAAAAATGTTTAAAATACCGTGTACTATTTGATTTGACATCTTATCTACAGAATGATGAGCTGATGCAGTGCAGTGCGGCGCAGGATTTTGTTCGCTAGTTAACAACTCTGGCACAGCTTAATTGTTACTGCTAAGGGCTTTTCAAGACGAAAGTGCTTGAAGTATTATCTTAGTACTAATTCACTATCTACTTGTTAAGCAACGGACGGTCCGGTCAGTCTTCGGATGGGTGACCGTGAGTGGCATTTATTTCTGAGCGTTACCGTGGGTCGGATGACACGTTAAATTGTTGGTCCCGGTTGTTTGTTCTAGTTTCTATAACAACAACCGTCAGCCATGTCAGAGGCCTTTGGGCGGCACATTAACTCTGACACTAGGGCTGGCCACTCAGCCTATACGAACTTACTTACTTACTACCTACTTCTCATAGAGATACTTTGCTTACCTTTGAATAACTTGATTAGTAATCTGTGGTAAATGGTGCTGGTGTCACAATTATTTAAGATAGATTTGGTTAACATCCTTTATGTAACATTTATTGTGACATTGTTAATTTGCCCTAATAAAACGAAAAAAAAGGGCAGGCGTAATAGACGTAGTACTATTATTTTTCTTCTATGGTAATACTTACCACCAGGTGAACATCTTGCTTGCTTCGTAACTCCGTTGCATAAAGGTTTATTTTTTTATTTTATTGAAACCTAGCATTTATTTTAAACCCACGTGAGCGAACCTATATACTTACTACCTATGTAACATAGTAAATTTTATGATGTTTTTTAAACAGTCGTTGTTGCGACTGCTTCATTATTGATTTTTGATGTTTTCGTATATAAATGAGTACGAAAAGTAATTTAATCGAACTAGTGGACTTTGGTTATTGAGCTATTAAGCTCTTTGTTATAATGGTCAATGCTTGTCTGCTTTGTCGGTTGAATACTAATATTAAATGTTAAACTTAATTACTGTTCTCTTCTATGTCTAGCATTTACGTATATATATATATTTTGACATTAAAATTATTTTTATCTTTTATCTTTATTGTCTTAAAATTTAATATAATTACTTAATATTATAAATATTATGTGTAGGTATTTTTATCTGAGGATGTCATTATAGGTACGTGTACCTGCAAAGCCAAACATAATTCTTGCATTAATTACTATTTGACAGTATAGTGAAGATGAAGGGTGACCAATAATCATGCATTTTAGGAAAACATCTGTTCATCAATTTGTTTGTTCTTTCATTTACTATTCAAATAGTAATTCTATACTGCTACGTTTATCGGTAATATTACTAAGCCAAGAGAAGATCATTGTTCTCATCATTATGAATAAGTTTTACTATGAAGCCAACCCTGAATTCGCGAAAATAAAATCTGCTCTCCCTTCTAAAAATACCATTTAAACTCCATAAAATGTATGGAAGAGCTGTATTTTTTTCGTGTTTCCAGGTCTGTACTCATAGTAAAAGTTGTTCACCATGATGAGTACAATGACCTCCTTACAGCTTAAAAATACCGATTCGCTTAACCTTGTATATTAGGAGTAAATTCATTGATAAAGATAAACAAAATTTCGTAAATATAACAACCAACTTAGAAAGCACTTGTGTGCTAAGCAGGACGCAGCTGCACGCGCGTCGGGCTCTGTTTTCACTCTTTGAAAAAGGTCACCGGATGTGATCGAAACTATAGTCGGAGTAGCCGATTTAATGAAACGTGAGTATTCCCGTATAAATAAAACAAAAATGTGTCAAAACCACGTCAGTTTTCATAATACAACTTAGAAAGCTTTATTTGACTGATCTATACTTACAAAAATGTTGTAGCCCTTAACTGCAATAAAAAAACAGCTATGTTTAAGTTAGTTTAGATCTGTCAATTAAAGCCTCGGGTACAGGTACTGGGTATATCCTGAAACTGCATCCAGAATCACCGGTGGACGGGCAGCAACGTCTTCTCGGTTAACGGGGCGTGGCGTTGAGCATTCCGCGATCCTCAAGCCGCCTACAAAGCGTTGGGATTATGGCAACCAAAACTATGGCTAATATGGCTATCATATGGGAGGCCTTGGCCTAGCAGTGGATGTCATTTGGCTGATGATTTGAATTACTCAAGTAAGTATCGGCAGTAATATCTAAGTATATAAATAGTTTTCGTGTTTTCAAACATATTTTCTTTGTTTATTTATCAATTGCTTGTTGATGGTATCGTTTATTTTTTGCCTTCTGTGATTCAGAAAACATATTAGAAAGATTTTTTAAAGATAGATTTTTCTAAAAACTTTCAGAAACATACTCAAATCTAGAGTCCAAGTTTTCCAGATGAAATGATGGTAACCGTATGCGAGTGGCACTACCAGCTATTGTGTAATTACACCTGTACTAATGTTTCCAATTTGTATTGTAATAATTGCTCTATTGCTTCTCGGAGCAGTTTCTCAGAAACGTCTCAACGTGATGCGTACGTGACAGTGCCTTGAACTCGCGCTACTCAAGGTTCGCTAAACTGACGGACAGAGTGCCTAGTGCGAGTGTTACAAAATTATTCCAAAAACTTCACCATCGCGTGAACAACTTTTCGCACTCGCAAAACGCTTGAAACGACCAATCACGAGCGCCAACGTTTTCACTTTCGAGTGAAGTTCTTGCTCGATGATCGATAGCGACGACGTAAAAAATCTCACACTCACATATTCTGATTGATATGTTTGACACTAGGTAGCGCTGCTCTTATTTCTTACAAATTGTAGTTTACGTTAACGTGAACGAATACCTAAACGCTCTTGGAAAATCTCGCACTAGGCACTCAGATCCAAGCTTCTAGCAGAGAAAACATAGTAACATATAAGTACAGAAGAATAACTCGCACAAAACGCATCTATAGAGACGCGTTATTAATGGGCGTTTTCTATGGTTCAACTATTTATAGTAGAACCATAAGTAATATCTATAATATATATTGTTTTACTCTACAGAAGAATATTTTGAAGCTCTCAATAAAAAATAAGACGATCTCTCGTGTTATGTATTATTTTTGTAATATATTTTTTATTACATCGTCCTTATGTTCATTTTTAAACTTAGCGCTCTCGGATCTATTTGCAGTGCCCGAAAAGGGCAACTATACTCGTATTCATAATCAAACGGACTAAACTGACAGATTGAAATGTCACTTTTCAAAATAATGCTGCCTGCTAAAAAACCGTAGTGATGGATATTGTTAAGTTCATATCGTTCAAAAGAATTATTGAATAATTATTAAGTGACGTTAAGCATTTAAAGTGCTGCCAGTGGAAGTGCAGGTGGAAATGAGAAAACATATTGTGTTAAAAAGTTTTTCTGTAAATTGCTGCTCGGAAATGTAACATTATTTTCATGATTTATAACCTTGGAAAGATTGAAATCGTACTTAAGTATGGAAGTACACCTTTTACAAAGACTAATATAAATATATCGAAGTAGTTCATTGGTGTGAAATTATTAAGTTTGTTACCATAAGTTAATAAAAAGATTAAGTTTCTTAACATTTGTTAATAAACTTAATATTTTTACCCCAGCATTATTTAAATTTTGCCAAACAGTAGCAACACTCTAAATGTCAGTTTAGTCCGTTTAATTAAGAATCCGAGTATAAGTTCTAAAGTACAGTATGTGTGTATGTGTGTGTGTACAATTTAAGACCTAACGTATATACTTGGTTGCAAATAAACAAATGTGAATATTAACTACAAAAAAACACGTCTAATATAGTTGAACCACAATATCTATAACTGCTATCATGTCATATTCAGTGCATCACTTTGCACTCTATTGGTATAGAACATTATCGATATTCTTCTGTAGTGC
The DNA here is from genome assembly GCA_905404285.2 of Erannis defoliaria. Classification (NCBI taxonomy): domain Eukaryota; kingdom Metazoa; phylum Arthropoda; class Insecta; order Lepidoptera; family Geometridae; genus Erannis; species Erannis defoliaria. The sequence goes on along the minus strand of FR990076.1, from coordinate 16,519,578 downwards.
TGAGGCGTGCGCGCAGCTGGCGGGAGTAATGCGGCTCCTGATCAGAAGGTCTAAGTAGCAAAATGACCCACAGTGCAAAATGTTTAATGAGCAGTAAGCGTAATAAGCAAAATATCCATGTAGCAAAACGTCCAATTATCATGTGGTCTGTATAGCAGAACATCTATTTAGCAAATCGTCATATAGAGAATGTGTACACTCATGAGCACGTCGAGGTCACCAAATCAAACTCTAAAAAAATCGATCACCGTCTTGTACAAATAAAGTACAAAATAGCTTGCACTGAAGATGTCATTGTTGATATATCCATTGTTGTAATTATAGTTATATCTACGTAGACGCGTTTTCACGCGTGACGTCGTAGGTTCGATCCCGGGCCTGTATCAATGAGTTCTTTGGTATTTATTTAGGTATGTATTGAATCTATAAATTTACACCATTGGCTAGTTAAGAAAAACATAGTAAACCCCTAGCCTGATAAAAAAATACACCTTAAAGACATCCAATAGCTACCTACTAAATACAAATAACTACTACTACAGACTGATTGGCGGCTGTGAAGTGCGTTCAAGCGAGACTTTGCGACTGTACGCACACCGCACGCCTAATTCTTGCTACAGCGCAGGTCTCGCGCCAATGTTCACAGCCGCCATCAAGTTTGAATCGGCCTGTACAAGTGCTACTGTTATGGGCAGGCGTAAAGTCTACTATCATCAGGCGAACATCCCGCTCGTGTTGTCACTCAGTTGCATAAAAAAGTACACATCTTACAACATCCGTGTGTCTCTATAGACATCCTTCTGCGAACGCTGTCTCGCAAATTAGTTACGAGTAGCTATACTAATTAGCAGGTGGAGCTAAATTTAGTTAGGTTTTGGAAAGGTTAGCGTTATTTGATGTTAAGTCTATTTCGCTCATGTCTCTATTAAAGACTAATTGCACCCCACGGTTCCTAGAATAAAAAGTAGGTTAGGTTTTATTCCAAGGTAAGGTACCTCTAGGTGTACTGAATTTTATCAAAATCCGTTCAGCCGTTTCAGCGTGAAGGAGTAACAAACATACACCCAAAAAACATACCGACAACCTTTCGCATTTTTTTTTAGTGGGATAATAATACATTATGATACAAGTGTGCTATGTTGGTAATTATACTCGAGGCGGTATTATGATAAGGGGCCGAGATTGTAAGTTCCATACGACGTTTTTCATCACACTTGCGAGGAAAAAAACAAACTCTTTCTGGTAATATCAACCACACAGCGAAAGCCATGGAGAATAGGGAGTTGCGATGAGGAACTTACGGCCGTGGACAGAATTTGCTGACGGAGTGTGTGACGTCACACTTATTTGATCAGTCTGCGAGTGACCGTCTCACGTAGCAGTCATTCAGGATTTCAAAACAGATGTACGACTTTTAGTGTTTTTACGCAGTAAAAGTGAAAAGAAAATGAGTGGCTGCGTTTTTTCTTACACTTATTATCGAGGCAAACATTCCGATGACATGATTGTCGTATCATTTCATTCATACGTAATTTTATTTGTGTTTTTGTAATGAATCATAAGTAATTTTATTTGTATTTTTGTGGTTTGTTTATGAAATATGTAACGTTTCTTGATGTTTTTAACTAGGTCCAGAGATGGCGCCACTACTTGTAAATCTAGCGTTTAAAAGAGTCCTCCATTTTGTCGATAAAGTACATCTCAAAAAACTTATTCTGAATTCTGCTAGATGGCAGCACCATGTGCGGAATTTACGACTCCTCCCGCCAACCCTACACCTCCCCGCGCGATCACGCGTCCTTCTATGGAAAAATATTTTGATCACATCTCTGCTTCTGTGGCGAAAACACTACATAAAAACTCTTTACTCTTTTTTTTCTTCTTCTTAATCTTTGGCTTCGCACTTTGTGCATTCAGACAGTGTCAAGTATTATGCATTTTCAAGTTTATAATTATATGTGTCATCGAATCACAGTCAAGTCACACGAAATTTGTCACAGTCGAGTCTATGAAATGCCCTAGTAAAGTTGTGGCGACATTACTATGGGCGTTTACGGAGTTTTGAAAACAACACGAAAAGACGTGTTTCACAACATTATACAACTTGCCCACACTAGTGCATGTAATTCAACACTCAATGAATAAAACGCCACTATTTTAATCATTACTTCGCGAAAAAACACAAGTTTAAGAAAATAATAGCTTGCAGCGAAATGATTTTTCCGTGTTCCCGCCAAAACTCTTCATTACTCTTTGTTGGTCAATGGAGCCATGGATTACCACGGAGGAAGGATTTCCCTGGCTTGATAACATTTCAAGGGTCACTGGGTATTACAAAAAATACTGTATTATCCGATTAAATTAAGAATGCTTCGTTTATATCTAATATAATAAAAGGCTCTGTCCTGACTGACTGACAGACAACGCACAGCCCAAACCGCTGGTCGTACAGGCTTGAAATTTGGAGGGTGTATTCGTCTCGATGCGGAGGGGTGTTACTAAGAAAGGATGTTTCGAAATTAGACCCCCAAGGGGGGGAAAATTTTGTATGAAAGTCCTTTGTTTTTAGACTTTTAGTCACGAAAATTTGGATTTAGATAGTTCATTTAAAATAAAAAATCAAGATTTCAATTTTTTTTTGACAGGGATGTTTTAAGGGTGGGAAAGGGGGGTGGAATGTTGTATGGAAAGTTCTTTGTTTTTAAAGTTATAATGATGAAAAATTGATATCTGGGTAGTTCATTCAAAGGGGGGAAGTTTTGAGTTGGTAGAGTCGGCAGAGTCGGTAGAGTCGGCAGAGTCGGTAGATTCGGTAGAGTCGGTAGAGTCGGTAGAGTTGGTAGAGTTGGTAGAGTTTGCTCGGAATAATTTAAAGTGGTGAATTTTGGGAGCGGGCCGAATTTCTGCCGTACGCGGACGAAGTCGCGGGCGACCTCTAGTTTATAAATATAACTTACAATGAGGTGGAACTTAACCGCGTTATACCTATTATAACACTAATACTGTAATGTAAAGTAAAAAGCACGCGTGTGTAATATCTTAAACTATGAGCCTAAAACCGAAAGAAGTAAAAAGATCCACTTTACGAGCAAGTGTGATGAAAACATAATTAGTTAAGTAATATGTGTTCGAACCGCAAAAAAAATAGATTTTAACGAGAGAGAGCTAGTTCCTCCGAGAGTTTAACCTATTTTATATTTTAAACAATCTTATTATTTTTTTCTTTTCTTTTTTCATTCTTTCCAGCCTTCTTTATTATTACATTCTAGCCACCATTTGGCACGTTTCCTTGGAGGATCCTCTCTCGTTTCCTAATTTAAATAAATTATCGAAAGAATGGTATACTCGTAATAACCGAACCGACACGGATTGGTTATTCACTCAGCCTGTACGTAATTGATTAAAACCGAGGTTCATAATCAACCCGCTTGTTTTTCACATTCAATTCATTAAGCGAAAGTAGGTACTATCCCAACCATCTTAACCAAGTAGTTGATCAAATGAGATCACTACAATTTTCCATGGAAAACTATAAGTTTTCATCAGACACGATGATAGTGGCTCCCTCAGTTAACGGTACTGATAATTTTGTCGCACTTTATTTTGCTCGCAAATGAATGGATGTTATTCAGACTCAGTGACGAGGTTTCAATATTAATTAACGTCTATTAATTAATAGTTATCGCACAAAAAGCTGCTCGCGCAAACATTTGCGCTTGTCGCTCTATAAACAACTCGTGTTTATTTGCTTTAATATGGATAATTGTTATCAGTGTTGACAGAATGAGCGAAACGAGCGAAGTTTCTGCAGCGACTGGCAAAATTTGCTCTCATCTGTTTGGATGTATATTTGTAAGTACAATTTTATAATAATACTAGAGGTCGCCCGCGACTTCGTCCGCGAACGGAAGAAATTCGGCCCGCTCCTAAAATTCACCACGTGTTTTTACAAACCCCTTGAATAAACTACCCAAACATTAATTTCCATCACTATAACTTCAATAATAAAGAACTTTCCATACATCATTCCCCCCCCCCCCTTCCCCCCCCCCCCCCCCCCAACTTTGAAATCGCGAAAAAGATATCTGCTGTTCCATACATTTTATCCAAGATCGATGATTCTTTTTGTATGCAACAGCTGTTTTTTTTTGCGTTATTTCAGGGTTGGCCCCATAGTAAAAGTTGTTCATAATGATGAGTACAATGAAATCCTAAAAGGATAACGGTGTTCAAACTAACACCCGGTATATTGATTTACTCTATCAGTTCGTATCTACAAGTTTCATTCATGCACGCGACTTCTTTCTACTACGCTGAACTGTATATCAGAGTCTGCTATCCTTCTTTTAAAGTAATATTTTGTCCTTATTTCCTAAAACTTCGTAGCCTAAAATTCGTTGTTGGTTTTTTGATTACGGAAAATGAATGTCACGAAAAAGACTAGAAAAACAGGTTTTTGAATTAATGATAGTTCGACGATCATTTGATTACTGACTCGTACAGTGACATGTTAAAACTCTTATTGTTATGTTTAGTCGCCCACGCTGCGCGATCATGAACTTTATCGAGTCGCAATACGGTTCGTGATCACGCAGCGCCGGCGGCTAAACTTATATAGTTCAAATTTCCGATCTTAATAACATTTTGTAGGCAAGTTGTTAATTTTAAAACATACAATTTTAGGTCCAATTTGAGCTAAATCAGTCCAGGAGTTGCGATAGAAAGAATCATTAGGTCATTCTTCATCGGCCAGAAGACGTCCACTGCTAGACGAAGGCCTTGCCATAATCCCCACGCTTGGCAGGCGGCTTGCGGGCTAAGTCGATTCTTTGAGGCAAAAACATAATAATTGTTATTTTTAAATTAATATTATTTAAAAGATTAACATCTTTTACATACTTAACTATAATAATAATAATATAGTACACAATGTCAACTAGAAAACAATAATTAGATGAGCATGCCCAAAATAATATTCTTTCAATTCACACTTAAGTGATACCCAAAATTATTTTTTTAGGTTTGCGTTTTTACGTTTAACCACATCCTGCCTGATGTTATGCAACGACGTGTGCTAGGACGTGGTTATTATTTGCTATCTTAGTTTCCAGAAATAAAAAAACTGCCAAAGTTAAAATAAAACAATACCATAGAGGTAGGAACTACAGAGGGAATGCACCGAGCACGAGACTGAATGCGGTCAGCTAGCGTTGTGTGAGTGACGACACAAGGTCGCGCACCTCTTACGCTGCAGGAACACGCGCGTCTATGTGAGTGTAATGTTGCCAGCATAGTAAAAAGTCCCACTATTTCCACAATAATGGTAATAATAAAGCAAATTACAATAATTTGAATAGTAAGACGTTCTTAGTAACATTGTGTGATGAATACTATGTGTTACTTTTTTGTAATCATGGAAATTCGGATTCTTAGGATTTCGTATTACCTATTGATTAAACAGGATCTTAGAGGAACAGTGACTTACAAAGGAGTTACTCCGTCCTTAGTCTCTAAATTTAGGTAAGTAAAAAATACTTAATTAGACTATAATAACTATTTATGTACTAGTAGTTTGCAGCAAACTGAGATCTAGCGACCCCCACATCTTTCACTGCCGAATGTCCGGTATTACACTGCTGCTAATGGTGTGTTTTCTAGCAAAAATATGGTTTTATTATGATTCCTGTGTATTTAGACACTACACAAACTACACTGGCAATATGAGAGACAAAAAAATATTCACGCGTAAGTGCTGTATGTACTGTTGTCAGCTTTTAAATTGGATGATCGAGATGGATAGATTGTCTTGTGCGTGAATGAAACAGAGTCGCACAGGTGGCGGCACGGCGCGATTTATGGGTATTTTTTGTCTCCATGGTATCCATGGTATTTTTTATGCTATTGTTCTTCCAGAACACAAATTAGTAAGTGCGGATTAGTTATTAGTAGTGTGTTAGCTTTTTCATTAAACAAATGCGAAAAAAATATAATCATGTCTCTTCAGCGCCATCTATCCTTTGGCTGTAGAACTGCGTTTTGACAGTCGTCAGAAAACTTCCCATACGATCAAAATTTGTGTAATTATACTGCAATTATATAGTGATTTAATATTAAGTAAGTCGAAATCTGTGCACCAGCCCAACTCGCACTTGACCAGTGTTTAATACGATAAAACAAAAATGTAAACATATCGTCCAATCCAGCTATTACATACAGTAAATCAATTTATTTTTTTGTTTTTTTTGTTCATAAAAAAGTAATTAAAATACGAATGTAATAATATGTATGTAGGAATACCAGCTAAAGGCATGCGACATTTTGTCCTACTTCATACAAAGAAGTATGGGTAATTTGTACCACTAGGCCGCCTACGTATGGAATAAGTCCTAAATCTTTACCATCTACCAACCACACCATTACGTAATATCACGTGAGCATTTTTGTTTTATTTATACGGGAATACTCACGTTTAATTAAATCGGATACTCCGACTATAGTTTCGATCACATCCGGTGACCTTTTTCAAAGAATGAAAACAGAGCCCGACGCGCGTGCAGCTGCGTCCTGCTTAGCACTTTAATTAAACGTGAGTATTCCCGTATAAATAAAACAAAAATGTGTCAAAACCACGTCAGTTTTCATAATAAAATCACGTGAGCAGCTGTGGTTAAGCACCTAGCCTGGTTAACGTGAATTGAATGGGCATTACGGCTGGTCACTCAAAACTCCCACAGATACCTTACCTGCTATCATAACATTCACCCGTAATTTGGGAGGAAAAAACAATGCATACTTGCCACACTGACCCGATTATTGAAGGTTTCGTGTTCCAAGTTGTAAACAAATAGAAAATTGAGTTTTGGCGGGAACACGGAAAAATCATGTTGTTACATTCTTTTATTTTCTTAAACTTGTGCTTTATCGCATTTTAATGATTAAAATTAGTGGTGTTTTACATGCACGAGTGTGGGCAAGTGATATAATGTGGTGAAACATGTCTTTGCGTGTTGTTTCCAAAACTTCGTAGAAGCTCATAGTCGCCACAACTTTACTAGAGCATGACTTGGACTCGACTATGACTAATTTCGTGTTACTAACTGTGATTTCATGACATATTGGACTTGATTATAATATTATAACTGGAAAATTCATAATCTTGACACTGGCAGAATGCACAACGTGCGATGCCAATAATTATGAAAAAATAAATTGAAAATTGTTGCATTGCAAAAACCTTATCATGTTTTTTGTTGCAAACCTTTGTTTTGTGTTCTTCGACGCTCAGACGTATCCTGTGGGTTTTCTCCCATCAGTCGAAGGGGTTCTTCAGGCAAAGAAGTAAGAGAATCTAGAAACATTTTTGTTGTCATTTGCTTCGTATCTTCAGGAGTCCTTCCTCACTGAAGAACGCCGGTGGAACATAATAACTTGTTAAATATGATGTGGCTTATCATTTTGTGTGGGATATCACAATATTTTACACATCTTTTTATAAAACTTTCGTTTTAGAAACCCTTATGATTTTGTTTACATATCGCTTGACAGTATGACGTTTGAGATGTTGACCATAGAGTAAGTAACGTAATAACGTTGACATTGACATTTCGTAGATTCCTGTAATTTTTTCATTGAGAACAGAATTCATTAGGTTCAACAGCCCTTTATTGATTTATCGATTCAGAAAGAAAAGTTTTGTTTGTTTTTACGCCGGCAAGTCCTGGCAACATCCTTTTTAACTTTGGTTTTTGATGGAGTAAGCGGGCGAATAATCCGCTCCTGTGAATTAAATACCACACCGCAGAATAGTAAGTTATTTTACTTGGTTTTCAACCTGATTCGTTGCCCGCTGGAGATTGAAGCGAGGATTATCATTTTCACTGATTTCCACAGTACTTGGGATGATTGCCGTGCAGTTAATGATAGCATGGCCACCAACAATTCCATGAGGTCCAAAGCGGTGGGTTGGTAAGAAACCCATCTCGTCTTGTTTCCAAATCCACGTACCTAAATTATAGTAGAATTAGAAATAACGTCGTTGTTTCATTGTTGCAGATTCCGCCGCTCTTTTGTTTTGGTTTAGTGTTTGTGCTTGTAAAGCGTCCATGTCTGCGAAATGACTCGTAGCCTACCATTTTGATTTCGACGTCGATACGTCGCAATAACATTTAGAAGCAGAAATATGTCTTGGTGAAGCCCAATTAATCAATATTAATGCCACGCGCATTTGGTATGTCAATTTTCTCTTAATTTTCTCACGTCAGTCAAGTGTCTACAACGAAGAAAGAACCTAGAATGTTTTTGGACTATAACTAGAAATTATGTGATCAAGAATTGTAAATTTAACTTCAACGAGCAGAACTGGCCCTTCTGTCTCAATCCTTTGGTGTAACTTTAAAACTTAGAACTACAATGTTAAAGGTTTAACTTATCTATACTTAACCTAGTACCTAAATACTTAATTTTACATTGTTTAACAAATGTACTAACATAATAGAAATATCTTAAAGAATGTACCTATAACTAACAGAACCGTCATTGATGTACAATGGTAAGAAATTGAAGAACATATTTTACAATACATAAGATTTGGACGCTAATTCCTTGTCTCATTTCCCAGCATTATCGTGCTGGTGGCGCCCTTGTTAGAATTAGTTATCTCGGATAGGTAGGTCTAACCCCATCTCACCCGCCAGAGGCAGGCCCGCAGAGCGCACACAGAACCCACTACCCCTCGAGCTAGCCGTTCACCACACCGGTGACCCGGTAAGGTAGCATTTTGGCGCGCCCAACGTGGGGCGGGTTCCCTTCGGCCAGTCGACATTCAACGGTGTCATCTCCCTTGATATCGTGGATCGTGTGAGGTTGGTCTTACTTTTTTTGTTTTCATACATTGTTTGTATTTGGTACTTCTTCCATCATGGCGAGCGCTAAGATGAACTTTTACCACCTACTCATGGATGAGCTACGGTATGAGCTACGGATCCGTGGCCATACAAACTTCAGAACGGTCGAGGCAATGAGGACAAAGCTTGCCTCATTATCCAAATCTTCCCGTTTGGAAGAGACCATTGTCCCTTCAGAATTTAACATAGAAACAGAATTAGAAATTTGTGAAAATAAAATTAATGACATTTTCCAAATCATAGAATCAGAATCGATGACAACACCCCGCAGAGAGCGACTCATTTCTAGAAATCTCCATATTCAGTTTAGGCTTAACAGACTTCCACCTTCTGCGGAGGAGTTAACAAAAAAAAATTCAAGAACTAAAGAAAGAATGTGCTCTCGCACGCTTTTAAAATTTTGGATTTAAACATTCCAGAGGGATCAGAAATCTGTTTCGAGTCTGGAGCATCGGAGCAGCCTGCGACGGCCCGTGCAGCGCCAGTGTCTACCGTGTGGCCGAGGCAGTCACTCCGATAATAGAATAGAATACTTACAGAATAGCCAGGTGAGCTACAGATCGTCATCGACCCCACGAGAAGTGAATAGAAATAGAAGATACCTAGAAATATTTAGTGTGTAATCGAAGAAAGAATAAGTCCACTTGTGTATCGCTTAAGAGCCTTAAGTGGTAAGCATGTTGGCTTAACTCACATTAAGGATATAGTCCATGTGGAGTCATAGAATAAACTACTATTTACATAGAGTTAGTACTCTCCTTAAATAAATAAGTAAGAAATTATATTTTAGGTCCAAATCTTAATAATAACTTGTAGTTATTAATATCTACTTTAAGAAATATATGTAGTTTTATTGCATGGTAGTTTAGAAAGAATAGGGATAAAACATCCATTAATTAAATTTAAATAAAATAGAATAATTAAAATAAAAAATTAAGTTTTGTATGTTAGGATTAAAAAATGCATAGGGATGGTGAGTAGAAGGCATGCAAGTGTTTGTATGTATGTGTGAGTGTATGGTGTGACAGGTGACTTTGGAAGAAATGAAGCACGATAGAATTAGAGTGAGTGTGATTGACCGCTGCTATGAAAGGATCGCCCGTGACAGGATAGCATGAAAGGTTTATAAGGAACTGTGTAAGGGTGAGTGATTGTTTATGGTGGTGGAAACCTACCACTTTTCCTCTGCTTTAGTTTTACTTAGATATGGGATCCCATTAAGCCTTAATCCCATTAGGACCTAGTTCCGTTAGGTTGTATTATACAATAGGTATTTATCCAATACTCGTAGGAGTTAGCAATGCGACCTCGCATAATAAATGATTAGCATTCGTTATTGTACGAAGAAGCAAACTTTCCAGTGGGGCAAGTTCCCCTATTATTTGGCACCGAAGCAGGTAGCTACGTGCAGTGCTTGGTTAATTTTATACCAGTACTGTATGTAAACAGAACAGAATTACTTTGTTTAGGGTTTCATCCCGTAACTTAGTTAGAAAGAAAGAAAGAATTAACCATTTTAAGAACCTAAGGCAAACATTATTGTCTTAAAATAGAATAGTATAAGTTATATACTTATAGAATTAGTAGTTATGATATTGTTCATACACTTAAAATTTAGAAACTTACTTAAGGTAGGATACCTACAGAATAAGAAGGGTTACACAGTGGGATGCTCGTGATGATCTGTTGTTCATTTTGTTCATTTTGTGTTGTTATAACCTAAGAAAAGAATTAATTCATTTTTAAACCATTGTTTCAAAAAAAAACTTTATTAAATTTTGATATTTGGCTAGCACTGCGTTTGCACTGGTTGTTCCAGGATGGTTCCGCTGCTCGCTCCTCGCGAAATGTTGTTGTGTTCACCCACATTTCGCTCTAGAAAGGGGGTGATGTTGCATTGCAAAAACCTTATCATGTTTTTTGTTGCAAACCTTTGTTTTGTGTTCTTCGACGCTCAGACGTATCCTGTGGGTTTTCTCCCATCAGTCGAAGGGGTTCTTCAGGCAAAGAAGTAAGAGAATCTAGAAACATTTTTGTTGTCATTTGCTTCGTATCTTCAGGAGTCCTTCCTCACTGAAGAACGCCGGTGGAACATAATAACTTGTTAAATATGATGTGGCTTATCATTTTGTGTGGGATATCACAATATTTTACACATCTTTTTATAAAACTTTCGTTTTAGAAACCCTTATGATTTTGTTTACATATCGCTTGACAGTATGACGTTTGAGATGTTGACCATAGAGTAAGTAACGTAATAACGTTGACATTGACATTTCGTAGATTCCTGTAATTTTTTCATTGAGAACAGAATTCATTAGGTTCAACAGCCCTTTATTGATTTATCGATTCAGAAAGAAAAGTTTTGTTTGTTTTTACGCCGGCAAGTCCTGGCAACATCCTTTTTAACTTTGGTTTTTGATGGAGTAAGCGGGCGAATAATCCGCTCCTGTGAATTAAATACCACACCGCAGAATAGTAAGTTATTTTACTTGGTTTTCAACCTGATTCGTTGCCCGCTGGAGATTGAAGCGAGGATTATCATTTTCACTGATTTCCACAGTACTTGGGATGATTGCCGTGCAGTTAATGATAGCATGGCCACCAACAATTCCATGAGGTCCAAAGCGGTGGGTTGGTAAGAAACCCATCTCGTCTTGTTTCCAAATCCACGTACCTAAATTATAGTAGAATTAGAAATAACGTCGTTGTTTCATTGTTGCAGATTCCGCCGCTCTTTTGTTTTGGTTTAGTGTTTGTGCTTGTAAAGCGTCCATGTCTGCGAAATGACTCGTAGCCTACCATTTTGATTTCGACGTCGATACGTCGCAATAACATTTAGAAGCAGAAATATGTCTTGGTGAAGCCCAATTAATCAATATTAATGCCACGCGCATTTGGTATGTCAATTTTCTCTTAATTTTCTCACGTCAGTCAAGTGTCTACAACGAAGAAAGAACCTAGAATGTTTTTGGACTATAACTAGAAATTATGTGATCAAGAATTGTAAATTTAACTTCAACGAGCAGAACTGGCCCTTCTGTCTCAATCCTTTGGTGTAACTTTAAAACTTAGAACTACAATGTTAAAGGTTTAACTTATCTATACTTAACCTAGTACCTAAGTACTTAATTTTACATTGTTTAACAAATGTACTAACATAATAGAAATATCTTAAAGAATGTACCTATAACTAACAGAACCGTCATTGATGTACAATGGTAAGAAATTGAAGAACATATTTTACAATACATAAGATTTGGACGCTAATTCCTTGTCTCATTTCCCAGCATTATCGTGCTGGTGGCGCCCTTGTTAGAATTAGTTATCTCGGATAGGTAGGTCTAACCCCATCTCACCCGCCAGAGGCAGGCCCGCAGAGCGCACACAGAACCCACTACCCCTCGAGCTAGCCGTTCACCACACCGGTGACCCGGTAAGGTAGCAAAATTAACGATATTTGTTAAAATATGAGAGTTAAAACTAACTAACTGTGAAAAGATAATTCACTGGGAGTTTTAGGTTTACTTGAGCTGTTGTTAAGGCCTTTATACACACAATACGGCATGTCGAAAGCAATTTAATGTCAAGTGTCAAGGGACGTGTACTCTGCTCATCGTTTCGTCGCATATTGACAGCGAAAGCGTAGCACTTTCGTATTTAGGCTTACTTCGGCTGTATTCAATCTCGTGTTCGGTGCCTTCCCTCTGTAGTTCCTACCTCTATGAACAATACCTACCTATATTTATAAAGATACCAAAATTTATCGAACATCAATGTTGGCAGTTCAACATTAAATATTTACTTTTACGAATGTTTCATATTCCCTCTAGCTAGCAGAACTATTATATATTCGAATGGAATATCTCGATTAAATCATTCATTGAATCGATCACAGATTCGAGTCGTGTCGTGCCGCCGCCGCACGTTCCAACTCTAATCAACGGGATTCAAATTTCAATTTTAGAATCAATAACCGACGCTGCTCTTATGTTGATAGAATGTCTATGCTGGCTAAATGTACAAACCGTTAATAGCCAAATACACAATGTAGCTGAATTAAGAACTTGAACGCCCAGTAGAATTACATGGTATCTGAAACCTGGGTATGTACTGAAACTGCATCCAGAACCACCGGGGGACGGGCAGCTGCGTCCTCTCTGTTAACGGTGAGCATATAATTGATAGCTTTCTTATAGAGATAATACAATTTTGAACGTCGTTTTTCCTTGTATAACTTTATTTAATCTAATAAGTTATTTACATCTTTTAAAAAAGGTATTCGGTTTGATTCATTTTTTTTTTCATTGATGATGTAGAGCAAATAAATATTAGGAATTTGAAAAATTAGATATTCATATTATCTATAGAACCGTGCAGTTACACAATTAGATTCCAGAATTTGAAGCCCGCAATCGCCAAATGTTGCGCTAACCATCAGACAAGCCACCGTCTCTCTCTCACTTTCTCTCCTTATCACACGGTTTTATCCGAACACATCTGTGACAACACTAGCTGCTACGTTAGGAGAGACGAAATTTTAAAATAGTCAAAATAAATACTATACTCGTATTCATAATCAAACGGACTAAACTGACAGATTTAAATGTCACTTTTCAAAATAATGCTGCCTGCTATAAAACCTTAGTGATGGATATTGTTAAGTTCTTATCGTTCAAAAGAATGATTCAATAATTATTAAGTGCCGTCAAACGTTTAAAGTGGTGCCAGTGAAATGCAGCTAGAACAGGCAAAACATATTGTATTAAAAAAATGTTCTGTAAATTGCTACAGGGAAAGTAACATTATTTTGATGATTTATAAGCTTGGAAAGATTGAAATCTTACATAAGTTAGGAACTACACCTTCTACAAACATTAATATAAATATATCGAAATAGATCATTGGTGTGAAATTATTAAGTTTATTAACATAACTTCGTAAGTTAATAAAAAGATTAACTTTCTTAACATATGTTAATAAACTTAATATTTTTATCTATTTAAATTTTGCCAAAAAGTAGCAACACTCGAAATGTCAGTTTAGTCCGTTTAATTAAGAATCCGAGTATAGATTTATTGTAAATTTAAAACTTAGCAATGCACGCATCATATTAAAAATCAATACCGAATGAAAACAACTGCAATTGAATGTTTATAATTATTATTCGAATGCAGTGCAAAATTAATTATCACAATTCGATTCCGGCCGAAACCGGATCATTCCTGGCTCCGGTTTCCGGAATTTGGGATTGGTTGTCCCGCTTTGTAAGTATTTATGTAGTAAAACAGAATTTCGTAAATATGGTACTTATTAATTTCATCATGCGTTAAAGGAATGTTTTAACAAAATGTTGGCAATTAATTTGCTATGTCTTATTCGCAAAATTTTGAATAGAAATCGGTTAAATGTGGTGTTCAAATGATTATGTGTAAATATATTTGTATTTTGGCCTAGTTCATACAAGGAGGTACCTATAATAAATTTGTATACCACTATTAGGACACTAGCGTATGGGAAATGTCTTAAGCCATTAGTTCTAACTTAATCTATTAATAAGTATTCATATACTGCCGAACGGCACGCCCTAAACTTTAGGAGAGCTTCAAAAGTAGTCAAGTGGGTAATTTTCAACCGACTTCAAAAAAGGAGGTTCTCAATTAGACTGTTTTTTTTGTACGTGTGTGCGTTTACTCCGCCAATTATGAATTAATTTTATTATTTTGTAGGTCATATTTCAGAGGTCCCATATACATTTTATCGAAATCGGTTCAGTAGTTTGGTTTTTAAATCATAATAAATGGGAATAAACAAATGTCATAAAGGTAGCCGAAATTAAATCGGTTGTTATTATTGAAATCGGTGTTTTTTTTTCTCTGGAATGTCTGACATCCCATGCCGTCTTAATGTTCATCAAATTTAAGTCAGAATAACCAAAAAAGGACCTAGAATAAAGTAAATTAACAATGATCGTGTTACTTCAACAACATAAAAACTTCGCACCCGAGGGACGTCGAGTTACTCTGTATTGTTTTAAGTACGAGTACTGGGTACTTGGCTGTTATCATAATATTTAGTTTACATCTAGCGACCACAGATAAGAAAAAAAAATTATAGTTTTCCTTAAAAGTAAGTTAAAAGCTTGCCCATAGCATACCTGGTATTATGTTTGGTAATCTTCAGCAAAAAAAACGGAATTTTCTACCGTTCTGGCGGCATGTGTTTTTATTTCTATTTACGTATTGACTAAATTTAAAGCTTACAGCACCGCCAAGGCGTTCGATATCACATCATCATCATCATCAGCCTGGAGACGTCCACTGCTGAACGAAGGCCTCCCCCTTAGACCGCCACACTGTACGACAACCTGCCATTTGCATCCACCGGTTGCCCGCGACTTTTACAATGTCGTCGGTCAACCTAGTGGGAGGACTTCCTACGCTGCGTCTTCCGGTTCGCGGTCGCCACTCAAGATCCTTTCTTCCCCGTCGGTTATCAGTTCTTCGAGCGACGTGGCCTGCCCATTGCCACTTCAACTTGCAAACCCTGCGAGCTATGTCGGTGACTTTGGTTCATTGGCGATTTTTTTTCGATATCACATAATAAACAATAATCTTCTAGATAATTATATAAAACAAAGTCGGGTAGTTACACCATTTATGACTCAAGAATGGCTGGACCGATTTCTATGATCATTGATTAGTTGAATTTCTTCTTTTTTATACTTTCAAGTGACGAGACGAGCAAGACGTTCACCTGGTGGTAAGCGTCACGCCTGCCACTAACAGTAGCAGTGCCAGAATTGTGAACTTGCGAACACAATCCTGCGCCGCACTGCACTGCGCTCGTCACCCTGAGATATTAGATGTTAAATCTCTTCTTACCCAGTAATTTCTCAGCTAACATTACCCTTCAAACCGGAACACAGTAATGCTTGCACACTACTGCTTGGCGGTTGAATAACTGGCAAATGTGTGGTACTTCCCCAGGCGGACTCTGCAATAGAGTCTTACCACTACAAAAATGTGCCTACTGTTCATTGGCGAGCTGTCGTCAAACACCTCGCCTGCATAAAAAATAAGGAAGGTTTATTTTTAATTTGTTTGTGATATTATTGCAATTATTATTATTGTCGTATCGTATAGTATAAACTCTGAAGGTCGCTGCGACATATTCATGAAGACTTTTTTGACAAAACTTAGCTAAAAGTTATAAAAGAAAAGTTGTGACACACTTAGGAGCGCTAGACAGAGTGGCTCTTTTAACGAAAATTGCAAAGTTAAGTGCCCAAATAAGTGTAAGTCAGTTTAAACATATTTTTAGTAGATAACCGTAGTTAAGTAACGGAATATCCGGTTATTTTTCTGGGGAGTGCTTGTAAGAGACACTTTTAGCTAAGCGCTGCCATGGTTCGTTTATGTAATGACGTTTTAAACTGTTAGTTCCAAATAAGAAGATGGGTAATATAACCATAATATTATATAACTGCTACTGGACCTGGGTATGTCCTAAAACTGCATCCAGAACCGCCGGAGGACGGGCAGCGGCGTCCTCTTAGTTAACGGTGGTAACACTCTGCGATCCACAAGCCGCCTGCCAAGCGTGGGGATTATGGCAACCCCTCCCTATTAGTGGGAGGCCTTCGTCCTTTTTCGCCTCTTACGGAAGTGCTTTAAAAGAAAATAACCCGCCATAGTAAATCACTATATTTTAAAAATGTGAATCTTACTTATGTATCACTTATCTATCAGCTATGTCAGTCTGTCCTTTTTATATCAATGTAATAACGTAACGACAGTATAACAGAGACAGAGGAAGGATCTTCCTAATTTTCTGTAGTGGTAGGACTCTATGAATGTATACATACCCAGGTATGTATACGAACCCAGGTATGTATAGTATACATCCATTCTTAGCGCACCACATAAATTTGCGGTGCAGCGTACCCGCCGCAAAGTTTTCCGTTACGGCGACGCGGTTGTGTTTTCTCCCTTACCTAGAGTCTGCCTGGGGAAGTACCAGTTATTCAATCGCCAAGCAGTGGTGTGCAAGCATTACTGTGTTCCGGTTTGAAAGTCAATGTTACCAGAGAAATTACTGGGTATGAAGAGATTTAACATCTGATATCTCAGGGTAACGAGCGCAGTAAAGTGCGGCGCAGGATTGTATTTGCAAGTTCACAATTCTGGCACTGCTACTGTTAGTGGCGCTGTTAGTGACGCTTACCACCAAGTGAAAGTCTAGCTTGTCTCGTCACTTGACAGTATAAAAAAAAATACTATAAGGTGCGTTTACATACCTATTATTATGTTTTTATGTTTGATCTTCTCAAACAAACTCATTGGTTTTTATTCTTACCATCTATCTGTTAATAGTACCTATATTATGTCAGATGATTTTGGGTCATTGGCGTATATAGGGGGTGTAGTCTTAGCATCCGACGAAAATAGTAAAAATGGGTGTCATACTATGAACCCGGGACCAGTCAGTCAGTCAGTCAGTTAGTCAGTCAGTCAGTCACGACAGAGCCTTTTATATATATAGATAGATAGATCGTGTTACCACCTTACATTGCTTACATTTTTGTAACCTCGTGTTTGGGTGATATGTGGGTTCAAACATTAGGGCTGGCCACTCAACCTAAGCTTACGAGTAACGATAAACCCAGTGGCTATCAGTTCTAATAGTTCCATGAATTATGATCAGCATTCCCTGAGCAATGTCTGTAACTTCGGTACTTAGGCGAAATAACTTAGTTCAAGCTAAATACTCTAGAGAAATACCGTGAATTCCTATTTACATAGTTTGCTGAGCGACTTATTATGGAATAACGCCTAGTAATAACTAGAACAATAGGCTGTAATAACTATCTTAAACTATGGCGTAGTACGAGTGGCTGAATGCAATCTAAATTTATTAACAGTAAGGTTAAAAATCGCGAAGAAAACTTGTACTTAGTTCCTTTTGATTTTACAAAATATACATTATACGGGTGAATAAACGTGTTTGATTACGAATTTAATTAGGGTTGACTATCGAATAAAGGCAGGCTTAGTCTTTACGCTTTGCCAGCCCTGGCGCACTCCGCGCTGTAGGTATGAAGCTACGAGAAGAAAAGTACGTGGCGGGCCCGTTTAGACGGGCCGATTCAGTGGGAAGTATTCTGTCAGACCAGATAAGAGTTACGCGCTAGACAGAGAGGCAACTTCTAGGTTAATATAACTGTAGGTAAATAGCGCTCGCACGTCCTAAATTGCACTTTATTATCTCGTAGCAAGAGTCGCTACTTATTTAAATAATTTTGTGGAGTGAATCTTATGTCTGTACTATTATGTATTCTGTGGCTTTACGCAGGTTTTCGGTCCACTAGGGCGTCGGGAGATTTCTGCATGAGCTGTGGTCACTTTGGATCTCGTCTACCCCAACAGTTATCAGTTCTTCGGTAAATATGACTCGTCTACTGCCAGTTAAGATATATTATTCATTCTCCAAGCTAAATCGGCAACTTTAACTGTACGAATATATCGGATCACTTCGATAAGAATTGTTTCCTTTATGCCGCGCACATCCATATTTCAAGCAAATTTTTTACTGCGATCAATAATTAATTAATTATTCTAAAGCTGAATGAGATAGGGCCACATTTAGCGGAGCAAATATATGGCAGTTACGCAGATTCGTGCGTGTCAAGATTCGATTTTTGAGGTTTCAGACACATTTTTAATTTATTACAAGCATAATATATATTTTTTTTAAATTAAGAGCGTTAGTTCGTGACAAACTATATTATTTACAAGTGAGTAAATTTTCGTGCTATATTTGTAAAAATAATGATTAAAACTGTTGTAGTGTGTAAAAATATTGGTGTTTTGGTAATTTTTTATTCTTTTTATAAATTTTTTTTAGAAAGATTACAAAATCGTTAGTTCACTTCTCACATCTTATACAATTATAGATACAAATATATTTTATGGGAAAACACAAACTCATAAAAACCGTCAAAAAAACTGCTATGACTGCACGTGATTTTTTAAACAGGGGCCTTAAAGAAACTCTTAAGCTAAGCTCCATAGGATCTTTCTGAAGAATCTTATGGATGTAAAACTTTAACTTGTTCTATCTAGATAATGTTATTCTTATATATTTGTAGTTATTTGACACTGATTGAAATATTCAAAGATTTGTTAAGAAATGTTCGCTTTTCGTCGCCTTCAGTCGGTAGACCTTAATAATTATAAATCAGGAAACTCGAAGCAAACTGTTGAACGACAGAATTGTAAAGAACAATGCCCGTTGGAAACTTGGGGAATTTGTCTTTCTTTCAATTGCTGTGTCGGGACTCGGTATTAATTGCCTATTGTCCAACTTATTGGAATGTAGGACGGAAGATGAACGAAAGCCGTCTTTGTTTTAAAAAAATTGGTAAGTGGGTTCTATGAACTATGAATAGAAACTCCCGTGATGATACGAGTCCAAATCCGCCCGAACAGTATCCACAATAGGGTAGATGACTGATGTTCAAATCGTTGAAACCAATAGCTTTGATTAAGAATTTAAGTAAATATAGTATGTTTATCGAAAAAATAATACAAATCGGTTATTAATGTTCTGATATATAAGCGTATAAAGTTTTTGTTAGAGACAACTCTGTCCCTTTCCCACAAAACAAAAAATGACGTCACGTCTTACTTGTCAGAATAGAATTTATATGGCGTACTGACAAGTGACGTCACGATTTGCTGTTGCGCCTCTCTGTCTAGCATGATATTAAAATGCTTATAAGTTGCTTATTTTTGAACAGATTTTAATATTTTTTTCATTAATCAGCTAAATTTATGGGCCACATTCGTATAGGACAATAAAAAAAACCAATCATCTAGCCTATTTTGGGTATCAAAACGAAATCGAGAATATCATAATATTTGCGCTCTCTACTTTGAAACATCGTAGCTATACACCGCTATTTTTTATGAATGTCTATAACTTTAAGGGATCATTGTACTCATCATTATGAAAAATGTTTACTATGGGCCAACCCTGAAATTGCGAAAAAAAAGCAGCAGTCCCTTAAAGTTTTAGACATTACAAAAAATTGTGGCAATATACACCACACAGTACACACTCACTCATCAGCTAGAAGTCGTCCACTGCTGGACGAAGGCTCCCCCTTATTAGGGAAGAGTTGCCATAATCCCCACGTTTGGCAGGCGGCTTGGGGATCGCAGAATACCGTTAATCTAGAGTCTATAGGACGCTGCTGCACGTTTTCCGGTGGTTCTGGATGCAGTTTTAGGGCATTCCCAGATCCCACTCTACAATACAACCACCAAGAATAGTAGTATCTTGGTATTTGCAGTGTAGAGTAAAATACTCTTTATTTAAAATATATTCTATATTGATTAATCATGGACCTGGGATGTATACTTTTTTACATTACGTTAAAACAAATATATTAATCAACCAAACATCACACATCAGCCAAAATACATCCACTGCTGGACGTATAATGCTTGATGTCGTATTTGCAGTTTCAGTCAACTGTGTGTTACTTGGTTCTAGTTGGGAGAGTACTGTAGAGTACTCGATACGATGTTCCAAAGTAGTTAGAGTCACTACGCTGATACTCTAGGCTTCGTTTACTAAATAGCAGGCTGTCTTACAGTGTGGCGGTCTAAGAGGAGGCCTCCGTTCAGCAGTGGACGTCTCCGGGCTGATGATGACGATGAATCGATTCGATCGATGTGAATTAATAAAAATTTCGTGTAGTAAAAATAACGACAGAGTTCGTTTCTCTTTTCAACTTTAACCACATAGTTTATTTACAACATAGGTTTTTTTGAACACACTGTCGGAGTACCCTACTTAAATGAATCCTGAAAAAGCAAAACAATGTAGAAAAACTTGAATTCTTTAAGAAAAATCTTTTTCGTCTAAGGGAAAAACAATATGAAAATGTGGTTCGCAGGGCCCCTTATCTGTGACTAAGTGCGCCATAATTCCTGACAAAGTCGTGAGTACGAAGGACAAAGCCATCAGTTATGGCTACTTATACGGTATGGAAACCAAACATCAATATTATGGTAATTCAGCCGATCCGAAGCAACGCTAACTCACGGTGAGGGATGGGAAAGCTGCAAATAATTCAGTACCAGAGTCCGTTAAAGAAGGCAATTCATAATAAGTACAGTCGCAAGACTATTCATATTGTTCGCGCCTTCTTCGCGATTCAACTTAAGTGTTTCATATTTTGTCAACTAAACATACATACGTTTAAAACTTGCGCCTTCTATGCAGCCACTCATTCATTCACATAACTCATTCATTCAATCATACATTCACTAGAGACACTTCATTCAACTACACTGCACACGACAAAACGTTGTTTCATAAGGAAACTTGGAAATATAGCCAATATTCAAAAACCAAGTTTCTCACCGAACAAATATTATATATCTCATGGGCTTAGAACCCGAGTCGACCCAAGCTGCAAACCAAGTGAAGCAATTTAATAGTTGAAAATAAATGTGGTGATACAAAATATATATAAAAATAATAATAAAAATACAAATATAAAATCAATATTTTTTCCTTCTTATCTCTACTGGTACACAACACACACAATTTTAAATACAAAACTTAAAATTACTCGACGCTTCCTTTGTAAAATAGTTTACATAATTTATTTACCATGCGGTTAATCATACCGTCACTACCACATGACTAGATCTATGGTCAAACACCCAGCTTGTCAAATCATAAGAAACTCTGTGATATCCATAATTATGCAACGATTCAAAATATAAGTCTCGCTTTCTTCGAAGTATTTCGTAATCCTAATTCATCCCATCCCTACGCCCCCATAAACGCGCACCATAAAAGCGTTCTCGTGTTCCCATAGTATTTTATTGCGTTCAATTGGTAGGCCGTTGTGGGTTTTATATTTATTATACGCCGAGGTAATTGTCGGTTCGTTGTGCGCAACTAAAGCCATTTTTGACGATCGCTCACTATCCGCGATTTTAGGCTTTAATGAAGAGTTAAAATTATTACAATGCTAGCTAGTTAACATTTTATAACTCGCTATCAAAATATAAATTAAAGCAAAGAATCGACAGTTTTTTTTTTTTAGCTAGTGACATTCAGCGTTTTACCTATCTGCGGCTGGCACCACCACCGGTGCCGAGAGCGCTGAGCATGCTCACCGCTCTACTGGCTCAGAACCGAGATCTAGATCTTTTTCGTTGTAAGTACAGAGGCCGAGATGCACAGAACGACAATACTGTTGATATAGTCGGAGTATCCGATTCAATTAAACGTGAGTATTCCCGTATAAATAAAACAAAAATGTGTCAAAACCACGTCAGTTTTCATAATAAAAGTGTTGATATTGTTAGTAGCTTGGTTACGAAACCAATTCCGTAGGGTTTTTAGTGTAATTTTATATAAATATTTAGTTTTAGAGTAGTTGGTATGGTATTGGTCCATGGGTGGGGGTGGATTGGGGGCAACATGTAATGCGGTGAGGAATGTAATTATGGAAAAAATATATATATAGAAAGCTCATTTCTTTTTTTTTTGGTTTGGTAGACCTACCAGAACAAAGGAAAATAGATTTTATTAACATTTATGAACAATGGATTGTACCAACAACATAGTCAGATTTTTAATAGTCCACCACGCTGGCCCAGTACAGTGTTGGTGGATTTACATACTCCATTAAATTTCTTCTCCGGACATATAGGTGCTTCCTCGCGATGTATTACTTCAACTAAAAGCCAGTGAAAATCCGAACATGAACTCCAAGAAGCTCAATGGTATAACAGGGTCACGGGATTAAGTTTGAACTCACGACCTCACGCTTTTGAGACGAACGGTCTATCGGCTAACAATTCGGTCCCTTAGGTATAATAGGCCGATGAAAGTCTACACAATCCAAATTCTCGAAAACCAGTCGACAGCAAACCTAAATAAAATTAGTTTCAGATACCAAATTAATTTATTTGTCTGTATTCTTGGAATTGATCCCTAAAATAATCGACTGAACAAAATAAATTGGAAATCAACGTAAATAGATTAAGGGACATTTGTACGGTTCAAAAACTTGCCAGCGGGCTTTTTGAAAAGGGGTACTTAATAGGCCCCTAAAGGATGATATAGGTACCCATCTCGTCCGCATCAGATGAGGGCAATAGATAGATGCAATAAAAAATAAAATAAAAGATAAAATGGCCAGCATTTTGGCACAATGCGAGAAATACGAGATAGTTTGAACAATTTTTATGGGATATTGCTGCCTAGTGAGTACCAAAGGGTTTAGCTAGTATTCAATGGAAGTATTCAAAGGATTTACGGTAATATCAGTAAAAGAGCGTTCACACATCATTGCTGGCGTCATTGTCATTGTCATTGTTGTGTTATCTATTATTGTTCGACCAATTGATAAGGAGCTTCATTCGTTATACTACATGAGCATTGCGTTGGAATAGTACACAATCATCATCATCAGCCCGGAGACGTCCACTGCTGAACGAAGGCCTCCCCCTTAGACCGCTACACTGTACGACAACCTGCCTTGCATCCACCGGTTGCCCGCGACCTTAACAATGTCGTCGGTCCACCTAGTGGGAGGCCTTCCTACGCTGCGTCTTCCGGTTCGCGGTCGCCACTCAAGAACCTTTCTTCCCCATCGGTTGTCAGTTCTTCGAGCGATGTGGCCTGCCCATTGCCACTTCAACTTGCAAACCTTGCGAGCTATGTCGGTGACTTTGGTTCTTTGGCGAATATCCTCGTTCCGGATTCTATCGCGCAAAGTAATTCCGAGCACAATACATATATATATTACACAATAAGGTAAGGATATTTGTCCAACGCTTCCCGTCTCGGAAGCCTAAAATATCTTATTATCATTACCTAGACGAATTTAAAACGTATGTCATAAAATTTAGAGTTCATTTTATGTTGATATAACTTGAAAAGTTCCGAATATGTGTCAAAGCAAGGCCAATATTGCCTTATTTATCCATACGCTATAATTAACTGTCCTAATTAAGTGCATCCGACCAGAGCTCGCTGTGTGTGGTTCCATAAATTGGTGACTGCATAATTTTCTGTTTGGTAGATACGCGGTCAAATATTATCCTTTGACTAGCGCTGATATCTAGACTAATATGGCTAGATTAAATGACCGGTTTAGGAAACTAATAATTACTAAACTAACTAATAACCCGTTTCCATCCACAGTAGTGCCTGGTGTTACCAGCGGATTGACACATTTGCCGCCAGTAGGCTATACAAATTTTGCAGTTTCTACCGATCTCTACAATTCGATACCCTAGCACAGAAAACATAATAATAAAATAAAAAAAACTTTCTTTTCTTTCTTTAATAATGACCCTTATTCACAATCATGCCATACTGGTTAATGATGACAATTCGCTCATTTTGGTCAGAAACGCAAACTTTTCATTGAATATGTTAATAGACCCGCCATTTTTCTAATTCGGCTACGAGACTATCAATGAGGACGAAAAATGTGTTAAGCCTGAAAGTATCACTTGGACCTAATAACACTTAGGTATACAGGGTTAGCTCTAATCAGTTAGCATCTTTTTAAGAGCATACTCTGTACATTAAAACAAACAAATTTTACCATGGGGCCAACATTAAAATCGCAAAAAAAACTGCTGTTCCATACATTTAGCCGTAGGTCGATGAACTTTTTGGATGGAACAGCTGATATTTTTATCGCTATTTCATTGTATGTTCATAAAAGTTGTTTGTTTTGATGTACAGAAGATGGCTCTTAAAAGGATGCTAACTGATTAGAACTACCCCTGTATACATTAATATCTTTAAATATCTTTAAGAAAAAAAATTGCGCCCAAGTTTGCCGCCCCTATTCCTTCCGCCCTAGACTTCAGCCTACCCAGCCTGCTGGTAAATACGCCACTGGCTGGTAATAATAGTGGATAAAGACTTACCTATTCTTCTCTTTCAAACCTCTCCGGTCTTGTGTGAACCTTATCTATTGCTTTTCAACATGCCTCATAACTTCGTCTGACAAAACAATAATATAATAAGGCTGGTACTGGTTGGTTAGTCACCGCATCCTGTGTTAAGTGTTACATTATCTTTGCCAGTGCTTACTCTATAGCGCTCGAGATTATGTCAGAGTGGATCAAATGTCACTGTCAGACACCTGTTTTCCGTCAGTCTTTTGCCACGATATATAAAATAAAATCGCCGTCGTTTATTTGTTTATATATTATTACCTTGTATCGTTTTTGTTTGTTCCTGGTTATATTTGTTTGTTTAAGCGTACCCTGCCGTGTGGTATACGTGATGGACGTCACCAACGGTTCCAACGGAAGACCAGCGCTGGCTGTTCGCAGCCAGCATTATGCTGAGTTGGAACCGGTTTGTGGCGAAAAACTATTTTGTACTGTTTAAATTTGTTATGAGCTTATATTGTCTTGTCTTGTGTACAAAATGTGTTTTTTCTACAAATAAAATATTGTCTATTGTCTATAAAACTAGTAATTCAACGATGGTTATTACGATTTGTAAATGAAGTATATTTTTACGGCCAGAAATCAAAGAGCTACTTGCTTTTTGGTATATTCCTTAGCCTTTGCCATAGATTTTTGTGTACCCACTTATAAGCACTTGTAAGAAAGATTCATTTTTCACAACTTTTTGTGAAGAAAGAACCAAAGCTTAATTTAGAAATAGCTGACAAAAAAACGAAACAGCATTGCTTTCAAGGAAAATGTGTGAACCAAACCAAAGCTAGGCCTGAGGGTACGTAGACAATTTGGGTGCACATCTCTAATGCAAGCTCTTTGT
Source organism: Erannis defoliaria (assembly GCA_905404285.2). NCBI lineage: Eukaryota > Metazoa > Arthropoda > Insecta > Lepidoptera > Geometridae > Erannis > Erannis defoliaria. Next base: position 16,493,830 of record FR990076.1, on the reverse strand, counting down.
TGTAAGGAACTAGAAGGCCGTAATATTACGCGGCAAGGGAATGGAAAAACAGAAATGTTTTTCTTTTTCCAACGTTAAAACGAGGCGTGTGAAAAGTTTCACGCCACGGTTTGATTCACATTTATTTTACAGATTTTTATTGCAAATGTTATCGGAGCTCAACAACGACATCGTTTAGTCCTACATAACCAGTCATTTTATTCGATGTCAGACTTTATAAAGTACATAAATTGGTAAACCGTCTAAATGATTATATCACATGCGAATAAAGTCGTTTTACAAGATTATGTCAATTGCCAACCTAACCTTGTAAAGAGGTAATTTAAGATTTAACGTTAACTACATTAAACGTATTTATTTGTATGGGTTATAATTTGTTAGACGCAAATTTAAGTTTCGAACCTGGGTAAGTCGTAAAACAACATCCATAACCACTGGAGGACGGGCAGCAGCGTGCTCTCTGTTAACGGTGGTGAGCATTCTGCGATCCTCAAGCCACCTGCCAAGCGTGGGGGGACTGGGGATTATGGCAACTCCTCCCTGTTAAAGGAGGCTTTCGTCCACAGCAGCAGCAGCAGCAGTTCGTGCAGTGGACGTCTTCTGGACTTTATAATGTAAGGTAATTTCCTAATTTAAATAGTGTTTGAATGTTTTCAAATTTTCCGATGGATTGGTCGACGCCGACGCGACGCGTGATTAAAATGCTGGCATTTGTTTGACGCTTATGCAATATGCATTTCTTTTCACTTGGCAATGCCACCAGCATGCTAGGTACGTTGCCGATTGGTAGTGGGTGTTGGCATTGGATTGTCCCTAGACTTTCATCGGTCTGGAATTTTAGATAAAATCCATTGTTTTTGTGTAGTAGGTTAAATAATGCATGCTTACCATGCTTAACGCGCTGCTGGCTCAGAACCGAGATCTAGATCTTTTTCATTGTACAGAGGCCGAGATGCACAGAATGATAACACATTTTGATATTGTAACTAACTTGGTTACGAAACGAATTCAGTAGGGTTTTTTATATTCTGTTTAAACAATGTATTTTTAGGATTTTTCGTGTAGGTTTTATTTATTTATAAATATTTAGTTTTACAGTAGTCGTATGATATTAATCCGTGGGTAGGTGGTTTGGGGGCAACCTGTAATCCTCACCCAAGGGAATGTATATATAAATAAATAAGTAATTTAGGTGCATAATAAGATTTTGCTTTATTATATTTAGTTGTAGTTTTTAATGGCGTACTTCACAAAAAATGTATGATATAATACAAGGTCATCAATCATATAAACAAAAATATCTGTCTTTATATATTATAAATGTCTTTTATCAAGATTTATACTATCGAACACTTTTTTATTAAGGCTAAAGTTAACCTTACATATGCCGGTAATAATTATCTAATGCTAATCACAATTTCATTACTGCTTATCTAACTCTTTGGGCTTTACCATGAGTGTTCTAACTATTCACCGTAATAAATCAATAAGCTTACTTCCATCTTCTAGTTTACTTACTTGCTTACGAGAAATATCCACACACATTTTCCTCGACGACGTTCCTTCCATTTGATATTAAAGCACCATTATGTGGGCAACTTTGTTTACAGAACAACCTAAGTAATGTTTTCCAATAGCATTTTCTGAGAATACAGCATCTCATGAAATTCTTGGAAAAGCGTAGAGAGCACAGCGCTGCACGCGACCCACTTCAGCTGTTTGATGGAAAATGCGATGTGGAACTTTTACTGCTTTGCGGTATCACCTACGGATTTCCAAAATTAGAATAATAAAACATTTTTCACATCACCTGCTCGACAATGTCCAATTACATATCATGCAACCTCGACGTAAAGTAAAGCATTATCTCTTAAAGGATATAAAGTTGTAGTATGAAACTCCCTAAGGAATAAAGTGATTTGAATTCGGAACGTCAAATTCGTGTGGAAACTCGTGGAAAACTGTAAGAAAATAATGCCCATATGGCATTGTAAAGAGGTTTGTTCGAAAATTGAACTGGCCACCATAAGCAGAACTCAAAAAAAGATAGATAGATAGAAACACTTTATTGTGCACACCAAAAATAAAACAACAATAAAAACAATAACCTTAAGAACTAGTGCCGCAAGTGCTAAAAGGAGCGTTTAAAAAAATGTGAAAGAAAATACGGTGTTTGGTCCTGTGATTGTCACTGAATTGTAATTTATAGAGCCCTAGCTTTTTATTGTCTCGCAGAAGGTATGAAAAGTAGAGTATGCTCCTCTGGAATAAAGCCTGTCTTCGTCTTGGGCAGCGTGAACCCCTCGCTTCACTCAGGACTCTATATAACTCTAGACTCCCTCGTTACGCTCAGGGTTCAATATGCCGCCCGCGACGTAAGACACTGCTTTATTCCCTTAGTGCATAATCTACTATTTTTATTATTCAGAACTTAGACTATAGTTCATACGTCAATGATTCATAATTACTTAGATATCGGTTTAATTTTTGGAGCAGTGTTTATAAGCTATCGTTATTATGGTTACATTTATTTGTTGATAGAGCCATTAATGTTCCTGTTACGCAAAAAAATACATATTTTTTTATTTCTAAGGGCTATTATTATTATTTATTTTATTTTCATAATTTTAGGAAAACTTACAGCTAAACAAGGAAGACAAAAAAGAGAATAGGTTGCTGCCTATTATATGTTTCCACAAATAGACATAAATATAAGATGATAAACACAGCTTATTAATTAATTAATCTATAATTTGCTAAACGTTTTACAAAGTTGTGTCTAATGTACACAGTATAAGTAATTTTATTTGATTTACCAGATAAATTACTGGGTATGAAGAGATTTAACATGTGATATCTCAGGGTGACGAGCGCAGTGCAGTGCGGCGCAGGATTGTATTCGCAAGTTCATAATTCTGCCACTGCTACTGTTAGTGGCAGGTGTGACGCTTAACACTAGGTGAAAGTCTAGCTCGTCTCGTAAGATAACCGTAAAAAAAGCATATTGTAAGTACTATTTATTACACATTTCTTTGCAAACTGTACATAGGTACGTTACATACTACAAGTACAAGGCCTTTATGGAATTAAAATGGATTGCGATGGCCAGCCATTTTATATTTGTTTTCTTTGTAAATCGCTGGAACGTTAACTATTTGTTTGGAGTTCACTGCTTTGTGTTAGCATGAAGCGAAGTTCAACAAGTTTGTTTATTTTCTCCATTGAAATACTTATTGCTATAAGTATTTAAGTTTGGGTCAAAAGTTTAACCGAAACTTGTTTAATATTGTTTTTTGTACAATTAAAACTCTTATACTTACTGACTATTATAATCTTGCAGGCGTACCGTATAGTTAGGTACACTAATACCACAGAATAAATAATAGTACTGTAGAAAGTTAACTCGGCAAAGGAATTGAAATAAATAAGTACTCTATCTACTCGGCAATAAAGTAGTAATTCAACTCGCACAGCGCTGGATACCGCTCGCTATATTCACCTAGATATATCGCTCTCTTTCTATCACGTATGCTTAGTTACGTGCGACGAGGCTAGCGTGCGGGCGGCGACTGACTTCTGCCTTGCATTGTCCACCCGGACGGAGCGCCGGCCGAACATACCTGAACTGCGGAGTGACACCCCCCTGCTAATACTATAAATGCGAAAGTTTCGGCACATGTGTGAAAGCTTGTTTGTGTGTGTGTGCTTGGTTGAATGAAACTCTGAATGAACATTCCCCGGAAAAGTTTCCCGAAGTAACCTAAGTACTTGAGGCAAAATTTTATCATCATCATCATTTTTCATCATAACGCAGGTAAAGCCGTGGGGCACCGATAGTATTATTTGATCTGTGGGTGTAATAAGCCTAAAAAAGGGGTCTTTATACTCGTTACTGCACATCTTCTACTATTATGGGGTCAACTCTGAAAAATCCGCTGTTCCCTACATAATTGTCAAGAGTCGGTGAACTTTTTGTATGAAATAGCAAATTTTTCACGATTTCAAGGACATGTGACACAACCACAAGTGACAAACACACATATACCGACAAACTTTAGCATGTATAATATCTGTGTGATTAGTGTGATCATTTACGTAGACGACAACTAAATTATACACAATAAGCCTATTACGTGTATTCTAACAAAACCAATTCCGATTGAAACTTGTCACAACGTACAGAACAGGGGATGCGGGGAGGCAGAAAGGGCAAGGGAGGGGTGTTTGAAAATGAACACGGCATGTGCATAATACAACTGCCGAGACGGTCGCACTTTCGTGTTTTGAGACATTGGGCGTTTTCACACTGACCAGAAACGATATCGTCGACTGCTAGTTTCATACAATTAGTACTACACGCGACGCTATCGTTTGTCAATGTGAAAACAGTCATTACCGTTTGTCAGAGTGAAAGCGTGTAGTACTAATTGTATGAAACTAGCACTCCGACGACATCGTGACGATATCGTTTCTGCTCAGTGTGAAAGCGCCCATTAGTGGGAGAGGTGGCGTAAAGATTAATTAAGGTGAATGGCCGTTTCTATTTTAAAACGAAATCAATAAATACATATTGATGGACATTTCACACAGCGCCATCTAACCCAAAACTAAGCAAAGCTTGTACAATGGGAACCAGATAGCTGATACGATACTTATTTGTTTTATTTTTGTAAATACTAACTTATATACATACAGCACCCAGGTGTAGAACCACAAAATGTTCTATGTTCGTCACAAATGTTTATGCTTGGTGGGAATCGAACCCACGTCTTACAGCTCTCAAGGCAGACATACTACCAATTGAGCTACAAGGCACGGAAAGAGGTAGCCATGTGTAGAATTTTCCCACTCCAGACTAGGTATGTTTACCATCTTCGACAACACCCTCACTTGACACCAAGTGAGCTGTGGCATACATTAAGTATACCAGCATAATTCATCTATGGCTGTGGTCAAATACCTAATCAGTCAATAACTAAAATTCACGAAAAAGTCCCATATTAATTTAAACCCCGTTGTTTTTTTAGAAATACTTGTGATACCATATACCAAAAGCCTTACAATTAAAAACGTTTATTTTTCAGTATGGTTGCCGCTGCTTTGGAATACTGTTTACGATACTATTTAAGGAAACTATACAAGACAATGCTACAATACGGTTTTTATTCAAATTAATGAAATAAAAAATTAGGTTTTTTTTTACAATATGCTATGTTAACGTTAGAAATTAACATTTTCACTCAATTAGAAAATAACACTTTCACAGTGGATCACTCATTGTCAGCCAGTCATCGCGATGCTTTCACCGCCCAATGAAATCGTAGAAAACATGGTGTACTTACAGTTATGTTCTCTTGTGTGTTCGCAACATAATCCCGTTAATACTTATAAAACTGTAAATAATGTCATTACTCATTAATTTAAACATCAACATTTTTATTTTTCCACTTATTCCAAATGCAATTTAGTAAGTTTTATGTGGTTTCGCTTGCCTTCAAATAAGGCAACCTCAAATGTTTCTTACCTATAAACTTGTTACTTAAAGTAGTTCCTGTCTCCTATCCTATAATGAACTTAACTGTATTTTAGGATGTAAGTACAAAGTTAGTGTTCAGAATAGACCGTCGAAGACATCTGTCAAAGTTTGGTGCATTGTGACTGTCTGGAGTCTGGAGTCTAACCGAATTTAGCTTCGGTACTTCATTAGGATGTACTACGTTGTTACCATCTATTGTAATAAATGGCCTCTGGCTTGTCTGGCTAGTCGTGATAGCTAACATTTTTAACAAACTTCTTGTTTTGGGTGTTTTCAAATCCTTTCCAAGCAACTTCCAAACGACGGGCTTTCGCTTTTCTGTGAGTGTCCTCCATTACGGATCGCATCGTTGGTTACATTAGGCAGGGAGTGGTCAAACGCAAACCTATTTTGAATAAAAATAATAATTCTCACCAATAAACTGGAATGTAATTAATCTAAAAGTCGCTTTACACAACCGGTGGTAGTAATTAACACAAGTAATTGGAGGTAGAGTTGTAATAAGTTTACGGTAAAATAATTAAGTTGGGACATTGCGTTCTATTTAACGCATGCAAACACTGCTAACAACAACCCACAACTGAGCTGCTTGAAAACCTTTCAGCTCTTCCATACGGCGTCCCTCTACCCAACTCTTACAGAAACTTTTCCTAACGCTGATTCGTCGCCGCCATTACACATCGGCTGTCAACTCAACAGTAGACGCATTAAAAATCAATGCAGGTTACATATAGATACTAACTTTACGACAGAAATTCCGCCACTTCCATTTCTAGTCCACCACAACTAATTAGTTACGTAGCGCTTTACCAATAAGATTGAAAATCACATGCTGACATGCTCATAAAAAGTGTTTTCATAAAATTGCTCTCACTAACAGTAACAACCTAACAAATGATGGTGCGACGCGGAAATAGAGGCTATAATAAGGAGCTGTTCAAACATTTAGCCTGTCAAACAGCAAGGATTTTTTTTAATAATCGGGAATACATAATAATTATTATTATTTATTCATCAAGTATCATAGACTCATATACGTTATTAATTTTATAATAGTAGCAGTCACAATACAGTACAGTTTTAGTACAGTACAATACAGTTTTATCTGCTCGTATCTATAATTTCCATATTTCCAGCTCCCGCAATTTCCTATTTTCAGTACCGTCAATATCAATACCGTTTCAATATTTGCGCGGAAATAATAAAATTCCCAACAACGCAGTATAAAGTGCGAATGGAGAAATTGAAAAATATGAATAGTGAAGGCGCAGACAAACTCTCAACAATTCCATCCCGTTCTGGTTCGTTCCGTTCCGCCATTGCAACAATACTTCGCATTGGAAAGCAGAACTGTACCGGACGCGTTTACACAGTAACGTAGCGTCTAGACCGAACGTGGACGTGAACGTTTGTAATTAAGGCTAAGATGGATGTTTTTTTGTAGTGGTAGGAGCCCGCCTGGGGAAATACCACACTTTTGCCAGTTATTCAAGCGCCAAGCAGCGGTGAGCAAGCATTATGTTCTGGTTTGAAGGGCAATGCTTCCAGAGATTTTTGTTTTATTTATACGGTAATAGTCACGTTTAATTAAATCGGATACTCCGACTATCATTTCGATCACATCCGGTGACCTTTTTCAAAGAGTATAAACAGAGCCCGACGCGCGTGCAGCTGCGTCCTGCTTAGCACATCTAAGCAAAAAACTATAAGCGCAAATATTTAACTATGTGTGCTAAGCAGGACGCAGCTGCACGCGCGTCGAGCTCTGTATTCACTCTTTGAAAAAGGTCACCGGATGTGATCGAAACTATAGTCGGAGTATCCGATTTAATTAAACGTGAGTATTCTCGTATAAATAAAACAAAAATTTGTCAAAACCACGTCAGCTATCAGCCATAGATATTACTGGGTATGATTATGAAGACATTTAACATCTAAAATCTAAGGGTGACGAGCTCAGAACAGTGCGGCTCAGGGTTGTATTCTGAGACTGCTAATGTTATGGGCAGGCGTGACGTTTACCACCAGGTGAACGTCTAGCTCGTCTTGTTATTTTATTAATTATGTTATATTTCGGTAGTCACCCGTCGGGTATTCGAAGCATCTTTGAATGTTTCCTAAGACGTCCGCGTCGCTTCTGACTGGAGCTCGGTACAAAAAACGTCGCTTGCTCTCGCTCCGGGCTCCTCTTTTGTAGTAAAATGTAGAGCTAATGCCAAAAATGTACAGCCAACTTACCTTTGATTGTACATTTAATTTTGTCTCGATTCATCTTATATTGATTTGTTTTTTGGTTTTATTTATACGGGAATACTCACGTTTAATTAAATCGGATACTCCGAAAAGCACACGTGTGCTAAGCAGGACGCAGCTGCACGTGCGTCGGGCTCTGTTTTCACTCTTTGAAAAAGGTCACCGGATGTGATCGAAACTATAGTTGGAGTATCCGATTTAATTAAACGTGAATATTCCCGTATAAATAAAACAAAAATGTGTCAAAAACACGTCAGTTTTCATAATAAGTAATATGGAATTGTTATTTTATTATTTGTGTAGAAGCAACTAGTAACCTGTTTGCTTGATAGAGTAGTCTTTCATAGCAGTTGTACCGAGTGAAGTGCAGATGTAATCATCGCCAGCCATAAGACGTCCACTACTGAACGAAGGCCTCCCCCTTAATAGGGAGGGGTTGCCATAATCCCCCCGCTTGGCAGGCGGCTTGGTGGTCGCAGAGTGTTACCACCGTTAACCAAGAGGACGCTGCTGCCCGTCCTAATGGTCCTGGATGCAGTTTTAGGACATACCTAGATCCGTGTCCAGGACCGGGTCAGGGTCAGGGTCCGGGGCAACTGTAATACTACTGTTGAATACTTTAAGAGCGTAACTAATTAATATAACTAATTTGTGAAATGACGTGGACTCAATTCACTCGTTCTTGGGTGAATAACCACGTTCCGGGTTTTATTTCGCAAAGTAACTCCGAGCATAGCTCTCTCCGCTGCCCGTTGCGTGACTCTGAGTTTCTCCAAAAAGCCAACAGTTAAAGACCACGTTCCGTTTTTGAGTTTAGCATGGAAAAATTATAATTCTTCAATGGTACAACTGATTTATCTAACAAATAATATAATTAAAGAGGATGTACATAAAATAATCTTTGCCGTGATCAACCAAGCCATATATATTTATTTATGAAAATATTCATCATGACACTGAGTTGCTTGATCAAAAGAGATCGAAACGTTTTTTGTGAACGGGCGTGACATCTGACAAGATTTAAAGACCAGAAAATCAAACGGTTCCCATATAATAACGTGAGAAATCGAGATGTTTCTTCTTAGCTCTACGCACACATAGTTTCAGAACAATTACAAGTTACGCTGTTCACGATAGAAGCTACAATGCAGTCAGCGAACAATGCAGGCTAACATGTATCGTCTCGGAACTCGAGCGAAGTTTTAAATTAATTTATGCGTTTAGTTGCGTCGCGCTAATTCTGCACCGTGACACCACACGTGAGGTTTACGAGGAGAGTTCTGGCTTGTTGTTTGTAAATAGTTACGATATATTGCTTTGTTTTATTAGTGATTTGGGTATGTCCTAAAACTGCATCCAGGACCACCGGAGGACGGGCAGCAGCGTCTTCTCGGTTAACGGTGGTGATCATTCTGCGTACCCCAAGCGTGGGGATTATGGCAACCGCTCCCTATTAAAAGGGAGGCCTTCGTCCAGCAGTGGACATCTCCTGGCTGGTAATGTAAGCCAAATCAATCATTTAAATACTTATGTATATATTTGTGTAACCTGTGTTATTGTTTCCTACACCTTTATTGGTATTGTTATTGTTCTTATTGTTTGTTTGTAGTATTGTTTGTTGTGCCTGTATTAGTGTTTATTGTTTGCTGGACCGACGACAATGTAAAAGTCGCGGGCGACCGGGATGTATAAGGCCGTACAATGTATAATGTCGTACAGTGTGGCGGTCCAAGGGCCTTCGTTCAGCAGTGGACGTTTCCGGGCTTATGATGATGATGATGATAAAAAACTTACTTATGATGATGATGAACCTGTATTATTATTTAGTGTAGGTATTTATCCTAATAATGAATGAAAGTTTGTCGGTGTGTGTGTGTGTGTTTGTTACTCCTTCGCTTTGAAACGGCTGAACGAATTTGGATAAAATTTGGTATAGAGGTTCTCGATTATTAAGATAAAATGTAGAGCCTATGATTTATTCCAAGGTATAGAATACCTTGGAATAAAAAATAGGTTCTACCTTTCTATACCTCGGAATAAAACACAGGCTCTACTTTTTATCCCAAGAATCGCGTGTAAAACCGCGAGAAACAGCTAGTGTATACATAAAATTTGTTAAAAAAAAGATAAAAAAAAATAAAGTAGGTATGTATTCATTCCATTTTCTTTATTGCACGGCAATTTGCACCACCACCAACCCTATTTCACATTTAGACTTTTTCTATTTATCCGAGGGTTGTCTGCAAGAGATCGCTTGTAGGGATAAGACTACCTTTTGTGCCTATCTTTGTATATTCTTCCGGATCCGTTTGGGAGTTCCGATGCCAAATATTTATACACGTTAAACCAAAACAAAACACGCAAACACAGGAGTCTGTTTGCTTTGGGTCCAAAAATTACCTACTAGTTTTTCGATACAGGGGCAAAACTCAAACTACCCACGAAAAGTGAGTGACACAAACTTGAAAAGGCAGTTGAACAAACAAGCAAGTATCGAGTTATGTAGGCACCGTGCAGCCAACTTATTTAAACCAGTGGCCAAATAGGGGAACTAAAATATTTTAAGAGATCCCATCAATTTTGTTCATAAAATACGATCGTGGCTCTTCCACTCAGGTTGAATAAGTTGGTGCTGTATCCAACTTCAATCGTTAGTCGTTCCCAACTCAAACAAGGGAAGTACAAACTTGAGTTGTTATAACTTTTTTTTGCGAAGTTTGACAACTAGGGCGGGGGTTAACTATGGAAAATAACAGTATAGGGAAAACATTTAATGAATATCACTATGGTTAAGACACAGATCATTTTATACTATACTAGGACTTAAAGGGGATGGATGGACCAGCCCAAAGTTGCCAAGAGATGGTGCCGGTTTTTTTAAAATTAAAAATATATTTTTTGACATAGGTTGCAATGGCAGATTTACTGACAGGCAATAAAAAAAGAAACCGATGGGGAAGAAAAGTTCTTGAGTGGCGACCGCGAACCGGAATACGCAGCGTAGGCGCGGCCTCCCACTAGGTAGACCGACGACATTGTAAAAGTCGCGGGCAACCGGTGGATGCAAATGGCAGGTTGTCGTACAGTGTGGCGGTCTAAGGGGGAGGCCTTCGTTCAGCAGTGGACGTCTCCGGGCTGATGATGATGATGATGATAAAAAAAGAAGCTCATTGTAGATGGCTCTGACTTTGCGCAGACCAGACGACATTGTCAAGTTTTTGATTTTATTTCATGTGCCACATTCATATCAAAAATATTATGCTGTTTTTGTCTGGCGCGTAAATAATCTGCGTTATCTATCGAGTTGAAGAAAACTATAATTTTTTATATCTAATTTGGAAAATCACTCATTCGATTTGCAGTAGATCGTAAATCGTCATCGTGTACAATAATTGTATATTACCTATATTTTTGATGGTAAAACGAACATGTTAGGTATATTCGTTCCTTATCTGCAGCGCTGCGTTGAGTATCATCATCTTCATCCCTTTGCTAAAGATAAAGGAATATGTATACGTACTCTGTTTTGCTCTACTTCTGGGCTCTATATTCCAAAGTTGCCCCTCGAAAAAACGAATAAACTTCTAATAATATTTTCTTAATCTTCTTTGGTTGAAAACACGATTAATTATACTTTCCTCGATAGAAAAAAATACCGAAACAGTGTCTATTTTTAAACTTTTTTCAGTTATATTTCCTAATTACAGCACATAGAACATAAAAAAATGTATTAAAATATCAAAAATTATTAATTTCGATACTTTTCGAGAAATCTGAGGAAAACTATAAAAATCGAAGTTTGACACGCACGAATCTGCGTAACCGCCATATTTTGCTCCGCTAAATGTGACCCTACCTGATACAGCTTTAGACTAGTGATCGATCATTAAAAAATGTGCTTGAAACGTGGAGTATGCGGAATATCCTGGCTTTAAATATTTTACTACAATCATGACTCGTATGACCGACAGGTTGGTAAATAGTCCGGCGTAGGCTTAGTAATAAGGAGCCTTTTCAGAGTCTGCATGTATCCAATGTCCCGAAAGGCATTCAGCGTCATTCAGGGTTCCTTTCGGTGCGGAACCCTGAAAATGATGCTCAAATACATAACAAGCTCGGTTTATTTGAAAACATAAATAAAAACGCTGGCAATAGAAAACACTCGCGTGCCATTACAGTCGTAATGGCAATAATTAGATAGGGGGCGCTCAGATAAATCGTAATTTTTTCGGTCCTACCGCGTGGGTCTACCAGCCCGTGGTTCAACCGCGTGTTTTCTATATAATTAGGGTCACCCGGAACGGTATTAGATAGGTTATTTTGAATTACTTTGATTAAGGACCCCACCTAAATTCGCAAAAAAACCGCACACACATCCATACATTCCATACATCCATTCTGTTCCATACATTTTACCGCGGTTTCTTGACATTTTTCCAATGAACAACAGATTATTCCTGAATTCAGGGCTGGACCCACAGTTAAACCCGTCACACACGACGAAGATGCTATTTCATGTATCACACGCCTTACAATTTTTGAAATATATATTATTATCTTCGTCATTTGTGCTGTCAATAAAATGTATGAGCAGCGATATTGAAATATGTTTTATAATAACATGACATGAAATATTATAGTACCTTCATCGTATGTGTCGCCTTTTTTTTCTTCTTTTTTAAAAGTTATTGACATCGCACGTTGTGCATTCTGCCAGTGTCAAGTTTATGAATTTTCAAGTTTTTTATATTAAAATAAAGTCAAATATGTTATGAAATCATAGACTCACAGTTAGTCACACGAAATTAGTCATAGTCGAGTCCAAGTCATGCCCTAGTAAAGTTGTGGCGACTTTACCTAAGAGCTTCTACGGAGTTTTGAAAACAACACGGAAAGACATGTTTCACCACTTTATATCACTTGCCCACACTCACGCATGTAATTCAACAGTCAATGAATAAAACACCACCATTTTTAATCATAAATTCGCGAAAAAATACTAGTTTAAGAAAATAATAGAATGCAACGACATGATTTTTCCGTGTTCCCGCCAAAACTCTCCGATAAAACTTATATGGGACCATCATATAAGTTTACATACTTTTTATTATTATCGTCATGATCGTTTCTCGTCATCAAGTAGGTGAAATCGCGGGGCCTAGGTAATAATAACATAAATAAAGTACGTAATGTTCCAATATAAGCGATTTTCCAAACACGATTTAAAAAAAATAGTTTTCGTCAACTCGATAGATGGCGCAGACTATTTACGTGCCAGTCAAAACAACATAATATTTTTGATATGTGGCACATGAAATAAAAAATAAATACATGACATGACAGCCACGTCTGGTCTGCGCAAAGTCAGAGCCATCTACAATGAGCTTCTTTTTTTAATTCTGTCAGAAAATCTTCCATTGAGAAAACTCGTTTTGCGTGCTTTCAGAATAGAAAATATGAATGTTTCCTTTATTTTTATCAAACAGAATATTAAAATATTAGCGAAAAATATTATTTCGATTCTCAGTAATAGCCCATTGAATTGAAACTTGGAACAAAAATAAAAATTGCAGCGTTCTGAAAATATTTCACTCGACAAGTTGAACGAGTTTCAGTTGAAATGGTTCACTGGGACGAGTAATGAAAGCTTTTGATTCAACTTTTTGTAATTATTGCGAAAATAACAGAAAAGTAGGGACTTATCTCGGCAATGAATCTATAGATACATAATTATTTATAAGTTATTATTATTAGTTCAAAATCTCATCAAAAAATAATCTAAATCTAAATCATTGCTTCAAAAACTACTAAGTGTTTGTGTTCAAGCACGAACCTATTTTGAATAAAACAATAATCCCTACATAGATAATTACAATATTAAGAGTAGATTATGCACTAAGAGAATAAAGCAGTGTCTTACGTCGCGGGCGGTATATTGAAAACCCTGAGCGTAACGAGGGAGTCTAGAGTTAACTCCCGAGCGTAGCGAGGGAGTTATATAGAGTCCTGAGTGGAAGCGAGGGGTTCAAGCTGCCTAAGACGAAGACAGGCTTTATTCCAGAGGAGCATACTCTACTTTCATATTCCCATTAATTTAAATTCACTGACAATCACAGGACCAAACACCATCTTTTGTCATTCTTTGTAAATGCACCTTTTTTTTGAGTTCTGCGTATGGTGGCCAGTTCAATTTTCGAACAAACCTCTTTACATTGCCATAATTATGGGCATTTTTTTACTTAGAGTTTTCCACGAGTTTCCACACGAATTTGACGTTACAAATTCAAATCACTTTATTCCTTAGGGAGTTTCATACAATTTTTTTATCTCATAAGAGATAATGCTTTACTTTACGTCGAGGTTGCCTATGATATTTTATGTAATTGGACACAATCAATTATTATACCATCCTAAAAATATATCTTGACATAAGATTCTGCGTCCATCTTTCTTTCATAAGTAACCATCTATTTCTAAATCCCTGTTTGAATCAATTAAAAAAAGTTTATCCGTTTTGGCATTTCCAAAGCTGCATAGTGGACCTGCGTCCTTAAACTGCAATCAAACCCACCGGAGGACGGGCAGCAGCGTCCTTTTGGTTAACGGTGGATGGTTGGACCATTCTGCGATCCCCAAGCCGCCTTCCAAGCGTGGGGATTATGGCAACACCCCTCTATGAAGGGGGAGGCCTTCGTCCAGCAGTGGACGTTTTATGGCTGACAACGATAGCGTTTGGTTTACGCGCGAAGCGATTAAGGCACACTGCGTTATAGGTAGGCAGCGAGCAAACGGAAAAAAGCACGTCTCTAATTTAAGAAAAGTAAAACAAAACATTCTAAATTCAAAATAGTGTCAACATGAGTTCGCGCCAACAATTTTGCTTCCGTCACAGCTTCTATCCGTTTAGAATTCACAGCGCGATGACGTTGTATGATTTTTTATTTCTACCCTCAAAATTTGCTTGCGAACACGCGACGAGCCGTTTGTCTTACTACGGAGCAGTAAATCCGTGACTGAAATAACTGAGGTACGGTTTAAAGCAGTACCAAAGCTTTTTGTGTTATTCAAAGTTTTGGGTTCCGCCAGTCGTCTTAATTGCCATCATGAGAGCGTTTCGTTCGTTTCATGGCCTGTTGCAAATAAAAATAAAAAATAAAAAAAAGACTTGCACATTAAAATGAATAGTAAGTATTACGTCCAGCTACCGTAATCTAAACGAAGTTGGAAAGGTTTCCACATAGAAAGAAGGTACACTATCTGTCTCTGTCGTTCTAAATGCAGAAGAAAGAGCTGGTGAGAGTAGTTTTCGAAACATATGACTCAGGTGACTGCTCGTATGCAGGTTCGAGTCCTGCCGGAGGTCATAATTTTTCTTCCTGTTTAAACTTTAAAAACATAGAAATACCATAAAAGTGTGGAATCCCTTCATACAAAAATATTCAAAAAATCAGATAGATAATAACAAGAAAAAATGATTTTGCCACATTTGGACCGCCGCAGGCGCCATCTGTGTAAAGTTTTGCCTGTGTAACCTCATTGGCAATGCAGTTGGGACGGAAACCCAGAGATTGTTCGTACTCAATACTCAATACTCAATCATTTATTGCAACATATGTGGCTACATGCAGGTCGTATGCAGGTTCCAGTCCTGCCAAAGGTCATCATTTTTCTTACTGTCTATGCATTCAAACATGGAAATACCCAAAGTGTGGAAACACTTCATATAAAATATTCAATAGTTAATACTGTAATGAGTAGTACAGTGTGTCAGATCTCTTCCAGCTTACAGGCAACCTTATTGAGTCGCGGTATGCTCCAGGAATATGAACTGTCAGGTTCAGTTCAGGGATTTGACAGTTCTGTTCGAACAGTCTAAACATCTTGACGGAAGTGCCTTTTGATCTCGGGAGTTATTGGAAGATTCGGAAACTACTGATTCTTTTTCTATCTGCCTATTTGTGTTGATAGAATCTTGTACTGTTTTAACTTATCACACTGTCAATATATAGCCGACGTAGAAGCGAAATTAAATAACTAACACTTTTTTCAAAATTGACTTTTTCGCATTTTCTTAATATCTAAAGTACGACGCATCTTTTGATCTTACCCCAGCTCGGATATCTTATTTCACGACAAAATAGCAAAAAATTAAAAAATTGTAACAAAAATGAACCTTCAATAAAAGCTGTAATATTATTATAGAATGAAATGTCACTGTCAATGTCACTCTCTGACTCCACTGTTATTTTTGTAATTTTCTTAAAATAAAAGTTCAAAATAGCTAATCTAGACAAACAAAATTATAATCCGTATCATCGTCCGTAGCTTTCTTTATCTTGCTGCTGTGTATAGGCTTTTCTCTTGTTGTGCGATCTGACGAAGAAAAAATGCACGACTGCATGCCCGTGTGCGGGCGCGTGACCGGTTCGAGGCAAATACCACAAAAGAGATATAGGCTATTTACATAATATATTAACATAGTATTCATTACTAGAGGTCGCCCGCGACTTCGGCCTCGTACGGAAGAAATTCGGGCCGCTCCCAAAATTAACAACGTTTTTAGGGTTCCGTACCTTAAAAAGAAAAAAGGAACCCTTATAGGGTCAATCCGTTGTCCGTCTGTCTGTCTGTCTATCTGTCTGTCTGTCAAGACCCTTTTTCTCTGGAACGCGTGGAGATATCAAGTTGAAATTAATATCAAATACGTAAGACCACGGTCCCTTGGAGCTGTAAAAAAATCAAGTGTGTAAATCAACATAATAAAATATTACGGCCATTTTCCTTAGCTTTTTAGAGTGAACTAAATCAAAATACATACGGTATTTCCTGTTGACCTAGATTCATGAAATTTTGCAAGAAGCAAGTAACACGTAGTAAAAGTAACAGTAGTTATGGGAAAATCTGAAAAATGTATAATTTGTAGATATATCGTAATTTCTCAAGCCAAAACTTAAATGGTTATTTTGTTTGATTCTTTAGTTTCCAAAAAATACTAGATGGCGCTAGCTAGGTGTTACAACGCGCAAAGGTTCCGTTTGCCGTTTTAGGTCGATTCGACCTATGGCAGCCGGCTTCTGCTTATAGTCAGAATAACTTACCTTTACAGATGAGCGAGCGACCACCATCGTAATTTTTGAACAAAACTAACAGGTCCTGTTGAATTCTTTTAGTTCTTCCATTTTACCAATTAGAACAAGTACAATCCAAAAGTAACTCTTTAGAAGAAAGGAGTTTCACTTTCGTGTTTAACCTTTTCTTACCCCAATGTCACTCTTATAGAGAAAATAGTTTCACATTGTATAAACCTTTTCCCAAGTAGGTATTAATTTCCTTCTTTTTCTTTCTTCATTTTTGGCATCGCACTTTGTGCATTCTGCCAGTCTAACAAGCATTATAACTTTCAAGTTCTTTTTTTAGGCCAATTTGGTGGCTTCTTCTGCGTACAACTAAATTTTTACTCTCTAATATGGAAAGATGAGTTTCCACTGGCATCACACTTTGTACATTCAGCCATTGGCATTTTAAGTTTTTAATAGTATCAGTAACAAAGATAAGTCTAAAAATAAAAAGCCGTTCACACAAAAACAGTCTCGGTCAAGTCCAAGTCATGCCTTAGTCAAGTTGTGGCAAAAGCTGCTCAGTAATCAAGATTTAATTGACTGATTGATTGGTTTAGATTTGATTGAGATTGGTAATTTGGTGAATATGACACAAAAGTGAATAAAAAATGCCATCTAATAGAAATCATTCCAGTAGAAGATTAAAAGAGGTAAGAAAAGACTATCCATTTCGATTTTATAGGGACTTCTTAAAATAAAAAGATGCCAGTCTCGCTGTAGTTTCCCCACAACAATAGGAATCTATGTTGGAATTAAAAACAGGAAAAACACAATTGTCATTCTAGACGCGGGATGGAGAGCTGTCTCCTTTATACACAGACTGGCATGAGAACAAAACATACCCTTGCTTTCTAGAAACGCGTTAGTTAAAAAACACTTGATAATGTTTCACCACGGTTTTATAAATGGCGCCCAACATGGAATTATTTTATTAACTCTAGCTTACAATAAAAAAATTACATCTATTTAAATCGAACTTGAATTTCCTAGGGAAACATTATTATTTATAGATTCTACATTTTCAACCGACTTCAAAAAAGGAGGTTCACTGTCTGTATGTTTTTGTTTTTTTTTGTATTTTTGTTTATTTTTCCCGTAAAAATCGTTAACTATAATAAATAACCTGGATAGTTTTAAACAGTAAGCTACATTGTTTTAGCGTAGCTGATATTTAAATAAATGAAATAAAAATATATCACTACTAAATAAATCTAAAAACACATTTTATAAATGAGATCGCTCTCACCGAGATAAACAACACACACATGTGTGCAAAATGGCGTTCTCATTAAATATACCGCAAACTATTAATTCAATTAAGACCCGAGGCTACTCGTGTGCTGCATTGCGACTGCATAATATGAAAATGTATACAAACGTACTTACATAAATAAACAACGTATACAAAAACTGCCGCAGGGCCAGTTTTTTACCAGATTTCAAATTTGGCGCCCAACATGGTACCAACAGGAATGTTAAATGGGCCTAAAAGAAAGACCGCTACCAGAATAGTGAGGTCGTAGGTTCTAATTCCAGGCCGGTATCAAAGAGTTTATGTACACAATATTATACTACTAGCTACATTATTGTATACCATGACCTTTCGGTGAACGAAAGCATCATGAACAAACCTGCATACGTCAAGAAAAGAAATTCAATAACGGATGTGAATCACCAACCCGCTAATAAGTCGGCGTTGTGGATATGGCCCAATCGTCCGTCCAGAGTGGACCTAGTCCAGTGGAGTATTATGAGGCTTATTAGGTATACTATGGTATGATATAATGAAGTTACGCTAAATGGTAGTACTAAATCAAAAGGAACTTATTGTTTTTGTTTTATTTATACGGGAATACTCACGTTTAATTAAATCGGATACTCCGACTATAGTTTCGGTCACATCCGGTGACCTTTTTCAAAGAGTGAAAACAGAGCCCGACGCGCGTGCAGCTGCGTCCTGCTTAGCACTGCGGGCCGCTGCGCGTCGCGCGCGTGATGACAGCGGTTGCTCTGCGGGCGAGGGGGTGGGGGCGGGTAGAGTGTCGTGCTGCGCCGGCGCTCTCTGGAGCTCTTCATCACTGGAATCTTCTCGTGCGGTGTCGGGAATATTCCAGCACGCGGAGCTCACCACGTCGCCTTCAGATACGGTTCCACCCTCGCGGGCCCGGTCGGTGGCAGATTCCATCCCCCGTCTCTATTGAAGTTAGGGCGCTTGCTAATCTCTATGGCCTCCCTAACTTTACGAGGCACATAAAACTTTTCGCGTGCCAACACTTGTGCCTTGTCAAACCGGATATAGTGCTGCGCGTCTGACCCGAGAGAATGTGTGGAACTTATTGTATTCATACAACGAACAACCTTATTCTTATGAACAACCTTTGCTATGGACCATCCTAAAACCATGAAAAAATCAGCGTAAAACGTAATAAACCCTTTAAAAAAGGGGGGATTAGCATTCTCGTGTTATCATGCAAGATTGGTGCCATAGTAAAAAATTATGCTAATGTAGATGTTGTTGGTTGTTGTTGATGTTGTTGTTGATGACGTTGTTTTTGTCGTGGTGTTGCTGTTGTTGAGATGGCTTTGTACTAGGTACCGTTCCTTTATAACAAAATGTTTTTTTTTATTCAATCATGTTACGAGACGAACAAGACTTTCACCTGATGGTAAGCGTCACGCCTGCCACTAAAAGTAGCAGTGCAGAATTGTGAACTTGCGAACACAATCCTGCGCCGCGCTGCACTGCGCTCGTCTGAGATATTAGATGTTAAATCTCTTCATACCCAGTAATTTCTCTGGTAACATTGCCCTTCAAAGCGGAACACAGTAATGCTTGCACACTACTGCTTGGCGGTTGAATAACTGGCAAAGGTGTGGTACTTCCCCAGGCGGACTCTGCAGTAGAGTGATGTAGTGTTTTATTTATTTAAAAAAAATATGTATATAAGTATTCTATCAGCTATCTGGTTTCCATAATACAAGCTTTGCTTAGTATGGGGCTAGATGGCGCTGTGTGAATAATGTCCACCGATATTTATTTATTATTTATTTATCTATATCGTCTCAATTGAAATAACGTGTAATTAATTATCTCACGTTCCTGTATAGCCCACAAGAAAGTTTTATCTTGTACCGTAGCGCCTTATTAAAAGTTAATCAACATTTTCAAGTTTGGCTCGGCTCAGCACGACTCAGTTGAAACTTAGCCGGCATTATCCGGTTGAGACCGGATTCTAGAGTGTGCTTCCAGATTGCTGTTATTTGAAACTCGTGTGATAGGTACGTTTGACAAGAATTTCCAACTTTCAATTGTCTATAACTTAGTACGAAATTTGAATTTTATGATATAAAACTTTTTCTCTCGAAGGAACGAGTTTTGTTGGGAGTTAAGGCGGGCTGGTTTTGTCGATATACATTCCAAGAAGCTTTGTAATTAAATAATGATATCTTTGTTTATTTTCAAAGGCACTTAACTGTTTTTTTTCTTTTTTTTATCGATATTTTGTACCGTTTTTTTTCATTGGAAATTTGGTGTTAGTTAGAATTAAATCATAATCTACACCGAGTACTTAGCGTGCAGAGTTTTTTATAACCGGAATATTATTTCAATTGACTTCATTTAAGCCGTAATATCATAAATTTTTATAAAAAAGCTCTGCCATGGATACTACATAGTTGAATTTATATCAATTGTCTCATCGACCTCTAGTTCGATTCCTCTATAACAGGATTGTCAACGCACGTTAAACAACGTTGTTAAAATATTTTTTTTTTTAAATGTTTTAGAGGTCAAAGCATAAGAAAATACTTTTTATTACAGGCAAAATAAAATCTAAATTAGTTTAGCCACTTTGTACTCGATCATTCCAAAGGCGGAACGTGATTTCAAATTTACCAACTTTCTTATCCCGGGGTACCTAAATACAATATTTTAATATTTTCCCTGGTATTTTATATACATTCAAGCGACGAGACAAGCAAGACGTTCACCTGGTGGTAAGCGTCACGCCTGCTACTACTACTACCAGTAGCAGTGCGAGAATTGTGAACTTGAACTTGTGAACACAATCCTGCGCCGCACTGCACTGCGCTCGTCACCCTGAGATATCAGATGTTAAATCTCTTCATACCCAGTAATTTATCTGCTAACATTTCCTGTTTAGCGGCCTGTTACTCCGTTATCTACCAAACTCTATTCATGTACCAAATTAAAGCAGTGAAATACAGATGGACAAATAGACGATTCGAAGCAATATCTAGGGGATAGGGAACTCACCACTAACTAAAAAACTAACATCCCATTTGATACTATGCCTTGATACTACCTAAAGTTACTCCCTAGCTTAAGGAATGCTTACCTAATGTAATAACAGTAACAGTGTAACTCAAAATGGAGCTATTCAAGCTACGAGAAGCAGTTATCTTTAGTACTTGACGTAGAACGTTCTGGGCTGCGCTCAATAAAGATGGGGATACCCAATAAAATTTCACTTAAACACGAAATTTAAAATTTTCACGTTACGACGTTACATCGATCCGTTCATAAACGTAGTAGCTAACAGCAAAAAATCTTTTGTTATGAACTTTGTGGAGTTCATAATAAGAGTAAGTTTTGAGTGAGTTTTGGAAGTCTCGTAAGCTTGTAGAGTTGCCAGCTCAGAAATTGGAAGTCACTGTCGGCAAGTAATGGTCGATCGTGACGAGAATGCCATTTGAATTTGGACGATATATACAGTTTATACAGAGGTAGGCAGTGAGTACAAAACCTGTAGAAATATGTGTATTGTACGACCTTAGGACTTTAGAAATGCTTCTCTACACACACAGATTTGCGTGTGTGTATTACGTATACTTAAGGGTTACTTCACGTATTATACCTACTATACTAACTACCTATACATTTTATATCTAAGAAGCGACAGTTTGGTTTTTTTTCGGTCAAGTGACAAGACGGGCAAGTCTTTCGGCTGGTGGTAAGCGTCACGCCTGCCACTAACACTAGCAGTGCCAGAATTGTGAACTTGCGAACACAATCTCGCGCCGCACTGCACTGCGCTCGTCACCCTGAGTTATCAGATGTTAAATCTCTTCATACCCAGTAATTTATCTGGTAACATTGCCCTTCAAACCGGAACACAGTAATGCTTGCACGTAGTGTGCTTGACAGTTGAATAACTGTCAAAGGTGTGGTACCTAGGCGGACTCTGCAGTAGAGTCTTACCACTACAAAAAATATTAATATTATAAACTACAACAAACTACAAAGACTACTTAGCCTACTACACAACAAAAAACAAAAGGATTGTATCCAGACCGATGAATGTCTAGAGACAATCCAAATGCTCAAACCCACTACCAGTCGGCAGCGTACCCAGCATGCTGGCGACTAAAAATATTATATATTATTATTTTTGTGCATTGTGTATTTACATAAATATATCAAGTTTTTTATGAATTTCTAGTAAAATGAGTCTTAGTCATAGTCAAAGTCACACCCAGTAAGTCACAGTCATAAGTCCAGTCAGGCCCTGGTAAAGTCGTGGCAACTTTACTACAAGCTTCTTCGGAGTTTTGAAAACAACACGAAAAGGCAAGTTTCACCACATTACTCACAGATCATTTTTATGGCCTGTTGAATTGTTTATGGCTCGTGAACATAACTTCTCCTACAAACAAGACTCACCATTGCGGGCAGGAGGCGAGGTAACGTTTTATGCTTGCGATTGGCCAATCACTGGGATGACGCAATCTGAGTTAAGAAATTCAATAAAATGCTGACGTACTCGCGGTGGATTTTAAACTACAAATTTTCGTATAATGGAAATCGGCCAATCTGTCAACAGGGTTTATAGTCTTTGAAATTACATCATTTGCGCACACTCGTGCCCGTAAACCAGCACTTAATGAATAAAACGCCAATTACGCTTGACATAAAGCTTAATTTTACTTTTCCGTCGTCTATAGCTTGTAAGAGCTACATTTCTGCGCATTTTCTACTCGGCAGTATAGGTGTAGGCCGTGGAAAAATTTAGCGTGGCCGCCCTTAATTTTCTTTTGTGCAGAACTCTACGTGATCGAAATAAAGTAGTGTTTGTCTAAGGTAAGCCGAGGATTCGGATTTTGCATAGACGTTTGTTTAATTTTGGTCGGAATTAACCGCAGCGAATGCTGTTTGCATACAAAGATCTACAGTCAAAGTTTACGTTTCGCTTGCAAACGTTTTGTTTCGGAGTACAAACGGGTAAAGCGGGGAAGCAAATGGAGGCAGATTTGAGCGTGTTTGTAATTCTTTTGAAATTAAGCTTTTATGTTCACTGTTTGATTTTCATGTTTGTTACCTGTTTGCTCCAACCACGTCACAAAATAAAAGTCATAATTTAAGTATTGAAATAATTTGATTCTCATTCAATAGAAAAAACGTGGTGAATTTTGGGAGCGGCCCGAATTTCTTTCGTACGCGGACGAAGTCGCGGGCGACCTCTAGTAGTGTATAAAATAAATATAGCACTATGGGCAATAAATTAAACCAAATCACGGTTATCACCTTTATAAACTCCATTTTATTTTATTAACAATGGCAACAACTCTAGTCCTAATCACCTCTCAACAGACACTCAACCAAAGTGTAAAAGATAAACCTGCACACATAAAAAATATTTCCCTGCTTGTCTGAACAAACGACGTGATAAAATACTTTCCTAGAAACCAAAAAACACGTGACTCTTGCCATCACGCAGTTTTTTTTTTAATTTTGTGTCAGGGCTTAGGGCAGCAAAAAGGTCGGCCATATTGAGCTTTTGGAGGGGAAAAAATCGAATAAAGGACAATGGGAAGGCTGGACCCTGTCATAATCATATTTTTCTCAGCACAAAAGAGTTCTTACGTTAATGCGAGCGGTAATAAATGAAAGTCACCGGCATATAAGGAATGGCTTTGCAAACTTTTTGCCTTCTGTCCGGGTAAGAAGAAAGCCTTTAGTAATTTTTAGTAGAAAGGAGTCCATTCTCACAAATAATAAATAAGTAGACAAACAACAGTCGTAATTTTTATCTTAACTGTAATCTTTTGTTGATTCAAGCAGGTACCATTAAAAAAATCGTCAATAAATAATCTATTGACAGGTTTTTTTAATGCAACCGACTTCAACTTCGAATACCTGGATGACATCTTCAAATTGTCCAGTCATTTTAATTTAAAAACCAAACTACGGAACCGATTTCGAAAAAATGTTTACGGAACCACCTCTGAAGTATCACCTATCAAGTACCTACCAAACAAAAAAAAAATGATTAAAATCAGTTCATAGTAATCGCGTAACATACATACAAAAAAAAAATACAGTCGAATTGAGAACCTCCTTTTTTGAAGTCGGTTGAAAATTCACCACAAAACAATGATGGTATTGGTACACATTTATTTTTAAAGATAACTTTTAATAAAATTGAATAAATTGTTTTCCCAATTTACCTTAACACCTACCTACTTATACGCAAAAGTTGAAACCTAGTAAAGTTACAAATGAGTTTCCACAGGCAAAACTATTCACAGATGGCGCCACCGGCGGCCGGGATGTGGCAAAATCAAGTTTTCTTGTTAATCGTTGGTTATAATTTATCTATCTGCTCTTGATGAGGGCGTTGGTGGTAATCTAGTCCAAGGAAAAATACTGGGTACTGTACTGTCTTTACATTATGCATTATATAGGTTACAAATAATAAACAAATAATATTTGTAGGTTAAATAAGTCGTTTATTTACATTTTCTGTTGGACGAAGATTTTTGGAGTGAAGCAAAGGATTGCTGTACAATCCAGTATAATGCAGATTCTCCCTGGTATTCCGGGATCTCTAAAATGTTCTCTGCAAAACCAAAACGAAAAATAACAAAATGAATGAGATTAATAGTTGATTAAGGCCGCATCTACGATGCGCCACCTATCGGGAAAATATCATATCGCAATGTGGATCCCCATTGCCACATACGAGCCCTCGAATAAATAATTCTCGAATAAATTCTCGTTTAATTTTCGAACGAGGCCAAATTTTATATCGTTTCCAATCATTGAGATATAAGTGTAATATTTTAGACATGCTCGCACTGGCTGGCGACGAAATTGAAATCAGCGTTCGTTCTAAATTTGAATAAAATGACGTTTTATTCTTTTTTTTGGCCCGACCGCGGCGTAGCGCGTCATCTGGCAACCGACTGAAACCTGCCAGCGACCTAACGTTTATGTAAACTCAGTTTTATGCCAGTACTATATTTTATGAAGATTTTGTACAGCGAAGAGTAGATTCAACCTTTTGGCTCGGCTTGAACTTTGCCGGCAGTTTGCCCTGAAGTCGCAAATTTATTTTATGGCCTATTCGTTTATCTTTATTGGATATTAAACAAATGAATAAAACCCAAAACAGGCAAATAAATAATTTGATTTGATTTGATTTGACCCGAAACAGTCTAGTACAAAATACAATGTAAGCGTTTGAGTTGCTTTAAAACAGTTACCTACTTTATTATACTGTTGTAAGAGCAAACTTTTGACTAGTATAAGTACAGGGTTATGCGTATCAGTATTGCTAACCTGACGGGAGGTCATTGTATTGTACTATTCATCATTGTGAATAACCTAAGCTGATACTTTTGCGTATTCAGGGTTGGCATCATGGTAAAAGTTGTTCACAAAGATGGATAGGTACAATAACCTGCTTTCGGCTTAGTAATACCGATATAAGTAATCCTGTATGATTATACAAGTTGTTATTGAATTCATGAGCAATATCTTAGGAGGTACAAGACCGACGACATTGTAAAGGTCGCGGGCACACGGTGAATGCAAATGGCAGGTTGTCGTACAGTGTGGCGGTCTAAGGGGGAGGCCTTGGTTCAGCGGTGGACGTCTCCGGGCTGATGATGATAATGATCTAAGGAGGTCATTAAACTCATTACAATGAGCAACTTTTACTATGAAACTAACACTGAAAACGAGATGATTTTCATGATTTCCGTTTTGATTTCAAATTCATCATCATCATCATCAGCCCGGAGAAGTCCACTGCTGAACGAAGGCCTCCCCTTTAGACCGCCACACTGTACGACAACCTGCCATTTGCATCCACCGGTAGCCCGCGAGTTTTACAATGTCGTCGGTCCACCTGGGAGGCCTACGCTGCGTCTTCCGGTTCGCGGTCGCCACTCCAGAACCTTTTTTCCCCATTTCCAGCTTCTTCAGTTCTTCGAGCGATGTGGCCTGCCCATTGCCACTTCAACTTGCAAACCTTGCGAGCTATGTCGGTAACTTTGGTTCTTTGGCGAATATCCTCGTTCCGGATTATATCGCGCAAAGTAACTCCGAGCATAGCTCTCTCCATTGCCCGTTGCGTGACTCTGAGTTTCCCCAAAAGGCCAGCAGGTTTGATTTCAAAGTAAAAGTTGTTATTATGATGGAGCTTAATGGCCCCTTAAGATATTGCTCATGAATTCATTAACAGCCTGTATATAGGTATATAAAAGTTTCATTATTCGGCCACGTATGGTTACTGTAGATAAAAAATGTCATAAGCTGGTGTTAGTTTTCTTGAAGGCATGTGAAATTTTGGCTTAGTTCAATAATATATTTATAACATGTCGACAAAATTAAAGAATTGGCGCGTTTAATGTCTTATAAGTATTATAAATGTTTATGTGATGCTTGTAGTGTAACTCTTAATGTGTGCCTTTTATTTGTAAACATCTATGAAAACGTTGAAATAAAAAACATTTGAAAATGTGTTCCTAATTTAAAATTTTATTCTACTTCTTCGTCGCGTCCTCTTTCAACAGTTGGAATACATAAGAGAAGTCCTTCTGGCCGTAGCCTCGAGACTGCACTATGCGGTAAAGCTGTGTTGCTACCGCCCCCAGTGGGATGGGTGACCGGACACCGAGCGCCAAGCCGCTGGCCAGTTCCAGATCCTAAAAGAAAAAAGGAAATCTATTATACTCTGTCAACTCGTATACTCAGGGCCCGGTAATCAGTCTGGGCGTATCCATCGGGATGGGATCCAAAAGGTATAAGGTACCATAGTCCATCATCAGCCAAAAAATGTTAACTACAGGACGAAGCTCGACCACCACGAAGGCCTCCACCTTAATAGGGGGTTGCCATCATCCCCACGCTTGACAGGCGGCTTGGTGGTTGCAGAATCCTCACCACCATTAACCGAGAGGACGCTGCTGCCCGTCCTCCGATGGTTCTGGATGCAGTTTTAGGACATCCCCAGGTCCATCTTGTTAACTCTAAAAAACTTATGCTATGGAGTGACGAGACGAGCGAAGCGTTCGCCTGGTGGTAAGCATCACGCCTGCCTATAACAGTAGCGGTGCCAGAATTGTGAACATGCGAACAAAATCCTGCACCGCTCTGTACTGCGCTCGTCACCCATAAATATTACAGACCAAATCTCTAACTTCTCTAACTTATATGTAGTTGTTGACTTTGTTTTGTTACTTAAAATTCCGAATACGAACCGCTGAAATGCCATCATGAGACCGTCCTATTCGTCTTTATCACTTGCTAGCATGAACAAACACCCTTACCTTGACCATGAGCTCGTTCTTGAATCCATTCTCGTAGTCCCTGCTGGAAGGCGCCGAGGGCACGAGACCGGGAACCGGGCAGTATACTTCAGTAGACCATGACCGAGCTGAGGAGTTGTTCAGCACGTCTAATAGGACTTTTGGGTCTAGACCCGCTCTGGAAAGGAGTGGAATGGAATATAAAGAATATAAAAATACGTAGTAAAAAAGTGTTGCTAGTCGCTAGATTTATGTTTGCGTTATAGCTCAGATAGTAGTAGGTATACCTTCCTTGAGAGCTGTAGGACGTGGATTAAATTCCCACAAACAACAAACATTTATGTGATGAACGATGAACATGTCTGTCTGTGTCTGGGTGTTGAGTGTATTTTAAGCACTGACCTCTATAATACAAGTACGCTGGACTTCATATTGTTGATAGCAAATTGAAGCCATTTGATTTTCGCCATTTTTGTGCTGATAGCCAACGGATAGCATTGTGAGCGTCCATGGAACTAATATTTCGTAATACTATTATGTAAATGTTAGTACCGGAGATGCTCGAAAGGGCGCTTCAAATCGGCCCAAAAAAGACTGTCATTTCCTAGACAATATGTATTCCAGTCCAATTTTCGGAAGTAAACATCAAATATCATATCTGCATCATGCATGGCATTCACGCAGTCTTTTAATGGACACGCATCCGCCCAGCATCATACTCCTAACCCCATGTATTAATAATTGCTCTCAAAAAACACTCTCACTAACACTCGCTCAAATCTTCAGCCTTCATATTCAGCACACTACCTTGCAAGGGCATACCTCTGTTTACGCAATCACACCTAAGAAGCAGGTCACATACAATACGCTTCCATTAATTTATTATTTAATTATTATTTATTAGTTCACCAACAAAGTGGCATTTCGTGTTGCCATTCACACTCACACGTCCACACATTCAAATTCACACCTAACGTGGCCATTCATTCATATTCACACCTAATTAGTCTTCACAACATTAATACCTACAGCCACTCAAGGTTATGCTTCTGTTCACTTGCATTTAAGTAGCTTATAACAATTCACAAAGTTCCCGCTCCCAGTCACACTCCACTCCGTGTCCACTCACTCACAACTTACACGATTTATATTGAACCGAGATCATAATGGGTCAGCAGCGCGAGTACCGTCCTTACAGATCGTTATATTTGTCATTTAAATCGTATATTTGTCATTTAAATAACTAAATTCTATAAAAACGGTAAATTCTCAAATTCGTCTAAACAAATCTGCTATATCGACACGTCAAATTTAGCGACATAGAACGGTACTCGTGCTGCAGGTCAGGATGAGATGATAAATTGTTCTGAATGAATATGCACAGAACACTGAAACAGTCAGTTTTATTTAGTCTTAAGTACCTATCCATCTTCAAACAAATAACTTAATTTCTTATTAATTAACTAATACCTACTAACTTTCAAGTATATTTAAATTTGCATGCAACAAGTACATTCAGGATTGAGAATGATTTGATCAATGTTTTTATGAACAAGAATATTATCTTGTTGTCGATTTTGCGAAATGTTGTGCTAGAGAACCATAGAATACTATATACCCGAGATAACTATCAATGTGCACAAAACTCGGCGCACAAAGAACTGTTAACTTGGCCACAGGGTGCCCAAGATACAGGCGCTGCCTAGTTTGGGGCCCGCTATATTATCTCAAAAAGTTTGAATGACCTTAATTAGTTATCTGTATGTACTTAGGCAATAGTCTTATTCTTTTTCTGGCAAATAAATTATATTATTATTCACATTATTTATTTACTTTCTTAAATCTAAGTTTTTTACAATATAAATTTAAAAACATAAATATTATAAAAAACCTAAACCTAGAGTGCCGCCGGCAGCGGGGCAGGGCTCAAGCTGCCGGTGGTTAGGGCTGCAGAGTGAGGAACCTCCTGACAATGCGTGCCGTGTCAAGTACCACTGCCTTTTGTATCTGACCCTTGACCCAACCGTCTAGCGAGAGCCTCTTGAGGTATTGGTCGAGGCTCTTCGCTATGAGACCGTTCGCCGAAACGACTATCGGGACAATAATCGTCGAGTCAACATCCCACATGGCGGTTATCTCGAAGGCTAAGTCAAGGTACTTGCTGAGTTTGTCCTTCTCGGCCTTTACGAGATTCTCGTCATGTGGGATGGTGACGTCGACGAGCACTGCCCGGCGCTGGGACCGATCCACCATCACGATATCAGGCTTATTGGCGACAATAGTCCTGTCCGTGATGATGGAGCGGTCCCAGTAGAGCAAAGCACGACCATTCTCGAGAACTGGAGCTGGTGCGTACTTATAGTACGGCACCTCCGACTCGACAAGGCCGTATTGAAGAGCAAGTTGCTGGTGGATGATCCTGGCCACTTGGTTATGCCTGTGCAAATACTCGCCGTTAGCAAGATGCGAACAACCGGAAATAATATGTCGGAGAGATTCCCCGGGACGGTGGCATGCCCGACAGATGTCGACCGTACCGTCCTTCATGATATATTTCCGGTAATTGTTCGTCTTGATAACTTCATCCGCAATTGCACAGGCAAACCCCTCGGTTTCCCCAAAGAGGTCCCCGAAGCGCAACCAGTTCACCGACGCGAGCAAGTCCACATCGGGGCCCGTTAAGGCCCGATAGAACCGCCCGTGCAGCTCCTTGCTCTTCCATACTTCCTTGCGGTCGTCGGCGCTTATCACCGATGGTCTGCGCCAGTTCTCGTTTGCCAAGGAGAGCGGCGTGAGCCCCTTGTCAACTGTCACTACATCGCGATGCATCCCACACTCATTGTTAAGGAAATAATCCCTAAGACTGCACACTTCACGATTATGGAGGTTCTTGGCGTTATATATAATATTATTATTATTATTATATGTGGACCCATATTGCATACAACGCACATTATAAATTTTGTAGTGGTAGGACTCTACTGCAGAGTCCGCCTGGGAAAGTACCGCACCTTTGCCAGATATTCAACTGCCAAGCAGTAGCGTGCAAACATTACTGTGTTCCTGTTTGAAGGGCAATGTTACCAGAGAAATGACTGGGTATGAAGAGATTTAACATCTAATATCTCAGGGTGACGAGCGCAGTGCAGTGCGGCGCAGGATTGTGTTCGCAAGTTCACAATTCTGGCACTGCTGCTTAGTGGCAGGTGAAACCTCGTCTCGTCACATGATTGTATAAAAAAAAGGAACCCCATCGATACGATTTTTGTTTTATGTTTAACTCAATAGTTTCAATACTCACCCCTCCCT
Source organism: Erannis defoliaria (assembly GCA_905404285.2). Classification (NCBI taxonomy): domain Eukaryota; kingdom Metazoa; phylum Arthropoda; class Insecta; order Lepidoptera; family Geometridae; genus Erannis; species Erannis defoliaria. The sequence continues at coordinate 16,463,059 of FR990076.1, read as the reverse complement.
ATTAAGGGAGAGGCTTTCGTCCAGTAGTGGACGTTTTTTGGCTGATAATGAATACTCACTTGATACCCATATGCATGCACTCAGCAGTCGCCATGCCCGTGATACCCATGAGCATGTTATTGGTCAGCTTGGCGATTTGTCCGGTTCCGATGTCGCCGCAGTGGAACTGCTTCGCTCCCATCGCCGAGAGGTGAGGGATGGAGCGTTCGAAGTCTCCCTTGCGTCCGCCAGCCATGAAGGCAAGCGTGGCGTTCTGGGCACCCATCACACCTGGAAGCAGCAATGTGTCGTAATTATCATTAGTTTGGTAATCTTCTATTACTATAAAACGCTCTGTCCTGATGACATATGTATATATATCCAGTGATGACATATGGAACTGAAACGTGGTCTTTAACTGCTGGCCTTTTGGAGAAACTCAGAGTGACACAACGGGCAATGGAGAGCTCTATGCTAGCAGTGGGTGTAGTATGTATCATAAGTATGTATTTACGAAAAAATATGTATATAAGTATTCTATCAGCTATCTGGTTTCCATAATACAAGCTTTGCTTAGTATGGGGCTAGATGGCGCTGTGTGTAATAAATGTCCGCCCAATATTTATTTTTATTTATTTATTTTTTAGTTACTTTGCGCGATAAAATCCGGAACGAGGATATTCGCCAAAGAACCAAAGTCGCGGACATAGCTCGCAAGGCTTGCAAGTTGAAGTGGAAATGGGCAGGCCACATCGCTCGACGAACTGATAACCGATGGAGAAGAAAGGTTCTTGAGTGGCGACCGCGAACCGGAAGATGCAGCGTAGGAAGGTAGCGTAGGAAAACCAGTCATCTAGCCTATTCTATAGAAGAATATCGTATTACCATAGCCTTCTTTATCCAACTACTGGGTATAGACTTATTTATTCCTATGCCATGTGCCATGGTTCTGATAATATAATCAAGTCGCCAATCATGAAAACGTCCCGTCTCCGTCATCCAGAATGTAAATGACAGAGACGGAGAATGTAGACCTCTAACAATAGTAGATTACACACCTAGGGAGAAAAAGTTAAGAATGTCTCAGATCTCATGTATATTGGCTCCCGAGGCAAAGTCGAGGGTGCCAAACATGAGATCTGAGGCCTCTTTACTTGATCCCGTGGGTGTATAGGATTTTATGTGCCGCTGCGGGGAGGAAGTGGTAGCTTCAAAAGTAATAAATAAATACCTATGAAATTGCCGTTTTGTATGGAATAAGTGAAAGTACTTATTTTTTTATACTTTTTTATTTCTGTTATTCAAAGTAATCACCCATGCAATCGACGCATCTTTGCCAACGAATTGGCAGTTGTTGGATGCCTTTCTTGTAAAAATCAGCTGGACGGGAGGCAACAAACTCTTCAAAGGCATTTTGTACTGCCTCTCGGGAATTGACTTTTTTACTCACTAAAAAGTTGTCTATATTTTGGAAAAAGTAATAGTCGGTAGATGCAAGGTCTGGTGAGTATGGCGGACGAGGGAGAGCTACCAACCCCAGCTCTTGCAGCTTGGAGACTGTCTGTTGTGCAGTATGGGGTCGCGCGTTGTCGTGAAGGAGCAGTGGGGACGACCGATTCACCAAAGCTGGTTGCCGATGTGCAAGCTTCTCCATCATTGTCTCCAGTTCTTCACAGTACACATCTGCAGTAATGCTCATGCCGTTTTGTAAAAAGCTGAGGTGAATCACACCCGCACTAGACCACCAAACAGTGACCATCACCTTTTTAGGGGTCATTTTTGGTTTAGGGCATTGTTCAAATGTAATGAAAATACAACGCTAATCAATAAACAAAAGCCTGAGTTTGTAAAAAGAATGTCACGTTTTTAAGACAAAGTTATTTTGAATGAGAATACAAAGCCATTCCAAACTTTTTTTCTATTTGAAATGACCAGTACTGAAGAACGGCAATTTCATAGGTAAAGACCTATTATAACATTGGTTCTATTAAATAGAGCGTAAGCTGAAGAGAACACCTGTTGGGAAATAGCGGGTGAAATATGGTTGACGATGATGACGATATCGTAAGCAACTTATTTTCGCAAAGAGCTCTGATTGCGTTCAACAAATATTTGATTTGCTTTTGATAGCGGTATCATTGATAAGACGTTTTCAACGAGTATAATTATAAGATTATTTTAGTTGCCGAGTAATAAAATGTTTATCTGTTTAGTATATTTGTTAAGGGGGAGAATTAATATTTATCTTTAAATCATCTTGTTATTTTCTAGAGGCCGAACAGGGGTCCTGATAAGGAGTTCCTTATCTTGGATAAAAAATATGTGCCTACATTTTAGTTAATTGTATTATACAGAAATTCGACTTATTTTTCCATAGCACGTACTTACTTACTTGAACAGAATCTTTAGTACGGACGACCTGGTTACCAGATTCTTCAGAATTGGGGCTTAGATGTGCAATACTTTTTTATTTGCTTATGGCTTGCGTTGGACCGCCAACTCGTCTGACGTTAAGGGGGCGACTAATGCCAAAAGTAAGTAAAAGGTGTATTTTTAAACACATAGTAATGATAAAGAACGTAAATATTCAGATTAAAAAAATACTAAAGGTAGGGGAAAAACCTAAAGAAGCCGAGTAACCGAATAGAATTTTGGAAAATAATCTGGTTTAATTTAAAAAAAATACACAAATTACCAACAAAAAAAACTGTTTTAATTCAAATGCTCTAAATTATCAGCGACAGCACCTCATTATTTTTTACGAATTACATAGCCAAACTAATGTTTTAGTACAGTAGCCGTTTATTTTTTTTAATTCATGCCTACATTTTGACTAATTAAATAAAATCCCACCTAAATTGCTCAAAGCCATCATCATCATCAATTATATCATGCGATTTTCGACTCTAAACTAATGCAAGACGCGCGGGTGAAATCTATTATTTGTCTGGCATTAGTCGCACTCTTAAGCGAAGATGAAGTCTACGATGGATCACGCTTGCCTAGAAACCGATTCACTCTCGAACTCCGGATTTTATCTATCAGGAAACACACACTCCGGCATCGTATTTCACTGATTAGCGGTTCGCATAATAAAGTGGAATCAAACTTGTTCTAATAAATTTTCAGCGTAGTTTTTTGATGGGACGAAGATTGACAGGCTCCTTTTCATCATCATCACCATTGACACTACTTTCATCACCACGCGGGTGAACCATGGCACGAAGACCATTCGTTTATTATAATTTAATCATTGCTTTACTATGCAGAAAGTGGATAAACGCAAATTAATGTTGAATAAAAGAAATAGCTAATTAATAATACTATTATGAATACAGGTCAAGATCACTTCATAGATTATTTAACAGTTACGTTAAAGTCACGTCCATTAGGTTATCAGAACGTGGTATGATGCAACGGAAAACTGATAACGGAATCAAATACAAGCTCGAGTTATGGTGATTACGTCATTATTGTTGACACTAATTAAATACTGCTCATCATAATGTGATACATTTTTGTCGAATAAACTTACGCTTGAAAAGTGTACTAGCCAACTTAATTCAAGACAAATTTTAAGACTTTTCTAAGAACCCATTGATTTGCTGTCGCTTATGGATTTTCATACCAGTAGCTTTTCTGTGAAGGTAAATACGTAAAACACGTAAGAAAATCAGCGTAAATCCGAAGAAGAAACTCAATTCACCAACCCGCCACATGGCCCAATCGCCTTTCGAGGGTAGATAAGCCTAAATCCAGCAGCTACCAGCGACAATGATAAGATTAATGGACGGGAAATATGCGCACAGATTTTGTAGAGCGCCGGCTCTCCACTCGCTTCAGTCATACTCTGCCTTTGCGACACGCGAACCGTACGATATGACAATACACATTTCTAATACATGTACATGTGTTCTCTTTTTGTCATGCAGTAATTAGATTCGCTATCTCTATTATGCGGCAAATGTAATATGCATACTTATAACTAGCTATGCTTGATTGTGTTATCTTGTTAATTTTGATTAATTTGCAAGGGCTGGGCCCGTCCATTCCATTATCACCGTCGCAGCAACCTGATTACTTTGCGAGGTTATCGAAAAAAGTTTACTCTAAGCGATCAACCAAACTGCATAAACCATATAATAGTAAACCTAATAACCGAATGCCGTTATATCAATGTCCTAGTCCGTTAAACAAAACAAAAACAACACAAAAAAATTAAGAAAAAAACCCTATAATATCGTAGTTATAGCTTAAAGTTGGGTGGCAGCGCTGCAATGGTCAATTGGTCATGGCCAGGCGTTTTCTTTTAGTATCAGATCTCCTCGTTTCTTTCTTTACTTGCTAAGTACCCTTCTAATACTTTATAAAAACAACCGACTTCAATATCGATTACCTGGATGACATCTTTTTTTTCAGTTATTTTGATTTAAAAACCAAACTACTGAACCGATTCCAATAATATGTTTAATGGACCACTTCTGATGACCGACCAAACAAAAAAATATCATCAAAATAAATTCATAATTGGCGGAGTAATCGCGTAACAAACACACAAAAAACATACTGTCGGAATTGAGACCCTCTTTTTTTAAATCGGTTGAAAAGTAGAACAACCTTGCCTATCTGAAGTAATTAGTTATCTATTGGATCGATGCTCCCATTACTGGAGATTTCACTTACCTCCAGAAACGGGAGCATCGATGAATCCAACCCCCTTCTCTAGCGCGACTGGCTGAATCTGCTTCGGCACGTTGGGGTCCACTGTGCTGGAGTCGATAAGCAGGGCTCCTTTCCGCGCCTGAAAATTATTTTATTATGTAAAATTATATTATTGTATGCCTTTCATCCAGTGTCTAATCCAACGCCACGTTTTCCGATTCGTGATCTCTAGTCTATAACAGTTTTACCTCATCAGTTATATGACCAGCCCTCTGCTACTTCAGCTTACATTTAGTAACGACGACGAACGAACAACGAACGACAACAATGGCAAGACGACTTTGTTGCTGGATCATCATCATCATCATCAGCCCGAAGACGTCCACTGCTGAACGAAGGCCTCCCCCTGAGACCGCCACACTGTACGACAATCTGCCATTTGCATCCACCGGTTGCTCGCGGCTTTTACAATGTCGTCGGTCCACCTAGTGGGAGGCCATCCTACGCTGCGTCTTCCGGTTCGCGGTCGCCACTCAAGAACCTTTCTTCCCCATCGGTTATCAGTTCTTCGAGCGACGTGGCCTGCCCATTGCCACTTCAACTTGCAAACCCTGCGAGCTATGTCAGTGACTTTGGCGAATGTCCTCGTTCCGGATTTTATCGCACAAAGTAACGTTGTTGGATAGTTTACAGAAAGTACCACATCCATCAATATATAATATAGTATATCAATATAGTAGGTAATCTATTGATGAAATTATACTCGTACTCACATGCTGAACAACTCCATCTTTGCCAATATAAGCATCTAGCACGACCTTGTTGCTAGGCAGGATAGAGACGACGACATCCACTCCGTCCACCGCCGCTGCGATGGAGTCAGCGCTGGTCACGCCGTTCTTGGCTGCAGCGGTTAACGCCTCTTTAGATGGATCGTACCCACGGACTGTGAACCCCTGAATAACAAGATTGGAAGGAAGGTGAGAAAAAAGTTGAAGTAAAAAGAAGAAGATTCAGAAAAAAAGATAAGCCAATATAGTTTACACGGATAAGAATTTTTTTTATGCTCTATCCGTGGTTACACAATGTTTTTATTGTAATAAAATGTTATCATTTTGGTGATGCTCGTGATTTAAACTGTCTCTCGTCAGCCTAAAGACGTCCACTGCTGGACAAAAGCCTCCTCCTTAATAGGGAGGGGTTGCCATAATCCCCAAGCTTGGCACGCGGCTTCGGAATCGCAGAATGCTCACCACTAAAACTGTAATTTAAGTTATTTTTTATACTTTCTTATAACATTTCCCCTTGCATGTGGCCTAGTGGTGAAACATTTGCGTAGTTTCTCGTATCTACAATGCCGAAATGTTAAATATTATTAAAGCTATAGTGTAATTATTAAGATAATTTATTTATCAGATATTAGGATGGCGCAAAAACGAATCACCCTGTACTTACCACAGATTAAATATTAGTCACGGCCTCACAGCTGTACTTTTCAAAAACCCTCGCGTTTCTCATCAAAAAGTTCTCAAAACAAGTTCTACCTAATCACCTGTCATTCTGAAAGCGTAAACGTACTAAAGTTTCTCCATTCCCGGTAAATGGCAACACTTAACGTTTAATGGTAGAGACCTGTAGAAACGCTACAACGTGAATACTTTTTTAAGCTTTTTTCACTCATCCTACCACAAAATCTGGTAATTTTAGAACCTAAAAGCGGCTTTTTTCTGCATCAATCCGCTTTTGAGTCCACTTGACCCAAAATGTGATCGAAACGTTTTAAAAGCCCTCAAGTGTTTCGCAAAACCTCCATTTGCATAATTTAACATAATCTTTGAATGAATTGAAAGGATTTTAATTTTAAATCAGTGTAAAAGTAGCATTATACGGATTCCCGGGTCGGATTTTTTCATAAATAATTCTACGCTCTATAATGAGTTCGAAATTAGATTGGATCTAAAAATTTCGAGCTTTATTATTTATATTCTTTCCGTGTCTTGTCACATTCTATACTTTAAGTATGAAAAAGTCAACAGGTCAACTATTTCGATTCATTATGTAGGTTATAATAATACAGAACAATAAGAATACAGAGACAGGAGAGACAAAATAGCTTAGGCATACACACAAAATTCAGAAAGAGTGACATGACAGACGTCCCATTAAACCCCACGGACGCGGAACCCTAAAATGCTAATTTTAGTAGGTAGTTTCATTAACAATAATTAACCTTATTCTATTCATAATTGTGGGTGTGTTGTATAAAATCGTATCTTAAAATATTCAATTTAATTTACATTCTCAGCTACGAAAAAGCCCTCTGTCAACAATTTTATGAATGACGACAACGTTGACAACAAGTAAATTTAAAGGCATGTGACTTTTTGGCGTAGTTCACACAAGGAAGTATCGTTTGTACCACTAGGCCACCTGCATATGGAAACTGTCATAATGCCTATAATTAGCAAGGTATTATCTGATAACATTGAAATTCCAACTAGTTGGAATAATTTTATTCAATTCACGATTTGTTCGAAAACATTACAGACTATAAATAAATCTTTGGAACTAGCATTTGATCTTGACCCTTACCTTTTTGACAAGGTTGGCAGCCATGAATCCTCCCATATTTCCAAGGCCAAGGAAAGCGACATTTTTGTCAGCTCCAGAGCTATACGCCCTCCTTGCGATGTGGAACAGAGTTTGATTGTTGAGTATATTACGCGCGGCCATCTTGGATTCTTTATTTAAAACGTGTGCGAGCCGGCGCCGGCGCAACTGAACTGGCTAGTTTTGTTATGAAGACCGGATTGGCCACGCCACGAATGATTATTCGTTATCTAGCGTTCTGTTTACGCTGCGATAGTTGGAGTTTGAATCAATACTTCACTTTGAGTGTATGAAATGTGACTGGATCGTTATTTGTTTTCAAAGGTATTTAATCTAAACAAAAATATTAAAAATTAATAAAATGGTAGTAGAATTTACATAAGTACAAGCAAATTTTTCTTTTCTTTATATATATTTCAGAGGAAGAATAAAATCCAGTAGTGTCATCAATTAACATAAGTTTGTATTTGGATCTTCTAAGGATTGCTACCAGACCTGATTGAAGACCTTTTCAAGTAAGTTACCTATTTAATATTATTAGCTGTAAAAGAAAAACAACTGGTGTATAAATAAAAATATGTATCAGAGACTTGGTTAATTGGCATATAGCTGCGAGACGGAAACCCGGAGATTGCTTGTATTCAAGTTCGAGTCCTGCCACACGTTTTAAATTGTTTGAATTCTATGTGTCTATGTCTTTGAATGCCTGGAAGAGATCGCTCTTAGCGAGGAGATCGTATTTTCAGTATATTTGAATAAAAGGGCAAAGATAAAAATAACTTTATTGCCATTAAAAGCTAAGATATTAAGACACTTACACGATAGCAAATTCAATAGAAACCTAAGAAAAAAACAGAAAAAAATTATAGATATAGATAATAATAGGAATATTCCTGCAGAGCAGGTTTGCATTTTGTCCCTTGTACCTACTCGTAAGAATATCAAAATCTTTATTGTTAAATATAAATTTACAAAGTCAACCAAAAATAATAATTGAAATACATAATTAATACAGTGGATCTATAAACAATATATTATTATACACGCAGTCATTTCACAAAAAAAAAAACAAAATTATAATTAAAAATCAACCGTTTTACATTGCAAATAATAAATTAAATTTTAGTAATAGTCGCAGTTACATACATTCGAAAATTTTACATCCCATATTATGGCCAGTGGCCTCATCGTTTCACTCAGGATTTTTATAAACGGATTAACATTTTATAATATAATAATAATAAATCATTTTTATACATTCGTCAAAGTCATAGAACGTTTGTTCGATTAGATCACAAGTTTTGTCGAGTTTAGATCGGGTTTGATTAATTGTAGTGCATTCTTTATGCAGTGTCCTTTTTATCCGATTTCAAAAAAGGAGGAGGTTCTATGTACGACTGTGTGTATCTTTTTTTTAAATATATTGTCTTATTTCTCCCGACATTAATTTTTTGTTTGAATTATCTAAGTCTCGAGGTCGAGGGCTAATCGAGGTTGTCCAATAATTGTTTGAAATCTGTTGTATTTTTTAGAGTTACTTTTATTGTTTTAGAGTATTATATGAAAACTATATAAAAATAACTACTCAGATGTAAACGCACCATTAATTTCATTATTTTAAACCGCCATTGTTTCCTTTATGTAATATACGAAATATAAAGTTATCGCTCTAATGATCAAGTTCATTGAAAGAGCTAGGTACTATCGCATGTAACGAATAAAACTAATGGGAACCCGTCGAAACGTTTTAGTTCACTCGCACTTATCAGTAATGATAAGTGATAAGTAATAGGATAGATGATTGGTAAAAAATAACATGTCAGCACTTTTTTTTCTTTTTAATACATTCAACTGACGAGACGAGTAAAACGTTCGCCTGATGGCAGTGATTTCTCTGGTAACATTGCCCGGAAACCTTCAAACCGGAACACAGTATTGGTTGCACACTACTGCTTGGCGCTTGAATAACTAGCAAAGGTGTGGTATTTCCACAGGCGGACTCTGCAGTAGAGTCCTACAAAATTAAGCAATTTTGTAGGACGTTATTATATTTGTAAAAGTAGTAGTAGTTTAATGTGTCTAGTATAATTCAAAATTAAATAATATACATATCCAGGAAAATATATTAATATCCTGTGATAAAATTCGCAGATAAGTAGGCATGAACCTATAACTAGGTTCATGTAAGTAGGCATAAGATTTAGACAAGTAGGTAAATAATAAATTTAAAAAACTACTGTCTTGCCAAAAAGCTACTATTTACCAAAAAAAATAGCAGTGTCACTCCGGATGATGATAAGATTCTAACGATATCTCATAATCTTATGTATATCCAAATATGTTCAGGCATTTAGAAGTTATGGAATAAAATAAAGGAATTAATAAATAAAGGAAGAAATAATAATTAATTAATTATAAAGGAATTCACATACATGGAACCTGAAAACATTACACTTCTTTTTTGGGCAGTTGTGTAAAAATAGGTAGGAATATTATAGTACTTAGGCGATTTGTACGTCCCGATAAAAGTGTGTCTTAGTGAATCGTTAAGTGTAATTATCTTTAAATTACGATTTAAGTAATTATTGTACAACTACAAACTAATCAAGAAAAGAGAAAGAAAATGTTTTTTTTTTTGTTAAAATTCAAAAGAAAAACGTAGTTTATAAAGAGTTTCTATCCAACTATAAAAAAAAAACAATTCAAAAATATATCAAACCTACAGCGCGAGTACCGTTCTGTATGTCGCTAATTTGACGTGTGCCTATTAATGTTTACTTTGACGAATTTGAGAAAATACCGATTTTTATCTAATTTTCCCGATTTAAATGTCAAACTAACCGGAAGACGCAGCTTAGGAAGGCCTCCCACTAGGTGGACCGACGACATTGTAAAAGTCGCGGGCAACCGGTGGATGCAAATGGCAGGTTGTCGTACAGTGTGGCGGTCTAAGGGGGAGGCCTTCGTTCACAGTGGACGTCTCCGGGCTGATGATGATGATGAAATATCAAATTCATCGATCGCTAAGGACGGTATTCGCAATGCTGTCTTGTTTGGTAGTACGGATACGGTTGTACAGTTGCTGCGTGCAATGGACGATGCGATGCTCCTATTTGCACGTATGGCATGAGCAATAGGCATTGCAACAGCATTTAGATCGCGCGTTGGTCGTGTCGATCAGGCGCTCAAATAATAATAATAATATTAACTTGGTCAGGCGCTCAAATACGTAATAATAATATTAATATTAACGCAGGGGCGGCTTTGTGGCGAGCCATCGGTGAGTGGCGTCTCCGCGTACCCTGATTCCTTGGGGCTAAATGAGACCCCAGACCTCCGGCTTGCCTTAACCGGCTGTCCGGGGGTGGAAACCACAAGAGCTTAGAACCTAAGCTCCAGGGTGGAAGTGTTAAAGGGCATAACGCCGAGAGAAGCGTTTAGTGAAAGTGCAGCACACCTCTCAACACCCTAAGCCATCCACGCCAATGTTGCCCCTCCGGCACCGATATACGGTAGCCTTTATAGGGGGGCCATTTATTGGATGGCGAGTCATCACCTGCCTAAATATTTTGATAATGAGACAAAATTAGCAGGTGCCGTTTTTCATCCTATAGACAAGTCCAATGCTCAAAAAAATGCTCATCAAAAGCTCACAAAAATAGCCCAAATTTCTTACAATTTTATACCTACTGTTAAAATAGTATCATATTCCATTCATACATACCCATTATAATTTATTGGTAGTTTAATACTATTTTTGTATCTAACAGGGCATCTTGGTGTTGGCTTCGGCTCCATCAATGCCTCTTAAAGGTCCGGGCTTAGACCCGAGTGTTCAATTTATATAGGCGAAATAATAATATAATTTATGCAAAAAGAAGGTTAATGATTTTAACTATAGCAATAGCAGCATATGAATCTGTTTAAATGTAGGTATATTTATGCGTTCCGTCGCTCGGGTGTCCTATAGTACTTAGCATAGTTCGGCAAAAAAATACTTAAAGCGTTACCTAAGTTAACAAACGTCATTTAGCTTCTGCGTCAATGCATACATACAAAAGTAAAGTCGCAGTACTAATACAGGGTTAGTCCTAATCAGTTAGCAACCTTTTAAGGCATATTCTGTACATCAAAACAAACAACTTTTACTATGGGACCAAGACAGAAATCGCGAAAAAAAAAACAGCTGTTCCATAAATTTTGCCCAAGATCGATGAACTTTGATGAGTTTTTCGTTTTGATGTACAGAAAATGCCCTAAAAAGGATGCTAACTGATTATAACTAACCCTGTATAATAATACAATACAATACAATAGTTTATTGCTAACATCAAAGTTACACGTCAAAGATTAAGTACCTATGTCACGAAAAACAATCACTGAATAATTATAAAAATACCCAATGTCATAAAATAACACTAGCACCTATAACTAAAGTCAGGCGTTTCTAAAGTAATACCGTGGGCTTCTGTGCCGTGAGTGTCTATGGTGTCCATCGACGCATCGTATCACTTTTGTTATGACGTCACAGTAAACTTAAAAAGGCGGATGACCGCCAGCGTTTGTTATTCATGTATCTATTTATTACCAATGTTTTTTTTTTACCTATTCAATATATTATTATCTCAAGGCATGTGACATTTTTCTCTAGTTCATAGGTATTAGAAATTTGTACCACTAGGCCACCTGCGTATGGAAAATGTCCTAAGCCCTAAGTCAAAAAGGTTTTTTTAATATAAAAATTACTACTAGAGTGCCACTGGTACCGGGGCAGGGCTCAGGCTGTCGGTGGTTACGGCTTCAGACTGAGGAACCTTCTGCCAACAAGAACAATGCCTGCCGTGTCAAGGACTGCCTTTTGGATAAATTGCCACACATTGGGCATGGACATTGCCATTGGGGCAATGGACATTGCCCCCAACCGCCTATAGCGAGAACCTCTTGAGGTAATTATCGAGCCATTTTCATCATTATTATTGCGTTTGACATCAAAATAAATCTCAATGAGAAAATTCAAAAAAAAAAACAAATTTACAGATGATACAATCAAAATCAAATATAAAAATCTAATTTAAATACAAAAATGTCGTAGCGTCACGAAATAGTGAAAACAGTTTTCAGTTCTTGTTTAATTAAGATCATAACTTCAGATATTCGCAGACTTATCGCCTATTTACTCATCATTAGTCCATCTAATCTAGACAGAGTATCTCATCTCACCTCGTCCAACCACTAAATCATAAAGCTATGCAAATACCTAGATTAATTGTGTTTGCCTCCTTCAAGTTCGCTCTCTGGTTTACTTAACCGGTTGCTAGCAGAGAAATGGAGATAGGTATATATATGCTTTACTCATTTTCAGCCCGTCATCGCCCACTGCTGAGCCTAGACCTCTCTTCTTGTACGCCACTCATCCCGATCCTGTGCCAATCTTATCCAGGTTCGACCCGCGATCTTTACAATATCGTCGACCCAACGAGCTGGTGGAAGTCCGACGCTTCTTTTACCGGTACGCGGCCACCAATCCGTCAACGCTTTAGTCCACCTGCCATCACTCTGCCTGGCAACATGTCCCGCCCAACTCCATTTGAGTTTTGTGATTGTCGAGGCGATGTCACGCACCTTAGTGCGACGTCGGATCTCGACATTTCTCACTCGGTCTTGTAATCTGATGCCAAGCATGGCGCGCTCCATGGCTCTCTGTGCTACTTGCATTCTATGCACAGCCTCATCAGTAAGCGTCCATGTCTCGGCACCATATGTCATGGTGGGCAAGACACACTGGTTATAAAAGCGAGTCTTTAGATATTGTGGAACGTCAAGCTGGATCCTCCTGGAGATCTCTTTGTTCCGAAGTTCTTTGTCAAAGGATAGAATATGTCCAAGATATACGTACTGTTTGACCGTCTCTAGTCTCTCACTTCCAATCGTTATGTTTGGATTTGAGTCCCCAGAAACGTTCCCCATAACTTTAGTCTTGGATATATATAGATGGTGTCTTGTTGTCGCACTTGCGATTCGCCGATGACCTTGTGTTATTTGCCGAGACCCTGGATGATCTCCAAAGCATGCTTCAGGATCTATACCATGCTTCGTTCCAAATAGGACTTAAGATGAATATGTCCAAGATCTGATTAACTACCTCTGTAATAATTATGTTAACAATGAAAATGTCGAAAAAGATGTACATTGAGTTATGAAACCGCAGCTCTGAACTATTCACTTGCCAGTTCTGCATTCTGTGTCATTCAAAACCTTGAGCTCCATAAATTCCAATGTCTTCCTAGAATGCACTTGTCACTTTGAGATAGTAACGTTTAAAATAGAAGCGGGACCAGGGTAAATGATACTTGATGTGTGCCGAAAGTGATGATACTAAAAATATAAATTATACTGTCTTGATGTGTGTTCCAAAGTCTTCTTAGCGTGCACTTGTCATTTTGAGATAGTAACGTTTAAAATAGAAGCGATACCGGGGTAAATGATACTTGATGTGTGCCGAAAGTGATGATACTAAAAATGTAAATGATACTTGATGTGTGTTTCAAAGTCTTCTTAGCATGCACTTGTCATTTTAAGATAGTAACGTTTAAAATAGAAGCGATACCAGGGAAAATGATACTTTATGTGTACCATCCACCCCATTATAAGCGATACCGGGGTAAATGGTTCTTGATGCGTGCCATCCATCCCGATATAAGCAATGCCGGGGTAAACGAAACGTTATGTGTGCCATTCACCACATTAAGCGCGAAACACCGGGTCCACCGGCGTCGATGAAACACATTTTTTTATATACCCCGTGTCATATAATCTTTAAATTATATTATTACTTTATTTTATTAGCTCCCATTTTGCAAATTGGCGCACAGGATGGCTTGTGCTTTGCTCCATAAAATATATCAGGAACCAACATAAAATGTTGGTGTGAAATTAATTATCAAAATTGTATTTAAATAACAAATTAGGATTTTTTAAGCATTTATTTTGGAATTGTAAACTAGTAATAAAATTAGTTTCAAATTTAGAATCTATCGGATAGCTTTATACAAAATATTTGGTTATCTGTTGGAAGCCGTATTACGACATGACGTCATATACGCTGACTCGCTCGCACTCGAAGAATTCTTCCATAAGCGAGAAAGAGAAGCTAGATCGAGGAGACCATTTTGAAAAATAGACATTCACGTCGGAGCCGCCGTTGCGCGTGTTACGGGGTGAATCACCTTTTGGATTTTTTTACATCTTTTTGAGAAGAGAATGACCTGAGGGAGCCAACGCCGATCCCGCAGGGGACACCAGGTCCATATTTCCGTCTGAGATGAAGTAAAACTCCAACTTTCAAGAATTATTTTGTGACGCGCCATGCGGTCACCAAACTAAGGAACTCGAGCGAAATTCTCATTTGAAGCTTTGAAGACAAGGCAATGTCATTTCACTGGAGGAGCTCCATGAAGCGTTCGAGAATCGGATGATCCTGCAGAAGACACCATCAGCAAAGGATCCATCAGATAACCTCCTTTCATTTATTTTATTTTACCAAGTTTTCTCGTCATTATCTTCCATCGAAACAATAGCAATCAGCTTATTTAAATATTATTCCAACATATTGTAACTTTGCAAAAAATTTATTTCTCTTCTCCAAAAATTTAATTTTCTTATGACAAATGGCGCCCGAACAATTATTTACTTAGAATTTAACTTAAAAACAAACCAATTTTATCTTGTGCAAAGGTGTATGTTGGAATTTATAAACAAAAGATTACAATTTAATCTACTGTAGAAGTAGGTATTTTCACAATTGTGTTATTGAATTTGTGTAACAATTTTTCTTGTAAAGATGTATAGTACACCGTCTGTTGACCGTAAGTTAACAGCGGAGCAAACGTCAGATTCACCTCAACCAGAACTCCAAAATTCACAGAGCTTAATAGATATACCTGTTTCAGATTCAGAAGAAATGAATTATGTCAATACCGATGTGAGGATGGCTCAAGGAACAGTCCAGTCGCCATTATGCAAAAATATCCACACAAATCCTAGCACTAGTGTTATAGATCCAGCCACAGACGGTGACAAGTATATTCCATTTATGAAACAAAGGCACTCGACACAAAACAGTCATGTACCAGTCACCCAGGTAACATATGCAATTAATAACAGTTACAACTCCAATTTGAAGTCCTGGGGACTGAAGTATAGTGGTGATACGTGTGTTGTTGAATTTTTGAATCGAGTGAACGAAATTAAGTTAGCAAGAGATGTGTGTGAAAGTGTACTGTTGAGAGGTTTTTCAGAGTTGTTAGAAGGCACTGCTCTGAAATTTTACAGATCAGTTCGCCATTCGTTACCCACTCTCTTCTCAAAATTTTTAATAAAATATTTTGTTTACTACCCATAGTAGACGCTAACAGAAGTCAATGTATACTTTTATTGCAAAATTCAGATCAATAGTTTTTGAAATATAAACAAAAACAATATTTATTTATTCAAAGCAATGCAGTATGTAAACACACATATGGCGGCGCTTATAACTTTTTCAAAATTGTAGTTACAGACAATTATTTTTGATTTATCGTACCTACGCATATCTAGCTACCTATAGATACACAATTTTGGCTATCGGTTCAGTATTATTCAAATTAAAATGAAAACCGTATGTTCACAACCAAAATTCTCAAAAGTAAAAAAGAAACACATAAGTTTTAAGTTTGCGTTTTTACCCACATTATTATTTCTACGGATACTTTAGGATACTGTAAATCCATAACAAATACTGATAAAATCATAAAATCAATAATTATTTCTTTACAAACAAGTTTAGAATTTAAACATTGCAATTTTCCTTGTAAACCAACAAGTTCATGTAGGTAAAATGACATACTATATGGTCTATACTCAGACTAAGTATGACTTCTATTCAGACATTGAACTACTTAAGCGTTATTTATACAAGAATTTACTTATTTTGATTTCCAATTTGTATAGAAAAGACGATTCTTTTTCTGTCTCAAAGACAAGTTTCAAGTATTAACAAAGTGTTGACCTACATTCAGGGAAAGACTTAAATACTTACTTTGAATTAACTTAATAACAGTATTCAAAGCTATTGTTTTGTTTTGGACAAGTATCCATTGCTATATAAAGCAAAAGCAGTATATTTAATACCATTTTTTTGTGTTTTGAGACTTGGTAATTTTTGTTAAAACCAAGTCTGTGAAGCAATTTTTTAAGGTTAATACCATTTTTTTGTGTTTTGAGACTTGGTAATTTTTGTTAAAACCAAGTCTGTGATGCAATATTTTTAAGGTTAAGTATGAGTAATTATTTTTACATAACCAACAATAAACCAAACGTTCAATAATGCATATTTTCGTGTGCTTATTAGTTCTTAGCCTACATATTGGGCAATTTTCTGGAGGATCCTATTTAAAGGCAACCTACCATTAACTATAGCTTATTAGCTAATTATTTGGGAACGATTTAGTTCTAGTCTTGTTGTTACATGCTAACATACATACCGGATTTGACTAACGACAAGTTTATACCTAGTATGACTTAAAATGTTTTCTTATGGCTGAGTTAAAACACTCGGACATGCTAGCAATATTTAGTAGATCTACATACATACATACATACCAAACTTACCTTTTTGTCTTGTAGATACCAAAGGTTGTCTGTGAACCTTCTAAGATTAACAATTAGTCTTTAATTATAGTTAGCAGCATCTAGTGCACGGATTCACTGCGTAGATTTAATTTAGGTTTAAATAATTAAGATTTACCTGTACTTAATTAAAGCTTATACTTAGTTTATCTAATGTTTACAACGATAGATATTTACTTTAAACATTAGAAGTTTTCACTTCATACTATTAGACAATAGTGAGACTTTATTCTCATAGAATTAGGTCATTACTAGAAAACCCAAACTGTAGGGTATAGATTATTATAAGAATTACAAACATACTAACACATATTTACTTACCGTTTAAAACCATTTAGATATCATTGTTTTTCAGATAAGTTTTGTCCGCACCTACATAAGAGTGAATGGATATTTATATTAACAGTTACCTTTTAAGCTACTTGCTATATACTACTTTTGTTTTATTACACAATGTGTTATTTCTATAGGTATATCCTATACCATCATGTTATGTATGGAGTCATGAGGATTATGAAAAGTGAAGCAAGTATGTCAGAATAGCTCAATTTAACTATGAGATGCAAGGAGATTTATGAAGTTCGATGTAAGTTTAAAGGTGTGAGTGGTGATTTTGTAAGAACTAGGCAGTGTGAATATTATTTGAATTCCTTATAGGTACCTATGTATGAAAGAATGTGAGTGATTTATTTTATGAAAGTGGAATAACAGTTTATTTTGCTAGATGGAATGTAAGAAGCTTGCTGAAGTATCAACCTCACTATATTTCAGGATTCCAACCTATAACAAAAAGTTTCTTTTCATGCCTACCCCGTCTGTTCAGACAGTAAACTGTCTTTTGTTTCAAAAGGGGGATATTGTCATATAATCTTTAAATTATATTATTACTTTATTTTATTAGCTCCCATTTTGCAAATTGGCGCACAGGATGGCTTGTGCTTTGCTCCATAAAATATATCAGGAACCAACATAAAATGTTGGTGTGAAATTAATTATCAAAATTGTATTTAAATAACAAATTAGGATTTTTTAAGCATTTATTTTGGAATTGTAAACTAGTAATAAAATTAGTTTCAAATTTAGAATCTATCGGATAGCTTTATACAAAATATTTGGTTATCTGTTGGAAGCCGTATTACGACATGACGTCATATACGCTGACTCGCTCGCACTCGAAGAATTCTTCCATAAGCGAGAAAGAGAAGCTAGATCGAGGAGACCATTTTGAAAAATAGACATTCACGTCGGAGCCGCCGTTGCGCGTGTTACGGGGTGAATCACCTTTTGGATTTTTTTACATCTTTTTGAGAAGAGAATGACCTGAGGGAGCCAACGCCGATCCCGCAGGGGACACCAGGTCCATATTTCCGTCTGAGATGAAGTAAAACTCCAACTTTCAAGAATTATTTTGTGACGCGCCATGCGGTCACCAAACTAAGGAACTCGAGCGAAATTCTCATTTGAAGCTTTGAAGACAAGGCAATGTCATTTCACTGGAGGAGCTCCATGAAGCGTTCGAGAATCGGATGATCCTGCAGAAGACACCATCAGCAAAGGATCCATCAGATAACCTCCTTTCATTTATTTTATTTTCCCAATTTTTCTCGTTGCCGTCATCCATTGGACTATCGCCATCAGCGTTTTAATATTAATATTGTATTAGGACTTATCAAAATAGTAAACGCATTGTAACCTCAAATAATCTTTTGTTCTTTTTTCTCCCATATATCTTTAGCACAAGATAGATAGGTAAATTATAAATCATCAATTTCATTTTCAACAAGAGGCCCCCTGTACTCCAGAGGTCTGATGTTTCGTGACTGATACGTATCCAGGAACCCTAACTTTTTGTTTTATTTTTTTTGTTATTTGTTTTGTCTTTCTTTGTCAAATCACAATTTTCTTATGACACCCGGTAACGGGGCAGCGGCACCGGGATGGATGGGACCAAATCAAATATGTTTATTTAAATCTGGAAAACATTGCTCTATAATCCGGGAAATAGCAATGTTTACACTCCCTGTTTGGTTTTTATACAACGCTGGCAACATATGGGACATCCTAAAGCTCATCTACTTTTAGTTTGGACATATTTTAGCGCTGATCTGAAACCTCATAGCTTAGAATTTATATGCATTCAAAAGATCGGGCGTCATAGCGCCTGTTGGATTTCTTTCGTAAAATTCCACGAACGCTACAATCTTCATATCACAGGCGTTAAATTATCATGATGAACATACTGTGACATTTTGGCCTAGTTCATACAAGGAGGTATGGGAAATTTTTACCACTCGTACTTGTACTAATTCATGACTAGTAAATTGTGGCGACTTTACTATACGCTTTTACGGAGTTTTGAAAACAACACGAAATATTTATAAATCACTTGCCCACATTCATGCATGTAATTCAATACTTTATGAATAAAAAACCACCAGTTTTAATCTTAAGATCGCGAAGGAATACTAGTGTGTTCCCGTCAAAATTCTAGTTGATGGTTATATTGATCAAACGAAAGATAGACTGAATTAAGAACATGACGCCATACTTTCATTGACGGCCACTCAAAACCCCTTTTGGTAATATCAAAAGCGATTTCAAAGCTTACTTTTGAAAGGGCAAAATGTTTTAAATGATTGATCGTTAGCACGTTACGCCTTTTGTTCTAAAATAAACCTCTAGCCCTAGTCAGACAGGGACTTATTAAGGTTGTCAGGCAAAGCAGGAGAAGGTTCTTGACTGCCATGTCGCTTGAAACAATAGGTACCTATGCGTTATAGCACGTTTGCTTCTTCCGCACACCCAGATTATTAGTTACAACTAACGGGAACATCCAATCAGGCATCATATTCCACTGTTTAGCGGTTCGCACAATGAAAGTGGAATTAAACTGTTCCGTTCAGGTTTTTGGTAGGTATATCAACCATGCATCGGAGTTTCTTTTCCGAGGTCCTCAGAGGTAGCCGTCCTATAGAAAACTGGGCAGGGATCATGCAAAACTGTGTAGGTATGTGTATTTCTTTATTATTTATATCGCGGTACCCACTGTCAAGTGACAAAAGACAACTGTGGATTACTTTTTATCCACGGGTTAGTAAGATGTCATCGCAGGTACATATTTGTATTGTGATTTCCCAAATCTGTTTCCTACTCTAAAGAGAAAAAAGAAAAGTAGGGTTTTCCCTTCTCCGTCCTTTGTTGTTTGCCTTGGTGAAGTTATCTCTTTCCGTCAGACTAGTAAATAAGTTCCTCTACCTACCCCACATTATGCCATACTGGCTGCGGCCCTGGTCTCATTTTATCCCTGCTTTGTTATCTATAATTATCATATCCGTTGCGCGTTAATCATTGCTTTAATGAAGCGATGAACGAGGGTAGAAAAGGTGCGTCTGTTTTAAAAGCCATGCCTTGTTTATGCCCTTTATACCTCCGGTGAAGCTATGCTCTACTTACACGCTGTATACCTTCAGCATTATAAACCAACCAAGCTTGACCAAGCGCGCTAAGCGATCGAAGTCTTTGCAATAACTGGCATTTCTTTTATCTGTCCAGATGTATGGATGTTGGAACACGCGTACAGGGAGGGTTACCATATAAAAATTAGAAAAGCCCGCACACATCAATAAAAGTCGAGACATTTTACCGACGCGGCAGCCAGCGTGTTTTTCCTGCGTCGCGACTCGCGCCCCGATTAGAACATATTACATATTTTATTATGGGGAAAATAAATAGACTGATTTGATACTCCTTGCGTAAGTTTTATTACTCATATCCCATTTTAACCCAAAAAGCCGGACAAAGTTTGTCTTTTTGTAGTGGTAGGACTCTACTGCAGAGTCCACCTAGGGAAGTACCACACCATTGCCAGTTATTCAACCGCCAAGCAGTAGTGTGCAAGCATTACTGTGTTCCGGTTTGAAGGGCAATGTTTCCAGAGAAATTACTGGTTATGAAGAGATTTAACATCTAATATCTCAGGGTGACGAGCGCAGTGCAGTGCGGCGGAGGATTGTGTTCGCAAGTTCACCATTCTGGCACTGCTACTGTTTTTTATTATGTAATTATTACCTAGTAAAATGAAAGTGGTCCTGCCAGGGAGTATCACATGTTAGTGGCAGGCGTGACGCTTACCATCAGGCGAACGTCTTGCTCGTCTCGTCACTTGAAAGTATAAAAAAAAAACGGTCAGAAGCCCAAAAATCCGGTCAAATCCGGACGGATGGTAACCCTACGTACAGGTCGTATATTTTTCAACTAACTTGACGAAACTTGGTATACTTGCCTGGTTTTGCTGTGGTTGCCTGGAAGAGTTCCTTTTAGCGATAAGGCCGCCACTAGTATTTAATTTATTTAATCCTTTATATATATGTTTCTTTGGTGTGAGCAAAAAAGAGTTAATATATCTATCTATCTATACTTACATGTTCTACATTTCGTAAAATGTATTGTCGTTGGCGATTTTTGATATGTTTTTTCGCCTTATGGGAAAATTACCCATTTTCGTTTGTTGCGCTTGTTGCATTTGCGGCGCTTTTACCGGCCGATTGGCTCCACATAACATGGAAGTTGGTAAAGGCTACTAAGTTACTGTTCGCTGAATTACAACATATAATGACGCTCTTTTAATCATACCGGTTTGTCCTTAACTGTAAATTATTTTTCATCACACTTGCTCGTAAAGTGGATCTTATTGCATCGGTTTTAGGCTCATAATCCAAGCTATTACGCACGCGTGCTTTTTACTTTACATTACGGCACATGGTGCTATAATAGGTATAACCCGGTAAAGTCAAGTTTGTACGTGACTGCAATTAGACGTACGTATACGAAACACTCTTAATATAGCCGGGTAATACTTACAGTTTTTTTGTAATACCAACAAAGAGTTCTTATGCCGCTGAAGTAAATGTCAACCTGCGCGCGCATTACTGATTTGGGCGCCATTTTCCGCTAATGTTTGTTGACGTTTTCGCTGTGTGGTTGATTATTAACAAAAAAAAATGTTTTTTCCTCGCAAGTGTGACGAAAACAGTCGTATGGAACTCTTGTGCTATTAGTCATTACGCCCTCGGCTTCCTTATCGCGCTCGCCTGCGGCTCGCGCGCATAATACCGCCTCTAGTTTAATGACCAACATAGCGCACTCGTATCATAATTTACTAATATTTTTCCCTACTATCCAGTATCAGTCAGCTAATAAACACATTTTGTTTAGTTACTGAAAATCTGTTTATACAGGTACAAGAAATTACTTTCTAATTACACAGATAACATAATAGTACTTGTTTTATTTATACGGGAATACTCACGTTTACACAACGTCACGTATTACGTAACTATAGTCGGAGTATCCGATTTAATTAAACGTGAGTATTCCCGTATAAATAAAACAAAAATGTGTCAAAACCACGTCAGTTTTCATAATAAAATAATAGTACTTACTATATTTATAGTGTCTTACGGCTTTATCCGATATATCCTTTATTTTTGGCATTCTTTTCATGTTTATATAGATCTAGACCCAAACATACAGACATAGAATACTTCCATATTAATCGACCGAGCGGAGCGAAGTTTTGCAAACAAGTACAAAAAACAAAGGTAAAAAATACGAATACAATCATGTAATTAAGTACAAGTTGTTTCCGGCAAATACAATATGAGTTCACTAAACTCGTCCTTATGGGTACCATTTAAAACTGAGCACTACCATGGTTGTTTGTTCGCTGACAAAACTGTCAAGCCATATTAGAGGCCATCGGATGGCACATTCACTCTATCACTTGACTAGCCCTTAGAGAACCCAGTCCAGTGTTAGAGCCTATAAAGTACCTACCTATGGGGCCTATACAAGGCCCTTTTGGAAAGTAAAGAAAGCTAATTATACTTACTAATATTTTTCTACTGTCTTTTTTGTCTTAACTTAAATCGTTCCTAATTAAGCCAAATAAGTCAAATGTTATGGAAATTATATACTTCTAAATGAAAAAAGGCAAATTTTGACTTAATAATAATAATAATTAATATTTTTTACTTCTAGAGGCTCTCGCTAGACGGTTGGGTCAAGGGTCAGATAGAAAAGGCAGTGGTACTTGCCACGGCACGCATTGCCAGGAGGTTCCTCACTCTTGCAGCCCTAACCACCGGCAGCTTGAGCCCAGCCCCGCTGCCGGCGGCTCCCTAGTTTTTAAGTTTTTTATTTTAATATTTCTATATTGATTGTAAAAAACTTAAAAAACTAAGACTAACTACTTGACTTAATTTAGCATTGCCATCCAACGTATCAATGCCGCCAGCATTCTGGCCACCTTTCCATCATCTACGGGGCTTTTAGTTAAAGTTTTGTATTTTTTTTTAGGTTGTAGGGTTTGTTTGAAAAGATAAATTTTAATAAAAAAACTGAGAAATGTAAATAAAAACTGAGAAACACAAAACTAAGATATTCAATAAATACGTGTATACTGTATAATAACAATAATAATAGTTTATTTAGCGCAAATCAGTGAAACAATTACAAGTTGAACCCAAAGGCTCCTAAAAAAAAACTGTGTTTAGGAACCGAGAGCCTCTCCCAGTTATAATGTAAATAGTCGTTGATAGAACTAAAGTAATTAACTAATTAATGGTAATTTTGAATCCTCAAATTGTGAGTCCCTTGGGCACGGGCCCCGTGTGCCCTTATGGTAAAGACGGTACTGGGCCTATACGAACTCACTCTCCAATGGGTTGCCATGGTACAAGAAACGAGAGTAGCGAGGTATCAGTCTGAGGCACACAACTAGTTAATTAAAATTTACGCATAAGCTATGTCCCATTTTCTAAACCTCCCATATATCACATAAATAAATATACAATATCATAGTTCAACAAAGCACCCCTAACACTGGCACCAACCGATATGTCTCCAAACAAACTTATGATTTATGTACCGGATTATTAAGATACCTCCCCCTGTCCCGGTTTGATTTATTCGAGTCCCAGTTTACAGTCCCAGATAAGAGTTGCGAATGTCCCGGAAGACAAAACTTTGGAATTGTTTATCATTGTTATTATTACCGGGATTCAGTTAGGGGATTGGGAGTGGAAAGTTGAATGGAATTCTTTCTGGGTTTAAGGTTATTTGTCGGTTTTGGTGAAATGGTTTTGTGTTAGTTTGACTTGAACTTTTACGTAAGGGTTGCTGGAAATAATTGTGGTTTTAAGAATGGGTGTTGTAAAACCAATTTCATAAGACAAGCGGACGCAACATGAAGACCGTAAAAAGACGGCCGCTATGTACACCTTATTGAAAAAACATTTGTAGGTCTTTTCAACACCGTCAAGTACGGCAGACATGCAAATAACGGCACCGCTACAGACGTTAGTGTGTTGGACAACGCTTTATAGGAAATCACGCATCTCTTTTTCATAGCCAAAGTTTCTGTGACGTCATTCAACGCTACATAGCGACCGCTTAATTACGCCACGGCGCACCGGTCTACGAGGAAAGCTTTCGTATGTTTTGGTGTTGTTGTATGACCCGTCTATACACAAAAAGTCGCAGCACTTATTGTTATGATAGAACAGATATAACCGGGCTCCTTCCAGGCCCTTAAAGATTTGCAGGTTCCTTTCTAAAGTAGATAAGGTAGCGCTCGTGACGTAGCTTGACTAGGTGTTTTTAAAGGTTCATTTAAGCTACGGACGATCCGGTCAGTTTTCGGATGGGTGACCGTGAGTTGCATTTGCATCTGACTGCTACCATGGGACGGATGACACGTTCCCAAATAGCGAGATTCTCAAGCAATCAACTAGTTTCTGGTTTTCGCTTGGGAATTGGTATTACTGCTTGAATTCCAAAAGGTACTAAGGCATACTTACTATAATCTCTACAAAGCTTACTAAAGCTGAAACTCATCCTTCTAATTTAGGCTGTAAGACACGAAACTTAGACAAGTCTAATCTACTGATTTGCGTTAACATTTCAATGATTTTCTTAAGACGCGGTTACTCCACTCGTATCTACCTTAGCTCTCCAGGTTAGCTCCTAAAATATAACTTTTGAATAAAAACGTATCCACAATTTTTTTACAATTGAACATTCCTAATGTTTAGGGGCATCTTAAAAGCAGAAACGTAATTTAGGATGATTGACCGATAGAAAATTGTATCAAAGATGACACCTAAAAATATATTTTTTGTTGCCTCCTAAGTGATTCCATTGTAAAAACACGCGAATATCAATATATAAATATAAGCATTTTTAATTCTTAATGATCGGAAAAGTGGAAGTTGATTTAGTTGTGATCTTTTCGAGTAATTAGGGAATCAAAAATCTAAGTTTTAGATACATAGAAACTCTATCTATCCAGCGACGGTGATAATGGAATGGACGGGCCCAGCGCAGCGCTTGCAAATCGATCAAAATTAACAAGACAACACAATCAAGCATACCTAGCTAAAAGTATGCATATTACATTTGCCGGAAAATAGAGATAGCGAATCTAATTACTGCATGACAAAAAGAGAACACATGTACATGTATTAGAAGTTTGAATTGTCGTATCGTAAGGCTCGCATGTCGTAGAGGCAGAGTATGACTGAAGGGAATGGTGGCATGTAGTCTTCAAAATCCGTGCGCTTATATCCCGTCCATTCATCTTATCATAGTCGCTGTTTCTATCTAAGTTTTAAAAGCCCGAATTTGCGTAATCAGCATACAGGTTGGCCTGCGACCAACGCGATCATAGGGAAATTAATACAAGATGAATGCTACGGCCATGTGTGTAATGACGTCGACAAACATGTGGACAGCTCGTCGAGCATAATATATTTGACGGAGCGCTACATTGGGTTGTGATTGATTCAGCCTATATATTGTTTGTTTTGAGAGCGTAAATTATTGCCAGTGCTTTAAATTTGTAGTTTATGACCTCAAAATGGAAATATTGTTTATTATTATTAGTAACAAAGAGAGATTTTCCAAACATATTTTTAAAAAAATAGTTCTGTTCAACTCTATAGATGGCACTGACTATACGTGGCAGTCTAAAACAGCATAATTTTTTGATCTGTGACACTTAGAATAAAATAAAAACTTGACAATGGCACGTCCGGTCAAAGCCACCGCCAACTTTTTTTTTAAGTTTTTCGTAAAACCTCAATTTACTTGTCTTGTCTTCAAAGTAATTTCGGATTTTGGTTTCGGAAACTGGTATTAATGGTGGTTCCACATTGCGTTTTTTTCCGTTAGGTGGCGCATCGTCGAAGCGGCCATAGTCTAACTCTGTCAATCTCATACATTTTGTTGTTTTTTTTTCTATAATATGACGTTTCTGATGACAGAACGCGAGGAAATAAATTAACAAATTGTCCTTTTTTATGCCTTTTTTACAACGTACAAAACCATAGCTTAGGGCGGACTACCTATAAAACATAATAGTATTTGTTAATATTAACTAAACCTTTTTCTAACGACTACATTAATATATTACGATATAAAAAACTATCATCTATTCAATATATTCTACGCCGCAGGGTGCTGCACGTTTTATTCTTATTAGACTCGGATTACCAGCGAAAATCTGCATATACCTGCTAGTTTTGTATACAGTAATCCTTTGCCTTGCTAATTAAAGCTCTGTTTAACATAAAATGTAAATAACTATCAAACCTACAAATCTTTGTTCAGGCCGTCAACAGCTGCATAGATTCTTAAAACAAGGAACAGTACCCAATATTTTTCTTTGGATGATTAAAACCGCAGGTCCTACAGACTTGAAATTTGGAGGGTGTATTCGTCTCGATGCGTAGGTGTGTACTAAGAAAGGATTTTTCGAAATTCGACTATCAATCAAATAAATATTTATTTCTTTGTGGTCTGTGGTAAACCTAAGAACGGATACATCCGCGTTGAACCGCCTAAGAAAGAACGAGCCAGCTCTTGTCACCAGGGGCGTCAACTAAACGAGGACTTGTTTTTTATTGTTTTATGTTTTGTGTGATTGGTAAGCATCAAATCGATACCCTGAATGTAATTACGATTAATTCCCAAGTAAACGATGTTTTACCGCTGCTCGGAGGCAGCATGGGAGTTACCGAACTCAACGCTTTGTAAACTAAACAAGTCCAAAACTAATACGAAGCTAAATCTGATTGATGTGTTGGGTTTCAAGCGCTATAGTCGACTCAATATCCATGGATTATTAGTAGATAGATCGGTCACGGAGCCAGATTCCGTTGTAGCAAAACGCTAATACAACCTCGTGAAACATCGTCACATTCTATTTGAGTTGTAATAGCAATGTAAAAGGTTTCGCTGAACGATATAGTACCTTTATCTAATAACCTAAGAGAGGAACCAATGAGTTCCGTATGCCGTATAACTTTTGGAGTTCAGACCAAAGTTTATACCTACAGTAAAATATGAATTTCGCAAGCAAATTGTCAAGAAAAACTAGGCATTAATTATTTGAATACCGCTCTAGCTATATAGAATGCTCTGTGGCTAGACCAAATCCGATAATAGTATACGCGTTACATAGATACCCAGTACACTGTACAGTGTAAATGCCTTACTGCCTGGCATTTCTGTGTACTGACGCAGAATCAATTGTAGTTAGTACGAGCATTGGTATTAAACTAGATTTAGTGCTAGCTGTAGATAAGCAATGCTTACCTACAGCTATGGCTTTGTGGTGATGGTTGACTGCCTTAGACTCTCTTAAGTTTTGGTATGTGGTATTGCAGTGACATTGCATAGACATTCCTTTAAAAAAAACTCCTATTTATGAAGTAGTCTTATATTTAAAGAGTGCTACCGACAGTAACATACATAGCGAGGAAATTTTCAAATGTGAGCTAATAGGTGCCTACCAAAAAAGGTGCAGAAACTCGTTGTACTTATGTTTTCATGATCATGGGTAGTAGTAGATTACTCACCTAGGGCGCAAAAGTAAAGAATGTTTCAGAAAGTATATTTTCTCCCGAGGCGAAGCCAAGAGTGACAAACATGAGATCTGAGGCTTCTTTACTTGCTCCGATGGTGAGTATACGATTTTACGTGCCGCTGCGGGGAGGAAGTGGTTCCTTTCGCTCCACGTAGCGGGGCTAAAGTAGCCACTTTAGTTCCGCAGGCACGTAAAAATATTTGTGCTGTACTACTTTTAGGTTTTATCTGAGATTCAATATCTATCACGCGAGCTATTTCAAAGTTTTTGCAAAATAAGCGTTTAAAAGTTTTTACGTCCATAAATCTAGAATATAGGTAAGTAATAAACAGGTTTTGCAGAATGTATGTAGACCAAGTAAATCCAGATGGGTTTGATTGTTTAATCTTGAAAAGGTGAAGGAATAGCTTGAGAAGATGACCTAGCCGTAAAAGGCTAGCAATAATCAGATAGGCCAGGGTTGCTTTATATTTGCATCAATGAAAAATTTGCATTCTACATTTTATTCGCCGATACACGGAATATAATTAAAAGAATTTATTCATATATTCATAATATTTTGTAATTTTAAATTAAATTGTGTACAATACATTAATTTTTAAACTTAACTCTATGAGGAACTTAGGAACGTACGCATTATGGCAAGTAATACATTATTATATTTGTCAGTATTTTTTTAAGTGTACCTACTTATTATTATTTACCTAACTAAACAATACTACGCTAGCTTTAGTAAAATATTTAATATAATATATATAACCAAGTTTATGATTTTATAGAATACATTACCTAATTTAAATATTTAGTCTAAAATAATAAATATCTTAAAATAATTGATTCCATTATTCATAGATCGCATTCATTTGTCCTTGATTCCGCATTCGTTATTTTAATCTTATCAGTAACAATAAATACTTAACTTTTTATAACAGTAATTTTAACTTCATATCGTGATCGTACTTGTGATAACTTTACAGTTCACATAACACACAATAGACTAGAGAAGTATTCTAACTCATTCAACCTTAACATATTAACTCACACACTTACTCATTATAGAGTTACCTATTATAACTATTGCAAATTTATTTTTACTACTTAATTTTATAATCGTAATATCTTAGCACATTTTTACATGAGGAAATTGAGCTACAAGTATTATATAACTCTCACGGTTGGACTCCTCAAATCGCGACCTCGCGACAAATTATATATTATCTCCGCAAAATCACAATCGATGCGTGTTCATAAAAGATCTCTCGATTTTATAATCGCTTGATATACTCGTATTACAAACAGGGAATGTAAAATGCATACTATTTCTATAGTCCAACATATCACGAAGTCGTCATATAGTCATGAGTTTACTGTGACATGTATATAACTTCGACCCCTGTGGGGCTTCTGCTCACGTCGCGACATCACGATAAAACTCCACGTTAATGTCATCGACGGAACCTTCGTGACTTTTTGTCGTGCAACATTAATATCACAATTTTTCACTAAAAACGGCCTTATACTCGAAGATTCTAAAAAACACATCACATTTTTCTTTTAAGAATGACAGTGATTCGAGTTCGAGAGCCGCTATAGCATCGTACAAATCTGTCATATGTATTATAATATGAACTATTACAAAAAACAGTAAATTTTGTACTAGTACTCATAGAGCCCTGCCAAGAAACCTGGGCTTATTTATGACAATAAATTTGATCTCAATCCATCCTTCAGGGATATTGGCGTGATCATCATCAGTCAAGATAATAGCCATGGATGAAGGGAATACAGTAATTCCTATAAATGCGTCGTCTCGTACATTTGGAAGGAGGGGTAACTGAGGCTCAGGCTTTTTAGTCTGTCAATAAGGAACTCTTCCGCTTGAATCTCCATTTTCTCGTCGAAGTGTCCTCTCCAACCCCCTGCTTCACCTGAAAACAAATAAAAATGTAAATAGCCGCTTATAATTATAAATGATACTTTAAAGTAAGGCTGTATTGATCCGAAACAAGCCATAAACCGAAGATCGTAACTGGGGTGGATTGGAAGAGACCCATGTTCTTCAAAGGACTGTAAGATAGGTTGATTGATTATGAGAGCAAGACTTTATGCCTGTAGTCTGTTGATTATTTTCTTTTTTTTATTAGGTTTTAACTAATCCAAAACTGTTATGATTGTGTTCGTGTTGTTTTGTGTGTGTTTGGTTGTTTCGTTGTTATGAGTAAATTTGACGCTATTACCATCGTTGCGTGGACCTGGGTATGTCCTTAAACTGCAACTAGACCCACCGGAGGACGGGCAGCAGCGTCCTCTTGGTTAACAGTGGGGATTATTCTGCAATCCCCAAGCCACCTGCCAAGCGTGGGGATTATGGCAACACCCCTCTATTAAGGGGGAGCCTTCGTCCAGCAGTGGACGTTTTATGGCTGACGATTACCATCGTTGCCATATTTTTGTTACTATTCTATTATACAAAATCATGATGAAATTCTTACCTTTTCTTATAAACTGAACAGCGTCCTTTCCTTCTGTTGTGGTGTTGTTGACATTCTTATTTTTCCTGAGGTTGTCAAAACTGAGGTATTGTGAGAGATGCAAAAGACTGTTTTCGCTGTAATTCTTGTTCAGGAACTGGCTCATGCGACGAACTTCTCCTGGTAGATCCTGTTAAGAGAATTAAATCCAGTTTCAATTAATCACATCAATATTATAGATGCGAAAGTTTGACAGTGCGTGTTTGTATGTTTGTTACTCATTCACGCTGAAATGGTTTAACGGATTTGGATGAAATTTGGTTTAGAAGAAACTTATGCCTTGGAATAATACATGAGCTTTTATCTCAACAATCGCGCGTAAAACTGGGAGTCGAAGTTAGTTGATCTATATACATTTTACAGCAACTTCATTCAAAATTAATAAAACATCTCTTTCGATCTGATAATTACGATCTTCTAAAACTTCCTTCTTAAAGTTACTACAGGCACAAGTCATAAGCATGTAATTTAACGTAACCCAGAAATAAATTGTGATTTTCTCAAGAGATGTTCGTATTTTCAAATTAGTTTACCTTAATCATGTCTTCGTAGAATACAAAATGCATGTTCGGATGATGCCTCTGCATCCACGCTTCGTTTGTGTGAGCTACTATTGGAGTCCAGGGCACTGTAAAAATAGAAACAAGCATTATAGAACTCCTCTTCGGTGTGTTCTAAGGTGACGACATTTTTACTCATGAAATGTTATTTAATTTTTAACCGCCGTCAAAAAAGGAGGAGGTTCTATATTCGACTGTATGTATACAGTATGTATGTAGGGCTAATGTGACTCGCCATCGAATGATTCAAAGTAATGAGTGCCAATGAAATTTTTGGTTATTACTGCAGTTGATCATAGGTAGGCGTTATTTCTTACTATCAGGAGAACGTCTTGTTTATCTTAGTGTGCCTGTGCACTACTATTACCTACTATTACTATTACTTCATAGGTGTCATAAAAAATCTTTCTAACACATCTTATTCTTTATCTTTGACCCTGAAGGGCTGGAGGTGGTGGGTATTTGATTCTTTGAAGCTTAACTAACTAGCTTAGTATTATTATTTTTAGATGTTGTATAGTATGTGAAGATACTAAAATTTTGCAGGTTTTTAACAACCCATTGCTAGGCAAGACATATTGCTAGCCACTGTGATTTGGTGGAATTACATACGAAATTAAAATTAATTTTAGGGACATTCGCGAGATACCTCACACTCGCAATGTTTTCTTTTCAGCTGTCTGGTTTCCATTGTACAAGCTTTGCGTATAGTTTGGGGCTAGATGGCGCTGTGTGAAAATGTCCCCGATATGTATTTATTTTATTTATTAAAAAGCCCGCAGTACAAGTTTAATAATACGTATGTAAATTCCGAAAATTTGGACCTGGGTATGTCCTAAAACTGCATCCAGAACCGCTGGAGGACGGGCACCAGCGTCCTCTTAGTTAACGGTGGTGAGCATTCTGCGATCCCCAAGTCACCTGCCAAGTGTGGGCATTATGGCAACTCTTCCCTGTTAAGGGGGAGGTCTTCGTCCAGCATTGGGCGTCTTCCGGCTGTTGATGATGATGATGATGATGATGAAATTCCACATTATCTACTGTCTTGGGCCTGGCATCCAATCCATGACCTCGTGTATTGAATATATAGCGCATGTTCTACCGACTGGGCTAGATCTTCATATAAAACTTTTAGTATTAAGTACTCTTATTGTTATTGTCTTTGATAATACTCACACAAGTCTCTTCTAAACGCCTCCCAAAAGTTCGAAAAGTTAGCTCTCAAAAGACTTTTCGCCACCATTTTGTGTAGATAATAATACGAGACTACAACGTCTCTGGGATCCCTGGCTACATAGACCACTTTTGCCGTGTTGAGTAGATTTGGAGGTAAAAGGGAGAGGGGTAGATGTGTCTTGATATATCTTGGTGAGTTAGAGTTTTCCACTGAATTCCAACTCGGATGCCTGACTGCTTCGCTCAGGCCTTGGAAGTTGCCGAGGTTCATGAAGTTTTTCTTTATCAGCTCGAAGGCGATATCAGGAATCATTGATGTAATTCTGTTGAAAATAAATAGGTCAAATTTAAATTTAATGATTAATCATTGGATTTCCATTTTTTTTTTGGTTCTGTTCCACTACAAGATGAAGGTTTGTTCAAAATAAGATTATGATCAAAACAAGATGAAATTTATTTGGTCAGAAAGCCAACGATCAATTAGTCAATATTGGTGAAGAATATGAAAATAATGTTGACCCTTTCAGTTCTCAAGAAAATTACTTTAAAAAATCTAATGGTGCAAAGCTATGATTAGCATTGCTTCGCGACTTTTTTGGTGATAACAAAGGATTTAATATTAAAACGTTTATATACTTACTCTAACATAGGGAATCTTTCGTACAGGGGCTTTTCTTTCGACGTCTCGTAGTCTAAGTTATTTTCTAATAGCCAAACCATTTCTTGGGTCCACGTTGTGCCTGTAATTGTCATGATTGAATATTATTATTAAAAAATATTGATACTTTAATTCGGGGACTGTAAATCAGAATCTGATCTTTCTTAAAACCAATTTCAAAATAGTATCTAAAATGGCCGAAGCGGTCTAAAAAGGCTAAATATAAAGCAAAAAAAATTGAGACTCTATACACTGTAGAGATCAGTCATGCACAGCGTGGCATGCACCCTTACAGCCTCAACTTTTAATAAGCTTATTTTATACCTAATATCCTAAATCACAAATAAAAATAAATTTTTGTATTTCTATTACTACTATATGCTATAATATATTCTATAATGCTCGCGACTTTGTCCGCATTTACTGCACAACTTACAGTACGTACCTAACGATATTTTTGCAAATTTTAGATGAGTTAATATAATAGGTAGGATATATCGTGATCGTACGATTATCTCGGTATATTACATGAGTTTTGAGTTTTTGTCAGACGTCTTAATATATTATTGTTATTTATTTAAATTAATATTATTTATTTATCCCGGAAATACGAGAGTGATTTTAGTTGTCAACCCCACAGGGGAATACCTAGTGTGATATATGATAATAAATAAACTCATTATACCTATTAATACTTACCTACCGACAAATAA
Organism: Erannis defoliaria; assembly: GCA_905404285.2. NCBI lineage: Eukaryota > Metazoa > Arthropoda > Insecta > Lepidoptera > Geometridae > Erannis > Erannis defoliaria. Next base: position 16,429,577 of record FR990076.1, on the reverse strand, counting down.
AACATTATCACGAGAGGATTTGCTAAAATACCGCACTTACGTTATATGGTCACAAAAATAACGTATCTCTGATAGATATGATAACTTATCGATAAAAGAATCGTAAGTGATAAAATATTTTAGGCTGATACCGTTTTTCTAATAGGTAAGTATTGCGGTTATTTTCCATATTATTTTACTCACTTACTTATAGTTTAGTGTTTTTAAAAAAATGTGGTCGATTCTGACGGTTTTAGTTGACAGTTCTAAACTAACTAAAGCATTGCTGTCCTTAGCTAACATGCCTAGTAAAAAAGTGACAGCAATACTTTAGTTAGTTTAGAACTGTCAACTAAAACCGCCAGAATCGACCACAATACGCTTTTTAAAAAAATACAACCGACTTCAACTTCGAATACCTGGATGACATCGTCATATTTTCCAGTAATTTTGATTTTAAAACCAAACTACTGAACCGTCGTCGTTGTCAGTTATAAAACGTCCACTGCTGACGAAGGCCTGCCACTTTATAGAGGCGTAATGCCATAATCCCCACGCTTAGCAGGCGGCTGGGAGATCGCAGAATGGTCACCAACGTTAACCAAGAGGACGCTGCTGCCCTGCTACTACTGAACCGATTTCGATAAAAATTTATACGGGACCACCTCTGAAGTATTACCTATACCTACCCAACAAAAAATCATCAAAATCAGTTCATAATTGGCGGAGTAATCGCATACAAAAAACACCATAATACAGTAGAATTGAGAACCTCCTTTTTTGAAGTCGGTTGAAAACATACCCTCACGTCTGATGCAGTATAATATGATAGAACTCACCAGATCTGGGGAAGGTGATGACCCATACGTCGTCGGGCCTGACTTCCATGTTGTATATGGCCTCAGCGTGTTTTTTGAACGCGCCCGGCATTACGTATTTGTGCTTCCCGCATTTCACAAAGTTTCTTGTGTAACCTGAAGTACATAAAATTAGGATCATTTAATGATAATAATATTCATACATTTACAAAAATTATAAACAGTCGCTGTGTTTATAATAATCATTATTATCGCTTACAAAATGTGTCGTAATTTTCCAAAAAATATTTGCTTAGCCTGGGTATGTCCTAAAACTGCATCCAGAAGCACAAGAGGATGGGCAGCAGCGTCCTCTTAGTTAACGGTGGTAACACTCTGCGATCCCCAAGCCGCCTGCCAAGCGTGGGGTTTATGGCAACCCCTCCCTATTAAGTGGGAGGCCTTCGTCTAGTAGTGGACGTCTTCTGACTGATAATGACGATTTGCTTTAAAGTAATGAAAAAAAAAGGGATAATTATTCGAGTGTCATATTTTTTTTTTAGGTATTATATAATTTAGGTCTGAGGCATAATTATACAACGTGTAACAAAAAGGTTCAACAATACGAAAGGGCATGTATGTACTCGTCGTTATGAACAACTTTTACTATGGAGTCAACCCTGAAATCGCGAAAAAAATATCAGCTGTCCCATACTATTTGTCCAAGATCAATGAACTTTTTGTATGAAACAGCTGATTTTATTTTCGCGATTTCAGGGTTGGCCCCATAGTAGAAGTTGTTTATGATGATAAGTACACACATGCCCTTTCGTATTGTTGAACCTTTTTGTTACACATTGTATAGATACACGTGTATGATGAGCCTTAAATACTATGATATTAAAAATCTGTCTATCAAAGTGTACCATTTAAATTGTCGTATTTATTCACGCATAAAACAGGCACAGACAACATTCAAGCACCACCAACATACAACAATAAACACAAGCACAGAACTGGGTTCCTATCGGGCGTAAACAAACCACTATTTACTTAATGCATTTATTAACCAACTTCAAAAACGGAGGAAGTTCTATGTTCGACTGTATGTATGTGTTTTTTTTAAATTTATGTTCACCGTTTTTTTTCGTCAATTGTGGACCGATTTTAAAACAACTTTTTTTATTTGAAAGGGTTTACTCTCGAGGTGGTCCCATATTATAGTTTTTTTTAAAGTTTCTTTTTATTCATCAAGTTTGGGGCTAAATGGCGCTTTAAGCAATGACAAAAAATTGTCTTGTAAGATAGCAAACAGAAAGAGATACGTCTACATAAATTTATTTTGTTCATACATACAATACCCATGTTATTTCAAGATTGCACGATTTTTCTACATCGTAAAGACAGCTATCGCGAATCGTGAGATGGCGTTACCTTACTACAAGCTCGACCTTGCAAAGCAGAATAAACTGCGGATCATTATTTTTTTCGACAAATAAAGTACCTACTCTATAGTAAAGGTTTCAAAAACTGCGGAGCGGATCTTTGATGTCGCAAAGATAACAGATATCTCAGATAGATTAATATAATTACCTATATTGTGGACTTACGTAAATGCATGACATAAAATTAATTGAAAGTTTTATCGGTTACCTGCGCATTGTGTGATTCATAGTTAGCCTGCATTTTGTTTTGAAGATTGTAATAATTACTTAGTTCCAAAAGAAATATTGAATTTGAATGGCTATATATTTTCGGTAAGTAAGTAGCTCGTATTTTTCAGCCCATTTGATTCTAACTACGATATGTAATATGCCAGCTTTGTTCCTTCACTCAGTGGACATAACACTGAGCAATGTATTACTATAAATATATTTGATATACTTAAATCAGTTTAAATTAAATCAAAATATACTGAGTTATACGCTAGGTAAACTACACTAAGGCATAATGAGGTCAATGAACTCATCACAGACTAAACAACTTTTATTATGTACCCGCAACCGTGCAATCGTGAAAAAAGTCAGCTGTCCCACATACATTTTGTCAAGTAAATTAACATTTTCTGTTATTTTTTCAGTGCTATAAATGTTGTTGTGAATTGTTTATTTCAATAAAAGTTTTTTTCGCTATTTTAGGGTTGGTTCCGAAGTGAAAGTTGTTCCCAGTAATGGGTACAATTTTCTTTCTTCTTTTTGTAGTCCTCAAACTTATTTATTTAAATGTAGACTTTACAACCCTGTACATGTAAAGAAAATGTCTTCAAACAAAGCATTCCAGCAAGTATTTCTAGCAGTAGCATAATCACTTATCAGCCCATTCAATAGTCCACTACTATACTCATGACTCCCGATGGGCGTTTGGGCTTTATCCACCACGCTGGCCTAGTCGCGAGTTGGTGGATTCACCTAACCCATTGAATTTCTTCTCCGGCCGTCTGCAGGTTTCCTAACGAAGTTTTACTTCACCGAAAAACGGGTGGTATGAAAATCCACACATACCTAAACTCTAAAGAGTTCATTGGGTTTGAACCTGCGACCTCACGATTTCAAGTCTAACGGTTTCCTGATTACACTACCTTGGATTATATATTACCAAAGTTAAATTATTAAAGCTATTATTATAAAAGTTACTAAGTTATATTTCTAGCAGTAAATTTAATGTTAATAAATCTCAGTTTAGGATGTGACTTTCGTGTCAACAATAGAATACAAGTAAAGCATGACATTAGGAATCTATGCAATCCTGGGTTTGTTAATAGGCCCTATAGGCCGCGGACTAGGGGCGGCAGATTTCAGAGGACGCTCACTAAATTTCAGAGGATAAAAGTCAAACAAGTTCACTGGTTTTCTCATGTTTTTTTATACTAATACGTTAAATCCCTATAGAAACTCATTCTTATCGATTCTCTTAATAATCAGCCTGGGTCAAACTCACTACTCAGTCTCTCAACGTTTTTGTGGAATCAATATCTGTCTAATGCATGTCTAGTGTTTACCCTAACTGGGATATAGCTCTCCGCGTCGCACTTTCCAATCCGGTTACAAATTGTTCTGGGGAAAGGAGCGTTTCCTGTTTAAAACGCGTGAAAAACTATCAAAGGTCTTCACTGTCTCAAGATAAAATGAATTACCTACTTATTTAGCTCTTCTCTACATAGAAGCAGAGATAATGAATACCATAAACTATGATGATACTATAGATGATTTTGCTATTAAAAAGTCCCGTAAAAATTTAAATTCTTGTTTCTTTTCAACCGACTTCAAAAAAGGAGTTCTCAATTAGATTGTATGTTTTTTTTTGTTTGTATGTAACGCGATTACTCCGCCAATTATGAACTTTTTTTTTAGTAGGTAATATTTCAGAGGTAGTCTCATATAAATTTTATCTAAATCGGTTCAGTAATTTGGTTTTTAAATCAAAATTACTAGAAAATATGAAGATGTCATCCAGGTATTCGAAGTCGAAGTCGGTTGTATATTTTTTTTTAAAAGCGTATTATTTACGCTGTTTCTTCGTCGTCAGCCATAAAACGTCCACTGCTGGACGAAGGCCTCCCCCTTTATAGAGGGGTGTTGCCATAATCCCCACGCTTGGCAGGCGGCTTGGGGATCACAGAATGCTCACCACCGTTAACCAAGAGGACCCTGCTGCCCGTCCTCCGGTGGGTCTGGTTGCAGTTTAAGGACATACCCAGGTCCAACGCTGTTTCTTAATGACTAATTATTTATTTTATTTAATTTTAGTGCCTTCCTTACTACACACACAAAAAATGGAAAAAAAATAATTATAAAGGTACATGGGACGGCAGAAATAAAGTGGCCTACACTCATAAAAAATATAAATCCGGCACTGAATCTATGTTAGTAATCAATTTACACGAGTACAAAATAATAAGATTAATTAAAGTGCGTAACGTTGTCATTGGTATTTGGATACGGAAAGTGGACGTCAATTAAATTACTAATCATTATGTATATAAGTACAGCTGTCCTCATTTTGTACTGGTCATAATTTGGTTTAATAAACAATTTATTGTTTCGCTATCTAGTATCTACTCGTATCATTCCGTCGAGCATATTAATAATCTTTAGCATTTCGGCCTATCTTTTATTTAGAAGCTACAAATCGCCATTTATATAATACGGGATTTTGAAAAATAAAGAAAATGTTGTCATCCTAAAACATTATCATTCTTACCTAAAATAATCTCGATTCTCTTAGTCACTGCTTAAACTTCTCTGTCCTTTTCTAGCACGTGCAACTTCACGTCAGAGAGAAGATGGCAGAGCATCTTAAGCAGTGATTAACGGTTGAAAAGTTTTTTTTAATAAGGCTGTTTAGGTATAACTGGGTAGTAGTCACACCAAACTTGTATTTTTTATCGGGCCTAAAATGTACTAACTAAATGCAACTAAACTAAGTAGAGTAAGTATAATCTACTTAGGCATAGAGTTATTGAATATATACCGATAAAATCTAGAGACTCAAAAAAAAGGCTCAAAAAAAAAACTTAACAATATGTATGAAACGCAACCCCTTCCTATTAAGGGAGAGGCCTACGTCCAATAGTTGACGTCTTCTGGCTGATAAACTATGTATGAAACGGCATTTATTTTTTTGTTAATTAAATTTTGGCTCCTTTTCTTTGTTGTTTACAAAACAAGTACAATGAACCCCTTTTGGCTAGTAGGTACATCCCAAGCTTATTAATCTGTATACATTATGATTACACTGGACATATGAACATTGTACTCATCTATACAACTTTTACAATAGAATCAACCCTAACATCGCTAAAAACAATCGGCTGTTCGTTTTGTACATTTCGTCGCGAGTGAATGACAGTTTTTTAAGGAACAATACTCGTATCGTTTTATTCTTGTCAGCGTTTTCAGGTTTGGTCCCATAGAAAAAAGCCCCAACCCCCATGAACCTACTGTCTCGATAGTGACATTATGCCATTAAAATACCTAACCACTGCTGAGGCTAATTTCCTTGGAGGATTTACGTCTTTCTCTTCTATTTCACTCTACGCTTTGATTTTATAGACAGAGAGAGATCCTCAAAAACTCAAAATGAAAAATACCCGAAATTATGTAAGCGGGATACGGATAAGATAACTTGTTTACATTTATCTGTGAATACAGATGTTATCTCAAGACTGTCATTCGGCGGGACACAAATGTTTCGAGGTCAAGATGTCAATGGATAACATAGTCTCAGTGTCAAAATGTACAAAAGTCGTAATGTATATTAACGAGCAGGTGTTAATAAGTACAGGGCATATTATTCCATCTTTGATTTTATAAATGATAAATAAATAAATAAGGACATTTAATTAATAAATAACACAAGACATAAATAATAATCATAAGTGAATAATTTTAATTATTTTATAATTACAGATGTGTCTAATTGTAAATGCCGATAGGAAAAATTAGTATAGATTATGATGTATATCTTCTTTTACTTCGTAAACATTATAATAATATGTTGCATGCCTCACCGGCTAGAGCATAGCGATCTATAAACTTTCTATTACCTTCTATATTGCATCTCAATGTACCTATGTTTCTGCGAAATAAATATTTTGAATTTGAATTTGAATTTGACAAAAGACTAAACATTAATATGATATTAATACATCAGGGTCTAATTTATTATAGTGTCATAATGTACAAATGTTCAGACAACAAATAACAAAAAATACAAATAACAAACAAACAAATAATGCACGCGCGCAGCTATAGCATGCGCTATGTACCTTTAGAAATTATGATCGGTTAATATATTAATTAGGCACCAGAAGATTACAACAATAACACATTCAGGCCGCTGGATATCTTGCCATGTTTACCTTATATAATTTTGACATTATATACCGTTAACATATAGCAGACATTTTGGCACCAGCAATTTGTACATTTTGATATTGAGACTATGTTACCCATTGACATCTTGACTTCAAAATATTTGTGTCCCGTCCTACCGAACGAGCAAAACGAACAAAGTCTGCAACAACTGACAAACCTTCATCTGCCCAAATGTTGGTACTCGCGTCTATTTATTTAATAAACATACAAAACAGAATGCAATAATTTTAGGCTATCTCATAAGTTACATTTAATAGGTTCCCGATCCGATCGATGATTTACCGGCTAATATTGACAATATTTGGCTAAAACATTCGGTACCAATACATATAAGCAAAATTGACAATATTTAATCTCGTGAGGTCACAGTCTGTTCGCAGAACTACGAGTCTTATGATTTTCACACCTTGCCTTCAATTCTCTGCCTGGCAAGTGTATGATTATTTGTTTATTTGTCCTATCTAGTCCGTATTTGTAGTCCGTTCGTAGTCGTTTGTTTTATTTTATTTTAAATACTACATATATATTCGATGACTATAAAATAATGAGTTTCTATCCTTCCAGTTTTTTGTACTACAAATATTCAAGTCATGCACGAACTATTTACATTTTTGACTTATTAAATCTCCTCTAAATCTTTGCAAAATAAATTAATGCAATTTAACTAATTGATAACTAATTTACTTGTTGTTTAATTTTAAGTTCGCTTTTCTGTAGTACCTACCAACGTGTTTTTTTAATAATAATGAATACGGTGGGCCTGTTAAAATGATGTTTTCTATTGATTTTCTCATGAATGTACTAATTAACTAACTTAATATCTTTTAGTATTTTCTTCGTAATTATGTTTCTTTATAAACTCTTGTTATAAACTCTTTTTATATACGAAAAAAACAAATATAGTTTACAATTTACTTTATAGAAAAAAATACCTAAAGTTACCACTAATTATTTAGATTTGTTCAGTTTAACGCAAGACGTTCTGAGTTAATCTACATAATTTGCCATCTATCTTGTTATTTTGTAAGGGTCTAACGTTTACAAAAGACTTACAACGTGTACTGCACTAAACTTACTTACCAAATCCTCAAAACAAACAAAAACAGACACTCAACACAACACCACACGCAACGCACCTATGAGACATTTCTTTATAATCTTTTCTTCCTCCGCTGTACAATTTTCTATCGCATACGGTAATTCCATATAAGGCGCCATTTTCACTATCAAACCGTATTCATCCAAATTCAGAATCGAACTGTAATACATAATGGCACGGCATCGTTTTTCAATAATCATTATATCTGACTATCTAATCTTTTCTGTCTGTATCGATCTGTGGCTGAATCATACGCACGATCAAAACTTAAGTGACTCAACCCTGAGTCAGTTATAGAGCGATCGATTTATTTTGGTAACACCTTAATAGATATTCGAAGAGGTCATTCAGTTACCTGAAAAGAGGCAAACAAACCAATCCACGTCGAGAAAATGCAAGCTCTTGTCGTAATAGGCAAAAGAGCCAAATAGGGCTTGAAAAAGACTTCTTGACAATTTAAAAGTGCACAATTGCAATAAGCAAATAGAAAAACTGTTTTGGTTTTGATACTGCCCATTATCACTTTTATATGTCGAACCACCGGAGGACAGGCAGGCTAGGGTTGCCACCCGTACTTTATAATAAAGTATTGTACTCTATTTTGGCCAAACGTACTTTATACTTTATGAAGGCAGGAAAGTACGTGAAAATACTTTATTTTTACCTGTGAAGATGTTTTTAAATGGACTTCTATTTTTTACGTGTAACGGAATGGACCGCATTGCTTTTTAAATTTAGGGATTGATTGTAAAGATGCCGTTAATATATTTAAGAGTAACAAATATTTGTTGGATGTTGCAAGAAGCAACAAAAAATATGTATGGAAGAGAAATAGTCTGGTAAATAAATAGTACTTTATTTTCAGATGTTGTACTTTTTTTTAGCCTAGAAAATCAAACATACTCTCTTTGCTTAAAAAATGTGGGAACCCTAAGGCAGACCGACAGGCGTCCTCTCAGTTGACGGTGGTGAGCATTCAGTGTTCCTGTCCGCCTGCCAAGCGTGGGGATTATGGCAACCCCTCTCTATTAGGGGAAGCCTTCGTCCAGCAGTGGACGTCTCCTGGCTGATGATAATGATGATGATGATAATTATCACTTTTTATTACTAACCATTTAATCTTAACTTCAAACAGCATTTTTTTTGTTCATGTTGTTACATTTTTTTTACGCTAAATCTCCGTCCCTGTCTACGTGTACTTTTTATCGCAAGAATCTAATTTTCAATGAATAAACAAAACCATCTCCATTTATAACAAAAGCATAAATGACTACATTTTCTTGTACAAATGTCGTCAAAAACTTCAATGACTAATAAACAAAATATTGATTTAGGTCTCATAAATTTTACCGTAGGCAATTACCAATTTTTGAGCAAAACGATTCAATAATTAAATTCAAAGATCAGTGTAATAATAGTTTAAGATTCAACATAATATTAGACACTTTTTCAACAACTTATTGATTCCCATAAGAATCTCTTTCACAGCACGACACTTTCATTAGTGGTAAAAATTTCCATAAATTTTCACAAACCACGCTACTTTCACATTATGTTTTTCGAAATTAGCACTGAGTAGAGTACGCAATCCGTTCCAACTTCCAACACTATCTGTATCATTGGTTAACTAGATACATATTATTACGTAAGTACATAGATATCTGTTTTAGTTAGTCAACTATGTAGTTAAAACCTAGTATTTAACTAAGGACTGATAAGAGGGTTATGTAGCAGTTTTGAAGTGTATTATCAGAGTATTAACATTTCCACCGCGAACCAACCCGGTGGATACTTTTCCAGCTTCCCGAAACAGTTTTCTAGCTACTAGAAATGCAATGATGATGAATATAGTTTTCAGCTTCACAACGATGACATGGCAGGTAAAGCAGACAGGAATGACCGGACAGAGTGTACCGCGCTCGGACCACTCCACTCTCGAAGGAAAAGGCAGTGTGGAGGAAGGATGTTGAGTCAGGATAGTAAACATGTACCAGGAATAATAATATTTCAATCAATATAATTTAAAATACTGTGCGTGTAGTAAGTGTGTGTTGCCAGTGATGACATATGGAACAGAAACGTGGTCTTTAACTGCTGGCCTTTTGGAGAAACTCAGAGTCACGCAACGGGCAATGGAGAGAGCTATGCTCGGAGTTACTTTGCGCGATAGAATCCGGAACGAGGATATTCGCCAAAGAACCAAAGTTACCGACATAGCTCGCAAGGTTTGCAAGTTGAATGGGCAGGCCACATCGCTCGAAGAACTGACAACCGATGGGGAAGAAAGGTTCTTGAGTGGCGACCGCGAACCGGAAGACGCAGCGTAGAAAGGCCTCCCACTAGGTGGACCGACGACATTGCAAAAGTCGCGGGCAACCGGTGGATGCAAATGGCAGGTTGTCGTACAGTGTGGCGATCTAAGGGGGAGGCCTTCATTTAGCAGTGGACGTCTCCGGGCTGATGATGATGATGAATTTAAAATACTATGCCCGTACCTACATCACATTTTAAAATACTGTAGGTCATCACCGAATTTTCTTCCTATCTGTCATCCAAACAAATTTTAAACCAAAATATATACAATGTGTAACAAAAAGGTTCAGCAATACTGAAGGGTACATTTTGTCCAAGGCAATTAACTTTTTGTATGGAACAGCTGTTTTTTTTCTCTATTTCAAGGTTGGCCCCATAGTTCCTACAAGTTGTAAGCATATCCTTCAGTATTGTTGAACCTTTTTGTTACATGTTGCATAATAACATCGAGATTTCTCGCAGAGATCCCATCTCGGTAAAAGAAGTTCGCTACAAGAGCATCCAAACACAAAGCTAAAGGTAGATTTCTCAACGTGTCGATAGCAGACCCGGAACCACGTCAATTAAATGACTGCATTTTGTTCGCGCAGTGAGTGTGTTAATTAATGAGGGTCAAGGTAAACGCTGATAAAGTTGATAATTAACGGAAATACGGCCTGAAGACCTTGACGTCATCAATTATCGACATGCGGGTTAATTTTACCTAATTGAAGTTCACTAGACGAAACCATGAATTATTCAACATAGCAGAAGTGAGGAAGAAACTTTATTTATCCGGTGTGTGTGGCCCCGAAAGACCAGAAAATTTGTACCTAAATTAGACCAGGAAATTAGCAGATCTCATGGAAATTCTTTCGAAGTTCGATGAAATAATCGTTTAAGAAAGAAATAATAAAAAGTTTTTTTTTAATGCAATGAGGTAACGAGACGAGCGAAAGGCGCGCCTGGTGGTAAGCTTCACGCCAGCCCACAACTGCAGCGGTGCGCGTCTTTGCCTAATGTACAAGTTCACTTCACTGGGTGAAGACGCGCGCCGCCCATCACTTGCCTTAGGCCTGTTATCGAAAGGCGATTGAGCCATATCCACCACGCTGGCCCAATTGCGGGTTGGGGGATGCACAATGCACATACGCCATTGAATTTCTTCTCCGGACGTAAGCAGGTTTCCGCATGATGTTTCCATCGAAAAGCCGAAAGTGGAAAGCGGAAAGCGGTGGGAGTTTCCCGATAATTATTATCTGGGTGTCTTCAAGTCGCGAGTGAATCGGTTTCTTCTAGGCAAGCGTGCTCCATCGTAGACTGCATTTTCGTTTATCATCAGACGAGATGGTAGTCAAACGCAAGGATATATCATATTTAAAAAAAAGTGGTTACGACAATCCGTACATAAACTGCAAAGAGCTCGTTGGCACGGGCCTGAGTTCGAACCCGCTACCTCAAGATTTCAAGTTGAACGGTCTCCCTATTGGGCTACCACGCTTAGCCATAGAAACGTAAAGGTACTTACAATAAATTTGCCTGTTATTCTAAAGTACACTCGGTATAAGAACTCCAAGCAACTAGGTAGCTCTCATCCGATTCCGAAGCACCACTTGAAACTATGCTGAACAAATTTTCCTACTTACTTTTTTAATTAAATATAACCCGTATTACTTTGAAATAAGAGCGGTGAGATTGCAAGAGGTGATCGACGTAAGATCATTCTCGGAGTCCCGATAAAGTTCAACGTTAATGACTAATTAACTGGCAGTTGACTGACTCCTGACCTGAACTCGGCGTGAACTAGAAAACTTTAGATTGCCTGATCGACTTTTCTACGCTTCAAAGTGAAGAAAATCTTATTTTAGATTACAGGTGATTTGGAAGTTTAGAGTGGCTCTATCTCCTTCTTAGAGAGTGCCATTTCTCAGAAATCAGCAAAGACAAGCACGATCCGTTCATTCTTTTATATTTTCTTCGTCATCATCAGCCTTCCACACTACTGTATGTTTCTTCATTTTTGCCATCGCCCTTTGTGCATTCTGTCAGAGTCAAGTATATAATTTGCATATTTTTTTAAGGTTTTTATAGTATCAGGCCAAAAATTTCAGTCACGAAAAATCAATCACGGTAAAGTCTAAGTCATGTACTCTGTAAAATTGTGGCGACTTAATGGTAGAAGCTTTTACGGAGTTAATACACAAGTTTTGTAAAATAATGCAGTTACTTGATTATTCTGCGTTCCCGCTTAAAACCCACTAATTGATTAATAGGATTCTCTTAATGGGCGTTTTCACACTGACCAGAAGCGATATCGTCGGAGTGTTAGTTTCATACAATTAATACTACACGCTTTCACCCTGACAAACGATAACTCGACGATAATTATTCGGGGTGAACTAGATGAGGCGGGGAGCACTTGCAACCGCCGCCAGTGTTGCTGTATTGGCATTTTTAATCCTACATTTGCCAGGTTTTTTACCCAATGGAATGAAAAGTTGCCCTTAGCATATTACATATCTCGGATTTTACGTGCTGGAGATGGCAACTCTTTCTATGAGATTGCCAAAATGTCACTCGGCCCGATCTTAATTTTTTAACGCATCCTGCGCCTGTGTTTTTCAAAAGAAAAACACAAAAATAAGACCCGCGGCATGAAACTTTTAAAGACTTAGGTGTATCCTAAAACTGTATCCTGAACCACCGGAGGACGGGGAACACCGTTGCTGTTTGCCCGCGAACATGATACATGCAACTGCAGCAAAACATCGGGAGCTCATTTCACAACATAATCACGATAAATATCCCAGTAAATAATAATAGAGCTGAGATTTGCATCTATCGAGCAGCGCATTTCACTGGTTAATAAAAGTGGAATCAACCCTTGCGTTCGGATTCTTGGAAGGTCAAGAAACGATGTCGCTTTTTCGTGCTTCTGGCTGAAAATGTAATATCATGAGTTTTAATTAAGTACTTTTGTCCTCCAGAGCTGTATTAATGGTAGAAATATTGTAATTTTAGAGTGTTTTCGGAACTTTGTCTGCCGTGGAAGTGCTCGCTTTCACAACCACGTGAGTGATGACTTCCTCTCTCAGCCTTGTTTATTTCTTGTCTTGTAACTGTTGTCTAGTTTAGGTATCATTCAAGACCCAAGCTAGATACAACGGACGTAAGACACGGATATGGCACGTTTTTCCATTCCATTCAAACTTCGTACAATACGCGCGGAAATGAAATCACAATTTGAACACACCGAACGCTTTCAAATTGCGACTTTATTTCCGCGATTTTTTAGTTTTGTAGTGCGATTTTGAGTGGAAAGACGCGCGTGCCATGTCTGTGTCTTACGTCAGATGTGACTAGCATGGGCCTAAGTCATCTTAGCTGTATACAAGGTTTTTTTATACTGTCAAGTGACGAGACGAGCAAGACTTTCGCCTGGTGGTAAGCGTCAAGCCTGCCACTAACAGTAGCATCAGTGCCAGAATTGTGAACTTGCGAACACAATCCTGCGCCGCACTGCACTGCACTCGTCACCCTGAGATATTAGATGTTAAATCTTTCATACCCAGTAATTTCTCTGGTAACATTGCCCTTCAAACCGGAACACAGTAATACTTGCACACTACTGCATGGCGGTTGAATAACTGGCAAAGGTGTGGTACTTCCCCAGGCAGACTCTGCAGTAGAGTCCTTCCACAACAAAACCGCTACCACTATATACGCGGAACGGTAATATATGCTTAAAAATTACACTGTACAGTCACTATGACAACTTTTATAACGATGCCGACTATTATTATTTTGAGTAGTATTTATCTTCTGGAAATTTGCAAATTAAAATATCATTAAGTACCTAGGTACCTACCTAAATCACTAATATAAAAAATGCGAAAGTTTGTCGATATGTGTGCGTGTATGTTTGTTACCTCTTCTCGCCAAACCGCTGAACGGATTTGAATGAAACTCGGAACGGAGATTCCTAGGTGGCTGATTTTAAACAATCTTTATTTGTTTCAAACAAAAAATCCCCCCGGGGAAGACTCGGGGCGGTCCCATAATAGTCTGAATTCGATGTAATTTTTTTTTAATTTACTTTTACCTAAATGTAATTTTCCGAACATAAAATACTGTTTACAAAACATTTTTGACAGGGACGATTTAAGGGGGGGGGGGGGGGGGGTGTAATGTTGTATGGAAAGTTCTGAAACGAAAACTGTTATGAAAAGAGTCGGTAGAGTCGATACGAGTCGGTAGAGTCGATAGAGTAGGTAGACTTTGCTCGGAATGTTGTAAAGTGGAGAATTTTGGAAGCGGTCAGAATTTATTCCGCACGCGGACGAAGTCGCGGGGGACCACTAGTAACTAATAAACATCATAAATTAAATCAGCAACAGCTGTATGTAGTACTCGTATGTTATCTACGCTGTACCATACCGTTGTTCTAGACAAAAAGCCAACACAATACTGAACGATTCATCTTAGCTCCGGCCATAAAGCGCTATTCACACAGGTGATATGGAATGAATATTATCCATTCTTGATTCATTATCAGCCAGAACACGTCCACTACTGGAGGAAGGCCTCTCCCTTTATAGGGAGGGGTTGCCATAATCCCCACGCTTGGCAGGCGGCTTGGGGATCGCAGAGTGTTACTAAGAGGACGCTGCTGCCTATCCTCCGGTCTTTCTGGATGCAGTTTTAGGACATACCCAGGTCCATTTCTTTTAATCAAGAACGTAATTTACACGTTTGAGTAATTTACACGTATGAGAACGTATGAAACGTGACACGTTTGCTTTTGAGTTGTTGCTAAGAATACTCGATCAAGTAAATCCCTATCAAACAATAAAAATATATCAAAATCGGTTCATCCATTTGTGAGCTACGATGCCAGAGACAGACACTGATACATACCCGCACACACGCACGTGCAAAGCTGCGCGTCCACTTCCTCGGAATTGGTTCTATAGAGCGGACGAAGCGTTGACATTTAAAAAATGCTTATAGTGTGCGTCTACTGCACAAGTAGGGCTTTCGCTTTTTTGTGGTCTACGAGTACTGCATTCGAATTTTGCATCTGCTTTAGAGTGGTCGCGGATTAATTCGGCACGGCACCCGACAGGCGCCGGACCGACCGAAACACACTGCGCAGAATTAACTGGTGCGAGCGAGACGGGCGTCTCGAGAAATTTCTTACGGTGTGCGGGACCTAGTACAAAATGTATGCACGGAGCGCCTTCGGGCTAAACCGGACGGTTTTTCTTACGGTTTTTCTCGTCGTATGCGACCGGCCTTATTGACATCCGAATGGCGCGTTCGTTGCGAATGACGTCAGCGGCAGAAATAAAAGCAACAAACAGTGCTCTCGAACCTACTGATTTTTCGGTATTTCTACCAATTTTAGGCCTGTCCTACCGATATAACGAAATGTACCGTTAATCTACCGATTTTTTGAAAATGCTTAAATAGGGAAAAAAGTATAGAGGTTTACTTGGAAAAAGTATAAATTTACCTATTTTAGAGGGCAAATCTAATGATTTTGGATTTTTTCTTTGGAGATAGCTCTTCCCCCGTTATCAGGTCAAGGATGGTATTAGGTTTGGTGTCGTTTTTTTAGATATACCTACCGATTTTTTGTTGGAAAAGTATTAATCTACCGATTTCATAGGGCTAATCTACCGATTTTGCATTTTTTCGGTCAGGTCACTGGAAACAAATCCGTCCGTTCCGTCCGCTCCGACGCCGGCGCAGAGGACGCGCAGCTCAAGGGTTGGTGTGTATGGCGCTTTACCCTCCGGAAATGATGGCAATGCCCACACATGCGCGTTGCTAATGTAACGTGTTGTTGTAGTGTGCTGCACTTCTAATTACACACACAATGAGAACATTTGTAAGATAACTCTATTACGGACCATGCGATGGCTGTGGATGCGGCATTTTAAGTAAACTAAACATCTACATAATTATGTCCAAATCCAGTCCAGAATGTTGGGTTTGAATTTACAATAAAATACCAGATATATAATAAAATTATAACATGCTTTTTTTTAATACTACCGACTTCCACTTCTAATACCTGGATGACATCTTCATATTTTCTAGTAATTTTGATTTTTAAATCAAACTACTGAACCGATTTCAATAAAATGTATATGGGATACCTTTGAAAAAAACCAAACAAAAATAACCATCAGAATCAGTTCATAATTGGCGGAGTAATCGCGTAACATACATACAAAACATACAGTCGAATTGAGAACCTCCTTTTTTGAAGTCGGTTAAAATGATTCTTTCAAATATAAACTTAAAGCCAAACTTGTAGGACAAGCATATCGTACAATCCAAAACATTGAGGACGACAAGTGGTAGTTTTACCAAAGCATTTTACCAAAGCAAGCAATCTTAAAGATGAGCATCTATTCATCATCAGCGTCAGCCGTCCGCGTCAGCGGAGACGTCCACTGCTGAACGAAGGCCCCCTTAGACCGCCACACTGTACGACAACCTGCCATTTGCATCCACCGGTTGCCCGCGACTTTTACTTTGTCGTCGGTCAAATAAATATTCTCAAGTCTCAATTCCAACAAAATACATAGATTGCTTAAATCATAATCCTAAATCCACCTACATACTTGCGTAGTCAGCTAATGATAAGTCTGGTCGTATTCACTATCAGTGCCCGCGTATTTAGGTACTGTTACTGTAATGTATGAATCACCTGGGATTTCCACCAAATATCGAATGGTTAAATGTATTTTCACTCCACCTGCTCCACAATGTCCAGTTACATATCATGCAGCCTCAACGTAAAGTAAAGAATTATCTCTTAAGGGATATAAAGTTGTATGAAACTCCCTAAGGAATAAAGTTATTTGAATTTGGAACGTCAAATTCGTGTGGAAACTCGTAGAAAACACTTAGAAAAAAAAATGCCCATATGACATTGTAAAGAGGTTTGTTCGAAAATCGAACTGGCCACCATAATCAGAACTCAAAAAAAAGGTGCGTTTACAAAGAATGTGAAACAAAAGGCGGTGTTTGGTCCTGTGATTGACAATTAATTTTAATTTATGGAGCCCTGGCGTTTTATTGTCTCGCAGAAGGTGTGAAAAGTAGAGTATGCTCCTCTGGAATAAGAGCATGTCTTCGTCTTGGGCAGCTTGAACCCCTCGCTTCACTCAGGACTTTATATAACTCTAGACTAGAGCGTTACTCTAGCTAGAGCGTAACACTCAGGGTTCAATATGCCGCCCGCGACGTAAGACACTGCTTTATTTCCTTAGTGCATAATCTACTAAATTATTCGCGAATAGAAATTCATAAACGTGGAAGCAAAAACAACTGGAAAGGTTTCGCAACCTCGCTGTATTGTCATCGTTGTCGCCAAACGTTCATTTAAAAACGTTCTATAGAAGTTCTCAGCGAACTGACGCAGCGACCTATATCTTCCAATTTGGCTCATATTCGAACTAGATAA
This sequence comes from Erannis defoliaria, assembly GCA_905404285.2. Taxonomy (NCBI): domain Eukaryota; kingdom Metazoa; phylum Arthropoda; class Insecta; order Lepidoptera; family Geometridae; genus Erannis; species Erannis defoliaria. The sequence continues at coordinate 16,412,054 of FR990076.1, read as the reverse complement.
TTGTATTTGCAGAACTACTTGCTTACTAAATTTCAGATCAGAACAACGGTTCGCAAGTTATCGTCGAAAAAATAAAGATGTATCTATACATACAAATGCTGTATAATGCCCTTGGACTCAGACACTGAGAGTCCTTCGCTTCGCTTCGGTTACTAATAGAGGTTATATAAACTACTACTAGTTGAGAGCGACAACGGATTAATTCAATTTTATACTTGTTTTTATTCCGTGGTCATATCAGATACCTGCTTGAACTAACTCTTATCTGGATATAGACGGATTGTCTTATATAATGTCAACCTTTATCATTCGCTTATTCTATATCTTGTTATGGAAAGATTATAGTGTTGGTTGAAGCCCAGGTGCAAGCCCGATACGAACACTTAGGAGTTTATATGTAATGTTAAGGGGGATCCAGCTTTTAAGTCAAGTCATATAGCCGAGTCGAGGTCTAGTTAGGACAGGCTTCATTTCGATTACAACTAGAAAAAATAACAGTAGTAGACCTACACCCAGCCCAGGGGGGTCATGACCCCCCCCCCCCCCCCCCCCCCCCCCTGAGGAATGTACGGGTTTTCATAACACGGGCTTTTCGGTAAAGAAAAATATCGTGAGAAACCTGCATACAATGATATTTATATGCCTGCATATGTCGGGAGAAGAAATATGAAAGTACGTTTATGTACGTGTAGTTGTTGTATGTGAAATTATGAATCCTTCGATTCGCTACTGGGCCAGCGATGTTTCAGCAGCGGGCTATTAAAATGCTGATTATGCTTATTATTATAGGTATTAAAAGCCAATGTTACTACTGGACCTGGGTTATGTCCTAAAACCAGCCCAGGATCTGGTGGAGAGGGCAAATTGGGTGCCCCGGTTCGAAAAATTTGTAGATACGCGCGGGGCTGCCTAAAACTGAATCCAGAACCACCAAAGGGCGTGCAGCAGCGTCCTGTAGGTTAACGGTGAGCATTCTGGGATCCCCAAGCCGCCTGCCAAGCGTGGGGATTATGGCAATCCCGTCCAAAATATATCGAACTAACAATAACTAGATAGTAGCTACTTTTAAATGTTTACCTTCTCCAATGTGAACCTCCAGGGCCGCAGTCAGGCTACACGTGTTTAGTGATAAATGGCGTAACAATGGGACTTCATTACTGTCCCGGGATACATTAATTAATTTCACGTCACGGCTTCCTTTCATAACATCCACCGATTCCCAGGCAGTTTCGGGGTGGTACTAGCAATGTTGGTAATATTGGCAGGTTGTAAACTGCCCAAGTAATAGAGTAAAGATGGGATTTTATTTTGGGTCTAGTCAAACTTATTTTAAAATAATATATCAGCATAAATAAGCGTGATCAGTAAAAATATATATAATAGCATAAATAGGCGTAAATCCAGTAACTATTAACAGTTAATAACGATTAATAGTTACTGGATTTACGCCTACCCACGAAGAGCGATTGGGCCATATCCACCACTCTCTGAACCTGTATGGGTAGGTACGCCAAAAAAAAAGGGGAAATATTTTTAAAATTAATGAATTATTCTAAAATACTTAGAATGTGATAGCCATGACTTATTTTTTTTTCATATTTGTTTTTTTTTTCGATTAGTGACAAAAACATAAACATATTTTTCTGTAAAAAAACCCTAAAACAAAAATATATATTGTCCATAATAATATTCACATTATAAAAATACATCACTAAATTCAAGTTTTTTTTAACAATAATAATCAAATCAAATAATAATGTCGGTACAAATGTCAGTGAGTCAAAATAATAATAATTATCAGCAAAGCATATCCAGAATAAATTCCGTCAAATAATACTTATCTCTAAGTCATAATATTTTATAAATCAATACAAACCCCTTAAAAATAACCTAATAACTAATCAAATAACCCGCCCTGACCGTTCCCGGTGCAAAGGTGCCCATCACACTAGCCGCGTTCCCACGTTGAATGGCAATGGCCATCCTCTGCACCAGGAACGAACCGGAGCGGGAGTCACCTGTCTTAATATTGAGCCTTTGCCCTATTTCCCTGATTTGACTTTTGTCTAAATATCTTGAAAACTATTAACATTCGGCCATATACTGTGGGGCTTAAATTTGTTGCATGCTAACCCCAGTGAGTTGAAATAAATCTTAGGCTAACCCTCTATCTGATCCCGATCTTACAATAATTATATACCTAGATATGTAGATACATGATTATGTAGATATGTATGTAGACACTATATTGTAAATCATATTAAATATAAATACGAAATCTACGTACAACATTGCGAGCAACGAGTTTTAACTCTAATAAATATTTAAAAAAGTGAAAAGGTCACATGTGCAAATGAACTGGCTAGAGCCGGTTTTTTTTGGGTGACTGAGCTATTTTTGAACCGATTTACATAAATATGAATTAAAGCTGTTTTGACATTTTATATGGTCGCAAGGCGACTCAAACTTTTTGATAAAATTATATAAAACGTTTTGCTTGTACTGTTTGGAAGTAAGTTCAATTCACTTTTTTTGCAAAAAAAAATTAATAGCTTCATAACATTAAACATGGATTAGTCTCGGAATAGTTTATCCGTCGCGTGTGTTTTCTTGGCTTTAGATGTTTTAATTCGGTGGATAAAGACATAAGACGGATTAACTATAACAAAGGGTTTCACATTTCTTGATAGGCGAAAGAACGATTGAAGGGGTGTTAGACAATTTACAAAATATCAACAATTCCCTTAAAGACAGTAACAAGGTATTATACACCGCCCGTGGTATCCGAAATGGATACAATACACGATACAAATTAGTGTATTGTTCCGATGATTAGTAGGTCTTCGTTCGGGGAAAATGTGCCAGCTTTTGTGGCATGCATTATTTATAACTTACTGGAAGCGGTATTGTTGGTTATAGATTAGAAGTAGGTCGGCGTATTGAATCTGAGGAAGGTTTTCGATATTTTTTGGATAAATGTAATCGTTAACAGAGAGATCACTATGCGAACGTCTATTAGCGTTGCCTGATGTCCCGATTTTGGCGGGACGTCCTGCGAAATAGTAGATTTTTTAAATGTCCCGCGTTATGATATTTTTCAGTAACTAAGACTATAAACTTTTATCATTTCCGCTTTTTACGCGGGAGCGTTAAAACGTTTTGCCCCGTTTTTTTTTTTATTATTAATATTGTAACTACTACGGTACATGTCCCGAGTTTCTGAAAATAACACCTGGCAACCCTAGCGTCTCTACACACTATTTTTATACATAGCGCCGAACCCAATCAAACTCTGTAAGATGTGCCGAAGCACATTTCACCGATGGAGTGCTTTCTATGAACCCGAATTTGTTTGTATCCCCCATACCATGACACAACCAAATACACGGCTATCAACACTCGTACCCATATACTCCTATACTAACCCTTAGTTCTAATCAGTTAGCATCCTTTTAAGGGCATATTCTGTACATTAAAACTAACAACTTTTACAATGGGCCCACATTGAAATCACGAAAAAATCCAGCTGTTCCATACATTTTGCCCAAGGTCGATGAACTTTTTGTATGGAACAGCTATTAAGTATCTGTGCATGAACAATTTCACTACGGAACGAACTAATCAAGACTTGCAGGATACTTTAGGAGCAAATACACCACATTATTCTACAGTTGCTCGTTGGTGTGCCGAATTTAAACGTGGAAGAACATTTACCAAAGATGACCCTCGCCCGGGTCGCCCCATAACGGTAGTGACCAAAGACATGGTAAAAAAAGTCGAGAACATTCTTTTAGCAGATCGTCGTGTCACGGTACGTATTATAGCCGATGAAACATAGATTTCGACTGGTAGTGTGCATAGCATTTTACACGAACGCTTGGGGATGAAAAAAGTATCCGCGCGCTGGGTCCCCAGACTGCTTACCGATGCATAAAAACAAACCAGGCTGAACATTTCTCGAGCTTCATTGAAATGTTACAATAAAACAAATGTTACAAGATCCTGATCGTTTTTTGTCTCAATTCATAACAATGGATCATACGTGGCTTCACCATTACGATTCTGAAACAAAATTACAATCTATGACTTGGAAAAGACCATCATCTCCAACTCCTAGGAAATTTAAGGCGAGTCCTTCCGCCGGATAAATCATGGGCTCTCTTTTCTGGGGTAGTAAAGAGGCGGTCATGATAGAATATCTCGACCATGGAGCTACTGTAACGGGCTTTTTGTATGCAGAACAAACAAAAAAATTGCGTAACGAAATACGCGAGAAATGGCAAGGCAAACTAGCTAGAATTGTTTTGTTCCATCAAGATAATGCCCCGGCTTACAAGTCCGCCGTTGCTATGGCTACAATTCATGATGCTGGCTTCGAAATACTTGAGCATCCTCCATATTCACCCGACCTTGCCCCTAGTAATTTCTATCTATTTCCGAGGTTGAGGGAGTCTCTGAGACGACAAAGGTTCGAAAATGATGAAGCAGTAGCCGCTCGCAGTACTTTTTGGTGTTCAGGATGAAGAGTTTTTTTAAGATAAGAATTTTAAGCTTAGAAAAAAGATAGTCCAAGTGTATTACGCTAAAAGGCGATTATATCGAAAAATAAAATAACATTTAATAAAAGTTAACGGCAACATACTCAATCTCACTTTTTATTGAACGCCCCTCGTAATGCCGTCTGGAACTTCATAGACGAATAAAGGGCCTTATTCTTGAGTACTAGAAATTTTCTTTATCACGGTGTTGTGTGTACCACTGAAGAAAAGACCTGCTACATCCTGTGTCTCGATATTATCAGGGACCGCGTAAGTACTCCGTGACGGGAGGGGTAAACAGAGAAATCTTCTTTACCAAAATAGGAGGGGGTTAGTTAGTTGGGGGGGCACAGCATGCATTCGGCTGAAGGACTAGTATCCATGGCCAGGAAATATTAAAAGCAACAAACCAGAAAAGTATGCGTACACAAAATCAAGTAGTTGAGAGAGTGAGTGAGAAAGTGCCTTATGTAAATTTCGAGGCTACTAGAATAGGGATCGTTTGGATATTCACCCAAAATATTACTAACGAATTTTAATTAAGAAATTATTTAGGAGACAGGCCACGGGGCAACATCTGCCCCGAGAGCCAATGTTTTAATAAAACTTATTATTTAATTAACTCTTTGGCCAAAATAATGAGAAATAAATTGAGTCGAATTTACTCCCCAAGGAGTAGTGAAATTGAACAATAATTGGAATTCCAACTCGGAATTTCTAGAAGCAAATGGTCTATGCAATGCAATTGATTTCTTTAATGCTAGGGCTTCACCTGCGTGACGCTTTACGTGCAGTTATCAGAATAATTAACGTGCAATAAATGATTAAACTGAAACGTGATATTTAACTGCTGGCCTTTTGGAGAAACTTAAGAGTCACGCAACGGGCAATGGAGAGAGCTATGCTCGGAGTTACTTTGCGCGATAGAATCCGGAACGAGGATATTCGCCAAAGAACCAAAGTTACTGACATAGCTCGCAAGGTTTGCAAGTTGAAGTGGCAATGGGCAGGCCACATCGCTCGAAGAACTGATAAACGCTGGGGAAGAAAGGTTCTTGAGTGGCGACCGCGAACCTGAAGACGCAGCATGGGAAGGCCTTCCACTAGGTGGACCGACTCCATTGTAAAAGTCGCGGGCAACCGGTGGATGCAAATGGCAGGTTGTCGTACAGTGTGGCGGTCTAATAAAGGGGAGGCCTTCGTTCAGAAATCAGAAATCAGAAATATTTATTGGCCATAAATAACTACGAATGTTACAGGCAAGTCATTTTATACAGAAAATATCCTAAGATTAGAGTTCATTTTTAATAAATCAAGGATTAATGAAATTAACAGTACTAAGAATAAGAAATGAATACTATAACAGGTAACTGTGATAACTCCGTTTGTTCCTTAGGTATGCAAAAATGAGGATTCCGAGAGCGTCATTGACATATATTCAGCTAATTTGTAAAATGGATTGCTCTCAAAGAAATGCTTAAGGGTTTTCTTATATTTACTAAAATCTAATTCAGTAATGCAATTCGGTAACTTATTAAACATTAATATTTTAGCATGACGGCCCTGTTTTTCAACTTTAACTAACCTAGTCCAGAGTACGCAGCTTTTCCTTATTTCTTAGATTGCTATGATACTTATCTTTGTTCTTCGGTAAATTAGATTTGTGTATTTCTAACAAGCTATTATAGATAAAAAGAGATATTACTGTCATTATTTTGTTGTTTTTGAAGTGAAGCTTCGCGGAACTACGTTTTTTTAGACCATTAATTATTCTAATCGCTCGCTTTTGACATCTTAACACTTTTGTAATTTTCGTAGCATTACCCCAAATGGTAACAGCATATCTTAGTAGGGAATGTATATAAGCATAATAAACGGAAATTAGAGTTTCTTTATCTAACAAAGGTTTAAGTTTGAACAAAGCATAATTTCCACTGGCTATTCTCTTACATAATTTGTCAATATGAGCAGAGTGACTAATAGTGTTATCTATAGTATACCCTAAGAAAACATTTTCTTTGCTAGAAGAATTACCAAAAATACCAAGTTTCGATTGGTATTGCATTACAATACTTTTGTTTGAATTGAGAATGATACCATTACAATCAAACCATTCTTTTAGCAAACTCATCGCACTATTTATTTTCAATTCTAAATTTTGTTTATTTTTATCTCTAATACCAACATGGGTGTCATCTGCAAAAAGACTTATTTGCGCCCATTCTGGCATGGCACTTGCAAGATCATTAATAAAAATTAAAAACAATAGAGGTCCTAAAATAGAACCCTGTGGCACCCCTATTGACATTTTACTCGATACGGAAGAAGATTCGTTCACGCATACTGATCGGCTACGATTATTAAGGTAACTCTTCATCATATTTAATTCGTTTCCACGAAAGCCATAATATTCTAATTTCAACATCAATATGTCGTGTCTCAAACAGTCGAAAGCCTTTGACAGGTCACAAAAAATACTTGCACATCTATTAGATTCATCCAAAGATTCAAGAATAAAGTAAATTACATTTCTTATCGCCATTTCAGTAGAACGGCCTTTTCTGAATCCAAACTGAGCTACATTAAACAGATAATTATCTTCAAAAAAATCAACTATTCTGGATTTAATTGCAGTTTCTAGAATTTTAGATAAAGCAGGTAAGATACAAATTGGTCTATAATTATTAAGATCTAAAGAATCTCCTTTCTTGAACAGTGGTATTACCCTACCCGGCTTAAGTACGTCGGGGAATACTCCTTCGTCTAAACACGAATTTATTATAATAAATATTAATTTAAATATATTGTCATTATGCAAAATTATATTCCTTAATGTTCTAGTACTCATGCCATAAATGTCTAATGTAGATTTTTGCTTTATATTTGTTACAATGTATTTTAATTCCTTATAATTTAATGGCTTGAATTTAATAGATGTGTCTGGTTTACCAGATTCGTCTAAATATTTTATGCAATTTTCAGCAGCTGCATCTAAATTACTTGTTAATTTATGGGCAATATTACGGAAAAAGTCATTGAATATATTTGCGATATCTTTGGCTTCTGTGATCACCTCCGCCTTATCATTTTTAACTGAATCGATACTAGGCTTTTTGTTATGTTTTTTATTTCGGCCTACTTGCTCGTTAATTATACTCCATGACTCTTTGATTTTATTTTTAGACTTATTTATCCGATGTCTGTATTGTAACTTTTTTGCTGCAACCATAGTCTTTTTCAATATCCTTTTTTTTTTTTTATTATCAGTTTCCTTTGTTCAGTAGGAATATGATCTTGTAATATTTCTAACTTAGCTAAATTTTTCTTTGACGTTTCTATACCTAATGTAGTCCAAGCTTTTTTCCTTTTTTGATCGTATCTTTTTATTTTCGGGAAAGCAATGTCATAAAAATAATTCAAGGCATCCTGAAAAATACTCATTTTTGCATTTGTATCAGTAGATGACATTATCTCTAACTTTAATTCATCATAATTTTTGTCGAACAGGTAATTGAAATAACTAAGGTTATTCTTTGAAAAATTTCTTGCTACATAACATTTTTGCTCAGTAACAATATTAGTTCTTTTCAAATTATACAATTCTATTTTAATAACATTATGATCAGAAAGTTTATAACCTAGAACGGAGCTTTTGTAATCATCACAGTTCACAATGAAATTATCTATACAAGTAGAACTGGTTTTGTTCGTTTTTGTAGTTTGAGTTCTAGTGGGTTTATTTAATACCCACTTACAATTAAAATTATTAAGTATTTCTTCAAATAATATTTTCTTCAAAACATTTAAATTGAAATCACCTGCTATTATAACTTTCTTGTTTTCTATACAAAGTTTACGCAAAAGTTTTTTTAATATACAAAAGAACAGATCAATATCATAATCGGGTCTATACAACGAAATAATTACTGTTTTTGAGGATCTTAGTTCTATTGCTGATAATTCACAATTCATTTCAAATGCTAATTTATTTACATCTTTTCTTACTTTATAGTCTACATTATTTTTAACATATATTGCTGATCCTCCATGTTCAAAAAATACCCTATTAAAATATGTTGCTAGTGTATAATTTTCAATAGTCATCGCTTCCGTCTGATGATTTTTACCCCAAGTCTCTGTCAAACATAGTACATCACAGTCTTGCTCAGATAGAAGATTCTCTATTTGTAGGTATTTATTATGGATGCTCCGAACATTTGCATGAAGAACTATCGTGCCTGCCTTCTTTTTTGTATCACTGGAAAATTTGTATGTTGCTCTTGTATGCCGATTGTATGCTGCTTGCACTTAATGAAATGCAGTAATGACGAACCTTGAAACTGTTCTATACACCTTATTACATTCTCGGTGATTAAGCTTTTCAATGCTTTGTAATTATTAGTCTTGGCATTCTTATACGTCACATTTGGGTCCAAATATTTCACATTTTCGTTTAAATTTGCTATGTTGGCTATTTGTTCATTTATATAGTAAATCTCAGTATCGTGTTTTCCATTATATCTCAGACCAGTGACTAAAACATCAAACTTTCTGCGTGGTTCTTTCAGGATGTTAGATAACAACTTTATATAGTTTTGCTTCGTGTTGTAGAGTGAGTTATCATATTTAGTTATTAGTATCATATTTAGTTATTAGTTCTCCGGACTGATGATGATGAATTATAGAAGCTCGCACCGGGCGTATAAAAAGGCGGCATATTTACGGCACTGATACCTACTACATAAACTTACCAACCTAATATCTCTTCCAGACTAGTAGGTAGCCGATCTGATCGAATACGCCATGTAAAGCTAAGGACCCTCGGTCGCCGCAACTATGAATAGCTTATTTAGGTGAAACCTTCCGTCCCGGCGCACACCACCGCTAATCCAGGCTGCGAACCGAGAATAAACATAAGGTAGCTGTCCACTACAAGAACAGTAGTAGAGTTAAAAGCTGTAGTTATATTAGAGAATTTGATTCTTTTAGGGCATTTTCTGGCCAGGAGCGCCTTAAGATCGTAGCGACACGCTATACTTATACAAATTTTATCACCATCTTTTTGGTCCTGTGCTTAGATTTTTTATCCTGTATCAGTCCTCATTTACTGCTTTATTGCAGCTTTATAACTCGATTTATAATCGACTTCAAAAAAGGAGGACGTTATGTATGTTTTTTAATGGTTGTTCACCGATTTCGCAGACCGATTTTAAAAAAAAAAATTCTTTTTTGTTTGGTAGGTGATACTTTAGAGGTGGTCCCATATACATTTTTCGAAATAGATTTAGTAGTTTGGTTTTTAAATCCAAATTACTGGAAAATATGAAGATGTCATCCAGTCGAAATTGAAGTCGGTTGTATTTTTTTTAAGTGTATTATTTTAACGGCAATGACCATGACGCTGCCAGCATTACGATCAAAATCGTGCCCGCTCACCTCCTCGCTTCACCGCAGGTACCTTGGTGGTACAGTCAGCACGCGCGTATTTAGACATCATGAATCTTCAGCATCATCATCGAATGTCAGTTTATAAGGTTTATCAAATAACTATTATAATTATTGTTATTATTACCTATTACCCACCACTCTCGCTGCTCACTAGTATCTATTTTTTATAATATACTTAAGTTTCATTAAAATCGTAAGTTTATAGTTATAAACTGCCCTCTTCTGCCCTCTGCCCCGATGTGGGGACTTAGGAAAAGAAGAGAGAGATAGTTAAAAATACAATTAAATGTTAATGTTATCTTACTATACAGGGTTAGTTCTAATCAGTTAGCATCTTTTTAAGGGCATATTCTGTACATCAACACAGACAAATTTTAATAAGGCGCCAACATTGAAATCGCGAAAAAAATATCAGCTTTTCCATACAAAAAGTTCATCGACTTTGGGAAAAAGTAAGGAACCGCCCTTTTTTTTTTTTAGCGATTTCTATGTTTGCCCCATAGTAAAAGTTGTTTGTTTTGATGTCCAGAATATGCCCTTAAGGGGATGCTAACTGATTAGAACTAACCCTGTTTATAAATGCCTTGCAATAATATCTCTCCTCTTTTCTTAAGCCAGTTTAGTTAAAACTATTGCGCAGTGTGTCGACCGATCAGTGGGTTGGTGGTATGCCCTGTAGTCGTTTCGCTTCCCTTCTCGCGGTCACCACTCTGTTTTTATGCATGACAGGCCTGCAGAACTGTTTTGATTCACCGCCTGTCTTCTCTTCTCACCGACGAAGTTCCTATTAAAGCTCAGGTAATAAATTATACCTGAAAATTGACCTGGGTATGTCCTTAAACTGCAACCAGACCCACCGGAGGACGGGCAGCAGCGTCCTTTTGGTTAACGGTGGTGACCATTCTGCGATCCCCAAGCCGCCTTCCAAGCGTGGGGATTATGGCAACACCCCTCTATTAAGGGGGACGCCTTCGTCCAGCAGTGGATGTTTTATGGCTGATGACGAATAAAATATAGCAAATATCTCGCCTGTACTTCATTGTGTTAAGGCCTTTATTGATTCGTGAATAATCTAATATTTCCGTTTGGATGCCTCTGGCTTCGGCCATTTTGTGCTAATCTATCCGCTCACCGATTGTTTCCATTCGCTAAGTTTGCAAAATCACCTTTAATGTAGCCGACTAAGTTTGGTTTTCTGGTGGCAGACGACGAACATTTTGACAAGAAAATTTTGTCCATGTTTGTAAATCAAAGAGGTGAAAATACAATTTCAGAATACAATGTTTTATGATCATATGAAAAAAAAGCTCAACGGCAACCTTTGTTCACTTTGGTGGATCGTATTTAGCAAATGGTATTTAGTTAAAATACCAGCCAGATGCGAATCAGACTCGCACATCAAGAATTCCCGTACACCATAGAGCACAAAATATATATTAACTACCTGACCTACAGACGTTGCCTTCCCTGGAAAATCCCATTCAGTTTTTCCCGAATTGCAGAACGTTCCAGATAAATTTACTCAAAAATAAACTGAATTGGACTATTACTACGAACTTTTTATAGCAAAAAATAGCCAAATCTCTCCAGGCGTTCTCAAGTGATGCACTTACCAACGAAAAGCATTTCATTTTTATTTACATACCTAGATTGACAGATACGGCATAATACGAGTACAATTAGGCTAGCGTCAGCGTCGTCGTTCTAACCAAAAAATTATATTGATAAACTTACACGATCGAATAGACAGACAAACGTAGACTTAGTAATGGGGTTCCGTTTGATTACTCTTGGGGCACGGAATCCTAAAAATGAAACCAGTTAATGCAGATCTGACCTTACTTTCACTTTAAAAGATCTAATAAATAATATCCCCGGTGAATCAGTGCAGTATTTTTGCTATCCCAGTGCTATATTTTATTTACTGTCACCCAATTACATAACTAGATAGTAGTACCAATACCTTATATCTAGACTTAGGTACTCGTAAAGTCATCGAGTCGATACATTTTATAAATCTTGGGTGTATCGATAAAACGATTCGTATTTGTATGTAAATAAGACGAGTTCCAGTTTTTTGTTCTTTTATTATTTCGTGCATCTGTTCTCTTAGACTTGTGATTTGTTTTGTGCCGGACGGACAGAGACATGTGTTTTAAAGCTTTATATGATTGTGCTTAGTGAACATTTCGAATATAGCCAACGTTTCCTATGAAATTCTGACTAAAGGTTAAAATTGACATTTTGAGGTTTGTAGAGTCAACGTATAGTGTGTGCAGTGTTTGATAATACTGTAAAGGTAAAGGTAACCACATGTATTAAAATGATCATCTTCATCCTCAGCATTCCATATCCCACTACTGGGTGTAGGCATTAATATAGATAATTTTATCTTAACTATTCTTTATTTTATAATAATATCATTAAAAAATTTTTTTGTGTTTTAATTACAAAAATGTTTTAATTACAAACACTAGGCACGTCAAATTACAATTTGACTGTAAATCAAACTCAAAAAACAAATTATATAAAAATAAAAGTAGTACGGCATGATTAGAATAACAACAAGTGAATAATAATAAAAGAAAAAATAATTTGACAATCATTTGACTGTCGTAGTCAAAAAGCCAATTATTTATAGATGCATGGTTTCGTTGCTTTCACTAAGCTTTCACTTTATTTCTAAACATTTATAACAAAAACCTCTCCCGAAACAACTACGTCTAGCTTTATTTTAATTATGTCATGAAAGTAAGTAATTAAATGAAAGGAAGCCACCTGAAAACAGCAATTAGTTCATAGATAGGTGTCGCTGTTAACAGCTCCTTAATGACGGGGTAATGATCACTCAAAGGAGTCTGCGAACATCGAGCAATTAAGAACGGTGTCTATTAGGACTAGAGTCGCTTGTACGGGCTGTGATAGTCTTGCTGAGTTTTATGAGTTGGGCCAATGTTGGGCTAACAAGTCAGAATAATCCTTATGGCATTTTGTTATGTCTTGTTTTTTTTTAAAGTCACGGCGAAACTCCTCAACACTGTTTCCTTTGCTGATGGAGTGACTGAGCCATGAAAAGCTGAACTTCGAAAAAAACGATGTCTATTAGGGTCAGAATCGCTTGTATGTGTTCTAGTCTTTAGGTTTTGTGTGTTGGTAAAATGTTTGCCGATATTGGTCTAAGGAATCCTCCTAGCTGTTACGCCTTGATGTGATAAGTCACGTCGAAACTCTTCATTGCCATTGCTGAGGCCTATGTTTAGGGAGGCAATGACGTCATAAATCGAGTTTTAAAAGAACTATTTCTATTAGGGCTAGAAGCGCTTGCATCAAACTTGGTTAGATATATTTGCATGTTGGACCTATGTTTATATGAGTTGACCAAATTAGACTTTAATATTTTTATAAAACCTGTAACAAAAAGATGTGATAATATATATACTGAAGTCTAAATGTATGCCCATCATTATGAACAACTTTTAAAATGGGGCCAACCTTCTATTCTATAAATTTGTCCAAAGATAGTGAACTTTTTCTATGGAATAGCTGTACATACATACTCTTCGCAGTAGTAGTACAAACATACCCTTCGGTAATATCACACCTTTTTGTTACAATTTGTATTACACACTGCTTATTATTTAGCACTATCATTTGTCGCAATATATTTCAAAATTTGTGTTAAATTGAATTTAATACTTATGTTTATAGAAATAAAAAAAATTATGCATGCAAATCATAATATATATCAATTTATAAATTATTATTTTATTCTAATTCCTGAAGATAACGAAAATAGCCTTGATAAAACATACAAAGAAATAAATTCCTTGCAATAAATAACATCGTGCACACTCATTGGCCGCTGAAGCCAACATTGGCCCAACACTGCAAACATCTTGACACCACCTCCAGACAAATCTCACCTTTATTGCTCGTCCACTTTGATCACGATCTTGTCTTGAATCGATTTAATTGTACCTCCTCGTAATTAAAATTTGTCAAGTGACTCCGAGTGATTCATTCAAAGTTAAAGTAGAGGACAATATTAAGTGGGCAAAGTTTTGTGAAATTGTAACACTATCCGCTCTCTAAGAATTTCATTTGTAGAAACGTTGGACACAGACGTTGGTTCTTAGTAGATTAGATTAAATTAAATTTGTGCAACCAGATGTAAGTTAGATATTTTCAATTGCCTAATAGTTATTTTTTCTAAATTCGGCTTCCGTTGTCACCTTGTTTTGACTATAAGTATCTCGCAACGAGGTCGTGGGTTCGATCCCGTGCCAATGAGTTCTCCGGTTTTTTTTAAGGATTTTAAAACTCATAATTTTATTATCGTTGAGTTTTCGGTAAACGAAAACATCTTGAGGATACCTAGGCGAATAAATTGAATAGTTTATGTGTATCTGTCCGTGCCACCTGCAGCTGAGAGCTTGGTTACAAGACAATTTGTTTTATGTCATTGAACATTATTTAAAATAAGACACTACTAATAAACTTATGGATTTTGATTTTGATGTTATCAATAAATGATTATAGATGTAGCCCTGTGCCTTCCAGTGGGCCCACTGGTAGGCACATCTTTTGATAACCTGTGCGATCATGGGATGTTAGAGACTTCTGTCCTTGCTCCAATTCCGCAATCGGAGGGATCGTGATCTGATTCATCATGGTACCAACATCTCTCGTAAGATAGTCCTCCATCTACGCTAGGTTTCAGCAAAATAAACCGATTCAATGAAAGCGACGTCGAGGGTGGTGCAAATCTGATCCCTCCCGCACATCGGGCTCATTCCCTTCGGTCTGTTGCCTTCTTTTTCCATGTGACGACTGAAGTTTATCACCAGGTTTAAGTTTTTTTTAGAATAATCATCATGAATTGCATCTATTTATCCTGCGCTAGAGAATTTGTCTCCATCCATTAGTTTTATTCAGGCCTATACTTTTCTCGTCTTCACTGCATCCCATTCTTTTAACCTTCAGATCTTTGTACCTAAAGGATGAATAATATCTTGTTTCAGACATGTCAAACAACGAAATGACGTCACCAAATGTTCCATTTGAAATTAAAACCGTTACTGATGAAGAAGATAAAGTTATCAAGAAATACTATAAAGGTATTTTAAAATATCTTATTCATACATACTCGTATGATACTATAATTGCGCCTTTTTCCCTTGGGGTAGGCAGAGGAAACATCTTTCCACTAGCTAAGGTCCTCGTACACATCTTTCGCTTCCTCTACTTTTATGTACGTTTTTTTATAAACTCGACGGTCAAAGGTACTTTTGACCTGCTCATTTAACGACCTATTCATGTAAATCAAATATTATATAGTAACATATAGAATACTTCATAATCCGTTTTGCCCATTTCACAATTTCGTTTGCGTTGCATCTTTGCTTTGGCCTTGAACTAGCTGAAGTTTGATACACCACGAACCGAATGAATTTTGAGAGATGTTTGATGCTTTGTTCTACTTTTCCAGATTACAACCGCCCTTTCGTCCGAGTCGGTCCCGCAGGGTACCTAGCCATGGCAGGCTATGCAGACCACGCAGCTAGCATCTACAACCTGCAACCGAGGGCGGACGATATCTGGGTTACTTCGTTTTCCAGATCCGGTGAGTTACGTTGCCCCTCCTATTTCTTCTTACTCTAGGTTTATGTTCGCCGCAGTAGTTCCCATAAAGCCAGTACTCCCCAGCAGCTCTCGGGTAGCCTGATCATAGTAAACCAGGCAGCGATCCTGGCCAGGTATTTTAATTTTTCAACCTCTAGCCCAGAGCAATGTATGTCTGGTTATCTTTGTGTATATCTACTGTGATTTCGTTCTCCAGGTCTAGTGAGTTCCAGTCACTCCTACCATTATTTTCAAGATGTCGACCATCAGTTCGACATTTACTGGTATTAGATAAGAATGCATTTTAAACTTTTCTCCTGATATTATTATTTTGTTTACAGGAACAACCTGGCTCCAAGAACTTGTCTGGCTGGTCCACAATAATTTAGACTTTCAAGCGCTTAAGGAAAGTGGTGTCAGCAGACGATTTGCTTTCATTGAGTAAGTATACCGCTGCAATCATTACCATATTATATAGTCGCTACAAACCAAACAAAGAACCAAAGTCACCGCTGGCGCGTAGCTTTCAGGGTTTGGAAGTTAAAGTGGCAATGGGCAGGCCAGGGGCCGTACTGTGAACCGTTTATAGTGGGACCGAATAGGTTCAGCTGCCGACACTGCGCGACCGCGAACCTTATTGCAATGCGATAAAATTCACAGTCGCGCCACGTCGGCAGCTGAGCGTATTCGGTCCCGGAATAAGCGCTCATGGTACGGCCCCAGATCGCTCGACAAACTGATAACCGATAGGGAAGAAAGGTTCTAGGGTAGCGACCAACCGGAAGTCACGGCGTGTAGGCCTCCCACTAGGTGGACCGACATTGTGAAAGTCACGGGAACCTGTGTATGCTTATGACAGGTTGTCTTACAGCGTGTTGGTTAATGGGGAAGCAACTAGCTTTCATAGGGCTCATGATTACAATACTTCTAAGCAAAGTTTCAATGTAGGAAGCTGTCAAATGAAGCAAAAGATATATTTTTGCAAAATGGACTCACTTTTGAACACTAATAGTACCGTTTTACCTGAAATAAAACGGTTATTATATACTTACCTTAGTAGAAGCTTATAATATTGAGATAGGCAACCCCATTTCCCGCCGTAGCAGTCATCTCTTTCTACCCTCGCTAGCGCTGTCTCTTTCGTACCCCTCTCTCTCGCCAGGCAGGCGAGGTAGCCGATGGCTCGAGCCTCCTCGTCATTGTGTCGAAATACCACCAGGCAGAGGTAAAAAGTAAGCTTCTACTAAGGTAAGTATATAATAACCGTTTTATTTCAGGTAAAACGGTACTATTATTTACTTGACCGTTAGTAGAAGCTTATAATATTGAGACCTGTTTGTTATCGCCTGGTGAGGGAAACGCCAATGTGATTCAAATATAGGAAGATTTATAGGTGATTTATACCTGCTATTGTAATACTTAAGTAGTGCAATAACATACATGTATGAAGAAAGAGACATAATGTTTATATTCTATAATCAACAACCTAAACAAAATTCTCAATCATTATATTATACATTTAAATGTCAACGAATTGGGACAAAAAGTGTGGAAATATCCACATTATGATTATTGTTGGCTGACGAAGGGAACACTTCTCTACGATAAAATTTCTGGAATGTTTTTACTGATTTCCAGTTCCCTTTCTCTAAAATATCTTCCAGGGAACTATTGTCAATCCAGCTTCTTGAGGCCACCGCAGAACGCACACTCCCCGGTGGAGCAGAGATGCCTGCTGCCTTCAGAAGCGACTTAAACCATCCTGCGATGACTGTTCTGGATGCAGGTGTTGGTGGGCCTCGTAAAGTTATAAATAAACTTGATGTGTTGGAAGCTTGACGCCTTTCCTCCAGATTAGTTATAGTTTTGTTCACCCAATACACAGGATCTAAATTTTGATTTTGAGTATTAGCCATAAGCTTCCACCCTGATTGCCTGTAATCTCTGCAATCTGTCTTGGATCCAAATTGGGGCCACAGAGTAACGTGGTCATCCCCATTGACGCATTGACGTTTGTCCACACTCAGAAGTGTTAGGTCGTGGATCCTACGACCAGAACAAAGGCATAAGAGCGCTACGGTATGTCGCACCGTTTGAAACGTATTTGTAGCGTCTACAGAGTAACTACTCATATAATTTGTTAAGATATTAATGTCCCAGATGGGTGGCTTTTGAGCAATCGGATTTTTTAGAGATATTGCTTTTAAAATTTGTTTTACAAGAATATTATCCCTTAATTTATCAGACGTTTCTGTGTTACAGAGTGTGGAAACGACTGACTTATGAAGGAGGATTGTATTATAAGAGAGACCAAATCTAATATCTAGGTCAGCTAAGAACTGTGCTAAGTCCGATCCATTAGGATGCAAAGGATCTACGTTATGCTGTTTCGCCCAAGATATCCAGCGATTCCATGGTGCCCTATAAGTTTTCCAGGTGGAAGGACGCCACGCAGATTTTAGTAAAGCTACTTGGCTAGGTTCCCAATTCTTTATATTTCCTTCCCACCCCCACATTTCCAGATCTCCAGGACCATGTCCTGGACATTCGGGGGTGGTAACCCTGTCGCTGTGTCGACCAGGAATCGTTTCAGTTTCGTTAGGGTGAACGAGGCTGCGATTGCCCGAGATTTCAAGTCTGCCCGCCAGAATACCTTCTCCCAACGTGGAGCTACAATCAGATACATGCCTGTTGCTTGATTGAGGTGCATCAATACTCTTGGAATAAGAAATGGGGGCGGAAACACCCACGCTAGCTGAAAATTCCAAGTTACGCTGAAAGCGTCGTGTATCATCGCTTCGTGATCGTTCAAGTCTAGGGTTACATAATTTGCTACTACTCTTGCGGTTTTGGAAGCAAATAGGTCGATCACAGGTGTTCCCATTCTGGCAAATATCATTTCTGTACAAATCGGAATTAAATGCCATTCCGGGGTCCGTTTGTGTCTGGATAAACAGTCCGCGTGGTTGTTGAATCTCCCGGGAATGTGATGGATTTTGAATTGGATCTGATGTTCGTCTAAGATCCGTAGAATCTGGTATGACACGTTCATGAGTAAAAGGGACCTGGTCCCGCCCTCGTTGCAAAGATAGGCTACTGCTGACTTGTTGTCCGATTGAATTAGTACTGATCCTCCTGCCATGTTTGCCACTTGCAACTCTAGTACTTTCAGAATGGCTAGCAACTCCTTTACATTGGAATGGAGAAATCGTTCCTCTGCCTTCCAGAGACCTGACATGTTCTGATTGTTGAGTTGTCCTCCCCATGCTATATCCGAGGCATCCGTTGTTAAGAAATGAGTCGGAGGGGGTATGTGAATTGGAGATGACAGACGACAATTTTGAAGCCACCAATGCATCTCTTTGAGTACCAAGCGAGGTAGAACGTATCTGGTTGACGCATCGTCCCCTGGAAGGGAACTCAGAAACTTCAAGGTACTCCGGTGATTTAGCCTGCCCCGAGGCACGGCAAAACTTGCAAAATTCAATAACCCTACCAGGCTTTGGAGTTCTTTCAAGGTTGTCTGACCTGCTTGTAGGACCTGGGTCACTTTTTTGACTACAGCTGTTGACCTCTCCTCTGGTAGTTGCTTGCGATCTTCCCAGGGGAACCAAACAATTCCGAGGTACGTGATATGTTTTTGCGGAACAAGAACAGACTTTCTGTAGTTTATTTGAAATCCGAGAATTTCCAGTGTCTCTATTAGAACCTCCACCTGCTGTGCTAATATGCTTGGATTTTGGTGCGCTAGCAAGAAATCGTCTAAATAGACTATTATTCTCGTGCCTTTCTCTCGGAGAATTTGCGCAATCCAGTTGGTTAGGGATGCAAAAACCTTTGGAGCTGTACTTAAGCCGAAGGGAAGGCAAGTCATTTCGAGAACTTCGTCCTTGTAAATAAGGCGCAAAAATCGCCTGTGTGACTGGGCTATCGGCAGATTGAAGTAGGCTTGCGATAGGTCGATTTTGCACGTCCAATCCCGAGATTGCAGAAAATCGGGGACACGGAACATATTTATTAGTCGAAACCGTTCTGTTAGCACATAGTGGTTGAGGGATCGTAGGTTGAGTACAGGCCGGTACGACCCGTCGCTTTTTTGTACTAAAAACATCGAGGACACGAAGCTCGGAGTGAGGGGTGCTACCGCCAATACACCTTGTTTTTTCATTTGTAGAATTAGTGAGGACATCTCTTCCGACTCTAAGGTGCGATGACGATCGCCTTTCAGGTCCGGTGTTATTAAGGGAGGTCTTTGTAGGAAAGGTATGCGATACCCTGTTATTATCCGCAATATAAAATCCGGTGCTCCCATTTCTTTCCAGCGGCCGATGTAATGTGCTAACTGACCGGCCCGGAAGGGCTGTGAGTCATTGTCTCTGTCTTTTATTGCCCCTGTAGCAAGGCGGCGACGAGCGGCGTTTGTGTCCTCTTTGTGAATAAGTCGATCCGCGAGATCGAAAGTTAGAACTCCTATTATTAGAGTCGTATGTGCGATTTTCTGGACCAGCGTTGTTTTGAGGTTTCGCGTTATAGTAGCCCTGCGAGGGCTGGGTGTGATGGTACTGCATGTTGCCCGATTGATTATAGCCATAATTTGGGTGACCATGCGATGGCGTTTTATTACGGACCTGCCCCTGCGAGGGGAGACGTGTAGCAGAGTTACTGGGTTTTGCTCGCGAAGCATTCCCGCCACTAGGCCTATTCACTGGCCAAAACGCTTTCCTGACTCCGCCTGCCTTTTCTAAAGCCGACGTAAAAGCTTCCGGCTCGAAAATATGAGTGGTTGACGGAGGAATTTTATTCACAGTTGCTTTTGTCAAAGGGTCTCTAATATGTTTCAGAATGGCATCCCTTCGCATTTCTATTGTTTCAGCTCTGTGCCCGCATGCCATCTGCAAGAGATCTTGTGTAACTCTTTGCAATTCCCCTTTTTGAAAAATTTCGTCAACTTTTGCATTTAAATTGGTAAGTACCGCTTCGGGGGTCATGGACCATGCGATTAACTGCCGCAAACTATTAACCAAAACTTCCTTTTGTTTTAAGACCGCGAAGGTAATAGCCGCATAAGATTTGTCGGAGTAGGCGAGGTGGCGTATATTGTCATACGCCTTTACCTCTTCGTTTGATTCCATCTCCGTAAATCCTGGCGAATGATTGTACAGTTTTTGCGTTTCTGCGTATCTAATGTCAGACCACGTGTTTTTTCCAAAACGCTGAACTTCGTTTAGCATATTCAGAAAATTTTCCGGTGTTTTCGGAACTGCGGGATCTTTCAACCTGGTCTCGATGTCAAAAAGTAATTCCGGTACCAATGTCGGATTATCAAAAGGCGGTGTTGGTGACGCCTGCGAGGCGCCAGCGTATTCGTTATAGAGATCGTTATCTACATCTCGGCTGATGACGGACACATTATCATAATTATGAGGGTACTCATAACCGTGTACGGTTTTTTGCAATTTTTCTACGGATTTTGATAATTGTTCGATAAGTTGGCGATCGCGCCTTTTTTGTTTTCTAGAGCGACGGCGCCGCCGTCGACGGCGTTGCGATATCTTTTTTCTTGGACCCTGTCCCGAGCTACCAGATGAGGATGTCGAGCTACTGCTACTGCTACTCGACGATGATCGCGATTGCTTGTCACGTGAATGCGATTTATGATTAAGCGATCGTGAATCACGTTCACGATTGGTACCCGACCCACCAGCGATTGCTCTCGGGTCAGTTTGGTCATCGGACCCCATATTCAAATTTTACAGTTACACTACCTTAAAGGAAATAATAAACCTAAGACACAATCGCTAATAACATTCAACCTAGCAATAATTCATGTTTGAGGGTAGCAAAATAAGAAATTTCTCGAATCGTATGTACTGGCCAAGATTGTAAAATTTCTTGATTAAATATCTGAGGGTAGAACAATAAAAAGCTTATCTCGAATCGAAAGAGATTTGACGAGAATTAATTTATAAACGAACGATAACATCGTTATAATTTGTAATTTTTGTGCACTTACGTGGGATTTTCCTCGGAAACCACTGAGTTTAAATAGAGAAATGTGGATTCTCTTTAGCACAAGTGAACTGCGCGGGAAATGTCACGCCAATGACGAGGAGGCTCGAGCCATCGGCTACCTCGCCTGCCTGGCGAGGGAGAGGGGTACGAAAGAGACAGCGCTAGCGAGGGTAGAAAGAGATGACTGCTACGGCGGGAAATGGGGTTGCCTATCTCAATATTATAAGCTTCTACTAACGGTCAAGTAAATAATAGTCTGCTAATATTAATGGGACCTGGGTATGTCCCAAAACTGCGCCCAGAACCGCCGGCGGACGGGCAGCAGCGTCTCTCGGTTAACGGTGGTAACACTCTGCGATCCCCAAGCCGCCTGCCAAGCGTGGGGATTATGGCAACACCCCTCTATAAAGGGGGACGCCTTCGTCCAGCAGTGGACGTTTTATGGCTGACGACGAATGAGGTATAACAAAATCAAACACAATAAAAATAATCATGCTGCCTAATTACCTGCAGTACTGCTTGCAACAGTAAATTATACTATAAAATATTTATAATTTTATAGCCTTGCAGGTAAGTATGCCTGCACTGATAATGTACTAGAATCAATTTATTAATTATATGCAAAGTTTATAAAGCCTTAATTTAATTCTCGGTTATTGTATTATTCAGTTTGCTAGATAAGTAGACCATGACTGTGTACTTATGTATTGATAAGTAGAAGTACTCTTATAGATAATATGGATAATACTTATGCTACGCAAATGGTGACTATAGAAATGTGAAACTGTTGCCAAAAAACATTAACTTGTAACTTACCTGTGCACATGCACAAGTAAGTTATATACAGGATAGTTAGGTACAGGGTGATTGGTTGATTGGCTGAAACGTGGTCTTTAACTGCTGGCCTTTTGGAGAAACTTAGAGTCACGCAACGGGCAATGGAGAGAGCTATGCTCGGAGTTACTTTGCGTGATAGAATCCGGAACGAGGATATTCGCCAAAGAACCAAAGTCACCGACATAGCTCGCAAGGTTTGCAAGTTGAAGTGGCAATGGGCAGGCCACATCGCTCGAAGAACTTACAACCGATGGGGAAGAAAGGTTCTTGAGTGGATGATGATGATTGGTTGATTTACGTATGCCATATTCGTTCCATAAAGTTAGGCCCGCATTAAAAAAACTGCTTTCGTGCCGCATTCTACATATACCATCGGTTATTTCTTTATTAATCAGCACATATTACGCTATCTTGATGATATCAGCCAAAGACTATAAATCCTGATATCAGCCAATAAATTACCAGGCATTTGTTCACACCACCGATTGGCTAGGTGTTTGACGACAGCTCACCTGATATAAGGTGAGGTTGATGAATGCTGTAGTGCAACCTACCTATGAATCACCCTTCTCTCTTTTATCTAATCACATAATAATCCGTGTTTAATAACTTATCTATGTTATTATCAAGGCTGTGACTAATATTGGAGCGTGCCATAGTGAATCACTGCGGAGTTCTAAAATGACACATATTACATAGACATAATCAGCCAGGGTGGAATCACTCCCCACTAGCCCACTACCCACTAACATTTTTGTTTTATTTATACGAGAATAATCACGTTTAATTAAATCGGATACTCCGACTATAGTTTCTGTCACAACCGGTGACCTTTTTCATGGAGTGAAAACAGAGCCCGGCGCGTGTGTAGCTACGTCCTGCTTCGCACACATCATCATCATCCAGCCAGAAGACCTCAACTACTGGACGAAGGCCTCCCCCTTAAAAGGGAGGGTTTGCCATAATCCTGTATTATTCTAGAGATGGGTAAAGTTATATAGTAAAATGAAGCCGTCACCGCCGTTCCTAAGCCTCTAGGAGACGACAAACTCACGAACTACTCTTTACTTAGATGGATATCGTATATTGTACCTGCAACTCGGAACTGTCGGGGATTTCAGTAAACTAATACAGGGTTATTTAGAACGGGATTAAGCCAAAAGGATTCCTGCGACCGACTAGACTCTGAAATTGTGATCAAAATCAGCTGTTCCGTACTTTTTGTCGAGGATTGAGGAGGTTTTTTAAGGAAAGCGACACCGTTTCATGGTTGATATACCAAAAACTCGTACGAAACGGTTTGATTCCACTTTCTTTATTCGTACTGCTGAACAGTGGAATGCGCTGACCGAGTGGGTGTTCCCCGATAATTATAATCTAGGTGTCTTCAAGTCGCGAGTGAATCGGTTTCTTCTAGGCAAGCGCGCTCCACCGTAGGCTGCATCTTCGTTTAACATCGGACGAGATGGCGGTCAAACGCAAGCCAATAAAAAGTAAAAAAAAAATGCTTAGATCCTTTTTTCGAGTTTAGAATTAGACAGGTAAGACCTAATTTTTTATTATTGATAATACCGGACCGGGACCGGGATACGTGGCGTACAAGAAGAGATCCCTATTGCTGGAGTGGGCGCTAGGAGCGGGAAATGATGACGATTCTTTCTAAACTAAAGTGGAAAAAAAAAACAACATTTCCGGCCTAGCTCGTGCCCTGCATACCGGAAACTTTTGAATTCTTTAGTATTCATGTTATTGTTTTCTTCATAATAATAATTTGCATTAATGTATAGATAAGATTATTTGAAGTATTATCGAGTGTTTAGATTAGACAAGTGGTGGCTCTCTTATTTTAGCTGAGGCGCAAGGTTTTTAATTATTTTCCTGCACATAACATACGCGTACAATACAAGGGGGTACTTATTCCCGTTTGAGCACCAATTTCTCGAGCACCCATCAAAATAGCACTTAGCATAATATCAATGATTTCTATGTCTAGATACGCCTGAGTTAAGAAATCGTAACACTAAATTATCTTTGACAAAAAGAACAACGCCATCTCTCCGATTTCGCGGTCACTACGTGCAGCGCCAGTAAGGTGTGGTAGAAGAAGCGTAAACTGTACGAAACTAGAAACGACTTACCTATTACCTAAAAATACAAGTTTTTGTGTAATGCTTCACCTGCGTGACGCTTTACGTCCAGTTATCGAAATAATTAACGTGCAATAAATGATGCATTAAACAATGTGCTACATGGGCGGCCACACTATCATTTAACCTTGAATGTCGACTAAAGTCTAACGACGTTAATCGTGCCACTAGCCTATTAGCGTGCTAACACCCGGCCATATCTGCGTACTGTATCAAATACCGCGCTAAATAATAGCATCGGTATGCAAGTTGTGCGAACTCCTGACGTATCTATTTTTTAAGGTTTCCAACTCAAGCTGCGGAAATTAAGAAGACACCTCTAAGCTCGAACAGTCCCCGAGCCACCGTCGATGACTTCCGAACACTCCCCGACGTTCCTTCTCCTCGCTACATAAAAAGCCATTTGCCTCTTTCTTTATTGCCACCACAACTGCTGGACACTGCTAAAGTAAGTATTTTTTTTATTCATAATAGGCTTGCTTGACCACATACTGCTTATATTTCAGACATTCCTTAGGAAATGTAAATAATAATAATTATTATTATTATTTACATTCCTTAGGAAATGTAAATAATAATAATTATTATTATTATTGACGATCATTGTCCCGATAGTCGTTTCGGCAAACGGTCTTATAGCCAAGAGTCTCGACCAATATCTCAAGAGGCTTCGCTAGATGGTTGGGTCAAGGGTCAGATACAAAAGGCATTGTCAGGAGGTTCCTTACTCTGCAGCCCTAACCACCGGCAGCTTGAGCCCTGCCCCGCTGCCGGCGGCAGCCTAGTTTTTACGTTTTTTTATAATTTTTATAATTTTTGTATTTATATTCTAAAAAAGTAAAAAATTAAGTATTTAAATAAATGATTGTATAATAATAAATAAATATCGGTGGACTGTTACACAGCGTCATCTAGCCCCAAACTAAGCGAAGCTCGTACTATGGAAACCAGATAGCTGATAGATATAGAATACATAAATATATATTTATTGTAATTACATACTTTCTTGCTGTTATAATACATACTACACCTAGACACAGAACAAACATCTATGTTCGTCACATACATTTTTGTCCTGGATTTTAAGGTTGGCCCGTAAAAGCTGTTCATAATGATGAGTAAAAACCCTTCAGTATTGTTGAACCTTTATGTTACACATTGTATAATGACGGATTACTTGACGGTAATATCTACATTCAGTTGACTACATTGAGAAAAATGACTCAAAAATTATTTCCTATTGATACTTATACAGGGTTAGTTCTAATCAGTTAGCATCCTTTTAAGGGCATATTCTGTACATCAAAACAAACAACTTTTACAATGAATCTAACATTTGTATTTATTGCAATTGTTTTTTTTTTCCTTTTTCATTAAGTGGTATGCATAGATGCAATCCGTTAATCGTTAATTAACGAAGTTAACAACTTCTTAACGGATTAACTTTTAAGTTAACTCAAAAACATGTTAACGCTTTTGTTAACGGTTGGTTGTTTGATGACATGTTGTCATTGTTTGTTTGAATCACGGAGAGAGAAAGCTAGATCCTCCAAGGAATTACGTACCAGCGGTCACACAAGCTCGGGCGGCGGGCGTGGTGCGCGCGGTGGTGGTTGCTCAAATGACCAAGAATCCAGAGCCGAGAAACTTTTTAAAATAAAGCGGCGCTGATGATTGTGTGATTACGTGCACTGTGCCAGTGAATGTACAAGATATTATAACCTAACTTATTAGCGTTTGCGTTAATTTTAACTGACTTTATTTAAAAACAATACATACTTACCGTTAAACATAGAACCTCCTCCAAGTCTACCAGATCCCAAAGGCGCCTGCCAAGCGTAGGGATTATGGCAACCCCTCCCTATTAAGCGCCTTCGTGAGTTTTGGCGGGAACGCGAGAAAATCATGTCGCTGCATTGTATTATTTTCCTAAACTTGTGTTTTTTCGAGTGTTAATACATAAAAATGGTGGCGTTTTATTCATTAAGTGCTGATTTACGAGCAAGAGTGTGGGCAAGTGATATAATGTAGTAAAACGTGTCTTTTCGTGTTGTTTCCAAAACTCCGAAGAAGCTTGTAGTAAAGTTGCCACGACTTTACTAGGGCATGATTTGACTTGACTGTGACTTACTGTGTGTGACTTGGACTGTGACTACGACTCATTTAACTGCACAAAGAAGGATCGATTAAGAAATATGTATTCGGCTGAAGGACTAGTATCCATGGCCAGGAACTATTAAAAACAACAAAAAAAGGGCCTTCGTCCAGTCAGTGGACGTCTTCTGATGAAAATACATAAAATGTATCTTCCAGGTCCTGTACATAGCTCGAGACCCTCGCGACGTGGTGGTCTCCTTTCATTTCATGCACAAGCTGTTCCGGTACTTCGATGACTCCGTCACTGTTGAAGAGTTCTGGGACCTCTTTAAAAACGACCTAAGTTGGTGGCAAATATGATAATAATCATTGAAGAACTAATTTCTTTGTTGACCTAATCTAATAGGTCTTTGTTTTGAAATCTTAGAAATAACGATATGTAAACTTGAATCATCTGCAGAAATTACAAGGTTAAGAACATACATGTCTCAACATGTGTCATGTCTCAAGGTACTGTTGGTGCTCCATTTTCTGGGTACCGCTGAAATAGTCATAGGGTAAGCGTCTTTCTCATTACATTTTATCGTGAAAAAGAAACCCAAAGAAGCTTTTTTTTTATACTGTCATGTGATGAGACGAGCAAGACTTTCGCCTGGTGGTAAGCGTCACGCCTGCCACTAACAGTAGCAGTGCGAGAATTGTGAACTTGCGAACACAATCCTGCGCCGCACTACACTGCGCTCGTCACCCTGTGATATTAGATGTTAAATCTCTTCATACCCAGTAATTTATCTGGTAACATTGCCCTTCAAACCGGAACACAGTAATGCTTGCACACTACTGCTTGGCGGTTGAATAACTGGCAAAGGTGTGGTATTTTCCCAGGC
The DNA here is from genome assembly GCA_905404285.2 of Erannis defoliaria. Lineage (NCBI taxonomy): Eukaryota > Metazoa > Arthropoda > Insecta > Lepidoptera > Geometridae > Erannis > Erannis defoliaria. The sequence continues at coordinate 16,384,466 of FR990076.1, read as the reverse complement.
GGACTCTGCAGTAGAGTCCTACCACTACAAAAATACTACCAATACTACCCCCTCTATGTGAAAGCTACCTATAGCTACGCCCGTGTAGTTAACCATAATCTAATGCAATACCCAATTGTTATGGTAGTAAACTACCGCCTAATGCAATACCTAATTGTTATGGTATTAAACTACCATCTAATGCAATACCCAATTGTTATGGTAGTAAACTACCATCTAATGCAATACCCAATTGTTATGGTAGTAAACTAACATCTAATGCAATACCCAATTGTTATGGTAGTAAACTACCATCTAATGCAATACCCAATTGTTATGGTAGTAAACTACCATCTAATGCAATACCTAATTGTTATGGTAATTACTACCATAACAATTAGGTAGGTATTGCATTAAATTAGGTAAATGCTTGGTTAACTATACAACTATGAGTAGGCTTTTTACACTAAGCTATAGCAAACCTCTGGCTCCAGGCAAGGTTGGGCTTATCTATAACCTGATTCCCTGATGATCATCAGCCTATCCAACGGCTGATGATCATTTCTATTCATTTACTTATGTTCAAATGTTCTTATTCATTTCCAGTTATGCATATGCCAATATTTCCAAACATTAAGGAGGCGTGGAATCAACGTTCTCATCCCAATCTGCTGTTCTTGTTCTATGAAGACATGAAGAGAGTAAGTTTTAATTTAAAACAAAAAATATTAAAAAAAAAAACTAGTACTGTTATCTTTGAATGCTGTAGGTACCCAGAGAAATTGACCAAGAGGGAAATCCTTCCTCCGAGGCTGTACCATTTACAATGCATGCACTGACATGCAATGACAGCAATGATCTTGATGTGATATGATTCCAGGACCTAACTAGTTCCATAAACCAAGTATGCGCTTTCCTCGGCAAAGAATACACAACGGAACAGAAAGAACAGTTGGCGCAGCATCTCAGCTTCGATAATATGAAGAAAAATTCACCTATGTTCCAGAACAAGGAGAATGAAGAGAAGACCTTCTTTAGGAAAGGTAAGAAAAGAAAAGTGTATTAGAGACTATTTTTACAGAGCTTTAAAATTCGATAAGTAACGTAAAAGGTAAAAGCTTGAGATAGATCCTCTAAAGCAGGGACGGATTCATATTTTTTATGAGTGTAGGCCACTTTATTTCCGCTGCCCCATGTACCTTTTTTTAAATAATAGGGGCGGCAGCGTCCTTTGATATCTGCCGCCCCTAGGAAGCGGCTTACACGGCCTATTGACAAATCCAGGACTGCTCCAAGGGTAAAAGGGTATTATCGTGATGGTTAGGTTAGTTCCCTTACCCTCCTCAGAAGATATTGTCAGAGCTAGCGCGTAGTTACTTTGCCCAAAGGTTGAATATTGCTATTTTATATTTTTTTAAACCCTGGCCATGGATAGAAGTCCTTCAGTCAGCCGCATAGGTATATATTTCTTCAACGATCTCTTCTTTATGCAGTCAAATGAGTATACATTAACACTAAAAAAATACAAGCTTATGTATCCTGTACTGTAAAATACAAACTATTTTTGATAATGGCGTAACCAACAAAACTGGGGTTTTTTTTTGCTGATCTTTTTTTTCCTTCCTTCGATATTTTTGTCTAAAACAGGATTCTGGCAATGTCTTGTTACATGCATTATTTGGAAATCCCGTGTACTTCGTACCTCGAACGATGTTTAATGATGCTGAAATAATTGACTATTCAAAGATATAAATAATGATAAGTTATCGGCTTAAATATGCCTGAACGGAAGTACGCGACATTCCAGTACAATAGCTTTAATGATTTTGTTCAAAAAGAGCTAGTTTATTCTTCGGAAACAGAGACTATAACAGCTTTTAAGCCTTTTAGGACTACAAGTGATTTGAATTTAGAACGTGGATATTGTTAGTAAAAGTTCCAAGCACCAACGAGATCAATCATACATATTTGTTTGAACAACAAGAAACAAACAGAGCGCGAGCCAAAAAAAGTTTGTGAAAAAAAAATATTTTTAAACCCATAAATGCATTCCAATCCAACTTCGTTCTGATTGTTTACTCAAATTCAGATTTTATTATAAATATAGTTTTTTTTTATAAAATGCGTGTTTCTTCCTCAAGGTAGTTAGTTAGTTTTAAAATATCTTTATTTATAAAATAAAATTAAACAATTGTACATTTCTAGTGTTAATTATATCCTAGAAATTACCTCAATAACTTTAAAAAAAAACTCTAGTCGTGAGAATGAAAGCACCTATTATAATTAACTCCAGAATACAGAACAGAGTTCAGAGAACATTGTATCGGACGCTAAAAATGTGATACAAAACAATAAGGAACCTTCTATTCAGTTTTACATCCCTAAGTCAGCGACGGTGATAAAGGAATGGACGGGCCCGGCGCTTGCAAATCGATCAAAATTAACAAGACAACATAATCAAGCATACCTAGCTAAAAGTATACATATTACATTTGCCAGAAAATAGAGATAGCGAATCTAATTACTGCATGACAAAAAGAGAACACATGTACATGTATTAGAAGTTTGTATTGTCGTATCGTACGGCTCGCATGTCGCAAAGGTAGAGTATGACTGAAGCGAGTGAAGAGCCGGCGCTCAACATATAGTCTTGAAAATCCGTGCGCTTATTTCCCGTCCATTCGTCTTATCATTGTCGCTGCCCTAAGTCAAATTTTTCGCTTCATCATGAAGTCTCCTCATTTGCAGGTCAGGCGGGCGGCTGGGTGCAATACTTCAGCGAAGAAATGAGGAAGGAAGCAGAAGAGTACATGGAGAAGAACCTCGCTGACACCGACTTGCGTTTTCCTGGTTCCCAGTAACTACTGAAATACCACACGCCTGACCCAGAGAAATAACTGGGCATCAACAGATTTGACATCTAATATCTCAGGGTGACGAACGCATAGTGCAGTGTGGCACAGGATTTTGTTAGCAAGTTCTCAATTCAAGCACTACTACTGTTACGGGCAGGGGTTATGTTGAATTTCAGACCACCATACAAAGTATCGCTCGTCTCGTCACTCAATTGCATTAAAAAAATAACTAAACCAGATTCGCGGGTAGGTAGGTAGGTAGGTATTATTTGCAATGTTTGTGTTGATAGAAAATTTTGGTGGGATGTGATAGTGCTGCTGTTCTAAGCTTGTAAGATTTAGCTCCCTGTTTGAACAGATAGCAACTTTCTAACATAATTATACCGATAGACAGAGTAATAACACTGTTTTCAGTCACATTTTAAAGAGGACGCGGTAAACATGCAATTTACATTACAAAAGATTTACAATCATAAACCAATGTGTGAGTATGTTTTAGTGTGCGTTTATATGAACAGTTTTTTTTATTAGTGAGAAGGTTTACTTGACAGTGTGCTAAGCGCGTATAGATACCTACCGCCGCAAAAGGTGGCAGAAAATTATGTACCTAGGCATCTCCAATGTAATAAAACAGATACCGAAGGGAATAAAGGGTAAGATTTGGATAAATAGAATTCCTACCTAAACTATTCGTATATTTCATACTTCTGAAATAAAATTAAGTAAGAAACTAAGGTTTTTTTTTACTTGGCTTTTATTCCTTACAAATCTAACTAAGTAGTACCTCATATACCAAATCATAACTGCAATATAATTCATCAACATATCGACTGTACGTACCATTGTTATATGATAAACTCAGGTCATGTCATTTTATTCATCATTAAAAACTACTTTTCCTATAGGGCCACCCCAAATTCGCGAAAAACTCGTAGGTACATTTTGTCGGGACTGTTTTTTTTTTCTATGGATTGACACAATTTCATAGCCCCCATATGTTGGTCCCATTAGTAAAAGTTTTTCGCAATGTTAAAAACAACAAGCTCCTTTCAGATTACCACTACCTCTCCACGCGACCCTCTACTTTCATTCAACCGAGAAAATAAAATTATGTACATACGTACCTAATGCTATGAGCAAATAATTTCTCCACCCGAACGATTAGCTAAGGACACTCTGTCAATTGCCAACTAGGTAAACCTAGCGAAAAATCCTTTCCAACAAAAAGTAAAGTCTAGGATTGTAGATCCACTAAATTCAATGAAAGCAATCGGGTAAAGTGCTTACACAAATAGCTACCTACTTAAATCTACTTTCTCGAGAGGCAGCAACTTGTCAGCATACAATTATTTTTCAAAAGGTAAGAAGTGGAAGTGGAGTGGAAATCGGAAATCACTGGAAGAGACATGACAGTGGTGTCGATTCTGTTGCACTGCTCACTAAACTAAACTAATCTGACAGGTCTAAAATTATACGCGTCTCATTTCATTTCAATATGTTAGAAAAGGATGTCAACAGGTTTCGTCCTGTCAAATTAAGTTTAGTTTAGTAAGTGGTACTACAGAATAGACATGAATAAGTTCTCTTTTTACACAAAGTGACAGCTTGTCATAAAAGAGTAGAAATGAACAGGGGCGTAGGCCCTTTTCATTTCTAGTAGTATTTACATATAACATACATAGTAGAAATCATAGAGTATTTAGAACTATTTGCGATAGTGGCAAATCTGTAGTCGGTCTGGGGTAGATGATTGGATGTTTTTTTCCAACTGACATTTTTTCCTCAGTATTGCCAGGAGAGAAAAAAAAGTTTTCATATCAAGATTTATTTGCCAAGCTTCATTGATAAATATAGTTTTCCACAAAGTTTTAATTGCACGAGTTCAGTCGCTATATTTCCTAGTCATGTTGGCGGCTCACGCAAAGATAAAATTAAATGAAAAACAGACGGATGATCTTGTTGTGGTATAGGTCAAGGATGTTATATAGGTAGGTATTATACTTACTATATGATCCATCTTCCTAGGGTGTATAGGAACATGGCTCGATAAAAAAAACCATTGTTTTTTCTTTTATCTTTGTACTTCGTTTCGTCTCTTATAACTGAAACAGGTTTGATGTCACATTAGAATGGTTTTCTTGACCAAGCGAAGAGAAGATCTCGACTCTTAAGTCGACTTTGTATGTTTGTATGTTTTTATGTAAATTAGTTCGACGTTATTTTGCGAACCGTTAAACTGATTTTGTTGTAAATGTTGTAAGAAAGTCACGCAAATAGAACTACCAGTAAAACGACGCGGTTGGACTACGGAAATACGACTTGACCGAGGTCCTACCAATAGGAACATCGAAAAAAAATAACAATTAGTAGGACTAGCGAAAAAAACTACTAGTAGGACTACGTGGTAGGACCACGGGCAACAAACGGAATTATCAAGTTCAAGTTTAAACCAAATTAGTCAGTAAATTATTCAAAGGATTATAAATATTTGTGTTCTGCTCATCTTATTGCTAGGTGCTAGAATAAGAAAGCATGGCACATCCAGTGAGAAAGCATCTACGGTAATCGATAAAGTCGAAAGCAAACTCTTGAATAAGTAATGTCGACAAATTAACTCTTTGCCTTTGGAATTCAAACATCAATTTACGTGGGGTAAACATGTGAGGGACGTAATATTAGTACTTAGGAAACGTACACATACTACGTGACCCAATTTTTACAGCGTTTATTGTTATTAAAGAAATATAGAACAAAGAACCGGGACCAATAAAATTATTTAACTTGTCATCCGACCCCGGACCCACGGTAGCCGCTCAGATGAAATGCTCTCACGGTCACCCATCAGAAGACTGACCGGATCGTCCGTTGCTTAACATCGGTGGTAGTTTAGACCACCTTGTCAAGCTATGCCACGAGCGATACTAACTACTAGGTTATGGTTATGAATACCAAGACACGTAGGTATTCCTGTAGAAAAACCTTAGAGAAAGTCTAATTTTTCCAACAGTTAGCAGACTAGTTTTTTTTAGATATAGACGGTACGTGGGCGAACATCCACGTCGTAACCGATACGAGGTATATCTAACAGAATATGACGTAGCTGAAGTGGAAAGATTGTTATCGTGAACCAGAATACTACAAATAAATAGATTTGTATAACGGCGTGCGTCAATCTTTATCAGTAACTACTGAACCACGTAATGAGTCAAGATTATTATTTGGCTAATCATTTTGTGACTATGGTCATGTGGCTTTCCACAGGGCTTTGTTTTAACAAGTAAAACCAAAAATACTTTCAGTCTTGCTCAAAAAGTCCATCATTGTAACGCACCAGAGTGGGGCTAAAATAGCATAATATATTGTAGTAATTTAAATATCAAAATATTTTAAGTAGAGTGTAACTAACACACGGCGCTAAAAACCCATTATAACCCGGTTCTCTTTTACTTTTTTTTTACTACCTCGCTAAAGCTCGGTCATAACACTACCTCGTATATAATGGGTCTTTTTAGCCCTTGTGTAACAATCTACTATTTTACTAAGCTTTAAATAGGTACTTTGATGTTACGGTTGTAACAGCCCTTTTAAGCACGAATAATAACATAAGAAATAGTAGATTGTTTACCAAGGGAGGAAACAACAATTTATGAGGCGAGATTGTTTATTTGTATCCAGAGAGTAGCGAAGGATTCTAGAGTAGAATCCTGAGCTCAGCGAGGGATTCAAAGTACTCGAGCTTACCTGGCATACATGAATACCTGGCATGGCAACCCTACCTTAAACGCGTTCACCTCCGTTCCGTCGGAGTATACCCCCTACCCTCCTCACGTCGGAGATAAAAATGAAACATTACAATACTTTTATCCATTTATTTCTCATTGTAAACTCATACACATGTTCTATCAACCTTTATACTTTACGATAGGTATGCACTTGGTATTTCACTTACACACTAACTTATGATTACCTTGTAAGACATTTTCTTATATATTTTAAATGATGGATTAAAGGATTTTTTTTTAATAAGATATAGGCTTGCGTTTGACTGCCATCTCGTCTGATGATAAACGAAGATGCAGTCTACGATGGAGCACGCTTGTCTAGAAGAAACCGATTCACTCGCCACTTGAAGACACCCAGATTATAGTTACACATAGATTATATAAAGGTTATTAGGATATGTTGGAACAAAAAATTGGGAAGTAAAATATAGAATTATAGATAGCTGAAAATCTTTTTTATGGTTGACGTCTTGCCTACGTTTGAACACAGCTCACCCGATTTTTAGGTGCCATGATGACAATCTAGAATGGAAACTGACTCAATCTCGGTTGCTCGGCTCTGGAACACTCCATTAAGTTCTTGGTGACAGATATTCACTATTGACCTTAGTCAAGTCCTTGGTCTTAGTAATAGTGTTGCTTCTTAAAGCAAGAAAAAGAATACAAGAAAAGGGAGGCACCAAGAAGAAGAAGTCAAGATTTACTCTAAAGTTCTGCTCGAGGTTTGTAAAGAGAAACAAAACACTCGCGATGGCAAGAGATAATGTCTGCCCATAAGGTTTAGATTATCTTGTATTTTTTTTAAATGCCTATCTTGTTAAAAACATAGAAAGTGAAGTGAAAAAATTTGTTGCGTCAACTGTACTGATATAATCATATTTTACCTATAGAAAAAAAACTTGGGCCGAATGTGGAGCTGGAAAGGGGGACGAGATGAGAATTTTTAAATTAAAATATATTTTGAGCCGAACACGGCACCCAAAGCGAGACAAAAACAGTTTTTTTTAATGTGGGATTAACTTTCTCGGGACGAAAATGGCATAAATCCCATTACCGTTGCAGCACGAGGCACAATTCAGGGCATCACACTACTGCCAAGCAATATAGTGTGTTACTACTACTGCCAAGTCACAGATCATATAGCCCGTTGATGGCTCGTGAACATAATTTCTCCTACAAACACGACTCACCGTTGCGGGCAGGGGGCGAGGTAACGTTCTAAGCTTGCGATTGGCCAACCACTGGGATGACGCTATCTGAGTTAAGAAATACAATGAAATTCTGACATACTCGTCACTTGAATGTATATAAAAAAAAAACGTGGATCTGGCCCCTGTATCTACTGAGATTGATCCTTTTTAAACTACTAATTTTCGTATGAGGGGTCGGACGATCAGTCAACAGGGTTTATAGTCTTTGCAAGAAGTAGTGTGTTAACACTATCTTGGAGATATTTATAAGAAAGTAAAATAGTTTTCAGAAAAATGTCTTACAACGTAACTTATTGTAAATGCATTATTGTTTATAGTACATACACGGGCGCACCTTAATTGACTCGAACGAAAAAATAAAGCATGATCACAAAAATAAATCAAACGTCTCTTTAAAATATATTAAAAACAAAAACAAAATTATTTTCTAAATTTCTTAGTAAAAATGTCTCGATACCAAAGGATTAATTATTTGCAACAATACGTATGGCACCTGATCTAATACTTAATAAATAATAATAGTAGATTACTCACCTAGGGAGCGAAAATAAAGAACGTCTCAGATCTCATGTATATTGAGACATGAGATCTGAGGCTTCTTTACTTGCTCCCGTGGTGTGTATACGATTTAACGTGCCGCTGCGGGGAGGAAGTGGTTCTTTTCACTCCGCTTATTGGGGCTAAAGTAGCCACTTCAGCCCCGCAGGCACGTAAATGTATTTAAAATTAAATCTACAAAAAAAACACGCAATGACTTAATCATTCCAACCAATTGTACCACGTAAGCAAAGAGATGCGCTGCGAATTGCGTTTAAAGAAATAAACTGACCTACGCGATAAATTAGGACACATTGAAATAGCCCAAACAAGGAATGCCACATTTTTGTTTTAATTTCAGCCTCACATATATTTTATTGTTCGCAAAAGCCTGCCTTCCCTGCTTCTAGACCGCCCGATCTTTGGTTTTGGCGGCCCAAAGTTTGTCGTGCGAGTCCAGCTCGTCACGCCACCTTGGTTTAGGTCAACCCTTTTGTTTAGATTTTGAGAACGTCAAATAATAACTAATAATTACTCAATGACTTGCCTGCACTATTTTACATGACATGGAGAAAAAGCGCTTATGTATGAATAGGCCGTTGTTTTTATACAAATCGGACCTTTATTCTGTTATAAATTATAATATTTCCATAAGAAAGAGTTAAAATATTACTCAAGTATTAGTTATTGTGATGATCCTTGTTCCGCCTAAGTATTCTCCATGAAAGAAGAGCAACTTTTTGATATATTCTTGTGCTGTCGTGTCGCCGCATTATTCGCTCACGTAGTGCAATGCGTAAAGGAAATCTTAGAGCTCTTTCATTGCGACAAAATACATATACGTATAATATTATTTGAACTGATACAATGGCTCTGTACCACTTCCTAAACTACATCAATCTAACTGATATGGCCTCCGCCTCTTTTCATTTCAATAAAAGAGAAAGGATAGCATAACTTTTAGAGTTGTTAAAAGTCATGTGACATTTTGGCCTAGTTCATACAAGGATGTATGGGAAATTTGTACCACTAGACCACGTGCATAATGGGAAATGCGCGAAGCCTTTAGATAGTTTTCATCACACTTGCTCGTAAAGTAGATCTTATTGCATCGCTTTTAGGCTCATAATCCAAGCTATTACACACGCGTGCTTTTTACTTTACATTACGGCACTTGTACTATAATAGGTATAACCCGGGTAGAGTCAAGTTTGTACGTGACTGCAATTAGACGTACGTATACGAAGTACTCTTAATATAGCCGGGTAATACTTACAGCTTTTTTGTAATACCAACAAAGAGTTCTTATGCCGCTGAAGTAAATGTCGACCTGCGCGCGCATTACTGATTTGGGCGCCATTTTCCGCAAATGTTTGTTGACGTTTTCGCTGTGTGGTTGATAATTATCAAAAAAAAATTGTTTTTTCCTTGCAAGTGTGACGAAAACAGTCGTATGGAACTCTTGTGCTATTAGTCATTACGCTCTCGGCTTCCTTATCGCGCTCGCCTGCGGCTCGCGCGCATAATACCGCCTCTAGTGTAATGACCAACATAGCACACTCGTATCATAATGTACTATTAGAAAACGGTACACCACAGCCAATATGGAGCGAATTTACAAAAATGGTTTTATAATATTACCGTTCGATTTGGTAACTTTAAAAGTGCTTTATTTATTTATATTGCTTTTATCGAGAATCAACGTAGGAAATTGCATGGCGACCCGCACCTTAATTGCGTAATTTTTCTAAACGACCTTCGTCTTTATGAGACTCGGACTGGGTTTTACAACCTCTAGACCGGGTTTAACAAGCCCCAGATTGGATTTCAAAAGACCCAAACTGAACTTAACGAGTCCTAGACTAGGTTTCATAAGCCCCAAATAGGGTTTAACAAATCCCAGGTTTATGTTTTTACGAGAACTCACGTTAAATTAAATAGGATAGGCACTCAGACTATAGTTTCGATATGAACAAAAACATGTCAAAGCCACGTCAGTTTTAATAATAATATCCCAGATTGGGATTCACAAGGCCCAAACTGAGTTTCTAGAGTCCCAATCTGGTCTTTACGAGTCCTAGACTGGGTTTATCAAGCCCCAGACCGGTCCCGCAAGGCCCACACTTTGTGACGAAAGCGAAAGTCATTAACAGAAGTTACGCAACAATACCAATGGTCATAAACTAAGGCGTATCATTCTAAAATGAATTTGCCCAGTAAAAAGTAATTTCATTATTATAGTATCAATTACGATTATTTTAAATAGTGTGCATTAATTACATTGAAAATTGTGTACTTACATCGTAAATAGTTGTAGATATTTTGCAATTCCAATCTAATGGGAGATTTTCTGACAGGCAAATAAAAAATAGAAGCTCATTGTTAATGGCGCTGACTTTAGGTTGACCAGACGTGGCTCAAGTTTTTTATGTTATTTTAGTGCCACAGATCAAAAATATGTTGCTGTTTTTGACAGACACGTATAGCCAGCGCCGTCTATCGAGTTGAAGAGAACTACTTTTTTAAATTGCTGTCAGAAAATCACCCATTGTGGAGCTCAAAAATAACAGTGTTCTATGATCGCCATAATTATATCTTCGTCATTTAGCGTTGTTTGCTTCATTCCGGTAATATTTTTTTACTGAGATTTGATTTCAATAAGTATAGATACGGTTCTAAAAGATCAATATTTGCCATACTTACACCATAGTTTACAAACTCAATCTTACCTTATCTTATCTAGCTTCTCGATCCTAAGTTTAAAATTATGCATTTATCTTTGGCGAATACACTGCTTATGGTACCATGAATATTGAGTTCGCTGTACACAGGGAAAACAAATCAAAGAATTATTTAAATCGCAATAACAATGCAACAATGTGACCGTTACTGTGGCTTCCGAATAGGCTTAATTAGCCATTAGCGCAGATGTACTTTAGACGATATTATAAAAAAAAGTAAGTTCGTATAGGCTGAGTGGCCAGCCCTAGTGTCAGAGTTAATGTGCCGCCCGAGGGCCTCTTGTACTTTCTCATAAAAAGAAATCGTTGAAAAGTAAGTTCGTATAGACTGACTGAGTAGCAAGTAGCCATCTGACATCTGATATGCCATCTAAAGTTCCTTGACATGATTTACACTAATAACACACATTATTATTTATGATTTTACTGTTATTTGATGTGATCTAACATTTAATGTGTCATCTGACCCACGTCCGTTGCTTAGCTCGGTAATATTTCGGCACTTAATCGAGCAACGCCACGATCGCTTCACAGAACTAGATGAATAATGGTCAAAAGATTTCGTGTTTTTTTTTTGACGAAAGGATTTTCAAACAAGATCTTTATAAACAAATACGATCACATAAAACCCATGCTGTGAAAATCAGCTAACGTCCAATCACCATGCGTGACGTCACCGTTTGCGCTGCTGTGATTGGACGTCCGCCGATCGCCACCAATTTGCGTATTAAGTATTAACATGACTTGTAAGAGTAAAAGAAGACAGTGCGCAGCGAACTCACAACTAAACAGCAACATTTGATCATTACATAAATCGTACATCGTTGTAAATTCTCACAAAACTCCCCTAATACTGCGTTACAAAACTGCTCAATTCATAGGATAAAAGTGGTACCTTCGTATCTTACATCTAGTCTATGTATAGATACGTCTAAATAATTTAATTTACTCTAAAGAAGTCTTGAAAATTACCGTATGACGTACTTACATTTACACGGTACAATTATTATTCCGACCGTTCTAGAACACCATACAGGTTTTTTTAGGAGACGGTTTTGAAGAACTGTGATCATTAGTATGTCTTTTTTTCTTTATTGTTGGCATCGTACGTTGTGCATTCTGCTAGAGTCAAGTTTTATGAATTTTCAAATGTATGTAGTAATATCAAGTCAAATTATGTAATGAAATCACTGTTCCTCATACGAAATTAGTCAAAGTCGAGTCCAAGTCATGCCCTAGTAAAGTTGTGGCGACTTTACTATGAGCTTTTACGGAGCTTTGAAAACAACACAAAAAAACATGTTTCACCACATTATACAACTTGCCCATACTCGTGCATGTAATTCAACACTCAATTAATAAAACGCCTTCATTTTTAATCATTAATTTTTCAGTTTAAGAAAATAATAGAATGCAGCTACATGAATTTTCCGTTTCCCGCCAAAACTCCCAATTATTATGTTAAGGGCGTCTAACGGTTAAGTGTGCTTTAAATTACTATTATGCACGCCGTATTTATTTTGCGTTTAAATAAATATTAGTTTTTTTTTGAAAGGTATACCCCGACCGACTTTCTGAGCAAACGAAAATGTATGATCGAAGCGCCTTCTGTGTTATAGTGAACATTTACCATGTACAGATCGCGCTTTGGTCGAGGCTATCTCAGCATCCGATAATAGAAGAGCAGATATACAATGTATAACAAAAAGGTTCAACAATACGGAAACCCATGTATGTACTCAACATTATGAACAACTTTTATTATGGGGCCAACCCTGAAATCGAAGAAAAAACAGCTGATCCATATATTTTGTCCAAGGTCAATGAATTTTTTGTATGGAACAGCTGTTTTTTTCCGCGATTACAGGGTTGGCTCCATAGTAAAAGTTGTTCATAATGATGAGTACATACATGGGCTTCCGTATTGTTGAACCTTTTTGTTACACATTGTATACCAAACCAACGTGTTACAAAATATTGAGCCGTGAGCGTACAAATTATTTAAAATTGAACCATTCCGGGGTACATTAAAATAAAATGGTAATTGTCATAAAAGTTATCTTCTCTAAGATTAGAAACTGGACTTCGACAGAGATTACCATCGTTGGCCTTGGTTTTATTGTCTTTAACGCTGGGGTACTTATCAATTATTTTTATCGTACTTCTTTTTTTATTGATAAATAATTAAGACCAATGCCGTCACACACTAAGACCACAGTGCAATACAACTCCATCTCCTTCAAGTTTTACGAGCACATTACCTAAATTTTATCAAACAGTTACATTTATTCATGGTGTTACAGACAGAGCAGTACTTTTAGATATTATCACTAGATACACAAATCAGATAGTTCAAACGACAGTACCCATATAACCATACTTTATTTCTATGTACATTAGGTTCATATTCGAGTACTATCAATTCCAATTCTAACACGCAATTTGGAATGATTATTTTTATTTATTTACACAAATAAGCTGTAAATAATATTATTTAGCTAATAAAGTTTAAAATTAATATTTACACTAGGTCTTCAGTAGGATTCATTAGAATATTTCACTAAAGCCAACATAGACAATCGACTCGCTTCTCTTTCACTCTTACTCTAATTTTCCACTTGTCTCACTCACTCGCTACGTTTATGTGCCCACCGATTCAAAGTCCACAGTCTATAGTAGCCTTAATACCAATTAAGTTACAAGTAATTTTAGAGATTCGAAAGGTATCCGGACTCGTCAACTTTTCTTTAAAAAAAACACTCGAAACAGACCTAACTAGGCAGTATGAATAAAATCTAGATGTACATCATTCTACAGTGGCTCCCAGCCTATACAGGGAACGCCAAAAATAATCATCTAAATTTTGGCATTGTTTGTATCTGTAGAAAAATATTGCCAAATTTTCTTAGCACATTTTTTGTATTGAGCCATTTTAGCAATATTTTTCTCCAAATATAGAGAATCTTTTCTCCAATAATAGAGAAGATATATAGAAGCGTTATCTCTCGAGATAACGTTACTATTTAGCCCGATATTCTTATTTCTAATTTTGAGCGAAAACTCCAAAAAGTTCAGAATAATTTACACGCTAAGGTAGCGTTTTTGAGTAAGTATAATTATTTATTGGTCATTAAAAGTTAAACACAGCCTTTGGGCTTATCATCGAGAAGAAGAAATATCGTTTACAACAGAAGAAATTAGTATAGTATCAGATTCAGAAGAGAAAAATAAGCAGTGAACAGAATAATGATAGTATTAAATAAAAAACACTTACATAAACATTAAACATAGGCCAGAGTTTAAATCCATTATTTTTATTTTAGCTAGCAAATATTTGTGCTAAATCACCCAACATACAAAATCGTAGGTAATAAATTAGGTTACGTTAGTTTAGTATAATATACAAAACGTTTCGATAAATATTAGACCAGTATTCACAATAAATTACAAAGATTTTGAGCAAATCTTTACACAGAAATAACATTTCAATTACGTTTCAAAGCACTCTTTCTATTAAGTAACGTCTATATTCGTACATATTAAAGTATCGATATCGATAAAAACAGTTCGAAATATTCGTCGATAAAAATAATCATTAACGCACATCACTACACTTTTCGCAGTTATTAAAAATATCTTACTAGCCGTGACGATTGTGTGTTATTTATAAAACCATATTTCTTTCAAGAATGTTAGTCTGTGTCATTGGATTCATTGTTCGTTTTTCCGATAGTGAAATACAGTTAAAATCAACTGATAATATCGTTTGGAGCTTGTGTTTTATTTACTTCATAAAACTGTATTCGATAAAAAAAATCGAGAGTCGATTTAATATAATTTCGAAAAATTCGATTTAAATTTTTAATCTCGTTTCCTTGAATCGCACTGCGCTTTGTTAATATGGGTACAACCCGAACCTTTAGAGCTTAAATCTCACAGGAGGTTCTTATAACCGCGTATCTTTATACTAAAGCTCGGTTACGGCGTACAAGTCTCTCGGTTCGTTATGTTGAGCGTGTTGTTGGTGTTGTTGTTGTTGTTGTTGGGGGTGTTGTTGCGCTCTGTCGGGTCGCCTTCGGTGTTGTGTGTTAGTGTTGGGCTGCTGCTGCTTCCTCGGACGTTGCAAGGATCGATATTCCAAAGCCGCGGCCGACAGAGGCTGCGCCTCGGCAGCGCGCCGCGCGGGCCGCACTGTGGCATACTTGTCCGGCCCGGACGCATGTTTTTCCGGCTTCTCCGCTATCGGTGGATATTTATCCGGCCCGGAAGCATATTTATCATTCGACGCGTACTTATCAGCGCCCGACTGGTACCTGTCAACAGTTCCGTATTTATCGGCATGCCGTTCCACACTGACATGTCTTTCCGTGACGTGACGGTCAGTCGTCGCGTACTTATCTCCGCTGGCATGTCGGTCAGTCGTCGCGTACTTGTCTCCGCTGACATGTCTATCAGTCGTCGCGTACTTGTCTCCACTGGCATGTCGGTCAGTCGTCGCGTACTTGTCTCCGCTGGTATGTCTGTCAGTCGTCGCGTACTTGTCTCCGCTGGCATGTCTGTCAGTCGTCGCGTACTTGTCTCCGCTGGCATGTCTGTCAGTCGTCGCGTACTTGTCTCCGCCGTGTCTCTCCGTGGTAGCGTATTTGTCAGCGTGTCGATCGTTCGCGTACCTTTCGCCGGCATGTCTGTCGGCGGGCGCGTACTTGTCGGACGGCAGGTGTCGGTCGCCGTAGCGGTCGGTGCCGGCGTTGGTCGCGTACTTGTCGGGCTTGTCCGAGTGCGCGGGCGGCGCGGGGGCGGGCGCGGGGCCGGGGCCGGGCGAGGGCGAGAAGGTGGCGAGGGAGGGCGGCGGCGCGGCGGGCCGCGGCCGGGCGGCGCGCGGACCGAACGAAGCGTACTTCGGGTCGAAGCGGTTCAAGCTCGCCACGCGACTCGCTGTCCCTGGAATTGTTGCCAATGTGAAATTAAAAGATGAGCACAACTTAAACTAGAAACTACACGGCTTAGATTACATTTATTTAAAAAAAAAGCCTTTTTTTTAATCGAGTCATAAGTCAATATCATAATACTCGTTTTTTTTAAATATAACTACCTACTTCAGTTTTTACTACCTGTATTTAGTTCGATAGTTTTGATTTAAAAACCAAACGAATCAACAGATTTCGATTAAAAAAAATATGGGACCACCTCTGAAGTATCACCTACCAAACAAAAACAGAATCATCAAAATGTATTGCTGATTGGGGGAGTAATCGCGTAACATACATACCAAAAAAACAGTCGAATTGAGAACCTTTTCCTTTTTTGTAAGTCGGTTAAAAAGATCATTTTCAACGTTGGCTCATAAACACGATGCATTGGATAGAAGATCGTATACAGACCATGGATCTATTACTAGGAAACCAAACCACATTGCATCGTAATTAAATCATTTTAATCTGTTGCAAAATGACATTTCAAGGGTTTTTACTTCAAATGCACGACCAATCATTGTAATTTTTTCGTCGTAGTTTCTATACAATTGAATCTATAAATGTGTGAAACTGGCAACAGTGGTTTTCCATACAATTGCTTTACAACATTGTTTTGACAGCCGTTCTACCTAAGAAGTAGGGCTTTCGCTTTTCTTTGATATTAACTGACCGGCGAGCTGTGCGTGTCCCGCGCCGCCGGGCCGGTCTCAGTAGAAGTCGTTGCTCTCGAGCGTCTTGCACTGCTTGCTGAGCGTGGCGTACTTGCCGGCGTGCGGCGTGCGGCCCAGCGTGTGCGCGCCGCCCAGCGCCGCGTGCGCAGCTCCCCCGCCCGCGCCCGCGCCCGCGCCCCCGCCCGTGCCCGCGCCGCGCCCCAGCGTGGCGCTGCCCGACATGCGCGCCCTGCGACACAATACAAAGGGGTCGTCCATAAATCACGTGAGGCTCCAAAGAGAAAGGGGATTTGGAAAAATAACACGAAATACACTAGTGTCATATCACGTGTACCTATATATTTGTTCGTTGAAGTCGCGATTTCGAAACCGAAAAGCGGCGCGTGACCTTGACCCGCCGTTGGCAGCCTGAGTCTGTGTGTGCGCGATGCGCCGCTGCTGCCTGACGACAGGAACGGCGCCTGCTCCTCGCCCGACGGCGGCTGTTTGTGTTAGCTTACCGGGGCCGCTCGCGGTCCGCGAGGTCCATGAGCTGCACGGCGGCGCTGTAGGGGGCGGCTTGCCGTTGGAGAAGGGCGCGGGGCGCGGCAGCGTGCGCGACGCGCCGCTGCTGCCCGACGGCAGGAACCTTACCGGGGCCGCTCGCGGTCCGCGAGGTCCATGAGCTACACGGCGGCGCTGTAGGAGGGCGGCTTGCCGTTGGAGAAGGGCGCGGGGCGCGGCAGCGTGCGCGACGCGCCGCTGCTGCCCGACGGCAGGAACCTTACCGGGGCCGCTCGCGGTCCGCGAGGTCCATGAGCTGCACGGCGGCGCTGTAGGGGGCGGCTTGCCGTTGGAGAAGGGCGCGGGGCGCGGCAGCGTGCGCGACGCGCCGCTGCTGCCCGACGGCAGGAACCTTACCGGGGCCGCTCGCGGTCCGCGAGGTCCATGAGCTACACGGCGGCGCTGTAGGAGGGCGGCTTGCCGTTGGAGAAGGGCGCGGGGCGCGGCAGCGTGCGCGACGCGCCGCTGCTGCCCGACGGCAGGAACCTTACCGGGGCCGCTCGCGGTCCGCGAGGTCCATGAGCTGCACGGCGGCGCTGTAGGAGGGCGGCTTGCCGTTGGGGAAGGGCGCGGGGCGCGGCAGCGTGCGCGACGCGCCGCTGCTGCCCGACGGCAGGAACCTTACCGGGGCCGCTCGCGGTCCGCGAGGTCCATGAGCTGCACGGCGGCGCTGTAGGAGGGCTTGCCGTTGGGGAAGGGCGCGGGGCGCGGCAGCGTGCGCGACGCGCCGCTGCTTCCCGACGGCAGGAACCTTACCGGGGCCGCTCGCGGTCCGCGAGGTCCATGAGCTGCACGGCGGCGCTGTAGGAGGGCGGCTTGCCGTTGGAGAAGGGCGCGGGGCGCGGCAGCGTGCGCGACGCGCCGCTGCTGCCCGACGGCAGGAACCTTACCGGGGCCGCTCGCGGTCCGCGAGGTCCATGAGCTGCACGGCGGCGCTGTAGGAGGGCGGCTTGCCGTTGGAGAAGGGCGCGGGGCGCGGCAGCGTGCGCGACGCGCCGCTGCTGCCCGACGGCAGGAACCTTACCGGGGCCGCTCGCGGTCCGCGAGGTCCATGAGCTGCACGGCGGCGCTGTAGGAGGGCGGCTTGCCGTTGGGGAAGGGCGCGGGGCGCGGCAGCGTGCGCGACGCGCCGCTGCTGCCCGACGGCAGGAACCTTACCGGGGCCGCTCGCGGTCCGCGAGGTCCATGAGCTGCACGGCGGCGCTGTAGGAGGGCGGCTTGCCGTTGGGGAAGGGCGCGGGGCGCGGCAGCGTGCGCGACGCGCCGCTGCTGCCCGACGGCAGGAACCTTACCGGGGCCGCTCGCGGTCCGCGAGGTCCATGAGCTGCACGGCGGCGCTGTAGGAGGGCGGCTTGCCGTTGGGGAAGGGCGCGGGGCGCGGCAGCGTGCGCGACGCGCCGCTGCTGCCCGACGACAGGAACGGCGCCTGCTCCTCGCCCGACCCGCTGCGCCTGAGGACGGCCGCTCTATTTACGTTATACGCTCTTTCATCATCAGCTAGAAAACGTCCACTGCTGCATGAGTCTTAGATTAGACCGTCACAATGTGGCACTGTACGGCGCGGCGGTGTGACCGCCTGCCAAGCGTGGGGATTAGAGCATCACTGCTCTATTAAGGGGAGGCCTTCGTCCAGCAGCAGTGGACGTTTTATGGCCGATGACGACTGTGCGGCAACCTGCCATTTGCATTCACCGGTTGCCCGTGATTTTAACATGACGCCAGTCCACCGGTGCCAATTTTGCTTTTCTCGTCCAGCATACGCCTTTCGATAAAGTTTTGTCAACCGAAAACTAGACAGACTAATACCTTGTCGAACCTTGTTTTTTTTTCATGACAGTAAGAATAGTTAAGATTTTGCCACGGTCTGCCTCTGCCGAGGTCATTACGACGTCTACACCATGCACAATAAATTTAAACAAAGTATCGATAAATGCACAATGATTCATTAAGGTGTATGGGAAGGAGAAAATGCATGAACAAGGTGTTTTTGGGAATGTTTTATGGCAAAAATAGAACATGTGAAGCTTTGAAATTAATATACAGTGTAACAAATATCATGAAGTTTTATGTGGACCCCGACTACGAGATCCAAATGTTTAAAATTAGTTATAGTTAGCACTCTAAGCACTTGGAATTACTTCGAAGTACCAATATTTTAGATGCTGTTGTTTTCTGTTTTGCAAATCGGTTTAGTACCAAACTCAGCACAGTTATTCTCATAGTTTGTACTTTTGATAATAAGGATCACTTGTTTCGATCAGTCATTTAAAAAAAGGATTGTGAACGTAAAACCGATTTGCGCCTACTAAAACGTAACATTTCACGAACGTGTTTTGCTCGTAAAATAAGAACAGGCCCTACCATTGGCACTTTTGTAAGCGGTCTCGCAACGCCCCGTGAAAAGGACACCGATAACTCGCTCTGTCTCTCTTGCGACGTTGTCAGCTTGACGTTGTCTTTTTCGTTCAGCGAGGCGTTATATTAATTGCGGAATCGGGAATCGGTAGCTAGCTGCATTATTAACTAGTGGCCCGTCCCGGCTTCGCGCGGGTGCATTTTTTTATCGAACAAACCTTGTCATTCAATGTTATTAGGTAAAAAAAACATTTTGATTTGGGTAAAAATTTTCAAAACTACTAACACTTAGATAATAAGTGTCATAGAAACAATCGTAGTACCTACATTATAATAAGCTTTCATAAAATGTATCACGTCACCAGTTAGTCAACCCACACGTACCAACACCACACCACATGACGATGGTCAATAGTAGTGAAGTAGTACCTATATTACAGAATTACGATATTGAACCTTATTCCGATTATTGAATACGATATTGTGAAAATTATTCCAAACAATATCGTGGTCGCTGGTCAAAAAAGTGGACCGTAACGAAATGGTCTATGTTATGTCGTCTTTCCTAAATAAGTAGGTACAAAACTGTCAGATTTGGAAACATGAACTAGTATCATTATTTAGCTTAGTTAATCAGCTCGCTGTTATGACCTTGAGGTAAGTCTTGCGACTCGCTGATACTTTCACAATAAAACCAACGGCCGTGTGCTATTCGAGAAAAAAGTAAATTCAAAATCGCGACCAAATTCGAGCCCTGCTTTTGCCGCCATTTTTATTTTATGTGGGATCTGCAATATCTCGACCATCTTCAACTTTTCGAGAAAGATCATCGGACTAAAGTTGTTCATTATTAAATTCTCTACGTTTTATCTTTTGTTTTTTTTTCGTACGATGAATTTTTTATAAGTATATTATATATATTATATTTTATAAGTTATGTGTCGCAAAAGCCACCGGTGACCCAAGATAGAGCGGAGATTGAAACAAATTTGTGAGCCGCAGGCCACCTTTACCTAACATTTAACTTTTCGAGAAAGATCATGGGGACTAAAGTTGTTCATTATTCAATTCTCTACATTGTATGGTTTCTGGCTACTGATAAATTAGTTGAAAATAATGGTGTTTATTTATATTAACTCTTAAAAAAACATCAATTTGCTACTACTAAGATCTCATACAAACCTCTACAAATAACGATGACATCTCTGGCAGTAATATAGGGACTACTTCACCGAGACAGTTCGACTGGGGTGCGAGGATGACCGGAGTTGTGACCATCGATATTCATATTGGTCATCCCTATCGTACACTGACGGTATCGTTTGTGGCATTATGAAATCAAACGCAGCACACACACACAGCAGTGCAGTGCACCGCAGTGTGCTGTGTGTACTGTCGAACTGTTAAACTGCTTTGCGGCTAGATGGCGCGCGGGTGATGGCTTATGGAATCAAACTAATGCACTCATTACTGGATAGATGGCGTGCCGGCTGCTAAATGCGCAATTTCATTTTGCCTTACCTTTCACCTTAAACGCACTCCCCGCTGCAAAGTTTAGAAGTAGCGTCCACTCACTTGGTGTTGATGTAGATCCAGGCGTGCGAGTCGACGAGCACGATGGCGGTGAAGAGGAAGCCCGCCGCGATCGCCGCCAGCAGCTGCAGCGACAGCGCCTGCCGGACAACAACTTGACAGCTGTCAAACGTGACACATTGCAAGTGCGCGGGCTCCGAGCCGTGCACGGATTGGAGCCGCAATAGGGAATATGCATGAGTTTCAGTTTTTACAGAGTTTATTACAAATAATAGGATAAATGGAGAGTTTAACTGAATCTGACGCTAACGTCGAAAAAATAATTGAAATCGGCTGGTCAAATTAGATAAAGTTTTGGGAGGGAGTCATCTGTCCCTTTCTAGCAAAACATGTGCATAGTATAGAATTTGTTTGGAATCGTGGACTTTGACGTCATAAACCTAGTATAGTGCCCTCCCTTTCTAACATGAAACTAAAACGTGTATAACTTCGTTATTTGTGCACATATAAAAATATTACTTTCGATGATTTGTTTTGTAGGCAGTCAGCTTTTTTGTAAGTCAATAAAAAAACACATGCATGATACACTGCTGTGATTTCTCATAACTACATTCAGTGATTTTATATAAATCCGCGAACGATATAGCGGCGCACAGCATTTTGAGCTTTAATCATCGAGGGCTATTATTATACTCTTCAGTCCCAATCAGGGGCCTTACCATGAACGCTTATTGCCATACCGAATACGCTCAGCACACATTCACAGTCGCGCAGCGTTCGCTGCGCGACTGTGAATTTTATTGCCTCGCAATAAGGTTCGCCGTCGCGCAGTGTCGGCAGCCGAACCTATTCGGTCCCGCTATAAGCGGTCCACGGTACAGCCCCTGGTCAGTTGCGGTCCCCCGCCGGTGGTCGGCACGTCACCTGCAGGCCGGCGTCGCAGGCGGCCCGCGCGCCCGCCACGAAGTACGCCCGCGCCATGCGGCACTCCAGGGCTCCGCTGAGGGACACGAGCGCGCGCTCCGCCTCGCCCGTGCCCGCGCCCAGCGCTCCCAGCGCCGGCTGCAGCCCTGGAACACACACCCATCAAGGTCACACAAACCACAGCACATACATATTACGTCAAAACTTTGTCGGTATGTGTTTGCGCGTGTGTGTGTGTATGTTTGTTACCTTTTCAAACCGGCTGAACATATTTGGACGAAATTTGTAATGGAGCTGTTTTTCATCATCGCTCGATTGAAACCGCGGGGTGCAGTGCAGCTAGTACCTGGGTCGTTGAAGAGCGGCGGCGCGCCGCGACCGAGCACAGCGAGCGCCTGCCGCACCGCCACCACGGCGCGCTGCGCGTTCCGCAGCTCCGCCGTGAGCACGTTCTCCCGGGACACCTTGCACGACAGGTAGTAGTGCACCATCTGGGGAACAAACGTGGACTCCAGAGATATTTACAAATATACATATCGGGACTGCGCGTAAAAATGCCTGAACCAAGGACAGACTTAAATTTTTAAGCAGCTATCACAAATTCATTTGTAAAGACACAGCAAGGTATGAAAGTTGTCACTGATAGAAAATTGAATACAATCCAGTTGGTAAGTAACAAGGAAGGAAGAGTATATTTTTCGCATTTGCGAATATACCAAAATAAAAAGAGAAACATATAGTCTCAAACTAATACTGCTAGAGGGTGTCTTCCACCATTTGTAGGAAGTACCTACATAAAAGGTTAATCCGTAAATATAAGGTAAGTGGACTCACGTCTCTGGGCAGGTCGGTGGGCGCGTGGTGCGCGAGCGCAGCGGCGGGCTGCTGGCAGGCGTCGGCCGCCGCCACCGCGCCCGCCGCCAGCACCGCCGTTGCCAGCCAGCACGCCACCAGCGCGCCCAGGGCTCCCACCTGCAACAACCGAAATCAGATTCGTCGTCATCCATAAGACGTCCACTGCTGGACGAAGGCCTCCCAATAGAGGGGTGTTGCCATAATCCCTTGCCTTGGGGACCGCAGAATGCTCGCCACCGTTAACCAAGAGGACGCTGCTGCCCGTCCTCCGGTGGGTCTAGTTGCAGTTTAAGAACATACCCAGGTCCCAGGAAATCAGATTAGCTTCCCTTAACTATAGGGAATAACCGGTTTGACTGCCATCTCGTCTGATGATAAACGAAGATGCAGCCTACGATGGAGCACGCTTGCCTAGAAGAAACCGATTCACTCGCGACTTGAAGACACCCAGATTATAATTATCGGGAAACACCCACTCGGGCAGCGCTACCCACTGTTTAGCAGTTCGAATAAAGAAAGTGGAATCAAACCTTTTCGTATGACTTGTAATAAACAACCGTGATAGTTTAAAACAGTGTTTTGGCTGTCATTGCCAGCAATGGCCTCCATATAAAATTTCCAGTTTTGGCTCCCGCTGTCATTACTGGCTCTTACACAACCCGCACTGGTGTAAATACCATTCGGTACAACCACCGAAAATTTCACGCACTGACTATTTACGTCAGCACCGATTCCTATTGAAAATTGTGGTAATCAGTCCTGCTGACGGTCCGGTTCGTGTAAATTGTAAAATTATTTCCCCCTGCTAGTAACTGCCTGTACCAATTTAATTCCTTGAGACATTGGAGAGAGGCTCGTCGCCGCTGGCATAATTGGTCAGGCACCAGTTCAGAAACAGACAGTAACTATCTCACAGAATCACAACAGCCTCCGGCGGGTTCCACCTGTCAGTGGGTCCCGCTGGCCGGTGTTGGTACTCACACAGAGCAGCAGCAGCGCGCGGCGGCTGCGGCGCGCGGCGGCGGCCAGCAGCGCCACGCAGACGGCGCCGCCCATGCACCAGCCCGCCATGCCGCCCGCCCACCGCGCCGCCTCCCACACCCATGCGCGCTGGAAAACAACCATCACACCGAGAGGTTCAAACAACAGGTTTGAGAATATGCATTCTTGGAATGTATATGCTTTGCACAAATAATTGTAGTGATGTTTTAGTGTCTACGATGGAACTCGCTCGCCTAGAAGAAACTGGTCACTGATTACAATAAACTCTTCTGATTCTAGCCACTCTCAACTCAACATCCAACAGAATGTTCTGCTGTTTGTTTTTTCTTGCTAACTTCTTTGTTTTGCATCAATTCAATGCTGGACAAAGACTATTCCCAACGCATACCCATTCATCGGCTTTCCGCTTCCAGCCCCTGTTGCCAACGCAAAACACGGACCTTCATAAAAGCGTCAAGGTTGAGCGTCGCGAGCGGCCGCCGCAGGTTGTCGGCGGCAGAGGCGGCGGCGCTGGCGTTGTTCCTCAGCACGGACAGTGCGCGCAGCAGCGTACCCAGCGCGGTTTGGTTGGCAACAGGCGCGTCCAATGCGTCAGCCAGTCGCGCGAGCGGGGCCCGAGCTCTGGACCCCATCGCCTCTTCTAGGATTTCAGACTGGAAAGAGAGAAAATAAAGGTTTAAGTACTTTTCTATAAAAAATAGCAGCAAACAAGCAGACGGTAAGAAACTCGTCGTCTATAAACTCCTACAAAATTTGCGGTTTTGTTCGAAGAGTTACCAATTCGGGGAGAAGCTCCATGTTATGACTCTACAGAAAGACCTATGAAGGAAGGTCTGCCCATACCTTGCAAGTGCGCAGAAGAACAATCGTTTCAACCGTGTCTTTTATGACGAACTAATTAGTTATTAGAAACTTTCCTGTTTTCTAACACGGTTCCAAAAACTAACACAACGAATATCTTTCGAATAACTTCGATCATGAGGTAACTGCCCCAAGAATTCATCTGTTTCCGCGATTATTTCACTCAGTTTTAACGCAAGCCCAAGTCTTCGAGTCTTCATTGTAGGAATGGACCTACAATGAAGACTCGTATTTCGATCTCGAGCTCTCCAACGTCTATAACAAACTCCTATTATTTTTATCTAGAAGATCCCAAGGTCTGGCAATATCTCACCTGGTTCTTGACAGTGTTGACTAGCAACGCGAGCTGGTTCCCAGCTTGGATGCTCTGCAGCATCGCGTTGTGGAGATCGTCGTTGCCGAACAGACCGACACCGATGGCGCCGCAGCAAAGCACTGACAGTATCATCAGGGTTATCTGAAAAGAACCGAAATAAGATTTTTAGACAAAGTACTTTCAGTGGTCAAATTGGAGACGGCGACGACAGCCAGAGAAGGCCTGGTGAATTAAAACAAAATTGACTGTTGGGAGACCTACAGAGTTATTCTCCATGGTGAGACCGATGGCCCTTTTGAGGTGACATAACTCGAACAGTATGCTTAGACTTTTGATAAATACTACAGAATTATGCCACAGAAAGGCTTTCTGGTCCTTTTAAGTCAAATTATAAAATAACATTTTAAAAAAAATGTCCCGGTATCATACTTTCATTCCTTTTATTCTTGGAGGAGCCAGCTCTTTATCCTTTCATTTCATCAATTCACGCGTTGCCGACGACACCGGCAATGGAGGAACTTTAACGGCACATTTAAAAAAAAACACATGTTTTTGTGCGAGTTAGCCTAGCCCCAGGAAAATGAGAGGGAATCAAAAAGTTTTTGCTCCAACTATGACCATATATCTCTAGGTTTAGATATGTAAGTATTAAGTATTGCAAAGCATCTTCGATTAACTTTATTAAGAACTACTAATGCACTTGCCGTTTAAATCGACCAGTGGCACATGTGGCCATCATATTAAGCCGTAAACAGTATTATTAATCCTGTGAGAATCGTTTTGATTACGTTTGCAGTGCGACCTATTTATAGAGCAGCACCCCGCTGGGAATCGAGTGATGGTTTTAACACGTTTGATGGATTGGCCTGTTGGTTGGCGTGGGAGCAATTAGTTTGTAATTTTTCTAGCGATAGTTATGAAATAAATAGTAGAAACTACAAGCTATTTTGTGAATAGACTTATAGAATTGTCATCATCACAATTTGAAGCCTTTTATTAATATTAGCATTTTTTTTTATGGTTGATTGCAAATTTACCACGATAGAATGTTACTCAGTCCAGACATTGCGCTTTAGCTATTTTGTGTAAGAACTTTTGAAATTGCAAGGAAAGACAACTATATTCCGCAAGAAAAAGAAAAAATCTGAATGAGGACTATCGTAGTATGTTGTCTAGATTGTTGACAAACAAAAGTTTCACTGGAAAAACACCACCCACCATAAGATTACGCTTGTCGTCAGTTATATCAAATCAAAGGGTATGCAGTTAAGGGTTAAATGCATTACCATCGAATGTCTCAAAGTAATGATCTTTTTTGTTGCTGAGGGGAAATCTTCGAAAGATAGACTGCGTTGGGGAGCAAAGCAGAGCGTTATGTAGTGATGCCCTGAATTGGTCATGGACACTTGGACATGCATTATCTCTTGACATTATGAGAGTTTGTATCATTATCTGTTACCATAATAAAAAATTGAGAGCGTATCACCTTGAGCGCAGTGATGCTCTTCGGCGGTCTCTGCTTTCGGTCGCAGCATCTCGTGAGAAGGTATATTAGCAACACGGTCAGAGTCAGGATCAGCCACGCGCCCGGAATCGAACCCAGGATGCCTAGGCTCTGGAAATCAATTTAATTGGTTTAATTAGACTAAGAAACAGAGAAAACGTTGATATGCGGCAGCGACAGCAGCCAAAATGTCACCAAACGCAAGCTATCACCAATTTTTTTATGCAGCTAAATATATATTTATCTTTAGCGGCGAGACGTTTAGACTGGTATTGTCTGTTGAGTGGATTACCTAGAGATAGACGGGCGAGCCCGGCGCGAAGGTGTCGTTGACGCGGTGCAGCGTCACGTTGATGTGCGGCAGCGAGTGCAGCAGCCGCGAAAGACGTCTAGTGTTATCAGTGAATGGCTCACCTCGAGGTAGACGGGCGATTCCGGCGCGAAGGTTTCGTTGACGCGGTGCATCGTCACGTTGATGTGCGGCAGCGAGTGCAGCAGCCGCGAGAGACGTCTAGTGTTGTCAGTGAACGGCTCACCTCGAGGTAGACGGGCGAGTCCGGCGCGAAGGTGTCGTTGACGCGGTGCAGCATCACGTTGATGTGCGGCAGCGAGTGCAACAGCCGCGAGAGACGTCTAGTGTTGTCAGTGAACGGCTCACCTCGAGGTAGAAGGGCGAGTCCGGCGCGAAGGTGTCGTTGACGCGGTGCAGCATCACGTTGATGTGCGGCAGCGAGTGCAGCAGCCGCGAGAGACGTCTAGTGTTGTCAGTGAACGGCTCACCTCGAGGTAGACGGGCGAGTCCGGCGCGAAGGTGTCGTTGACGCGGTGCATCGTCACGTTGATGTGCGGCAGCGAGTGCAGCAGCCGCGAGAGACGTCTAGTGTTGTCAGTGAACGGTTCACCTCGAGGTAGACGGGCGAGTCCGGCGCGAAGGTGTCGTTGACGCGGTGCAGCATCACGTTGATGTGCGGCAGCGAGTGCAGCAGCCGCGAGAGACGTCTAGTGTTGTCAGTGAACGGCTCACCTCGAGGTAGACGGGCGAGTCCGGCGCGAAGGTGTCGTTGACGCGGTGCATCGTCACGTTGATGTGCGGCAGCGAGTGCAGCAGCCGCGAGAGACGTCTAGTGTTGTCAGTGAACGGCTCACCTCGAGGTAGACGGGCGAGTCCGGCGCGAAGGTGTCGTTGACGCGGTGCAGCGTCACGTTAATGTGCGGCAGCGAGTGCAGCAGCCGCGAGAGACGCGGCGGCGTGTACTCCTCCGAGACGCCGCTAGCGCCCATCGCGACCTCTCACGCTCACACCTGACAACAACATTCACATAAGTCATGTATAAAGAGGGAACAGTGTTCCCGGAACACGGTCTGCGAGTCTCTATACCAATGTATTTCCCTATTTCCTTCCGGGTAATGCCTCTAAAGCAATTTTTTTTTAAATACAATCTTGGTCAACTGCATAGAACAAGTCTCTGTCATTTTCTATTTTGCAGCAACTGATTGCTCAAGGGAATAAAACCCTTCAAAAATTACTTTTGGGAATACATTTGTATGGAGAATCTCAGGGCGTGTTCCCTCTTAACAACCTGCTGATTTGGTTTACGCCTACCATCACAGACAGCCATAGTGCTCAATGAGAAGGAAAGAGAAGGAAACACCTCCCTCTGTTGCACTAGTTTCTTTCACCTTGATCAAGGTAAAAGCCAACTCTACTATCGAACGAATTCATTACGAGAGACAGATTTACCATCACATGGATGGGTCTGGTACTAGTTGTAATATTAAACTCTCACACCGCGAGGCCAAAGCGAGCTTTGACGCGACAGCTCTTGACCTATTAGGTGAAGGCGAGGTTATACAACGCATAGCTTTGATTAATGCATCTATGAGGTCAATGGGGCGGCACAGGCAAAGCTAGTCTCAGATGGCGCCACCGCTGGTACTTGTTATTGATGTTTATTTTAAGTTTATAACATTTGATCGTGAATGAAACTCAGCGTTATCTGATCTTATTATGAAAACTGACGTGGTTTTGACACATTTTGGTTTTATTTATACGGGAATACTCACGTTTAATTAAATCGGATACTCCGACTATAGTTTCGATCACATCCGGTGACCTTTTACAAAGAGTGAAAACAGAGCCCGACGCGCGTGCAGCTGCGTCCTGCTTAGCACTGTGCTAAGCAGGCTAAGCAAATCCGAATCCTTAATTAAACGTGAGTATTCCCGTATAAATAAAACAAAAATGTTATCTGATCTCCTGATTTTCCAGAAGGTTTCGTGTTTTTTTGTTATGATCTGATATTCAGATCATGAGTTTATGAAAATTATGTAAGTACAATATATGCTTGAAAAATAACGCCTACAATAGGCTAGATGACTGTTTTTTTTTTATTGTCCTATTAAAATGTGGCCCATAAATATAGCTGATTAATGAAAAGAAAATCAAAGTCTGATCAAAAATAAGCAACTTATAAGCATTTTAATATCATGCTAGACAGAGAGAAGAAACAGCATATCGTGACGTCACTTCTCTGTACGCCATATAAATTCTATTCTGACAAGTACGGCGTGACGTTATTTTTTTTTTTGGGGGAAAGGGACACTAACAAAAACTTTAAACGCTCATATATCAGAACTTTATTAACCGATTTAAATTATTTTTTCAATAAACATACTATATTTACTTAAATTATTCATCAAAGCTATTGGTTTCAACGACATAAATCAGTCATCTACCCTATTATTTGAGTCATAACATTAAAAATATATTACAATTTATTACAGAGACACTATAAAATTTTGTTAACACTTTTGTTATTTTTGTTTTATTTATACGGGAATACTCGCGTGTATGTGCGTGTGTACTCAATGTGTCAAAACCACGTCAGTTTTCATAATAACTTTTGTTATTGTATATTCAAAATATTGTGCGTTGTATGACAGCAAAACAACACCAAGCGATAATGCGCCACCTAGTAAAAAACCAAAGCAAACCAAGCTTTAACTAGTGTAAATAAGCAGTGTGTCTCCCCATTGATTGAGATTAAGACTAAAGCTTTATTACAATGACTATAAGATTAGAGCATGAACAATTACAGTAAAACCGAAACAATATCACCCATCGACAATTATCTTTTTGACTTTTGTACAGAATAGTGCAGTGTTATTAGCTGTCATGGATTTATTAACTAGGCAGCTATCTTCTCCAAATTAATAGCCAAACGTCTCAATTTAAATTTATCACGGGGTGGGTGTGTTTCTTTAAGCACGTAATGTTTGTTGCCGAGAAAACCATTGACAATAACAATCTAAGATGTTTTTACCTGTAGATGAGTTGTCCCCCCCGCCATATTTACTAGACGAAATCAAGGTAATTGCCGTGATCGTTACCAGTCTTTCACTTCCGAATGTCCGGTAATACGCTGCCGCTAATCGTATGTTTTCTAGCAAAAAGATGGTGATATAATGCTTTTCTGTGTATTTAGACACTGCACTATCTACACAGGCACTGTGAGAGACAAAAAAAAACATTTCTCGCGTAATTACTGTATTTTTATTGCAATGGGAACAAATTAAATTTATTTTATGTATCTAAGGCGACTGTTGTCCTTTTGAAATGGATGGCTGAGATAGATAGATCGTCTTGTGTGAGAGAGTGAAAGAGAGTCACACCGGTGCGGCGAATGCGCTCGCTCTGGCCAATCAACTTGTGTAGCTTATTACGCCGTAAGAGAAATTAGATATTTGTCTTTTTCTAACAACAGGTGTGGTGTATAAAGTCGGTCATATTCTTTTCTTTTCTTCACAAACTGCATAGAAACATGCGTAAGTATATTTATATAGGCAACTTCTAGTCAGTTTTTAAAGCAGTTTTGTTCGACTATAACTACTCTATTTATTTCAACTCACTGATAACAATGCACAGTTTTAAATTACGAAATATTAAACCTTTACGCGCTGCTATTAATTAACCATTTTTTCATCACACTTGCTCGTAAAGTAGATCTTATTACATCGCTTTTAGGCTCATAATCCAAGCTATTACACACCCGTGCTTTTTACTTTACATTACGGCACTTGTACTATAATAGGTATTTGTACGTGACTGCAATTAGACGTATGTATACGAAGCACTCGTAATATAGCCGGGTAATACTTACAGTTTTTTGTAATACCAACAAAGAGTTCTTATGCCGCTGAAGTAAATGTCAACCTGCGCGCGCATTACTGATTCGGGCGCCATTTTCCGCAAATGTTTGTTGACGTTTTCGCTGTGTGGTTGATTATTATCAAAAAAATATTGTTTTTTCCTCGCAAGTGTGACGAAAACAGTCGTATGGAACTCTTGTGCTATTAGTCATTACGCTCTCGGCTTTCTTATCGCGCTCGCCTGCGGCTCGCGCGCATAATACCGCCTCTAGTGTAATGACCAACATAGCACACTCGTATCATAATGTACTATAATTTCATGCCCTACAATACAGGCAGGGCAGACATGTTGGGGCGACTTTTTGTTGTGTTTCACTATAATGTATCTAATAAACTCTCTTGATATTTTAATTACGAATACTTGCTATAATTAGCACCTCCCCGCATGCGAACATCTGTTGGTCCGTAAGGAAAGCTCTCACGCGGACAAGCGATTGATTTTATTATCCGACTGTTTGTTTGTGCAGCCAAGAGTTCTGTTTATGTTTCTGCTAATTTAGAACTCATTCAAAGATAGAGAGTTGTTTTCGTTTGGAGCAAACGGATGCTTGCAGCATATAATTTATCAAAGGCTTACCAGTTTACGCTGAAAGGGTCTTAATTTACAATATCAGCCTGCACTGTGGCACTGCAGGGCTTTTTTTAATTCAATCTAGTAAAGAGGCTAGCGGGACGTTCGCCTGGTGGTACCTAAGCGCCACGCCTGCCTATAACAGTAGCAGTGCCAGAATTGTGAACTTGCGAATAAAATCCTGCGCCGCACTGCACTGCGCTCGTCACCCTGAGATATTAGATGTTAAATCTCTTCATACCCAGTAATTTCTCTGGTAATTGTTTTTATATGATTTGAATAACGCTTATAAATTCCCACGACATCAACTGCTTGCTACGTATCCCGGTACCGGTTGTTACCAAGATTACCAGGCAGTAATCTCTCGGTAAGCGGTACATGACAGCGTCCCACTCAGATGCCAGCAGCTGATAGGATGGTACACTCACCGCTGCGACTATACTAGTATCTGCCTACGAGGCCATGCCGGGCACACCACTCGCACCTTCACCGGGACATCTGAAACAAGGAAATTAAAATATGTCATATATTTAAAAATTACTCCGAACAAAGAAACACGAGGATATCGCGATGCAAAAATAGTGGCTTATTTTAGCTACTCAAAAACGCGACCGAATTGAATGCTAACTGCTGCATCGGTGCGTTTTGACGAACTTTTAGGTACGACCTAGTCGACGGATAGTTCAAAATCGTCTGCTTTTTTTATTATGCTAGGCATTACGTTACGCGACAGAGTTCGAAATACGGAGATCCAACGCAGAACCAAAGTGGAAGAAATAGGATCCCGTATAATAAAACTCAAGTGCCGTTGGGCAGAACACTTGACCAGACGCGGTGATGGCAATTGGAAGTCTTTGACAGACTGGTAGCCTCGGCATTGTCAACGCAGCCGCGAAAGACCAGTGCAACGGTGGAGGACGACATCCGTAAGTTCTGTGGAAGCACCTGGATAATATTGGCGCTAAACAGGAAAGATTGGCGACCGAGGAGCATATTACCCTGAAGTCGGCTGAATAAGCTGTCAGTGATGATGATGAATATGTTTTGACAACTAGAGAACGATCAACTAAAGATATGTAATGTGTGGCCCGAAGATTAGACGAGAAAAATATAACTTATACAAAAATATTTATAAAAATATCTACTCACAAAATGTATACAAATTACACTGAGTTGTATAATTAAACCAATGCACGCAATATTCCCCTTACTGTCTTTACATCAATGACCTGACAAATAGATGGCCTTCAAATCAATGAGCATTTCGTTCATGATCAATGACTATTTAAATTCTGATCATCAGGGTTGAAGTTTTTATATCAAAGTATGAAGTGTAGATTGTGGAATGTGGATAGGTACTAACAGCCTTACCTAAAATATTCTCGATTCTCTTAGTCACTGCTTAAATTTCGCTGTCCTTTTCTAGCACGTGCAACTTCACGTCAGAGAGAAGATGGCAGAGTATCTTAAGGGGGCGACTAATGCCAAAAGTAAGTAAAAGGTGTATTTTTAAACACATAATTTAATGATAAAGAACGTAAATATTCAGATTAAAAAAATACTACAGGTAGGGGAAAAACCTAAAGAAGCCGAGTAACCGAATAGAATTTGGGATAATAATCTGGTTTATTTAAAAAAAAATACAAATTACCAACAAAAATAACTGTTTTAATGTAATTGCTCTAAATTATCAGCGAAATCACCTTATTTTTTACGAATCACATAGCCAAACTAATGTTTTAGCACAGTGGCCGTTTATTTTTTTTATTTCTTGCCTACATTTTGAATAATTAAATAAAATCGCACCTAAATTGCTCAAAACCATCATCATCAGCAATTGTATCATACGATTTTCGACTCTAAACTAATGCAAGACGCGTGGGTGAAATCTGTTATTTTTCTGGCATTAGTCGCACTCTTAAGCAGTGACTAACGGTTGAAAAGTTTTTTAAATAAGGCCGTAAGTGTGGTACGTAAAACTGCATCCAGAACAACCGGAGGACGAGTAGCAGCGTCCTCTCTGTTAAAGGTGATGAGTATTCTGCTACCCAAGCTGCCTGCTAAGCTTGGGGATTATGGCAATAACTCTTTATAATTCTATGGCGCCAGTGTAATTCGCAGATCGTTTTAGATTACGCATAAACGCATTGGATGCGCAAATAAAATAATCTATGCAGTTATGATGATGAAATACGTGGCTTCAAGCAGCTTACTGTTTAGTATGCGCGTTGCTTCACTCATTAACAACTGCACAATTTGATGACAACATGGGACGAATATTTTTTAGTAATTTTGCTAGACCGTAATTGATTATATATTTAGCTAAACTATAGGTAAGGTGCTAAAAAGTAAGTAAGTTCGTATAGGCAGAGTGGCCAGCCCTAGTGTCAGAGTTAATGTGCCGCCCGGAGGCCTCTAACATGGCTGACGGTTGTTTTTATAGAAACTAGAACAAACAACCGGGACCAACAATTTAACGTGTCATCCGACCCACGGTAGCGCTCAGAAATAAATGCCACTCACGGTCACCCATCCGAAGACTGACCGGACCGTCCGTTGCTTAACATCGGTGATCGTTTAGAATCACCTAGACAAGCTACGCCACGAGCGCTACGTGCTTAAATAATAGTTATTTTGTAACCTGACCCACGAGAAAGAATAAAAGAGGAGCTGAAAGATGGAAACTGAAATAGGTGCATATGATAATTATAGGTTAGAGTAAACATTAACAGCCTTACCTAAAATAATCTCGATTCTCTTAGTCACTGGTTAAACTTCTCTGTCTTGTTCTTGCATGTTACACTTCACGTCAGAGAGAAGATGGCAGAGCATCTTAAGCAGTGACAAACGGTTGAAAAGTTTTTTTAAGTAAGGCCCTAAATGTCCACTCTTCTCAATGTCTACTCTACATCATCTGCAGTCTCTTGGCATTAAGATAAACACTTAAGAGTAAACAAGCCGGTCACTTCTTCATAGAAACGGGGAAGTAATATTACTCCACTATGTAATGTTGTATTGTAGGTGCAAGACTAAGCATTATATCGATTTGTCTCTTTATTATCTAGGATTGTAAATTGATAAGAAAGTAAAAAGTTAAAAAACATGAAAGTAATGAGCCAGGAAATACCTCGTATTTTAGTTCAATTTTAACGCCACTTTGGACGTAAATAAATAAACTACATCATCTTACATCATCATTGGCATCTTATTGTTAAATGAAGTCGTCCTCCTCTCTTCTACTATTGCTGCGCCCGACAGGGTCCATATGAAACTTCTTTTTGACAATATCTGTGTACACTATGGAAGCAATAAATATCTGAATCTGAATCTGAATCTGAACTAAGGAGTACGTAAAGTCTAAAATAATAAATAAAGCGGCATAGTTTAGTCCATCAAAATCTTAAATAACTTTTGTTGCAATACATTATTTCAGTAGTGTATTCATCACAGTCCTGCAGCCAAAGGTCGACATGAAAAAATGTGCGCGCTCATTTCTCTTTCTTTCTCACACTTTGTTTGATGAAGAGAGCATCCTTTTTTCCACGCCCACCGTCGTCGGTCAGTGCATCCTTAATATCAGGACCGTACAGTATGGTTCAAGCAGCTGAAAGTCCAATAGTAATCTAGCTACTCGGTGTGCTGAGAATGAATTCCATATGAATGGATTTCATGCTAATTTGCTACAGATGCTTGATGATGATGATAGTAGTGTATTAATAAAGGAGTTACACAGTTAAATTAGCAGTTACTATGAGTCCACCGTAAGATAAGAGCCGCAAAGTAAGCGGAGTCACGCAATTAATTAGTCCAATTGAGTGGCGGCCGCGGCTCCACTGTTGTGTGAATGACTGCATTGTGATTTTCATTATACTGGGAAAAATTACGCTGCACACTACATCCCACTTATTCCTTTTTAGCGCATGGGAACTAGGAATAGTCCCGGTCTTGGTTGAAAGATAGCGATTTTCATTAGGAATATGATAAACGACGAAGATGTCGATTAGTTGGAAATACAGATTAGATTCAAAAATTCAAAAGTTCGGGATGATTCTCACTGTCAGCTTCATCGCTTGGTTAGGCAGTAGGTTAGATAAAGATGAAAAATAAGAGGTAGAATAAGGCTGTGAAAGAGTGGTGCCCAACGACAGGAAAGCTAGAGTTAATATTTCAACAACGAGATGAGTTGGATCAACTCAGTTGAACAGACATAGAACAGATTCTGACAGATTCGTGATACAGCACATGGGTCAGAATAGCTGCCGGTGCTGATAACGGACTAAAAGACGTAGCTGCGCCATAAAAATCTCGCTAGAATAGAAAAACCTCGCTAGAATAGTATCTAATAACAGAAGACATTACATGTGTAAGTATCAAAGCAATGCAGCACACTACCCTCCAATAGTTATTACCTTACCTATGTCATGATACCATGGAACCCACACAAAGAAGAACAAGAACATTTTTAAAGGTATTTTTCATCACACTTGCTCGTAACGTGGATCTTATTGCATCGGTTTTAGGCTCATAATCCAAGATATTACGCACGCGTGCTTTTTACTTTACTTAACGGCACTTGTGCTATAATAGGTATAACCCGGTAAAGTAATGTTTGTATGTGACTGCAATGAGACGTATGTATATGAAGCACTCTTAATATAGCCGAGTAATACTTACAGTTTTTTTGTAAAACCAACAAAGAGTTCTTATGCCGCTGAAGTTAATGTCAACCTGCGCGCGCATTGCTGGTTTGGTCGCCATTTTCCGCAAATGTTTGTTGACGTTTTCTCTGTTGTTTTTTCCTCGCAAGTGTGATGAAAACAGTCGTATGAAACTCTTGTGCTATGTTTCAATGCACTCTCGGCTTCCTTATCGCCTCTAGTGTAATAAACAATAGACAATAGTTTATAATGACCAACATAGCACACTTGTATCATAATGTACTATAAATTCATTATTCAAATACATGCCCAGTCAGGATCTAGTTTTTAGGAATCTTTATTTAGATCAATATTGGTAAAATCACAAAACACTATTAGTTTGCTGCGAACTGAGACCTCGCGACCCCCACATCAGATAATTATATTTGATACTTGCTTACAACATTTCATAAAGATTGTCCAACGTTTCGCAAGTTATCGTCGAACAAATATAACAAACATACATACACAACAGCCGATCTGCCCCAGTAGACTTCGCTCGGTCAAAAAATGTCAAGCCACGTGAAATGGGCACAGATATAATTTAAGCAAAACATTGCAAAACGATATCACAGAGCTCTGACCCGGAGGTCAACTGAGAACAACAAACCTTGCCCAAGGACTAAATCACAGCCGTCCAATTAATAGTTCAACAACCCAACGACCTGGCTCGAAGGAGGTAATGTCCTGGACATAATAATATACCTGCTTGAATTTGGTAGTTTTACTAAGTACTTATCCACTAAAAAAATCCTTACCTGCAAGAAGAAAAAAATAGTTCTTGTAAATAATTTTACGCCTATGTAATAAGTTTTTCATCACACTTGCTCGTAACGTGGATCTTATTACTTAGGTTTTAGGCTCATAATCCTAAAAATTAGAAGCATTCTTAATTTAACCGGGTAACACAGTATTTTTTTTTTTATGTTTATAGGCTTGCATTTGACTGCCATCTCGTCTGATGATCTCGTCTTTTTCGAGGTCCTGGCCGTCCGATAAAAGAATGGGCAGGGCTGAATAAGATCATGCAAATCCGAAGCACACTCTCCGAAATGTATCCGATAAAATACCGATAGGCTAGCTACTTTTCGACAATGATCGAGGCTTTGTAGCTTGGTCCGAACTAGACAGTCGTTGCTAATGATTCCTGGCTTTTTTATACCAACAAAGGGTTATGCATTCGGCTAAACAAAATGTCACCTACGCGCTCATCGCTGGCTTTCGCGCCATTTGCTGCGCAAATATTTGTTGACATTTTCGCTGTGTGGTTGATTATTATCAAAAAGTTAATAACAATATACAAGATCTCGTCCTCGCTAGTATGATGAAAAACGTCGTATGAAACGCGTGCGCATTGATCATTACACAGCTCGGCTCCCTTATCGGTCCGGCATTATACCGCCTCGAGTAGAATGACCAACAATAGCTTATGTACTATTTTAAGTACATGTTGTTGATTATTATGGAAATTTAATAATGCGCCGGCAGCATGACTCCTGTCTGAGGTTTCGGGTCAACGTCGTCATTGGTCGATCTAACACTTTGACACCATACTACCAGCAAGCAATTTACCTACTATTAGTTGGATAAACCCACAGATAACCAGTTCAAGACCTTTAAATAAACCAATAATAATTTGATGCACTATCGCAACATTAACCTCAAAAGATCAGTAATGAATTGCGTGCATGAAGATAAACAATAATTACGTGCGTCCGTGTAAAGGCACGTACACACTGGCCGTGGAAACTGCTGTGTAATGGTAATGGGACCGTCCATCGCTTGCTGCTGATAAAGACCGGTGGACCGAGGTGAGAGTAACCTATATACTAGCCAGTTCTTGACCTCACTCACTCACTCATCAGCCAGAAGAGCTGCTGCCCTGCACTGCTGCCGTGATTTTGGATGCAGTTTTAGGACATACCTTTACCTACCCAGATCCACCAGGATCACGCAGTTCTTGACATGGTATTTTGCAATTGTTTTTGAGTTTAACTTTTGTTTGTTTTTTTTTGTTTTCGTAAAAAATAAGCCTATGAAAAAAATCGGCATCATGGCATATCCCCATTATATGCCATGCGAAAACCCCGTTAACCCAGTCTAGACGAGATAGGGTATTCTACGAGCAATAACAATTTGGTGCACATCCTTACGAGTCCCATCAATGCCCGTATCAGTGCATTTAATACGCATCAAGATGGCGCGTGGGGGGATCTCGGGAGAGGCGAGACCTATATTCTAAGGCTTATAATATTCGACATCCGACTGCGGCACGAGCCCGTCCCTCGCACGGAATCGAATAAAACGCGAACAACTAAATAATTGTCAACAAATTGGATAAACCGCACGTAGTCTACGTGCCTTCAGTGTAAACACAGGGTCACGCAGTGACAAGCAATATACAAGCGATCAGATTGAAGATCGCAACCGAATCGAAAACATCGTGAAACGACTAACCAAAAGTAACTTATAAACAAACTATGAAGATTCAAATCCTAGTGCTATTGATATGGACGACAGTGTTTGCGAGTGTGTTTTGCAAGAACTATCTCTTCGGAGTGAAGTCGAACGATGTGAAATTGGCTTACAGGACTAAAGTGAAATACGAGGCGCTTCCACTACAGAAACGACTCAAATACTTCTCTTATAATTCGTCGCAACCAATAAAGGTAAAACAATCTCTCACGGTCAAAATCTGTGGCTGGATATTCTACGTTCTGCTGTTTACACCTTCAAGGTTTAAGTCATTTTGCGCCTGACATACATTTTGCAAGCAGGCGTTTCAAACCTACGGAAACTCGAGGTATATTTATTGCAGGAGTTTATCAATACAATTAGTCATAACGCCCCATTAAAGGCCTCTCTGGTCAGACAGATAGCTCTGTCTGTTTCTCATTCAATACTTGACTTATATGTCCATATAGAGTTCAAATCGTTTTTAATCCACTTATAGTATTAACAGATAGTGGTTTAGATTAGAAGCCGTATTAACAAAAGACAGGAACGGTCGGTCAGAAGGGTTAGTTTAAAGGGGGAAGTCAACGAGTTTCATGACCGCAGGCGTAATGACTTAGACAAGAAAAGATTTATGTTTTTGAAACCCATCAACCTTTAACACCCCACTTCTAGCCTAGTGCAAGTTGGCGATTCACATACACCATTGAATTTCTTCTCCGGACATATGACGGTTGCTCCACAATGTTTTCTTTGCTCAAAATCCTGTGTTAAGCTGGCCCGGGATCGAACTCGGTCTCCCAATTATTAGGCGCAGCAGATTTTTGGTTGTTCAGCCCAACTGGAATAACAAGTCTTTTGGAACGTATTATAGTAACTTTTTAAGAGTTATTAGTATTTTATAGAAACTCCACTACAACTATAAATTTAGATTTTTGAGCTACATAACATTTGCAACCTAAATCCTAACACAGTTGACCTTACATAACGGACTTCTTAGATAGTTAGATGACTGGAGTAGATTGTCGATTATACCTCCCGCCTCTTTTATCCTACAGCCATCATGTTACGTCTAGATGTCTAGAAGACTCGAGAGATCCTTGACCAACTCCAGGTCCCCCACTACGCATTCTTTATTTCATTAACCACCTTGTTGCACACCGGTCGTAGTCAATTTAGCAAGCCAATTTGTTTACGCATTGTATACTAGGTATAATATAAAATTCCAATATTTGTTTGTTTGTCAATAACATCCCATTTATTTTTATTGTTATAATAATCTTGTAGCGAGAGATGACTCTCGGAAGAAAACAAGACATCTAATCAATGATATTATATATATAAGGAGGGAGATGTCATATCGCGCCCTAAAATGGCCCCGTGGAAACGACCCCAGGGAGTATCTCGCATGTCTGCGCTCACTAAGCGAGATGCCCCCTTTTGCTCTCATAAAACTGCTATCTTCTTTCGCACTCCGGCGCAACTCGTAAACACGACACGGGAGTCATTTTCAAACGTTGTTTTATTACGCGATAGCGCATCATTAATCTTTGCAACTATCTATTTTTTTTTAAAAGCACGACTACCCAGCCAAAAAAAAAATTCCTATGTCACTCGAGATGATGTAAGGATTCTAACGACACCCCATACATCCAAATCTGTTCAGGCATTGGTTTGTTTGTTGATTGTTTGGTTGTGTTGGGGTTTTTAGTTAATGGTGGAACAAAGAAACTCACATACATACATGCACCCTAAAAACATTACACTCTTTTTTGTGGGCAGTCGTGTAATAAATCCAGAAACGTTTAGATTCGAGACACCAATAAGTTAAAAGATTATCAGGAAGTTATTATCAAACAGTAAAACTCCAGATAGTTATTTCAAACCTGCAGAGTTGAAATTGCTGGTCAAAAGCTCCGCCTCGACTTTTTTTGCCCATTTTCCCTTAAATATAGCATAGCATCAATGTGAAAATTTTGTGAAGTGTAGCTAATACCTGATGCATATTAGTCTTCTACTGTCTTTTGGCTTCAACCAAGGTACTTTCCTCCTCACGGGGCATAGTTTAGATGACTATAAATTCTACATTCAGACTCCTTATCGCTAGCAGTAGGTCTGACGATTCTAGCAGTAGGTTTGACAATTCTAGCAGTAGGTCTGACGATTCTAGCAGTAGGTCTGACGATTCTCCCAGTATCAACTTTAGTTACATGGCTCTAAATTCTAAATTCAGACTCCTTATCGTCTAGCAGTAGGTCTAACGATTCTCCCAGTATCAACTTTAGTTACATGACTCTAAATTCTAAATTCAGACTCCTTATCGTCTAGCAGTAGGTCTAACGATTCTCCCAGTTTCAACGTTAGTTACATGACTCTAAATTCTTAATTCAGACTTCTTATCGTCTATCAGTAGGTCTGACGATTCTCTCAGTATCAACTTTAGTTACATAACTCTAAATTCTAAATTCGGACTCCTTATCGTCTAGCAGTAGGTCTAACGATTCTCCCAGTTTCAACTTTAGTTACATGACTCTAAATTCTAAATTCAGACTCCTTATCGTCTAGCAGTAGGTCTAACGATTCTCCCAGTTTCAACGTTAGTTACATGACTCTAAATTCTTAATTCAGACTTCTTATCGTCTATCAGTAGGTCTGACGATTCTCCCAGTATCAACTTTAGTTACATAACTCTAAATTCTAAATTCGGACTCCTTATCGTCTAGCAGTAGGTCTAACGATTCTCCCAGTTTCAACTTTAGTTACATGACTCTAAATTCTAAATTTCGGACTCCTTATCGTCTAGCAGTAGGTCTGACGATTCTCCCAGTATCAACTTTTGATACATAACTCTAAATTCTAAATTCAGACTCCTTATCGTCTAGCTGTAGGTCTGACTATTCTCCCAGTATATCGTCTAGCTGTAGGTCTGACTATTCTCCCAGTATCAACTTGCTTTTGTTTACATCTAATCCTTTTTACAGGCGATAAATTGCTTCGACTACCAGAACAGCGAAGCGTCAATCAACATCACGGAAGGAGGCATCGGGCAAGATCACGTCACGCTCCGGATGAAAAGTCAGAGAAGTTACAGACTGGAATACTCTATAGATATTTACGTGTGATATTTATTTCTTAGTGTATATACTCGGCCTTACTTAAAAACACCGCTCTAACTTAGTCACTGCTTAAACTTCTCTGTCTTGTTCTTGCACGTGACACTTCACGTCAGAGAAAAGTTGACAGAACATCTTAAGCAGTGATTAAGTTTGAGCGGCGTTTTTAAGTAAGGCTGAATATGATTATGGTAAAGATGTTCGATTCTTATGTTTAAATGGTCTGATTTAATTATTTATAGAGTAATATAAATTATGGATAAGATGTTATTTTTTATTTTGTTTCAAAGAGATCCTGGTACAAAATCCATTTTATCAACAGACTTCAAAAAAGGAAGTTCTCAATTCGACTGTGTAATTTTTTTTATGTGTGTTATGCGATTACTCCGCCAGTTACGAAACGCACTTCCGCACTTCAGAGGAGGTCCCATATATTTTTTATCGAAATCGGTTCAGTAATTTGGTTTTTAAATCAAAATTACTAGAAAATATGAAGATGGATGATAACAGGTATTCGAAGTTGAAGTCGGTTGTATTTATTTTTTAAAGGCGTATTATATGTCAAAAAGATCCTGGTACAAAAGCTTTACTTATGAATGAATAGCTTTGCCTGCCTTGTGGGTCCACCAGCGTTCTCTGTCTGTTCACAAAACATCCTAAGTTCAGAAAGAGAGAGAAGCATTTATCTGTGAAACAATTTTTGAAATCTGATCAGTAGTTCCCGAAGTTATCTTCTACAAACAAAAACTTTTATTTCTTCATAATATTACGCAAACTTTACGTCATACCATAATGTTACATTAAAATAGTTGACGCCTTCAGTCGATGTCGTAGAGATAATAATAATAATATAATAAGTGGATGCAGGATTTGAATAAGATACGCTAGATGATGCTGGCTAGCTTCTGTCATATATGGCTAGACATTTATTTAAGAGTAAACAAAACGGTCACTTCTCCATATAAACGGGGAAGTAATATTACTCCACTATGTAATGTTGTAGGTCCAACACTAAGTATTATATCGATTTGTCTCTTTATTATCTAGGATTGTAAATTGATAAGAAAGTAAAAAGTTAATAAACATGGAAGTTATGAGCCAGAAAACATTTCGTATTTTAGCTCAATTTTAACGCCACTTTGGACGTAAATGAATAACATAAGGAGTACGAATTCTCAAAAATAATGTATGAAGCGGCATAGTTTAGTCCATCAAAACTTCTAATAAATATCGATATTTCTCTTCATTATATAGGATTGTAAATTGATAAGAAAGTAAAAAGTTAATAAACATGGAAGTTATGAGCCAGGAAACATCTCGTATTTTAGCTCAATTTT
Source organism: Erannis defoliaria (assembly GCA_905404285.2). Lineage (NCBI taxonomy): Eukaryota > Metazoa > Arthropoda > Insecta > Lepidoptera > Geometridae > Erannis > Erannis defoliaria. Next base: position 16,341,443 of record FR990076.1, on the reverse strand, counting down.
AACGCCACTTTGGACGTAAATGAATAACATAAGGAGTACGAAAACTCAAAAATTATGTATCAAGCGGCATAGTTTAGTCCATCAAAACTTCTAATAACTTTAGTTGGAATAAATAGTTCAGTAGTTTATTCAACACAATCCTGCAGCCAAAGGTCGTCATGAAAAAATTTGCGCGCTCATTTATCTTTGTTTCTCCCTTTACCACACTTTGTTTGATGAAGAGAGCATGCTTTATTGCCACGCCCACCGATGAGTTCGAGCCATCGGGCGGTGCATCCTTAAAGTTCGTTAGCCAATGAGAACAGCGGGCAAATCAAAAAAGCTACGTGTCAGAGAAAACACAGCTCATTTGCCACAACCATCTGATATCACGATGTGATTTAACGTCGTCAACGGAAGTACCGGGCTTTAAAGTCGAAATACTGGGACTGCTACTATTAGTGGCAGGCGTGACGCTTACCATCAGGTGAAAGTCTTGCTCGTCTCGTCACTTGACTATATAAAAAAAATATAGGATGCGATGAAGGCAAGCGAGTCCTTTCAGTTGCTAACCGAGGTTAAAATATAATAACCAAAAGCTTATTTCGCCTCATTGCATGCGAGGCACCGGAGTGCTAGCTAACCACAATTTTTAATAAATTAATAATCAGTTCTTAACTTTTCAGTTAGTATCACTCTGTCCTTATTTTTAGATCTGATTATCAGCCAGGAGACGTCCAATGCTGGAGGAAGGCCTCCCCTTAATAAGGAGGGGTTGCCATAATCCCCACTCTTGGCAGGCGGCTTGGGGATGGCAGAATGTTCACCACTGTTTACCGAGGGGACGCTGCAGCCAGTCCTCCGGTGGTACTGGATGCAGTTTTAGGACATACCCAGGTCCATTTTTAGATCTATCTATCTAGATGAGTTCGGAAGTTGGTATGTTGTCTGTTCGTATAAGCTGCATATTTTTTTCTCATGGAATTTGTGTACAATTAAATATAACCTATATTTAGTTTCATGGTCGAACGGCAAAGACTACGTCGTATTTTAAAATAAAAGTTTTTGATTGTTCTCAGCTTATTACAAGCTTTGCTTATTTTGGGGCTACATGGCGCTGTGTGAAAAATGGCCACCGATATTTATTTATTGACTATACTCGTTACTACTAATGAAAAGAAATACTAAGTGGGTCATCTCTTTCTCTCTATAATACCGACAAGGAAAAAGCTAACATAATTCCATCAAGACTTATGTTACTCTACTCGTGCGCTAACAATAAAGACATAATAAAGGTTAATCTACTTTCTTATTAGTGAATAGAGACGTGTCTAGAGACCACATATTGTCTGAAAATATACTAATCGTTCGTAGTCAGCTAAAAATAAAAAGTTGCTTTTAAGATCGTCGTGAGTGACCGTATCGGGTCAAACCAGTTTCGATGTTAAATGTTCTAATTCTTCAGTGTTAATGTACAAGGCTGGTACGATATAAGTGATTACATTATATTGAATAGCATTTGTGATATTTACGACTCATAAACAGGTTTCAATCGTGCTTCATTTACATCTAATGCCCATGACCGATGGCCAACGTACAGCTTGGCCGGTGATGTTGTTAGATGCTTTACTATCTTTTACTATGAACAGAATAATGAGTAAATAGTAAATACAAGTGTTTAAAAAAACAACCGACTTCAATTTCGATTGGACATCTTTTTACTAACCGACTTCAAAAAAGGAGTAGGTTCTATGTTCGGCTGTATGTATGTTTTTTTTATTGCCTAATTTTCCGTCAATAATGGACCTATTTTGAAAATTATTTTATTGTTTGGTAGGTGATACGTCGGAGGTGGTTCCATATAAATTTTATCTCTAACCACCGCGAGAGGTAACCAGACCGTCTAATTCGTCCCATTACTTGGGTATCTTCAAATCCAGTTTCCTTCTAGGCAAGCGTGCTCCATCCTAGACCACATCGTTGCTTAACATCAGGCAGGATGAGGTCAAACGCAAACAAATTTCAAATAAAAAAAATACATTAATTGCTACGATAAAAAACCTACTTTCTAGGCCCATGACTCATCGGAGGTGGTGATTATCGAAACACTTATAGCTAGCTACGTGCTAATCTAGATCAAGTTCATACTGCCCCATCAAGCCGTCAAGCTTTCCCGATATGAACAGGTTCTATGCAACTGGCTATGAGTCATGCTGTCGTCGTCCGGTACTCATGTCATTGAACATATAAGGCTTTATTCGATTTCATACTATGGGGTCATTTGTCACAAGTTATGTGGTGGCTAGTAATTACCTATTCTGGGCTTTTTTTTAATAAATGTGTGTGCGCTTGTGACCTGGCTGATCTAATTATATGACCTACTACACAAGAGCAGGGGGGGGGTGTCACTCCGCAGTTTAGGTATGTTCGGCCGGCGCTCCGTCCCGGGTGGACAATGCAAGGTAAAAGTCAGTCGCCGCCCGCACGCTAGCCCATAGAGTACATTATACATACGCTAGCCTCGTCGCACGTAACTAAGCATACGTGATAGAAAGAGAGCGGTATATCTAGGTGAATAGCGAGCGGTATCCAGCGCTGCGCGAGTTGAATTGCTACTTTATTGCCTAGTAGATAGAGACCTTATTTATTTCAATTCCTTTGCCCTACTATTATTTATTCTGTGACAAGAGTTTCTCAGCCTATCCCAGGGACACACAATATCGTCGCTCGTTTGCTTATCGAGAAAGTGTGAGAGAGTTTTTTTTTGTTTTATTCGTAGTGGTCTTCGTATCATACTGAGATGGCGCCAGGGGTCCGCAATAGAAATGGTTTGGGAAACCCTGTAGTACTAGAACACTAAACAATCCGTTACCTAGATTTTCGACCAAATATATGTAGAACCTCCGTAATGATGACAGGAGCAAGTTGTGATAGAGTGGTGGCGCAGGCAAGGTAAACAGAACGTTGGCCGTCCAGCTTCAAGAATGGTCGACGATATTGTCACCATCGATGACCAGATGATACCTTTGCTACTTATACTTATTTTTAAATCTATAGACTAAATACTACTAAGTAATACTCTATCCTCTACTTTTCTATCTTTTTTATTTATATCTATTAAGAAAGTATCTGTTAAGAAAGTATATCTGTTAAGTAAGTTTATCTGTTAGGAAAGTATTTAAAATAAAAATAAAACTGATGAAAGCATACACCATATTCAAGTACCCGTACAATAATCACTTCGAAGTCACTTTAGCAATTCTTGATATTTTTGCGAGTACTATTATTTATTCTGTGATACATGAAGCATGCTCGTATTTAAACCAAAAGTAATATCCAGCATAAAATCAATATTGGTAGGTATCTCCGGTTCATCGCTCCATGTTTACAATGACTTGCATTCTCATTCAAGGCGTAACGGTGCAAGTGGCGCGATCCCTTTCTACTACATTTAGTTATCAACAAAGAACTTAAAAGTAAGGATATACCATTCAAATTTGCATTTGTATGTCAATGGGGATATTCACTGGCATTTTTCACGCCAGATGGCGCATCGTCTACATGGCCGTTGGAAACTGTCAGTTCCATACATTTAGTAACCTATGGTACAGTAAATTTTAGTGTTTAGGTACTAACCCAGTATCCCAATTTCCAAAAGATTCAACTTAAAAAAAAGGCGGAAAAGGCTATTGGAGTCGCAGATTTTGTAAAGAAGCGACACAGCATTTAGATTATGCCGGAATATAACAATAGTTAACTGTAATGATTATCAACCAGTTTTATCGCATAAATTAGGAAAACATCTCATGTAAACAAAGCGACAACGCAACGAGGCGCGCTCTGCGCTGAGCTTTGCGTGTGGCCCCCATTACTAGACCATTACTAGAAAAATTTGCTCCATATGTCCAAATTTTTACTTTGACTTAGGTAGAAAGATCAAATAGTTTTCAAGAACAACAAGGGCTCACCGATGAAGTAGGCGTGCGACTGAGTGACTGAGTTTACCTTCACACAGGAGTTAAATCTAAATAACCAATTCAATTCATCGAATCTATCAGACTTATGCCCACCATAAGTCGTTACGACACAGAAAAAATAATAGTACTACGTAGTAACGATTGAGAATGTCCCATTGGCACTATCCGTCTGAACTAATATTATAAGTCAATGCTTAGCACATACACCGGCCTATTTGTCTGCAACTCTGCAGCTACGCAATATAGAAAAACTTTGAATATGTTATAGTAAAACTCGAAGTGGTTTCCGTATTTTGAACAATGTTTGAACGGGAATGCTATATTTAGATTGTTATCGAACCCATCCTTTTTATGGGCACGTCGTAGCTATTTATCATTGGTTTGTGAGAACGATAAGTAGATGTCAACAGAAATAATGTCTACAGGGCGTCTACAAACAACTCTGTAGGTTGACAATGCATCAACATCGCTAAACGTGAGTATACCCGTATAAATAAAACAAAAAAACATGGTCCACCTACACTGTTCACCTGACTGTACCAGCCCCCCCCCCCCCCCCCTTCTTTTATTTCTTCCCTGTATTATGGATATACAGGCTAATTCATGAAAAAACTGCTGCTCCATACATTTCGTATAGTCTCTTATATTATATGGTTGACACTTGACCTGAGTCGAGTATGCTTCAATATAAACAGCTTGATTCTACTAATTGGTTATCAAAGGTTACATACAATCAGCACCAGATACGGACGCTTCTAGAATTATTAAACCACATTTTTTTAAATGCTTATATCAAAGTTACTCCAAACAGCGCCATCTATCGGTTAGTATCGCATCGTTCCACCGCATGCCATACCAACTGATTAAGTGGTGGCAACAACCGGTCTACGGATTTCGTAAATTTTAGTTCCCGCTAACATATATATTCTCTAAGCACGTGATATATTATGGCTACATGAAACAATGGCCACTAATCTGTAACGATCAACCGCACAATCAGCCACCATTCCTCTTCAATGGAGGCTCAGTTCTGATGGATACTTTCTCTCTTATTAGTTGCAATAAAATGCTCCAACAACGTTTCACTGCATTCACCATTTTCTTATTCTGGGTGATTATAAGTCTACGATTTCTTTTACAATACTCCCCGTTGTCCCAATTGGCAATCCGCCATGACTGTCCCATGTCGTTAATTTTAAAGGTCCCTTAGGACTTGGGCCAAGTGTGATAACTTCTCTCTGGCGTATCTGTCCCTTTTGTTACCGCTGTTATGTCGCAGTTGTATTGTACTCGTAATACAACTGCGACATATTGACATATTTATTATTTATATTATATATTAACTGTTTTATTTTTAATCCAATACCACACGTTCAGTAAAATGTTCCGTGCAATACAAGACTACAATTTCCTCTTTGATTCAAAGAGTGGACTGTGCTAACAGTATCTAAAAACAGCAATAAGATCGCAACATGTTTTGCCTACTTACCCTAAAGATTACGAAAGATGCGCTATCGCGTAATAAAACAACGTTTGAAAATGACTCTCGTGCTGTCACGTTTACTAGTTGCGCTGGAGTGCGAAAGAAGATAGCACTTTTATGAGAGCAAAAGGGATAGCTCCAGGCAAAACAGTGCTTAGGGCTGTTTTCACGGGGCCATTTTAGGGCGCGATATGACATATCTCCCTCCTTATATATATATATAATATCATTGACTAACCCCCAAAACTTGATTCTGAAGATGAAATTTAATGATAATGGATGGGCGTACCTAACTGCGTAATAGCGTCCTGTAGGACATTCTTCACGTACGGTACCCTAAAAATATACCCGTTTTGTAGTAAAGATATAACAGTTTATGAATGCAAAAGATATCCAAAGCGTACAAACAAGGTCTTAGTTCAACTATTGTATAAAGTCGTACAATACTATGAACTTGTCCGTTACCAAAGATCGCAATCGAGTTGCAACTCTGGCAAATGGTTAGACTACATACAAAGCTATCTGCTATGACAGAGCCACATCAGTTTCGCGTCTATTGTAAACTGGCACATTTGGTTTGGCCGAGTATAATAGTGCCACTCACGATTACATGCGCGGATGTTATTGTTATGTCATCCAAATATACAAAAGGTAGGTTGATGCTTGCTGAACATTTTGGCAGTTCAATCTAAACAAAATAAATAAACGATGAAACATTATACAAAACACGAAAAAGCCGAAAAACATCAGCCAGAAGACGTCCACTGCTAAACGAAGGCCTTCCCTTAATCTTGCCATAATCCCCAGGCTTGGGGGTCACAGAATTATTAAAATAAATAAATAAATATTGGGGGGACATTAACTAAGCCAGTTCCAGGTCTAAGTTATATGCATGTCGAAAATAAAATTTAAAATATTTTTGAAATTTTACTGTCCAGTAACACCATGTCGAGCACATATTCTACTCGGACAAGTACACTGTGCTTTTATCTTTATTTAAATGAATTATTAAAATATATAAAACCGTGTATGGCTATGGATATAGAATTTTAAGAATTACAATGACTATGATCTCATAATCTTTGGGAGAAAACTTTATCGAAAACCTCGAAAACATTACGTAAATCCAAGTAGGTAAATAAGAAATCTCTTGCCCTAAGTTCGGCTTGCCCGATAAACATCCAAAGGATGTTGACCGGCAGAATGGTTCAAGTTAAAATTGGATCGGAAGGATAGAACGACGAACAATGTTTTCTCAAGAAATACGGGCGATGAATCATTTACAGGATTTCCCATAGGATATTGAAGCAAACATAGACGGTTTATTTTCTTTAAAATACACTATTACATTACTGAAGACTAAGATGTTTCTTAAAGAAACGTTTTCAAAATAAGTAATATAAGAAAATGTTCAGCCCACATCGCTCGAAGAACTGATAACCGATGGGGAAGAAAGGTTCTTGAGTGGCGACCGCGAACCAGAAGACGCAGCGTAGGAAAGCCTCCCACTAGGTGGACCGACGACATTGTAAAAGACGCGGGCAACCGGTGGATGCAAATGGCGGGTTGTCGTACAGTGTGGCGGTCTAAGGGGGAGGCCTACGTTCAGCAGTGGACGTCTCCGGGTTGATGATGATTAAAAACATTTCTATGATTATTTACGGAATATTTACCATAATTATGTTGGGAAAGGTTTTTTTTTTTAAATTATATCTTTTTAATAAGGTAAATATCCCGTAAATTTATCATAGACATTTAATGAACAGCCGTGATAGTTTAAAACAGTGCTGTAATATAAGAACAATTATTTTGGTATCGCATTTTGGTCTTATACAAATGGATTGATAAGGAGGAAATCTTATAAGCCCAAATTGTGTTTTTTAAATTAAATATACGTAATGGACAATTTAGAAAGTGCGCAGTTAAGTATTGAAAATCTGCAATCCAAATATTAAAAAAAACAATGAAGGCTTTTATACATGAGAGAAGTTGATAAAAGGGTTACAAATGAAGCAATAGGAAGAGAATTAATAAGCCCTATCACCGCATTCCGGGTGTAGTGAGTGACGGACGTCAAGAGATACCGCCGTCCGATATCCGGACGGTTTCCGGGCTTTCCGGACGCTGACGGACAGGTATCCGGACACCGGATGCGGAGCGATAGCCGCCGAAACAGTTACTCCAGCACCAGTTGCTACACCATGGCAACTGCAGATATTCTAAATGAAATAAGAATAATCCAGACCCAACATTTAACTTTTATACGTATGTATAAAAGTTAAAGTAAAAGCTAAAAGTAAAAGCTATACATAAAATATAAAGGTCATGAGATGAAGTCGGGGTAGACCCAAAAAACTTGAGAAAATAATTAAATTTAAATAGCTATTCCATTCTTGTTGACTACCATAAAATTACATGAGGATATTTTTGTTTTATTTATACGGGAATACTCACGTTTAATTAAATCGGATACTCCGACTATAGTTTCGATCGATGTTATCGCATCTATAGTCGGAGTATCCGATTTAATTAAACGTGAGTATTCCCCTTTGATTACATAGAGAGAGCTAGTTCCTCCGAGGTATTCCCGTATAAATAAAACAAAAATGTGTCAAGTTTTCAGTTTTTATTACATGAAGATACTTCTGTGTATTTTTTATTCTTGACTATAGTTAATGTTTCATTTATTTTATGTTAATAAGCGTTTTCTTTAGACATCCCAAAAAGGCAGAAATTTTAGTAAAACGCTAGTACAAACGCACTTGCGGTAAGCATCGCTTCGTGGTCATGCAAAATTAAGCGACTTGGAAACATATTCCAACTCGGGAATTTCCGCGCAGGATCTGAAGAGAGTAAAAATTTAACATCACTTTACATAACTGAACGCTTGTCGATTCGTTTATATGCAAATTAAACCAGGCTAACTCATTGAATAGCATGAAAACGCTAGGTGGCGTTGTTACGGATTATGGTAATTCATGAGCCAAAACTATAAACAAAATAGTATGACTTCACATCGCACTAGCACCCTGTGTTAAAGTCACATGCAATAAGCCTTTCCCAAAGTCAAGGGCTGAGCCGGAGTATATTCAGGATAAGTTTCCTTCCACTTTCTTTATTCGAACTGCTAAACTGTGGAATGCGCTGCCCGAGTGGGTGTTTGACGATAATATAATCTGGGTGTCTTCAAGTCGCGAGTGAATCGGTTTCTTCTAGGCAAGCGTGCTCCATCGTAGACTGCATCTTCGTTTATCATCAGACGAGATGGCAGTCAAACGCAAGCCTATATCATATATAAAAAAAAGAAAGTTACACTATAAGAACCCAATTTTGTGCAACTGGCTGACGAATTTCTGCAGCTTTTCCCGCCTTTAATCCTGTCGACCTACTTTCTCGCAGAATAATTAATAACGAGCCTTTTATACGGGATTAGTGTCCGCTGATGAATGTTAAGTCCTCGGCGTCTTCGCTCGCTGTCGTGGCTTTTGTTTCAGAAAAAGTGCTGAATAATGTTACTATTTGAGGAATAATGGCCGCTTTTTATCAGTGATGTGACGAATAGAACGTTCTTTAGGACAGCTGCTTTGAATGTTACTTCTCAGAATTTCACTCTCTCATCTCATCTGTAGTCATAAAATTATTATGAAGCCGTTGTTTTGTTATAACTAGGTTCTTGCCACATCCCTAATTAAAGTTTAGACTTTTGCGGCCTTACTTAAAAACGCCGCTCAACTTAGTCACTGCTTAAACTTCTCTATCTTGTTCTTGCACGTGACACTTCACGTCAGAGAGAAGTTGACAGAGCATCTTAAGCAGTGATTAAGTTTGACCGGCGTTTTTAAGTAAGGCCGTTCATGCCGTGCGTAAAAGCACTATTTCTTACCCATTGTTGTCTTTTTCACAGTGTTATAATGATCTATCGCTATTCTTTTATTACAATGAACTTTTCAGTTCTAGGTTTAAGTTTCTTACAGTTATGGGTATGTTTTTGGTACGCGTAGTACGCTAACTTCTGAAGCAAGACGTGTACAAGAAAGCACTATCTATAGGATATGCCATCATAGTCATGAGATCTCCCAGAAGGAAGCCGTTACTTGTGGAGCACCGGGATCTAATTACAAATCAATTGTCTTGTTAGTCGAGGCTCCGATCCGCGGGGCCCAGGCGGCCAAACAATTTGTAGCTCCAATAAAACAGCTCTAGTCCCGAGGAAGCTTCCAATCAAATTTCAACAGGCACTCAAGGTAAATTGAATAATTCTCATATTCCGTCTCGCGTCGAAAATAATGTGTTTTATTATAATAGCAGACGGTGCCAGGGTCGTGATCCTATATGCCCCAATTTCATGATGAGGTTGTTGGCCAGATGTGACGACGGAGAGTCTAGTGTCTAGTCTACTGCGCGGTTCTAGGAGATTACTTGACCTCATAAATGTTCGATGTTCTGATATGTAAGCATAAAACTATTTGAGCTGTGTTTGTGATATTATCTGTGTGTTGCTTACGAATTTCATTCTTACTTTGACTTCAAAGAGCACATTTTCAGCGAAACAAATGATTTCTTAATCTACAACATCAAAGTCTTCACTTGTTGGTGAACGAAATGATTTTTCCTGTTTATTTCAATTTGATGTCTACCATTGAACTTGCGCCGCAATTAGATCTCGACGTTTTTAGAAATGTAGAGTTCGTTGTTCGCTACAGTTTTACTAAACAAAAGTTAAAGCAAACCGTGAATAAGTAAAATAGAAAGTGTCTAATTAAGAACCGCTAAATAATGTATCTAGGGACTGGGAAATTAATGGTCGACGGGTACACTGGGAGCGTAAGGACGGTCGAGTGAAGCAACAATAAAAAATATGTCAGCTTTTTCAGTTCCTGGGGAAATGGTCGCGTTTTAATGAACGTTGCATAAGTTTTTTCGCAAAATATTATGAAATATTTTTCTACTTTGCATGCAAACGTGTGCAACATATTTGGTTTTCAACTTTCATTTTATGTGTGATGATTTATATAACGTGTGTTAATACCTTCTTACTGTGAAATATTAGCGCGTCCCGTGTTGGGCGCCATTAATACAAATGATATCACTCTACGAAGGACCGCAAAGTTTTGTTGCCAACACAAAATTAATCTGTTCTTTATGCAGAACAGTTAAAATGAAAATTTATCTTAATCACGGAACTCGACTCGGAAACCCGAAAACATAATAACAACGGGTCAGCCCAGCTTAACGTAAGCTACGTGCAAATTGCATCTGTTGTGTAGTACTACAAACTATTTTTATTCTTACTATTGGATCGTTTTGGTGATAGCATGGTCAAAGACACGTGGTGTGCCGATAGTTCGCCGGTGAATGAAGCACGTGGGTGCGGGCGCGGCCGCTCGATACGGCGGAGGCTGCGCGCTGAGCTCTCGCCCGAGACTGCCTCGACTCCGCCCGTTATACGCTGATCTACCCCGTCCCTCTCCTTTCCACCACCCGCAAAACACTAAGGGGACAAATTTCACAAAACCAAAGCTCAACAATGTGCGGTTCTAATATTACATCTGCCAGCATTGGTGGAACTTCAACTATTGATAGGCGATGTATTTATCAGAGGTCGCATGGAGCTGGGGCACTAACTCGACAGAGTAGGTTTAATCAGTCAGACGTATTCACGCGCCATTATTAAACCGAGGATCGAAGTGGATCAATTGTCTGGAATGCTTTCGATTGAGATCAATTGCGAATTTGTGGTGTCATGTGAAAACTATAAAATTTCTTAGACACATTTCCTGGGGAAATCAGGAACATTCACTCTCCCTTCTAAGTCACTTCTAAAATAATTGGTTGAAGATAATATAATTTATTACAATAACATAGGGGTGTTATTGTAATAGCTTGGCGTAGCAGCGTAGTTTAAACTATAAAGTAATAGGTCATTAAGTTCATACAAGCAGTAAAATGACACAGCACATGGTATGAGCTTTTAAAAACTGCATCTGGCAACGCGACAATGCTCTCCAAAACGGGAGTACTCAAAAACATTTGTAGTGTGGAGCCGTCCAATAAAGCCGACTGTTTACGACTCTGGTCGGAACTTGGAACATAAAACTGTGGAACTGGTACAAGGCATACGACTGAAGCTTATAACTAACTTATTATTAAAACTAATTACCAAACATTCCAAGCAATTTCATTGAATATCCAATTAGGCACACATGACACTGCAAATTGTTTGCTGATAAATTTAATTAAACCGTACAGCAATCAACATCACAGATGAATAAAACAAAGTCCAAGGAATACTGTGATATCTCCGGCCTTGGTGACAAGACATTTAATAGACATGTGAAATGTGAATGCAGTTAATTAAATATTTTCATTTAGTTGAATAAGTCGTCTGTCCTTAAATCTGATCAGACAATTCATGAAATTTACAGAAGAATACCAAATAATATTAAAAATATATATACACAAAAAAAAATTTTTTTTGTATGTTTGTTACGCGATTACTCCGCCAATTATAAACTGATTTTGATGATTCTTGTTTGGTAGGTAATACTTCAGAGGTGGTCCTATATAAAATTTATCGAAATCGGTTTAGTAGTTTGGTTTTTAAATCAAAATTACTAGAAAATATGAACATGTCATCCAAATATTCGAAGTTGTAGTCGGTTGTATTTAAAAAAAAGCGTATAATGGTGTATGCGAATGTCATTTTGGTTTCTGTTTCAGTTGTAACGGAGAAACGACTTCGTCAATTATCACAAATACCTACACTTCAGAAACGACATCCGTAAACAACATACTTAAGTAGCACGAAGGACCAATATGCAATAAACATGATGAAGATGAAGTCATTCGACCCGACGACCATACTATTTACGACAGTGATTCGTAAAGTCCGAAAGATAGATCTACCGGGTATAGATGATATTGGCATTGGCAGTATTATAGCTACATATTTATTTTCAACTGACTTCAAAAAAGGAGGTTCTCAATTCGACTGTATGTTTTTTTTTTAATGTATGTTACGCGATTACTTCGCCAATTATGAACTGATTTTGATGATTATTTGTTTGGTAGGTATACTTCATAGGTGGTCCCATATGAATTTTATCGAAATCGGTTTAGTGGTTTGGTTTTTAAATTAAAATTACTAGAAAATATGAACATGTCATCCAGGTATTCGAAGTTGAAGTCGGTTGTACTTTTTTATTAAAGCGAATTTTACTATGTTTCGTAAAAAAAAACAACAACAAACAATTTTTCTAGATTATTATGTATAATACTATACTTATGTACAAGATATTACGGGGAGGCCTTCGTGAAGCAGAGGAGGTCTTTTGGCTGATGAGTGTTTGAGTAAGAACGTGATACTTATTCTGCAGCCTGTCTAAACATAGTGATAAATGTTTATAACTAAAATACAAGTTTTACTAGTAGTTTATAGTTTGTGCCAAAGATAATGGTTTTTTATTATGTGAATATTTTGCCTGTAGCTACTGAACTGAATATCGATAACATGGGGAAAGATACGCAACACTACGATTCGCTGAATACGTTATACGAGTATATCGATACTTTCAACTTTTTCAACAGTATTTTCATTGCATACCAACGTTTAATTTAAACCCTATATGATTGAATGGAAGGTATCTATAAAAAATGCTGATTTACAACCCACTTTATATTGTGTTGAAATGACGGCGTTGATGGATATAACGCTTATAATATATAGTCACTAATTTGTATAACCGATTTTGGTAGAGTAAAATCGATTAAAGTATTAAGGTTCAGATTAACATTTCTATAAGATTAATAATAATGAAAATATGAAAGATGTTGTCGCCAAATTTGCATTTACACTAACTTCATCAATCAGTAACAGGTTTTATCACAATAACTAATAAAGTGGACAGGAAAAGACAGAATACAGACAAACAATTGTTATCGAAAAAAACGATATAAAATTCAATTATTAGCTATAGCAGCTTGTCTTTCGTCAATTTCTTGTAATATAGAACCTACCAGTCATGATCAAATTAACTGACTCATCGAACATTCGCCGGACAAACGAGATTTTAAGAATATCCATCAAGTGCGAATATAAATTACGCTAAAGGTTCAGTACGCAAAAATAAATAAATTAGTAGTTCTGCAAACAGTATCCTCGTAATTGACCGATTTTCCTCATATTCGAAATTCTTGCTTAGAATTTAGAAGTAATTTCTGTCAAAAATTATCTAAATCCACAACTAATATCCAACTCCGTATGTTATCGGACAGATGAAAGCAAATTTTGCCAGCTGTTGCAAAGATTGCGCTCGCTGGGTCGATACCATTGCACCAATTACATTGTTATGGTACTTATAGTAGGTATTAAATAGTATACAAATATGTTAAATGAAAAATATACCTACTAACCAAAAAATATCAGTGGCCTGTCAAAGAAGGGGAACCTAGGAGGAAGGAACAGGCCAGAAGGTTCGTTCATCAGACTAGGAGCACCTGTATTTTGAGATCACAGCACTAACTGAGCTAAGTACTGATTGCTGAGTGTAATTTAATTTAAGTGCTCAAATGAAGCTGGACACGATATTGTCATAATTATGATAAAGGCAGATGGAAAAATACTCAGGATGATGTCTTAAATCTGTCCGGAACCCTTCAAAAACTGGATCAAAATTCTCTCCGGAACGAGTACTCCGAAGCCTTCAACACCCTGTCATTCCGACAATGGTGGACCGTTATCGTAAACGGGATATCAACGATAGAGATTTGGTACAAAAGAGATGCCAAACAGTTTATTTTCAGGCCATTTTGGAAATTTTGCAATAGTCACGCTTTTGTAGAACATTGTACGTTCGAACAATACGCGCTGGATAGCAATATCGCTATTGTTAGGATGAAGGAAGCGTTGGTTATGAAGGAAGTAACGCAATGACTAGGAGCTATAAGCTTTAATCGTTATGAACATTTCACAAAACTTTAGGAACAGGACAAAAGTATCTGGCGCCATTAAAATAATTGACTAGAAGAAAAGTAATGTGTGGTTTAGCACTCATATTGAAGAACCTATACTTCTTAATGCTAAATTTTCAACGACGAAAACTTTAACGAGGCTAAAGTCGACTGAACAGCTTTTCTGGCCCGCTTTCAGAAACATTAGTGTTTTTATTGTGTCTATAACCTTTGATTAAAGTCTAATTCATTTTACCGTTATGGATCTTAATTATGTAAGCTTTTATCTATCTTTCAAAAGGAAGAGCCTGGAGCGCACGACACAAGTCACCAGTGCACACTGTCAGATTATCAAAGTTTTTATTAATATTATATTGGTAAGACTGGTAAGGTGTTGTATTTAGTATCTAAATTTGAAAAATAAATTAATATCTTATAAATATAATATATATAAAAATAAATATCTTATTTTATTGGTCGTAGCCATAAAATGGTGACGGTCTCGTGTCTCCCCTGAATTCCCCCCCCCCCCCCCCCCCCCCCCCCCCCGGGGGGTGACATCAGGATAACCGTTCTGGGGTCTGGGAGTATATTTCATGCATGAAATTCAAAGCCGTATAAAATTACATAAAAATAGGTAGTAAATTACCAAAACACAATCAAGTACGCTCGTAAAAACGTTTAATTTGCAAACACAATGACCTTTTAAGTTTAATGCACAAATAAAACGGCGTATAGCACCGACAGAGATTTTAACCGTAAACCTCTTGCAATCCCATAAATTGGTCCGTGCAAGAACTGGACTTGGCTGAATCACTCGTATGAATCACGAGCGAGGCAAGTTATTGCTTTGAATTAAAAAAAAAGGGGAGGGGAGGGGGAGGTTGCCTTAATCCCCACGCTTGGCAAGCAGCTTGGTTATCGACTAACAATAAAATGTATTGATATATACACTTTAAGGGCCTTACTTAAAAAGGTGCTTAAGTTAACGAACGTCATGTAACTTTGAGCGGAGTTTTTAAGCAAAGCCATTAGAGTATTGGCTATTAACACATTCCGTTTGATGCTACATTACTGATTATGCACTATAGAGAAAAACCGAACAAACTGCGTAGGCGCAGTAATAGGGTCCGACACCACTTGGGTAGGGAACCCTAAAAAAATTTTATAATTATGACCATTGTTTCTTTGTTGGCATTTATGTATTGTAAGTAGGGCAAATTGTAGCTTTTGCAATTTCGTTGAGTGAATAGCAGACGTTGAGAATTCATTTCTTGAACCTTTCTTTTATACTTTGTCTTCGTTTCTGACTACTAACACTACACCATTCCGTTAATGAAATATTTTCAATTTACCACGTGAGGTTACAATAATTTATTTATAACCATTGTGATAACATGTACTCCGTACAGTACATTTATATCGATGTTTTAAACCAATAACCTGTAAAAGAAATACATCAAATAATATCAGATTTTAATCCTAAGCATTTTCGAAGGCATTATCCCATGACCCTTACCTATTCTCCTTCCTCAACTAATTCGGAAATCTGAGTGAACACGAAAAATCTAATAGATTCTTCGAACGCGAAAAACAATAAAGAGGTTCTCGACGCGTAGGTCGAATGTCATAATATATTAGAACATAGTTCAAAATATGTAACCATTACCAAAAAGTCTGTTACTCCAACATTCAAAGTAGAATTCTACGAGACCTTTTGGCAGGCTAGCCTAACGAACCACTACAGATAACGAACCCACCTTCACGACATGAATAGTGGGTGAATAGAGAAGGGTTCATGTTTTTATGTTCGCAGATAAATGTGATGACGATTTCGTAGCGGAGCAGCGAGGTGAATTTGAATGTCAAGGAACAATAGTAGAAAAAGCCAGTAGAGACTAGAGATAATGTACCTAGATTTCTATAGACGATAAATAAATAAATGGTCTTCCATTTTAGTGCCTAATTCTTTAGGCTCGGTTTTTACAAGCAACAACTATCGTAGTGATTCTTTCAGAGATACTGTTGTAAATCTGGTCACACAAGATACTTTTATATACTGCATGGCAAGACAAGGGTGGACTCCTCAATATGAGGAAGACTCGGACTATTGCCCTTGCTTGGCGCGAGAGGGTTTGATTCTGCCTTAGATCACACGCCTCGCGAGCCAGAAGTCCAAGCATGACTCGTGGTCTGGACCCGGCTAGTGAAAGATCATTAACGACAAAATGGGCTTCATATCATTTCAGCCAACCAGTGACGAGCAAACCCTACAGCAATAGTTAACTCTAACAAAACTGAAAGCTTTCATAGAAAGTACCAAAGGTCCACCCACAAAGGCGTTAGACCCGCTCAGACGTTAACATAAAAGATAGGTCCATTACTAGTCCCGATTAAAATACATTAGCGGTTCGACGGCTCCGAGGCATGTCACTGTCATGTGAAGTGCGTACGCCTAATGTTGGAAAACAGCCAATTGATTAATTGATTACTTTTGTTACAGCAAAATAAAGGCTGTAACATGATATTTGAGTTGCTAATGGAATGAAAATGGTAATAATGATACTTAAATGGATCTGGGCTCGACTTTTATATCGATAGATTGGCAGGTGTATTATAACTACGGGTTTAAAAGAATTCTAATAGGCGCGAAGATCTTATCGATTACTAGCAAATGTACGTAGTCTACGAGCTCATGTATAGGTCTCTAACTAAAACTAATTTTCTAATACTTCTATTTTGCTATACGGAACCACCGTAGCAGTAGTTTAGGCTGTCACGAGTAAATCATTGTAAAAAAAATACTAAATGGATTGGAAGAAAATTGTCGACGGCGTAGCTGCTGATCAAAATACAATGTTATCGAAACACGGACATCTTGAGAGAATTCAAAAGATCAAATGAATTAGCCAGACCTATAGTTCGTCCACAATAAAATAGGATCAAGCTATTTGTAAAAATAAAATAAATCTAAGGAAGAGGAAAGCTTTCGGTCAGATGTTCTGTGACCTGTGTCTCACTGACACTGTTCCACGTTCACGTAAAACGTTCAACTTCTGCAGCTACCTTGATTGAAATATCCGGCATTCCCATATGACGCACTGCGCTGTATTTCTCCCTTACTTTTACCGTCGCACCTGAGACAGCCACGTGGCCGAATATTTATGTGTCTAATGCTTCAAGGAACGGCTATTTCAGCTTACTCTAATGCACCTCTGCCTATAAACATGGCGGCGGCATAGCGTAGTTTAGGTTTACACTTTACACTAATGTATAAATTACGGGTGTCAGTGTGATAGGTTATTTACCGTTGTTTGAGAATGTAACCGGAATTGTATGGTGTTTTTATCTCACGCCTGTAGATAACTTATGAAATACCACGAGTTTAAACGTATTTTGTAAGTATTTATTTGGATCTCTATAATTACGGTTACTTGTCGTATTTCTTTTTGTTTCCTAGTTGGTAACTAGGTTGTGGTGTCATGGTGTGTGTACATTTCGTAACACTTGTGTACCCGCAGACAACTGAAGTCATTGTGGATTTAAGTAGTAAAATATGATAAAGAGCTCACCACAACATTTTCAGCTCCGAACGTCGAGGCCTGAAACCAATAGATAAACACACATCAATATAAATTGCTGTTGATATGTAATATTAATAATTTAACAATACTAGTTTGAACATTTTTGATCCATAACACAAAAATTCTTCACATGTGAAAAATGCGAAAGTAACTGTTTCTTTGTCTGCACGTTACTTTTTTAATTGGAGGAGTCAGCCTCTACCTTACGATCAAACGTCTGATTCAATCTTGACAAAATGATATATCTATAATTTTCAACATGAAAATAACCATCCAGAAAATGCAGAAAAACTGAAAGGCTGCGGGACACAGCTATAAGTAATACTGTTATACAGTGCGTCACACATGATGAGGTTTGTTCACGTGGAGATAATGAAGACACAGCGGATAGAGATAAACAGAGAAGGACACGCACTATACCGGCCACACAGCAAATGCAGGAAAGGACAACGCTGATGTTGATATCGAAAGTAATACCATTAGTATGAACAATCACTAGGTAGTACCGAAACTGAGCGTAACCTAGGGGAAAAATTAAATCACTCGCTATTACACCCATATTGAATAATAACGTTATAAATGGCAATATGACCGCGCCATACTTGGGAAGTGGATGCGCCGGATTCCTTTTTATTCCGCGTAAGGCGAGTGATTTGTGTACAAGGTCACGCGTAGTTCACGTGTAGTTTTAGTAATACCAGGCCTGGCGCACTCCGTACTTTTAGTATGAACCTAGAAGTACGTGGCGGGCCCGTCTAGACGGACCAATTCAGTAGGAAGAATTCAGTCAGAAGAGATAAGAGTTACGCGCTAGACAGAGAGGCAACTTCTAGTCGAGATTAATACTAACTTAATTGCACGTCCTGAATTACACTTTATTGTGTCGTAGCAGAGTCGCTACTTATATTTTTAAATGATTTGCCTGAGTGAATCTTCTGTGCCTGTACTATTATGTATTCTGTGGTAATACATTGTTGTTGTCTATACTTATTGTGACACACAAGCTGCGTATCGATGACTCATGGACCACACAGTGCTCACAATGTAACACAACAAACACATCGCATTTATTAAGTAGCGAAAGCAAACATCTGTTCCCAAGGTTGTAAATGTAAACTAGCATTAAGAATAGCGCTGCAGCGCAGCGGTCACGGACAGTATCGATTGTGCGGTTCTTGCGGTCTCTTCAACGTCATGGAGATAACAAGTACCAAGCCATAAACAGTACAGGATACAGGAAGAATTGAAACGGATACTTTGTCATGTGGAGTGCCATGGCTCTTTCTTTAAGTTTCCCGATTTCTTGTAAACGGACAAGGAGAGTTTGAAGTTATATGGAAATTATTTTTTTCGCTGAAGGAACTGAACTTGACTTCCTCTTAGTTTATTTTTATTTTTTATGTAATATTTGTTGAGCAGGATTTGGACATCAATTTCGGAGTTTCCCTCTATATTCAAAGTTTTTGTAAAGAAATCCTAATTAATTACGCTAAAGGCGCATGACACCATTATTCGGTAAGTTTTCACTGCTGGTTGAACCGCTTTCCGCTGGTCCATTTCCACCATTATCTACAGTGGACCGTTACTTCCACTTAACTTTTTACAGTATTTCCGACTGAAAGCGATTGCAGGGGACAATATCCAGCAACGAGGCGGAACGGTGCGCGACAATCCGTGAAATCTGTTCGCGACCTCCATTGATCCATTCAGATAATGCAGGTGGCGATCTGTCACTTCTTTGTCAGCTCGATGGAGCGTTTAAATGTATTGACTTCATGGGCATATTATATTCCGTCTCTATGTTGTGTCTTTGATTATCTCGACTGGTTCATTGACATCTCATGACTTTGGATTGAGAACAAATTCTGTTCAAGTCAATTTATTTCTGTATGAGTCTATTTTCTGAACATACAAATGGAACATTTAGTGAAGCGATGAGTCCCAAACTGAACACAAAATAAGGAAATATAAGTAATCTTAGACCTTACATTAATAGTCATGCGACAAGACTTGCATGTCCAGCAGTGGACTTAGGTAGGCTGATGATGATGAATTGTTCTAGAACATATTATAATTCTAAAGATTAACTATCATAACCATTAATAATGTCGGTCTTTCTAATTTTCAGATTTTACTTCCACACCGAACTCATCTCAAAAAGTCATCAGCAGGCGTAAGTACTAGGTAATGATAGAACTTTTTGCAGAACTCGCCTGGTACTAAACCAACGATTCCAGTGAAATAATTAGGCATTAAATTTTACGTGGTATACGAGTATCTTAGCCTGAAGGTGACAGTGCAACGCTCGCGAAGCATCTGCACCTTTGATTGAGAGCTAGTTCCTCCGAGATCTTCACAATTCAAAATACTGGGTGGCACTCAACTGGACAACTGGAAAGACTGCTATTGACAAATTCGTCTCCAGCTACATCAATCGCGTGTTCACAACCAAACAGTAGGCAATGGCAAACCACACCATAAAGCTGGCGTGTGTCGTCGCGACGCAGATCAATTCGTGTGACTCACGGTACAGGGTTACAATGAATTACCCACCCCTGTCAAAATAGTAGCCCAGTCATAAAGAGACCCTTGACGGTTGCCCTTGAAGGTACACATTCTAAACAGGGGCTTTCAGGGAAAGTTTGATGAGATTGGAAAGGTTTGATAAGTCTGTGATTTATTTACTGCATTCCGTCTGGTATAAATTTAAATATCATGGCAGACGTGCATAATTAAAGTTGGGTAAAAATTGAATATAAGCATGCAGCTGATGTTAGTAAAACATAAAACGTAAAAGAAAAAACATCCGATTGACCATTTCTGAATCCCGAAGGCACGAAAAGTAAACACAAAGTTCGGAAGCACTTACAAACTTGACTGAGACATCTGATCGTGTCGACTTCTTATTTGTGTATCGGTCGAGCTAGCACTGCAGTGCTTTCTAGAAACACACGTAATGTAATTTGAACTAAAACTTGCTCAGCCAAACATTGTCTTTTTAGAAGCAAATGGACCAATATAATTATTTAGATACAACCAAACCAGGGCACAGAGATGGTTCCGGTATTGTTCTACCTAACAATAACATTAGACAACAATTGCCACCCACAGAAGGTCCTTACTTGATGTAGGTTATATGATACCAACACATGCGTAGGAAAACACATTTTAGAAATCTAAAATAAAGTCGTAACGAGCTTCCCATGTCACAGTCGCATTACGTCGTCTCTATCTCTAACCGCAAATTATCTACAAATTATACCTATCGCAAATTATTTATGAGTGGCCTTGTTTACACAAACTGATTTTACCATGATTTTACCTACAACGCTTACTAAGTAAATTACGAGTTCTATAAGGTTTTCTTGAGCAAAATTGGTCGTGAAACAGCAAAGCAACATCTTCCTCATACTTGGTTTCCTAGGATTGTGGTTAAATCAGCTAATATTCAAGCAATGACAAGTAATGTCGCGGAGGATGTTTGCGACGCCCCTTACTAACTCCCAAGACTCCCAACAAAAGGAATAACGCACGTGAGCATTTCGACGACTTCTATCAAGATATTTCTACAAAACACGCCAAACCCATTTCAACTTTAAACCCACAGCAGGTGAGCTTAAACTAGAATACGGCGAAAACCGTCGCCAAAAAAAGGAGCATGCCATTCGGAGTCAAAGTTCAAGCCTCAATGCAACGTGTGGAGCGCCAGCCCGTCGACTTTTAACCCAAAAGTTAGAGTGTTAAAGTTCAAATTGTTATGTGGTAAAGTTTTGGGGTGGTTTTTTACGCGGTCGTGTGTCATAGAACCGACGGCTGCGAAGGGTGAAGGAAGGGGCGTTGTTTATAGGTGACGAGGTTTTACTTCAGGCCCGTGTGGGACTCTTTGTTCCTAGTTTCCATTGTGCACAGCGTACAACAACCTGTAGTATAGTTACAGTACCCTGCACATGAAATTCTGAAAGAATAGTACGCTTTTTTTTAAATACAACCGCCTTCAACTTTGGATACCTAAAAAAACAGTCGAATTGAGAACCTCCTTTTTTGAAGTTGGTTGAAAAGAGACAATTTTGGAGTTGGTTTGAACTTAAGATTGAAGGTTTAAACGTAATATTCAAATGTTTCATATATTAGCAGTCAATTAATCGCAGCTGTTAGGTCATCTGATACAATTCAGAGTGATTGATAAAGGCCATGAGCTAAATACCATTTAATGATATTTATTGTTGCGTTCGGCGAATTGACTAAAGAAGCGTCTATATGCCACTGTGCTATGAGCATCTGGTGACACGCAATAAAATTCAACGAAATCAGTAAATAACGTAGCGCTCGTGGCGTAGCTTGTCTAGGTGATTTTAAACGATCACCGATGTTAAGCAATGGACGATCCGGTCAGTCTTCGGATGGGTAACCGTGAGTGGCATTTATTTCTGAGCGGTACCGTGGGTCGGATGACACGTTAAATTGTTGGTCCCGGTTGTTTGTTCTAGTTTCTATAACAACAACCGTCAGCCATGTCAGAGGCCTTCGGGCGGCACATTAACTCTGACACTAGAGCTGGCCACTCAGCCTATACGAACTTACTTTTTAGTAAATAACTTCTACTATGCTTTGAATTTGGTTTTACTACTAGTTAGAAAGGTAAACAGCGGCAGGCAAGGTAATCGGAGCATTGTTGGTCGTCCAGCAGCAAGTCAGGTCGAGAGAGAAGCATAGGAAGAGAGGTCCCAGTAAGATAATGAAGGCTGCGGATGATAATGATGACTGTTTTCTAAATCTTGGTTTCGGAGGGAGAGGATTAGTAAGAGAGGCCCTAGAAAGATAATGAAGGCTGTGGATGATAATGATGACTATTTTCAATATCTTGGCGTCGGAGAGAGAGGCATAGGAAGAGAGGTCCCAGAAAGATAATGAAGGCTGTGGATGATAATGATGACTATTTTCAATATCTTGGCGTCGGAGAGAGAGGCATAGGAAGAGAGGTCCCAGAAAGATAATGAAGGCTGCGGATGATAATGATGACTGTTTTCAATATCTTGGTGTCCGAGAGAGAGGCATAGTAGGAGAGGTCCCAGAAAGATAATGAAGGCTGTGGATGATAATGATGACTACTTTCAATATCTTGGTGTCCGAGAGAGAGGCATAGTAGGAGAGGTCCCAGAAAGATAATGAAGGCTGTGGATGATAATGATGACTACTTTCAATATCTTGGTGTCCATCCGAATTCCCAACATACATTTCCAATTGACTTTATAAGCTTCTTAGCTTCGTTGGTCGAAGCTTACCATAGATATTTTTTTAATCAAATAAAACTCTACTTCTAATCATTATGCAATAAAAATATTTGTAAACACGATTTATAATGGATATGGAACGACCTCCGACCGTCTAACATCTGCGTAAGAGGATCCCTTTTATATTTAAATATGGTTCCGTGGCTGCTTTCATTTACAAATTAGGCAGCATTGATGTGGACTTTAATGGTATTCAACTCATACTAAGCTGTTTTTATTCTGTTACCATATTGTTGAAGGAATATGGCAAAGTTTGAGTGACGCTATGACTTTGATTAGGCACTTTGAAAACTGACGTGGTTTCCCGAATATATAGTCGGAATATCTGAATTAATTCATCATCGGCCAGAAAAGGTCCACTTCTGGACGAAGGCGGGAGGCCTTAAGGGGGCGACCAATGCCAAAAGTAAGTAAAAGGTGTATTTTTAAACACATCGTTTAATGATTAAGAACGTAAATATTCAGATTTAAAAAAATACTACAGGTAGGGGAAACCTCTAGAAGCCGAGTAACCAAATAGAATTTTAGAAAAAAATATCATTGAAAATATCAATGGAGCTATAATTAACACAACATTGGAAAATCCAGGCAAACTCTATTATTATGTAGGACAAACTACACTTTTTACAGAATATAAACAATGCTACGATACGAGTATTCATATAGTAGCAGCCGCGGTCCCACCCGTTGTCCTCCCGGAACCTTACATTTTTTTCCGAGATAAAAAGGAACTTAGGTACCTGCATATTTGTATAATTGATTAAGCCAGGGAATAACGCTATTTCAGTTCCATATTTCAATGACATTCGTTTACTTAAGAATTCAAAATTTGGTAACTCGAGCGTCATTTGGGAGCAAAGAAACACAACTTACCTAATGGAAAACTCTTATATTACCATAAAACTCTTACACTTCATTTCAGCGTTAACCTTCATAATCTTTGCGCCCTTACAGTGGGGATAAATTTATTTCGCTACAGAACAGTTGAAAATTTAATTACAAAAAAGATGCTTAATCCAGCGCAAAAAAATTGCTCTCCCTTAAATGTTCGTTTAACCAACCCTCCCTTTTACCTTTACCTTAAAAACTTAATTCACTCCGAAGAAATCACCATAAATAAGTAAGCGTGGAAGTTACGAGCTGAAAGTTCAACGACCCCCTTATCTTGGACACAGACTTTATCTATCTACAGTCCGCATCTTTACCTCACGCCTTGGCGCCTAATCGATTCCTTTCATCTTTAAACGCTACCTTATTTTCATTAGGATAGGGGTTATTTCATCCCCTAATACTGAATCGGGAGCATGGGAATTTATTACTTATGCCTGGGCTTTTGGGTCGTCATATAAAAGAGCAGAATTTGCGACCAAGTCGAAGCCAATATTTGTCTAGATTAGATAAAAGATTTAGGGTTCGGTCCGGTTCAACCGGTATTGTGCAGCTGCTTTCCGGTCCGCTGTGCGAACGGAAATTGATTTCAATGTAAAGGAAATACGGCATTCAAGTACAAATATCGTGGCAAGAGATACAGTCGCAAACATCATGAAGCAAACGAGATCCAGTGGCAAATAAGAATAAACATTTGAGAGGTTTGAGGAAATTCAGACGCAATCCAAAGCTAAGATGTTAAACCAGTAAAGTATAATGGGATCCGACAGAAAGATCCCGGAACATATAGTGGCCTTCCCCGGGGCAGTTAGCGCTAACAGAGGTATAACGGCTCCCCTTTAGACCACTTCCCTTTTGCGATGTAGACCTAAAAATAGACACCACGACCAACCGGCAGAAAAATATTGTATTCAACATTAACTATGTACGATCCTTATGCATTTAGTGAGCAAATAGAATATTAGAATACTACCTACTGACCTGATTCGTAGGATTTTCTTTTCAATCGGCTGCAATACAACCAGATTTCTGCCACGGGCTTGCATATTTAAAAGGAAAGCGGGCCTTCGCTTAAATTTATTTGGGTTGTCTAATAGGATATTGGAGAACCAAACAGGGTTGAGAAATCGTAAAAAGTAAATTTGGACAGAATAATAGATTAAGTGAAGCGCGAAAACATAAAGGATGTGCAAATTAAAGCTTGTATTTTCCAAATTTGCCCCTCGCAAAATCAAATTAATTTAGTCAAATTACTATATTTAAAGCCCAAAATATAAAATGTTACAGAAGAAAATCCGTCTTAGTAACTTTAGCGTTTAGATTTTAGTTTGTAAACACGATTGATTATACTTTCCTCGTTGGAAAAAATACCGAAACAGTGTCTATTTTTAAACCTTTTTCAGTTTTATGTCCTAATTACAGCATATAGTCACATAAAAAAATTATTAATAGTTAATAGTATTTTGGAGAGCATTCTACGGTTGAAAAGTTATTAATTTCTATAGTTTTCAAGTAATCTGAGAAACTCTTCAAAAATCGAAGAATCTTCACGTATCTGCGTAACCGCCATATTTTTGCTCCGCAAAATTTGACCCTACCTGATACAGCTTCAACTAATGATCGATCTCATTAAAAAATGTGCTTGAAACGTGGAATACCCGGCCTTAAATAAATCCTTTGTACTTTACTTATAAATGTTAAAAAAATCATTAATAAATTGCTAATTTTGATTCTTTTGCATAAAGTCCAAATTAGGGAAACCAAGCTAAGCAACCAACGATAATCAATCAATTCACAAAATTAAAACTAACAAATGTTTTACTCATAGGTATACATTTTACGTTTCTGACCACACGCGATTTCGTAAACGGCTATAAAGCTTCATAAATCACAATGAAACGTTCAAAACATAGGCTTAATCTTCCAAAGGCCATTAATATTTTATCAGCCCTATCATCGACATAACCATAATACTCCCCATAGTATAATTTGATATTCTATGCATACAATAACTTCACAGAAAGCTTATCGTAAATCAAAGCACCGTCATTAGGTACGGCGCTCGTACTCGTACGCTACGTACCGGGAAAAGCAGAATCTTTAATATCTATGTGTCCAAATAATTTAGACCTCTCTTAGTGCGGTTGTCGAAGCATTTTAGTTAGAACATGGAAGTCTTTGCGTGAGTGGTGTGGTGCAAGCAGCCGGATAGACTAGAGCTCCGAGCGCAAAGAGGCTTCCCCCTTAGAGCTGGTCAGTGAACTGTGAGCGGGGGCGAGGGTAGGTCAAGGTACGATGGCCGGGTTGAAGGCAGTTCCGGGCTAGAGCTCAGCGCGCAGCCTCCGCTATATCGAGCGGCCGCGCCCGCACCCACGTGCTCCATTCACCGGTACACTACCACGTGTGAACCACCTAGCATGTGTGATTTAACACAATTTATTTACTATTCCTCTGCAAGTCATATAAAATATATACTCTACTTGAAAGCGAGCCAACTTTCAGAATAAAGAAGGAATTTCAAAGAAATCTTCGCGTAGACGTATTGGCGCCCAACGCGGGGCTTTCGAATTTCCACAATCCCTTAATATTACGATTTTTACTTCGTAATATTAGTGGCATTTAGCAATATTGGCACATAGCTTATACTTGAACGGTAGGAAAGCAATATCAAATAACATTTTCTGTTTGAAGCTAACGCTGTGAAATATTCCAACGGCAATAATGAAATCAGAAACCAACTGTAGCCAAATACCCGATCGACATCGATCCTGCAGTTCTCAAGTGGGGCACGCATTTAATCAAGTAGTGCGGGTCACTTCACTACTACCGGCCTGTAGGATTACTCTGCGCTGCGATCCCCGGCCAACAACCGGCAGCAGCTTATTTCCACAAAACGGAAATTACTTCGTTTAATTAAAGCCTGGATTTACTTAAACATTTCAAAAATAGGAAACATACAAGACAAGCGAGAGAGAGAGCGCGTCCATAATGTGAATTATGTTTATTGCATAAAACCTCCCAATGAAACACGAGCGCAATACGGATGTATCAGATAAGCCCATATTGAATGCAATACGATTTAAGCGCGTGCAAATTGATAGAGCATAATACAGTGCAGGCCGCATATTGAATTGTAGGAACAAATTAATGGGCGTTGTGGTCAGCGCTTTGCCATTTATCTGAACCAATTAGATAAAATCTATTTAGGACACGTGAGCTGACACCAATTAATTCAGAAGCGGGATTAACTGGAGATGGATTTCCTAACGGTCCGAGGTTAGAGATTTAAACACGACCTTTCCCAATATCGAAGAACGGCACACAAGAAGAATAATGCAAATAAAGCGAGGAATATTCGAGTGGGCTGCGGGTGAAACTCATGTTTTGGATGGAGCAATCTATATGTAAAGCATGTACGCCTAAACACGACACCGAGTGAATTGATGGATGATGTGCGATGTCTTCCTGTCGCCATTATGGGTAACTGACACGTCGTTCAATAGTACAGAAAAAATGACATAAACAGAAAAGTATAATGATGAAGGGTATTATTTATTACTTCAAATGATAGATTGGTTCTGTGAGATTTCCTTTTTCCCCATGGTACTCGTATATGTACAAACAATCGCACATGGCATGTTTGGAGGTTTATATTAGGTATACAATGCTACGAGTTATAGTGATATTATAATTAAAATAACTCAAGGCACTGATATGTCCAATAAGTTAAACTAATACCAAGATCAATGTATACACAGGCAAAAAAAAAACAACAACAATCTAGAAAAACGAAAAACATCAATTATAATAATTTGCTGAAGATACACAAAAGTCCATTGGATCGTGTTTTCTATAACTATTCTCAAAAGAAAAAGAAATGCGCTTACAGCCAAAATATTCCTCTTAAAAATATTGCTCTTGCTTGTATCACTTATCACCAAACGTCGTTTTTTTATGAATTATCGCTTGTGATTGACTGCCATGTCGCCTGATGTTAAGCGAATATGCAGTCTACGATGGAGCACGCTTACCTTGAAGAAACCGATTCACTCGCGACTTGAAGACACCCAGATTGTAACTATTGGGAAACACCCACTCGTGCAGCGCATTCTATTGTTTAGTTTAGCAGTACGCACAAAGAAAGTGGAATCGATAATTAGAGCAATGCGTTTTGAACAAAACCAAAAAGAGAGGACAAAATGCAGATTCAATTCTGCACCATCTAAAAGCCCAGTTCTCAAGTATTTAGCCTCAGCGTCAAACGCGGAGTAACTGCAGTCTCAATGATCTTAGAGCCGGGCAACTTATAGAAGCTCAAGTGGAAAAGTTCCAGTACCTTCGCCGAACGAGTTACGAAACAACGCTTTTAGCGCGCTGTTACGACTGCCTCTCATTTCATGTGCATTGATAATGTACTGAAATTATTACTAAGAGTTATTAGGAATTGTGCTGTATTAGACAATCTATAACTGTTTAGGAAAATAGCTATCTATAGCTAGTGTATCTTTCTCTATTGTATTTTTTTGGTGTGCACAATAAAGAGTTTCTATCTATCTATCTATAGCTCTACAAGACATTAAATGAAGATAAGTTATATGCGTGTTTGTCTTCATCAGCCAGTCAGCCACCACACTTGGCAGGCGGCTTGGGGATCTCAGAATGCTTACCAACAATTACCGAGAGGACGCTGCTGCCCGTCCTCTGGGGGTTCTGGTGCAGTTTAGGACTTCAAACCTAGGTCCAAACGTGTTTGTATTAGCTGCAAATTGTGCAACTAACTTTACTTATTCTCTCGCGCTTTTCACGGTGACCTCGCGATCCCTAATATGCAACTGCTGTATTGATTTTGCTGAAATACAGCCTTGGAATTTATGTAATTGTCGTTGATCCTTTATGAGTTGATAAGTGAACTGGAATTTAAACTTGCGACATTGATAATTTCACTGTCGTAAGTCGTAACCAACAACGACAGTAGAATTATCATTGTCGAGCAAATATTTTACAAGAAACATAAATACGAACGCCGACTTATTCCAGCAGAATTCGAGACCTTCGCTTTGCTTGATCAATACTTATGATTTGTTTCGGTACCAGAATCATCTGTAGGATTACGCAATTTAATCTGTCTGTTCTGTATAAGGTTGATAAAATGTTCTGTATGGATGAAACACTACCAACTACCAACAATAACTCTTACATTGTACTCGTGACACTACCACTAATATGATATATGCGAAAGTTTGTCTGTGTGTGTGTGTGTGTGCTTGTTCCATTTCACGCCAAAACGGCTAAAAGGATTTGCATGAAACTCGAAATGGAGATAGCTAATTTAACTGAATAACATAATCTAGAGGCAACTTTTTATTATCATTATAATCTCTGTTAATATCATCACGTTTGCGAAACTGCGGGGCACAGCTAGTACTATTATACAGCAAGGAATGCCTCGATCATCGTCAAAAAGTAGCTAGCCTATCGGTATTTTATCAGATACATTTCGGAGAGTGTGCTTCGGATTTGCATGATCTTATTCCCCCAGCCCATTCTTCTATCGGACGGCCAGGACCTCGAAAAAGCGACACCGTTTTATGGTTGATATACCAAAAACTCGTACGAAACGGTTTGATTCCACTTTCTTTATTCGAACTGCTCAACAATTGGTAGCGCTGCCCGAGTGGGTGTTTCCCGATAATTATAATCTGGGTGTCTTCAAGTCAATAGTGAATCGGTTTCTTCTAGGCAAGCGTGCTCCATCGTAGACTGCATCTTCGTTTATCATCAGACGAGATGGCAGTCAAACGCAAGCCTATATCAAATAAAAAAATATATGAGAAAACACTATCCATTTAATGAGATAACAGCCAGCAATCATTTGGTAAATTATATTTTACTATTATTTTAAGACTAATTCTCTTCATTACGTCTACATTTACGAATGTTTTAGCTCAACAGGAGAAACTTCCCAAACGACAAAGATATAAAAACTCTTCAAAATTAATATCTCTTGAAAGCTTCGACTCCCAGTCGCTCAATTCGCTCAATCGAACTAATTTAATTAATTGATTCGTGTCGTCTTCAGCACAAAACGACCCACTGAAAAGAATTTTGACGTCCTGACATATCTAACGAAAATACGTCCTAAAACCACCAACGTACAGTTTCAAATCGAAGTTCAGAAGTGGGATACGCGAGCTTGGCTGAGAAATACACTTGAAACGATATTTGAGCAATTGATTTGAGTATTGAAATGGCTTTTATATGGAGATGGATGTTTCGAAGTTTGAGAATCTGGTGATTACGCTTTGATAAATAACTCCGTTTAATTCTCTCGAAGGTCAAAAGTATTATTAGGGCTACAGTAGTATCTTTTAGAATGTTAAGACATATCGAACATTTCGAAGTTTATGGACTGACAGTTAAAGCTATGGTAATATTATTTAAGTTATTATGCTTACAGTGACAATGCACCTAGCTACAAAAAAACAGAAATCAGAATTTCTAGAATCTCTATTTTAGAATAAGAGTTACGATTACTTACAACTGAGCAAACGACTCATCATTTTGCGAGTGACATTTCAACTGCACTTACAAAATCACTATTCTCCGGAACAACACATAAAATATCCAGAGCACAACGTATAAAGTGGAAACGCCACATCTTGGAAAAGCTTATTGTGCATAAGTCTCCAGAATGATGATCCTGCCACCGCAGGTATATCATTCGAGAGATGCAATATGGAATAACATTTTATCGTATTCATTCATGCCGAGAGCTCATATTTTGCTTGAGGATATTTTTGTCCTTGTTGGTAGTGTTTCGTCTTTTTTAGTTGTTTCGCCGTGATCATCTGTATGTAGACCCACTGTGCTTTTATTGCAAGTAACACTGAACATTTTGGTACTTGGGTAGAAACAAGGCTTCCATGGCCGAAATCGGTTAGGGACCATAATTAGGTATACTTGCTAGCTTGTTTGTATTGCCCAGGAATGTATTGGAATGCTGTAAATGATTTCTTCGCATCAAGACAGTCAAAACATCGTTACAATAAAATAAAACGCATTTAAAAAAAAACAACCGACTTCAATTTCGACTACCTGATAACATCTTCATGTTTTCCAGTAATTTTGATTTAAAAACCAAACTACAGAACCGATTTCGATAAAATTTATATGGGACCACCTCTGAAGTATCACCTACCAAATAAAATCAACAAAAAAGCAATTCATAATTGGCGGAGTAATAGCGTAACATCCATACAAAAAAAACATACAGTCGAATTGAGAACCTCCTTTTTTGAAGTCGGTGAAAAATGTGAATAGATTTTCAAGTGCTAAATCATTACCAATAATTCAAATGCACTACAAACTCTACATATTAATAAACGTGGAAAAGCTTCGTAATAATTAAAACGTCTTTTGTCTTCGTCCATTAAATTACAAAAGGCAAAAGACGGCTTAAGTATGCCGAGGCTAAACTAAGTTTATTAATAAGGCCCAATGATTTGTGGAAAACTTTGTGCTGTTATCCAGATGTAGCTCGTATTTCAAGCTTTAACTACCTTAATATAATTACAATAATTGATGACTAAGTAACAGGGTTATTGGAATTGACACGGTGTCTAGCCAGTGGGCGGTGAAATACAATGATTCATTGACACCATTCATCCCGACAAAGACGACAAATATTATTACGTTTTGTCCAATAATTCAACGAATCTTCCGCCATGAGCTCATTTATTGACGCTCATTGATTGCCAATAAAATGCGTCGTTAATCCCTTTATTCTTCTTCTCCTCATTCAAATCACACAAAAGGAATCATCATCTGAGTAAATATGTCTTCAAGAAGTCAAAAATTTGCTCTCCCATGGTGTCACCAGGTCTAACAGATCAAATAGGAATCGATTGTAAGATGAGATTGAGTAGATGACTTAAAAGATAATGCCGCTAGGTGTAGCACTAATTTCAATGCGTGCTATCCTATGTACTTGTTATGCCTTGTCCGGTGCCGATGCGAGCAATACAGGTTTACCTTTTCATCATGGTTCAAAGGTCTAATCTGCCACAGAAAAGACAATAGCTTGTATCCATTAATTTATTTAACCAACGATGCCATCAAAGTTCATATGACTTTTCAAAATTCCAACAGCGTACTCTTAAACTTCGTATTAAAACAAATACGGCTTCCGAACCGCCTAAATTAGAGTTTCCTTAGCAGTCTGCCAACGTATTTGGGCGCAGCGAGTTCAAATACGGATACAGCAGGAATCAATGCACTCAGACATCCGCTGGGACTTAGAACTGTCTATGATTGCCGTCTGTGATTTCCTGTTTAGTTATGCGTTAGATTGTTATGAATGACCGGTCACGGGGACTTTCGAGACACGGAAATTGAATGGATTTATGGATTCCACACTGCTTCAGAGTTTCTTAACTTTGTTGTTACTCTTGCTAAGGACAAATGAATGACTCTGCACCATATTGACTGATAAATCGTCGATAAACAGACTCTTTTCTATATACAGTCGCCACGCACTATGGACTAACCTGGTCAGCAGACCACAAAAACAGGTGAAGAGTGTAGACCAAACTTTATTTACAAATTATTATGGTAGCGATTTCATCATGAATGATAAAGCTCGAAGGACCAAAATTAGAGAAGCATCTTTCCGACGATATTACTGAAATTATATTAAATTATTAAACGGAACAACAGTTCTAAAAGCAATTTCGCAACACAGATCTAATATTCCATTTGTACAATCATTTCCGAGTTCTGACTTTAGGCGGTCGCGGTGGTAGTCCCGCTACGCAACCTGATAGGGCGTTAAAACGGCGCAACTGTGGGCGCAACGCAACGTAACTCGTAATAAGATAATGCGATTACAGCAATTATGCGGTCGACGACCGGGGCTCGGCGAATTCATCATCTGGGTGAAGTGATTCCTCATCTGAATGGCATCTTACAATTTTAGCAGCACTCAGGCGATGCTATTTAAGTTCCTGTAGACGGCGAATATGCGATCAGTGTTGTAATGGATTTAAGAGGAAAACTTGACTACGTTTCCAATTCGTATTTTATACCTACCGCTAAGAAAACACTACACGCCAGACTACTTATTACTCGAGTAGTATTACCTAAGTCTATATAATAGATTTCAAGGTAAGAGTGAACAGGTTTCTTCTAAGTTGCGGGCGTCATCATCAACCACATTTACTCTCTCTCGCAAGAGAGTTGCATATTAGAAAAAGGAAGAACTTATTTTCTTCCTCTCTTTGTCGCTACGCTCTTGGCAGTGCAATCGTGGTCGTCTTGTAGTACTGGCAAGGGCAGATGTGATGCGCCTTACGATATTTTGCCTGTTAGTTTGTTCAAATCATAGTTATGTTATTAAAAAGTATGTTTTTTAGCTTTTCGATTTAGCTATTATTTTATTTGATTTTATTATATTCGGAAAACGTACAGTGTCATTTAAGCTATAGTTATAACAAGTATTATTAATAGACACCATTTACGTGTTTTCGCATTTAGAATCTAAATTTACTTGTTTGCTACAAAAGATGAAAATTATAAATGATAATGCCAGTTGCAAAGTCTTACATATTGATGAATAATATACATTTAAAAACAGTTAATAATAGTTAAGAAGTGCCGTCAAACCAATTATACGATATTAAATCACGGACTTTATTTGGAGAAATGTTAAACAAGTCAAATTCAGGTAAGTCCAGGTTATTGACAGTTGTCGAGGATCTAACAAAGAAAGATTTTTGCCTATAATTGGTGGCGCATCGAGGAATATTTAAGCACTTAGGGTGCCGGCGTGAAAGTGAAGGTACTGTAATACATACCTTGGAGAGGATTTCAGGAGAATCAATTTTAGCCCGCGCTATTTTAATTAACATTAGTATCTCTACTTCAACACATCAAATCCAAAGTAATGATTGAAAGCGAAAGCGGTTTCTCGTTTCAAATTGAATCCTAACTATACATTTCGTAGTTATCGTGGCCCAGAACGACAAGAAAGCTATTCCACTCAAACTAAAAGCCAATACCAACCAACCACCACCACTACTTACTAGATACCAATTTGTATTGAGGTAAATAACTAGTTGTTCGGCCCGTGCTATCACCTCACGAACGCAAATCTTTTTAACCCTTTCAAACCCTTGACCGATTTAGCTTAAAAATACTTGCCTAGAGACATCGGACCAACGTACCGTCAAAGAAATATAGGCTAAAACGAGCGCCGATTTATGGTGGTTGGTCCAAAATTTACACAATTCTGAGCAAAAAGAGTCGCAGGCCATAAAAAGAAAGCTACGTCAAGATAATCTTCAGTGATTTCTTGAGGTTTAGTTCAGATCAGCCGAAGAAGACATCGTCACTTAGCAAATCTGGAATCCAATCGTTTTCAGGCTAGACTGAATAAATCACAAACGTTAGAGGACCTACCAGTTCTGCAATCTGTCCATCTAACTGGAAGGCTGGGACACTCTACAGGTTCCTTTGATAAAGTTCTTGCCGCTATCAGCCGCTTTGAACTTTGCCCTTTGAGATTAGGCATACTGGCATACCTACATTGCGTTCCGGGAATAGAAGGTTCTATTATTTCAGTTTGAAGATCAATGGACACAATTTTTCAACAAAACACCAATTTTAAATGCGTCTGATACAAAAGTGGGTTCGGAATCACTGGGTGTGACTTAGAATGTGATCTGTGCGAACTTCAAGTCTTGAAGTTTGCATTATGACAAAAAGACTTGGCGTCTCTAAGAGGCTTGATTGTTTTTAGAGCCGTTTGTCATTCAAATGGCTCAACTGAGTTTAGCTATAGATGAAATAAAAAATCAGGAACCATAACATTAGCATAATCAGCCAATTAATAATATACTGCGTAGACGGCCTACGTAAGCCTCGAAGGACGGTTGAGCCACATCCACGACGGATACCCCAGTTACAAATTGGTGGATTCACATACGCCTATGAATTTCTTCTCTGGACGTATGCAGGTTTCCTCAAGTTTTCCTTCACCGAAAAGCCAGTGGCACGAAAATCCTTTATAAACTCCAAAGAGCTCATTGGTACGGACCCAAGATTTGCCGCACCCTCAAAATGCTTAAGTCGAGTGGTCTTTCGATTAGGCTACCATTGTCTATGCTGCCATAACATTGCGGCAGCACTATAACATGGCTAGCTAGTAATGTTATATCTAGGCAGCATCGCTTCAGAGCAAGTTTCTAACCCCAAGCAGGACACACCTAGTTCTTGAACCACGCCAGCCATTTTCTCGCCTACGGTGTCCCACCTTTACCTACCAGCTTGTGACATCTGCTGTAAGCGCCGATGGTGCCAGTTTTAAGAAGCTGAAAAGGCTTTGGTACCCTAAAAAGCTTTAACTTCTTTGTAGCAACAGAACACAGCGACGGCATTATAACAGATCTCTGCAACACCGGAATTACCCGATTCATCTGTTCCCCTTAGAACAATATTGGCTTTGTTCAAAATGGCCGAGTTAGAAAAAAACAGACCATACATTGCTAATGTCACTGTTATCGCCGGACGAGCGCCCACACCCCTGGCCACTGATAACGCGGAACTAGATAACGAACAGCGGCAATTTGCACTTTGCAATGCAATTAATTTGTTCTGGGAAATAGAAACGGGGTGGGCCGTTTATTTAATTGATGATGTGCAATTTAAATGGGACGCCAGTTGAAAATTATGACTAAAGTTGTAGATTTGGATTCAAACCATTTGTGCCAGATACAGGCCGAGTGCTAACTGAATGGAAGAGTTGAAAGCCGCCTTAAGACTTGTCACATGACCAGAATGTATTATCATCGTAACATGCCACCCATCTCGAGCATGGTAACGTTCAGGATATGACATTGTTCTCCGTATCCAAGCCATGGTAGCCTAATGAGAAGACCGTGAGACTTCGAATCGTGAGGTCGTGGGTTTGAATACCGAGCCCGTGCCAATTAGCTTTTTGGAGTTAATGTATGGACTTCCGTAACATTGGCTTATCACTGAAGAAAAACGTGAGGAAACTTGCATACGTCCGGAAAGTCAATAGCTTTGTAAAATTAGAGTCCCCACAAATTGGCCTGGTGGAAATAGCCCAATCGCACTTCGAGGTTAGGTCTATATGTGCAGCAGTGTATGGGGGGACCTGGGTATGTCCTAAAACTGCATCCAGAACCACCGGAGGACGGGCAGCAGCGTCCTCTCAGTTAACCATTCTGCGATCCCCAAGCCGCCTGCCAAGCGTGGGGATTATGGCAACACCTCCCTTTAAGGGAGAGGCCTTCGTCCAGCAGTGGACGTCTTCCGGCTGTTGATGTGTGTGTGTGCAGCAGTGGACTGTTAACAGGCTGATTACGCTATGCTCTTCATACCCAGTTGACGACGAATTTAAGAAATTGTTGATGCTGCTTGTGAGAGAGTCGTGGATTCAAATCCCGAGCCCTTATGAGCTCTATGGAGTTTATGTATGGATTTACATACTGGCTTTTCGGAGAAGGAAAACATCGTGAGGTAACCTGCATAAGTCTGGAAAAAAAGACAAAGAGGCTTACTTATGTGAAGTTAGAAACCCACAAATGGTGGAAATGCTTCATTCGCATTTCGAGTTTAGGCCTATGTGCATTTGCAGGCTGATTACACTATGCTCTCTATATCCAGTTAACGATGAATTTAATAAATCTTTAATGCCGCTCTTGATATCAAGCCGTAGTCTCTACTTTAATAGGTTTCCTCTCATTCACGAGAATCAATTTTTGGTCTCAAAATGGTACAACCACTTCTTCCAGGCTCATGCGAGTCAAGTCTATTGCTTAACAAAGTACTTTAAATTAAGAATGTGGTGTGATCATCCAAACAGTCTGGCTAGTTCACCTCTACCTCGTCCGGGTCAAAGGTTGCTTAGTTTCGCTGATCTTAATTGAGCTACGCCAAGAGAATTTCTAACTAGTGAATAATACGCTTTAAAAAATATATACAACCGTCTTCAACTTCGAATACCTGGATGACATATTCATATTTTCTAGTAATTTTGATTTATAAACCAAACTACGGTACCGATTTCGATAAAATTTATATGGGACCACCTCTGACCACCTACCAAACAAAAAGAATCATCAAAATCAGTTCATAATTGGCGGAGTAATTTCGTAACATAAATACAAAAAAAAAAAAACAGTTGAATTGAGAATCTCCTTTTTTGAAGTCGTCGGTTGAAAAGTCCACTCATTACTTATGCTAATAATGACTTTATAGCTTTCTTCACTGTTGGGAAACATGATATTACAAGTACCTACTTTAGCTGTTCCGTAATCGAATTTCTCATCAATAAGCTACGCTTTTGACAATACGAAATTAGTTACCATCTATCGGAGAGCATAATACGACTTATGCAGGTAATCAATATGAGAATGAGAGGTTTAATTGAATCTATTGTGATGTGACTGACGAATGACCAATACGACCATGTCCCAGTTATTTCCGGTGGATAGGCGGTACAGTCACGAAGTCACGATGAAGTTTATGCCAGTAATAAGGTACTTATGCGGAGACAGTTGCTGTGCTGCTGATTCTACTATACATAACGAAAACACTGGCGTGGTAGCTGTCCCCAGATAATTACGTTTTGGAGACGTTACGATTGGCGGCAAAAGCTGTTTTTACGAGGCTGCTACCACGTTACCGCGATAGGGGATTTGGCGACAGTGACTCCATCTATTTCAGTCTTTACGAGTTCTAATTTGTTCCCTAACTTGTCTGTATTTGGCCATATATTTACGAAACCTAGATTTTACTTAAATATTTATCCAGATAATTAAACAGTGAGCAAAGCTAGTCAGCTAGTTTATCATCTAGGCAGCATGCTCGTTGTTACAAACATCACTTCCCGTTATAAATTTATACTTGGAATCTACTATCCAAAGCCTGCATTTCCCTTGCCGGATGCGGCTCGTCCGAGAATCGAACCCGGAACCTGTCGTTTAGCACACTCCCGCACGCAGCCGCTGCTACGACTCATGTTTAGTTAAGCCATAAATCAATTGGTACAACTTGGGGGATCAGCTATTATTGGACTGTGTATTAGTACTTATGGTACACATAGACGACTTTCGATTGCACAGATCTGGCTTGGATTTAAAATCTCAGGCTGCAAATATTTGTATAATAAAGGCCTGTCATCAGAGCCGTGGGGGCCATTTGCTGGATATTTTATTCCATACTGTCTTCTGTCGGAACGAGGATATTCGCCAAAGAACCAAAGTTACCGACATAGCTCGCAGGGTTTGCAAATTGAAGTGGCAATGGGTAGGCCACATCGCTCGAAGAACTGACAACCGATGGGGAAGAAAGGTTCTTGAGTGGCGACCGCGAACCGGAAGACGCAGCGTAGGAAAGCCTCCCACTAGGTGGACCGACGACATTGTAAAAGTCGCGGGCAACCGGTGGATGCAAATGGCAGGTTGTCGTACAGTGTGGCGGTCTAAGGGGGAGGCCTTCGTTCAGCAGTGGACGTCTCCGGGCTGATGATGACTGTCTTCTTTACAATCCAATAAAAATATCACAACTCTCTCATAACATACGTGTTTTTATTTTAAAATGGAAAAGTGCACCCATGAGACACCCTTTACAAACTTTACTGAGACAACCTTTACAAACTTTAGCATAAATACCATTCATATTAGAATTGTGTTAAGTATCTGTTACTTACTAAGAGATCATCTTGTGATGGTAAACAAGCTGTCGTCGTCAGCCATAAGACGTTCAATGCTAGACGAAGGCAATAGAGGGGTGTTGCCATAATCCCCACGCTTGGCAGGCGGCTTGGGGATCACAGATGCTCACCACCGCAATAGGACGCTGCTGACCGTCCTCCGGTGGGTCTGGTTGCAGTTTAAGAACATACCCAGGTCCCAAGCTGGTAAACAAGCTGTACCTACACAGAATTTTCAATAACATCTGACCTCGCAAAGGCCTTTGAAAGGTCAAACTGTCAACGTACCTGATACCAAAGTCACCAATCGATGAACATAGTTGATATAATGTGCTTTATTACGTGATGAAACAATACTAACAACGGGCCACTATGATCAGACTATAATGTGTCTTATGTATGTGAAATCTGTGACTAATCGGACAAGGTATTGTTTTTTAAACTTTGTGAACGTATGGCGCATTGTTTAAAGACTAATGTTGGTGTGAATATCGGTTACATTTACAGTATTCTAATGGATTCAACGGCCATGGGATAAAGTAGAAAACGGGAAAGGTCAACTGAGTGCTACCAACTATGGAAAAGTAATGTTGCATAAAGTATTATGTGCGTATTATGTTCATGTATTTTGTAGTGGTAGGACTTTACTGCAAAGTCCGCCTGGGGAAGTACCACACCTATGCCAGTTATTCCACCGCCAAGCAATAGTGTGCAAGCATTACTGTGTTTCGGTCTGAAGGGCAATGTTACCAGAGAAATTACTGGCTATGAAGAGATTTAACATCTACGGCCTTACTTAAAAAACTTTTTAACCGTTTGTCACTGCTTAAGATGCTCTGCCATCTTCTCTCTGACGTGAAGTGTAACATGCAAGAACAAGACAGAGAAGTTTAAGCAGTGACTAAGAGAATCGAGATTATTTTAGGTAAGGCTGTTAATATCTCAGGGTGACGAGCGCAGTGCAGTGCGGCGCAGGATTGTGTTCGCATGTTTACAATTCTGGCACTGCTACTGTTAGTGACAAGGCGTGACGCTTACCACCAGGCGAAAGTCAAGCTCGTCTTGTCACTTGATTGTATAAAAAAAAATGTGAACAGTTTTTTATTTTGAATATGTAATATTTATGCGTTTACCTTGCCTGATGGTAATCAACATGCGGTCTACGTGCGGTATTTACCTACCCTAGTTTTATTTTTATTGGTTAGATGAAGTGGGATTGCCAGTGCTTATGGGATACTCCGGCAATCCCCCTTGTATTCCTCTTCTGGGATAGGAGAGGTGTGGGGTAAAGGTAGAGGGTGGGAGGTGAAGTCTTGGACCCACCCGGTTATATGAAGTGGGTTAGAGTCGGGGAATCATGAGTTAGGAAAGTTAGTCAGTTTTGGTCTTGGTGAAAAGAGGTAAGTTGGGTAAAAGAGTAAGTAGGTGGAAAAGGCAAGCAGGGTTGAAGGGCGGGTCGGGTAAGAGGTAAGTAGTTGGAAGTAGGTAAAGTGGGTATAAGTCGGGTAAAAATGAGTTGGTAAAGCTGGTCAGTTTTGGGTTTGATGAAAAGGGTAAATCGGGTAAAACCTACTCTAGATTTGAAGATACCCAATATTGTACGTTTGCAAGTTGAAGTGGCAATGGGCAGGCCACATCGCTCGACGAACTAATAACCGATGGGGAAGAAACCGCGAACCGGAAGACGCAGCGTAAGAAGGCCTCCCACTAGGTGGACCGACGACATTGTAAAAGTCGCGGGCAACCGGTGGATGCAAATGGCAGGTTGTTGTAGTGTGACGGTCTAAGGGGGAGGCCTTCGTTCGGCAGTTGACGTCTCCGGGTCGATAATGATGATGAATATTGTACGTTACGACAAACACAGAATCTGACATTACAATGAAACTCATCCTAACATAACCAAAGTGCTCAATTTTTTAATTGTAACTCGTAATTTCAATTTCTGGAGACTATAATGAAAACTATAAAGAGCCCTTTTGTAGACCGTTACTGGGAGAGTTTCATAATAAAGTTGGCATTTAGTTTTTACGCAACGTCGGGTTACGGGGCAACTTGAAGTGGTCTGATTAAAAGGTTATGGTTGTGACAGGAGTTAAACGATTTATTTATAAGCATTAAGATTATGTAAACGTATTGAAATTAAGCTCAGATTGGCGTTAAACGATTAGCATAATCTCAGATTAACCTGCTATAATTAACGGA
The DNA here is from genome assembly GCA_905404285.2 of Erannis defoliaria. Classification (NCBI taxonomy): domain Eukaryota; kingdom Metazoa; phylum Arthropoda; class Insecta; order Lepidoptera; family Geometridae; genus Erannis; species Erannis defoliaria. The sequence goes on along the minus strand of FR990076.1, from coordinate 16,300,353 downwards.
TTATATAGGACCTGCAAATAACTTAAAAGAATAATAATCGGTTTCTTCTAGAATTAGATGACAGTAAATATAATCTGATATATAATAATATAAATATAAACTGGACCTGGGTGTGTTCTAAAACAACATCCAGAACCACAGGATGGGCATTTATCCCTGGCAGCTCTCGTTCTGCGATCTTCAAGCCGCCTGCCAAGCGAGGGGATAATGGCGACCCCTTTTAAGCAGGCCTTCGTACAGCAGTGGACGTCTTCTGGCTGGGGAAGATAGCTATTGAGTAGCTTTGGGCACACGTTTTGTAGAGTCGTCAGATTTAATTATCACAGTGGCAAGTTAAACACTGCAAAGTTGGTGAAAAACTGTAGTAATACTACTATTATTTATTCTGTAGTATTAAATATATTTTAGAGTTAGGGTAATTGAGGCACCATACTAATATTTTTTAGTAAATTTATGTGTTATCATTTTAATAATATAAATTGCTGTTAACTAAATCTTGTTGCTTGAAATAAATCTCTATAGGTACTTAACTATTGAAACTAGGTATTTTACAAACATGGAGGGTAACCAGTTTGCAATTTTTCTGAGTCATGCATTTATTTGCGTCAGTAAAATTGTTGGGAAACAAAAACAGCGAGACGCTAGATTATTTTTAGTCTAATTATATAAATTATTGCAATTTTCAATGCTTTTAAAGCAAAGAGATAATTAAATTCTGTGGAAATAACACAGTACAAACGCCCATATCTCACTGCTGACTTCTCATGCCATAATATCATTTGCCTTGGTCCTGTGGTAATCTAGTCCATGCTTCGAGCATACACTACTGGAGGTGGCAAGCCAAGGCATATTTCTTGGTAGTGTTGTGAGATGGTTGTGAGTTTGTTTTAATATACTATATTCATACGAACATGAGTTTGTTTTACTGAGCGAAAGTTGACTTGAAAATGTACTATACGTTTTATGATTATTTACCGTGTTAAAATGTAAAATTAAATTAAAAAGACGCGTAATTTGTACAGCGTACGGTAAATATCCCGTAAAAAAAACATAGTAGGACTGTAATAAACAACTGTGATAGTATAAATAGAGTTTTGTGCCAAGCGAGTTAACCTCGTCCCCCGCAAAAAATCTAAAAATCCTTTTGGCATCCCCAATAATCATTGGCAATTATATATGCTCGAAGAGTCCATGCGACCCGCGATGGTAACGATATCAATTTGTAACTTTTTAACAGACTTCAAAAAAGGAGGAGGTGCTATGTTCGACTGTATATGTATGTTTTTTTAATGTAGGTACCTGTGTTCACCGATTTTGAAAATTATGTTTTGTTCGAAGGGTTCTTGTGGTGGTCCAATAATACTTTGAATTCGGTTGTTTTATTTTTATGAGCTAGATCCTCCAAGTAAACGTCTAACGTCTCGCTTACCTTGCCACTACTGTCACAATTTCCACCCATATTATTGTTATGCAATTCATGACGAGACGAAGTTCGCGGCAAGCATTTTAAAACTATTTTTGAAATGTTTCGTTTTTAAATTTCAAGAAAATAATATACTGGGTTAGTTCTAATCAGTTAGCATCCTTCTAAGGGCATATTCTGTACATCAAAACAAACAACTTTTACTATTAAGCCAACATTGAAATCGCAAAAAAAAACCAGCTGTTTCATACATTTTGCCCAAGGTTGATGATCTTTATTGTATGGAACAGCGTAAATATTTTTTCGCGTTTTCAATGTTGGCTTCATAGTAAAGGTTGTTTGTTTTGATGTACAGAATAATATGCCGTTAAAAGGATGCTAAATGATTAGAGCTAACCCTGTATATTCATTAGTACCTAAGTAAGTTCTCCACCAATATATAGTTGCCGGCAATAGATAAAAAACCGATGAGATACATCCGTCATGAAATATGCACATTGTATTTGACAAATACTAAACACCAACGCCATGACTCACTCTCACTTGGGGTTGACCAGAAGCAATAACTCCCCCTAACGTATTCATCTAGGGTTCGGAACGGCCTTGGGGTCCGTTAATTAACTTCAACACGGGAGTTCGCGCCGATATTTTTAACATCCGATATTTTAAACCCACATCTGACGTACCGGCGGCAGACGGAGTTATTTTAGGACGAATTTTGTCATTTTCTGTTTGTATTTTGATCTCGAGAGCAGTCGTGCCTAAACGACGAGACAAACAATTTGAATGGGCTTCAAAAATAATTCTGATGGCTACGTTTTAGCTGGCGAGGACGTTAGTCTGATGCAGACTATGTAAATGGCGAGAATTCTGTGTTTTCTTGGTAACAAACTAATGTCCTGCTTGGCACTTAAGCATCTAATAAAGCATATGTACAGGTTTGACAGGTTTTGGGTATTGTTTTTGGGTATTTTTAGGGAGTGCAGACAGAGCCGTAGCCAGGGGAGGGCATTGAGGGACAATGCCCTACCTTAAAATACCAATGCTATACCTTAAAAGATACCATCAGCTAATAATAAACCAAGTACTGTGAAGCGTCCTACCTGTAACAACAGAATTGTTCGAAAACCTAATCCAATCGCTAGCTTAGTGGGTAATGAAGAAGGAAGGATGAACATGCCTGAAACTAAAGTGGGATGTCAAACATTCGCACAACATCGGGAAAGTACCTGCTTAGGGAAGCTATCGTCTCGAGGGAGAAATCTATAGGTTAGTGATCTGTTTCCAGGATAAGCGCTATTTTCTTACCATAAAAAATTCGAAGATCCCCCCACAGAACTCTCCCTGATAGGTACATAAATTATGATCTACATTCAGTTTATGTCTAGCCAAATTACGCACCTACTTATGTATTGTAATAAACTCTATATACACGTTGGCGCTTGCCTTTACTCGGCCAACTAGGCGAGCGACACCGAGCGATGGCAAGACAATGCAAATGTACTGTCTATACGTTGGTATTGGCCTTCACTCGGCAAAGCTCGGCCAACATGTATTGCAGGCTTTACTAGTTACAGTACGTACAACCCCCGTCAGTTACTAGTAGTACCTGACGGGGGTTGTCTCTTGGCCCTTGCACGAATGGCGTCAATTAAAAAAAAAATATATATATAATAATCATTTATTTCAAGTATCATAGACTCATATTATAAATCATCAATTTAGCAGTCACTTTAATAAGTACCATACACACAATTGAAATTGAAATTAATTTTGAAATTAAAATTAAATTTGCAATTAATTTTAAAATTGAAATTAAATTTGAAATTAAAAATTGAATTTGGAATTAAAATTGAGTTTGAAATGAAAATTGAATTTGAAATTAAAATTATGAACTTAAAATAATCAAATTATAAAAATGACAATTCAATTGTATGATGTCAACGCAATAAACATATTAATAAAATTAAAATTATAATTAAAATTAATATTACCTACCTCCACTACATTTGAGCTTCTACAGTGTGCAATGTGTTCTACAGTGTAAATGATTGTACCTACGTGATAAAGACGACCAACGTAATCGCGACTTATGGTTACCGAGTTTGTAGCTATTTTGCATTTACCTATTTGTGCCCAAAACGTGACAGCATAACGAAACAGCTGTTTTGATAGATGTGTTAATAAATGATGTGATGTCTTATGTCATACATAAGGAACTGAACATCGATGCTGTAATCTTTCAACTTGACCTTTACCAGTAGCTACCTATACTTACATATTACCTACATAGTAATTTATCTATTGAGTATACAAATGATTTATAGTATAGTTTATTTCCTACTAGCTATAGCTACTTCCCTTGATTCTGTAGGACAATTGTACAGGTTTTTTCCTATATCTTTATACAACGTGAAACATAAAGGTGTGATAATATTGAAGGGTATATAAGTACCTACTCTTCATTATGAATAACTTTTACTGAATTCGGAAAAAATTCAACAGCTGTTCCATACATTTTGTCCAAGGTCATTGAACTTTTTTGTGTGGAAAAACTAGCTGATTCGCGACTTCTGGGTTGGTCCCATAGTAAAAGTTGTTCATAATGATGAGTACATACATGCCCTTCAGTATTATTACGCCCTCTTGTTTTATTATATATACAGGGTGTCCCAGAACTCAACGTCAAGCGGGCACGGGGCAAGAGGGGGGGTCATACCAGTTCCAGGAAAAATAAATATAAAATTCCATATCAGTTGGTTAAGTTATAATTGGTGAATTCATGAAAAAGAGGAAAATCGACACCTTTATTCATATCTTTAGTTATTCTGACCTCAAATTTAATTATTATATAGTGTTTTTTTTAACTAACATAGTCTTTAATAAACATGCTATCAATTGCAATCACAAATCAAACAAAAATAATTGCTATGTTTGTTAAAACTATCGCATTTTCTTTGATTTGTGGTTGAAAAAATAATATCACCTAACTTTGAAGCTTCAGGAAAAAAAAAATATGGAATTTTATATTTATTTTTCCTGGAACTGGTATGACCCCCCCTCTTGCCCCGTGCCCGCTTGACGTTGAGTTCTGGGACACCTGTATATATGTTTTATTATTTTTCTGTATGTCACTGAACTCCTCCAAAAAGGCTAAGCTGCGTTCGAGTGTGTCCCTGGATGGTTTAGATTCACAATACAATACCTACAATGTGTTATTGATAACACCAAAGTAACAAGTCAAATTCATCAAGTCTGTTGACTCAACTTTGTGAAGAGGTAATTCTAGATCAAACATTTATTTATATGTGATAGGTATAAATTGCTTTAAAAAGTTATGTCGGCACCTTTGTATAAGCTGTCAAAAAGCGATTAACGTAATGGACAGAGTATAAATCTTATGAAAAATTCATCAAGTCTGTTGACTCAACTTTGTGAACAGGTAATTCTAGATCAAACATTTATTTATATGTGATAGGTATAAATTGCTTTAAAAAGTTATGTCGGCACCTTTGTATAAGCTGTCAAAAAGCGATTAACATAATGGACAGAGTATAAATGTTATGAAAATAAATATATTCAGCAGTGTTGCTGTGCCTATATAGACTAGGACTTAGGCATAGTGTAGCTTTCTATTGATGCAAGTTTTATATAAATCACATAAGCAGTTCTGAAGATTACCTCGAACAAAGTCACCTTTTATCTCTTTATGATATTAACATGTAGATTAGTGTACATGCTTCATAGAGAAACCGTACTTATGATTTTCAATTGATATTCCTACAGCATACATATGTAAAGCATCTTCTGAATACAAAATGAGTCGAGCAGGCGTTTGCATTGAAGGCTGTGTTAGTAATATTTACTAACACATAAGAAGCTGTGAAGTAAATATTGATCGAAAACTGCAGCAGTGTTTTGTAATTGAAATAAAGAATAAGGTGATATTGGTTTCATAGGCGAGTGGCAAGTGCTTGTGCTGTATATTTCATATACAGCACAATCAACAACCAATCTATTGTAATTTTCAATGACACCCAAGACCCAAGTAAAGATTCAGGCAAGAGGTAGTAGTGAATAGACGAGTGAAATATATGTATTTGCACAATCTAAGGGGTGTCCAGAGCAAACCAAACCATGAGCACAAGCTAAACAAAAGTATTGATCACCAAATGTTAGGTTAAATTAATTATTGTCCTAATATGTCTTTAACCGTTTCTTTAAATGTTTACAACTTCTCACAATAAATAATTCTTGGAAATCACTTACAACTGTTTTAAACTCTGTGAAATGTATTTTGTTCTAGATTAGTTAGTTTTTAACAATCGCACATAAAAGGTCCGGAAAAGTGTTGCCAACTTGAAGAAACAATATTACACCACATAGACAAATGCACTAACAGCTGCGTAGGAAACAGTAAAAAAGGCAAAAATAGTATTTATTAAAACAAAACTGTTGTTTTCCGATTAATTGGTTTATTGACTGTATTCTAGTTACAGATTAAAATATAAAATATGTAATTTGTTTTCTTTACTTGTGGTAAGTGTCATCTTTGCTGGATTGGCCCTTTAGTAACATCCTATAAAATGTATTTCTACCAATATGCACCATGCTTGTATGGTGGAACTTAGCCTAATCAGTCTTGGAGGGGAAAGCCTTTGCCCAGCAATCGTAACAAGATAAAAGCTCATGCCGGGATTAAGTGGCATGTGACATTTTGGACTAGTTCATACAAGGAAGTACGGAAAAATTATACCGCTAGGCCGCCTGCATATGGAAAATATCCTATGTCCTTTGATCAGACATGTTATTTGACAGAAAAAGTCCTGATTTTATGAGATTTGTATGAAGCCAGCAAGCACCAGTTTCTTACATGGTGTTTTAAGCATATCAACAACTTAATGCAATAGATCTTATTTTAATTCTTATTTTCTGTTGTACATAAGTGTGTTATGTTTTATGTTGCAAATAAAATATTTTCTGTTATCTTGATCCATCCCTGTCCGCCTAGCACGCGAGCCGTGATAAACGTCTATACACTCTTTTTACCTCGTGAAATCGAGACAGATGTATCCATATTCTAGCTTTATCACTTTCCCGCGCGGGAAAAGACCAATTAGTCCACGGCGCGTGCTAGGGAGGCCTGAAATCATTAAATATATTCTTGTTGTCACCAAAACCATCATTCTCTCCATCTAGGTACCGAGATGATGAACAGACCAGTCAAGATTATAGTGACTTTGACAATGATTCTATGTATGTCTATGGACATTGAAGAGAAGAAAAATGAAATACTGAATGAGGGCCGGGTACCTACTTATTCGGCTTGAAGTATATTCTAAAAACCAAATGAGATGTATTGGGTTTTCGATTTTGTGTACTCCCATCCCAAAGAGCTAACTGCCACATGCTAAAAGTAATCTGTTATAGGTTTAGAAAAAAAATGATAAAATAATATAATAGATAATAAAAATAAAAAAAGTAAATTAATCAGCTTCTGTTAACCGCCAATCGAGTAGGTGGGTTCATATTTTTATGATTAACCCGTATCATTAATAAGATGTTGATGTTATTATTATAACATAAATAAGCTTTATTGGGACAGAAACCCATAGCGACTGCTCGTATGCAGGTTCGAGTCCTGCCAGAGGTCATAATTTTTCTTCCTGTTTAAGCTTTAAAAAACATAGAAATACCATAAGTGTGGAATCACTTCATACAAAAATATTCAAAAAAGCTTTATTGAGTGCTTATAATTGCACGGATAGAAGTCTGTTAAGTAAATAATGCATAAATTACCAAGAAATTCAGTAAGAACAATCATTATGAATTTATATGCAAATAAGCGACATTTATTACAAACATTAGGCACTATTAGGTACCTACATGCAAATAACAATGAAATAAACATTCTAAACATGTATTCCAATAGCTACTGCTTCTTTTTTTACTCTAAACCCGTTTCGGCATCCTAACACAACGCCTATTACGGAATGTAAAACCTCAGGAAATCAATAAACTATTATGGTTCATAGAAAAGCGTTCCCTTTCGATAGATTAAGATATTTCGCACGCAGCCTGAGCCCATTACCCGTACAGTACCCTCCGACCTCACTGGGGTGGGTCGCTCGCTGATAAATGCCCGCATGCCCCCGATTTATTACTTGCCCCGCTCATTGCACTGTTTACTCGACTAATTGTTACTTCAAATAAAATCAATTACTAAATTAAACATGAATCCTAAAATACCTCGTATAAATCCTCCAAACGTGAAAAGACGCCGCGAATCGAAAGCCGATGGGGCAAATCCTTGCGCCTTGCACAACCACCACTGAAAACGAAAATAATCGCACCACAACTTGCAGTACACTGAGTCCATAAATAAAAACTAACACAATGAACTTTATCACAAAATTATTGTGTCATAAATAGTCAAATAGACCTATAGAAATGTGAAAATATTGCATTTCCTATTTAGCGCGAAGCGAAGAAGGTTAAACACACCCACCCACACAGAAATCCGATTAAAACTGAAGAAAAAATAAAATTGTGTTTCCGAGTTGGCGCCACTGTAGCAAAATTAAGCGCTGTCAAAGATTTTAGAGGGCTGTAACTATCACCAAAAATAAAATGCAAGTCGATACGAAATCGACTATCTATGAATCGCGATTCTTGTGAATATGAAAAGGGCTATCTATGGAAAAGTGTTTTATACACACTGTTCTGGCGTCGGGCGAGGGCATGGCACGGGCATCCCATGGGCGCCCCATGCTAATTTCATACTCACTCATCACCTAGAAGACGTCCACTGCTGGTCGAAGGCCTCCCCCCCCCCCTTTTAATTTCATACTAGATGGCCCGGTAAGCCACCCGTGCCATGCCCGTGCCCGACGCCAGTTCAGTGTGTCGTGCGCTTAAGGAGAAAAAAAAGGCGGCGCAGCGGCGGCGCGGGCAGCGAGACGGCGCGCGGCGCGGCGACGGCGGTGGCTCAGCACTGGTGGTGCGATGATTGGCTTTAGCCTGACTGTTGGGCAAAATAACAAAAAAAATGTTTCTCTGCATTTGCCATATTGCTTTGACATTGCCAGTGTCAATGTCAAGCAAGTGTCATCGTCAAGTTTATTTCTTTTCTTAATTTTTTTTAGTTTTTTTTTTTTTTTTTTCTTAGTTCTTGGCATCGCACGTTGTGCATTCTGCCAGTGTCAAGTTTATGATTTTTTCAAGTATTTATATGTAAATCAAGTCAAATATGTAATGATATCACAGTCAGTCACACGAAATTAGTCATAGTCGAGTCCAAGTCATGCCCCTAGTAAAGTTGTGGCGACTTTACTATGAGCTTATACGGAGTTTTGAAAACAACACAAAAAGACATGTTTCACCACATTATATCACTTGCCCACACTCGTGCATGTAATTCAACACTCAATGAATAAAACACCACCATTTTTAATCATTAATTCGCGAAAATACACAAGTTTAAGAAAATAATAGAATGCAACGACATGATTTTTCCGTGTTCCCGCCAAAACTCTTTTTAACAGTTTGCTCTATTCTGTATAAAATTCCAGTAAAAGACTAAAAGATTAATAAAAATGCTGGATCAAGTAAAACGAGTGCTATTAGTGCTTTCAGGAAAAGGCGGAGTTGGTAAATCCACAGTAAGCACACAATTGGCACTCACTCTTAAAGAAAGAGGTTACAAAGTAAGTACCTACCTAAACTTTTCTTAATTATGTCGTAATTGTATTTTATTATGAAAAAATAATAGGTCATGCTACCATAGGTCCTACATTGTTTTTTACAAAAACATCCCAAAACTCTTACTCTATGAATTTACTCTTGCTTAATGTGCACTTGAATAGTGAGCTCCCATTCAACAACATTATTCTTGTGAATTTTAGGTTGGCCTGCTAGACATAGACCTGTGTGGCCCCAGCGTACCATATCTTCTAAATCTTGAGGGTCAAAATGTTCACCAAGGACCAGAAGGCTGGGTCCCAGTTTATGTGGACCAGGACCAAAGGCTTGGTGTGATGTCTATTGGCTTTCTGCTGAGCTCTAGAAATGATGCAGTGGTGTGGAGGGGACCTAAGAAGACTTCAATGATCAAGCAGTTTTTAGAAGATGTGTACTGGCAAGAGTTGGACTTCCTAGTCATAGATACACCACCAGGTAGATTAACATGACCATTATAATTTGATTTTAAGTCCTTAAAACTAACCTATGCTTTATTACAATGTTTCAAGTTTTCTGTGGTGAGTTCCATAATGTGCTAACAACCAAATTTAATAATCTCAAACTATAAGGGCTTTGATTTGATCGAGTAATACTTGTCACTTTTGTCGGATTCGCGATATTATCAGTTTTAGCGCATTACGGAACGCAGCACTGGTATGCATAGTAGATTTCAAGTAAAAGCTTAAAATAATTTGTATGACTTATACCAAACGATAAATATATTTTTATTCATTTTCCAGGTACTTCAGATGAACACATAACTGTGATGGAGAACCTGCGACAAGTCCCTCAGTGCTCGGCAATATTGGTGACAACCCCACAGCAAGTTGCCATCGAAGACGTCAGGAAGGAAATCACATTCTGCAAGAAAACAGGCATACCTATCATGGGAATCATAGAAAACATGAGCGGGTATGCTAAACTACACTTCGTACCTACCCTACACTAATACAGATAATGCTTTGTTTATGGACAACTGAGTAATGTGATGTGGGCACCACAGAGATGACATTCTACATCGAGGCCCAAAAACTCAGCAATTGGCTTAACTGTACTATTGTAAAACACAGTATATTTTTCTATACAGCTGAAAAATTAACCATAATAGGAACTTGTCTGCAAGTAAAGTACAGTAAATCTAAACTTAGTTTCTACAAATAGTGGCTTCACTAGGCCTTCACTAGGAGTCTTAAGGTATTTTAATAGAATATAAAATCTGTGTGGTAGACACCATTGGATGTGGAGAAGAAAGTGCCAAAGCAAAGGCACCCTGCACGTTTATTCCCTATAGGTGATGAAAATAGCCCCTTCTATTGATTATTGAATGCAAGTTGCCGAATCAGAGTTTCTTTTAGCTCGTGAGTACCAGGAGCACAAAACCTATTATCACAGTATAGTGTTGCTATTGTCTATTCTGGAGCAAAGCTCAAGTCATTGTGTGACAACAATGTAAATAATGTTAATCTATGACATCAACTATGACATGAATTGCAGTATTTTTTACGAACTTTATGGGGATGAATATAGCATAAATCCACTTTTTGTAGATGGTGATGGTGCAGTCTTTTTATCAATTTGAATTTTGTGATATCTTTCTCTTCCCTGACTCCTCAATGTCAGTGAGTCCACCATGGACCTTACAGCCAATATGGTGTATGCTTTTTACAACCTTGTCATTTCACAGTCTAGTAAGGATGATATAAATACGTAATATTACAACCTTCTCATTATGCCAATTCCATGTTGGCATTATGAGATGGACAGCCCGATGGACAGATAATAAACACCAGCCTTCTTTTTTATGGATAGTATGTTATTAGAAATCGATAGCACTGATAAAAAAAGCGTATAAGGTACAACTCCAAACAAAACAAAATGTGTGTGTAACAAAAACATTCAACAAAACTGGAGGGTATGCATGTACTCATCATCATGAACAACTTTTACTATGGGCACAACATTAAAATCGCGAAAAAAAATCGGCTGTTCCATACAAAAAGTTAATTGACCTTGGACAAAATGTTTGGAACAGCTGAATTTTTTTTCGCGGATTCTATGCCCGATACTTTGTGAGACTTTTTTTTTTGAATCGACTTCAAAAAATAAAGTTCTCAATTCGACTGCATGTTTTTTGTGATACAAAGTGTAACAAAAAGTTCAACAATACTGAAGGGTATGTGTGTACTCATCATTATCAATAACTTTTATTATGGGGCCAAATTGATATCGCGAAAAAAATAATCTGCTGTTCAATCAAATCAATCAAAAAGTTCATTGACCTTGGACAAAATGTTTAGAACAGCTGTTTTTTTTTCTCGATTTCTAGATTGGGCCCATAGTAAAAGTTGTTCATAATGATGAGTACATACATACTCTTCAGTATTGTTGAACCTCTTTGTTACACATTAAACCTTTATTTGTAAAAAACAGTACAATCTCATTTTTAAGTCCTAAATTTTGTGTTTTCTCATATCTTTCCAGTTATGAGTGTCCAAACTGCAGTGAGTGTACCAACATCTTCTCAACTGGCGGAGGCAAGTCTCTCGCAGAGCACTGCAATATCCCGTACTTAGGCAGCATACCGATCGACCCTCGCGTGGGCAAACTGGCTGGGCAGGGCCTGGCAGTAGTCAAGGAACTACCAAACTCAAACACGAGTAAAGTGTTTGAAGCGTTAGTGACACTCGTGGGCCAGGATGTTAGTAAAGGAGTATAGTTACAGGTGAAAAGAGTCCTTTATATCCTTCACACCAGAACAGCAGAACACTGTCTGTCAAACTTCATGAAAATCAGTTTTGCCAATGCTAAAAATTCAAGTCAAGAATTAGTCATAATTAGCGTAAGCTTTGTGTAGATCGCGCCGAAGACTTATTTTGTCTTTCGCCGCGCGGGAACGTGGTAAAGCTAGAATATGGATACGTCTGTCTCGTTTTCGAGGGGAATAAAGAGTAGTGTCAACTTTCAGAATTCATTCTGTAGTGAGGATTCTGGTGTGAAGGACATAGTTCTTTAGGTCCTCCACATCTGTGTCATTAGACACTGGTTTCAAGCTCATTTATCTTTTTCTTTTTATGGTTTTAATGTAGTGCTTGACACGATACTGGAGTACAAAATATTATTTTAAAAGTAAGTTCTGATATCTCCCCTGCTTGGGGGATACAAGGTTTTTTTCATCCAGGGTGATACAGGGGGGAAATCAAGGAGAGACACGAGTCCATCACCTCATCTACCTTATTAGGCTAAATTTCCTCAAGATCGCCCTAGCCATTTAAACGTGTATAACATTATTCAAACTTGCTTTCCAGTACATAAAATATTATTAGGGCGAGTATCTCCATTATAAATAAAAATCCTACTTCACCACCCACTTCAGTGGAAATTTGCCCATGGGGGGAAAATAATGATTCAAATTAAATTGTAAGGGAGTGATAGTGCATTTCAAACCATGTGTGAGACCTAAGCCTGACTAGGAATTAATATTGTTAAGTGATTTTACCTACATGTTATGTATAATATTGTAAGTTAGAAATTGTATAGAGTTAAGCGATGTATTTTTGTTATCATTCCTATTATTTATTAGGGTTTTAAATTAAAAATTAAACATTTTTATTGCAAAAACATCTTTATTTCTTTTTGGACGCTTAATGATCTATATCAACAACAATACAACACAATTATTTGGTAAACTAGAAATCAAATACAGTTACATATCAAATACTACATAATGTAATCAAAGATTTTTATAACCTTGGGTAATAATTTTGGTGAGATCCAAATGTAAATTGTAGTTTAATATTAAAACTATGTATTAAACCTTTTATAAATGCGAATGGAATGTTGGAATGCGAAATTCAAACATTCCATAGACCAAATCAGCATACTTCCGACGACGTTTTTTACGACTATACAACACAGACGCAGATTAATAATAATAATAATAAACTTTTATTTGAGCAATAAAAAATATATGCATACATTAGATTTCATTAAAACATAATCTTTAGCATTTTCAAAGGCTAGATGACTGGTTTTTTTTGTCCTATTAAAATGTGGCCTATAAATATAACTGATTAATGAAAACAAAATGGAAATCTGTACAAAAATAAGCAACTTATAAGCATTTTAATATCATGCTAGACAGAGAGGAGATTATGACGTCACTTCTCTGTACGCCATATAAATTCTGACAAGTATGGCGCACAGAGGCGTGACGTAATTTTTTGTTTTGTGGGAAAGGGAGAGAGTTTTCTCTACCAAACACTTTAAACGCTTATATGTCAGAACATTAATAACCGATTTAAATTATTTTTTCAATAAACATATTATATTTACTTAAATTCTTCATCAAAGCTATTGGTTTCAACGATATAAGCATCACTCATCTACCCTATTATAAGCTCGAAGTCGTAAAATATAGAAATCAAAAACATAAGTTTAGGTAATTGTCCAAAATGGGTCTATATTTTAGCTTAATACTAGAAATATTATCACTGCAATAAAAACGCTGGCATCATTTTGGTAATTTGGCACTAGTGAGACCGTAGAGTACCGTAAGCGATATTCGACAAAGCGAACATAAGACAAAGATAAAAAAATAACTTTATTACCAATAAATATACACATCTAAAGAGAACAATAATTAAGTATAACATTTAAAATACCTTGCTTTGCAATTACCTTCCTTTTATAATTGCCAATATAGAGCATGGGCAATATTTATGTATCAATATTATAAAAAAACGTTACTTAATAATAAATGTAATAAACTTATAACATAATTTGGGCATAACGAACATAAAATAAAAACTTTGAAAACAAAAAAAAACTTAATATACAAAGTGTAATAAAAAGATGTGATGATTCTGAAGGGTATGTACTATGTATGTACTCATCATTATGAACAACTTTTACTATAGAGCCAACCCCAAATTCGAGAAAAAATTTGCCACTCCATACAGATGAACTATGGTGGAGCAAATTTTTTTCTCGATTACAGGGTTGGCCCCATAGCATAGAATAAATAATAGTACTACATACAGAAAGTTAACTCCGCAAAGGAATTGAAATAAATAAGGACTCTATCTACTAGGCAATAAAGTAGCAATTCAACTCGCGCAGCGCTGGACACCGCTCGCTATATTCACCTAGATATACCGCTCTGTTTCTATCACGTATGATTAGTTACGTGCGACGAGGCTAGCGTGCGGGCGGCCACTGACTTCTGCCTTGCATTGTCCTCCCCGACGGAGCGCCGCCCGAACATACCTATATACCTTTCAGTATTATCACACCTTTTTCTTACACGAATAAACAAATTATTAATATAAATTGGGTTCGATTTTGGGTTTTATCACTACCTACTTAAAAATAAAAAGTCAGATTGATTACAATATCTGGCGAATGTTTAATTATCCATCAGATCCACTGAATTTTTATAGGTTATTTAGTAATCTATACAGAAACTTTGTATCAATCGGCAATTTGGCACCAACCAAGTTTGTCTACAATCCTAAAAACATCTTGAGATTACGGCAAGCCTTTTGATGCCCCCGAACGACAAAACTTACACTGATGTTGGAAGGTGACCAATTAGTTGGTATTAAAAAAAATACGGATCAAAATAGGTACGCGGTCAGCGGCCGCGAATACCGGGTTAACAAGATTTCTCTGTTTGTCCCTCCCCGTCATGGAATACCTGTACGCGATGCGTCTACACGTTGGCCAAGATACTAACTGGTCTTACGTCTTTTTAATATAGGTAGGTACGTATCTAACTGAGATTAAAAATCTATGGTTCGTGGTCAAACATTCTATTGTACAAGTAGTTACAGTTATTTCTAAATCAAAAATCTACACATTGGCTCTGTCTGGGTGTCTATAATGTACAATATGATATTTGCCGGCACGATAATGTACGGCATAATAATGCACAGCATGATAATTGGTGTACATGTACATCTAATATCATGCTGTACAATAAATAAATAAATATTGGAGGACATTTTACACACAGCGCCATCTAGCTCCATACTAAGCAAAGCTTGTATTATGGAAACCAGATAGCTGATAGAATACTTATATTTTTTTTCTCGTAAATACATACTTATAATACATACTACACCCAGAAACAGAACAAACATCAATAAATGTCACATAACAATCCATGTCGTCCAATACTGTCCGTCCATTATCGGTTCGTGTCTGTAAAGTACGGCCCTATATTGTATTGTACAGCCAATAATCCGAGTACATTTCTCAAATTGACATAAAAAAAACCTGAACCGCTATACAAATAAGGAATTCGTGTACTTGCACATCAAATATCAGTCTGTACAAAATCGGGGTGTGCATTATTGAGCCGAGCCGATAATGTACGGCATGATATTGCACGGCACGATATTGCACAACATGATATTCGATGTACATGTACACCAATTATCATGCTGTGCATTATTATGTCGTACATTATTGCCTCCCAAACATCTTTCCGACGTGCGGATACCAAACAAACCTGGGTACCAACACCAACAATGGGACCGACGCGTGGAGCCGAGGCAAAGGCTAGTTAACGCTGCGGAAGTTACGAGGTAGCAGTAGTGGGATCGTCGTGGAGCCACATGAACTGCCGTATTTCCTCCTCCGACGACGGACAGCAGTGGGGCGGGGCCTTGTGCAGGATATGACGTAGCTCCTGTAAAGATGCTTCGTGTTAAGATAGTTTCCGATATGTCGTGATTTTGAAGCAGAAATTGATGTATTACCCACCCATAGAAAAGCGAAAGCCCTACTTCTTAGGTAGAACGGCTGTCAAAACAATGTTGTAAAGCAATTGTATGGAAAACCGCTGTCGCCAGTTTCACACTTATTTGTATAGAAAACTACGACGAAAAAATGCCAATCATTGGTCGCGCATTTGAAGTAAAACGCTCGAAATGCCATTTTGCAACAGATTAAAATTGATCTAATTACAATGCTATGTGGTTTCGTTTCCTACGCGTGTATTTAAATTGTCTTTTTGAGTATTCTCCGTTTAAAAACATATATATTAGTAGAATTGTCATTAAGCGCATTTACACTTAACGCCGGCTAGCGCGGTCCGTCACATTTCCGTTCTATTCACTTCTCTCTTCAGTGGTACCTGTTGCTTACTGACAGGCGAGTTAGTGGTCAAACGCAGACTGGTTTGTGTTAGTAAAATTGTCGTATATTTACGATAGCCCGTAGATTTGCTCGGTGTTCGAAGGACGTCAAAATAACTCGTTTCTATATAATAGTAGATTGTTTACCAAGGGAGCAAACAATATTTTTTAAGGCGAGTGTGTTTCTTTGAATCCAGAGCGTACCGAGGGATTCTAAAGTAGAATCCAGAGCGCAGCGAGGGATTCAAAGTACGCCACAAGAGCTTAAAATTGTGTTGATCCCGAGGTGGACACTCTACTTTTTATCACCTCTATGAGAAAATAAGTAAGCAAAACTTATGAATAAGAATAGTACCTACGTTTATTTCATTGTCACAACTTGAGGAAGAGGAATATACACTTAGTTAAAATAAAACTACGTAAAATCCAAATTTGAGTAAACAATAACGACCGAAGGCGGAATGCATTTCGCGCGTTTTTGTATATTTTTTTTGCACAAAATCGTTTTTGTATAATTTTCTCGCTCGCCTTCCTTTATTTAACATGCAGCATCGTTTATTATGTTACTTGTTCGTGCAATTTTCGTGGTTGATCTCTTTACTAACAATATCCACATTCCAAATTCAGATCACTTTTCGTCTGGGGCAAAAAAGAGCTGTTTTGATCCCTGTTTGCGAGGAACAAACTAGCTCTTTTTGAATATAGACGTGATAAAAAATATACCTTCATAGCGTTCCTATTCTGTTGCGCCGCGGCGAGGTGGTTGACTACTGGCGCCGGGTACTGTTTCCCGATGGTGCAGTTTGCGCGCTCTTGCACGTCGAGAGGCGCCTTCCACGGCTCGTAGCTGGAAGGAATGCTCGATACTTTGTGAGACATTTTTTTTTTGAATCGACTTCAAAAAATAAGGTTTTCAATTCGACTGTATGTTTTTTTGTGATACAATGTGTAACAAAAAAGTTGAACAATACTGAAGGGTATGTGTGTACTCATCATTATCAATAACTTTTATTATGGGGCCAAATTGAAATCGCGAAAAAAATAATCTGCTGTTCAATCAAATCAATCAAAAAGTTCATTGACCTTGGACAAAATGTTTAGAACAGCTGTTTTTTTTCTCGATTTCTGGATTGGTCGCAAAGATGAGTGCATACATACCCTTCAGTATTGTTGAACCTTTTTGTTACACATTAATAGAATAGAATAGAATAGAATAAAATTTTATTGTTCATAACTGTGCTTACAAGGTCTTAAAGTTAATTTGGGTATCAACAGTTATTATCCTTACGGACGTACAATAATTAAAAGCTAATTTGCGCATTACATAAACAAGTGATTAAACGGACTTGTACAGTCAAAATATTCATTTAGATCGTAAAATACCTTATTTATGAGCCATTTTTTTAAACAATGCTTAAATTTATTGCCATGTAAACATTTAATATCTATTGGAACATTATTATAGATTTTTATTGCAGTTATGTATGCACTTTTATGGAACATTGCGTTTTTAACTTGAGGCATACATATCTTTAACTGATGCTTCGGACGTAATGTTTCAAAACGTGTAGATTTTTTCTCAAAAAAATAAATGTAATTTTTTTTAACAAACAAACAGATCTCTATAATATATATGCCGGTTAATGTTAACATAAAATTTTCTTTGAAGATATTTCTAACAGTTTCTTTGCTTTGTAGTTTGTAGATGGCTCTAATACATCTTTTTTGCATTAAGAATGTAGATTGCACGTCTACTGAATTTCCCCAGAAAATAATACCGTACGTTAAATGAGGGTAAACGTAGGCGTAGTATGCACTTCTTGCAGTGTCTTTATTTGCAATACTACTTAACATAGATAGAGCGTAACTGTATTTTGAGATCTTTGCATTTACTTGGGATATGTGTCTTTTCCAGTTTAAGTGAGTGTCTAGTGTAACGCCTAGAAATCTTGTCTCAGTTATTTCATTTATTTTGACATCTCTATTTACAATGTTTAATTGGACAGGGGAAGCTTTGTAGTTACGAAATTGCATAAGTGTTGTTTTTTGAGAATTGATTTTTAAATTTATAGATTCGAGCCAGTTTGTTATTTTGTTAAGTGTATTATTCACTTCAGCTTCTAGTTCTGATTTATTTAGTTTTTTTTGTTCTATGTAAATTGTTGCGTCATCTGCGAACATGACACATAGATGTTTGGTTATCAATGGTAATTCATTTATGTATATTAGAAAAAGTAAAGGGCCAAGAATACTTCCCTGAGGTACTCCCATTAACACTTTTTCTGAATCCGATAGAATTTGTTCGACTGTTTTGGTAGACTTGTTGTAGTAATCTATAGCAGTTGATTGACTTCTGTTTGTTAAATAACACTTAATAAGGGACAGTGCTGTTCCCCTTATTCCTATAGCTTCTAGTTTACTTATAAGAATTTCATGGTTAACGCAATCAAACGCTTTTGATAGGTCTAAGAATACTGCTATACCTTTCTTTTTATCGTTAATATCTTCCCAGACTTGCTTCAGAAATTTAAAAAAAATGCATAATACTTGACACTGGCAGAATGCACAACGTGCAAAGCCAAAAACTAAGAATAGAAACATAGATACTAGAAACTGCTGTTTTGTATTGTAGTAGTACTCACATGTACTCGACCGGCATCTGCGCGAGCTCCGGCACGTACCGGCGCACGTACTCGCCGCTGGAGTCCAGCCGCTGGCCCAGGCGCACTGGACACGCGCACTCGCTCGAGTCCAGCAGCGCCTCGAACGCGCTCGACGACACCCACATCCAGTTCCCGGCGCATACTGACCTGCGAACAGTACATGGAAATCTTCTAATGAAAAAAAAACTAGAAACCTTCTAGATGGGAATCAGGACAAGGTTTCGGTAACCCGCTCACCAGAAAATATATATATATACATATATATATATATATATATATTGGGGGGGCATTTATTACACACAGCGCCATCTAGCCCCATACTAAGCAAAGCTTGTATTATGGAAACCAGATAGCTGATAGAATACTTATATACAATTTTTTTTCGTAAATACATACTTATAATACATACTACACCCAGACACAGAACAAACATCGATGTACGTCACAAACATTTTTATCCTGGGTGGGGATCGAACCCACGCCCTACAGCTATGAAGGCAAACATGTTACCAACTGAGCTATCAGGCTGTCAAATACAAGAATGTAGTCAGGCTTGGCACTGTGCCCCCAAATGTTTTTAATGGGGATCCACACTGCAATTTTTTCCCGCTAGGTGGCGCATCGATGATGCGGCTATTGTCAATCTTATACATTTTGTTGCTTTTTTTCAACAATTTAATGGTTTTACCACGGGCGTAGCTATAGCTTTCATTTTGGGGTTCCGAGGGTGCTAAAATGTACAAACATAAATAAGCTGCGGCTGCTGATAATCACATTAGGCGCATTAAAACTTCGTATGCTAAAGTTCCGGACCCCAATAACAAACCCCACCCCTCATAGGTTTTGACAATAGACAATATTTTATATATAAATATTTTTTTTGCTCTTATTATTCTCGAATTCTAAGGGAGAATCTGCATAATATACAGGTTTGTACAGTTATCCCCTATTATATATTATAGTTAACGCCCCTCATCAATAGCAGATAGGTATAAGCAACAATTAAGAAAACTTGACTTTACCACATCCGGACCGCCGCTGGCGCCATCTGCGAAAACTTTGCCTGTGGAACCTCATTGTATTTGGAAAACGTACTAGAATCTTCCAGAAGGAACACATCAATCAACGCAAGTCGCAAGGTGCCTCGAGTGAGTCAACAGGCAAGTGTTGCCTCACAGCGTAGTGAAGCCACCATCGTGCAGTGCTAATATTCTCAAACATCCTAGAAACTTCCAGAAGGAACTCACCAGTCAGCGTCCAGAAGGTACTTGAGGAAGTGGTTCAGTCCGTGCTCCCAGGACAGCCACAAGGTGCCTCGAGTGAGGAAGGAGGCCACGGTGTTCCTCACGGCGTGGTGAAGCCAGCCCTCGGTGCGAAGTTGCCGCATGGCCGCGTCAATGAACGGGAACCCAGTACGACCTTCTTCCCACCTGGTAAAAAAATAGTAGATTGTTTACCAAGGGAGCAAACAACTATTTGAAAGGCGAGTGTTTCTTTGAATCCTGACCTGAGCGCAGCAAAGGATTCAAAGTACGCCACTCGAGCTTTAAATACTGTGGACACTTACTTTTTATCACCCTCTATGATTCAGATCGGGCAAACCACAGAAAAACGAAAGCCCTACTTCTTAGCTAGAACGGCTGTCAAAACAATGTTGTAAGCAATTGTATGGATAACCACTGTCGCCAGTTTCACACATAATTGTATAGAAACTACGACGAAAAAATGCCAATCATTGGTCGCGCATTTGAAGTAAAACGCTCGAAATGCCACTTTGCAACAGATTAAAATTAATCTTATTACGTCTATTTAAAATTGTATTTTTGAGTATTCTTAGTTTTAAAACATTTTGGAAGAATAGGGTAGATGAATGATGTTTATATCGTTGAGACCAATAGCTTTGATGAAGAATTTAAGTAAATATAGTATGTTTATCGAAAAAAAAATTGAAATCGGTTAATAATGTTCTGATATATGAGCGTTTAATTTTTTTATTAGAGACAACTCTGTCTCTTTCCCACAAAACAAAAAAAGACGTCACGCCTACTTGTCAGAATATAATTTATATGGCGTACAGAGAAGTGACGTCACGTTTTGCTGTTTCGTCTCTCTGTCTAGCATGATATTAAAATGCTTATAAGTTGCTTATTTTTGATCAGATTTTCATGTTCTTTTCATGAATCAGCTATATTTATGGGCCACATTTTAATAGGACAATAAAAAACCAGTCATCTAGCCTATTGTCATTAAGTCTAAATTGACTTATGCCGGCTAACGCGGCCCGTCACATTTCCGTTCTATTCACTTCTCTCTTCAGTGGTAAGGACCCTACACATGTACCGCTGTCTGGTCAAAATCGTACCTTTGTAGTTCATCTCCCTGGGGCTTCTTCCAGGGGATGTCGAGGCAAATGGGGTTGCCTTCCATCTGCCCGTAGTTCGGGTTGTTCACGCTCATCGTGTAGAAGTACTCGCGCCAGATCAATTGTCCTGCAGGCGGAAAAATTACTTAATGACTTGGGACTTATTTTTTATAACAGAATTTTATTTAATATTTTTTTTTTAAACAACAAATATATAGTTAGTTAGTAGTAAGTTGACGGATCCAGAGAATTGAAATGTAGTGGAGGTGGTGGTAGCCTGACGGGATACCGAATCGGAATCGTTAGGTCGTGGTTTCAAATCCCGAGCAAGTACGAAGTGGGTGTTTCCCGATATATACAATCTGTGTGTCTTCAAGTTGCGAGAGAATCGGTTTCTTCTAGGCAAGCGAGCTCCATCGTAGACTGCATCTTCGTTTATCATCAGACGAGATGGCAGTCAAACCCAAGCCTGCCAACGTTATTATTAGTATAGAGAAAAGCCGAAACACACCAATATGTTTATATTTCAAAGAAAAATTATATAAAAAAATAAGTCAAAAGTATTTAAAGCTCGCAAAGTTACGCTATTGCTAAGTTGGCCTGTTGATCCCACAAACTCATGGTCACCGTAACACGCTGCTTAACAAGCTGTTTGTGTCCGCGCGGCGGGGATGTGCCGCCGCCGCATCAAAGGATTGCCGCCGCAGCGGCGATCTATTGATCAGCGTTGCTAATAAAATTGCACTATTTAAAAAAAAAAAATTGGGACTAAATGTAACGTGGTGTAAAAACTATACCAATCGACCCTCCTAGTGATTCTGAACAAACTACTTTCAGGTTAGCACTATACTAAAAATAACGTTGTATATACAATGTGTAACAAAACGGTTCAACAATACGAAAGGGTATGTATGTACTCATCATTATGAACAACTTTTAATACAGAGCAAACCCTGAAAACGCCAAAAAAAACAGCTGTTCCATACAAAAAGTTCATTGACCTTGGACAAAATGTAAGGAACAGCTGATTTTTGTTTCGCGACTTCAGGGTTGGCCCCATAGTAAAAGTTGTTCATAATGATGAACACATACATACCCTTCAGTATTGTTGAACCGTTTTGTTACATGTTGTATATTAAAAAAAAAAACATAGACGGCAAAAATTTGTATGTGACAAAAAGTGGATAGATGTTTATCACGTCTCGCGTGCTAGGCGGGCTGCCGTTCTCTACTTTACTAATACATAGATTACCTTTTTAATTACGTTATAAAATAACATTACCAGTAATAAAATGCGTAGCGTTGAGACGACCTTCATGCACTTGGCGGAATAGATCGTGAAGCGCCCAGTAGAATCTGAAATACAAAACAAGAAACACTAAAACTAACCTACGAGAAAGAACTACCGATAGAACTAGTGACTGTCACTACCAAGGAAATATCCACGTTCTGATTATTTATAGACCCACGGAAAAACAATAGGCTAGATGACTGATTTTTTTTATTGTCCTATTCAAAAGTGGCCCATAAATATAACTGATTAATGAAAAGAAAATTAAAATCTGATCAAAACTAAGCAACTTATAAGAATTTTAATATCATGCTAGACAGAGAGGCGAAACGGCAAATCGTGACGTCACTTGTCAGGACGCCATATAAATTCTATTCTGACAAGTACGGGGTGACGTCATTTTTTGTTTTGTGGGAAAGGGACAGAGTTATCTCTAACAAAAACTTTAAACGCTCATATATCAGAACATTATTAACCGATTTAAATAATGTTTTCAATTACCATACTATATTTACTTAAATTCTTCATCAAAGCTATTGGTTTCAACGATTTAAACATCAGTCATCTAGCTTTCTAGCCTATTGACATACTAAAAACAAAACAAAGTCGAAAACGAGTCTATTAACGATTACAAGTCGAAAAAATTTGTTTACACGATTTTCGACCTTATTGACATTTACAGTCTTACTTAAAAAATCTTTTCAACCGTTAGTTACTGCTTAAGATTCTCTGCCATCTTCTCTCTGGCGTGAAGTGTAACATGCAAGAACAAGACAGAGAAGTTTAAGCAGTGACTAAGAGAATCGAGATTATTTTAGGTAAGGCTGTCTTTGTTTAATTTGTTTTTTAATACTCTTAGTCAAGGGCCTCTACGGAGTCTAAAATGAGGTTTTCCGATAAATGTCAATAAGGTCGAAAATCGTGTTAACTTATTTTTTTTGACTTGAAATCGTTAATGTACTCTTTTTCGACTTTCTTTTGTTTTTTATGGCACATGCATTAGGTATAATTTATTTATTTAAAACAAATGTTGCAAAAACTTGGTATGATTGGCGAAAGTATAAAAAAAAATGTTTTTTATTTAACCTGTGTTGTTGTCCCACTGCTGGGAAAAGGTCTAACGGTGGTGTTTTATTCTTTAATTTTTTTTTCTTTAGTAGGGGTAAGTGGACTAAAGAGTTCAAGCATCGACCTTGGGCCAAATGTATGGCTCTTGTTTTTTTTGCAATTTCAATGTTTGCCCGATAGTAAAAGTTGTTTGTTTTAACGTACAGAATATGCCCATAAAAAGATGCTAACTGATTAAAACTAACACTATAGATAGATAGGCGCGTATTGCAGGGCTACCAAGCGCACCACGAGATTTTTTTCTCGATTCATAAAAACAGGACAAGGCTACGACTCTGTATAAGTCTGTCTCGTTTTCTCACGACATAAAGACACGACAAATTTTTCTCGCGGTGCGCATGCTAGCCCTGCTGATATCAGTATGGTTGTTTGTTCTAGTTTCTATAACAACTACCGTCAGCCATGTCAGAGGCCTTCGGGCGGCACATTAACTCTGACACTAGGGCTGGCCACTCAGCCTATACGAATTTACTTTTTAGTATGGTCAAAACCTAAGTCGGTCAGGAATAAAAAAAAATAGAATAGAATATTATAGTCCCATACCTCCTAACGGACAAGCAGCCGAAACGCAGGGCCGGACTCAGTGAGATGGGCGGCCCGAGCAGGTCGGGGTTACCGTGCGTCGGTAGATACGAACCTCTGGAAATACAACCAAACTCACATTACTTTGATTCAGGTGGGAGAGGGTCGGTGACGAAAGACTAGAAGCGGTTCCTAATTTTAAACCAACTTCAACAAAAAAGGTTCTCAATTCGATAATGTTTTTTTTTTGTATGTATGTTACGCGATTACTCCGCCTCGAAAAAGCGACACCGTTTATGGTTGATATACCAAAAACTCGTACGAAACGGTTTGATTCCACTTTCTTTATTCGAACTGCTAAACAGTGGGTAGCGCTGCCCGAGTGGGTGTTTGCCGATAATTATAATCTGGGTGTCTTCAAGTCGCGAGTGAATCGGTTTCTTGTAGGCAAGCGTGCTCCATCGTAGACTGCATCTTCGTTTATCATCAGACGAGATGGCAGTCAAAACGCAAGCCTTAAAAAGATATTTAAAAAAAAAATATTGTTTGGTAGGTGATACTTCAGAGATGGTCCCATAATATCGAAATCGATTCAGTAGTTTGTTTTTTAAAACAAAATTACTGTAACAATAATTAGATAATGTGAAGATGTCATCCAGGTAATCAAAATTTAAGACGGTTGTCTTTTAAAAAAAACGTATTATCCAGTTATGTAAGCTAAGGAACCCTATGTCTCATTGATGGACCTGGCCTACCTGGATAAGGGCAATTTGGCTATTATATTATTTCTATGGCTGATCATACCGATAAATAAATAATAAATAAATATTGGGTGGACATTTTTACACAGCGCCATCTGTCCCCAAACTAAGAAAGCTTAGTAATAATATACACAAGTAATATATACAACACTCAGACACAGAACAAACATCTATGTTCGTCACAAAAATGCTTGTCCTCGGTGGAAATCGAACCCACGCCCTACAGCTCTGAAAGCAGACGTAGGTACTACCGACTGAGCTATAAGCACAGAATAAATAATAGTACTACGTACAGAAAGTTAACACCGCAAAGGAATTGAAATAAATAAGGGCTCTATCTAGTAGGCAATAAAGTAGCAATTCAACTCGCACAGCGCTGGATACCGCTCGCAATATTCACCTAGATATACCGCTCTCTTTCTATCACGTATGATTAGTTACGTGCGACGAGGCTAGCGTGCGGGCGGCCACTGACTTCTGCCTTGCATTGTTCGGAGCGCCGCCCGATCAAGTCTTCTATTTTCTATATGCGCACGAACACACACACAAAAGATCACGCCTGTTACGAGAGTGTAGGAGACCTGTGACCTGCATCAAACACGCTCACTTCTTAAAAGTGTTGCACTCGACGACGAGGCGTTGGTCCATCTGCTTCAAGGCCGCGGTCTCGCCCCCCACCCAGCGGATCATGCGGATGTCTTCGTTCTCCAGGTGCACGCCCAGCTGCTCTGGGGTTGGAACCTGCAATAATACGTTTTAGACCTTACTTTTACCAACACACGGATTCCGTTCAATTAATCGGATACATTTCGCCGATATGGGTATATGGGGACCGATATCGATACATGAAAAATATCGATATTTTATTTAAACTATCGATACTTCTAAAACATATCGATATGTATACCGCCTTTTTCAAATATCGGTATAAAGGTATCGATAATTTTATCGATACTCTATACCGATACGGCGTGGCGGCGACATTGCCAGATTCCTCGGCTCTGCGCGGATTCTCTTTATTCGAGCGCGGCTTGCCCCTCAAGCTTCGACGTTTTGTTTGTCCGTCTAAATAATAAAATATTTAAAAAAATATGAAAAATAGGGCGCTAAAGACAACCATGTTTATAGACATTTTGATTGGAAATTAATAAAAGCAAATTTAAATCAATGTATTGAAATAAATTATCGGTATCATTAATGTATTGAAATAAAGTATCAGTATCAATACCGATAAACAGATACCCAATTATCAGTATTTATATCGATATTGCGATATCGATACCATAGAAATATCGATATTACAGTCCCTGTATCGGAGAGTGTACGTGCTTCGGATTTGAATGATCTTATTGGAACCTGTCCTTTCTTCTATCGGACGGCCAAGATCTCGAAAAATCGACTCTGTGTCTTGGTTGATATAACAAAAACTCGTATGAAACGATTGATTCCACTAATCATTATTCGAGCTTCTAAACAGTGGAATGCGCTGCCGTGTGGGTATTTGCCGATAATTATAATTTGGGTGTCGTTGCGAATGAATCGGTTTCTTCTAGGCAAACGTGCTCCATCGTAGACTGCATCTTCGTTTAACATCTGACGAGACGGCAGTCAAAGGCAAGCCTATAAGGAAAAAATATATCTACGAAGGAAGACGGCTGCTGGTTTTTAGAGAAAGTCAGAGTCACACAACGGGCAAATCGGTATCGGAAATCGGCAACCAACTACCTACTTATATTAACATACATATAATAACCTATATACCTGATACCCGATACCTGGGTATGTCCTAAAACTGCACCCAGAACCACCGGAGGACGGGCAGCAGCGTTCTCTTCGTTAACGGTGGTAACACTCTGCGATCCCCAAGCCGCCTGCCTAGCGTGGGGATTATGGCAACCCCTCCCGTTTAAGGGGGAGGCCTTCGTCCAGTAGTGGACGTGTTCCGGCTGTTGAGGGGAATAACCGATATGTTCACAGATTTCTCCGTCAATTGTAGACCGTTTTTTTTATTTTTTTTTATTAGGCACTTACAACAGATCATAGAAATTGCATAATACAGTAACATGTTGAAAAATACAGAACGATTCCATGATCCAAAATAGCAAGCGCTTGACATGGCTAAAACAGTGGATTCGGATTGCAAATATTACATATTTAGACATAAAAAAATAAAAAATAAATTTACAAAACAATAATAACAAACGTTGTGAGCTAGGGTTTTGAAAGGGTATACTCTCGAGGTGGTCCCATATTAATTTGTGGTCGTTTTTTTTAATATAGATACTCGCCTTGTCGAAAACAGTGAACTCCTGGAAGAAGCAGCCCGGCAGCGTGCCGAAGTTGACTCCGTGCAGGTCCGCATCTGGCACTGGACGTGGCGGGTCGCCGATCGTCGCCACTGTGTGCTGCAAACACGACAGAATACGGTATTCACATCACACATCAACAGCCGGAAAACGTCCACTGCCTCCCTTAAAAGGGAGGGTTTGCCAAAATCCCCACGCTTGGCAGGCGGCTCGGGGATCGCAGAATGCTCACTACCGATAACCGGGACAACGCTGCTTCCCGTCCTCCGGTGGTTCTGGATGCGGTTTTAGGACATACCCAGGTCCAGGTTAGAATAGGGTATTCGCATGTGTATTTTTACTAAAAATAATACGATAAGTGGAGAGTAACTATTATAAGTAACTATATAATGTTTGAAATAAGGTTCAATATCGTTTGAAGGTCGGCTCCGCTCGCAAGCGCAACTTTGCGTACGATTCAAAAATAAGGCCCCAGATATTCATCTGATATTAGAAGAAAAATAATGTAAATCGGCTGGTAAAGTTCTGAAATATAAGCGTTAAAAGTTTTTTGTCCCTTTCAATAAAAAAAAACAGATGTTCCATACATTTTGTCCAAGGTCGATGAACTTTTTATTTCGCGAATATATATTTTTGACAATATTTTTATGTTTACTGATCATTAACCCTACACGTGTGTTAATTTTATGTCGGCACCGTAGCGCCTCGCTGTATAGCAAAACACGTGCTAAAATTTAATTCCTAACCATTCATACGGACCCACAAGAATCTTCATGCACTTACCAAGAACATCTGATATGTGAGCGGCGGGATGCCCCCGTTGGCCCGTATCACCGTGTCGGGCTCCCACAGGGTATGGGAGACTTGCTCACGGCACTGCACCCCTATCTCCCTGCACGAGGCCTTCACGGCGTAGTCGCGGGCTCTCCAGAGAGGCTCGCAGTCTTGCTCGAAGCATACACGGCTGATGCCTGGGAAAACAGACTTTATAATGAAATGAAATAACGAAGCAACTGCGCCGAAATATGTGGAGCTTGTTTCACAACATAATAACGGTACATATCCCGTAAAATACCAGCAGGCCAATTCAGCTAACCAAAGCCGAACCGCTTCCCATGCGTTTCCGCTACTTTTCCTGTCTGACAGCGGCCGACTAACGATCGTGGGGCAGCCAAGCGTACCTAAAGTTCACCGAAACCATAGACAAACTGCTCATCGGCATAGACATCGCACGTTTATAAAACTTTAGGTACACTTGGCCGGACCAAGATCGTTAGTCCGCCGCTGTAAATAACCATATAAACGGTAATGATTATTATAATAAACTTACCGAACTCTTCCCAAAGTCTTCGAAACACAACATCAGGCTTCCCTTTGATCAAGATGAGCCTGCCGCCATATTTCTTCAACTGATTGTCGATGTCATCAAGGGCTTCGAGCAAGTATCGCATGCGGTTGTACCCGACCACCTTCGTACCTTTTGGAAGAAAACGGCTAAACTCAGAAACAACCAGAACCTATCAAATTATCATTTACTTTATGTACGGATTATTTTCGTGATAGGACAAATAGATTTTGCCGCATGAACAGCTGAAGCCAGTAAAGGCTTAGGACATTTCCCATACGTACCCACGTAAGCCACGGCCTAGTGGTACGAATTTCCTATACCTCCTTGTATGAACTAGGTCAAAATGTCACATGCCTTTAACAAAGTGAAGATGTACTTTCAGGTTTGGTTTAAATGGCTTTTACGTCTATTACAGACGATTTAAGCAGTGTGTGAAGAGGGACACTTTTTTGGTGGCTTAGTAAACCAATTCGAGAGCGGCATAGTCGTCCACACCGTGAGCAGCTTTGTGTCGCGACAGATGGATTGATGTTGCTGTCGTGCCGTTTTGCTCGCTTTACGGCGAACTTCTGACCCTCCTTGATACGGTTCCTCCAATGTCCTCTGCGAGCTTTTTCGATATTGAATGAAGTCAGATCACGCTTGACGCAGTCTTTAAAGCGAAGTACAGGACGTCCAACGCTGTGTGTTTGTAGGTATTGTTTTACTACACGACTCTCTTAGCAGAGTGTCGAAGTAATATCTAGGCTTAATATCTGATGATAGTGGTGGGAAAACTTATGTATTGCCAACACTATTGGTACATACCAGCAGTCTCTCCATCGAATATAAACATCGGGTAAAACGGCACTTTCTTGTCCTCCAACGCGCAGTGAAGGGCAGGGTTGTCATGGAGCCGCAGCCCATGCCGGAACCAGAGTACGGAACCACCCAGCATCTTGACTTCACTGGGTTTTTAGCCCTGAAACCAAAATAATAGTGTTCAATTCGACGGTCGCGTTAGGATGTGGCCCTAAATTTAATTGGGCAGTGGCATACGATCAGGCTTATTGACGTTTGTTTCGTTCTATACAAGGCTAGTATGTATCTATAGCGTATAGTTAGTCATGCAATTTTTCGGTTTATTCATGGGTTTATTTATTCGGTGGGTGAAATCACCCAGGTGAACAAAGTGGAAATTAAAGTCTCTTCATTTCACCTCGGACTCATTGCACCTAGGTGATATCTCCTGGGTGATTTGTTTCGATATTATTGGTGGCCTTTGTTCACCTTGGAATTAAAGCACCCAGGAGAACAGGGGCGACTTTTTTATTATTCACCTGGGTGAAATCACCCAGGTGAACAAAGTGGAATAAACCTATTTTTCACATTTTAGGATTACAATACGTTTTTTTTCTGATGACTATCATGCGCTTCCCGGCTTGATTGCGACTTCTGGGACAACCTGTATATTAGAGAAGATTTCCGCACTATAACAACAGATTTACTACTTTGTGAGTTTTCCTCAAAGTACCTATTAGGCGCAATAA
Organism: Erannis defoliaria; assembly: GCA_905404285.2. Classification (NCBI taxonomy): domain Eukaryota; kingdom Metazoa; phylum Arthropoda; class Insecta; order Lepidoptera; family Geometridae; genus Erannis; species Erannis defoliaria. The sequence continues at coordinate 16,270,141 of FR990076.1, read as the reverse complement.
TCAAATCAAAGTATACAGACATCGAACGCGACTGAAGGTGACTGAATAATGTCCATACATTTTTATCAGAATAAAAAATGGTTAAATGAGGTACTCGTAAGGAATTTCAAAGCTAGTTTGAAGACAGAGACAGATAACATACAAACGGACAGAAAGATAATGTGAAAACTATGATACTATCAACAGAAATAAGGATTACAGACCACATGTACATGGTCTAAACAACGCGAGAGGAGATATACTTCCGCCGCTGAAGAGAGAAATGAGCCTCATCCACATGCAACCTAATATTTAATTATACATTAAATATTAGGATGATTGATAGATGCAATAAAAAGAACACCTATTTTTTTAAAACAGACAACGTTGGACCTAGATACGTCCATAAAACTGCATCCAGAACCACCGGAGGACGGGCAGCAGCGTTCTTTCGGTTAACAGTGTTGAGCATTCTGCGATCCCCAAACCGCCTGCCACGCGAGAGGAATATGGCAAAACTTCCCTTTTAGGGCCGGCCGCATACGACGAGAAAAACCGTAAGAAAAACCGTCCGGTTTCGCCCGAAGGCGCTCCGTGCATACATTTTGTACTAGGTCCCGCACACCGTAAGAAATTTCTCGAGACGCCCGTCTCGCTCGCACCAGTTAATTCTGCGCAGTGTGTTTCGGTCGGTCCGGCGCCTGTCGGTTGCCGTGCCGAATCAATGTGCGACCACTCTTAAGGGGGAGGTCTTCGTCCAGCAGACGTCTATTGGCTGATGATGAACTGACTTCAAAACAAAATAGGTTTCGTTTACCTGGATGATATATTTTTCCAGTTATTTTGATTTAATAACCTAACTACTGAGCCAATTTTTATGAAATTTCTATGGGACGTATCTGAAAATATATCCTTTGAAATAAAATAAAAATACAAATCAGTTTATAAATTACGGAGTTCTGAGGTAACAAACATTAAAAAAACAATGGAATTGAGTTTTTTTTTTTTTTTTTGGAATTGTGAACCTTTTTCATTTTTTAAGTCGGTTAAAAACACATTCCGACAGCAATTGGACTATAGGTTAACTTACGTTCCTGTGATACAACTATGAACGTACATTCTCTACAAAATATTTATGTATGTGGACAACAAAGGGTGATACACACAGCACAGAGTACACACAGCTTGACGCGTATAATTGCCATTAGCTGAATGTAGAGCTTACAAATAGAGCGGATCGTTAGAGGAGATTAGACTAAGCATGATCCAGTCGTCGAAAAGCGAAGCGTTGACTCTCCCCAATAATTAGGCACTAATATTGTAAATTGTACCTTTTCAAAAGTTTTTTTTTGTATATTTGTTACGCGATTTCGATGATTCTTTTTCTGTCTGTTATTATAGTCATACTTCAAAGGTGGTCCCATATAAATGTTATCGAAATCGGTTTAGTAGTTTGGGTCATAATCAAAATAACTGGAAAAAAATGTCGCCTGGGTAATCGAAATTGGAGTCAGTTGTTTTTTTTTAGTAGGTACTGGGTAGTGTCGATATTGACTGGACTAAAAATATTTTAAAAAACTCACTGATATACGTAGACCCTGTGCGCTGCCCCTGATATAGCAAACAGGTCACTTCGGAGTGAGATGCCAAGGCGGACTGACTAGCAGCGCTCGGCATCCTAGAACGTTCCACAGTTTCAGGTACCTAACGCACAATAAGCAGCCTTTCAAACACCGCTACTGCGCAAGTGGTAAAAGAAACCGTGGAAATATCCCGAGTTAGTACCCCATTTTGATTTTAAATTAACTGATTTTCCTGTTAGGGCTGAAGTGAGAGGTCAAGTATAATTGGCTGGTTACAGAGTTAAAAGTTTTCAAAGGTCACGTGTTCCGATCACGTGGTTTGATCAATCGGACATGAATCAGACTAAGGGTAGATGGTAGGTTACAGCTGTTTTTATTTTTACTACGGTTCAATTCAGAAGGACTCCTTAGTTTAAATTGTAAGGAACGGTGATAGCCAGATTGAAAGTTGGTAATTGGAGAATTTCCAGGTTTCAAATCTCAAACAAGACGACTTTAACAACCTATTCTGCACTGTTGTAGGAAAAAGCATAAATAAAATTTTAAAACCATTTTTTTAAATCCCTCTTTCTTCTTTACTAGAACATATTCAGTGGCGTAGATAGTGGGGGCGGAGGTTTTTTCAACCGGTTTCAAAAAAGGATATTCTCAATTCGACTGAACGTTTTTTCTTTTGTATTTATGTATGTTACGCACTGACCTCTATTATACAAGTATTGTATAATAGAGGTCAGTGATGTTACGCGATTACTCCGCCAATTATAAATTGAGTTTGGTGTTTTTTTTTGGTAGGTCGGTGATACTTCAGAGGTGGTCCCATATAAATTTTATCAAAATCGGTTCAGTAGTTTGGTTTTTAAATCAAAATTACAAAAATAATTCAAAATTACTGGAAATAATAAAGATGTCATCCAGGTACTTAGTCGAATTGAAGTAGTTTTTTTAAAGCGTCTTTTTGCTATAATCTTTGTCTTGTCTCCTCGTTTAGTATAAGCACAAAGGAAATCAATAACCAAAAGGCTAAGCGCGACAACCACAATTCAATAGAATCGGATTTTCACAAAAACCTTAGTCCTATCTCCTCGTTCTAAGCATAACATTACATATCTTTGCTTGAACTGATTGACAATTTAATCGACCATATCAGCCAGATTAAAAAAATACTCAGACATCGCATTCTTATTCCAGTTCATAACATTCAAAGAAAACCTTAGTAAACACTTGTCGAGTCTATATTTACGTAACTCTCGCGCAAGAGCTCAACCCTCCGCGTCGAAACCTGTCAGATTCAGAGTCTCCCATGGCTAGACCGACGAAGCATTAAAGTGGACCGATCAATATAACTATGTTGTGGCTAGGCTTTTATATAATGGTATAAATAAACAAATGATACGTACACCTACAAGCGTGAGGGAGCGTCCTAAAAAGAGTGGACGAACTTTGTGAAACTCGATAAGCGCGTCAAGGGAGTGAATACAGAGGTCAGTAGTACCTAAAGAAAGAAACGTGCTGCGCCGACCCCACCTACCGGGATAAGGATAGGATGATGATGACGACCAGCTAAAACTAAAACCAGATTGAAAGGTCATAGTCATACATCGTAAGCGGAGTAGGTAATAGTGTCCCGATAGACACCCTTGACCACAGAAAAGCGAATGCCTTACTCTTTCTCTCTTCAGTGCCCTTGACACAAGTGACAAAAGCCAGTGGATTTTCATACCACTTCAGTTTTTCTGTGAAGGACGTTGGGCGAACATGGCATACAAACTGGGACGAAAGCAAATTTTTTTATGTGTGACGAACTTTGTCGGGACGAAAATGGCATGAATCAGGAAAACATCGTGAGTAAACCTGCATACGTCCATAGAAGTAATTCAAACCAACTTCAACTGGGCCAGCGCGCAGCGTGGTGGATACACCAGCAATGGATTATTAAAAAGGCTGATTATGCTAGACACCCTTCAAAAGACGCTCCTCAACATTGTGAGGTCGTGTGACGTGGGTATTATAGGTTCGATGCCAGGCCCCATACCAATGAGTTCTCTGGGTATGTAAACCGCCAATCCGCACGGTACCTGCGTAGTGGATTACCGCCTAAACGCCCTTTGATGATAGGCCTATGAAATCAGACTATTCAGTGACCACGAGGAGGATGCCAAGCAGTGAGATGAAAAGGAAGATGCAGTAGATATCTTTCAGACATGTACGCAACGCGTTCAATTTTGAGGTAGTTTAGTGCCCCGAAGAGTCATAAAGTTTGTCCTGGACTGCACCTACGAGTAGTAGCGGAACTGTACCGATTTCAGGTAGGTACTGTAATGGACTAAAACAATTCGAAATCCCAATTCTCCGATTCGAAATTTGTGCCATTTACGGGAACAAGATGAATAAATCTAAATTTTAAAAAGTAATCTTCAGTCGTAGTAACTGTGTAAAACTTATAAATTCAGTTCCCTCTCATTTTCCAAAAAAATTATACGAAAGACGCTAAATATGTATTGATTGCCAATGAAATTGACGTCGACTTATTTACTACTTCTGCATTTTAGTTGAAGCAGCTCATAAACAAAATATATTTTACATAAGTATGTTCCAATTTACTCTCTTTTTATTAATTTTTTCTTTAGCAAACTTAAGCTAAGTTAAAATAGCAAACTTTTTATTATTGTTTAGACTGTTTATTTATGTGCGAGTCCGTCTTTTTACAGTGTTACTTCTCTATTCTTCCTGTTTTCTGTGAAAATTGTGTAAATGGCCTTTTATTCTTATTTATCCTTTACTAATTATGTCATCATCATCACCAGCCCGGAGACGTCCACTGCTGAACAAAGGCCTCCCCCTTAGACCGCCACACTGTACGACAACCTGCCTGCCTGCCTAGTGGGAGGCCTTTCTACGCTGCGTCTTCCGGTTCGCGGTCGCCACTCAAGAACCTTTCTAACCCATCGGTTGTCAGTTCTTCGAGCGATGTGGCCTGCCCATTGCCACTTCAACTTGCAAACCCTGCGAGCTATGTCGGTAACTTTGGTTCTTTGGCGAATATCGTCGTTCCGGATTCTATCGCGCAAAGTAACTCCGAGCATAGCTCTCTCCATTGCCCGTTGCGTGACTCTAAGTTACTCCAAAAGGCCAGCATCACTGGCAACACACACTGGTCGTATACCCTTGTCTTCAGACACTGCGGGATTTTGGACGAGAAGATATTACGCAATTTTCCAAACGCTACCCATCCGAGTTGGATTCTTCGGGCGACCTCTTTGTCGAAGTTGGACCTACCTAACTGAACAATCTGTCCAAGGTAGTTGTAGTGGTCAACAACTTCGAGAGTATCGTTCCCAACGACAACCGGTATGGGCACAACATGGATATTACCTTGACACATGTGGCCTTGACTTTTGTGGACATGATCTTTGTCTTGTCCATGTTCATTTTAATACCCACCTGATAGGAAACATTACTGAGGTCGCTGAGCATAGTATTGAGGTCCTTCAGCGACTCTGCCATAATGACTATATCATCGGCAAAGCGAAGGTGAGTGATGTATTCGCCATTAATATTGATGCCGAATCCGTTCCAGTCCAAGAGCTTGAAAACGTCCTCCAATGCGTTCGTGAACAGTTTCGGAGAAATAACGTCTGCCTGTCTCACGCCTTTCTGCAATTGGATTAGTTTCGTGCTCTCGTCCTGCAACCGGATTGACATTGTGGCGTTTCTATACAAACACGTCAGCGCTTCGATATACCTATAGTCGATATGACATCGCTGGAGGGACTGCAATACCGCCCAGGTCTCGATTGAATCGAAGGCTTTTTCATAGTCCACAAACGCTAGACATAACGGCCGATTATACTCCTCAGTCTTCTGTATAATCTGGCGAAGCGTGTGGATGTGGTCTATGGTGCCAAAGCCTTTACGGAAACCGGCTTGTTCGGGAGGCTGGAAGGCATCAAACCTGCGTTCGAGACGGTTCGTAGTGGCTCTCGAGAACAGCTTGTACACATGGCTCAGGAGTGAGATGGGCCTATAGTTCTTCAATAAGGTGTTATCTCCTTTCTTGAAGAACAGCACCACCACACTCCTGTGCCATGCTTCATGCGTAGTACCTTCGTGAATGACGGATCGAATAACTTCTGGAGGACTAAAAGTACTAATTATGTACCTAGCTGTAAATTTTCCTAAGAAAATAAAATAAAATAATAGTGCGTGGTGGAAGTTTTCCCTAATTTATAACGATATAATGCAACTTTTAGCAACTTTTGTTAAGTACAAAGGTTCGTCTGAATCCTTACGTCACGTACTAAACGTACTGTGACATTGATTGATTAACTCTTTATTGCTCACACCAAGAATTACACAGAAATAATTTAATAAACTTAAATATAGGAACAAGTGGCGGCCTTATTGCTAAAAGCAATCTCTTCCAGGCAACCTTTGGATGGAGAGGATTTATATAATGCATAGAAGACGGGGTGTGCAAGAAAAGAAAAGTGTGTGAAATCATAAACATGTACCATAATATTATTTTAGCATAAAAAATATAAATATAATAGGAAAAATACATATTAATAATAAAAAAAATGTGACATAAAAAAAATTACTTTGATTTTACCAACGATCTTATATGTTACACTATAAGATCGTTGGATTTTACCCAGAGAAATTTTACTAGTATAATTTCTCTGATTTTACCACATATTTGTTGATATGGATACTATTGATTCTGCACCAGGAGCAGATTGATCAGATGTCAGCTCTTATAGTAAGTCATTTTCAGTTGTATGAGTTCTACAGGAACAGTAAAGGCGGCGCCGACACACAGTTGATCGAATACAGGCTCTCTAAGACATAGGATCTTAAATTTTGAAGTGTCGGTTTTTTACATGGAGGATATATTCTTCTATTACTCTGTGGTTTTTTACTTGAAATGGGTTCTATTAATCATAATCATGCCTTTCTTTAGCATAGCATACAATCTGGTAGGCAAATCGCCAACTTATATTTTTTTAACAAAAAAATTTTTTGGAACTTACATGATAAATGCTTATATCTCCGGATCCGCAATAATAGCCATAATAAACCACACGATTTTATTACCTACCATGTATTTGCGATTTTTGATACCTTCATATTACAGTGCCAACTGCATGTTTTTTATCCTGAATAACCGTACTCTAAACCTACTCACACTGCTTCCCTAACTACCGGCAGCTTGGCAGCTTGAACCCTGCCCGCTGCTGGCTACTCTATAGTTTTTAAGTTTTTTTAATTTGCATTTTTATATTTATCGTAAAGAACTTTAAAATTAAGATATTAAATAAATATACCTACCAAATTAATATAAATAGACAGTTGACACTTTTTAGCTAAAATAGGTTTAAAAGAGCCTTTACTGTTTTATGCATGAGACAGCAAATGTTCAAATATCTTTTACTATAAAGTCTTTAAATGTCAAATAAAGTCTTTTCTATTTCTGTAGTATATAGAAATAGAAAAGACTTTATACTATTAACTCTCTACTATTAAATGAGTTTTACTTAAACAAAAGTCATTGATACAATTCATTTTTAAAAGTGTTATACAAGCTAGTAAAAAAAATACCAAGACTATGTATTAATCTGACGGTAAAACATGCAAGTTGTTCGTACACATATATGATACCTATTTAGAGTTGTTTAAAATTATACATTTTTATTATAGGTACACCGCCTTGAAACGAATTAAAAAAGCTTTTAAAAACTAGTGACGATACATTAAACATATATTTTGGCAGTACAAGGTTTGCCTTATCACCTCACAAGTGATTTCTTCCAGGCATCTGGATTGACAGGACTAAATCTACGTATTCCATAATAATGCTTACCGAGTCACGGAGAAAACGCACACACTGGATGAGATATCTCAGTTATTACTTTACACCAGTGTTTTTCAATCTGTGGGTCGCGACCCCTAGGGGGTCGCAAAGCCTTGATCGGGGGGTCGCGAGCAAAAAGAAAAAGGCATCCAACTAAATCAATCGCGCGGGTAATCATGACCAACTTACCTCGTATTTACTTTCAAAACTCGCGGCTTCTTGCAGAGTGTAAGGTCCTAATAATGAATAAATGTATCAAAACATGTAAAATCTTTAACGCATTAGTCTTCTAATTGAATTATTTCTTTGTACATTGTAAGGGGGTCGCCAGAATTGTTCAACCTGTAAAGTGGTCGCGAAATCAAAAACATTTAAAAACACTGCTTTACAATAAGCGTTAGCACATCTACATTTTTTTTTGTAAAATAATAACGAAAAACTCAGTGTCTTTTTGGTGTTTAAATTGATTTTATATTAATAAATAAGTCAATAATAATAAAATATTCATTAATGGTGAAAATAATATGTTTATAAACAATATCAAAAGAAGTTTCCAAAAAAAGTTTCATGTAATTTTATTATCGTAAATTGGGTGGGGTTGCCAGATATGTTTAACTAAAAGTCCTCTGATCACCTCATTCCAGTCCTCAGTCCTCAATCCTCACGTATCACACTCTTTATCACATATGCTGCGTTTCATAATGCGCTAAAAGTGATAATATCGTGAATCCGACCAAAGTGACAATGATTGCTCGATCAGTTCAAAGCCCTTATATTTTGTGACTATTCAATTTGACTATTCAAATATATTATCACTTTTAGCGCATTACGGAACGCAGCAATAGAAGTGCGGGAGCGGATCCTAAAGCTAAAGAAAAATATTTCTAATCAGTATGTCCCTGCCCGTCCGTCCGTATTTTATTCCTATTATTGCAGCTGCAGTGAGATTTTTGAACCGACCACCTTCAGAGTTTAATTTCCGAGTTTAATAACTTTCAGAGTTTAATTTATTTAATTTCTCTATGGTTATATCTAAAAAATAATCACGTAAATCGAGTAAAAAAACCGGAGCATATACAGGGTTATTCGTAACTAGCGAATGTTTCATCGTTTCATGTATTACCAAAATAATGGGAAAAAGAAAAGATTATTTATGTTGTCATTTTGACAGTGACAGCTACAATATATGACATTAAAAGTTTTTTTTTCTTAGTTATTGGCATTGCACGTTGTGCATTCTGCCAGTGTCAAGTTTATGAACATGCAAGTTTTTTTAATTAAAATCAAGTCTAATGTCATGAAATTACAGTCAGTCACACGAAATTAGTCATAGTCGAGTCCAAGTCATGCCCTGGTAAAGTTGTGGCGACTTTACTATGAGCTTCTAAGGAGTTTTGAAAACATCACGAAAATAGACGTTTCACCACATTATATCAACACTTGGGCATGTAATTAAACATTCAATGAATAAAACGCCACCATTTTTAAACATTAATTCGCGATAAAACACAAGTAAGAAAATAATAGAATGCAACGACATGATTTTTCCGTGTTCCCGCCAAAAGTTGGACCAGGCGCAGTCCGACTATCTAATAAATATTTTAAAGTTACATGTTATTAAATATTTAAGTAGGTAAACGAAATTAAGTTGCACGACCTAAGTACATAAATAACACTATTTATTACAATAACTGTTATCCTAAGTCACTCTGACTCTTCTGTTTCATTACGCCTTTAAAGTCGCTACGAAGAAAAGTTGAGAGTGCAGTGAAAGTAGTACGGATGGAGTACTTAAACACTGTGAAGTGTGAACCAGCCAGCCCATGCCAGTAGGAAGTAGGAACAAACATCATCACATCCTATAAATTTCTCTGATCACATCACATCAGTAAAATACTTTACACTGTCAAATTCAAATGCAGAAAGTGCGACACCATAATTTATTTTATGTAGGAGGAAAGAGGAAAAAAAAACAACTCACAAAAATTTGAGAAAATAATATTCTAACAGGTTTCAGGTTTACTCACTCTATGATTCTAACCTCTAAATACAATTTTGAGACGCTTTTATTTATTATCAAAAACTTAAACAATATTATAAAACGCACAATAATGAACAGCATAAGAATACTTAAAAACTTGCCCGTTCAACAGTGGCGCTCATTTTCACGATAGTAAGTAAAAATTTTTTTGTTTAAGAATTAGGTTATCAATTGCATTCTTTTTACGGGATTATTATATAAATAACTATGCATTTCTATTGGTTTATTATGTGTTTGTAACCATTAACGTCTGAGGCTATGTATATGTAGTACTGACATACTCATCGCAATATGTTAATATAGGTACTGAATCAGATAATTATTGTAACAATATCTGATTCCGTCGGATTTAATTCACTTCTGAGAATATCTACTGGTGTAATCCAGCAGCTCACAATTTAGCTTACAGTTATTAACTATCATCTTTGATCGCGTAATCACATAGCACCAGGTACCTAAGTAACCTGTTATCAGTGGTATTCGTATTCAGATACTGGTAGGTTCTCAGAAGAAATATAATATCATTATGTATAGGTACCTACCAATAATAGATAGATAGATTAAGTCCTTATTGCTCACACGAAAGAAACATACATACAAAGGATTAAAATTAAATACTAGTGCACAAATGGCTGTGGTGCACAAATTAATTTGATTACTTAAGTATGAATGGTGGGACTCTACCTTTTAAATAAGTTTATAACATGCTAAAACAGTGTAATATTACAGTGCGATTCTTCGCCAAGAAGTTGTACAAGCTGCATCTCCCCTCTCAATTCCCATCCCTGAAGGCGTCGACAAGCCGGTCTCTCCCAAGATCGAAAAAATTGTGTCTGAAATCACAAACCTCAACCTTCTTGAAGTGTCTGAGCTCAGCCAGGTGCTGAAAAAGAGACTGAACCTTCCTGATGCCCCTGTAATGCCGATGGGAGGCTTTATGGCTGCCGCGCCAGCTGCTGAAGAGGAGGAGGCAGCCCCTAAAGCTGTAAAAACCAGCTTTACTGTGAGTACAACAAGTAGCTGTAGTAGGTGTCGGTAACTAGCCTTTCATGCGCCCTGTGCGAGCTCCCTTGCATGACCCAAAATGTGGTCCTGGTTGGATCTTCCGGGTACCGCCGGCATCGCTCTAGTTACGGCTATAGTAATGTATATACAGATGTTCAGATTTTCTATGTTTACATACATATACATATATTGATGTATTAGTCTGTGTTTGACCACTAATGTTATGCAAAGATGTGATAAAAAAAATATAAATAGAGACTTCCAGAAGGAAGCAGAAGACATAGAATTAATAAAAAACTAAAGCTTTGTGGGTCTAGTTTGGAAAATGTTTCTCAATGAAAAGGAACTCGAGTTGAGATCTCTGATGTTGGGAAGAATGTTGGGCCAATGTAGAAAAACTAAAAAAAAAGTTATAAATACAGCAGTAGGTAGTTTTTTCATATATATTACAAAGCTCCTCATCCTCTTACCACAAATCACAATAATGTGGCAACATGTTAAAGAAGTTTTGTTACGAAGAGCAAACAGGATTCTTTAACACTTTCACTGCTTTGATTTGTTTACATTAGTATGGCAAAAACGTAGAGACTCATCACGGGCGCTAGATGCGTTAACTGTTTCTGGATGCATTTTTTAATAGGATGGTATAAGCATTTTGAACTTGCTAAGTTCAATTATGATGGTTAGGGTTCAAAATTGATTTTGTGCTGTTAAGCGTCAACCACTGACATGTAATTTTACGTGCCTGCAGGGATAAAGTGGCTACTTTAGCCCCGCTACGCTGAGCGAAAGGAACCACTTCCTCCCCGCAGCGGCACGTTAAATCATATACCCAACACGGGGGCAAGCAAAGAAACCTGCCTCAGATCTCATGTTTCTCTGGGGACAAAAGTCTGAGGCAGACTTTACTTTTGCTCCCTAGATGACTAATCTACTATTATAGACGTGACGAGTGAAGTTATAGATAAGTGTAACAGACATTATTTTATGGATGCTATATTTTTTCATATTATTGTTTTCAGGTCAAAATGACTAAATTCGACGACAAGCAGAAAGTAGCACTAATCAAAGAAGTGAAGAGCTTGCTGGAAGGTTTCAACCTGGTGCAGGCCAAAAAGTTTGTTGAAAGTGTACCCACTGTGGTCAAAGCAGACATTGGCAAAGATGAGGCGGAAAAGCTCAAGGAAGCGCTAACTAAAGTCGGAGCCATTATTGAAATAGAATAGAGTTTATAATAGAATTATATATTAGTTAAGGTTGTTAGAGTTAATTTAGTTGCAATAAAATTTACCTGGAAATTATGTAATTTATAATTTTTGTCTTGTTAATTTCATAGTCAAAGAAAATAATAGTACTACATACAGAACTCGCAAAAAAGACTCCCAATGAAAATGCCAAACATTGTTGAATCACAAAATATCTATAACTACAACCATTTCATTCTTTGTGCTCTATTTTTATGGAATAGTCTATATTCCACTGTAGTGCTTAGGCACGCAGCCGGCAGAATCCGCGTGACGTCAACTAGCCGAGCCGAGAAATCGACAATCTGTATACAAATTGAGTACATATTAGCTTGCACTGAAATTAAATTGTAATTATTATATTTACTTGGAGGGAGGATTTCCCTCTTGTGGATATAATAATAATCTGTTTATTTGGAACAATAACATAAATAATCACAAACAATGAAGATTGATGACACCTGCAGAAGTATAAAACTGTGTTGCAGATGTCAAAATATACTAGGGTTAGTCCTATCCTAGTCCTAACCAGTTAGCATCCTTTTAAGGGCATATTCTGTACATCAAAATAAACAACTTTACGATTCGAAATCCCGAAAAAATGATCAGCTGTTTGCTGCTGATTTTACTGTTAGGTGTGGCCTCCTAGTAAAATTATTCTTTGTTCCACACAAGTCATCGACCTTGGGCAAAATGTATGGAACAACTGTCTTTTTTGCGATTTCGATGTTGGCTCGATATTAAAAGGATGCTAACTGATTAGGACTCAAGGGTGGATCCAGCTTTTAAGTCAGGGGGGGTCATATAGTTGAGTCGAGGTCTAATTAGGACAGGCCCAATTCGATTACAACTAGAAAAAATATCAGTGGTCGACCTTCACCCAGGCCAGGGGCCCGGGGGGGGGGGGGTCATGACACCCCCCCCCCCCCGGATCCGCCCTTGTTAGGACTAACCCTGTATATGTATATATGTCACGCATGATTTATTTTTTTAGTGGTCTTATTGGTAAGTTTGATTGTAATAGGCTAGATGACTGGGTTTTTTTATTGTCCTTTTAAAATGTGGCTCATAAATACTTATAACTGAAAAATGAAAAAAATATGAAATTCTGATCAAAAATAAGCAACTTATAAGCATTTTAATATCATGCTAGACAGAGAGACGAAACAGCAAATTTTGACGTCACTTCTCATTACGCCATATAAATTATATTCTGACAAGTAAGGCGTGACGTCATTTTTTGTTTTGTGGGAAAGGGACAGAGTTGTCTGTAACAAAAACTTTAAACGCTTGTATATCAGAACGTTAATAACCGATTTAAATTATTTTTTCAATAAACATACTATATTTACTTACATTCATAGCCACTCGATATTTCCCGGCCGGTATTGCTTATTTTTGAAATTCTTGTTACTAATTGAGTACCTAATATTTCTGCTAAATACCAAAATCGAGCAGAAAATGGCGCCGGAGAATTTCCAAAATAGTGGCTCATTTTAGCTACTCAAAACAAATAGCAACTGATAAGGCTAAAAATGCAATGTGTATTGTCACGACTCGAACGACAGCTGAACAAGCTTCGCGTTGGTGCAGCGGAGAGTTTCAGGGGCGTTATTTTTGAGCCGACTTCCGAACGATATTGAACCTTATTTCAAACAACGTCGTTTGAAGGTCGGCTCCGCTCGCATGCGCAACTCTTGCGTACGATTCAAAAATAAGGCCCCAGGTGCGCCGCGGTCGAAGATGTGAACACATAAACGGGGCATCATTTCTTGAAAAATATATATATGAAAATTAAAAGTTGTACCATTTAATTAAAAAGTGCAAAGGGACATTGGAATAAGACAACACCGACTAGCACCGACAGATGCAGGCTCACTTATAAAAATGGTTAAATACTTACACAAACATTTTCCGCTCTTGGAACGAACTCAAATAACTATTCTGGTTTCACAGCTAAAAGTATTTAACAACTTTTATAAAATGATCTCGCACTGGAAATATCTCCTTACGAGTATTCTGGTAATTATTTAGAGAGGATTATTTCCATTGGCAGTATTTATAACCTAGGATATACCTCGATATACGAAAATAATAAAATAAAAATATAGTGAGTTTGGCAGAACGTCCACATCACATCCCATATTATGTGTAGCTAGTACAGTACACGATACAAGTGCACCTTACAATATATTAATATATTAAATGCATTACAATCTCGCTCCGTGATGTGTGTGAACGAGTGGTCAGAATCACTGCCAATGAGCTCATTGGATATGGTGATTTTGCTATTTCACTTAACTAAACAAATCTGAGACGACAAATTATTTTTACATTTCTTTACGTTTCAATATATCTGACAAGGATAGCAACAATTTAGAGCTGTATCTACTTCTGTTTAAAATATAAATAACATAGTCTCCCTTGTTGGCGTACGTAGGCATCGTACGGTACGGTTAGCGCCTCAGCGTACACAGATGTAAACAGGCGCCGAATCTCCTTTTCTTATTCGACGGACTGGTCGCGTGGCTAAGTCTGTTTTTTCAAAACGCTTCTGATTTAATTGCAGATCACTTAAATGTGTTGGTGAACATGCGTCATCACATAATTATTAAGGAAAACCGCCAGTTCAAAGTACAGTCACGAAGAGACTATACATTTCACGCTTTGTGTATTTTATCGGTTTTTCTATCAGTATTTTACTTCATTGAATAAATAAATCGTATTTAAACCTAGAAACTGGAAACTGTTTTTAATCGCGAAGGTCTGCTTTCAATGTTTTAAGTAAGCGCCCACTCGTTCAATAACGTTGTTAAAAGTTGATATTTGCGGCCGTGAACAACATTCTTATCTCTTATCACATTGCCAGCGAAATCAGCGTCAAAACGACTGCGCTATTTATTATTTAGTATTCAGTTGATCTTGTATACATGACCGTTCGAACGTCTTAACGAATCAATAACAAGCCTCTGATTTCAAGGGCATGTTAAAATAACTCATTTACACGAGAGACCTGTGCTTTGGAGTAAACAGGTTCTGTTCACGATTAGTTGATATAACAATTTCAAGATTAGTCTATTTCATAAAACATATGAATCGATGTACCTAGATAGCGATAAAACTATGTGCTTGCGATCGTCAGTGATTACAGTGTTGTGAAATGCTTGTGTGGTCGTAAATACATAATGGAAATTAATATTTATGTGCGGAAATTCAAAAGACTTTTGCAAAGGATCTTCGAAGAAAAGTACGAGCTCAGTCGGTATTATGCCGAATATTTACTGAAGCATCTCGACGATAGAAATGACAGTAAGTACCTATTAAGTATATAGCGAATAGTTCGGCGCTACCTTCACCCTCACAGGTCGATTTCAAAAATATCTTTTATCATCGCTCAAGCATGTGATGTATCTAGGTACGAACGATTCTTGTAAGCAGACAAGATATATGCTTTATTTTCTGTTCGGCTTTTAAAATTGAGTATCTATCCCAGACAGTATTGACGGTACTTACTGATTGCAATAAGCGAGCAGAACTATATTTTTTGATATTTACTATACCCCTGTATATAAGGGCATACATATTCTGTACAAAACAAACAACTTTTACTATGGGGCCAACATTGAAATCGCGAAAAAAATATCAGCAGTTGTTCCATACAAAAAGTTCATCGACCTTGGGCAAAATGTATGGAACAGCTGTTTTTCTTTTTGTGATTTTTATGTTGGCCCCATAGCACAGAATAATAACTAGTAATAGTAAAAGTTGTTTGTTTTGATGTACAGAATATGCCCTTACAAGGATGCTAACTGCTAAGAACTAACCCTGTATAGTATAAACTACAGATCCCCGTACGGAAGAAATTCGGCCCACTCCCAAAATTCACCACTTTAAATCATCCCGAGCAATTTTTTTCCCCCCCCCCCCCCCCCCGCCTATCTGACTCTACCCCCCCCCCCCCTTGAATGACCTACCCAAATATCCATTTTCATCACTAGATGGTAAACACCTAGCCCAGAATAGGAACTAGCTCTCAAGTAAGCATATCGGAACACACCATTAGGTAGTTGGCGGCGATTTAAAACTTGAGGGTGGTAGCTAGCCAGCCGAGTGCGTACTAGAAATAGCCATATATGTAGGTACTTATAGCAATAGTGGTGAACCATCATTACCATAGCGCCCCTACCAAAGAGACTATAAACACTACGTGCCTCTACCAGGGGGGTGTCACTCCGCAGTTTTGGTATGTTCGGCCGGCGGCGCTCCGCTCCGAGACGACAGTGCAAGGCTGAAATCAGTGGCCGCCCGCACGCTATAGCCTCGTCGCATGTAACTAAGCATACGTGATAGAAAGAGAGAGGTATATCTAGGTGAATATAGCGAGCGGTATCCAGCTTATTGCCTAGTAGATAGAGTCCTTATTTATTTAAATTCCTTTGCGGAGTGAACTTTCTGTACGTAGTACTATTATTTATCCTGTGCCTCTACAAAGTGAAAAAAAACTGTTGTTCCATAGAAAAACGTCATTAACTTTCGACGAAATGTATGGAACAGAAGGTTTTTTTTCGCGATTTCAGTGGTTTTCCCAATAAAAGTTGCTCATAGTGATGAGTTCTATTATATCCTAGAATATGCCCGTCGTTCAAATGAACATCCTGTATAACCATACCAACCACATTTTGTAGTGGTAGGACTCTACTGCAGAGTCCGCCTGGGGAAGTACCACACCTTTGCCAGTTATTCAACCGCCAAGCAGTAGTGTGCAAGCATTACTGTATTCCGGTTTGAAGGGCAATGTTACCAGAGAAATTACTGGGTATGAAGAGATTAAACATCTAATATCTCAGGGTGACGAGGGCAGTGCAGTGCGGCGCAGAATTGTGTTCGCAATTTCACAATTCTAGCACTGCCACTGTTAGTGGCAGGCGTGACGCTTACCACCAGTCGAACGTCTTGCTCGTCTCGTCACTTGAACGTATATAAAAAAAAAACATACCATTCATTCGTCTAGTCTAAGCTTTCGAAGTTAGTTTTATAGCACTAAGATTGCACTTGAGAAAATGCTGCATGCTGAACATAGAGCTACCCTCGAAGAGCAATTGGGATCCATCCATCACGCTGGCCCATTGAACCCGTTTTGACTGCCATATAATAATTTCCCAGGTTCAATCAATTTCTGTGGTAAGAGAGCATCCACAGTAAATTATATATCCATCTAGTACAATCTTGGATTGAATGCTTAAAGACTTATTAACATACATAACAGATAACGATGGCCGATGCTGCAGCGCGAGTACCGTTCTTGACTATCGTTATATTTGTCATTTAAAGTGAAACATATAATATAATTGTTAAAATCAGTAAAATTTTAAAAAAATCGGTATATTCTCAAATTCGTCTAAATAAATCTGCTATACCTACACGTCAAATTTAGCGACCTAGAACGGCACTGGCGCTGCTGTTTCGTTGTTTCCTTAATCAATTTTACCATTTCATCATAATTATAACTACAAATAGCTGTTTAGTTTTAAACTCACATGCCGTGAAAAAAATATCAGAATAAAATAAAATGTTGTAAAACCTGCACCAGATTTTCTTGGAACAGCAATATCTTAAAACTACTGCACTATACCACAGAATAATAATAGTACTACGTAACTATACACTCTGAAACACGTCTGCCCTTACAGTTATCGGTTCTGCGACAGATATGAAGCTAAGCTATAATTTGTAGGAAATTTGGTTTCTCTGGCGAATTAATTTGTTCCAGATGCGTAGGAAGGCCTCCCACTAGGTGGACCGATGACATTGTAAAAGTCGCGGGCAACCGGTGGATGCAAATGGCAGGTTGTCGTACAGTGTGGCGGTCTAAGGGGGAGGCCTTCGTTCAGCAGTGGACGTCTCCGGGCTGATGATGATGATGATGAGATGCAATCCCGAGAAACGCCGAGCATAGCTCTTTCCACACTCATTACTTTCACGAATTTACAATAACACCTAATGTAACAAGTAGACATAACTACCTAATTAGACTCTGCTTGTAGGCACTTAGATACCATTTATTTAACTGAGATAAAATCCGATGTCATGGACCTAAAATACGATTACAATAATGAATAAGCATTTTTTCTTTAGGTATTTCACCATTCTGCGTCATTATTATGGAATTCATCTGTGTAAAAACATTGGGGACATTCTCAATGGATATGGATATAGCTAATATAGACTTTTACACACGCCACGATGTGTATTTACACATCCAATTAGATTTTGTTACTTATCATCTTCGTGAAGATTTGGTATTGTAAATAATTTAGGTGCGGCGCGTGCAAACCTGCAAACAAACTAGAAAAAGGTTGCGAAATCTTATCGCTTTTTTATAGGCGTGAATTCACTTATGATAATAGTTTACTATGAATCATTCGGTGCCATAACAGATGGCGATGGCTTTGATTTAACACCATAGAGATTTTGATGATCTTGTTTGATTTATTCCAGATGCCGCTAAAACGTTGCTCAGCACCCCGATGTTCTCAGATCTCATTTTCCACTCCGTCGAAAACTTACAAAATGTGTCGACACAAAACAAAATATTCATTGTCGAGGTTATGACTATACTCGTTAAAAACGAGCTTCAATTCAACAGACTACAATCTCAGGGGTTGAAGTTAGGTCTACTAAAAAAATACATGACATTGAACTTGGAGTCTCAGTATCCATCAATGGATTTGCACTACGCTTACGTTCAGTTATCGACGGCTCAGCTATCCCATACGTCTGGGCTCAAATGTGTTGTCACTTGCATGACTTGGGAAAACGTTCTGTGTCCGGACATACACCTCAAACCAGCGCACGTCGCGAAGGCATGCTATGAATTCATTGCACAGCTCGTTTGGAAGCTTGACGATTTCGAGGAACAAGCGGCACTAACAGATGTCATAGATTTTGTCGTGCAACCCATAAAAATGAGCGCTTACCAAACAATGACAGTATTCGATCCGGAAAACGAAAGGTGCATTTCTGAACCAGTGATCACGCCTATGAATACTCTTCTAGCAATAATGAAAGACATGCCTCGACTGCTCAAATCAAAATTTCTAGTTCCCATTTTGAAGATGATTTATTTCGTAAAAGCACCTCTACACAAAGTCATAGCAGGTTCCAGGGACCACACAGTAGTCTGTTTAGTTAATGACATAACTTTCAGGGTACACTTTGCGTTAGCCGCCAAAGCAGTGGCTAGAGAAGGCAAATCTGAAAGCGACATGTTGAATGAATTTATGGCTTCTTTCCTGAACCAGCTATCAACCCTTATGAATAGGAAAAGAATGGTACCGGCTCTTATGGATTTCGTTGTTAAGGCTAATATATTTTGGTCTAAAGTTGGGTCGACTCTGTATTCTTCCACATTTGAAAGGAACGGGCAGAAGTTTCAAATTGAAGACCAGCTAATCATGTTAGCGTTGGTACCGTTATTGTCATATACCATCACCAGCTACTTGCACGCGGACCAGGTGATGGAGAAGTACAGCGTGAAGATGGCCAAGATAGTGACTGAGCACATTATCAAAAGCTGCTACAATTACAAGATGATAATCGAGAAATCGGACTTGAAGAAGATAGTGATACAGGCTATCAGAGAACTGTTCAAGTTAAAGGGGTTATTAAAAGCGGCGCAGGCTGGTTTGGTGTTCCAGAGTTTGTACTATGTTCTGGAGCTTTATCTTCCGACGGATGAAGAGGACAGACTGAGAGATGAAAATCCTCTAAGGACATCAGATGACGTAAAACTGTTGTCTCTCGTACTGGATTGTATGAAGATGTTGTTAGTGGAACACAATATTCACTGGTACGAAAATGTAGAGATAATATCCTTGCAGAATGGTCTGATGAACTTATTGAAGCGGATGACATTGCCACCAAAAGTAAGTCATTGAATTATTAAGCTGGCCGGTCTTATTCTTGCAAAATATCTTCTGCTCCCTTCTCATAAAGCTACATGAGACTGAACTATTTTAAGTAGGTATCCAAAAACGACTAAGGTCTGTTAATCTTAGTTCACAAATACTTGAAAACCCCATGCAAATAACAGCTTTCCTCAATCATTTCATTCCATTTTCAACTATTATAAAAAGCCGCAGACACGTGGAAGTAATATAATCAAAACAGTAAATGTTTGCGTAATACATCTCAACGTCCAGAAAGATTGACATTGAACCAGAATTGTGTTTACATACGGTTCCGGACATAGAAAAACTAGTTACCAAGCAAGTATCTTCGTCTATTTTCCTCAAATGAGTCACTAATGGTCAAAATTGCAACAAAGTTCATATCACGTTTATCGTTTCTATGATTGAGCATGGGGGGTATTTTTATGTAACGCCTAATATTGTGTAGGTATCCTATGGCAATGGCAATGGCTAAAATTAAATACGTGTGTCGTTGTTAGTGTATCAAACTGGAATAGGGTAGATGACTGATGTTTATATCGTTGAAACCAATAGCTTTGATGAAGAATTTAAGTAAATATAGTAGGTTTATTGAAAAAATAATTTAAATCGGTTAATAATGTTCTGATATATGAGCGTTTAAAGTTTTTGTTAGAGACAACTCTGTCCCTTTCCCACAAAACAAAAAATGACGTCACGCCTTACTTGTTAGAATATAATTTATATGACGTCCTGACAAGTGACGTCACGATTTGCTGTTTCGCCTCTCTGTCTAGCATGATATTAAAATGTTTATAAGTTACTTATTTTTGATCAATTTTAATTTTCTTTTCATTAATCAGCTATATTTATGGGCCACATTTGAATAGGCCAATAAAAAAAAACCAGTCATCTAGCCTATTGGTAAAAGTATTATTCTTTGATACCTACACAACCCTAAACCTTGCAATCGCATGTAAGTTTTACTAATCATTTTATGATACATGAGAAGAGAGATTGTAGGACTGTTCTTTATTCTGTGCCTATGCTGAGCAGTGGGTGATTAAGGGTTGAACATTATGATGATTATGTTCAATACGGTTAATTCGATCAGGCTCTCATTGTGCACTTGTACCTAAGGACCTAAGCCTCTTCCCCAAGGGCACGCCACTCAACCCGATCTTCGTCTTTTCGCTTTCAACGACCAAGTACCAGCTGCCTTATATATAGGTAATTAGGTACATATATCGTCCCTCCATTGAGTCTGGGCGTCCTAAGTTTGCCGATTCATCGTCTCCACTGTAGGACAATACACGTCTGCCCCAACGGTTATCGACAGTTGAGATGTCTGAGATAATTAAATTGACTTTTATGACACCGCAAAACGGACTTCCTTATGAATGACACGTATGCAAAAAAAAATTCTTACGTATCGAGTTGGAGATGCGAATGAATGGCGATAATCTGTTTACATATTTTTCTGCTACTTTTTGCGGGAGACACGCATGACAAACTTTCACATAAAAAACAAATTCCTGTTCGTTTGAACGCACAGTATACAACCTTTTGGCAGAGTACCTTGACGTGCCGTGCCGCCTCCAATATGCTTGAAGTGGCCACTATAAATCATCATTTAGAAGACGACCATTGCTGGACAAAGGCCTCCCCCTTAAAGGGGAACCATAATCCCTTGCCAGGCAGCTTGGAGATCGAAGCATGCTAACTACCGTTAACCGAGAGGTCGCTGCTGCCCGTCCTCCGGTGGTTCTGGTTGGAGTTTTTAGGACATGTCCAGGTCCACTACTATAATTACCTACACTGAAAATTTGCATTCCAATTTCAGCAACTCCAACGAGTCCTGGACCTGATAGATCTGAGCGTCCGCAAGTTCCTCTCCCCTGACATGACCCTGCTGGTGGAGAGTAAACGCGGAAGCACTCTGGATGAGATTGCGGCAGTCATGAAGTCCTACATCCAACACGAGGAGTGGGAGGTCAGGGAGTCGGCCCTGAGTCTGCTTCTCAGCTGCACTGACGTCGCATTCGTTAGTGAGTAATAGTTTAAGCTAGCTAAGCTCAGGGGTTTCAGACGCGGTTAAATAACATTGTAATTATATTATATACAATATAATTAAAATCTTATACATAATTGTATACACAAACAGATCTCAGTAGGTTGAGCAGTTACAGGCTGCCCCAATTCACCTACCCGCGGACGCACGTCGCACGCGCCTGCGCTAGTTAGAACTGCCCGCTGCGCATCAAATTTTCCAATAGACATGCGAGCTTGCATTCTTGCTAGTTTTAGCGTACTAGTAGTTAGCGTATTAGTAACTGCTTTTCCAATCACATAACCTTATAACTAGGCCTGAAATTACTTGTGACGACTCTCCCGTGCTAGGCCGGGAATTGATAAAATATTTCTTCTATAAGTACTTTTTTTTAAATTAATTGGAGTGACGAGACGAGCGAGACGCTCGCCTGTCTGGTGGTAAGCACCACGTCTGCCCATAATCCATTAGCAGTGCCAGGATCGTGAACTTGTGAACAAAATCCTGCGCCGCACTGCGTTGCGCTCTTCACCCTGATATTAAATCTCTTCATGACTAGTAATTTCTCTAGAACTGGAACTTTCAACCAAATCATTGATAAATAGAGAAGAGCACAGCGATGTAATTGTAAAGATGGCCCTCATTTCCAGAGTACGTGCCGCTTCAGAAGCTGATATCGGAGAATGGGCTGATCCTCCTCGCGGCGCACGCCGCGTTCAACGACCCCGATTACTACGTGCAGACGACAGCGCTGAGGTGCTTGGCCTCTGCCACCAGGATCGAGGGCATTTGGCGCGAGCTGCTTGCCGCTAACTCGCATGTCTGCGTGAGTTTGCGCTAGCTTTACTGTTGTGTGATTACAGAAAAGCGAAAGCCCTACTTCTTAGGATCATTTCTCTCTTCAGCGAGTGTAGTGGTAGGACTCTATTGCAGAGTCGGCCTCGGGAAGTACCACACCTTTGTCGGTTATCCAAACGCCAAACAGTTGTATGCAATCATTACTGTGTTTCGGTTTGAAGGGCAATGTTACCAGAGACATTACTGGGCATAAAGAGGTTTGACATCTAATATATCAGGGTGACGAGCGCAGTGCAGTGCGGCGCAGGATTTTGTTCGTAAGTTCGCAAATCTGGCATTGCTACTTTTTTTTATCAGGTGCGACGCTTACCACCAGGCGAACGTCTAGCTCGTCTCGTCATAAGGTTCATAACATTACATTTAAAAAGGGAAAAGGTTTTCGTATACTTCATCTTAGTCCGCGTGCTTTATCTTCGACCACATCGTCCTTCTCAACAGGCGTGTTCATCATCACCATCACACGCATATTTATCCGCGATAAAAACCTGACAAATGATATCATCGAAAAGTTCAAAAAAGTCTTGCTTTGCCAGACAGAGATCTTAGTGATCTTACTCCAAGCTGGTCACCTGATATTAAGTGACGCTATGGTCGAAGATGGCAAACATACCTAACCTGAAATGTGAAATGGCCTTCAAGCGAAGCCAAAACACATTATAACATTTTTAACTTGATACGCAACCAAGATTTTCCTTCTTCATGCAAGTCTTTTCGTTCAGCGAGTCCTTTGCTTTCAAAAATTAGGTATAAACAAACTCGATGCAATGCTTTCAAGACTTCATTTTACCACCCATATTTTGTCTTTACAGAAGCAGCTAATATACCTGCTGAGGCTTAGTCCAGAAGGCATGGTGAGAAGAGAAGTGGCGAACGTCCTAGTCCAGGTCTACGTCAACCAAAAGACGTCGCCTCAGTTCGAGAAAGCAATGTACACCCTCATGTCTTCAGCCGCTTTAGACGACCTGCATTGGGAAGTGCAAAAAACGGCCCTAGGGTTCTGGCAACACGTCATCAAGAAACATCTCAGCAACAAAGGAATGATTGATGGAAAGTTCCCGAAGGTGACCTTCTCGAAAGAAAAGAGAAAGATCATCTTGCTAGACGAGACAGAAATCAAGAAACAACTGACTAGCATTTTGAACGATTTGTCTGAAGTTGGATGTCTTACAGTGTTGCATGCTTGCCTCAACGAAGATTC
Organism: Erannis defoliaria; assembly: GCA_905404285.2. Classification (NCBI taxonomy): domain Eukaryota; kingdom Metazoa; phylum Arthropoda; class Insecta; order Lepidoptera; family Geometridae; genus Erannis; species Erannis defoliaria. The sequence continues at coordinate 16,246,404 of FR990076.1, read as the reverse complement.
TCATAATGAAGTGATGACGATAGGCAATTGTATGTCTACGAAGTTAGTGAACATTTTAGAATGTCATGGCTTCGATAAATGTCCAGAAATCGTCGCCCAACCTGTAGTGGAACCGATGGATGAATCTACAAAAGAGGAGATAGATGAAGACATGGTCCTAGATTTATCTTTCGTATTGGACACCGAAGCGCGAAGAGAACAAATAATAGACGAAATCGTTAACACTAAAATGGCGGATCTTATAATGAATCTAAACGATAAATACAACGTAAGCGCCATTGACATAGATAAACCAATACAAATCCCGCCTAAAAAAGTAAAGATACATCCCAATACATTCTTAGAAGTCTTCAAAAGGACTGACTATGTGAAGTTAATTAAAAATAAAAACAATTGGTGTGTCGATAACCAGACTTTAGACGAGCTTTTAGACGAAATATTGGCAAGATAATTTCCATTATGTGTAGTAACAGAGTGCAAAAGTGTAGTGAGCATTTTGACCTTGATCTCTAGACTTGAATAAATTAGTTAGTTTAATATGTATCTTGTATGTGTGTGTCATTAATACAACCATGAAACAACAATAACGTGTATTGAAAAATCTCAATATTGACTTAACTTAAGCCTGTTCCAGACGTACAAAAAATACTTATAACAATCGCTACACGTTGATCTATAGTGTAGGTTTAACGCAAAGACAAAAAGCGCTCGCAATTTTATCCACATGCATATAATATAACGCGTTACATTTCACTATACACGTACGTCGTACGTCTGCAACTGGCTTTATATACTTATAAATCTCTGTACAATTTCAATAACAATCTAGCGCATTTACTTCCTCATCTTCTTCGTAAATGCCCAGAACATCGTCTAAGAGTGACGATATACTCCTTATTCCATCGTTCCACTTCTTCTTTTCATCAGCAACGACCTTAAAGTCTCTGCTTTTCATGTGGCTTATAAAAAGATATGGAGAAGCGGCCTTCGTTATCTGAACCCTTGGTCTGATAGGTTCCTCTTGCTTGACGCTTTGTAGCGTCATATGGCTTTCGTATATGCTAGCTAGAAGGTTAACGTCGTCAGAGTTTAGAATGCCTTCAATGACATTGTCAGAAGACGCACTTGTAACACTGTCATCAGCCATCATGAAATCATCTTTCTCTTCTTTTATATGGCACATGACATCTTCTACGGTTTCTTTGACATCCGGATTGGGCTTCAAAACTTCATGCACTTTGTACTTATAAATAATGTCGGCTAATTCGTGTGAAACCGATATTACACTGTCCAGAACTTCGACTTCTGTGTCTTCGTGTAGGAGTTTGATGAGGACTGTCAAAAGTCCCATAGCAGAAAGATCGTCCAGTGTTTTGAGCAGTCTTTTCTGTATCTCTGCTTCGTTTAAAGTGACGATTTTTCTCGTCTCTCGCGAGAAAGTGACAGGGGGGAATGTTCCATCGAGCATACCTTGGTCTGTGAGCAGTGATTGGATGACGATCTTCCAAAACTTCAATGCGTTGATCTGCACTTCCCAGTGGAAGTCGGTCAGGGCAGAAGATAGCATGTGCTCGTAGAGGTTTTGTTTGAAATGCGCTGAGAATTTTAGGTTTTGGTACATCTCGCAGAGTACGTTGCAGGCTTCTTTTCTGACGATACCTTCTTGGTTAGTTCGTAGCACCGCTATGAGCTGATCCTAAGATTTAAAAAAATTGTATATTAAAATCCGTTAAAAGGTATTGACGAGATATGATTCTGAATAGCACCTATCACTGGTATCACTGCCTAGACTGTGCTTCTGAAGATTTTGAATGAATGAAGCAAATCGGAAGGTCAATAATGTGGTCAATTATGAAGGTTTTAGTTGACAGAACTAAACTAACTAAACTTATGCTGTCGTTAGCTAACATGTCTAGTAAAAACGTGACAGCAATATTTTAATTAGTTTAGAACTGTCAACTAAAGCCTTCAAAATTGACCACAATTACGCTTTAAAAAAAGAAACAACCGACTTAAATTTTGACTACCTATAGATGACATCTTCATATTTTCCAGTTATTTTGATTTAAAACCCAAACTACTAAAGCGATTTTGATTGAATTATATGGGACCACCTCTGAAGTATGACCTACCAACCAAAAAAATAATCATCAAAATCGATTCATAATTAGCGGAGTAATCGCGTATACACATACATATAAAAAAAATACATACAGTCGAATTGAGACCCTCCTGCTTTTGAAGTCGGTTAAAAATAAATATATCGTTTTGTTTCGTACTGACAGGATTATAACATCACAAATTGTGCACTTGTCACTGTGAAGTATTTAATTACAATTATCAATACGTCAAAATTAATTTAAGCCAGGCACGATCAAGTTCAAGACATAAAGAGGGTAAAGAGGTAGAGGTGGGGTAGAGACCAAAATATACTTTTATGACCGGCTTAACATAATGTATTTCTCGAAAAATATCTTTGTCGGTATGTGTGTGTGAGTGTGTGTGTTATGTTTGTTACCTCTTCACGCCAAAACAGCTGAACGGATTTGTATGAAACTCGGTATGGAGCTAGCTTATTTCCCGGTATAACATACAGGCTGCTTTTTATCATCATCGTCATCACCGATTTCACCACAGCGCGGGTGAAACCGCGGGGCGCAACTAGTATATTGAAAGCAATATTCAAAATTACAAACAAACCTTGTGCCTTTTCACTGACTCCTTACCTGTATCGTAGGATATTGGATCTTCAAGTTCTCCCATACATTGCTGATCTTACTAGCGGCGCCGATGCATTTCAACGCTGACACCTGTACATAAGGTTCAAAGTCGTTGAACGCGATGGCTGCAGCGACGTTAAGCAGGTTGTTGTCCAAGATTTGCTTTTGGAATGGCGGGAACTCTGCAAGTAAAATATAAGTGCGTCAATATTGTCGCGAAATTAGTGCCCTATCGTCATCATCCTGAAGACGTCCACTGCTGCCCTCTTAATAGAGAGGGGTTGCCATAATCCCCACGCTTGGCAGACGGCTTGGAGATCGCAGAATGTTCACCACCGCTAACCGAGGCCGCTGCTACCCGTCCTCCGGTGGTTATGGATGCAGTTTTAGGACATACCCAGTTGATGTTATTTATTAGTATGTTAAAGCGGGCTTGATGTGTGCCATCCACCCCGTTAAAATCGATACCGGGGTAAACGATGCTTGATGCGTGCCATCCACCCCGTTATAAATGATACCGGGGTGGATGACACTTGATGTGTGCTATCCACCCCGTTAAGCGACGACACCGGGTCTACCGGGGTGGATGAAACACTTTTTTCCATCTGTCCCGGTAACGAAGTAGGGGGGCACCGGCGTGGATAGGACCCAGTCGGACGGGGACGGGCAGCAGCGCCCTTTCGGTTGACGGTGGTGAGCATTCTGCGATACCCAAGCCGCTTGCCAAGCGTGGGAACTATTGCAACCCCTCCCTATTTAGGGGGAGGCCTTGTCCAGCAAATGGACGTCACTGGCTGATGATGAATAGCACCTCACGGTTTCACCCGTTACAACGACATTACTGGACTTGACCGTGACTTAAAAGTGTGTGACTTTGAGTATGCCTAAGTAATGCACAAGTTGCGACGCCATAATACTGTTAAGGTCCAGATTGCTGCGCGATGCTATCTTGTTAGCGCTTTTCAACATTTTCAACGAATTGATTTGAAATAACTATAGTTCTATTATTATTTACGGGATATTTACCGTGATTATATTGTGAAATGAGCTCCCGATATTTTGGCGCAGTTGCAAGGACCATGTACAGGGGCAGACTGAAGATTGCATAAATAATAATAGAACTTTAGTGAACAACCGTCCCCATCCCATCTCTTTAACCGCGGGGATGACTGGTAGAAAATGCTTTAGCATTAAGTCCTCCTTTTGTACATTAATGTATTTATGTGTGCAATAAAGAATTAAATAAATAATAAGTAAATAACCGTGATAGTTTAAAACAGTGTTTTATAAAATAACTGAAACATCATCGGCCCGAAGACGTCCACTCCTGAACGAAGGCCTCACTTAGACCGCCACACTGTACGACAACTTGCCGGTCCACCTATATATATATATATATATATATAGTGGGAGGCTGTGCCTACGCTGCGTCTTCCGGTTCGCGGTCACCACTCAAGAACCTTTCTTCCCCATCGGTTATCAGTTCGTCGTAAAATAACTGAATATGAAAACGAAAAATCTCAGTCGGTGAAATTACAGAGTATAACAAACAGGTATTAGAAATAAATAACATTTTAATCAAAGCAAGTTTCCATTCATAAAACTAGGCATAACCTATAACCCTATTTTTAGGTACTAAAACTAGCTTAGATCAAAATTAAAAATAATTCTAAGACCAAAATTAATGGTAATGCTATTTACGTCTGCAATTTTTCAAACTATATTCAGTGATTTATAAAATCAATCAAAAATATTGAAATGCGCGAGCGAGATAGCGGCACTCTGCAGTCTAGACCTTATGAAGAAAAAGAAAAAAGGTTATTAAAACATAAACATCAAACAATCTAACTAACAAATTACCTACAAATACTCACACTCACTCACGCATTCACACCATATTTATACACACTCCTCTTTTTCACTCACACATATCCACACCCACACACTCACTCCCACACACATACTCGTAAAATCAGATTTTGTCAGTAAATAGATCTTTAATTTTTATTTAAGTATTAGTATTTCTGTACTTACTTTTAGGAACTCTCACATTATATTGTTCGGAGGCGGGCGTTGTTACCCGCGACACAGGTTTTAACTTATGCGGGTAACATTGTTCTACCAGTGTTTATAAATGTACGTTTTCATCACACTTGCTCGTAAAGTAGATCTTATTACATCGCTTTTAGGCTCATAATCCAAGCTATTACACACGCGTGCTTTTTACTTTACATTACGGCACTTGTACTATAATAGGTATAACCCGGTAAAGTCAAGTTTGTACGTGACTGCAATAATTAGACGTACGTATACGAAGCACTCTTAATATAGCCGGGTAATACTTACAGTTTTTTTGTAATACCAACAAAGAGTTCTTATGCCGCTGAAGTAAATGTCAACCTGCGCGCGCATTACTGATTTGGGCGCCATTTTCCGCAAATGTTTGTTCATTTGTTGACGTTTTCGCTGTGTGGTTGATTATTATCACAAAAAAAATGTTTTTTCCTCGCAAGTGTGACGAAAACAGTCGTATGGAACTCTTGTGCTATTAGTCATTACGCTCTCGGCTTCCTTATCGCGCTCGCCTGCGGCTCGCGCGCATAATACCGCCTCTAGTGTAATGACTAACATAGCACACTCGTATCATAATGTACTATTGTTTTATGTTCCTAATAAAGATCAATTTCAATCTAACAACATAGAAATATCCAATCGTGGAAACACTCCATATAAATATTATCTAGAAAAAGGTTAATACTCACTGACATACGATATCTCGGTGCAGACAAGCAAGAGTTCTAAAGCCGAGTCTCTGACCTCCCAGGACAAGTCATGGAGCTTCATATAGATCAGCTTGCCGATGTGGTCCATGGCTGAGCCTGGCTTCGACTCCAGGAGGAGTGAAAGGTTCGGCGGGAGGAATTTTCTTACAGTCACTGTGATTGTGTTTAACGCAGCTACGACGAACTGTAAAGGAAATCGATGAATGAATGAAGTGAATGAAATGACTTTTACACGACTGAAGTAAATCCTTCCTCCATGATTAATGTATATCTGTACCTAACAGAATAGACGGCTAGAGCGACTTTGATATGCAAAGTCTCGTTAGAGTCGTCTTTATTTTTGTAATGACATACATAACAATATTATTTTGCTTCGTGACGTGACGAGCAAGACGTTCGCCTGGTGGTAAGCGTCACGCCTGCCACTAACAGTAACAGTGACAGAATTGTGAACTTGTGAACACAATTCTGCGCCGCACCGTACTGCGCTCGTCACCCTGAGATATTAGATGTTAAATCTCTTCATAGCAAGTAATTTATCTGGGAACATTGCCCTTCAAACCGGAACACAGTAATGCTTGCACACTACTGCTTGGCGATTGAATAACTGGCAAAGGTGTGGAACTTCCCCAGGCGGACTCTGCAGTAGAGTCCAACCACTACAGTAAATTACTGAATAATAGCACCATACCTCTCAGACTGACAAAGCGATCCTAAATCCTAGCTTGCCACAACACTCTACAATTCAATTCAGTAAACAATGTGCCATAGTTGGTCTGCCTACCTTGGTAGTCAAATTCGACCTCTGCAGTATGTTATACACCACCGTATAAAGACATATGACTTCTATACTCTCGTGCCAGTTAATGTTGTGGTATTTCACCAGACAGCACACCATTTCCATGACGTACGTCATCACAAGAACCTTGTCGTGGTCATCTTCATACTGATGAGCTCCTTGCTGCATCTTCGCCACGCCATAATCATCTATAGGATCATACTCTCGAAGAATATAGAAGAGGGCTTGAAAAACTAAATTTGCTTGCTCGTCGTGCAGGTGATTCTTTAAACACGACAGCTTTTTAACGCTTTGAACGATTATCTGCATAGTATCTAGTTCTTCGAGCAGAGATCGCAGCGAGTACGCAGCCCTAGCGGTATGTTCACACGAAGAGTTGAGCAATCTCACGATGTAGTCTTGCAACATCTCATCCGTGTTTACGTCGCTTTTACCCATCTTTATGAACACGATCAACGGCACTAGGCACATGAAAAGCATCTGATTTCTCAGCACGAGCCGTCTCTCTTCAGTCACCCAGATAACCGTCTCCTTGTCTTTGCACACTTTATAACTTATCACGTTGCAAGCGGTGCAGAATGCTAAAGCCAGCGATGCGTTGCGACGCTGGACTAAGAACTGTATCACGTTAAAGTATGTGACGCTAAGTTCTACAAAGTCTTCGTACGTGAATTTGACGCCAGGTTCGGCAGGTTTGTTCAGAAAAATTTTTGCGTACACGAACCAAAAAACCAGTTTGGACAGAAGCAAGCAGCTCTCTTCTCTCCGCATTCTGTCGAAAATAACGTATAGGTGGGTGTTGATCTTTAGGACTCTGACCAGCGTGTCTAGGAGGATGCTGTATTTGTCGATCCTGTTTTCAGTTGTGACTACGGCTAAAAGGATATGTAGTGTGGGATCTAAACATTTGGCCAGCTCATCCTCTTCCTCGCTAGACATACATTCGATATTCAAGAAGTCGTACTTCTCGAAGACCTTGAGAACGAAGCCGAGAACTATCTTGATGTTCGTCTGATCGCAGAGATCGTTCAATCTCCATAAGAATGCTGCGGCAAATGAATACGTCTGCCGGACCACGAATACTGTCTGTTTTTCGTAGCATAAACTCAGTATTTCTTTCCAAACACCCGTCTCTAAAAGCCAGGATATACCGGAATTGTGTTTGACTATACCTAAAGCTACCTCCATGGCTGCGACTTTCAAGCTAGGACTAGATTTCGGTGAGTTGATTTCCTCAAAAGTTTTGAGTATTTGTTTGCCTTGCTTGAAGAATATCTTAGTAAAATGTAGCTCTTTGGTGGAGACGACGGCGAGAAACCTCGTGAGGAAAACTTGGACGGAGCTGTGCGCGTTGTCCTTGTAGTCCCAGGCATCTGAGATTAAGTCTGACACTATAGGCATCATGCATATCTCTGCCAATTCTGGAACAACGAAAAATTACATCAGTGTGAATGTAGGGACTCTTTTGCAGAGTCCTCGTGGGTAAGTGTCACACCTCTGCCAGTTATTCAACCGCCAAGTAGCCGTGCGCAAGCATTACTGTGTTGTGTTTTTGTAATTACTGGGCATGAAGAGATTTTACACCTAATATCTTACTGTGACGAGCGCAGTGAAGTGCGGCGCGGGATTTTGTTCGCACTGGCACTGCTACCGTTATGGGAAGGGCGTGATGCTTACCCAGGATACGTATTGTTTGTCTCGTCGCTCCAATGCATTCAAAAATGTACATATAATGGAAGTATGTGAAATACTTCCATAGATTTGCTATTAGCCCATTACATACAATAGGGTGTCTCTTTAAGCATTATGTGCTTTTATATTAATATGATGATGAATCGTAGAGTTCGTTGGTTGACCGATTACCGCAACCTTGGGAAGACCCTACAAATATGAAAGATAAGTCGTGACACAATATATTTACGAAGTCATCGGTTTATCCTTACATCAGCAGCACAAACAAATTTTGCGAAGTCACTCAGAGAATTCAACGTGTCGAAATGGGCAGAATGTACCTAAACGAATTCAGATGTCGGTTGTGGTATATCAACAGAACGACTATGATAATTGTAACTGCCACCATGATTAGGCTACTTCACATACGAAAGGAATTATTTGTGTAGAGCTTGGAAGCGAAAAGTAGTTAATTACAGTTTTTTACCAGATACTATTTTATCAGCTATCACTATATCAGCTCTAGACAGATCTACCCTCGCAGTAATTGGGCCTTACGCGGGGCGGCTGATATGTTCGCGGCCTCGAGTAGGTACTTCATCATCAGCCCGGAGACCTCCACTGCTGAACTAAGGCCTCCCCCTTAGACCACCACACTGTACGACAACCTACCATTTGCATCCACCGGTTGCCCGCAACTTTTACAATGTCATCGATCCACCTAGTGGGAGGCCTTCCTACGCTGCGTCTTCCGGTTCGCGGTCACCACTCAAGAACCTTTCTTCCCCATCGGTTGTCAGTTCTTCGAGCGATGTGGCCTGCCCATTGCCACTTTGGTTCTTTGGCGAATATCCTCGTTCCGGATTCTATCGCGCAAAGTAATGGGCATAGCTCGAGTACTTCGTCGTCAGCCATAAAAGGTCCACTGCTGGACGAAGACCTACCCCTTTCTAGAGGGGTGTTGCCATAATCCCCACGCTTGGCAGGCGGCTTGGGGATCGCAGAATGGTCACCACCGTTAACCAAAAGGACGCTGCTGCCCGTCCTCCGGTGGGTCTGGTTGCAGTTTAAGGACAAGCGCTAAGTACTCTATGGGCCTGGTCCATAGAGTACTTAGCGCTGACTAATGATTTGTTACTGATAATACTAATAGAGGGACTTAGTCAGTGAGAGTATACATTTATACATCCTCTTGTTTTTTTTAAATTCATAAACGAAGTAGGTAACATTAAGATATCCGCTGAAACTGGAAATGCTCGTAACTTGGAACACCGCACCGCACCGTGATCAAGTTCTTCGTAAAAGAAGGAAAAACCCCGAAAGAAATATTTGACCACATGCCATTGGTTCTACTTGATTCTGGGTCTTCCTACACAACAGTTAAAAAGTGGGGTAGGTTATTTTGACAAGGGCGAGAGAGCTGTAATGCATGAATGCATGGGAAGGTCGGTAATGGTAGTGACCGACGAAAATTTAATTTATTAGTTTCACTAATACGATTTTGAAAGTCAATGTTAACCTATTTCTTAGAAGTTCCGATTCCTACGTTTCAATTGTCCACTGCTGGACAAAGGCCTACCCTGGAGAGACGATTGGGCCATATCTACCGCACTGGCCCAGTTACGGGTTGGTGGATTCACATATGCCACTGAATAACTTTTCCGGACTTAAGCCGGTATCTTGACGATGTTTTCTTCACCGAAAAGCCAAAACTAAGCAAATCTTGTAATATGGAAACTAGATAGCTGATAGAATACTAATTGAATCACCATTAAGTTCCCTATCCGTAGGTACAAGGTTATCCCTAATTACGCCACATCCTGTATTATAAAAAATCAAGCAGGGGCAAGTCTTTTAAACAGATATCTGTATCTGTTATATATGATATCTGTTATCTGTTTATAAGATCCCGATACAAGTCTGTGTCACACTGCGTTTATTCTTCGACATGAGTTTATGAGCTATCGCAAGTTCCGGTACGTATACGAAATTGGTGTAAAAATGCAAATCATCTTCGCTGGCGTCTCCAAATGATCTGTGAAATTATTGAGTATATTATCGCGTAGTTACACTGCTTATCTACTGTCGCGACGCTCCGAAGAACCGCGACGATTCTTATCTGCTCATCATTATGTACTTAGTCCGTACATGTATTTACGAAATAGATTCCGACCGGTGCGGTAGCAACATAGTGTAGCGAATAAAATCACGAATTTACAGGAGTACAACTCGTAGTGCCACTCGCGACCGGTGGCAGTCGTAATAAATGATAGCTTGGCAACGTCGTACGTGACCCTCCTGCGGGGCGACCACAGAAAAGCGAAGGCCCTACTTTACTACTCCCTCCCGGGGAACCTCCTGGCAATGCGTGCCGTGTCAAGGACCACTGCCTTTTGTATCTGACCCTTGTAGAGAGTATCTCAAATAACTCGAAAACTATTATGTGGCTTATATACAGAACACAATTTCAGAACAAGAAACACGAAATTTTGCAGAGGGTCCTATGTGGAGGCCTTTATGACGTGGAAAGATATTTTTTTAAATAAATTCAGCGAGTTGGGCGTACGCCCAACCTCGGTTCGGACTAACACCTGCGAGGTCGAAAGCCGCAGGAATAAGCTAGTATAGGTACATGTGACGGTCGAGTCCGAATTCTTAATCTTATCACTGTATGCTGATAACAGTGACAATAGTGCAGATATTTTTATAAATATATTAATAAATGAAAAATAAATTACTAATCTCATGTTAAAAAAAACTATTGCATTAAAATCTGTATCGTGCGCACTGTAATGTGGGCATAGTTTAGTGTTTTAATTATTACTTGATTGCTTTTCAAGCAGTATTAAATAGTTGAACGGAGAAACAGAATGTAATATACAATACCTACCTACTTAAATAAATGGATTACCTGTAACCTATGACAGTAGCAAAGACGTTCTTTCAATAGTGTTAAGATAGATAGAAGAGAAAAGAAAATCAATTTTACCACATGTTAAAACTGGTCATGAGGTTAAGCTATTGACGAGGCTTGCTCAGGCCTGGGGACCCTGAGAAGGATGTCGTGAACGAGAAGAGGCATTTCTAAACAACAACGAGCTGCCGCTGGCGCCGTCTGTAGAACGGATGAGAAATAATTTATAACTCTCTTCTATTACCACACCTTTGCCAGCTAGTCAACCGCCAAGCAGTAGTGTGCAAGAATTACTGTGTTTCGGTACGAAGGGCAACGTTACCAGAGAAATTAAGAGGTTTGACATCTAATATCTCAGGGTGACGAGTGCAGTGCGGCAGGATTTTGTTCACAATAGGGAATATGCATGTGTTTCAATTATCAACAATAATAGAATAAATGAAGAGTTTAACTGAATCTGATACTTACATCGAAAAAATAATTAAAATCGGCTGGTAAAGTTCTGAAATATAAGCGTTCAAAGTATTTGGTAGGGAGTCATCTGTCCCTTTCTAGCAAAACACGTGCTTAATATAGAATTTGTTTGGAAACGTGAACTTTGACGTCATAATCCTAGTATAGTGCCCTCCCTGTCTAACATGAAACTAAAATGTTTATAAGTTCGTTATTTGTGCACATATAAAAAAAATACTTTCGATGATTTGTTTTGTTGCCAGTCAGCTCTTTTGTCAGTCATTAAAAAAAACACATGCATATTCCCTATTCTAGCACTGCTAGTGTTATGGGCAGGAGTGACGCTTACCACCAGACGAACATGTCCCTCGTCTCATCACACAATACCGTTAAAAAAAAACAAGTAAGTACCAAGTACCATAGGTGCACCATCGAAAGAAATAAAAGGAAAACAAAACAGGAAAAAAAAAATGTCTTCAATACCGCCAACTGAACTATGTAGCCTGGAATGCCTGACCAGGGAACGACCATGGGCAGGGAGTGGTCTACAGTTGGTCTAGTTCACAAATCACGATGACTGGCTTAGCTAGTGTATTTTACAGAATAAACAATAGGTACTTACTTCTATTAAATAAAAACTGGTTACAAGTACAATAAAGTATTAGCACAAATGTGCTACATAATGCTGATGGTGAGCCGTTGTAGGTAAGATGAGGTGGCATGATGAAGCGTTATTCTGATTCCACAATAACAGGCTTTTAAAAAAAAAACAACCGACTTCAACTTCGAACACCTGGATAACATCTTCATATTTTCTAGTAGTTTTGATTTAAAAACCAAACTCCTGAACCGATTTCGATAAAATGTATACCACCTCTGAAGTATTACCTATCAAACAAAAAAATAATCATCAAAATTAGTTAATAATTGGCGGAGTAATCGCGTAACATACATATTTTGAAGTCGATTGAAAGAAAAAAGAAAAAAAAAAAGAAAAAAAAAAGAAAAAAAAAAAGAAAAGAAAAAAGAAAATGAAGCATTTTCTATGGTTGATCACTCTAAATTCTACATTGACATGGATAGTGAAGCAACGCAATGCAATGCTAATTTTTTTAGAGCTTATAAAGATATCTTCGTTCAAAATGTTTTATATCACTAAAGGTTCTTTATTTTGGCTTAGGCTGGGTAAGTACTAAGAATTTAGGTATGTAACTATCTGTTAAACTAGAAACCGGGGCGAATGCAATGTACACATACATATAAACCTTCCAGAAGAACCTTTTCTAAATGATAGTGAAAACTGTATCAAACTCCTTGAAAGCAGAACTAAGGACACAAAGAGACACACCAAAATTAGACCTTATTTTATGACGAACTTCCATTCTGTTTAGTGAAGCAGCTTTGGTGTAGGTAGCACAAAGATAGTTGGCATCTGATTCTGAATGTTCAGGCCAAGCGCCCAAGCAGCTTCAGAAGAACCTATTAAAATACCCGACCTCATGGCTTGGTATGATACAATCACAATACACAAGTTAAATTATGTGTGAAGAGTTCACAAAAATATTTTGTAGAAATGCTATGACTTTCAATATTGTTATCAGCAGACAGGCCTAATGTATAGGTCTCATTGTGATGATGGGGTCATTGTCCAGTAAAAACCTTGAAGTGGTACGGTATCAGTATGTAATTAGTAAATCAGCTATGTCAGTATCCTCTTTTCAAGTTCAATGAAACATAAAATAAGTAATAGGGAATATGCATGTGTTTTTTTTAATGACTGACAAAAGAGCTGACTTGCAACAAAACAAATCATCGAAAGTATTTTTTTTATATGTGCACAAATAACGAACTTATAAACATTTTAGTTTCATGTTAGACAGGGCGGGCACTATACTAGGATTATGACGTCAAAGTTCACATTTCCAAACAAATTCTATACTAGCACGTGTTTTGTTAGACAAATGACTCCCTCCCAAATACTTTGAACACTTACTGTCATATGCATAAAACGCTAAAACGTATTTCAAACCTGTTTTTGTTAAAAAGTGTTTATTCAAATTTCTTTCAAATTACGATTTGAGTTTGAAAAACGAAGACAAAACACTTTTAAACAAAAATAGGTTTGAAAAACGTTTTAGCGTTTTATGCATAAGACGGTTATATTTCAGGACTTTACCAGCCGATTACAATTATTTTTTCGATGTTAGCATTAGATTCAGTTAAAATCTACTTATTCTATTATTTTTAATAATCAAAACACATGCATATTCCGTATTGGGCATTATTTGCATGTGCTAGGATTCATTGATCTGGCATCTACCACATGCCACATTCATAACTAGAAATCAGTTATGATCAAATTTCTTGTAGAATACATATTTTGGACTGTACGCTATGGGTTCTTTTCCCACCCAGGACAAACATATTTATGACAAATGTAGTTGTGTGGATGTTTAAGTATTTTTACAAGTACATTAAGTATATAAGTACATATTGTATCAGTTATGTGCCCACAGTACCAAATTTGCTTAGCTTCGGACTATAATGGCACTGTGTGAAATGTCCACCAATATTTCGTTATTATTTAACATTAAATTGTGTGGCTCTCTAAAAACATTAGAAGAAGTGACTGGAATGGTCCTTTTGATAGATTTACTGAAAAATAGAAAGTAGTCGAGCTTTCTAAATCGCTTCCTTTTCTAGGAATGTTTTTGCTTGTTGTTTTTATTTTTCCCTTCATTAATTAATTTTAATATTTCTAATTATGATAAGTCAGTGTCAGTCTGCCTCTTCATCGATGGTCACTATTTTTGTTTGAATGCCCTAGATGTCGTGGCTCTCTTTATGATATGATCCCTATTGACCTTCCACATCCTACTAACTTCTCCAACCTCCTCCCTTTGGTATTTTCTCCTTTTGTATATATCCTTGGTTTTATTAAAATTACCAATATTAAACTTTAGGTAGTTATAGGTAGTTTAGGTAGTTATATATATAGTTATATCTTATATTTATGTGGTATCTTATAGGGGTTTTGGGTAAAATATTATTAATATACTTATATATATTTAACTAATTTTATATCTGTGTTTTTGTTGCCATGTGATTGTCCCTTACAGCAGGTGAAAGTAAAATCAAAAAGCTATAACCACAAACAGAGGACTCTGAAGACCAAAATACCACACATTGATGCACCGGACAATCTTCAGAAGTCTATGTCTACTGAACCCTATACTAGACACTGGCAAAATTGCGGCAATACCGCAGGTGCCACGAAGAAAATTGAAGTTGAAGTTGACTAGAATGTAACACTGTAAATAATAACTGAACTGACCTACATATTGTCATTAAGATATGATCTTTATGACATATAAGAGGAATGGGAAATTGAGGATTGGGTCAAAAATCTTTGACAGATAAGTCGGAACCAGGTGTTTAAAAGGTTAAGCTCACTGTTGAAGTTTTTGGTATTGTAGAGTATTAGTATTTTTTTTGAGAAAGTAGTTATTTTTTTACACCTGTTACCTACTGTATATGTGTCACTATTACTATCCAGAACCGATATTTTCTGTTTCTCTAATCAAAGCTCTTTTTGGCATTTTCCTGTAAGCACTTCTTTTTTTTAAGACACTCACATAATATTTTATTATGAAAACTGACGTGGTTTTGACACATTTTTGTTTTATTTATACAGGAATACTCACGTTTAATTAAATCGGATACTCCGACTATAGTTTCGATCAAATCCGGTGAGTATTCCTGTATAAATAAAACAAAAACTAACATAATAAGTACTTATAATAAAAACTGGATACTGGGCATAATATAATGTGGTTTCCAAAATGTTTTATAATGTTGTTAGGTAATGTAGCAATCTAGTAGCAGATTGAGATTTGGATGGTTTTTATAATATTTAATTAAATAGGAGTTAAACGTCAGACATCTAAGGTGACTTAGAATCTGGAAGGTGAATATTTTTTTAACAAAAAGATTATGTCTTTGGACTTATTTAATTTCTTAGTCACTCGCTCTTGGTTTATGGTTTTTGGTGAAGATGTTTCACAACTCCGCCAATGTCACCTGTACCTACATATTATTATCATAAAAAGCAACAGGTACTAGGGTGATGTGTATACTTAACTTTAGAAAATAACGACTAATGAAGAAAAACCCTTAGACCTTTTGGTTAGAAGGTCTAAGTCTAAGGAAAAACCAAAACATGACTCTAAAATTACAAATCAAATTGTGCACAATAGTTCATTACCTGGATCAGTGTGGTTGGTTAGCTTATTGATTAAACTATCGGCGTAGTAGTTGTTCATCACATAATTCGGCTCCACTATCTTCGCAAACAACAACTTTAATTTGTTCATGATACGTACTCCTTCCATTGTTGTTGCAGTTTATAAACACTGGCTTACCGAACACTTAATCGTTTAATACTTTAAGTTAATATGTATTTGGATAGAATGTATATACCACAAGTTTCTTGGTACTTTTGCCTTGGTAGCTTGGTAAGTTGGTACGCAAACGCATGCAAGGCATGCAAGATCAAAATAAACGAGATTAACCGAATCAAACCGAATGGTAAATGGCAAATGGTAACCAGCGTTGCCAATGCCTGTTTTCCTAATTCCCCGAATATTAATGTGAAATACTCCAAATTCCCCAAAAAAATTAACCCCCCACAAATTCGCCACATACTAAAAAAAAAACTAAATTGTGTAATTCAAGCAGTTCATATTGATTTTTACTCAGGCTTTTGTGCCATACAGCTGATCTTGAATGAAAAACTGCAAAATTCAATAGATTTGTGCTTTTTCCTTCATATTTAAGTAAGTACCTATTTTCAAAATCGGTAGAAAATCAGTCCTTTTCAGTAAATCACTGGCCATACTTTTATATATATTTTTTCTTGGTGTAATTTTGTAAATACCATTAAAGACACTAATATTTATACTATAATATCATGTCTCTGTATTGTCTATTTCTGTTTGCTATTTTGTTATTATTTACGTCACTGAACTTCTCCTCCATGGATGCGATGGCAAATGTTAAAATTAAAAATTACCGGATCGCAACTTTTAGATATGGGAACAAAAATCTTGGCAGAAAAAAAAAGTGTCTGGATTTTTAGAACTGTACATTTCCCCCCAGTAATTTTCATGTACGTATATGTCTACAACATACGGGTGGTACTGTGCTGATTTCCTATTACTGGCCGTTCGCGTTGCCGATTTTTTTGACTTAAAATATAAAATCTAATATTCCCTACATTCCCCGCACGGAACCAATCCCCACATTATTCCCCACACGAGTCCGGATTCCCCGCAATTTGGGGAATTCCCCACAAATAGGCAACGCTGATGGTAATTTTTTGCTGCGTTCCGTAATGCGCTAAAAGTGATAATATCGCGAATCCAACCAAATTGTATAGTCACAAAATATAAGGGCTTTGATTTGATCGAGGTATGCTTGTCACTTTGGTCGGATTTGCGATATTATCACTTTTAGCGCATTACGGAACGCAGCATTTGTTTAGTACGTCCATAAATTACAAATAGTAACTTATTTTTTATTTTATTTTGTTTTGTTTCACCGGCCTGGATTTTGGTCCTTTTGGCCGTATCATATGTTTACAAATAGTAACATAGAACCAGTGTTGCTATGTCAGAATTTAGGTTTACGATGATTTCGTGTAAAATAAACTGTAGATTCTAAGAAATTACGGTAAATGCGTAAGGAAAATACGGTGTATATATTTTTTAAAACAATAATTTTATTGCACAAATCATATACATTATATCCATAACATTACTTTCTTCTATTCAATAGAATATAATCTATTGTTTCTACTAAAGTGGCGCTTCTTGACTTCCTATCGATTTATTTAAATCTATACAATACAACCATCTTTCCAACTTTTCTCATAATTTATTGGGAATTTGGCTATTTTTAAGGCCAGAATGGATATAAGGTGCGATAATTGTGATTTAAATTAAGAAAAAATACTAGTGGTGCTCAGATTACAATGAGTACATGTAGAAAATTATGTAAACTGCTCATTACAGATCGAACAATAATTTTGCCATTGCTAATTCTATAGCGTTTCGTATCGATATCTAGGAAATAACTGTTTTGTAGCTAATACTATTTATTGCATCATTTGGTGCTAGGCGTAGGTATAAGAATTTTGTTCTAGACAAAAGTTAAATTGCTAGATTTAGCAAATTAAGATCTTATTTGGCAGCACTACTTAGTTGTTTTTTTTCTTAGTTCTTGGCATCGCACGTTGTGCATTCTGCCAGTGTCAAGTTTTTGATTTTTTCAAGTATTTATATGTAAATCAAGTCAAATATGTAATGATATCACAGTCAGTCACACGAAATTAGTCATAGTCGAGTCCAAGTCATGCCCTAGTAAAGTTGTGGCGACTTTACTATGAGCTTATACGGAGTTTTGAAAACAACACAAAAAGACATGTTTCACTACATTATATCACTTGCCCACACTCGTGTATGTAATTCAACACTCAATGAATAAAACACCACCATTTTTAATCATTAATTCGCGAAAATACACAAGTTTAAGAAAATAATAGAATGCAACGACATGATTTTTCCGTGTTCCCGCCAAAACTAGAGCACTACTTAGTTGTCATTAGTGAAACTGAAACTTGACATTGACAGCGAATTCGAGTTCTAGAATATGTTTCGTCTGTGATATCAATTCAACTCATAATTTATTTTATTGTTTCCGCTGCGCAGCGCAACCCAAATCACTTCAGCAATAAAATTCTATTGTTGTGTGCAGCAGGTCTATTCAAAACTCATAGAGAAGTTTTTGACAAAGTGCGAAGCCATAATCTTCATACGCGGAAAAAAGTTAGTTTACTGACACTGTCACTATTACTACTGCTGTCATACGTCACACGAGTGAAGTGAAGTGATTGTTCTAGAATATGTTGCGTCTGTCATAGCGGTGGGTCGGTATGGTATATTGCAGTACCGAAACGGGTATTGGTATTGAATGGCAATACCGTGTTCTGAAACTGTTTATTTGAATAACTAGGTATTGGCCGTTTCTTTAATAACGTAGTTTTTGAGTTTCTGCAGAGGTATTAGGTATCAGTTGTTATTAAAAAAACGCTTTACAAAAATAACTGTGTTGCACAAGAAGGTACAAATACCGATTGGTTTTGGTAAATTTTTTGTTGATGTCTTTTTGATGATTTCGTAGAAACTTTTTATAATAATAATTTATTTGCTCTAAATAATCTTTGCTTACTACCTACTAGTTAGTAGCTACTACTTTTTTAAAAGTATAAAAATGCTTATGAAATAAAAAGATTACTGATTAAATTTGTTGGAAAGTGCACTGATTCAGTGAATAAAGTGTGATATAATCTTGTACTTTTGAATGATATTCAAATTCAAACCCTTGACTTTTTTCAAAAAACGCATTTTATGATTCAGTAATAAGTGTCATTTTTAGTTTTACTTTTGGCGCTCTAGTCGTGTTTCGGCCTTGGAGAGTACGATTACGTTCGGAATATTACGGATAAACTCGGGCGCATCACATCGGCTGCGAAGTGACGATCGGTATTGTCCGTCACCCGTCGGTACTCGGCACGCGCAGGTATTGCTTCCCGCTCGTTACGATGACGTTGAGACGGTTCGCGTTATAACCAATACCTAGTTTCTCACAACACCCAGTTATCGAAACTCCGAGTACCCGGTATTGGGTATTGCATTGATAACTGGGTATTGAAACTGTTTACGGTTTGCACCGACCACCTCTAGTCTGTCATTTCAATTCAACTCAAATTTTATTTTATTTTATCCGCAGCGCAGCGCAACCCAAATCACTTCAGCAATAAAATTCTATTGTTGTGTGCCGCAGTACTATTTAAAACTTTATTGCGCTAATTGAATAGAGAAGTTTTGTCATAGTACTCGTAGACAAGTGCGAAGTGCCTAAAAAAGAAGTGATTTTTCAATTTTTTTTAATTCCCATGCTATAATTTTGTGCAAGTTGTGTTTGAAATGCCTCTACGTGGAAGAAGTTTCGTAAGTTTATCCATATATTTCGTACTAATTATGTATTGTCGACTTGTCGCATCATGTGTACCCATGCACGTCTCTAACCGGTTCGGGCTCCAGCGCGCCCTTGGTATTGTTAGCGTCCGACTACGGTTTACTGGTATACTAATCTAGCAAAACGAAACATTTCCATTAACATGTAAATAGTGCGAGTGCATAGATGAGTTTTAGTTTTGCTTGGTCACAGTTGCAGCACATTTTTGGCATATGTCCAACCGTAGTATCCTTGACTGTGCGATATGTTGTGGGATTAATGCGGGAATTAATGCTGGTCGTTGTAATGAGGTCTGATGGAGGGATCTTTCACAGGGCGGTTGATGCGTGCCTGCTATAACACAAGTGTTCCCGAGTGCCTGCTAACTGCCTGCTTTTGAGGTTAGTTGAAGTTGTAAGTTTATATTTGTGATGCCAAGTTTTTGCCACTGATGCTGTCTTTAACTATAACATATCATGGTACCTACTTATATCTTATGAAACATAGATAAATAACATAATGAGGAATAATGAACACTATGAACTATGTCATGATAATGCTTGAGAAATAAGTAATAAGTTTAGTATGAAGCTTACATTACTGCCCTCAGAAGCCTTAGAGCGGTATCTAACCTTAGAATCCAAGCTTAGATACCACTCTTGGGCTTCTGAGGGCAGATTAGTATGTCAATGTAGATACATTGTATACAGAATTAACTCCCAAACTGTTTGTGACAAAAGCTTAAACTTGGCATGCTTCCCCTTCTCTTGTTCTACTATAAATATTGGCCCTACTTAATATTGTTTGTTACTTAAAATATTGTCAAAGGATGCAATTACCACTCTAGGTTTTAAGTAATGGGCACTAAACAGGCAAACTGTCAACCTGATGGTATTCAAACTGCCGCTTCAGTTCACTGTGTAAATATACCACATGGCTACCAATACTGCAGTACTAGTGTCAAGTATATTGTATTTCATGTAATTTTATTGTATTGTATTAAAATATCGTAGAAAGTGTAGGCTAGGTACCACCAATGCAATACAACACCTCATTGTACACTGATAACTGACATTGACACAATACACTGTGCTGGCAGTCATATTATTATAAATATATGACCTGATGTGGTTGGAAGGCTGTTTTTTTAAGCACACTATACAAATTATAATTATAATCACACACACATAAATATATATATATATATATATATATTGCACATATTTTTCTCCTGCAGGAATCCATTTCATTATTAGACTATTTATAAACTAACTAATCCTATATTATAGATATTATGTTATATTATTTACTGTATTACTCTAAACTGCAACACTGTGTACCATGATAAATGATGAGAAAAGCAGATTTAAAAAAAACTAATGTAAGAGTTATATAATTATATAATATAATAATTATATAACTCTATATTTGCCCACCAGGGGTCAAACAAATAAGTCTCTTGCATAACAGAAGCTGTCTTAATGTCAGCATAATGCTGCTCGCCTATCATTAAATAAATAAATAAATAATAAAACATTGCTAAATATTTCTATTTTTAATGTGGTGGGAAAGGTACTATGTGGGTTATTGGTCAAATGATAAATAAATCTAACACTCCAGAAAACATTTCCTCTGAATCAAATGAAACTATCCCGGTGTGTATATTGAAATAGTTTATAATGTTCCACAGCTTTTTTTAGATTTCACTATATTTTGCTGCTTTTTGACAAGAAATAATATTATTACCTTTTAAAATGTGAATCAAAAGATCCAGCTCCTCATTTTCAACAGAGTTCCAAAAAGGAGGTCCTCAATTCTATTATTTTTTTCTTTTTTCTATGTATGTTACGCGCATACTCCGCCAATTATGAATCGATTTTGATGATACTTTTTTTTGTTTGGTAGGTGATGCTTCAGAGATGGTCCCATATAAATTTTATCGAAATCGGTTCTGTAGTTTGGTTTTTAAAACAAAATTACTGGAAATTATGAAGATGTTCAGGTAGTCGAAATAGAAGTCGGTTTTTTTAAAGCGTATTATTATTACCTGCCTACAAGGATGTTTGAAATAAAATAAAACAAATGCTTAAAACTCATACATCTCCTCTACGGCCCTTTATATTTAATTTGTATATAAAAAACATATATTACCGTTTGTACATAAAATTGTAATTAGGAAAAAAGCAGGGTTTGTAATTTGTAGTTGTGTTTGTAGTTTGTTAATTGCTCAATCTTGAGCAACAAAACCTATATTATTGCTTGTACATAAAATTGTAATTAGGAAAAAATAACCAAATTGTACCAAAACAGTATGGCTATGGATCAATTCTATTTTAGCTGAAAGACAAACATTTGGTGCATAGCTTACTCTAGACACAACTAATGGAATATGACCGGAAATTAAAAAAAATATTTAAAAAAAAAAACTAATTGGCGTATGTAGGCTAGACCGCCGTGTGTACTTTCTCGACAAAAAGTTCAAATAAACTGCCATACTCGACTGTGCGCCGGGCGCTGACAAGGCACGCCCCGGAGCTGCACCGTCGCAAGCGCCGGCGTCGTTTACAAACCGCCATAGTGTGCCATAAATAACTGACGACCGGATGTAGGCACAGTTTTGTGCCGTGAGTAGAGTTACCATCTGTGTAAGGGAAGATCCCTGTCCAGGACGTGCAAAATGCCTGATTTTTCAGAAAAAAATACTGTTTAAGCCTGTGGCTTTTAAAATATTTTATACAAAATGAAATGAATGAATACATTTTTAACCTTTTCTTAGGTTATTAAAATAGAGCCTTGAGTGACTCTATTGTCAGGCGATTCCTTATTTTTTTATTTTTTTTTATATAGCGCATGCGTGGCATATTTTTGTAGATATAGTTTCATCCGGGCAATCACCCGGATTGGCGAGCGCATACGTGATACCGCGCAAATAAAAAATGTCTGTCAGATGGTAACTGTGAGTAGCTCCGGCGGAAAACCGTCTCGTTAACAAAGGGCCTAAGACATACCTGTGTCAGGGTAGCTATGGAACGTACATATAGGCATTTAAACCCAAACCGAATTTGTACATTCAATTGTACAATTCAAACATCTTCCTGGCCAGGAATTGAACCTAGGGTATCTTGATTGCATTAAGCAAACACATCACCACTGAGCCATATAGGAGCTAACCTAACCAAATACCTGCCAGTGTTACCAAATAGAAAGTTACCTACTTTTCATTTTGTTCACTCTTGAAAGAGAAAGTGTTTAAAACACACACCAAACTAACAAAACGACAGTTATTTGTAAAATTCCTGTGCATCTCGCCATCTCATAAAATATGAATAGGTTATGACATTCATGAAACTGTGTAAACATGTTATAATGTTGTAAAATGTCACACAATTTGTGATTTATAATCATAAGTAATAACAAATGAATGAATGTTATGTCGGGTTATTTACTAACTGGACTCGAGGAGCTGGACACGCGTGTGTCCAGTTGGTGAAACTCAAAGTATGTACACTTGTTATTTCGTCATCTGGGTACACTAGAATTTTCATGCATGTTCAATAATATCTGACTACTGCCAACTCTTGTATAATGTTATTATTACATTCATACTCTTATCAGATAGGGTTGACATTAAGAATACAAAGATGTAATGAATGAATTTCCAAGGAAGCTCGAGAAACATTTCTTAAACATATTTGTGCAATATGTTTATGTCTGTATTTCTTGCTTTATACTATTGGCCATTTTACAGCAGGCATTGTGCAAGTTACAAGGAATGTCCACCCACATGGTCTTTAAGTCATTTGTTTCTTTGTTTTACAAAGTGAACAAATCCAGGAAGCAAATTGTAGCTATTATAATAAGTGACAGTTATTCTGATACTATTATTCAATTCCAAGCGACAAGGCCTTTTATTATTTTCAACCATTATTACTAACTGCATTGCTGCAGTATTGTGCCACACAAAAACATCTATAACAATACAAAATAATGGACCATTAATCATGAATCAATGATGAGTATTCAAGAGGTGTGTTATTCAAGTGTCATAGTGATGCAGTCTCTAGTTATTTTCTATAATCAATTTATATAAAAGGCTCTGTCCTGACTGATTGACTGACTGACTGACAGACAACGCACAGCCCAAACCGCTGGTCGTACAGACTTGAAATTTGGAGGGTGTATTCGTCTCGATGCGTAGGGGTGTACAAAGAAAGGATTTTAAAGGGGGGGTTTGAAAGGGGTGAAATGTTGTATGTAAAGTTCTTTGTTTTTGAAGTTATAGTGATGAAAATTGATATTTGGGTAGTTCATTCAGTTCAGTTGGGGGGGAGGGGTGGGGGAGTTGGTAGAGTTGGGGAGGCAACATTTTGGGTTAAATAATTTCTTCCGTACGCGGACGAAGTCGCGGGTGACCTCTAGTTTAGAATAAAAGTAACAAATAGAATCAGTCAAAAGCTTGTTGTGCGTGATCAAGGTGAGATTCCAGAGCTATCTGTAACTTTTTTACATATGTGTACTTGCTTCCTGTGTTTACCTGCTGTAGTCTTTAAATAAAAAGCTTTGACATAGATGACGTACAAACTGACATATATCTATATATAGTAGGATTCCTATTTTGCCACAGAATCCTAGGAAAACAGGAGCAGAAGTTAATAGATAAAAGAGGATACTGATTAAAAAAAGTTAAAATTAACTCGGGGTTTGATACTTGAAAGACACTCTCACACAGTTGTTCATAACCTGAACACTACATTTAGTTTAGATAGTAAACAGATTTACAGCTTAAATGTTATTACTACATCTAGTTTTATTCTACAGAATGAAAATAGTGCTTGTTTATGTATTTTCAAGTCCAAAAATAATACAAACATTTATTAACGACCTAACCACGTAAACATGACTAAGTACAACTTAATAAATAATAAGTACATTATACAATTTAAGACCATGTTCAGTTAGATAGGTGAGACACAATCTTTACAACATTGTTATTTTGCAAAATAAAGAAAGAGATAATAATACTCATAAGGCCTTTCCATACTGGCGTTTTGGTAGGCGATTTCTAAGCCATTCAGTACCTCTCTGTCGCTTCCTGACGGAACGTCTTTTATTTTTTTGTGTTGTTTAGTATTCCAAATAAAATCTTGGCTGACTGACTCGCTGAGCGCATACCGCCTTTGTAACTTTGTAACACTACCTGAGACACAGTTAATAATAGTCACCGCAGCCTAAGATGTTTTTTCACTTATCTGGCCTTGAGGTATGTTTTTCTTAGAACTGCGCTCATCGCCCCTCAGTTTTGTCATACATTCCTGTGCTGTTGACTTAGCTCATATGCTCACTGTAAGGCCTGTGATACACGATGAGATTACAAGCGCCCTCATCAAGTAAATAAAAATATATCGGTGAACATTTTACGCAACGCCATCTAGTCCAAAGCTATGTACCATGGGAACCAGATAGCTATATTTTTAATTTAATAATAAATGTAATACATACCTATAATATAAACGAAATGAAATGAATTTATTCCACTAAAAATAGAGTACTTTTTGTATCGTATCGTATTGATAGGTGCAGTCCAGTCTATGGCTATGCCATTCATTGGCATGTGGAAAAGTCAAAGACAAAACTAAGTACAACATTGGGGTTGCTTAGAAACTCCTTTTCCTGGATGGGAATCGAACTCACGCCCTACCGCTCTCAAAGTAGAGTTACTACCAACTGCTATAGAGCAGTCAATTTAACCTTATGATTTCTTACTTTGGCAATACTCAAGTCAGTAGTTTCTTTAACGATAAGGCAAGACACCAAGGCCACCTTGTCTGGGCGATGGTAAGCTCCTCGTCTAACACAGCCATTATGGCTTTATGATGGAATACTTGGCTCGAATATTGGAAGCCTTGACAAAACTTGCAAATGTATCGTTTCAACGGGTGATATTCAGAATTTATGTAGAAGGCGAAACTGCGAAAATTACAGGGCTGACCCATAAATTATGAAAAAAACACAATTTGTTTTGACTGTACTAGAATTATTCAAGACGTAAAACTCTATAATTCCTAATAATTAATAATAAATAAGTATTCGATACCTTAAATAGACGATATAACTACAAAAGTTATGGATCTTGGAATTCTTATCTTCAGCTCTTGGAAAATGACAAAACATGATAATAAAATTAAGCATTTCTAAAATTCGTCTATACACTTCTTGATCTGACATAGACCGGATATTATGCAACAGTTTTTTTGCTGCACCTAAAAAAACGTAGTTTCACCAACTGAACACACGCGTGTCCAGCCCCTCGAGTCCAGTTGGTGAATTTAGGTATACATAAAATCTGTCAATCAATCTACATGCTGAAGTGGCTTGAGTCGGCAGCGCAGCCTATCCAGCATGCTGGCGGCGCGGCATTGCTACGTAGAGGAGAGGCCCAATAAACGACAACATTTTAATTACGCATCGCTGAGCAGGCGCAGTTCAATAACCATATATATCTCCATGCCAAACGGCTCACATAGGTATGGAGAACTAGTCAAGAATGTTATACGAGGGCGGCACTGAAAATTTCGGGAATCAAGGAAGTGACACAACATTACTATTTAAAAATATATTTATTGCTTTTCGAAGTATTCTCCGCGAAATTTGACACATTTTTCCATACGATGGAACCAATCATTGAAGCAACCATTCCATTCGGAAGTTGGGGTCTCCAAAATGGCCGTTTTGTAGGCGTCCCACAGCTTCTTCAGGTGATGAAAATCTCTGTCCACGCAATTTATTCTTTATTTTAGGGAAAGTATAGAAATCATTAGGGCTTAGGTCGGGGCTGTACGGCGGATGGTCCAATAATTCTATGTTTTCTTGCTCTAAAAACTCTTTTGTTCTGTGCGCGGTGTGAGAACTCGCATTGTCGTGATGGAGGATGATGCGGCGGTTGCAGTTCTCTTTACGGAGTTCAGAAACGACCTGTGGCAAACAAATGCTAGCATACCATTCTGCATTAACCGTTCTTTGTCCCTCAAGAGGAATAGTCGTAACATGGCCGGTTTTGGAGACAAACGTGGCCACCATTTTTTTTGCAACACTCCGTGAACGAACAATTTTTGTTGGCTTTAACTCATTTTCGAACACCCAAACTCGTGACTGGTTTTTTGTTTCGGGTTCGTACGCGTATATCCAGGATTCGTCACCTGATACGATGTTGTATACAGCATTTGAGGATCCTGCGTGGAATCTTTCGAGAGTTCTGACGCACCAAGTAACGCGAGCCGCTTTTTGCTCTTCACAGAGCGAATGCGGTATCCATCGGGAAAACAACTTTTTTACACCTAATTTTTCATGCAAGATTATTTGTATTTGACTCATGCCAATGTCTAAAGTTGCCTGAATTTCGCGGTATGTCACATGTCGATCTTCCTCAATCAGCTTACGCACAGCATCAACGTTTTCTTGGGTGACTGCAGTTTTTGGACGACCTTGACGGGGATCATCACTGAGCTTGACACGTCCACGTTGAAATTCAGCAAACCAGCGATAAATTGTGGTTTTGGATGGGGCTTTATCACCAAATGCAGAAATCATCCGGTCAACACACTGTTTTTGTGTTAAACCACTTCGAAAGTCATAATAAATCATCGCTCTTGAATTTTCTCGAGTCAATTCCATTTTCTCAACGACTAAACAAGTTTGACAAAACCTTGTGACAAGACCGAGAATATTTTTTTAAATAAATAAATGGTATTCGATTGTTAAAACCAAGGAGTTTTCAATTAAAAAGATTTTAATATGACAGAAACAGTGGAAATATTCCATTCCCGATACTTTTAGTGTAGCCCTCGTATTCTAAGTATACAGGTAGCGTAGGTTTTATTTTCGTCATCATCTTTTTCAGGGTTTAGTCGACATTGGACATATTCCCAAACGGCTTAAGTACCCTTAAAAAGACCTATTTGCCGAATGACTTATTTTCTAAAAAGGTCTGTTCGCGTAATGATTTATTCCAAAAAGGCCTAATTTTAATATAAAAATAAAACAGTTGTATTGAGAATCTCCTATATTGAAGTCGTTTTAAAAATAAGTTAATTCGCAAATTAGTATTTTTAAGAATAAGTCTCTTTAAGAATGAGTCTTTGTACGAATACGGTATTTCCTGAATAAGGCATATTGCGAACAGTTTCTTGTAAGACTGAATGTCGTCAAACATTTTTTAGTCTGTAATCGCTTACTGCTGAGCATAAGCTTTTTTTTGTACGCCATCTCGGTCCGTTGCTAATGTTGTCCAAGGTGGACTCGCGAATTTTACAATATCGTCGCCCAACGACCGAGTGGACACCCGACGCCGACGCTTCGTTTACCGGTACCCAGCTGCCGACTTCCATTCCGTCAACGTTTTCATCCACCTGCCATATCTGCCTTAGTATTCTTTTACTCACATCAAACTCGTGTATAGCTATCCCTTTCCCATGATACAGCAGATGCCAGATCATGCGTGTATTTGACATAAAAAACGTACACCTGAATTTGACTGTAGTTGTGACGGTTGTATGGCGTGTTCGATACAAAACTCCAGGTAGCAGCGTAGTGAATGAATCGATCGTGTACTTGGTGTTTTTGGCTCGGTCCCGCACCGTGGGCGGCTCGTAGGTGTCAGCCTCGAATCTATCAAACTGACAACACTTAAAGCTGCTGAAATTACAATCCCCTTCTACTAATACTCTACTAATTGTAGAGTAGATATGTGTAAAGATAAGGCCAAATAAGGGGCAATTTAAATAATTTAACAACCAGATATCGGATATGTAAATAGAATAGTTACGTCATTGAAAGAAAATAAGTCCTAAAGATATTTTATAAGAATGCTGAATCAGTAGGCTTCCCAAAAAAAAAAACTATTTGAGGTTCCTCTAACTCTAAATAAGAAACAAGGAAGCACGTAACTGTTCCCGAATATCGATGTAATTTGCCGTAATTAGAATCGAATTGAAACTCTTTCTCTGTTTAGAAATCGTTTAAAAAAGAGAGTCAAACATCTACTGCCGATCGCATGATTTTAATCTAGTGGAGCAGTCTGTGAGTTTCTAACCCCGTAATTAAATAAGTCCATGAATAGCATTTCGGTTATAGTCAGAACTTTTAAGGGCTCTATACTCCCAAAGTTGCTGCTCATTATTTAGTAAAATTACTATATTTAAAGCACGATAAATTATGCTTTCCTCGATAGAAAAAAAATGCGAAACTTTTTTTTGAAAGAAATGTATTTTGGAGAACGTTTTACGGTTGAAAAGTTATTAATTTCGATACTTTTCGAGAAATCTAAGAAAAACTTCTAAAATCGAATCACGCACGAATCTGCGTAACCGCCATATTTTTGCTCCGTTAAATGTGACCCTACCTGATACAGCTTTAGACTAGTGATCGATCTCATTAAAAAATGTGCTTGAAACGTGCATATCCTAACCTTAAGCCCCTCGTATTCTCTAACCAATCGGAATGGTTTCGATTCGAAACCTTTCCTATTGGGTTCAATATACGGGGGCTGATAAGTTAGTCGATCTATAACAGTAGTAAATCACTATTGGCAGTTAATGTGTGCCATAAATGAATCCGCATTAGGCACAAATTTATGTCATTTGTCAATCAATGATTGCTAATTGAATATTGATTAGTTCTTGTACTGTTTTGAAGTGGTTATGAATATATTGTCATCAGCCCAGTTTTTGCCTATTTTCTCATTCATGGATGCAAGCAATTACAATGAAGTGTCAGTATGAACGTCTCGACTACGTTCTAGTCAAGTTTAACGTCTCGACTACGTTCTAGTCAAGTTTAACGTCTCGACTACGTTCTAGTCAAGTTTAACGTCTCGGACTACGTTCTAGTCAAGTTTAAGGTCTCGACTACTTTCTAGTAAAGCTTAACGTCTCGGACTACGTTCTAGTCAAGTTTAACGGCTCGGACTACGTTCTAGTCAAGTTTAAGGTCTCGACTACTTTCTAGTCAAGTTTAACGTCTCGGAATACGTTCTAGTCAAGTTTAAGGTCTCGACTAAGTTCTAATCAAGTTTAAGGTCTCGAGTACGTTCTAGTCAAGTTTAAGGTCTCGACTACGTTCTAGTCAAGTTTAAGGTCTCCACTACGTTCTAGTCAAGTTTATTGGACGAGTTATTATTGGACTGAGTTTCACTATCTTCCCTTTGCACATCTACAGTCTTACTTAAAAAAAACGTTTCAACCGTTAGTCACTGCTTAAGATGCTCTGAGGCCATCTTCTCTCTGACGTGAAGTGTAACATGCAAGAACAAGACATAGAAGTTTAAGCAGTGACTAAGAGAATCGAGATTATTTTAGGTAAGGCTGCTAGTCTGTACGAATTAGAAACACGGAAAACTTGCGGTATTCGTAACTATATATATATATTTATACTTCTACTGCAAGTTAAAACACAATGGTTAGGTTCAAAATGTGTTCTCGGTCCAAAACTTATCTTTGACCAACAATATAGTACATTTATTTTTGTAATTAAAACTTGCCTAGATTTCCTAGTCTCTTGACAACCGTATATGTTAATGAGTGATTAATCCAGTGAAACAATGGTCGGGCGATTTGTTTCATGTTTCAGGTGTGCGTTGTACAGTATAATTGTAATCAATTAGTGAATAAACGATGAATAATATCCACATAATCCGCGGTTGACTCATTCCACAATATACTTACTTTATTTATGTTTCAGTTTGTTTGCCAAGCAATGTTTCTGTTTTTTTGAATATTATTTATTATATTATATGAATCAAAGTTGTTATGGGGTCATTTTTTCGGTCGTTTTAATAAGTTTTTATTTCATATCACAATGAAAGGAATAATGTTAATTCCGATCAATTGGATCAATTGGTCTATCATGTTTTCGGCTACTAGATCACTATACCACGTTCGACCAACGAATAGCAGATCATTGTAATATACACTGTTAGTAAATGTAAGATATGAAAAGATAAATCTACCAAACATCGCACAGACCACTGTTAAAACACACACAGCAATGTGAGACTGTGAGAGTGTTGGCTGTGAAAACACACATAGCACAGCACTGCACATGAGTTTTTCATAAACGTATGTAAGAACTAAGAATGGATTTTTCTTGTTTTGACAATGTATAAAATTAAAAGAGACCGCGCTAAACTTACACTCTCAGGTAAGAGCATAGTGCTTGGAATTCATTACCTCGTATATCCCTACTAGAAATATTTGTGTTGACAGTTACTGTTTGTCATAACGATTATATATACGCCTATGGTTCGGAAATTGAAACGATGATCCTAAATCAGTTTTTTTTTTAATCTATGACGCCGCCAATAAGAATTTGATCAATACGTTTGTTAGCAACGGAAATGTACTTAGTTTAACGATTTCGAGAACTAGACTAAACATTTTCTCCAACACCGCAGTTTTGTGAGAATAAAGGTGCGGTGTTGGAGAACCATGTCGACCTCTGTTTTCTTCTATTTAGACTGTTCTCTCACTTACAGCGTAAAATTGGACTTGGCACACTTTGTTATTAGTCATACGTGAAGTTTGTTTACCTGTGATGTTGTTTCAAGAATTCCTCCAAACACAGTGTTTCGGACTCGGACGCTCGGCCCATGTGATTTAATATTTATTTTGTGAGAAATCCATTAATTAATGGGTTAAACACCTTTAACATTTCAAACACATTATCTCATTTTAGGGTTCCTACATAGTAAACGTATTTTTGGAAACCTTATAGTTTTTTTTTCGTGTGTAAGTAAATTTGTTGAGATTCAAACTGGAACAGCACATTCGCACGATCGCTGCTCTATAAAATACCATTGCCAAAGAATAGAGATTCCGAGATTCAGTACAAATTCCTGAAGATCAAGGCTGTAAATCACAAAGTTGGAACAGTTCCGAAACAGCCTGTTTCCTCAACTCTCAATTTATTGAGGTGACCCAAACAATACGTTTTAGCAAATCTGTTCAGTACACACGGATAAATAGCAATTAAAAGTAATGCAGTTTCGGAACTGGCCGATTAGAAACTGGTAGACGATTCTTTATCCAATTTAGTTTTCAGACAAATCACCAATGTAGTTAGGTATTCGCAATCGCATCTGAGTTATAATTATACCTAAGTATATATATATATGTTTTCATTTGGAAGCATTGCATATTGAGAACAGCCGTGTTAGGCGTGGAAACAATAAAGTTCCTTTATAGGAGGTTTATGTTTCTGAAATGCAAATCAGGCTTTTGCTTTGGTAAAAGAAGTTCAAATATCTTTATCTGATATCTAGGTTCATTTGGATTTAGTTTCTTAAAACTATTATCAGTCTTTATTGGTCCAATGTTTTGGATGTGTAGAGCCTCCGTTTATGCCATAAGAGCTCTTTCTTCAGCACCAAATCATATTTCCGCCAAGCGTCTTTTTCAAAAGCGGGAAACAAGATTGGCCTTGTACACCTAATGGCATATAAACCGCTGCTTATGGACATCTACAACATAAGTGATGATATCGACGCGTTGCCAAGTCGGAGAGATATAGGTCGTCCTTTTAATAGCTCTCCATTTTGTAACTCTACGAAAAGATCTAACCTATCGAAAAGCTTGCTAGTCTTTATTAAATCAGTGTGTCCTATCAGAAGAGCAAAGCGTTAGCTTTTAAACTTTGGGGTCCAACTTCGCACAAATGTAAAACTTAACTAGTTCTCTAGTAGTTGATACTTTGTCTATTTGACTCATTAGTTAGAAATTGTAAGGCAGCTTATAGTTAAAACACATGAGATTTCGGTAATTTTTATGTATGTTTTAAAGCTTAAACAGGAAGAAAAATTATGACCTCATCCTTGAATTATTTTTGTTTTTTTTTCCTGTTTATGGTTTAAAAACATAGAAATACCATAAGTGTGGAAACACTTAATACAAAAAATATTCAGTTTTTTTAATGTATTTGTCAACATAACCAGCTCACCCGAATACCCGCGTACTTATAAGACCATTTATACAATTTAATACGTACAGTCAACTCATGCGTGAAGTGAGTCGTTTCGGTCGTATAGTTCAACACACAAAAACCTGTATGTATTGTATTACTGGCGGTCGTGCGGCTTCTTCTAGAGAATACCTCGGTTTCCTAGCAATCGGATTGTATGTAATTAACACCTAAATGTACTTTAATCTCTTATTAACTTTGTAGCTCCGGAGCAAGGCCATTTTCTTACTAACTACGACGTAAACCGTTTACGTCGTAGTTATTTTTTTATCCATTTACGGTAAACAAATATTATTTAAACGTTTCAGTGTCTGCCCTGCCTGATATAAGTAACTTTAGCAGTTTATCAAGATTTTCATAAACTCAATTCCATACATACTTACATGTTAGAAGAATGGCCATAAATATGTAGGATTTAATCTGTCCAAACATTTTTGTGGTATGTCGAGAGGTTTTTTTTCCATCTCAGATTTTTTGCTTGTTTTATTACTCTACCAAAATTCGAAGACACAACAACACAAGTGATTAAAAATTAAAGGTCATCACGGACCTTATTTCTGAATCGTACGCAAAGTTGCGCATGCGACCGGAGCCGACATTCGAACGATATTGAACCTTATTCCAAACAATGTCGTTCGAAGGTCAGCTCCGCTCGCATGCGTGACTCTAGCGTACGATTAAAAAATAAGGCCCCTGAGACTGTGATGTGTTTTGAATAGCCGCATAAAATGTTCGTGTGTACACAAGTGAGATCTCTTCGAAATATCTTGTCATCACATAAGCCTCGCTAATGTGATATGATAATAAGTAGAGATCTATTGTGCCGATTTGGGTTAAAAATTCAGATAACATCTTTATTTTTTACTTGTGGTTCTTTAATTATTTTGTACAATATGAATTAAGGTGAAGCATTTTTAATGTATATATTACAAACTTAAATCCTGAACGTGTTTTAGCGAATTTATGTTTTGACTTCGTCCTCCTCTCTTTCCGCAGTCTGCGATACTACGTATCAACTTTTATACATGCTAATGTATAAACTACGAAGGTACATATGTACGCTAGTTAGAGACCTCATTTTTGAATCGTTTGAAGACGTATTCGCACGAGTTCGAACGTGAGTGTATTTTTTGTGCTAAAACTCATAAGAAAGAAAAAATATATTCAAAAACTATATAAAGAAATATATCTTTATTTCATACATACAGATATCCATAAAGTGTTAGCTTATGATATGTTAGTAGTCATAGGTGGTCTTCTATAGCCCTGTTCTACGACTTGAACGATTTCAATGTGCGATGCATAGTTTGATTCGTCTTTAGCAAGAAAGGCAAGACAAGGCTGGCTACATTTTACACTACATGTTATATTTCTTCATCAGCCTGTTAGACGTCCACTACTGGACGAAAGCCTCTCCCTTAATAGGGATCCCTTGTTATATTTATCGTTTATCAAATATTTACTACAATATTTGTTATGAGTACAAACATACATATTAAAAATGTCTATTACGCACACATGCTTAAGTACATATTAGACAAATATTACAGGTGCACATTATTGCTGCGTTCCGTAATGCGCTAAAAGTGATAATATCGCGAATCCGACCAAATATAATAGTCACAAAATATAAGGGCTTTGATTTGGTTGAGTAATACTTCTGACTTTGGTCGGATTCGCGATATTATCACTTTTAGCGCATTACGGAACGCAGCAATTATTTGATGTCTCTATGACGCTAGACGCTACCTGGTACCTAGGCACTAAACCTAATTTGTATTTGAAACTGGGTTCAGTAATTTTGGTATGAAAGTCGTGATCTTGCCAGCGTAATGAAAATTGTGTCATGTGTGTGTGTGGGTATGTACTCGTGGTACAAGTTTGCCTGAAATAAATAACCCCGGTAGACAGTGGCGGCTGCGGGCGGCGCGCCGGGCGCCAGACTACAATAATATACTAACTGTAGTATTGACAATATTGAAATAAGTACTTATTTCTACACAAGTGAGGCTACCTATTTATACACTTATAGTACCTACCAAGCGCTAGCGCTGCTACATAGATTATCCTGCAGCGCATATATTTGCGGTTCAATATCCGTAATTTAGCAAATTTTTGTAGTTTTTCCAAGAATATTAACCACAATAATTATTGGTCCTTTTGTTTCTGATTGCATCATAACGCTTACTGTTGGCCTCTTGATTTGAACAGAAAATATTGAATTCATTAAATTGATTTTTCCATTGTTTAGAAAAAAATAACCTGGTGTCATCTTAATTCGTGCCAGAATTAAGTCAGTCTCGATTAAAACAAGACCTAGATCTTAAACCTAGATTAAACTAAAAACCTATCGATAAAGACTTAAAGAGTCGTGACAAAGTTTGATTAAAATAAAAAGTATATACATTTTATAAAACTTACCATGCGGATACAATACATCATCAATCACGTAGAATCGTAGTAATTAACCTACCTAATGAAGACATTACGTGACTATAGTGACACAATGGAGTAGAAATATAGACCCTGTGGTCTCTGTGACGTACATACATTTCCCATAGACAAGGCTGTGGTCGGGCTTTTATGCTAGGTGGTATAGCAATTGTTATGATATGAACGTCGCAGCCCAGGCTACGTGAAAAAGAACACGTAGGAAACTTACTTACTACCTAACTTTCTAAACTTGGTAAAGCAGACCTAAAACAAAATGAAAAGATTTAGGTCGTGCTACAGAATATTTTTTAGAGATAATAGCAAGCATTGGACTTCGGTTTTGGAAACCGAAGTGGTTGATAAAGACAAGAAAATTATCCTCTAGCTACTAGTATGTGAGAATGAGATGCTAATAGAAAGAGCACTCTAGAGACAATACTTGAGCGAGTGTGTAGATTACAATAAAAATTGTGCATATGTTTTGACTGTAGCAATAAAAGAGATGGGAAGGCCATGAAAACGTCGCCATTCAATCTTGCACTTGGCTACGCGGGATCACCAACCCAAAGAGCAAGGGGTCACAAACCAATTGTCAAACGTTTTTTAAGGCACTGGATAAGGCTCGCACAGGACTGGAAAGGAGCAACAAAAAGAACCCTTTACGGAAAGATTGGACTAATGCTGATTAGATATATAAGAGTTATTTAAATACTTATTAGATCAAACTACCAAACATATTAAGTAAATAAACGAACTAAATCTAATTGCTCGTATCGGTACAAACTCCGAAGGCAATTAATCGGTCCTGTATTCTAAAATC
Organism: Erannis defoliaria; assembly: GCA_905404285.2. Lineage (NCBI taxonomy): Eukaryota > Metazoa > Arthropoda > Insecta > Lepidoptera > Geometridae > Erannis > Erannis defoliaria. Next base: position 16,210,727 of record FR990076.1, on the reverse strand, counting down.
GATTGGTTCAGCCAATAAGAGGGTACTAGATAGAGTTCAAGGGTACGCTCTATTCAATTACGCGTTACAGAAGGCATAAAGTTGATTAGTGTCGTCTAGTCTGATCAATTCGATACGCCTGGCGGACTCTACCGGTGATCTAGTCTAGAAACATCGAATTATCACAGTAATGTATTTAACGTCGGCAACCTGTAATACTCAAGAAAAGCCGGAAAGCCCTTTGCCAGTTATTCAATCGCCAAGCAGTAGTGTGCAAGCATTACTATGTTCCGGTTTAAAGGGCAATGTTACCAGAGAAACTACTGGGTTTGATGAGATTGATCATCTAAAATCTCAGGGTGACGAGCGCAGTGCAGTGCGGCGCAGGATTGTGTTCGCAAGTTCACAATTCTGGCACTGCTACTGTTAGTGGCAGGCGTGACGCTTACCACCAGGCGAAAATCTTGCTAGTCTCGTCACTTGACAGAATAAAAAAAATCTCTCCCGTATTGTTGCGGGGAAAACTGTATTTTTTCCGTCTTCGTGGTGTACCCGCCTTAATAGTCTAGATGACTGGTTTTTTTTTATTGTCCTATTCAAACGTGGCCCATAAATATAGCTGATTAATGAAAAGAAAATTAAAATCTGTTCAAAAATAAGTAACTTATAAGCATTTTAATATCATGCTAGACAGAGAGGCGAAACAGCAAATCGTGACGTCACTTGTCAGGACGCCATATAAATTATATTCTGACAAGTAAGGCGTGACGTCATTTTTTGTTTTGTGGGAAAGGGACAGAGTTGTATCTAACAAAAACTTTAAACGCTCATATATCAGAACATTATTAACCGATTTAAATAATGTTTTCAATTACCATACTATATTCACTTAAATTTTTCATCAAAGCTATTGGTTTCAACGATTTAAACATCAGTCATCTAGCCTATTATCTGTTTTGCCCTTTCACGACCATGATACTGGACGGACGGGACGGGTGATGTTAAAGTTTGACAAGGCAGCAGACGCACTCACTGCCTACAAGCTTACTAATATTTTCATGTAGGTAAGATGATATGAGAATGAGTATACATAACACAATACACATACAAAAAAGTTACTGCATGAATAATCGCGGGTAAAACCAAAGAATTTAGCAAATTATTCATACATTTGAAAATGGTAATACATTTAAAAATTTCCTGTCTCTATTTGAAATGGTAAGATAATGGCAGGTGACTGATAAATCAGACAATCAATGTCGATTTCTTGCAAACAATAAACCCGCGAACTAATATTGGTATCGTCAAGGCTATAAATGTCTATTGACTATTGATTATTGCGTTCAAAAACCCTGTCGGCGATTTGAATAGCTTTGATGTCATAGTAGTAGTTGTAGATACTTGTACCACAGGTTGTTTAAAATTCGAATTATTCCCGGTTTAATAATCTGACGTATTTATTTACAAACTTTCTGTCAGCTGTCTACTGCCTAGCGCCGTCAGTCGCCTGGTTTGTGCTGTCATGTCGTTGAACTTATGTGAAACATGTGCTCTACTGTACATATTTCACAATTCATACTAGACACTGGCACTGAACCCTACCGTGTTCATATCACGACACTAGCAAGATTATGTTGCTATTCATGTCATTTTTGTTTTATTTATACGGGAATACTCACTTTTAATTAGATCGGATACTCCGACTATAGTTTCGATCACATCCGGTGACCATTTTCAAAGAGTGAAAACAGAGCCCGACGCGCGTGCAGCTGCGTCCTGCTTAGCACTCAAACCACCGGATGTGATCGAAACTATATTCGGAGTATCCGATTTAATTAAGCGTGAGTATTCCCGGAAAAATAAAACAAAAATGAGTCAAAACCACGTCAGTTTTCATAATAAAATTCATGTCATTGTTGTCGGTTTTATATAGCTGACCCATTTTATCATCAAATAGCCTGACAAACGCGTTCGAATTGCGATCCACAGATACCTTATACCTACACGGTGGATATTCCCCACGTACGTACAAAATACAAAGGTAATCGAAAGCGTTTTGCATTTCCTCATTTTCTTTTGCACAGCAAGGTTTGCCCGAGTAGGTGTCCCCCAAGAGCACAATATGAGTGTCTTCAAATTCAGAGTAAAAAGGTTAAATTATCGCTCATTTTTAGTCTGCATCATTGCTTATCTTCAAGCAAGGCACGATCGAACGTAACCTTTTCGTAATCAAGAAAACGAAACTCAGTTCTTGAAAACAAAACGTGTTTTTCAAAACTGTTCGCTGAAAAGCTGGCACTGTTATCATATCTTTATTTTCATATAAATGAGGTGACACGATTTCGCATTCGCATGACATCATTAGCGCAAATCGCATGTAAAGTAAAAATATCGCGATCTGTCACACATACCCTACCTTAATAATAGAGCAAGGTCGTTAGAGTACAACATGATGCTTGGTCCTAGAATATCACTCACTTACTGTTCACCATTCTACGATTAGAGTGCACTTGCACTTAATGGAAATGGAATTCGCAGAATCTTACAGAACTCGGAATATCAGAGCTCATTTCACAACATTATCACGGTAAATAACCGTAAAAAATAATAAAACAGTAATTCAACTGTTATAGTTTTAAGCAGTGTTTCGCAGAATCTTTTAACCTACACATCATCCTCATCTCATTACCCGCGGTAATGACTGGTAGAAAATGCTTTAGCATTAAGTCCTTGATATATTTATTTGTGCAATAAATAATTAAATAAATACATCTTTTTCATTACTTATGGAAATGGAACTCTTAGAACCAATTACTATTTCCTTATTGATAATAAATAAATAAATAAATATCGGTGGACATTTCACACAGCGCCATCTAGCCCCAAACTAAGCAAAGCTTGTAATATGGAAACCAGAGAGCTGATAGAATACTTATATACTTTTTTTTTGTAAATACATACTTATAATACATACTACACCCAGACACAGAACAAACTTCTATTTTCGCCACATAAATGTTTGCCCTGGGTGGGGATCGAACCCACGCCCTACAGCTCTGAAGGCAGACATGCTACCAACTGAGCTACAAGGTACATAATACCAAAGTTTAACGTCAAATTTCATTAAGTATGTCATAAAAATAATATTTTGTACCTGTTTTCATTACCGACATTCATATAATAAATATTTTTTATAAAAGTTGCTTTTAGTTAGTTCAGCTGCGCAGCATTTCGACTCCGTAGGATCTAATTTAAATACGCTGATGAACTTCTATTGTAAAACATTTATTCACCACAGGCAAGCTACCGCAATACGAACCTCATTCAATAAACTAGAATTAGTTCATTCATCGGATCATTTATTACCATTAGAACTGGTTCCACTGCAACTCATAGGGCTGACACTATTTGCCCATATTTGTACAAGATTTATTTTCCTAGTCTAATCTAATAAATGATCTGACTTTGGAACGCCTTATTTAGCTTCTTGATCATTCGCTTACCTTCTATCAGTGAAGTGTGAAAGGCAAGGTTTGCATAATTGTTTGTTACTTCGCTAATCAGATTATGGATAGTCAAACTGATTCACGCCTTCCTTATAAACAGTGAAGCGTATGCTATAATTATTATATTCTTTAGTAGCTGCTTCATGTGGTTGTTAATCAGTTGATAATAACTTGTAATTGGCATTCGTATCTGCGCTGCGTTATTCACGGGAAAATATTTTTATGTTTTGATTTCGTGAATCGAAAAAACATAATGCCAGCCTTACTCAGACAAAATAAAGGTAAAGGCATAACGGCAACGGTTTTACTCTCCCATAGAGTTGACCTTTTTGGTTTAGTTTTAGCCACAGAGGTGATCAAAGGATTTTTCCATAGAAAGATGCGCGATCGTGGGCAGTAAAGGATTTACGGGAGCACTGGCAAATTCCGCACATTGTACTGCCATCTAGCGGTATTCAGGAAATGTTTTTGAGAAGTGTACTAACACTTAACCAAATTAACACTTAATTTCTATTTCACACTAGATGTCGGGTTTTTATTAATTTCTATAGAACAGACCACAAAAAAGCAAATAAAATTAATTAGAAAGTACTCGTTCTTAAATTCGTAAGTAATACTAACCAATGAATTGAGGCGACAATCGAGTCATCGGAATGTTTTCCTCGCTCCGTCCGCAAGATAGGAGCTATGGCTGCAAATTGCTCATCACACCTCCTTATCCTCCATGAGTTTAGCGATACCGAGGCTCCGGCTTAGACTCCCAACCAGACAGATGTTTGACAGTGAATTTTAATATCTGCTCTGTATCTTAGCATCCGCATCTATGTGTGTGTTCCATCATCAATGGCATCCCCGATTCAAGAAATCCTAGGAGCTATAAACGTGAGCGTTGTTATGGTAGATTTCCATCATGGACCATAGGTACCGTTTTAATTATTCTCGGTTCATATTATTCTTTGTTGTCCTGGCTAGCCCTATGAGGTAAAATATTAAGTTGCACCCAGCCCACAATCCAATCGAGTAATATGAACAATTTGCACTGCCTCCGACAAGTCAGCGTGGGAGGATAATGATTCAACTCCCCGTGGGCAGCTCAAGGACTTCCCTTTTACTGCACCTATGGAGGAAGGTGGATGCACGTGGCCGCACGGTGTGTCGCGAATCACGTGACGTCACAACATAGATCAGTCTTGTAACATCTGTTTATGTTGACTCTGGTTGCGCGTTTCTACTTACTATCTATACGTATTTGAATCGTTTCTATAGAAACAAGATTCAATACGTATCTCTACGCTCTTCTCTACGTATTTCAACGTAAGTTTCTGTAGAAACGAAGATTCAATACGTAGAGATAGCTCTATTAACATGCCTCCGGGCGGACACGACCTCTGTGGACTTATGAGAGCAAAAGAGAGATATATATTCGTTTTCGTTTTGGTTTCTCTCATGGTTCAGACGGCGGCGCGGCAGACTGCTATGGTATGCAAGAACCAAATTCGTAGATCTTACCTAAATTTGCTTAGATTGTATATTTCATTCTTGGCAGACCTGTCTGACAAACTTTTTGTTGTCTATGAAATGAACACTATTATTTATACAACAGCGACATTAAATTTTCGCAACTGCATCTGCTTCAGTCTTTAGGTCTTTACGTCCCATTGCTGGTTGTAGACCTACTCTTGTAGGGCAATTGTCCGTAATTCTACTACCCAGGCCAGGTGCGGATTAGCAAATCTACTTAATTTATTTGTTGCTGAGCTCCACAGACTCCGGGGTCCGTGCCTTTTGTCAAATTTAACAATGTATGGCCCTTAGTAAAACATGTTTAACTGAACAATGCAGCTCCAACTTAAATTCTTTCACAGTAAGGAGGTTACTATAACCATGTTGACTACTGAAATGTACAGATATATATAGAAAGTATAACCAAGTTGAACGCTGTAGAGTAGAACAATAGCACAATAACGGTGACAGGAAACCCAAATGCACATAACTAGAAGCTGCAGGCGTGGCTGCCGACCACATCTCTGATACAAAGCTCGTTGTAGCTAAACTATCCATTGATACATCTGATGAAGCGAACCGAGACGGTTCAACAACAAAATTATTACTACTCGTATGCTGCGTTCACGACTCGACACACCAAATAATCAGAATGTCTGACCGTCCGTTCTTGATCTTCATCTCGACAAGCGCAACCCAATGACGCAAGAAATATAATTTGTATAGTGTTATTCCAAAAGTTCTATTTCGGTGTATCGCAGCGTCCACCCACAAGCACATGCAAAACGAGGTTCAGACTGGAGCGAGTGAGTGGTGTTGAGTATGATACGGATTCATTAAATTCTGTGTCGATATTATTTACTACCGAAGTTTATTTGGTTAGAACTTGCGATACGTTTGAATTGTGCGACGGGAGAATATGAAACGAAATGTGAGTACAACACGACCATCCACTCGCCACTACACGCATCATACAAGCTATTTATACGTCGGAACATACTGGTAGTGCTTGATAGTTACACAGATGACACGGTGATGCCGACTGAAATGTTTTGTTTACATGCTCTAATAACTTTTTTATGGTTTCACTGCAGACGCTTAGTCGTCGTATTAATAATGCATTTTTAGTTAGATAAAGGAAATATTTAAAGGTTGCAGATAAGATGGTACGCGATAACGTACAAGGTTACTCGTCTCTATTAAATTTAAATATCTTATGAGGAATCGTATTATTTTATGGTGTATAAAATAAACCGATGTGTAATCCATGGTATAAAACTTTGATACAAATCCCTACAGCCGTTAGAGTTGAGTTGAAACACAATGAAAACGACACAAACTAAGCAAGTAAGCAAGTTCGTATAGGCTGAGGCGCCAGCCCTATTGTCAGAGTTAATGTGCCGCCCGAAGGCCTCTGACATGGCTGACGGTTGTCGTTAAAACATACTAAGACATGAGAGATAGAAAGACAGAAGGAGGCTTTTGCCCCTGCATAGACCACTGAGAGGCAAAATAAAGATAAACCGAACATAAGATATTTGGAAGAGCATAATAGGCTTGCGCAGAATGTGTAACTAAAATGAAAAGATATATATGTAACTTTTCATTAAAAGTAGTACTTCACTCATCTAGTTCACTACTCCAGTTGCTCATTTGAAATGATTTCGCCATTCGATACCTAACTACTAGAAGAAGATACGTTTACGAACGAAAACAGTGCGCTTACTGTGATTGCTTCATTTTATATCCAAGCTCGTACAAACATGTTTGTAAATTGTACATTGCCCTTTTCCTTACTAGTGCAATATTAGCTATTTTGTATAACAAGCAATGTACGACAAAAGTTAGAGGACTCCTAAAATCGTTCTCGAGCTATCATAATACGTAACCAGAGGACCGAACGCAACGAGCCAAAGTTTGAGTGAAATAGACAATTACTTCAGTACCTAAAACAGAGCGTGATAGCATTATCTATACTTCCCTATAAATTTCTTTGATCCAACTTTGATCCTTCCTCACTGGGCTAGTTCGTGTCTCATCGTTCGCGACTTCGCGACGTCGAGTGAACTAGACAGCTGAACTAAGAAGTAGCTACATTTTATCTGAAGTAGTGAATGAAGGACGAACACAGCTGAAGTACTTCAATTGAAGGATTCATTCAAGAACGACACACGGCTAGAGCATAATAAGAAGAGTTGCAAACAGTTGCACAACGTTCGACAAAAAAATTCACGGTATTTGGAGCAAGTTTCCTTCCTACCTACGCTTCAAGTAGTTTGGTGCGACCTACTTCGCTTGTATATAGATTTTGAATCAACCCTGAAAAATTTCTGTTGTAAAATGTTTACAGTTAATAAATGTTAGGCTGCGTATGTGATCGATTGAATATTTTTGTGTCTGTACATTAATGCCTCAGTGCGTAGCATGCAGCATTAAACTATACAGTACAAAGTAAGATTCTGACCTCGTTACATAGACATTTACTATTCCTATTGGCCAAAGCAATGTCGTCATCATAACTGAAATATTACAGTACAACTTAAAAAATGCATTGTTTTCCTTAGTCTCTACCACAGAAATGCGAAAGCCCTACTGCTTAGGTAGAACGGCTGTCAAAACAATGTTGTAAAGCAATTGTATGGAAAACCACTGTCGCCAGTTCCGCACATAATTGTATAGAAACTACAACGAAAAAATGCCAATCATTGGTCGGGCATTTGAGGGAAAACGCTCGAAATGCCATTTGCAACAGATTAAAATTGATCTAGTTACGATGCAATGTGGTTTGGTTTCAAACTCGTCTATTTAAATGGTTTTTTTGGTGATTCTCAGTTTAAAAACATGTATATGGGTAGAATTGTCATCAAGCGCATTTGCACTTAATACCGGCTAGCGCGGCCCGTCACATTTCCGTTCTATTCACTTCTCTCTTCAGTGATCTCTACAACTGGCTAAATCAGACCAGTGAGTTGTGTTACGTTCCAAACCTTTTATAAGTGTTTCCTGCTAACCTGTTTGACTACGATTAGCAATTCTGGATTATTAGGCACTTATTTCTTGTTATCATCGAGCTGTACTCATCATTGGCTCCATTTAAAACGTTTCTGACATTTAAATGGTTTAAATTTAAAAATAACCTCACTGCATACCGCCTGGATTAGTAACGCGCCGAACGTTTGCTTGTCTGTAAAGCCATTAGTAAAGACGTATTTATTTTTGTTATTATCCTTGCAGACTTCAGAAGATTGGTTTACTTGAACAAATTGTATAATTTCAAGATGTCTTTCTCTTTTCTTGTCTCAAATCCTATTTCGTTTATATAATACCTCTCTCCTTCTTAACGTTTTATTGGTAATATCGCGGTCTCAATAAAAAAAATCTTTATAATACTTTTTGCGCCTACTTATCCTTAATGTTATTTTTATGGTATAAATAAAAATAATTGTATTGTATTGGAATGTGCACAAAGTGTACATTTTTATTGACATTGTAGTAAACGGTCCCAGTCAATGGTTCACTATTAAATTCACATCGTATAGTTTCGTGGCTAAGGATTTTTCTTTCCATAAATTGTCTTCAACCCGGAAAGACTAGCTCCTCTACCATTTATGAAAGGAGAATGATGAGATAAGTCTATTGAGACAACTGCAATCAGTATATAGAAATGTTTATGCGCGATAAACCCTGAGCAGATAATATACAACTATACTAGCCCTGCGTTATTCAGGTACAGAACAGCAAAACAAGTAGTTAAGTCCACATAGGAAGTACATACTTTTAAAAACAAAATTAACCGACTTCACGATTACTTGGATGACATCAGTGCCCTCAGCAGCCCAAGAGCGGTATCTAAGCTTAGGCTCTACGCTTTTGGGCTTCTGAGGGCAGATCTTTTTTCTTGTTATATTGATTTGAAATCCAAACTACTGAACCGATATTGATGAAATTTCTAAGAGACCAATCTGAAAGTATATCCTTTCAAATAAAAAATAATTTTCCAAATAGGTTGATAAATAACGGAATTATCACTCATTTTAAAAAAAACACTACCGAATTCCTTAAAAACCTCATCCTTTTTGAAGTCGGTTAAAAATTAGGTATTAAAAACATAAGTTACTACAAAAAACATAAGTTACTACAATTTTCTCACATGATATTTGCACTCAGCATAATCGTAACCGTATAGCTATAGACTCTACTTTTTTGTATTAATTTGCTACGTAGAATTGAGATTGTCAAACCCTAGATAGTTTTTATCTTATTAAGCGTTTGATTATATTCTTAAACTTCCATTGATGTGGTTCTTAGTATTCCGTTTGCATCAAACAGATTAGGTTTGTCTTCGAATGCGACGAGTCGTTGACCTTGCATCACCTATTGTATACAAATACGTAGAAATCAGCTGATAAAATAGGAGTGTGCCGTTTCATATCAAGAGAATTATTTTAGTAACACAATTAATTAGGGAAGTTCCTACTTTTTACACGATTGCCCAAAAAAAGAGGAGTGTAATGTTTTCGGGGTTCATGTATTGTATACATATATATAATATCTCTGTAAGTATCTGAGTCGTGAGTGTCTTTATTCCACCATAGTATATCCTCTATCCTCTCTCTATTTAGTACACGTAAAAGAACGTAAAACAAAACAAGTAGGCACGTAGTTGTAGTTTGTTGTAGTTAATAAAGGCTTATGCCTAAAAAAAACTCTATATGCCTGAACAGATTTGGATGTATATAGTTATGGGGTATCGTTAGAATCCGTACATGATCCCGAGTGACACTAGAGCTTAGATTATATATTTGAAAAAAAAAATTTTGGCAGGGCATTCGTGTTTTTTTTGGCTTGTTTATTGATCTGTAGTAAAAATGTAACATTGGCTAAAATCGTAGTCAGTCATAGAATAGTGTTACGTATAAATGTGTTATTTGGGAATAAGGTAAACATAACGCTGAAACCAAACATTTTAGTACAAGTAAAAGAACGTAAAATAAAACAATTAGGCACGTAGGTAGCTCTATCGCATCTATTTAACCATTTAAATGGAATTAATTAATTACGGAAGTGTCTTGCGTTTGAAGATTCTACGCCTTTGTCAAGCTATGACTAAACTAGATCAACCTTGATCACATTTAGACTTGACATTGTTACCTCTGCCGTTTGATCAAAATAGAATTACTCTGTGATTAATCATACATACCTAATTACTTGATTGTCATGAGAAGCTAATAATACTTTTTTTAAACCGACTTCAATTTTCAAATACTGAACCGATTTTGATAAAAGTATATAGGACCATCTCTGTAGTGAGGCCTACCAAACAAATAAATAATCATCAAAAACAGTTCATAAATTGGCGAAGTAATCGCGTAACATACATTAAAAAAAAACTACAGTCGAATTGAGAATCTCCTTCTTCGAAGTCGGTTGAAAATAAAACGGCTATAAAAACGTCAGGATCAACGCAAGTAAGTTTTTAAAGTGTTGTTTCAATTTACATTGTAATTTGTAGCCCTTCAATGGATGGCAAGATGACATGACCCATCAGACTCTTAAGGCTCATGGTACACGACTTCCTGTAAGTGCACGCTACTTCGGAAGATGGAGATTCCATTGTCGCTCATAAATATTTATCGAGAGGATCTTTTAAAACTGCATCGCAATACTGTTTGTCAACCCGAATCGTCCGTTATTTATGATCGAACCTTATTCGCTATTTTCGGATATATGCTCGGATACTTCAAGCATTTTAATACTTTTTATGACAATGGCAATATTAATTAAATTACAAAATGATGTATGATCAGCGCATCAATATAATGCTTCGCCATTAAAATGTTGGTTTTATAAGGAACGCGCAAGGAAAAATAAACAACCATACTCCATAATTGTAATTGCGTTGTCAGTTGCCGCTCCAAGGTAAGGTATATTTCACGGAATGAATCACACCTGAAACCTAAAATTAATTCGCACACTTTCTAAATCACCTTAAAAATATTTTTATCGTTTTAGTATCCTCAATATTTTCTGTAATATTGAGTAAACCAGACAACATGTACAATGTGTACATAATCAATACCCACGGCAGACGGCAATACTGGCTTGTGAAAGTTTCGAGTAACTTCTTTTTAGGGTGCAAGCCACCCCTCTCCCAATTCGTCTAGCTCTAGCGCAATGAGAGGGTCACAACGAAACATCGAGAGGTTCATCGCGCAAGCGTCTTTCCGTGGTTGCCAGACCCAACGCCCTTACTATTGTAACCAAAGAAATCGCAGCTTTTTCACTCACATATTTTTTTGGAACAGTTTACTCCCCTCGTAGAGCGTAAGCATAAATGGTACAATACAGTCGAGTTCGTAATTTCGTATTCGAGTTGATCGTGGTACGGGTGTTTAGGATTCTGGAACGTTCTCGCATGTTCTCGAAGGCTCGCGGCTCGCGGTGCGCCCACAGCCTGTATAAATACAAATTGGTCGCCGTCGCCGCCTCAGTATTTATCGAGACACGAGAGAGAACGACGCTACCATTTGATCGATATTGTGATCGCGTATGAGTGAAGTGTTTACAGTGAATACATTCCAGTGTTTTGTTGAATTAGGAAATGGAATCACCTGTTGTTGTGGATAAGCCACCGGAGTATCACGGGAATAATGACGTAAGTGTCCAGATAAGCCTTAGATATAAATAAATCAAAACATTTGTTGTATTTTGTAGAAAGGCGGATATGAAAATAACGAACATCGATAAAAAAAAAATATGGGGCATACAATGCAACTAAAAGTAATAACCTCAGTGATTTTAAATCAAGTTTCAGTCATTATATTAATGTTTAGTTAAAAAGAAAGAAGAAATTTCGCTTTGAAGACGTTTGTTCAATCAAGATTACATGACGACTATTAGCTGTGTAAATGGAATTCACAATTTATCAATAGGTAAAAATCAATCAACTGACTTGGTTGTTCTAATTAAATCACCGTCATTATTGTTTGAGGCTTAGGCAGATGATCTCACCAACAAAGCTTGCACGTAGCAAAATCCTGTAATTTATTTTCCTTATTTGCATTAGAAAATTGGATAAAGTCCAGAAAGTGACATGGTCAAACCACATTGACCATGTGGTTCATTGTCTATGTTTGAGGACCTTTCTTTAAATAGATGTTTCTCTGATGTGTTTCTTTTGAATTGCTATGTAGTGTAGTTTTTCCATCATCTTACTCTATCAAAACATCAAGAGACGCTAATGCACTTGCGCAAATATTGACAAAAAAAACATCACTTCGACAACATTTTCTTTGTTTTTTATTTCGTGATATTTCGAATGTTTTCCGGAATATTATTTTCCACTAATCGTCTTTTTCGTGCAACTTTGTCAAACCTTTTAACTCCTTATCCGTTTGGTCGTGACGACGTTGTAGATCGTAAACATCCGGCATTATATAAAAATAACTTTTACCTTGTAAACAGTGTGCCCCTCGCATTTCTTTCGTTTATTTACTTAGCACATAACTCCAAATAATCCAAACACAAGACGTTTGTAAACAATTCTTGTTTAACACTCGCACCGCTCAGGTCGCGTCTCTTGAGACCTGAGTCACCCTCGTCTACCAGCGGCGCCCGCGCATCTGTCCACCCAATCTCCATATATAGATATTCCGCAGTAACCACTTTTATTTTACTAACATAAATTTCCCTTGTATGCTTGTTTTATAGCCGTTTGCATCGTGCAGCCTACATTTTCTTTTTCAATTTGCAGCAACGTCTTTATTCTGAGAATTAGAATTTGTATTATTCTCTAGAATGCACAGAGTATGGTTGACAACTGAATGTTTTCTGAGTATTGCGTTTAAGAGGGAATCTGGTAAGCGATTTTCCATACAAGCGTATTCCCCTATTTTCTTCCTAAACCTTTTAAATAATTTCATAGTAATCTTTGGACGCTTATATTTTCTTTAGAAATTAGTTGCTGAAAAAGGAAATGACAGAAATTTCTACAGTAAACCTAGAATTTATAAAAAAAAACAGAGGCATTATCCAGAAAGATAATAGGGGAATACGTTTGTACGGGGAATCGCTCACCAGTTTCCCTCTTAAGAAAATGAATCCTGATTCAATGGAAGATATGCACTTATCACTAACAACTAACCTGTCAATCGTACAATTTATAAAAAAAATACTATCAGCGACGCGCGGTTTCACCCGCGATTCCTGAAACAAAAAGTAATCTATTTAGTGTGCTATTCCAAGGTATAAGCTACACTATGCCAAATTTCATCCAAATCCGTTCAGCCGTTTCAGCTTCAAGGAGTAACAAACAAACACACACACCGCCAAACTTTCACATTAATAGTATTAGTGTGATGTCCATTTGGGGTTACATTTTCATCTTACCCTTTGACACCAATAAGTTCTTTATTGATCTGAATTTACCCCTAAAACTGAAATTACTGATATCTGCGTTGTATTAATATTTATGAATACGTCTATCAAAGGCACTCCATTAATATACACGCATAACATCATATCATTTTGAAAGTTCAGTTACCTTATTACCTCTTCAGAAGATACGGGTATCCCTTCTGAGATATGGTGCGGAGTGGCTCGATCTAAATTCGGTTTAATAACAGTAATCAATGACTGGATTGCGCTATTGATTCATATTACTTCTCGGGTCAATGACACCATCGGCGCCTACCACAATCTTCTAAACAGACTTTTGTGGGTAGGAAGGTTCTCAATATTCTTAAGTTTTTTTTTCTGTTGTCTGATTAGATACTTTTTTTTTCTCTCGCGTGACGAGACGAGGGAGACGTGCACCTGGTGGTAAGCGTCGCCTGCCTACTAACAGTGACAGTGCCAGCATTGTGAACTTGCGAATACAATCCTGCGCCGCACTGTACTGCGCTCGTCACCCTGACATCGTCGTCAGCTATAAGACGTCCATTGCTGGACGAAGGCCTCCCAATAGAGGGGTGTTGCCATAATCCCCACGCTTGGCAAGCGGCTTGGGGATCGCAGAATGCTCACCACCGTTAACCAAGAGGACCCTGCTGCCCGTCCTCCGGTGGGTCTGGTTGCAGTTTAAGGACATACCCAGGTCCACCCTGACATATTAGATGTCAAATCTCATCATACCCAGTAATTTCTCTGGTAACCTTAACTACCCCGAGATTGACAAATGAGAGCTGATATATGTGCTTCTGTTATTTGCATGAAGATCTTGAGCCACCTCATTACCTCCGAAGTTTTGAAAAGACTGGTGCTTTCAAAACTGGTTCAGTACTTTACAAAAGTTAGTAAAGTACAAAAACTCCAATAATAAGAACAAACTTGAGCAGCTACCAATTTTACTCATCAGTTTTGTATAATCTTACATTGAATTTGTTCTCGCTCTCTTCGCAAAGCTTTTCATGTAAGAATAATGTTTTGATATTCTGACAGGCCCGCAGACCCAAAACATCACAATTTTTATAGATATTACCGTAAATGCTCCAGTTTTGACCTTGCTCGATTTCAGACAACGTTCTTGTGTTGTCATTGCATCTTCCGTTATTTCTTGATTTTCTCTGCTAAACAATGTGGCATTACATTGTTATTGAAATGATTGAAAATGTCACTGTTTACAAAGTGTTTTGTTGTGCCAACTAATCAAACGAAGTCGTATAGCGTCATCCACGTGAATACTTGTCCATTTAAAATCTCGTTTGTATTGTATCGTCAAGTTCACGGACCCATCCGTGGATCTTCTTGGTAAATATTCAGCTAAGTTGAGACGATGATGTCACTCGAATGTTTATCTCGAAAAGAAAATATCAATTGTACATAATCGGGCTTAGAATCCTCATGCGTCATTTGACAAATCATATAACGCCTACATGGCTTTAGTCGCCAACGTCTTATATGGATGAACTGTTTTTAAAAATACGTTCAATGACGAAACAGTATCTATTTTAATATCGTCAAATGTTCCATAAGTAGAGAGCTTATGGAATAATCAGTGACTCTTTTCCTTCCTACGCGCTGATTCAAAAACGATAAGTGGGTCATACATATCATGGAACAGTCTCGATTAACGTAATCACGATGATGACACAATCGGAATCAAGATTGTTTAAGTACCAATTAAGCTCTTGAGTTAGTCTAGCTGAATCGCTCTCTTGAGATTGCTCTCGGATGCTGGCTATTTCATGAATAAATTAATAATTGGATTTCAAAATTGAACTTTAAAATTGTCGTGATAGAATCATGACCATAAGTTAATTCTAAAATCTTTTATATAATGAATATCAGGATTAGATAAGATCCTTCTTTAAGTTCTGTTAAAAGTATAGTGTTTCGGCCGGAATTATTTTATTTTAAATTATTTTGGCATATATTATTCCTAAAATTATAAAAGTGTAACAATGCTAAAACTTATTTTTGTTCATTTGGTAACGAATTCAGGGTAATGTCTACTACAGGATACAGGACCATTTAATTGTTCTGCCTCTACCATATTATTGTTGCCATAGAACTGTTCGTGACGTACCGTTTCGGCGGTCAATGACTTCGCTTACGTCTTCTCTTTTATAATAATGACATCATTATTATAAAACTTGTTATATAACTTTCTCATAATCTAATTTATTGTTTGGCTTATCGAGTTTAGAAAAAGTTTCTCATTTGCATTCCCACCTGCTACCGTTATCTACCATGAATATCGAATAATCGAGAATGTTCTTAAGTCGCTAGTTTATTTAAATGTCTAATAATATTTGCTATAGAAATGTCCATTCACGCGACGGAACACGTGCTTTACCCATATTGTCTCGGTGTTCATGTTTATGTACGTTTCGACCGCGATTGTGTGACGTAAACAACGGCCACATCGGTTTTTGCACCACTCTGCCCACTCGGTGATGTCATCTTACCGACTTGTCATTAAACCTCTTTTTATAATTTCGAAAGCTTTTTTTGCTAACCGTATCATTAAACAATATTTGAATAGATTTTTTAAATAGCTCGTATCTTTCTTCCGTCTCCGTAGAACAACTGCGTATTTCGTCTTTCTAAAACATTCTAGTACATGTAACGTTAAATATGATTTTATCTATTAAATACTAACTGCTTCACCACGATCTATGACGTCAATGTTAGCAGTTTTATGTAACGTGTTTGCTATTAAATAACTAGGGGTAGTTGACTCGTTTAGCACGTGTTTGTGAATAGATATCACACGTTGTGAGAGTCTCGGTCACCCTTCTTCAATGTCAGGATATATTACAATAGTATTATTTCCCTATTTTCGTCTACGATATTCAGTATTCTACGCGCATTGTAGCGCTCGTGGCGTAGCTTGTCTAGGTGATTCTAATCGATCACCGATGTTAAGCAACGGACGGTCCGGTCAGTCTTCGGATGGGTGATCGTGAGTGGCATTTATTTCTGAGCGCTACCGTGGGTCGGATGACACGTTAAATTGTTGGTCCCGGTTGTTTGTTCTAGTTTCTATAACAACAATCGTCAGCCATGTCAGAGGCCTTCGGGCGGCACATTAACTCTGACACTAGGGCTGGCCACTCAGCCTATACGAACTTACTTAGTATTCTACTATTAAGTTTTGTTATTAAATTTGTATTTTTTTTCTGAAGGTTGCTGAACCGAGACCTTTTGCCCACACATGATGGATGTAAATAATGATTCCGCCTACGCTTAACATTAAAATGTACGAGATTATTAACCTTCTGCGTTTTATTTCATCATTTGGAGGATGCTCATTCAGCGCACTGTAGGGCATAAGCCTCTCGCCATCTTCATAAATATTGGCGTAAATGACAGACAAATCTACAACCTAAACCGGTGGGGTTAGAAGCATGTAATTCTTGCCCTTTAACATTATTAACATATTAATAAACTTTCGCGAATATAATTAAACTTTGTAGAAGAAAGGAGGGTAATTTGGAATACTTAATAAACTTAAATGTTATAATGAGCACTGAATGATATAAGTTCTTGCCCTAAAGGGGGTTTGCTCTACACCTGCGAGGCGGAAGATCGCGGTTATTGGCTATTTGTATTGTAACATAAAATGTTATGATCAGTTATCGTTTGATGGAAATTTCCACACCGATCTTTATAAAGATGCACAATTTTATCGTACAACGTTTTTAAACTTACATCCATTGAATAATAATAATGCTTGCTTAATATATGCGCCGTTGTGAACGTTATCCATTCTCGTGCTTTTTTTTTTTTTTTTTTTTCTTAGTTATTGGCATCGCACGTTGTGCATTCTGCCAGTGTCAAGTTTAAGAATTTTCACATTTATTTGTTATAATCAAGTCAAATAAGTCATGAAATCACAGTAAGTCACACGACATTAGTCATAGTCGAGTCCGAGTCATACCCTAGTAAAGTTGTGGCGACTTTACTATGAGCTTCTATGGAGTTTTGAAAACAACACAAAAAGACATGTTTCACCACATTATATCACTTGCCCACACTCGTGCATGTAATTCAACACTCAATGAATAAAACACCACCATTTTTAATCATTAATTCGCGAAAAAACACAAGTTTAAGAAAATAATAGAATGCAACGACATGATTTTTCAGTGTTCCCGCCAAAACTCCCATTCTCGTGCTTATCGGCAATTAATAATTCGGTACGCATTTTAATTCCGAGAGTATCAAAATACGAAAGTCTCGTTTTTAAAGGTCGCTTCCTCGGTCGTCCTTGCCATATATGGCTGCATCAAGCCACGCAAACACCGCCGAGTTCAACGCGTTTATCTCGTATCTCTATGCTTCTGTAATCGAATAATCGAGACGTTTACACTACAATGTTTCCTTTGCTTGAACCATCTTTCATTATTTCTACCTGTCAACTGATTTTGTCTTCTTTGAAAGTTTTGGCGACACTCAGGGTCTTTTGAACGCTTCCTGTATTGACTTGACAATGGATACTAAATTAACCTGTGATCAGTTAGTTATCTTTCGATACAGTAAAAAAATAGGCACGGAAAGTTAATTTTACGGTCTGGCCTTAACCACTGCGATGACCGCGGGGCTATCACGGTCGGGGACCGATTCGTTGTGAAACTGCACGTGTGAACCCGGATTATGTTCCTCAATAAACAACTATTAAAGCCGAGCATTCTCCTGGGAAAATTATAATGCATCTCATGAATGCGAATACGATTGACTGGAAAACGAACTAAAGAATTTCTTTATGTAAATGTAAACTTTTCATTACTAATCCTTACTAAGTTCCTTAATAAATAAATAAATAAATTCCTAGTAACTATGAGTTTTATTACTTTAGTCAGGTTTTCTTTTTCCAACATCTTCAAATTATAAGACTTATACAGTATAAAATCCTTAATCTATGAGTATGTATGACTTATATCAACATCAACCTAAACCTTTTGATGATATTGTATTAAAAACTGTATTTTGAATCCATCATTCTAGTTTTGACTTAATGTTGCAAATCCAACCCGATTTGCTCAGTTATACGGCTCTGTGCTGAGTTTCCTAGCCAATAAAATAACGTGATGAGTTATCTGAACGCTCGCGTGTTTGTTTCCAGCGCGGTTTCCCGTTCGAGGAGGAGGAGGGGTCAGGCGCGTGGAGTGAGCTCGCGGCGCGACACCCCGACATCGCGGCGCGCCTCCGCCAGCGCCCCGCCACCTGGGCCCGCAAACGCAGGCCTTCCAGCCAGGACGCCACTGACGGTATGTTCTCCTCATAACAAAGCCCAACTACGACTGCGTAACGTCACCCGCCTTCGCGTTATTTTCCGCGGGTATGGTGGCGCTACTCTTTATTCAGGCGTCACTATCTCCTGTTGGACGTCATTGATTGCGATCGAACGGTCAGTTTGGAAAGCCGCGTCTCCACTGTGAAACCATACGGTTTTAGGAGGCCGAACCGCATAATCTAAAGCCCCAAACCTAAATGATGACGAACCACCGAAGAACTGAACTGTGGAACTAAGTATATTCTTGCAGGTGTTATAAAAAAAACGTTTCGTCTTTGCAGATTTTGGTGACAGCTTCAGCGGCTTTGACAGATTCCCTTTCGACGACATCCCGCCTGAATTCAGAGAGCACTTCCCCTCACATTGGAACCGGCGGTACAGCGACCGCGACCAGCCGCCGCCCGAGCCGGGCGCGCAGCACCCGCCGCCCGCGTCCCCGCCGCAGCACCACACCGCCGCCACACAGACTGAACACGAGCCGCAGCCGGCGCCCGAGCAGACTCTCCCGCAGTACGGCCTCCGGAACACGGTAGACCTCGGCCAGAAGAGCCCCGCCGACCCGAGCGTCGATGCGGACGACCGGAGCCAGCGCTCCATGTCAGCTCCCCCCGACGCACCGCGAACTCTGAACCCCGAGATGAGCGCCAACCACCAGGAGGCGGCGCACGCGCCCCACGAGCACCACTCCAACGTGCGGCACATACCGATATTCGTGGAGGGACGGGACGAGCCCGTCATCAACAAGAACGTAGACCACGGCACGCACTTCGGCGAGAGCAAGCCGCACGCGCCTCCACCGCCGCCACAACCGCAACCGCACATCGACCGCGACCAGTACTTCGCGGACGAAGGCCCGGTGGGCTTCCACCACCCGCCCAACTTCACGCGCGCGTTCGGCACGCCCTTCAACAAAGGCTTCAGGCAGGGCCCGCAGCCGTTCACGCAGCAGAAGGCGTACCCGCAGAACGCGTTCCCTCGCGGCCCCTCGCCGCCGCGCGCGCAGTCGCCCCACCAGCAGGAGGAGCACTACGTGAAGGTGCCCGTGCACCACGAGCACGCGCCGCCCAGCGCCGAACCTCCGTCCAGAGCGCAGCAGAAACCGGCCCCGCAACAGAAGCAGCCCTCTCCGCAGAGGCAGCAGCCGCCGGCGCCGGCCCCGCCCCGCGAACAGACTCCGCCGCCCAAGCCCCAGCCCTCCCCCAACGATCCCATCACGCAGATCCTCAGTATTCAAACCGACGTACTCAACCTCATGAACGAGGTGGAGAACTTCACGGGCACCAAAAAGGATAAAAGGTACCTGTTCCTCGACGAGATGCTCACGAGAAACCTCATCAAGTTAGACAATATAGAAACTGAAGGTAAAGAGAATATCCGACTGGCGAGAAAGGAAGCCATTAGATGTATCCAAAAATGTATTGCCGTTTTAGAAGCCAAAGCAGATAGCAACAGTAGCAACGCTGCGCAGGCGCAGCCGCAGTCGCAGCCTCAGGATGTCGAAATGAAGGAGAGTTCGCAGCCCGCCCCGGAGCCGGAACTCGTCACGGAAAATGGAGAAATCGACATGAAAGAGACGCCCAAAGAAGAGGAAAAGAGTGACACGCGACCAGAGCGAATAGACGATTCGCAACCGCCGAAAGATGAAAACAAAGAAGACGCAAAGCGAGAGCTGACACCGAAACCACAGGAAGAACAAACACAAAAGTCTGAAACGACCGCTGTTCCCGTTGAAACGCAGGCGCAGACCCCAGCGGCCGACACTCGACCCGAGGAACCAAAACCGGAAGAGAACGCAGAAGAACAAAAGAATGAAGTAGAAAATAAGCCCAGCCCTAAGAAAAAAGTAGTTAAGAAACGTGACAAGAGCAAAGACGCAGCTAAAGATAGCCACACCGAGGACAAGAATAAAGAAGCACCTAAAGATAGTACTGAGGAAGCGTCCAAAGATAGCAATAAGCCTGAAGTAGCACAAACTGAAGAGAAAGTGGAAGTGATGCAAGTAGACGATAAAGGCGACAAGCCAATGGAAGTAGACGGTGCTGCTAGTCAATAAATATAGGCGCGTTAGTGAATTGTCTCATTAGATCACAGTATAACCAGTGCACAGGGCACCTGCCTTATTCGCTCTTTGTGTTTATTGTGCGTTAATAACAAGTGTTGACATTGTTTATGTTTGTACATTTTACGTTTTTAATATTAAAGCATATGTAAAGGAACTTGTCCATGTGGATTTGAAGTGGTCTCCTTTGTAAATCCTAATATTTAATTTAATTTATTGTTTATCAGCTCGGGATAATACTTGTCTAAGTATATCATTACGTGATAACACAATTTTCTCAATAAAGAATATTATGAATCGGCTAAGGTTTTTTTTTCATTATATTTTTGTACCTTACATGACAGGCGTTTCCAGACATACCTTATAAGTTAGTAGGTCACACTAGAAACGAGACTGATTATGGCTAGAAACTTGCAACTAAGTAAGTAAGTAAGTTCGTATAGGCTAAGTGGCCAGCCCTAGTTTCAGAGTTAATGTGCCGCCCGAAGGCCTCTGACATGGCTGACGGTTGTTGTTATAGAAACTAGTGCAAACAACCGGGACCAACAATTTAACGTGTCATCCGACCCACGGTAGTGCTCAGAAATAAATGCCACTCACGGTCACCCATCCGAAGACTGACCGGACCGTCCATTGCTTAACATCGGTGATCGTTTAGAATCACCAAGACAAGCTACGCCACGAGCGCTAGAAGTGAAACTTGCAAAAAAATTACGATGATCTGCTAATGTGATTCATTATCAAAACAAACACTTTCTCTTATAGTACATGAGATACAGGCTCCTCTATTCAAAATTTGTAGACAATATGGACACAATACCCAATATTATGTGGCCTTCATCCAGAATGTGGAGGCCTTGTGGCTGATGACGCACACAATACATAATAGTACTAAGTACAGAAAGTTACATTTTGCAGAGTGCAAAGGAATTGAAAAAATCCAGAGACAAAATGTAATGTTTATCGAACAAACGAATAGAGAAGGCGTTAGCGAAACCTATGTGACTTTGTCTACCAAACGAACTTCGTTATCGCTTAAGCGATAGCGACTGTCGATATGGAATCGCTCCGAAGCGAATGCCACTTGTCTTGGCCCGAAGGACTCTTATCTACTAGGTAATATATATATATATATATATATATATATATATATATATATATATATATATATATATATATATATATGTTGCTTGTTCTAGTTTCTATAACAACAACCGTCAGCCATGTCAGAGGCCTTCGGGCGGCACATTAATTCTGACACTAGCCTGGCACTGGCTGGCCACTCAGCCTATACGAACTTACTTACTAGGTAATAAAGTAGCAATTCAACTCGCACAGCGCTGGATACCGCTCGCTATATTCACCTAGATATACCGCTCTCTTTCTATCACGTATGCTTAGTTACGTGCGAAGAGGCTAGCGTGCGGGCGGCCACTGACTTCTGCCTTGCATTGTCCACCCGGACGGAGCACCGCCCGAACATACCTAAACTGCGGAGTGAGTGCGGAGTGCGGAGTGGTAATAGGTACTGGTTGATTAAGTACATAATATGAGTACCGCTCAATTCGGAACAAGAGTAGCAAGGTAATGCTCGTTATGTTCGCGCATTTCGTAAACGAATCTGGCGACCAACATAAAGGCTTAGGACATTTCCAATACGCAGGTGGCCTTGTGGTACAAATTTCCCATACCTCCTCGTATGAACTACGGCAAAATGTCACATGCCTTTATTCACATTAGCATCAATATCATCGAGCTGCTGAGGTTTGCTGCTGAGATTCTCAAAGCCAAAAGCTAAAGGAAGCCCTTCCTTTAGCTTTTGGCGTAGCATAGTCCAGATCTTCTATTACTCTGTGGTCCGGATCCGCCATTTTGTTTTTGTTTTGAAAATGGCATCGCACAATGAAACTAGTATTTTTGAATAGGGTAGATGACTGATGTTTAAATCGTTGAGACCAATAGCTTCGATGAAGAATTTAAGGATCGACAAGTTGACGGCTCGAACTCATCGGTGGGCGCGGCTAAAAAGCATGCTCTCTTCATCAAACAAACTGTGGGAAAGGGAGAAAGAAAGATAAATGAGCGCGCAATTATTTTTTGTCGACCTTTGGCTGCAGTATATAATGTGGTTGATTATACTCTGAGTTAATTTATTCCAACTTAAGTTATTTGGAATGTTTATGGACTAAACTATGCCGCTTAATAAATTATTTTAGAGTTTTCGTATTCCTTATGTTATTTATTTACGTCCAATGTGGCTTTAAAATTGAGCTAAAATACAAGATGTTTCCTGGCTCATAACTTTCATGTTTATTAACTTTTTACTTTCGTAATAATTTACAATCCTAGATAATGAAGAGATTAATCGATATAATACTTAGTCTTGGACCTACAAAATTACATAGCGGAGTAGTAATACTACCGCGTTTCTATGGAGAAGTGACCAACTTGTCTACTCTTAAGTAAATATAGTATGTTTATTGAAAACATAATTTAAATTGGTTATTTATGTTCTGATATATAAGCGTTTAAAGTTTTTGGTAGAGAAAACTCTGTCCTTTTCCCACAAAACAAAAAATTACGTCACGCCATACTTGTCAGAATAGAATTTATATGGCGTACTGACAAGTGACGTCACGATTTGCTGTTTCGCCTCTCTGTCTAGCATGATATTAAAATGCTCATAAGTTGCTTATTTTTGATAAGATTTTCATTTTCTTTCATTAATGGCCACGTTTTAATAGGACAATAAAAAATCCAGTCATCTAGCCTATTGTGTACAATTGTACATAGATGAATAAATTGAAAACAAGATTTAATGGTGGACCGGGACAATACCAGCTTCCATACAAAAATTGTCAAACCCCTTTGCAGAAGCTTGCTACTTTAGTGGTATCTGGCGGAAAATAATGAAAGTTTTTTTTTAATAATCCATATGTATTTATTTAGTTTTACATCCTTTTTTATGTTTCAAAATCTCTACCGGAGTTAAATACAAAATATCACTGCAAGTTTCGCATTTAAACTCTTTAGCATTAGGTTTGTTTTCCCTCACGGGCTTCGCTTGTGTTTCAGTTTCAACTTTACATGTTTTCGCGGAACATGTAAAGTGTTTGTGCTGTAATCTTTCTACAGGTGAGAGGCAGACTGTGAGCTCGCAGGCGGAGCAGGTCCACGGCTGGCTGTAGGTCTCTTCGTAGATGTTGTAGCTCCATTCCGTGTCTACCACACTGAAATAGATATAGCTAATATTACGTAACGGAAAGGTCAGGACGATCGACGGTCATTCAGAACAAGAGGCGCGCGCGTGCGCATGAGCACATCGCCGGACTTAAGGGAGAGCAACCGGGGCAACTGCCGGGAGCCTCAACATAAATTGTACTTATTAAAAAACGTTTGGTAAACCCTATAGTTTGCTGAGAAGAATTGATTTGTCAATACATGATTGAAAAACTTGTAAGAAAAATATTATTTAACTGCCGAAGTCAAGTGTGGAGATTATGGCAACCCTTCCCTATTAAGGAGAAGGTATTCGTCCAGCAGTGGACGTCTTCTGACTGATGATGGAAATCCGTATACAGGGTTAGTTCTAATCAGTTAGCATCCTTTTAAAGGGCATATTCTGTACATCAAAACAAACAACTTTTACTATGGGGCCAACATTGAAATCGCAAAAAAAAATCAGCTGTCCCATACAAAAAGTTCATCGACTTTGGAAAAAATGTATGGAACAGCTGGTTATTTTTTACGAATTCAATGTTGGCTTCATAGTAAAAGTGGTTTGTTTTGATGTACAGAATATGCCCTTAATAGGAACCGATTAGAACTAACCCTGTGCAAACTCCAAAGAGCTCATTGGTACGGGCCTGGGTTCGAACCCGCGACCTCACGATTGCATGTCGAGCGGTCTCCCGATTAGGCTACCACAGCTTCACACCTCTATACGTCCATAACCAAATAGCTTAAAAGTCTTACCAATTAAAAACAATATTTTCTGTAACATACACTCCTCCCTTCCTCTCATTGGCGACGCATTCGAAGCTTTCTTCGAACGGGTTAGGGTCTACACTCCCATGCGATTCTTCACCGCCGTGGTAAATCACCTGGATTAATAGATATGATTAAATTCAGTTAATATGAAGTAAGTTACTTAACTAACTTTTTAGTAAGTTATGATACGTGTGACTTATACCCTGTACGGTAATCGGTTTTTGACAACTCATAGAAAGTTGACGACGTAACATTGTAAGGCGTCTAGCTAATTACATCCCAAACAATTTACGTTTGTTCTAGCATTACCCGTACAAGGCTACGTCGACAGTTTATTGACATAACCTTGTTACAAGGTAATGCTAGAATAAAACGATTTTATTAGTATGGGATATAATTCGCAAGTGGCTTTTACAAAGTTATGTCATCAACTTTCTATGAGCTGTTAACATAATAGACAAGTAAAAAGTAGTCCATTATTGCACAACGTCAAGTTAGCGCCCGAGCGTAGCGAGGGAAGGAGCCTGACTTGCGGGTTTATGTCACACAGTGCTATAAAAAATATTGCAAACGCTCTATAGCCTTAACTAATTTAAGAGTTAATAGATAATGACCTTTAAATCCCCCGGCAGCAGTCGCTTGATGGCGTAGTACACTTGCGAGTTCATATAAGAGCTAATATCGCACGACAACTCGTGTTGCAGTTCCTCGTAGGTCCCCTTGTGTTTTTGCTTCTCTAGTTCGCTTTCCACTGATTTGTTGGGATTCGCGTCTGGAAAAGAAAACAACAGGGCGCTGCGGTTTCAGTATAATCCTCAAGCGTAAATGCCATTGGAGATTTGGAGATGCCAATGGCGAAAATCTACCTACATGAATTAAAAAGTGAAACATGAATTAAATTATGATTTAAAAACCACCTTGATGAGAGTATACACATTCAAATTAAAAAAAATAAAAATAAAACGGTCCGCAAATGACGGAGAAATCGGTGAACAAACATAAAAAATACATACATACAGTCGAAAATAGAACTTCCTCCTTGTTTGAAGTCGGTTAATAAATAAGGAATGTAGGGATCCGCCGCGCCGCACTTTAGCTAGTTACTTGAATGACGCGTTAGATCGAGTAGTTTGTGGAAAAGCTCCTACTCTTTTATTGTTAATACAGAGTATATTGAATATTGTCCTTATTCTATCATTTGAGTATATTTATTGGCTATACAGTTATTATTATCTTTTCATCACACTTGCTCGTAAAGTGGATCTTATTGCATCGGTTTTAGGCTCATAATCCAAGCTATTACGCACCCGTGCTTTTTACTTTACATTACGGCACATGGTGCTATAATAGGTATAACCCGGTAAAGTCAAGTTTGTTCGTGACTGCAATTAGACGTACGTATACGAAGCACTCTTAATATAGCCGGGTAATACTTACAGTTTTTTTGTAATACCAACAAAGAGTTCTTATGCCGCTGAAGTAAATGTCAACCTGCGCGCGCATTACTGATTTGGGCGCCATTTTCCGCAAATGTTTGTTGACGTTTTCGCTGTGTGGTTGATTATTATCAAAAAAAAATGTTTTTTCCTCGCAAGGGTGACGAAAACAGTCGTATGAAAATCTTGTGCTGTTTCAATACACTCTCGGCTTCCTTATCGCATAATACCGCCTCTAGTGTAATGACCAACATAGCACACTTGTATCATAATGTACTATTAACAAAAAAAATGTTTAAACTTAAATCTACTGTCATAAAATTCGAGTTACACATGCACACGTATTACTGTCTGTAAATTATTGGGCGAACATTATTGCCTCTCCTAAATGTCTCCACCGCCATTTTTCACGCCAGATGACGCCTTCAACATGGCCATTGGAAACTGTCAGTTCATACATTTTATCATAAATCATAACAGTAGCCCATTGAGCTAATATCTAAAGAGTCACAATCTCTAAGCGAAAACAGTCAAAAAACGTCCGAGTGCCGTTGTACATACCTATACGTGCATTATATAGTTCTAATTTAGATGTTATGTCGCTTGTATATTGTTCAATGTATGCTTGAGCGCTTGTGTCTTATCGTAGTACAAGTCGTCCAAAAAGTGCACGTTTGTGACTCTATAGATTTTAGCTCAATGCAGTAACCTTATAATTTAGTAAATTTTAATTTTCTCGAAATATGCCTCAGGTACCAGGATGTACTATCCCCAGTGTAAAACTATTACCAAAAGATTCAACATTTAAAAAAAAGTGGGAAAAGGCTATTGGCGTCGCATTCATGTTGTAGCGTGTGTCGCTTTTTCATAGCAGATTTTGTCGGAATATCACAATAATTAACTATAATAAAAATTAAATAAAATAAAATATTTTTATTTCAGGCACCAGTAGGCCCACAAATTAAATTACATTACACACACATATAGATAGGATTTATGTAATTATAACGAATTATAGGTATAACAGGTATGTAAAGATATAATGTAAAATATATATATATATATATATTATGTATGTATATAATGATGACCAACCAGTTTTATCAGAAAAAATTGGTTAAAACCTCATCGAAACAAAGCAACAACGATTTGACAAAAGCCATCTCATCGCTGGCGCCCTCTGCGGTGAGCTTTGCGGGTGGATCCCCACTACATCTCAAGGAACCTATAGAAAAGTTCAAAAAAGGAGGTTCTCAATGTATGTTACGCGATTACTCCGCCAATTATGAGCTGATTTTGATGATTCTTATTTTGTTTGGTAAGTAATACTTCAGAGGTTTCATATAAATTTTATCGAAATCGGTTCAGTAGTTTGGTTTTTGAATCAAAATTAATAGAAAATATGAAGATGTCATCCAGGTATTCTACGAAGTTGAAGTCGGTTGTATTTTTTTTTAAAGCGCGTTATCCACGATAACGTTAAAAGGGGATATGGGTAGTATGTACCAGCGAGTCGTCGGTTGATGAGCGCGTCCCACCGCTGACGTAGCTTACTGGCCTTCAGGAGCAAGTTGAGCCCGTCTGCAGGGTAGGGGAACTCTAGCAGCAGCCAGGAGTCACACACTATCCTGTAAGGGTAAAAGTACACGTTTAACCCTTTGACACCTTTTTTATCCAGGGAGTGACGACACGAGCGAGAAATTCGCCTGGTGGGAAACATCACGCCTGCCCTTAACAGTAGCAGTGCCAGAATAGGGTAGATGACTGATGTTTATATCGTTGAAACCAATAGCTTTGATGAAGAATTTAAGCAAATATAGTATGTTTATTGAAAAAATAATTTAAATCGGTTATTAATGTTCTGATATATAAGCGCTTAAAGTTTTTGGTAGAGCCAACTCTGTCCCTTTCCCACAAAACAAAAAATTACGTCACGCTCACGCCTTACTTGTCAGAATAGAATTTATATGGCGTACTGAGAAGTGACGTCACGATTTGCTGTTTCGCCTCTCTGTCTAGCATGATATTAAAATGCTTATAAGTTGCTTATTTTTGATCAGATTTTCATTTTGTTTCCATTAATCAGCTTTATTTATGGGCCACATTTTAATAGGACAATAAAAAAAACCAGTCATCTAGCCTATTGTGAACTTGCAAATAAAATCCTGCGCCGCACTGCACTGCGCTCGTCACCCTTCGTGAGATATTAGAAGTCAAATCTGTTTTGGTCCAATAGTATGACCTAGGTACCTTTGAATACCGTTAAAAAGAAAATTAGTTTTTTTTCTAGAGCCAATAAAAAAATTCGGTCAAAACGTATATATGTACACTATTAGACGTCACATAGTGACACGATGCGATGTCATGTAGGGATTTGTGAGTGAGTTTGAGGGAGGGTGTGTGTGTGTGATCCCTCACACACACACCCTCCCCACCATGTTTATGCGTGACTGTGAGGAAGGATGTGTGTGGGGTGTGTGTTAGTGTCTGTGTTATTTTGATAATAAATTATAGTTAGGTTCAAAGATCTTTATTTAAATATCACAAGAAACATTACGTCTCACTTAGGCGATATCTTAAAATTATACATTATCAGTAGAATTTTGTGGCCAGTGGGCACTAAATACAATTTTGGAAATATTTGCATGACTGTAAATAAATGTATATAAAAATAAACGTATAATTATGTATAATTACGTATATATAGTTCACCTGGAGAAGCCAATGTTGGTGTCAATGGAGTGCGCCAGCAGCAACAAGGTCTGCGCGGCGGGCATCCGCATCGAGTTCACTATATACGGCTTAGTAGTTTCCAGCAACGATCTGTAACAGAAACAGGTTTTTTTAAAACTTTTACAAGTTTGCGTTTGACCACCAACTCGCCTTTAATAATAATAAAATAAATAAATAATAATAGAGGTGTTATTATTGTTGTGGTGGGACTCTACTGCTGAGTGCGCCTGGGCCTGGGCCGCCTTTGCCAGTTATTCAACCGCCAATCAGTAGTGTGCAAGCATTACTGTGTTTCGGTTCGAAATGCAATGTTACAGGTCGCGTCATGTAAAAATAACGCTGGAAGAAAGTAGAGGGGGTGTGTTTGCGCATGTGTACACTCGCGCACAAAAGTACTAGGCCTATTGTTTTAAATAATTATTAATTAAGCTCTTTGCTCGCAGCTTCGTATATTGGTTATTGCTAGGTACATGGCAAAATATATTAGATATCGCCTAAATCGTCTACTGCGCAGCTTAACCGCCAGCGTTCTTTTTACATGACGCGACCTGCACCAGAGAAGTTATTGTAACAGTGAAATAAAGTGACGCATTCCGTCGAGTTAAGAAACAGAATTTAAAAAAAAAAAAAAAAACTATTAGTTACTCACAGATAGCAGAGTATTTGGTGCGAGTGAGACAGCGCGAGCTTGCCAGAGTAGTGCGCGCAATGAGTGTGTATGTCCGTCTCAGTCAGTTGCAGGGTCCGAGGCTGTTTGCCGAAGTAGGACGTCGGGTGGAGGAACACGAACGGCTTGCTCCACGTGTGGTATAACTGCTCTGCTACCGACTGGAATACAGGTCAAACAACTTTAAAAAACAACCGACTTTAATTTCAATTACCTGGATGATTTATTTTTTCCAGTTATTTCGATTTTAAAACCAAACTACTGAACCGATTTCGATAAAATGTAATAGGGGAACCCTAGAACATGTCTGTCTAATCTTACACCAAACGGTCACTTAATATCGGGTGAGCTGTGATCGAACACCTAGCCCGTCAAGCATTCATAAGCCCAGTATTATCCCGGAAAAATAGACACAAACACATACAATACACGGTACAAGCAGGCAAGTGGGTAAAACGGTTTTCTATTTTTTTTTAATGCAATTTGTAACTATACAATGTGTAACAAAATGTTTCAACAATACGGAACGGCATATATGTACTCATCGTTATGAACAACTTTTACTATGGGTCAACCCTGATATCGCGAATATAAAATCAGCTGTTCCATAAAAAAGTTCATTGACCTTGGATAAAATGTATGGAACAGCTGTGTCGTGATTTCAGGGTTGACCCCATAGTAAAAGTTGTTCACAATGATGATACATACCCTTCAGTATTGTTGAACCTTTTTGTTACACATTGTATAGCCAAACGAGACATTTGCCTGTAAGCATCACGCGTGTCCTTAACAGTAGCAGTGCCAATATTTGCGAACAAAATCCTGCGCCGCACTGCACTGCGCTCGTCACCCTGAGTTATTAGATGTCAAATATCGTCATGCCCAGTAATTTCTCTGGGAACATAACCCTTCGAAGCGATACACAGGTTTGCTTGCACACTAACGCTTGGCAGTTGAATAGCTGGGAAAGGTATGGTACATCCCCAGGCGGCCTCTGCAATAAAGTCCTAAACACAAGCCCGGATCTAGGGGGGCAAACCGGGGCACCCGCCCCGGGCGGCAGTTTCTGGGGGCGCCAAAATCATAATATAATATGGTTGTAAATAAAAATCTTGTTAGAAAATCTAGCATGCAGCGCACATTGTCCTATCAATTATTCATTGATAAATAGAAGTGCGCGGAGGGGGCGCCACTACCAAGTTTCTGCACCGGTTCAAAAGCTTAGATCCGGGGCTGCATTACACTACATATAAATAGAAGATATAGCTTCTATTCTGGCTTCGACCCGACGAAGTGCCTCTGCACAGGGGCATATCTTTTATTTTGTATTCAATTTATATGTATACTAACAAAATAGCTAACCCCTGGATCCCCTTAACTTAATAAATAAAATTTGAATTTGATAGATAAAAAGCTCAACCTGCCTTACAATGGTTGAACTCGTCGGCCACCGCCACTTGCGGGTACAGCGCTCGGCACAGCACTAGCTGGAACAAAGGACAACTTTATTATGAAAACTGACGTGGTTTTGACACATTTGCGTTGTTTTTTCCCCGATTTAACTCCCGTATAAATAAAAGAACAACTTCATCTTTAAATCTAAATAATAACTAGTTCGCAGCGACCTGAGATCGCGACCGCCATACCATCCAAGCCCCTTGACCTATTTGGCTCATTCGAACTTTATAACTGTTATTGCAACTACTCGCTTACAAAATTTCATAAAGATCGGGTCAATGGTTCGTAATGTATCGTCACCAAATATACAAACGCCGACTCTTAGACTCAAAGATCTTCGCTTCACTCTGATCAAATATTGGTGGATACTTCAAATAGCGCCATCTAGCTGCAAACTTAGCAAAACTTGTAACAATTGGAACCATTTTCCCAGCACACATCTGCATCAGCCTTCGACATCCCACTGCTTAGCGGAGGCCTTGATGAATGAGCTGGTTGTTGGGTTCACTATCATCATAATAAGTCTATCATAGTCCATAGTTGGACATAGGCCTCTCCCATGGAACGCCATTCACCCCGATTTATCGGCTTTATGTCAGCCAATGGCTTGAAGCAAAAAGCTAAAGATGAGATTGGAAATGGGAAGTTTTCCGACAGCTGTCAGAACGTAGTTCTACAGGCAAAGGATAGGCCGCGCTGGCGAGATATGGCCCACTATTTTTCGCATTTTTCTTGTGAAAAAGCTGTTAATTATCATTGCGTCATCCCAGTGATTGGCCAATCGCAAGTATAGAACGCCACCTCGCCCCCTGCCCGCAACGGTGTGTCGAGTTTGTAGGATAAATTATGTCTACGAGCCATCAAAAGGCTATATGATCAGTGTCTTTGTCACACGGTGACAAGAAACATCGATATAGACGCCTCATTTGTCAAAATAAAGCATACCTTCAACATGATAAGGTCTCGCCCGCTGGACGCGCTGGTGCCCGATATAAGCGCCTGTATTCTCTGCGCGTCGTTCGTCATTCTGAACTCTATGTCCCGTATGTCTAGGGTCTGATCTTCGTCGTCCTTGCTTTCGTCGACTATCTCCCAGGAGTCCACTTTGAGTCGCTTCTTCCGTTTCGAGTCCTCGGCAGCTTTTTGCCTGTACTGCCTGAAAAATGGGAGAGAAAATGAATGAAGCATAACTTAAAAACCTTATTTCTCGTTCTTAAAGTCATCTACAATCGTTTCTGGGACACAAATTGTGGCAGACAAGTTACGCATTTGATCTTTCGTTGAGATCAAAATGATCTTGATAGCCATTCTGTGTCTTGTTATCTTGTGTGTGGTCGAAAATGAAGCTATCCGTTTGATGTTCGTCAATCTGGGGATGGCAACCCGAGCACTGAAAAGAACCCTCCTATACCCACCCTATTGCGGTTTCCCAAGGAAAACATTTCTTTCGCTCGCAGCTCAAACTCATTGTTGTAATTTGAATCCACTCCAGTCACGCCCGCTGCGGCGGTACATTCCACTATGATCACCTGGGTAATAACAGGCGACTCTTTAGTGACCTTGATCGCCCGTTAGTCGGCGTGGTAGTTGAATGCGACAAGCAATCAGCTATCATAGCCACAGAAAAGCGAAAGCCCTACTTAGGTAGAACGGCTGTCCAAACAATGTTGTAAAGCAATAGGCTAGATGACTGATGTTTATATCGTTGAAACCAATAGCTTAGATGAAGAATTTAAGTAAAAATAGTATGTTTATTGAAAAAATAATTTAAATCGGTTAATGATGTTCTGATATATGAGCGTTTAAAGTTTTTGTTAGATACAACTCTGTCCCTTTCCCACAAAACAAAAAATGACGTCACGCCTTACTTGTCAGAATATAATTTATATGGCGTACTGAGAAGTGACGTCACGATTTGCTGTTTCGCCTCTCTGTCTAGCATGATTTTAAAATGCGTATAAGTTGCTTATTTTTGATCGGATTTTCGTTTTCTTTTCATTAATCAGCTATATTTATGGGCCACATTTTAATACGACAATAAAAAAAAAACCAGTCATCTAGCCTATTGTATGGAAAACCGCTGTCGCCAGTTTCACACAAAATTCTATAGAAACTACGACGAACAAAATTACAATCATTGGTCGCGCATTTGAAGTAAAACGCTCGAAATATCATTTAGAAACTACGACGAACAAAATTACAATCATTGGTCGCGCATTTGAAGTAAAACGCTCGAAATACCATTTTGCAACATATTAAAATAGATCTTATTACGATGCAATGTGGTGTGGTTTCCTACGCGTCTATTTAAATTGTTTTTTCGAGTATTCTCAGTTTAAAAACATGTATATAGGTGCGCATTTATACTTAATGCCGGCTAGCGCGGCCCGCCACATTTCCGCTCTATTCACTTCTCTCTTCAGTGATCATAGCCATGTATTTTTGTTTCTGTTTCACAGAGGTGTAGAAGTCGTGGGTTCTACGGAAATCTGGAAGGTTCGGATGGCAAACTTGATCAGATGGTAAGGCTGGGGCCGAGCGTAATATTGTGAGTTTGTGAGTCGCGTTGATTGCGTCGCGTTTACGTTCGTTTGGCTTCTGCCCTAAGTCTATAGAAGGGGAATGCTCTGACGATCTCTTTGAGCTTTCCATTCGTCCTAGTATTACCACAGTGCCATCCGCCACCGCCAGAAGTACCATCAACATATTATAGATGCGTGAAAGTCGCACCTTATAATTCAATTCATTGTTTCTGCCACGGAACCTGACAGCTGTGGAATGTATTTAGAGTCGGTTTTCCCGCCGAACTATAATTTAACTTAATCAATTAAAACGGCACATTGCCAGTTACATTAATCGTTATCTACATAAAAACTTACACAGAAGTCAATATTTTAAGTTAACAACTAATTATTCTATTATTATTATTATGTCACTAGTACGTTCGTTAAGGATAGATTAATAATTTAGTTACACAAAATATTCAAATCAATAATTATAAATTATATAGACAATGTATAGACAATCGTCCGGTCATACATTTTGAAACGCTTCAAACAAAGGATGTAGGGTAGGCAACTCGCTGACAATGCTCCGGGTATTGCATGTCGACGGTGACTACTTAGTACGTAAGTGGCCTTTTTTAAATTTATATGAAAAAATATGCATAAACTATGATCCATCATAGAGCACATCGCTTTACGTCAAGCGGGTTCAGCAAACTCAAACATTATAAAATTTAAAAAAAGTTTGTTAGATAGAGAATTAAAACAATCTACTGACCGTCTCATGTCCTTGAGTTGTTTCAGTTGTCCGTGCCGCACCGCCCGCTCTGCTGACGACATAGTTTCAGGTTCTACTGTCTCCATTAGATTGTTATCCTACAAAAATAAATCAATCGGTAAAGTGACTGCTGGCCCCCAAGCACGCGCGGAGGACTAATTGGTGTTTCCCTGCGTGGGAACGTGATAAAGCTAGTATATGGGAACATCCGTCTCGTTTTCGAGGGGACAATAGAGTGGATAGACGTTTATCACGGCTCGCGTGCTAGGAGGGATGGAGTTTTGCTGCTCAAGTTAAAAATGACATAGTGTCACATTGAATACATTTTAAACATTATGATTTTATTAGGATGCATTTTTCACTTCAGTCTTCTGCTTTGGGATATGACTTGCTCCGCTTGACTTTGACTGAGACTGCGATAAATAGACGAATTTGAAATACTCGACACTGGCGGACGCCATGCGTCACTATATTTAAAAAAAAAACTTCACGAGTAATTCTACAGGCAGAGTAGTCTAGTCGAACTTTTAAAATAAAAATACAAAAGAACACTTTAAACAGTTTTTTTTATTACTCGACACTGAAAGAGGCCATACGAACCTATATTAATTTTAAAAAAACACGAATAATACAGTGTTTAAAGTTGTCACTGTTGTTCATTTCTGCATCATTTTGCGTTACATTTAATTCATTTACGGGATATTTACCGTGTTTATGTAGTGAAACAAGCTCCCGTCTTGTCTGCCCGTGAACATTGCGCATGCAACCGCGCCGAAATGTCGGGAGCTAATCACTGTAAATCACGAATAATTCCAAAATCTAGTCTAGTCGACTTTTAGAAACCATTTTCACCTACCTGCAATAAGCTTCTCAATTGCGCGGCAAGTTTGGTCAGTTCATAGAGCCGCTGTTCCTCTATGGCCCGCCGCCGGCACCAGGCGCGGCCGGCGCGGCTCCCCGCCTTCACGGCCAGCCACGCGCAGTACAGCGACAGCAGCGTCAGGGGGTCGCCGTGGTCCGACTCCTCGGGCTTTCTCGCGTTCTGGTAAATGAGAAGTTAGATCAGAAAGATCGTTCTGAAACTGTGTTTTTTGGGTTGATATATTTACAAATAAGTAAGTATATAAGTACTCTATCAGTTATCTGATTCCCATAGTAAGATTTGCTTAGTTTGGAGCTAGATGGCGGTTTGTGAATGCGCGAGCTTTTATCAAGAGTTTTCTGTGTATGCAGAAGGATATAATACAGGTAAATATGTACAATAAAGATATAATAGAATAGATATATCAAAATAAAATAAATAAATAAATATCGGAGGACATTTTTTCACACAGCGCCATCTAGCCCCAAACTAAGCAAAGCTTGTAATATGGAAACTAGATAGCTGATAGAATACATATACATTTTCTTTTTTTTTTTGTAAATACTTACTTATAATACATACTACACCCAGACACAGAACAAACATTTATGTTCGAGACATAAAAAAAAAAAAAAAATATATATATATAATACAATAAAGGTCACGGGCGTAACTGTAGCTTTTAATAAATTACCTGACGACTTAAAGAGTGATGAAAACGAACATAGTTTTGCGAATAAATTAAAAACCTAGTTAATTAAATAAAAAAATATTCCTTAAAAGACTTTTTAGCAGACAAAACTATAAATCAATCAATCTGAAAACAGATCGGTCCGCTCCACACTTAATTGCCATACCCTCATTTGGGTCATTATGTTATTAATATTAGTTTTACATAATCCATAATGTGCAATAAACGATTTGACTTTGATTTTGACATGGTGGGGTTCCGAGGGTTCAAAAATTTACACAAGAATACTAGTTTTTTTGTGTAAACAATGCAAGGTGGAAAGCACGAAGACGATATATAATATTTCTCGAATAGCTAATGGCACTTCGTTCCCAACGTGTGAAACACCCATTTTTTTATTTTCGTCGGGTGCTAATGGGTGGGGTCGTGGGAAATGTCCACAGTTATTTATATCTTTTTAATTTTAATTAGTTTAACCAACGAAGATATAGTACAAGTACTTGCCAACCTCGCACTCGAAGTCCCGGTGCGCCCTCGTGGTGTAGATGGAGGGCACGCCGAGCGCTGCCGTGAGCGCGAGCGCGGAGTCCCGCTTGTGCGGCGGCAGCGTCGCGGCGCCCACCACTATCGCCTTGGCCAGGCACACCTCCAGGGGCAGGTTGGACAGCGCGCGCCCCAGGGACGTCAGCTTCTCGTTGCCAGTCAGGGCGCCCTGCAACAAGGACACTCTAACCATAGCTCCAACCTGAGTTTGGCGCAAGCCAAATAGGTATTTTTTTAAATACTTTCAAGTGACGAGACGAGCAAGACGTTCGCCTGGCCACGTCACGCCTGCCACTAACCGTAGCAGCCAGAATTGGGAACTTGGGAACACAATCCTGCGCCGCACTGCACGGCGCTCGTCCCCCTGAGATATTAGATGTTAAATCTCTTCATACCCAGTAATTTCTCTGGTAACATTACCCTTCAAACCGGAACACAGTAATGCTTGCACATTACTGCTTGGCGGTTGTATAACTGGCAAAGGGGTGGTACTTAACCAGGCGGATTCTGCAGTAGAGTCCTACCACTACAAAATCTGCGTACTATATGATGTGGCGCGAACATGGCACGGGCTTTCCATTCCATTAAAATTTCATATAAAACTCACGAAAATAAAGTCGCTATTTAATACCTTTCGGGTGCGACATACTGGCCTCCGTGCGAAACCATTTGGTGTGTTCAAATTGCGATTTTATTACTGGTGGGACAAAAACCGAAGTATAAAAATTTGCTTATATTTTGTCAATCGTATTAGCCCAGGAAAGTTAAGGTTTGACCGGGAAATAAAATAGTCACGCATTCTGATTTCCGAATGTTTTCTTAAAAATGTATGCGAGTAACGTCATACTAAGTCTCGTAGATTGATTGGGCTATATGTCGAAGGTTAATGACATTTTCGTATGGAACAGCAGATAATTTTTCGCGATTTCAGTACTGGTCTTATAAAAAATAAAAAAATAAAAAATTTATTTCAGGTTAAGGTACCCATAATTATAGTAAAAGTTGTTTGTAATGATAAGTACAATGACCTTTTAGAACTTTAGATGTTAATAAAACCACATAATAAATAATAGTACTACGTACAGAAAGTTCACTGAGCAAAGGAATTGAAATAAATAAGGACTCTATCTACTAGGCAATAAAGTCAAATCAACTCGCACAGCGCTGGATACCGTTCGCTATATTCACATAGATATACCGGTCTTCTATCACGTATGCTTAGTTACGTGCGGGCGGCGACTGACTCCTGCCTTGCAATGTCCTCTCGGAGCGCCGGCCGAACATACCTAAACTGCGGAGTGACACCGCAGTGGTAAAACATACTAGTGTATAAGAGAACGGTTATCGTACATGTTGTTTCAGCTCGAGTATAGCGTTCTCGACGGCCGCCTCGGGCGGCGCGTCCAGGAAGGGGAACCGCCGGACGTCGCTGACGCCGAGCGAGCTCATCAGCAGCAGCAGCGAGGCGAGCGGCACGCGCGACACCTCCGGCGTGCTGTACGGCTCCATGTCGGCGTACTGCTGCTCCGCGTACACTCGGTAGCACACGCCAGGGCCTGCCACAACAACGAATCAATAAATATTGGGCAGACATTTTTACACAGCGCCATCTAGCCCCAAACTGAACAAAACTTGTACTATGGAAACCAGATAACTGATAGATACTTATATACTTTTCACACCACCTGCTCGTCAATGTCCAATTACATATATCATGCAAGCATTATCTCTAAAGTTGTATGAAACTCCCTAAAGAATAAAGTGATTTGAATTTGGAACGTCAAATTCGTGTGGAAACTCGTGGAAAACTCAAAAAAATGCCCATATGGCATTGTAAAGAGGTTTGTTCGAAAATCGAGCTGGGCACCATAAGCAGAACCCAAAAAAAATGTGCCTTTACAAAGAATGTGAAACAAAAGACGGTGTTTGGTCCTGTGATTGTCAGTGATTTTAATTAATGGAGCCCTAGCTTTTGATTGTCTCGCAGAAGGTGTGTAAAGTAGAGTATGCTCCTCTGGAATAAATCCTGTCTTCGTCTTGGGCAGCTTGAACCCCTCACTTCACTCAGGACTCTATATAACTCTAGACTAGATTCCCTCGTTACGCTCCGGGTCGAATATGACGCCCGCGACGTAAGACACTGCTTTATTCCCTTGGTGCATAATCTACTATTTTTTTTGTAATATGTAGTTACATACTTATACTTATAATGTTATTATAATTTTGTTATAATACATACAGCACCCAATATATGTTCGTCACAAAAATGCTTGTCCGGAGAATCGAACCCACGCCCTAGAGCTCTGAAGACAGACCGTGTCAGTTTAGAGCAGCGGTCGGCAACCTTTTGGCAGGCAAAGGCCAGAAGTGGCAAAATGAGGAGGTAAAGATGGAACCTAGTTCATAGTTTTGAAAATAGGTATCTATGTAACTATATAATATATACATCTACTAAGACATTATAGTACAAATATTATGCATAAATGTTGGATGTTTCATTTTGTAGAAGATTTTCTTAGAATCTCTCAATAAAAGCCAGAATAAAGAATAAGACAGCATTTACAAAACAGTCGCGGACCGCAAGGAAGAGGCCGCTTACGAGTTGCCGCAGTCTCCAAAGAAACTGGATTCAAAAAACGTTACTATTGTTACATATGAACACTATGACGGCGCGTAATGAAGATAGATTACCATGAGCTTATTTTAAGGGGGCGACTAATGCCAAAAGTAAGTAAAAGATGTATTTTTAAACACATACTTTAATGATAAAGAACGTAAATATTCAGATAAAAAAAATACTATAGGTAGGGGAAAAACCTAAAGAAGCCGAGTAACCGAATAGAATTTTGGAAAATAATCTGGTTTGTTTTTAAAAAAATATACTAATTACCAACAAATAAAAACTGTTTTAATTCAAATGCTCTAAATTATCAGCGACAGCACCACATTATTTTTTACGAATTACATAGCCAAACTAATGTTTTAGCACAGTAGCCGTTTATTTTTTTTATTTCATGCCTACATTTTCAATAATTAAATAAAATCCCACCTAAATTGCTCAAAGCCATCATCATCATCAATTGTATCATGCGATTTTCGACTCTAAACTAATGCAAGACGCGCGGGTGAAATCTTTTATTTTTCTGGCATTTGTCGCACTCTTAAACTAGCTGTCATAACTTCTATATTCCTGGGCCGATTTTAGCCTATAGCCTGTGTGAAGCGCCGGACTTCATAGATCATATTTCAAGAAACTGCATTTCAATTCGTGCCGTAGTTTCTGAGTTTATCCCGGACAGACAGACAGACAAAAAATTAAAAACTGTATTTTTGGGTTCTGTTGCTCTCATACACTCCTAAAAAATAGATTTTTAAATATATCTTCAATGTACAGTAGTCGCTTCGTTACAGTTTTATTATATGTATAGAAGATAATGTTTTTACCAGTTCTGCCAGCGCGCCCCTTTCTCTGATCAGCACTCGCTTGTGATATCCAGAATTCCTTTAGCCGCTGCATTTTAGTTGTAGAATCGTAACTCATCTCTTTCACCTGGGAGCAAAAAACAAATTTTAACTCGTGTTTTGAAAAATAAAAGAAAATATCCTGGTCACACTACGTGTTTCTGCAAAGCATACATCCTTAGGTAATTATACCTTACCGGCACGGGTGGGGGTGGTAAGGTTTTTTTTTAAACCTGTGTTGTCCCACTGCTGGGCAAAGGTCTCCCCCAATTTCTTCCAGCTGTCTCGATCTTGTGCCAGCGCCGTCCAATCTTTTTAAAACTTGCGAGTGGTAAGTAATTTACTTTTCATCACACTTGCTCGTAAAGTGGATCTTATTACATCGGTTTTAGGCTCATAATCCAAGCTGTTACGCACGCGTGCTTTTTACTTTACATTACGGCACTTGTACTATAATAGGTATAACCCGGTAAAGTCAAGTTTGTACGTGACTGCAATTAGACGTATGTATATGAAGCACTCTTAATATAGCCGGGTAATGCTTACAGTTTTTTTGTAATACCAACAAAGAGTTAAGTATTATGCCGCTGAAGTAAATGTCAACCTGCGCGCGCATTGCTGGTTTGGGCGCCATTTTCCGCAAATGTTTGTTGACGTTTTCGCTGTGTGGTTGATTATTATCAAAAAAAGTTTGTTTTTTCCTCGTAAGTGTGATGAAAACAGTCGTATGGAACTCTTGTGCTATTAGTCATTACGCTCTCGGCTTCCTTATCGCATAATACCGCCTCTAGTGTAATGAGCAACATAGCACACTCGTATCATAATCTACTATTATTATTGGTCGGAAAAAAAGTTAATTCAAACTATCGAGGTCTGTAATTGGTGTGAAAGATTTCATTAAACTCAATTATTATCTGGAGATGAAGATTGACAGTATTTGCGCTGTATCAAGTGTATGTTGGCGTGAGAGGGTTTTTGGTATCAAAAGTCTACCAGTCAATAGGTTTTATTATCATCGCTACAGCACATCAGTGCGACAAACAAAATATTATTTCACAGGGCCCTATTTGCGCGATGCGTCGTGTGGCCAGGCCTTGAGCAAGGGCGGAACCAGGGGGAGGGTCATGGGGGTCACGACCCCTCTCTGTGCTGAATGTAGATCGACTACTGTTTTCGTTTTTTTCTAGTTGTAATCGAATTGGAGCCTGTCGTAACTAGACCTCGACTCGACTATATGACCCCATGACTTAAAAACTGGATCCGCCCTTGGCCTTGAGCCCGAGATTACCTTGCCAGAATCAACGACGAATCTGATTCCGTCGATGGTGACGGACGTCTCCGCAATATTTGTAGACACTATACACTTCCTTACACTTTCTGGCGGGTAGTCGAACACCTGGAAAATATGAAGACAAACATATCATGCAAATTCTATTATTAACGAAGACCACGATTAAATTGTTTTATGCGCGATAAGTCCCGATGATAAACATAATTATGTGTTCACATCGCGTAAATGTGTCAAGTCTGTAACTATAGGTACTTTTATTAAAAGTATTGTTGAACTTAATTTCGATCCCTTTACTTTATTTATTTTATTTTATTTATTTATACACAAAACAGTACATAGTCACAACATACACAATTTAGTAGATACATTTTTGCCAGACTATGTGCCTAAACATGTGTAAACGGCGAGAATTAATATAATAGGGTAGATGACTGATGTTTATATCGTTGAAACCAATAGCTTTGATGAAGAATTTAAGTAAATATAGTATGTTTATAGAAAAAATAAGTTAAATCGGTTATTAATGTTCTGATATATAAGCGTTTAAAGTTTTTGTTAGAAACAACTCTGTCCCTTTCCCACAAAACAAAAAATGACGTCACGCCTTACTTGTCAGAATAGAATTTATATGGCGTACAGAGAAGTGACGTCACGATGTGCTGTTTCGCCTCTCTGTCTAGCATGATATTAAAATGTTTATAAGTTGCTTATTTTTGATCTGATTTTCATTTATTTTTCATTAATCAGCTATATTTAAGGGCCACATTTTAATAGGACAATAAAAAAAACTAGTCATCTAGCCTATTTCGAAGCAGTGGTTACCAACATTTAAAATCTAGAATATTGAATTTACATGTATAAAGCTATCAAAAATTAAACAAACCGTATTTGTGTAGTTCACGTATTAAATTTTGCTTAAATCACAAAAATATCATGCAACTTGTAGTGTTCTTTGAAGTTTCGTTGTTTTACTGTTACGAAACTATGAATACATGTATGTACAATTCATACAAACAATGTTTGAAAAAGGTCACCGGATGTGATCGAAACTATAGTCGGAGTATCCGATTTAATTAAACGTGAATATTCCCGTATAAATAAAACAAAAATGTGTCAAAACCATGTCAGTTTTCGTAATAAAACAATGTTTATGTTTTTCAGACTGTGTGTTTGTGTGTGTGTGTGTGTACATCAGGTATATTTCAACTTTGATGTGTTACCTTATCCTGTTCAGCGAGAGAGAGCCCGCTGTGCAGCGGCAGGACTATCCAGTTCTTGCTCTTCTCCGCGTACTGGTGCGCGGCGTCACATATCGCGGTGATCTCTTTCACGCCCGACATGAATATCAGGAGGTCGCCTCTTTCTTCCTCTGCAAGTAAATATAGGTTGAGTGGTTAACTTTCTTAACCCTTAGACCACTAAGGGCCGGTTTTTTGATCCGTGGTCAAAATCGACATAACCATTTGTTAAACTGACTATAGTTAACTATCTAACCAAAGGACCAGATACATTTTTGACTACTGACTAAAACCGAATTCTTGGGATTTTAACAATTTGTTACCGTTTTTAACTATTAGTTGGCTTAACTACGGATCAAAAAACCGGACTTAGTTATCCAGTATCATGGTACGATGGTGCATTCTGCGATCCCCAAGCCCTCATGCGTGGGGATTATAGCAACCCCTTCCTATAGATGGGGAGACCTTCGTCCAGAACTGGTCTTCTGGCTGTAGATGATACCTCTTACTTGCTGGACTGATTGATGCTGGATGCACCTGAGGCTCATCGACGGCCTGTTGTCCAGAGAAGGCATGTTCACTAAGTACCAAGTACCAATAAGGAATAAGTAATTGGGCCTGATCACTAAGAACTCACTCAATAAGTAATTGTCACTTTTTTTTCACACTATCCAGGCATATCGTTGTCTACGATCCAGGGCCCTGTTTTATAAACCTACAAGTCTTGTACTTGTAGTGAAAAACTGCAACACCGCAAAAAAATATAGAGTACGGCGTTTTTTAAAGTTAAATGACAACCAGTGTACAAACTACAAGTACAAGTACTTGTGTATAAGATAAAGACAAACCATCAACCTGTAACTGGTAACTTGTAGTTACTGGTACAAGAAGCTAGTACAATTGTAAGCTTGTACTTGTAGCTTTATAAAACAGGGCCCTGATGGATGGGAAGCAATGATGTCATCGAAGGTGGAACAAGCTTGCCTAGGAAATAGGAAGTACCTATTCACGTTTTTCATGAACAACACCAGACTGCCAATACGTAACTCATAGCCCTTACTTGGATATTTGCTATCAATCAGCTGCATTATCTGAACGTACGGCTGTGGGTCGAGTCGGTCATTTCTAGTAGGCTTTTCTTCAATCAATATTGGCTTGTAATTCAATTCTATAGGGTACAATCTTCCAGGGACCTGAAAATATGTGAAAATTTGCTTTAATCTGTCCGGATGTATGGATTTTAGTACTCGCGTACTGAGGTATTAGAATGAGTTTTGATCATTTACGTTTACTATATTTCGTTTCGAAAGGTTCCATTCCATACATTATTGTGTTTTCCAGTAATTACCGCTAGGAGCGCTTAACAAAACTGTAAGGGGCTCGACAGGCTTATCGAAACGAAATGTAGTAAACGTTTACTATATCGAAACTCATACCACAGATAATATAATACTGAGCTCATACTAAGGGGGCAGGTAGTATTTTTAAACTAATGTTCACAAAATTGTGTTTGCACAGGTTGTACAATTTAATATATTTCGTTGTCGTGTGTCGTGTTCGTGTCGTCGGGATTTGCTAAAAGGGGCGAAGTTTGATGCCACGCCATTTACCGGCCGATTGGCTCCACCTCCATATACACACAGTAGTTTGTGCTTGCGAGATATCTAATGGGAAAAACATATGTCACTAGATCCATCATAATTAAAAAATAAATTAAAATGGATCTATCGGGAACAAAAAAATCTCATCAGATACATTTTGTATCACATCTTTGAAAACAGATCCAATGAGAAAATAAAATCTCACTAGATCCATCGTGGATCTGGCCCCTGTATCTACCGAGATTGATCCAAATCTACTATACGCAGAACACTACTTTATACATTTTATTTCGGTCCGGTCAGTCTTCGGATGGGTGACCCTGAGTGGCATTTATTTCTGAGCGCTACCTTGGATCGGATGATGCGTTAAATTGTTGGTCCCGGTTGTTTGTTCTAATTTCTATAACAACAACCGTCAGCCATGTCAGCGGCCATCGGGCGGCACATTAACTCTGACACTAGGGCTGGCCACTCAGCCTATACTAACTTACTTACTTTTTTTATATCTGTGTGAAAACACAAGTAGGCTAACAATAGTGAGTCCGCGAGACTACGAGTGTTTTTATTTCGCTCTCACTATCGAGCATGTACAAGCTATTTTAG
Organism: Erannis defoliaria; assembly: GCA_905404285.2. Lineage (NCBI taxonomy): Eukaryota > Metazoa > Arthropoda > Insecta > Lepidoptera > Geometridae > Erannis > Erannis defoliaria. The sequence continues at coordinate 16,166,085 of FR990076.1, read as the reverse complement.
GGCCTATCTTGTTCGCATTAGGTCTTTATTTGAGTGCAGTACCTTCGTTCTACGGTAACAAAATTCGGAGTGCAAATTATGCGCTCTGGCAGATGAGAGGTCAATTACCTGAATAACAACTGCAGATTCAGCCTTGAAGTAGTCTTCAAATAGCTTGATGTTGATAGTGGCTGACATCAGTACAAGCTTGATGTCAGTCCGGGTATGGATCACGCACTTGAGGACGCCAAGCAGAAAGTCTCCCATTAGGTGACGCTCGTGAATCTCGTCCAATATGATCACATCATAGTTGGGCAGGTTTTCTGATGACATCTGGATTAACAAGTTTTGAGCTATAACTTTAGTAGGGTCAGGGGGGTGTCACTCCGCAGTTTAGGTATGTTCGGCCGGCACTCCGTCCGGGAGGAAAATGCAAGGCAGAAGTCAGTGGCCGCCCGCACGCTAGCCTCGTCGAACGTAACTTAAGCATACGTGATAGAAAGAGAGCGGTATAACTAGGTGAATACAGCGAGCGGTATTCAGAGCTGTGCGAGTTGAATTGCTACTTTATTGCCTAGTAGATAGAGGTCTTATTTATTTTAATTCCTTTGCGGAGTGAACTTTCTGTACGTAGTACTATTATTTATTCTGTGGTAGGGTCTCGAAAAAAAAAAACAATACAATAACACTTTATTGACACCATAAAAAGGACAATACAAACATAATGTTTCTACAGCTAGTATTTTTGTATTTTTCCCTCCTTTTTCTAAATATATAAACAATTGTTAAAACATATAAATACCTATATAATAATGTAATCCATAATTACCTACCTACCAAAATTGTAATATCCTAAGTTTATGTTAATGTAATATTAGCTGTAGTTTCTTCATTTGGAAATAAATAATTATTATTATTATTAATGCACTACAGATAGGCTAAAATAAGTGTACTTGTTTTTTTTTGCTATCATTTGAAGATTTTCGCATTTATTTTAAGTGTGATTTAAATAAGCTATACTCGTACCTGTCTAAGCAGAAGTCCTTCTGTGATGAAGCAGATGTTAGTGTCGGCCGTTTTGCTTTTCTCGAACCTGATCTGGTAGCCAACTTTGAATTCGAACTGTGTCAGCATTTCAAATGCTACTCTCTTGGACAGTGATACACAAGCTATCCTTCTGGGTTGTGTGCAAGCTAAAACAAAGAAACATACTTAAAAAAAAACAACCAAATGAGACCACCTGGTATTCTCTCGAAGAATACCCTTTAAACAAAAAATATTTTCAAAATCGGCCCGCAATTGACAATGATATTGGTGAAAAACATACATAAAGTTAAACATAGAATCTGTTCCTTTTTTGAAGTCGGTAAAAAATACATAGTTCGTCACTGTAAGCCTTCGAGCATATACGATTGGAGATGCCAATCTGACATAATCTGCCTACATAATTCTCTGCCGCGTTTTGCGGCGCATGAGGTCACACATGGCACACATGTCCAAATACTTTCACACTAATTAAACACATTCCTTTTTTTATGAACACACAATAATACAAACTCACTTTGAGGTAGCCTTGGCTTGCTACCTCCAATGGTATACACATATATATATTTATACTATCAAGTGACGAGACGAGCAAGACGTTCGCCTGGTGGTAAGCGTCACGCCTGCCACTAACAGTAGCAGTGCAGAATTGTGAACTTGCGAACACAATCCTGCGCCGCACTGCACTGCGCTTGTCACCCTGAGATATCAGATGTTAAATCTCTTCATACCCAGTAATTTCTCTGGTAACATTGCCCTTCAAACCGGAACACAGTAATGCTTGCACACTACTACTTAGCGGTTGAATAATTGGCAAACTGGCATTTCATTTGGTAGCTTATTAAATATATTTACAGACATAGATAAAGTAAATTCACTATAGCAACTTTTAAATACGTTTAGCCACTTCATGTCTTACCGACTTGGCAACACCGAGTACCTAGCAGAATTCTTCATTCAGCTTACCAATATTTTGAAATCCAGCTTCATGCAAATACTGAGGAACTTGAGTTGATTTCCCACACCCTGTGTCACCTGCTACCACCACCACTCTCTCATTTTGCACGGCTGATACTATTTCGTTCCTAGAAAGTTTAATGTTGATTTTTAGATTATTCACAGGCCTGTTTGGTTTATTGCCTGTGGTTTTGCTCAAGTAATGTACTAAACATGGGTTTTCTATTAGGCATAGGGAAAATGCTTTTTTTTATTGACTCACATAACAGCTGATAATAATATACAACAAAAACAACCCACGAAAACAATTTTTAAATCAAATAATGAAGTTATAACATTTTAATTACAAGACAGAGAGTGCTCTATCGTGGCAAATGACATCAGATAACATGATTTCAAACAAATTCTAAACAATACAATAGTTTATTGATAGCACCAAAGTAACACATCAAATTTCATTAAGTTTGTCACAAAAATAATCACTTGATAAAATGATTAATATACTAGCATGTGTCTTGCTAGCAAGAGAAATCATTTCCTTCCAAAAACTTTTAACCCTATATTTCAGAACTTTACCAGCCAATTTTAATTATTTTCTCGATGTAAAAATGGAATTCAGTTAAATTCGTTAGTTATCCTAATATTTTTATTGAATTAAACACTTGCTTATACACCCTATACACATATAGGGACTAAAATAGTGTAGATTTCTTTCAATGAAATTTTTATTTTTGTATTCATATTTTGGTGATCTGGTTCAGTGGATCGTTAATTCTGGATATTACTAGCTTTTTTTGAACCGACTTCACAAAAGGAGGTTCGCAACTCAACTAAGTTTTTTTGTATTTTTTTGTATGTATGTTATGCGATTACTCCGCCAATTATGAACTGATTTTAATGATTCTTTTTTTGTTTGGTAGGTAATACTTCAGAGGTGGTCTTATATAAATTTTATCGAAATCGGTTCAGTAGTTTGGTCTTTAAATCAAAATTACTAGAAAATATGAAGATGTCATCCAGGTATTCAAAATTGAAGTTGGTTGTATTAAAAAAAAAGTGTACCTATTATCACATCTAAAGTAACAAAATTCTCCTTCTTCTTCTTAGTTGTGTCGATACTTTTCTATTAAATTACATAAAATAAACTTTATCGATTATAGACCAGTAGTCGGCAACAGCTACCCCCAAGAGGAGAGGGCCTCTATCAGGTTACTCAGTGTGCAGTTGTTAGGACACTGACGGCAGGAAATCATGTGTGCCATTGTTTGTGCCAAAATTCACCTCATTGCAATAGAGGTCTAAAACAATTTTGTCTCCTTTACATTTCTAATCTTGTCACAAAACCAAAGTATTACATAGCTACTATGCTATAAAGCAGGAATGCAACAGCCGGCAGGCTACCTAATGCTAGTGGGTTTGAATTTATATATTTGTTTTTTTTCTAGACTTTCATTTCATAAGTAATTTTTTTTTTTGTAAGATACAATCCTTTCGTTTTTTGTGTCGTAGGTTAAGTAGTTTGTTGTAGTTAATAAAGGCTTTTGCCACCTTTTTTTTTATACTCACCGGTATTTAGCTACAGGCAATTCTCTTTGCGATTGTCTTAGCTTTTTTAGCTTTTCAAACTTTCCTTTATTCTTAAAATCAACGTAGATTGAAATAATGTTAAGGAAAGAATCGAATATATGTTTATCAAGCTTCCTTCTATGCCCATCATCTCGGACCACATCGACATATTTTATTTGAGTTGTAAAGTTTATACAATCAAACTTAGAGAAACTGCTTGTTTCGACACCTTGAGCTTGTGTAAATATAAGAGGTTTACCAGCTTTTTTCATAGTGGCTTCAAATTTCTTCATGAACACCCAAAAGTCATCCAAACTATTAGCCACTGTATTACTATCGCTACTGTAGAGAATTATTTTGTTTAAATCTCTTTTATAATGTAGAAAACTGAACTCTTCATTAAAACTCTGCGAAGTTGTGGGAGTAGGGCTGATTCTTTTCATTTTGTGCATGTACCGCTCGCGAGACTGTGAGCGTTTCCGTTTACAATATTTTCTCGACCTAGGGCTGGATGATCGCCTCATTGTAAACAACTTGTACAGAACTTCTTCGTTTCACCACAATAGATGAATTCAAAATTATATTTCAAAGGGTTAGCTTTTGTAATTTGTAGATCATCATCATAACATAAACAATACATAACCTATAATCCATAGAGTAAGTAAATACTACTGCTGCGTTCCGTAATGCGCTAAAAGTGATAATATCGCGAATCCGAGCAAATTGAATAGTCACAAAATATATGGGCTTTGATATGATTTTGTGACTATTCTTTTTGGTCGTATTCGTGATATTATCACTTTTAGCGTATTACGGAACGCAGCATACGTAATACTATAATCCTTAACTCATTTTTTTTATGTTTCACTGGCATGGATTGGTCCTTTTGGCCGTGTCATATTGGGAAGTTTTCTAACAGCTGTCAGAATCAGTCTAGTTTTTTTTTTTTTCTTAGTTCTTGGCATCGCACGTTGTGCATTCTGCCAGTGTCAAGTTTATGATTTTTTCAAGTATTTATATGTAAATCAAGTCAAATATATAATGATATCACAGTCAGTCACACGAAATTAGTCATAGTCGAGTCCAAGTCATGCCCTAGTAAAGTTGTGGCGACTTTACTATGAGCTTATACGGAGTTTTGAAAACAACACAAAAAGACATGTTTCACCACATTATATCACTTGCCCACACTCGTGCATGTAATTCAACACTCAATGAATAAAACACCACTATTTTTAATCATTAATTCGCGAAAATACACAAGTTTAAGAAAATAATAGAATGCAACGACATGATTTTTCCGTGTTCCCGCCAAAACTCTCCAGTCTAGTTAAATGCTCAATGGTCAGAACGTTCTTTTTTTTTTTTTTTCTTATTTCTTGGCATCGCACGTTGTGCATTCTGCCAGTGTCAAGTTTATGATTTTTTCAAATATTTATACGTAAATCAAGTCAAATATATAATGATATCACAGTCAGTCACACGAAATTAGTCATAGTCGAGTCCAAGTCATGCCCTAGTAAAGTTGTGGCGACTTTACTATGAGCTTCTACGGAGTTTTGAAAACAACACAAAAAGACATGTTTCACCACATTATATCACTTGCCCACACTCGTGCATGTAATTCAACACTCAATGAATAAAACACCACCATTTTTAATCATTAATTCGCGAAAATACACAAGTTTAAGAAAATAATAGAATGCAACGACATGATTTTTCCGTGTTCCCGCCAAAACTCTCAGGTCAGAACGTTATCAGTATATCACAGTATATTACTTTGCTCTATGACGTTAAGTTTTATTTAATCTTTGTTTAATGTTTATATTGTAAATTGTAGAATTTTGTGATCGGCCGGCTCTAGTTAAATGAGTTAAATTTGAGTTAAATGCTCAATGGGCCCTGCCTGCCTCGGTAAAGTTTTAAAATACGAATGTTTTTCTATAACAATTAGGTACAATGAATAGTTGCATTGTGCATGGTTGTCAGAATAAATCAAGCGACAGTAGTGGCATTGTACGATTTTTTCGCCTTCCAGAAAACCAAAACAAGTGAGTCAATAATTAAGTTAAATAATTTAATTCTCTTCGGTAGTAATGAAACCATCAACCCTGGTACAAGTTCCATTAAGTTAAATAATAATAGTTGTTTAAATATACTACCTGCATGCAATGGTTTCACCCGCATGATGATTAATATCAACGGTGATGATGATGATGATAGAAACTAACCCATATATGTTATTCTGGAAAATAAGCTATGTCTATCCAAATTCGTTAAGCTGTTTTGGAGTGAAGAGGTAAGAAACGCACACAAACCGACAATTTCGCATTTTCGTACCACTCCACATCCCAGTCCATACACACCTATCCTAAAGGTACCACATGTTTTTTTGAGAAAGTGTGCACAGAACAGACTAAGGGTTAAATAATAATAACTAAGAGTCTGTGTTAATCAAGGATCTCCATTCCCAAATCTGTTGAATTCTTACAGCATGAAGAAAGAAGTACTAACTGGTTAATGATATCTGTTACAGATTAATATATTGGATGAGCTTGATTCACCGAGAAGATTTGCAATTCACAAGTAATTTAGTGCTTCAGAAGTATCGAATATGTTCTGAACATTTCCTTCCAGCTCACATCGATACAAATGGGCAAATAAATGAACGTGCAATACCGATTAAAAACATAAAAGAACCATGCCTTAATGAAACAATGCATGAAGACAACATTGTAGTAATAGAATCCGATGACGAATCTGAACCATCACATGAAAACCAATACATTAAAATAAAAGAAGAGGAAGAATTCAACATTAAACAAGAAATCGAAGTAAAACAAGAAGTAGAGGAATCAGATCCTCTCCTGATAAGACAAGATTCACTACAGGGTTGCACTACTACCAAGACAACTCAATCAGCGTATGCTCAAACTGAAGGGCACTTCTTGGCTCATCACAAACGCAAAGTTGACATCTTGACTAATAGCTTGAAAGAATGTACGAAGGAGAACAAGAGATTAAAATGGAAATTACTGCAAAATTCTGGAAAGGGCTCCACAACTAAAACCCAGCTTAATAAATTGCGCGAAAGCTTACAGGCATCCAAACAAGAAAACTTAAGACTGCATATGAAAATCCAAAAAGACTCTAAAAGTTTTGCAGAAAAACTAAAAGCATTGGTTGAGGGTGGAAAAATCCAAACTGAAATTAAGAAAAATGTGAGTCTTTACTCCTGTCCTGAATATAAAAAAATGGCTTTGAATCTGTTTCTCTGCAGTCGCCTAGCATATAAATATGCATCACCCTATTTCGATTTGCCGACAATTGATACACTTTACCTTAATATGGCAGACACCCGTTCTGGTATTTTATTAGATCACTTCGAGACCCTTCGAGAGGCTGCGGGGCACATGACTCCTAAGGAAAAGATCTGTAATGTTTGTGTGGATTATATGCCTATAAGTTCAGGTTCAGTGGAAACGAGAAATTCCCATTATGTACGTCATGAGATAGACGGAGTGGTGGAAGACTTGCCTGCTAAGTTTGCAGTAGTGATCGCAGTTACTGGTGTGGTGACCAAATGGAGGCAGGTACTTGGGTTTGCGCTGACGGCAGAATGCAAGCATTACCCCGAGCTGATCATGTGGATTAAAGAAACTATAATCAAGTTAATAGATATTCAGTTGGATGTCAAATGCTTAGTAACAGACACATGCTCATTTTTCAGGACTAGTATCTTTAATAAGTCAGTATCGGTTAACAAACCACATTTCACAATCGGAGGTAAAAAACTATTTTACATATATGATGTTCCACATTTGATTAGAAGTGCAAGGAACATGTTGATGAAGAACGATATAGTGTTTTTAGATGATAAAATAGCAAAGTGGCATGTAGTGCAAGACGTCTATGAGAAGAGTCAGTCACGTTTGACGACGAAACATATGTCACTCTCTGGTACAGCTAAAAGTACCACATTTGCGGCCCAAATATTTAGCCTAAGCCTAGCCAAAACGATCGAATCTCTTGTCAAGCAAAACATCCTCGAGCCAGAAGCGAAAGACACTGCAGAGTTTCTTGTCAGATTCAACAACTTATTTGACAATTTAAATTCCCTTCAAAGCAAAAGGATTCACAAATATACATTCAAGCAGCCATATTGCGGCAGTAGCGAACAGAAGCAGTTTTTCAAGGAGTCCCTGCTCTTTCTGGATTCTATTAGAATTAAAAACACAAATGCCGGGATGATAGATACGCCCTTTGTGAAAGGGTTCATGATCACTATTAGTTCTGTGATGGGGCTGTATGAAGACTTGGAGGATATCGATGTTCTATGGACGAGAAATTTGAATCTAGAACCATTAAAGGTTCTTTACAAGCATATAAAGCTATTGTCCCCAAGTAAAATAGGATTTATAAGAGCTAACGAATTCAGGAGGGGCATACTAAAGTTCTCAATGACAGATTCTCTAAAAATACCGGGAATAAGTAGAATGCAAGAAAAAGGAAGGAAGGAAGGAAGAGTTAGTGGGACGAGTGAACAGGGCAATAGGTCTGTTCAAACATACAGCAAACAAGACATAGTTATGAGAAAGATTCTAAAGAAATAAATAATGATTGTTCAATTTATAAAGTATATTGTTTTTTATACATGCAATAATTTGAAGCCCATTTAACACTACGTTTTAGGCCGCCCGCACACTGATTCGGCATGGCGCGGCGCCGCTGCTGGTCGGACGCCGCCGTAGCTATCGTTAGACACCACGCACACCTATCAGGCACGGCGATTCGGCGTCCAGTCGTGTCTTGGTCGTGTCTGACCGCTCCGCCACGATACACCTCTTCGTTTCTCTACGCTCGCACAGCGATATTATAGATGATGATTGCCGTTGGCACTATTGTTTAGTGTAATAAAGAAGAAGCGTGGCTTGGCTATATCCAGCTGTTATTTTGATAATTTTCGCTTTCCAAATTCCGTAAACAGACACTTTTACACCTCAGCTATCAAATACTGCATTATTATTATTCGCTTTGACTTTAAATACGTAAGAAAATAAATAATAAGTTACAATGGAACTTAATACTTACATTATTATAATAATAAATAAATATTGGGCGGACATTTATTACACACAGCGCCATCTAGCCCCATACTAAGCAAAGTTTGTATTATGGAAACCAGATAGCTGATAGAATACTTATTATACATTTTTTTTTTTTAATATGAGCTTTATCTTTTATGTAGGTAGGTAAATGATTATTATTATGAGTATGTAGGTAAATATTTATTATTGTGGTGTATATTATTAATTATTAACTTTAAAATAATGTAGTTGACTTACACTATTGAATTAGGTAATGCCTGTAATGATACTTGTAATTTGGAAAATAAATAAAATATAAATATCGGGCATTTTGGATCGAAGAACGCGTGTTCACTACACCGTACGGCTCCGTCTTCCAAACTGATGCTAATTGCCGACAGTTTGCGGGGTCTAATACAAAATGTATTGCGGACGGGCCTCTCGAGAAAAATGTCTCGCATTCGGTTGAGACGACTTATATTTATCTTTAGGTTCTCTTCTATCCGATGACCGACGTTTTGATCGAATCTTTTTGCTCGATCACTTGGCTCGTCGGTTACGACCGCCCGAGATCACCGAAAATGACCGACCGACACAGGACTCAGGAACGCAATTTTGCGGCTACATCACCAATCCATAGAGAAATTAAACACTACGATATCACCAATCAAACTACAGGAAATACAGAAAAAGTGTTACCAACACAGAAAACATACCCCATACACACTAGTGTTGTGGTAACTTGAGTTACTTATCGATATCGATAAAAATATTACCCGCTTTTGTAGCAGTCGAGTAAAAAATATATCTTGCTTATGGTATTTATTGCATAGCTAAAATTAAGTTATTAGTTGAGCTCAATGCATCAATAGCTCAACTAATAACATAGTTTTAGACTGAAGTCATAATCATCATAAATGTAAAGATCAAATAATCGAATGATAAAAAACGGATGAAAGTAAAATAAAACTTTTGTAGCAATCGGGTAAAAAATTTAGGTATTTATTGCATTGCTAAAATTATGTAATTAGCAGCTGATCGTTCCTTTTGAAACATTTTGCATTTTGCAAATATTTTGGAAGGAATAGAAAAGGGGATGGTGTAATGAGGAATATTCTTAAGAAATAAATGATTGTTCAATTTATAAAGCATATTCATTTATTACATGCGATAATTTGAAGGACATACATTTATTACAACAATCTCAAATAGTAGGTGCGATGTTGATTACAAAATCCAAATGTGATTTATGAGAGTGGAAGAGTCATAATAAAATTCTGTCTAGAGACTTGTACTCATAATAAACTACAGATCATATAGCCTGTTGATGGCTCGTGAACATAATTTCTCCTACAAACACGTTGAGGGCAGGAAGCGAGGTAACGTTCTATGCTTGCGATTATGCATTCACTGGGATGACGCAATCTGAGTTATGAAATTTTGAAGGTGGTTTTTAAACTACTAATATATAATAATACTACTAATACATAATATATTTTCGCATGAGGGGAAGTCGGACGGTCAGTCAACAGGGTTAAGTCTTTGTAATAAACTCTCCGTTTCCGTATATGATATTCGCAAAACATTGTATTCTCATAATAGCACATTCGCGACAAGATATTCGCAAAATAAATATAAACACAATACAATTAGTCATATTATAGTTTGTCTATAATTCATCTGGTTGTCCAGCTATAAACTATTCATGCAAGAATTCGAAATCGATATTTACAAAATACAACCATATTGGATCAAGACGACTGACAGATCTGTAGACAGTGTATGATATAACGTTAGTCTGCCTACCCTCACTTCACTAGAATACTTTCATCATATTAAATAATGCAGTTTACTTTGCACCATAACAAACTAGCAAGGTACACATTAACACAAAATGGTAAGGTATGGGTTATATTTCAATTTTCCGTCCGCTCTGCCGAGAATCTTAACGCCAACGCCTGTATTAGATTAGATTAGTTTGACTTACTGTATATACTTACTGGCTAATACTTATTATAAACTTATTATTTATTTATAATAGTATAAATCTACATTTCACAGCAGTCTTTGATACAATTCCATCATATTATATAATTATAAAACAAACAAAAAAACTTTTAAAACAATTGTTATATTAGCATTCTACTTAATTATTTATAATATAATAGGTAATAACACAATTATGTAATGAATAATCAAATAACAAGGATAGCAATAGAATCCTTTTCCTTTTCTTTGAAGCCTTTTCGAAACATTAATGAGTTCCTTCTGTTTAAGCATGCTCCATCCTAGACCGTTGCTTATCAGGCATAGTGTGTAGTAGTGCATAGTAAAAATTCTTCATAATGATGAGTACATACATACCTTCAGTATTAATACACCTTTTTGTAACACTTTGTATAATTACAGCAACATTGAAACAACGCGAAATCACAAAAACGGGCTCACTTAATTATCTATTATGTACAAAAAATAACGCGTAAATCAAACTATATTGTCATAACACCATAAAAAATCCGACGAATTTTAAATCGCCGTTTACTAAAGTAAATCCTTATCACGAATATTCGTTTGTTTACCACTGCCAGCTCTAATCAATGGTTGTTTTAAAAATCATGTACATTTTTCTATTACCATAATATATTATTACCTTGATCTCGAAAAACATCGATATTTGGGATTGTGCTACCCCACAACAATAGAAAAGATAATGTGGCCAGCTTTTGAAACATAAAAGCGCCAAGTGTCATGATGCCAACAGAGTATAAAAGCAACGGTTTCCTCAGCCGGTGAACAGATGCAATCTGGTGCCATATTGGTATTGTTTAGGCCCACTGTTGTAACTCATTGTTCCGAAATTAATTCCATGACGTTTTACACATAAACGATCCTATACGCAAACATTGCAATATTGTCTTGTTTATGAATGCTATGAAACGTGATTTGGCTTTTAGCACAGGGCGCCTGATAGGTCTGCTGCATATTTTCTCAGCCGTACTGCAGTGTCATCTCTCTCTCTCACTCCAACAGGCGGTCTCCATAATACCGTCTCTCTCACTCCCATTCTTTAACCATAAAACCATAATAATTTCTAGGTATGAAAAGTCAGTGTAGTTTCTTAGAATAGGGTCTATATTTGTCCACCAATTCGTTTGATGGAAAACGACGTTGCGGTTGAAGATGGAGCATGTACACCAGATGACGCAGATGCAAGTAGATTTATAGTGTTTCTTTGCAGAACATTCACTCGGCACAGTATATATTTGAATAACAAATCTATTCATCCCAATGCGCAGTATGATGACATCTGTCTCCCTCTCACTGCGGTCTGTATATCTGTCTAGTATGGCGGTCTGCTATCCCGTTCACTCCCATTCTTTAAGCATGCGGTCCCAATCCTCATCAGGTATAAAAGGTCTATCGATACAGTGTATCATGTGTTCTCCGCAGAAGACACATTCTGCCGCCACTAATTCATCCACCGCGCCTCGTAACACTTCGCGTAATGGCAACCCTGAAACAATCATAAAATAAGCTTTAAAAAAAAATATTTTTCCGACTTCTTTGCTAAATACACAATTTAGTTTTCACCTCACAACCATGGAATGTTTCTGTTTATCATTCGAAGTGCATTTTATCCACTAGCGTGGAAAGAAATAAAAAAATTCGAAACTTTCTATGCAATATGATCACCTTTCTTTTCCAAAGATAGAAAAAAAAAGGGAAATATGATATTTATACCATTCAAATTAATTTTTTTGACGTAAGTTAACAAACTGAATCTTTTTATCACAGCATTTTTTAAATTTTGCTAAAAAGTAGCAACACTCGAAATGACAATTTAGTCGATCTACGTATGCATCCGACTATAATCGCGTCGGGTCGCAACTTGTCGCTATGCTACTGCTGGCCATTGAATAAGTGACAAAGGTATAGTACAGGTCGCGTCATGTAATAAGAACGCTGGAAGAAAGTAGAGGGGGTGTGTTTGCGCATGTGTACACTCGCGCACAAAAGTACTAGGCCTATTGTTTTAAATAATTGTTAATTAGCATTTTGCTCGCAGCTTCGTATGTTGGTTATTGCTAGTTTGCTAGGCAAAATATATTAGATATCGCCTAAATCGCCTACTGCGCAGCTTAACCGCCAGCGTTCTTTTTACATGACGCGACCTATACTTTCCCAGGGAGACTGCAATAGAGTCTTACCACTACAACAAAACAATAAAGGTCTTACCCGCATTCGCAAACTCTTGCGTACGATTCAAAAATAAGACCCCTTTGCAATACACCATACAAATTGTACCATTACAAACTTTACCTGTAGACGTGACGGTGTTCAGCTCTATGGACGATAGCACCGCCAACTGACGCTGCAGGTCCGCCAATTTGTTGCGTTTCGCAGGTCCTAAAAGAGTATGAAATATCGTCACAAGCTAAGATCAAGGAAACAGAAGATCTTGCACCGGTCACTCGACCGCGTCCTACCTAAAACCACCTGGTATAGGTGGGTCCGGTTCCATCCGCAGCAGTGGTTTTCATGCAAGTTGGCGACGTTCAGCTCTTATTGTTTGGATCGTAACAACGAGCCGCTTACTATATACTTTTTCATTACTCATACTCGGAAAGTAGGTCTGAAGTTGCCTGAGGAGCGGGTTGGAAGTAATACATTTCAGCCCTAGGGAGAATCACTTTCAACTGACAGTGACAGTTGACAAATGACAGACACTCAAATTATTAAAAAAAAACTAGTTCTATTTTCACATAAATTTGTATTGAACCATGTTCCAATATTTTTTTCTCCTCAGAGGATTATGGTCCCGCACTTCTCGTGCATTTCCCAGTGTCAGTTCATGTTTTTTATTTTTAGTTTCCTTGTATTCGTAATGTAAAGCACAGTGTTTACCTAGGGGTTAAAGATTTATTTAGTCCCTGGAACTATTAGCCTCGGGACTAAATAAATTACTTTCACCCCTAGGATAACAATGTACTATTACAATTTTAGGAATTATATAACTTAGAGTTAACTATTTATTTGAGTTACTGAAATGTGCCTATTATCGTATTGATATTATGACGGCGTACGTTACAAAATGTTACTAACAAAAATTTTATTTCTTTTGTAACGTAAAAAGGCCTATTTTATCTAATCACTGATAGACGCCCAAATATATAACTTTTTTAATTGTTATTTTTACGTCTAGAATTGTGTTCTTTATAATGCTCTAATGTTAAGGCATTAATTATCCTATGGTTGAGAAACGTGTATAAGTATACTAGTGAGTCCTATATCCGCACATCCTGTATAGTGTAGTAACTATAATTAAATCTATGACAGTATATCACACAGACATTTGACACTAGTACCGGCGTGGTCTCGTTCAACTCACCTAGTATCGGCATGGTTTCGTTCATGAGACAGTCCGCGTGGAACTTGTGCGTGCAAGGGAAGAGGTAGAAGGGGCGCAGTAGTAGAGCTATGTCGCATAGACTGCACACGTCTGACACTAGGACCAGCGCGCTGCGGTGCCGGAATGACTGGATCTCGGCTCTGACCTGTACATACATTAAGTAATATATTTGTTCTTTTTACTTACAACCTCTTCACCGCCACAAATACCTAAAGTTCGAGATTTTTGTCCTCAACGTTACTTCTTTAGAAGTGCGTTATTAAAAAAAAATATATAAGTACTCTATCAGCTATCGGATTCCCACAGTACAAGCTTTGCTTCGTTTGGGGATAGATGGCGCTGTGAAAAGAGATAAAAAATTATTTAATAAAACGATATATTTATAAAAATATTATTATTTATTTATTGTTTTTTTTTTGTATATTTATATTCACTCATCAGCCTGAAGACGTTCAGTGCTGGACGAAGGCCCTACCCCTTAATAGGGGGATATATTTATTTACATGATCTAAACTTTTTGGTGCATCACCGTGCCTGTACGCTAAGGCACAAAAATCTCGAACTTCTATAGGTGCTCGATTACGTGAAAATACGCTGTTATGGGAGTGGCATGGTCGAAAATCGACCGAACTCCATCATAAAAAAAAAGAATAATGAAAAATAGGTGCTCGTGGCAGAATTGTACGGTCTGAAATAAATGATTAATAAATAAATAGTCTCAATTTGGTAACAAGAGTTTGGCGAGGGTCTAATTCAAGTGTATAAGAATTTAACTCACATATTCAGCAGAACGCGTGGCCTCTTCGGTTTCGGCTTTTATTTCTTCCATTTGGCTGTTGTATTCCTGAAATAGCAAACAGAGAAACCTTCTGTACCAGATTTTAAAATTGGAGCAACCCCCTGTGTGAATTTAGGGGCGGGGGGCATTTGGCTCCCTCTGCCCCCCCCCCCCCCCCCCTCTTCCGCGGCCGCTGGTCATAAGTATCCCAAGATGACGGCATGTCAAAAAAAGTGGTTCGAGCTATTGTACATTCACAAAAGGGCCAGTCCAGTATATGTAGTAGGTCAACGGGTAAACCTAATTTTGTATGTTTCATCTTTTCAGAGGTACGTTTTCTCCACTCCTGTTCCAGTGGGGTGTGGTCCTATGGTAACACTGAGTGAGTTACCTGCAAAGATTGGCAAATAGGTTCTCTGAAGTGGTCGATGGTGACCACATCGCTGAAGAAGGGCAGGATATCCTCGATCTTGATGAGTGGACATTCTTGAAGGAATCCCATCGCCTCTTTTATATCCTGGTTCTTTGTTATTACGTGTTCAGCTGGAACAATATACAATAATGAGCCGTAATCCAACTAGTAAAGGTTAGTTTTCGCACTTGATAATTAGACTATTAAAAAAATTAACTGACTCTTATCTATATGTTATCTTATCACGGTTATTACTGCACCGGTCTTGATAAAATTTAACGAGCTGGGCCCTGTTTTATAAAGCTACAAGTCTTGTACTTGTAGTGAAGAACTGGCAACACCGCAAAAAATATTGAGTACGGCGTTTCTAAAGCTACAAGACAACCAATGTACAAACTACAAGCACTTGTATATAAGTTAAAGATAAACCATCTACCTGTAACTGGTAACTTGTAGTTACTGGTACAAGAAAGCTTGTACTTGTAGCTTTATAAAACAGGGCCCTGGTAGTTTACATTATGAGGTAGGACATAGGTTACTTTGTGTCGCGAAAAAAGGTAAGTTGTAAAATAAGAGATATAAGCGACTACACGTTGCTAGTAATGGTGGTTTCGGATCCAATCGCGTTTTTTTTAAACTCTTCTTTTTTCTATCGAGTTTACCTTTGTATTTATCTGTCACTTTGAGTTGGAGAAGCTGTTCATATCGCATGGTCTTAGCTTCTCAACGTTCATATCATACCCTTCCGTCTCTTATTGATTTTTCAACCGACTTCAAAAAAGGAGGTTGTCTATTCGTCTGTTTTTTTGTGTGTATTTACGCAATTACTCCGCCAATTATGAACAGATTTTGATGATTCTTTTTTGTATGTTTGGTAGGTAATACTTCAGAGGTGGTCCCATATAAATTTTACCGAAATGGGTTCAGTAGTTTGGTTTTTAAATTAACATGATTAGAAAATATGAAGATGTCATCCAGGTATTCGAAGTTGAAGTCGGTTGTCTTGAAGGCTATGCTTTTTGGCAATGCTCTGGATAACTTAAACGTTGAAGGTTTGTATTTTAGTTTCTAAGCTGTCCTTACCGATTGTGAGCCACAGTTGCCGCTGAGTTTCCATGTCGTCGGCCTGGTCGGCGATGGCCTTCGCAAGTCCCAGGTCTACGTCCAGCGCCAGTTCTACCGCAGACTCCCACAATCCCAGTAGCGCTGACAGCTTCACGCACGCTTCTGACAGATTCTTCTCGCGGCATAACCTTCAAATACAAGTGTACATTAAAACATGACTGACTATGTATGAAAATTGTAAAAATTCAAATGGCTATGGAACTAAATGAAAATCAGGATCGGAGCAACTGGAAAGATTTTGTCTCTGTTTACCCCAACAAGATGGGTCGACGATATCGTCACCATCGCGGGTCGAACCTGGACCAGATTGGTACAGGACCGAGGTAGATGGCATTTTAAGAGAGCACCCAGTATGATAAGGAAGCCTGTGAATGATAAACTAGTATTGCTCTAGGACTGTTATCTTCAACAGCCGTCCACTGCTGGACGAAAGCCTCCCCCTTAATAGGAAGGGGTTGCCATAATCCCCACGCTTGGCAGGCGGCTTGGGGATCGCAGAATGATCACCACCGTTAACTAAGAGGACGCTGCTGCCCGTCCTCCGGCGTTTCTGGATGCAGTTTTAGGACATACCCAGGATTCTTATCATTCGTGACAAAAATCAGCAGTTCCATAGAAAATATTTTTTACGATAGTATGTATGGAAAAGAACATGTCATCATCAGCCAGAAGACGTCCACTGCTGGACAAAGGTCTCTAAAAGTTGCTTGTTACACTCCACAGAAGTTAACCTTAAAAGATTGTTTAAAAACAAGACAATTCTCACCTCAAAGCATAATGAACATCATAGTTGACCATTTGCTCGTCCTGCCCTTGCCTGTTTAGATATCTCATCAGCGACTCGCGATCATGTTCCACATACAATGTCAATAGATAATTATGTATAGCCTTATCTTTCACATTGAAATGCTGCACCATAAACTCTAAATATCTGGTGATTTCCGATATATGCTCCTCATCACACTGGCACGACAGAAAGGCGGGCAAAAGCTTCGAAGGTGTCAACCTTGCTCCTTGAGAAATAAGGGCGTTTATTGTTTGTTTCGGAATTTCCTCCACAAGTACTGGGGCGAACTGATAGAACAGTTCAGGCTTCTTAAGACTTGTAAGAGTATTTAACGCTTCTAAGTAAGATCCCTGGTAGATGTTCTGGGCGATGACATTTTCGTAATCTTCGTTTATTATAGTAAGTTTGATCAAGTTCTGTCTGTCTCCGTGAGAGTTCATTAGATCATAAATAACAGATTTGACATATTGCATGCATTTTGCGACCTTAGGGTGTAGGAGAAACACCTCAAAATCGCTCTGTAATATCTGGTATTTTACAGTATTCTCCTGACCAGAACGCCTTAGAAGACCCAGTTGAGACAAATACAGTTCAGTCATCCAAATGACTAGCATGGAAATTAGGGTCTTATCATCATCGGTCAGAGCGTCTAATCGCTTGTTCAGGTAGACTTTTAAAGCTTCATTCTTGTCCAGCTCCAAAAACTTAAGGCAAACAGTTTCGAAACTGCTTTGAGTGTCCGCGTATATTTCTGCGCTCTTATCGTATTCTCCTTTAGAGAATAAAAGCTCAGCTTGCTTCACGTTTATGATGTCAATGAACGCTGGGTTGTTATGACAGTATTCTTTGGCCATTTCGAACTGTTCCTTATCAGAATAGATCTTCCAGAGATTGCGTTCTTCTCTAACGACTTTGTAGCGGAAAACCGACTTGTCAGTGATTGCCCAGATTGTTCGCTTCTTCACATCTTTGACTAGGTTTTTGAGCTTGCCGTGTGCTTCTGTATAAATGTCTTCGTAGATTAATTCCTGGTTTAATAATGAGACCACTTTGACTCGGTCAGAGTACATGAGTAAAGCGTGAAACTCTGTTAAGACAAAAGAGAGAGGAGCGGGTTCTTTCTCGTCGCCGTTGGCTGGGTAGTTGATTAGTTCACCTTGAGTGAAGAGAGAGTTGGAGTTTTGCTGGGAAGTTGGATCCAACTGGAAAAATATATTGAGATAAAGCAATATGATTTAGATGCCTATGTTTTTTTGACTTTGCAGCAAAAGTCTCAAGGTTTCATCATCATCATCAGCCGGAAGACGTCCGCTACTGGACGAGGGCCTCCCCCTTATTAGGGAGGGGTTGCCATAATCCCCACACTTGGCAGGCGGCTTGGGGATCGCAGTGTTACCACCGTTAACTAAGAGAACGCTGCTGCCCATCCTCAGGTGGTCCTGGATGCAGTTTTAGGACATTCCCAGGTCATTCAGGTAAAAGTCTCAAGGTTTCCTGGAAGAAATGTATTGTGTACGTAATTTATGACTGATCCGATCTTAGTTTATTGGATCAAATCGGCCCAGGGGTTACGAAAGGGGTAGCGAGGTCACTGTCCTGGCCGGAAAACTGGTTCTCAATGTCATAATATTCTGATGGAAACACTTCTCATTTGAAGTGAATATACACCCTCTCTAGCTGACAAAAATATCACTTTCGTCCAATTTAATAAATACATCCGTCACGTTTGCAATCGCGCGATCTGCGTCGTATCCGTATCACAAGCAATGCCTACATCGGAAAGCAACCTTAACTCCAAGTAAAATGTCAGGTTTAAAAAATAACAACTCACCTGCCCATAAAATATCCCCGGCTCAGTCAACCAAGCAAATGTCTTTGGAGATTCACTCCGATCAAAGAAAAACTGCAGCTTCGAATACTTCAACATCGACGGTATCTCCTGAAACCCTGTCTCTGGCATTGTAAGGTAGGAGTAGAATATTGATTGGAGAGACGGCTTGTCATCGGTGGTGGTGGCTTGTCCGATAAACTGGTACAGTCTAGTGGGGGTTGTCACAAATATAAAGTACTTGTTGTGGGTACTGCTGACTCTATGAAACTGTATGCCGGTTATGGGCATGTCTTTGCCTTTGCCGATGTCAAAAATCTGTGAACAAACATGAGATACTAGCAATGGCAGAATGGTCTTACATGCATTCTAATTCAAAGTGGAGGCGTTAGATCCTGCATTGACATCACACTTGGGGTGTGCTGTGCATTCCCGCCAGCTTCCTCAAACCACCCGAGCTCCTTAAAATAACATAGCGCATCCTTGGGCTGCTGGCATATTTCTTCCACACATATTTCGCCAGGTATAGTGCCAGTTACGCTAGGTACTTGCATTTTATTATTACATAAAGAGTGAGTACAGATAAGAAGACGGATTGCCTGATGTTAAGCTCGCCGGTGCCTATGGTACGGACATCGATAACATTCAACATCAATATCTTATCTGTTTAGGCACAGTAGCGACCATGTATGTCACTCTCAGGCCATTATGTTAAAGTCCTTGAAGCTGTATAGGCCAACAACAACCGTAAAAAAAGTTTGATAATAAATCTATTTTCATGCCAGAAATTAAGTTTGATAAACTGATTAGTTTGATCATGGTTTGGTAAATGGCCTACAAAATGTACACTTTTATTATGTTAAGCCAAAAAGCGCACCAAATACAAAAAGCAAATCCTGCACTCTTGACATGAACATTTTTAGAGCATGATATAAAACATGATTTTAGAACATGATATAAAACACAACACAAAGCTTAGCTTTAACTACAGGACGTAGTAAGATTGTTTATAAATCACGCAAAGAATCTCAATTTATTACACACACGCACACACACAGTCTGGGTAGCACTGCTATCAGGTGTAAAGCAAGCTTATACTATGTCAATTTCAAAGGCATTACGCAAGGAGGTTGGAAGGTCCCCTTATGCTCTACGGCATTATGAAATACAATAAAATAATACAATGACAAGTAGCAGGGTAAAGCAGAATAAAACACAATAACATGTGTCATTGCTTTTTAAATTACCAATCCATCGATTTCCTTGGCTCCGTAAAGAGGTAGATAGTTTGGCAGCTTGCGAAGAAGAGATAAGATACAAATATTACGTAAAGAATTAGAAGAGTAAGATTTAAATAACAAGTTCAGAATACTCTGATCAACATAATTCACAGATTTCCATATCCTAATGTCGGATATAGGTTTTTTATTCACCTCTTCTTGCTCTCATTGATTGTAAAGTGCATCAACATTACCAATATTATTAACCCTTAATAGGCTAGATGACTGTTTTTTTAATTATCCTATTAAAATGTGGCCCATAAATAAAGCTGATTAATGAAAATTACATTTACCTATAATTTACATTTGACAGCTGTAGATACACAAACAAACAATTTTTAATTATTAATGTATGGTTAGGTTGCATTGTATACGTACAAAAAAATTTTTAAAATATTCATACGCCTATAATGGCAAGTTCTAGCAGTAAGAGCTCCTTGTACCAACCTACCAACTTGTAAACCTAGTACTTATGAATGAATGAATAAAAAAATAAAACAAAATGAAAATCTGATCAAAAATAAGCAACTTATGAGCATTTTAATTTTAATATCATGCTAGACAGAGAGGAGATTATGACGTCACTTCTCTGTACGCCTTATAAGTTCTATTCTGACAAGTATGGCGCGACGTAGTTTTTTGTTTTGTGGGAAAGGGACAGAGTTTTCTATACCAATAACAAAAAAAAATTCTTCATCAAAGCTATTGGTTTCAACGATATAAACATCAGTCATCTACCCTATTAAAGGCATGTCAAATTTTGGTTTAGTTCTCACAAGGAAGTATGGGATATTTGTACCACTATGCCACCTACCTATAGGAAATGTCCTAAGACTTTATATTTTAGTAGGCCATGATACACCAGTGATGACCAGTTGAACATAGCAGGTGTACCATGGGTTTGATGCAGTTTTGGAGTTTGCTCTAATCAGAAAAGACCTTTTACGCCAAATCTATTGTGTGAACGGTAGTACAAGTCAAAAGGAGGTTATATGAAAACTGACATGGTTTCATTATATTTTTGTTTTAATTATATGAGAAATAAAATTGAGGCTATAGTGCTTATCATGTTACAACTTTTAATAAAATAATATTTTTGTTTTTAATTATATGAGAAACAAAATTGAGGCTATAGTGCTTATCATATTACAACTTTTAATAATAAGCAAATTCCGAAATAAAGAAGGGAATGATATTATATACACTTCTTCTATAGAAAATCTTTTTTTTTGCGATTTCATAGTAAAACTTGTTCACAATAATGATTATATAAATGCAATGATTTCCTCTACACGGCGCAAAAGGAACTACTTCTTTCCCGCAGCCGCATGTAAAATCGTATATGCACCACAGGACCAAATAAGAAACCTCATATAATTATCATGTTTCTCACCATCGGCTTCGCATCGGGAGACAATATACATGAGATCTGAGACATTCTTTACTTTTACTCCCTAGGTGAGTAATCTACTATTTAAAAATGTCTAAGCTCACCTGTCTCCAATATTGTTGACCAGCTGTAAACCTCTTATCACTATCAGCCTCCACTTCAGTCTCCAGAATATGGCCATGAGAGGTCCCAAGCAAAATCGGACCCGTTGTCACTTCTGATGTGTTTTCCATATTCCACCCCACTTCAGTCACCTCATAGTTACGGGATTTGCTTACAGCCTTCAGCTTCATACTCTTTCGGTGGAGATACACAAGTTCTGGGTAGCTTTCCTTGGTTCTTGCAGTGAATGCCATGAGAAGATGGTGCCCGAGTGGGTCCAAAAATATGTTGGACAGCTTGGAGCTGGACTGGACAAACTTGGAATAGTGGATTTCTGCAATTTATTGAACACTTTTAAAGATAAACCAAAGAGTGAGTAATTTTGTCACCATAAAAATTAAAAAATCTTAGTTTTTATAAAATCAAAGTTTCATGTGGACAGTCCAGGTAAGACCACAGGGCACAGATAGTAAAAATCCAGTAAGACTTACTAACAAACAAAACTAGATTAAGAAACATAAAACAAACTTATTGAGAAATTCTCATTTTTTATTTAGGTACCTTCATCATTATCAGGTCTTTTCAAATCGAGCCGAAACAGCCTCCCGTTTGCCATAGCAAGCACCAGATAGTCATTACAGATCGCAGCGTGCGTGATCTGGTCAGAAGGGTTGAACTTCATCTTCTGTTTGGAAAACATGGGCGTATTGTCTTCTAGCTGCATGTTTATGTAGCCTGAGGAAACCATCGGCTCGACGGGTGGCTTCGCTCGCTGCGAGCTCTGCGCGTCCTGTTCGTATTGGTCCAGTATGGAAGTCATTTTTCCTCAATTTAGCCAGCCAGTAGGTATTCCTGATACTTAACGACACAACTATTGTTCATACGAGCATGAATAGTTATTATTTTTATCGATAACTTTATCAAGGATTTATTTATTTTATTAACATCTAGCACAAAGAAAATGCAATAATCCTTCCCAAGCTATTTCCTTCTACCAGAACATAATATTGAATTTGCAAATACACAACATTGAGCATTTAACTAGATACACAAAACACAAAAACACAAAACCAGCGCAATAAAAAAAAACTCAATACAAGTGTTTTTTTCTTCTTTGCTAAGGAGGTCAAGGCTTCGCAGTTTGTGCATTTGCCATGACTGAAGTAATGTTCAGTTAGCAGCATAGAATAGAATAGAATATTTTTTATATAGCAGCAGCAGCTGCGTCCTGCGGTTTCACTCTGAAATAATTTTAAATTAATGAAAATTGGCGGTCATGATGATAGGAAAAGTAGCCTATATTCCATATGTTATTACGGGAAATAAGCTATCTCCATTCTGAGTTTCATCCTAATTTGTTCATTCGTTTTTGGCGTGAAGAGAACGCGAAAGTATCATGTCGCTGCATTGTGTTATTTTTTCGCGCATTATTATTAAAAATGGTGGTGTTTTCATCTGATTTTATGAAGAGAAAAGAAAAAGACACTGACATTATAAAAAGTGTTGACTTTGATAGCGCATTAAAATTTGCCTACTGCCATCAATTCTTCTCGAAGGTGCTAGTCCATAATAGTCTTTATTGTAAGTTGATAAGATACATAAACAATTTTCAGGAAGTCATTGCCATCAAAGTCAGAGTCAGCTGCTTATTTGTGCTGCGTTCCGTAATGCGCTAAAAGTGATAATATCGCGAATCCGACCAAATTTAATAGTAACAAAATACAAGGGCTTTGATTTGATTGAGTAATACTTCTGACTTTGGTCGGATTAGCAATATTATCACTTTTAGCGCATTACGGAACGCAGCATTGAATTTCTAATGATTGTGTGAGTGGAATTATTGGAATTTTGAAACTATTTCAACAAAAAAAATAGTCGCATCGCAGCGCAGCAAATCTGTGAATTTCACAAGATCTTGTTTCTGTCTGACAAAAGGAAAATATCTAAAAAGAGTAATTATTATTCATGCAAGTTATTTTTCCTTACCCTCGAGTATAGTAAATAATATACTACAACAGTGAATTTTACTTTATAAGGAAAGTGTTGTAAGAACCGGCCGGTGTGACAACATTTTTGATACTGCTCAGTTCTGGCGTGGCGACCTTGGCCGATATCATTACTTATCGCTTGTTGAATGTCAACGGGGCTTTTGGTCCGATCTGTATTCTGTTTTAGTCGCGCCGCGCAGTAGCAAGAGTGCTATACCAACGCTGCCTTCAACCAAACATCTATGATGGCCGGGAATACACTTTTAAAATCAACAAAATCCACCTGTAAGTACAGAAAACTATATGTGCACAGTTTACTATTTTATAATTTAATGAGGCCTCTATGAGGTACTGTAAAAGTTTCATCCGCTCACCCGTTCTGAAAAGTGAGATAATACTTTTACACACACTCATTACTACTATTACACTACAAAGCACTACAGTAGTACAGTAGTAGTATGAGTACTAGTGTGCGAGACCAGCGCAGTAGTAGGGTATAACAAAATTATCTCGATTCATAAAAACAGGACAAGGCTATGACTCTGTAAAAATCTGTTTTGTTTCCGCGAGGTGCATGCTTGTCCTGCTGGCGCACTGCAGTTTCGTTTCGGTACTAGTTTGTATAGACCTTGGTTTCGAGTATTTATGGGGAAATCGTTCTGTTGAAGTGAGTGTACTATTATTCCAGCTTAAAAGTTTAAAAATAGGAGGGTCTTCACTACTTTTGCTATATCTCTTGACATTGTGTGAACTGTAATTCAAGGAGGATAGGACGCAATTTCAAATGAGCCTACAGGAGCACTTAGCCCACTACAGCCTTGTAAGGGTTGATTTAGAAAAAGTACCTTTGTTTTTTTTTATTGAATGAAGACCAAAAAAATCCTTATAGTTCGTCTTATTATCTTATCAAAGAACCTATCTTCCCTTTTAGCAATATTTACGTTGTTAGCAGCCCCACAGTATATCCTGCTATTTCCATTTGTTTTACATATTTCTGTATTTGTGGTAAATCTTACAGTGATGACGAAATTTGACATAAAACTTCTTCCATGGTTGAACCGCTTTGCTACGTAAAGGTAATTAACCTGTTACTGCTTTGTTTACTATATTGTATACTTTGAAATACGGCTAATAATATGTTTTGAATTTGTAACAAAAAAACAGATACACACACCACACAAATTAAACACACAATATACGAAAAGTTTAGCTATTAGCGAGCTCCTTTAATTTTGTAATGAAACCTATCCCAACTTGGCGTATTGCTGATTGCAAATCATCAACATAACATCTCTATTTCAGTATCTACTCTACAATGTCTCAAGACACTGGCATCCCAGAGCCGTTCTTTTACAACGCAGTTGAATGAGAAACAGCTAGAAATCCAAGAGCTGACACGAAGCTTTGCAGAAGAGCAACTCAAACCAAATGCTGCCAGACTGGACTTAGAGGGGCGATTCCCTTTTGATAATGTAAGTTCCTGTATTACTTTCAAATATATGAAAAAGATGAAACTAACAGAGTAACTAATGAAAATAATGATTAAGACATTGAGTATGGCGATAAGTCAACCTAAGGCCTAAAAAATAATATAATGTAAATATTCTGGGGTATAAAAGTGCCCACTAGTGGCAGAGAAAAATTGACCTGATATTGACTGATAACCAATGGGGAAGAAAGTTTCTTGACAGGAGACCAGAAACTGGAAAGCGCAGCGTAGGTAGGCCTCCCATTAAGTGGAATGACGGCATTGTAAAGGTCGCGGGCTACTGGTGGATGCAAATGGCAGGTTATCATATAGTAAGTCTAACGGGAAGGCCTTTGTTCAGTAGTGGATGTCTCAGGTCTGATGATGAATATTGGCTTTGGTTCTTGTCAGTTTTATTTTGTTGATTTATCTAATGGAGCATGGTATCTAGCGCACTGACATATCTGATACATCTTTAATTTATCAGTAAATTCTGTAAGGCTTAATTCACACTGAGATGGCTGCGCTTGTCAGCACTAATGTAACCTAATGTTTATGTCAGTCGTAATACAGTAAATATTCTAGTTTGATAAATGGAAGAATAGTTATCCTGAAATTGTATATTTGTTATTGTGTTAGTAAAGACTTCATCCAGCATTTGACATCTTCTGGCTGATCTGATGTTGAAGTTAGTAAAGTGAGTAAAATCACATTTGTATTAATGCGCAAGTTTGATTGTATGTGCATGATTGTTACTTTTTACACTTGATTGAAATGTGTTAAACTCGGAATGAAGATAGGTAATACTCTGTAATAACACATCATGACTTATCATACCTACCGGAAAATTATGAAGGATAGTGAGCAAAGAATACTATTATTCACAGGGAGCAGATATTAAGTAAAACTGCAGGGCACAGTTAGTAATTACTAACTTATAAAGTGACCATATTCAAAAATTATAATTATTTACGTCAAGTATGTACTAGCTGATTTTGCCTTATGTGTGTTTAGCAAACATAGTTGCTAGCTGCTCCATTAGATAACATTTGGATAACATTCATAGATACAAAAAGCATTCACATTGTGAATCATTCTTAATTTTCTGCCAACTGCAGCTTTATGTTTTTTTTAAATGTTAGGAATGTTTTCATTATGTCATAAATATCTACTCTATGAAAGAACTTTAACGTGTTAGATAAGGCACAAAATGTCTTATCAAATCATAAATAAGCCATGTAATCCTTATGAGAAACACACTCATACATCAAGTTACCAACATGCCTCGGTAATATAATCGAGGCTCATAACAATATTGCATTGAATTTCCAAGACAAAGGATAGTTACTTCTACTGTTATATTTTCTGTGACAAATATAATATGTGTCGCTAGATGGCTTCGAGCATTTGTCAAGCCAAAGCGTACCCCTCTGCCAAAAGGTTTGTGGTCAGTGACCATCATATACCCTTTGTGTGTGTTATGAGTTTGTTTTAGTATAGGTAATTTATAAGACGAAAGTTACTTGAAGTATGTCATGCGTGTTTCCTAGTCTCCAGCAAAAAGTGGCAGAAAATGATGAAGGCAGATTATATATCCCCATTGGCATCTCCAATGTTATAATTATGTTCGAAGTTTGATGGCGCTGTGTAAAATGTCTACCAGTATTTATTTCATGTAAGATAAAACATTATACACTTCTTCTTTAGTTTTAACAACAGATAATATAATACACTAGTAGTTTTAACTTTTAAGTATTTAATTTATGCTTCTATACTAATAATGTATGCCGGCTTCGCACGGGTACCTAACTTCACAGGATCACCCGCTTGCTAATTTGATGATTGTCTAAAAATTTCATTAATATCGCTCCAGCTGTTTTGAAGTCCATAGGGAACATAATATATAGTATATATGCACAAACATCCATTTTTATATATATCGATTTTCTTGACTTAATATGCGGTTTATTTATATTGATTAAGTAGGTGTCTATTAATACTTAAATTATATTTGATAGAAGATACGGTAATGAGACAAGATAATATACGCTTTAAAAAAAAACAACCGACTTCAATTTTAACCGACTTTTTTGACATCTTCATATTATTTTCCAGTTATTTTGATTTATTCCAGTAATTTTGATTTAAAAACCGAACTACTCAACCGATTTCGATAAAATGTATATGGGACCTCTGAAGTATCACCTACCAAACAAAAAAAGAATCATCAAAATCAATTCATAATTGGCGGAATTATCGCTTAACATACATACAAAAACATATGAAGTCGGTTGAAAAAAAACAGTGAAAAAAAAACCATACTAAGTATATTTTAGAGCTTGTGGTTGTGGTACAGCCCCAAACCATCTCTAGAGGTCTTGACTAATTGACTACTTACAATAACCTAAAGTGGTCATTAAAATGTATGAGATGAAGGAAACAATTGGTAGGTAACACATGATGAAAACTTGAAGCGGGACAAACACCTAGCTGTAGTCAGCCGAGTAATCATGTCGTTTGTATTCTCCTTGACACACTGCAAATCAGCCAGACCAGTTTATCAATGTTTATAAGTATTTGCTTAATCCGTAAGTCACAAGATACATGAATTTAGGTTGCTGCACTTAAATACTTTATTCGCTTTATGAACATACATAGTAGTGAGATCTTTTATTGGATTTGCCATATCCACCATGCCCATTTGCTGGTTCGTGGTGTAAAATATGTTCTGCCTAAAATCTGGGGATTAGCTAGTGTGTCCTGCTTTGGCTAGGCTACACATCTTCATCAGCCAGAAGACGCCCACTGCTGGACGAAGGCCTCTCCAAGGGGGTGTTGCCATAACCCCACACAGGCAGGGATCGCAGAATGCTTACCACCGTTAACTGAGAGGACGCTGCTGCCCATCCTCTGGTGGTTCTGGATTGGTACATAATGAGCTCATATTTACCGCATAACGGATATGAACTGTAGTGCGCAAAACTTTTGCATCATCTTTCGATTTCGACTTTAGATTAATGGGATGAGGGATTGTAATCCTTATTCTGTGATTTCGACATCAGTAATTCAAAATCATAGTTATCTCTTCTACACAGATCAAGAAGCTCACAGACATGGGTTTGATGGGCGCTTGCGTGGACCCCACTTACGGAGGGCTGGGCCTTGACTACCTGTCTCTTGCGATCGCGGTGGAAGAGCTCTCGCGAGGCTGCGCCAGTACCGGCATGATCCTCTCCATACATAACTTCCTCTACGCTAACATCGTCAACGAGAAGGGCACACCAGAACAGAAGGAGAAGTTCTTGAGACCGTTCACTAAAGGCGCTATTGGGAGCTTTGCTTTGAGCGAACCGGGTGAGTTTCACACGTGAACTTCGAAACCATACCAAAGTTACAGACGAGTTACAGAGAGCTGATGTGGCTGTGTCAGTCATATGAATTATTGCATCGACTTAAATGATGTTTTAATACCAATTGGTGAAGCATTAGTACAACGAAGGTAGCAGTCAATTCTATATATTCTACCTCAACATGATTACGAGTATGGCGCCTTTCCGATGTAGGCGAACGCGTAGGTAGGTACGCTAATACCCACTGATGATAATAGTTGGGACATTGGGGATTATTTTCAGACAAATTTCCACCATCTGCAGGGGTATCCACAACTCAATCGGAAAGGTTTCCGTTCGGATCCAAATGATCTATTCCACTCATCTACATTCATGATGACAGAGACGCAGAATGTAGATCTGAACGGAACCCTTTCCGATTGGGGTGTGAATCAGGTACATGCCGATGCGGGTCAATAATCGCACGCGCGACAAAATATTTTAGGATTATGAATATTCAGAATAGCCCTGAGCAAACTACGCACAAAGGGAATGGTCCTGACAAATCCAAGAACTAAGATTTCAGTTCTTTAATGGCATCTCATTCTGATTTTAAACTCTTTCTGTCGTTGTTTTCTAAAATGATCATTGATTGTTGCCAGTCCTAAGAAAACGGTGTTTGTTTTATTTTTGTTGACATACAAATGTTTCAACAGGCGCGGGGACAGACGTGGCCGGCATCCAAACTACAGCGACTGCTGACGGTGACGCGTGGTTGCTGAAAGGCAAGAAGAGCTGGGTGACGTCAGCGATCGAGGGCTCGGCTTTGGTCACCTTTGCTACCGAAAACCCGGAGCTAAAACACAAGGGGATCACTTGTAAGTGCTTCTACATCATCCACCATCTGTCCACTGCTAGACACAAACCTCTCTTAATGCACGGAACCTACACTGACCTTCCGCGTTTCTCTTCCTATCAAAGTAATTCTAAATCTAAGCAAAAAGCTTCCATAGTTAAGTATCCTTCAAGCCAGAATCCGCACTTCTGAAAACTTCATGATAATCAGTTTTAACAATGCC
This sequence comes from Erannis defoliaria, assembly GCA_905404285.2. Lineage (NCBI taxonomy): Eukaryota > Metazoa > Arthropoda > Insecta > Lepidoptera > Geometridae > Erannis > Erannis defoliaria. Next base: position 16,136,476 of record FR990076.1, on the reverse strand, counting down.
ATTATTTTGTCACAAATTATGGCCATATTTAGTTACCAGTGTCGGATAATTTGTCGCATCATAATTCCAAAGTTATAGCATTGGTTTGATGAGGATTCTGGCATGAAGGTCTCACCTGTCATGCCTTATTTTTTTTTAGCCTTTTCTTTATTTATTGACACACATCAACAGCCGGAAGACGTCCACTGCTGGACGAAGGCCTCTCCCTTAAAGGGAGGTGTTGCGATAATCCCCACGCTTGGCAGGCGGCTTGGGGATCGCAGAATGGTTACCACTGTTAACTGAGAGGACGCTGCTGCCCGTCGTCATTTATTGACACATCCATATTTATTTCCAGGTTTCCTAATACCGATGGAAACTGACGGCGTGTTCAGAGGCAAGAAAGAACCTATCATGGGCGTTAGGTAAGCATCTCTATCTCACTCTCACGCAAACCACAATATTCATCATTTACAATCACGTGCCCCTGTGCCCCAGCCCTAGATCCGCTCTTGGTGAAAGGTAACTTGAAATAGGCTAGATGACTGGTTTTTTTTATTGTCCTATTAAAATGAGGCCCATAAATATAGCTGATTAATGAAAAGATAATGAAAATCTGATCAAAAATAAGCAACTTATAAGCATTTTAATATCATGCTAGACAGAGAGAAGAAACAGCAAATCGTGACGTCACTTCTCTGTACGACATATAAATTCTATTCTGACAAGTAAGGCGTGGCGTCATTTTTTGTTTTGTGGGAAAGAGACAGAGTTGTCTCTAACAAAGTCTTTAAACGCTCATATATCAGAACATTATTAACCGATTTAAATGTTTTTTTCAATAAACATACTATTTTTACTTAAATTCTTCATCGAAGCTATTGGTTTCAACGATATAAACATCAGTCATCTAGCCTATTGTACTTGTACTTGAATTGTTGTGTGTGTCTACCACGATCCCTGCAAAAAGTGGCAGAAAATGATGTGTATCTCTTATATCTTTAATCAAAGGGCAATACCGATAATGCTTGTTTATGGTTGACAGGATAATTGACAGGATAAGTGGTTCACCAGAGCTCGCCTGTTATTATGTGACGGTGGTCCGTAAATGTCACGGGTCAACCACCTTATCTTCATGGTATGCTACTGGCATGGTTGTTATCAGGTCATTGTTATCAGCATTATCAGTAGTACCCGTTTGATAGATTGATTACGAGCACTTCAGCTGTATTATATTTGCACAAGCTCCGATCTCTGCAATGTTATTTCAAAAAAGGAGGTACTGAATTCGTCTGTTTTTTTTTGTAGTAAGTAAGTAAGTAAGTTCGTATAGGCTGAGTGGCCAGCCCTAGTATCAGACTTAATGTTATTTTGTAGTGTTATTACGCGATTACTCCGCCAATATTTTTTTGATTGGTATGTCTAACTTTAGAGGTGGTCCCTTATATATCGAAATCGGTTCTGTAGTTTGGTTTTAAAATTAAAATAACAGGAAAAAGATGTCTAATTGAAATTGAAGTTGGTCGTTTTTTTTTTCTTAAAGTACTTACTTGTTATTTTATTTTTTATAACACGCAAGTAAGGTTGTAGTAGTAGGACTCTATTGCAGAGTCAGCCTGGGTGGGTACCACACTTTTGCCCGATATTCAATCGCCAAGCAGTAGTATGCAAGCATTACTGTGTTTCGGTTTGAAGGGCAGTATTACCTGAGAAAGTACTGGGCTTGAAGAGATTTGTCATCTAATATCTCAGGGTGACGAGCGCAGTGCAGTGCGGCGCAGGATTTTGTTCGCAAGTTCATAATTCTGGCATTGCTGTTATGGGCAGGCCTGATGCTTACCACCAGGCAAACGTCTCGCGTGGCTTGTGTCGTCACCCCTTCATAGTGAGTGTAACACGTAGTGGGTCAGGTGACATTGCCGGCCCCGGCACACACAAGTAACACAAGTGTGAAGCGTCTGCCACAGGGCCGCGACCGCGTGCAACGTCACCCTGGAGGACGTGCGCGTGCCCAGCTCGGGGGTGCTCGGCGGCCGCGGGGAAGGGTTCCGCATCGCCATGGAGCAGCTCGACCAGGCGAGGATCGGCATCGCGGCGCACGCTGTCGGTGAGTGTACTGTGACGTCATGCTGTCGAACGCGTATTATTCTGGCAGCAGGCAGGAAGGATTCCGCATCGCCATGAAACAGCTCGACCAGGCGAGGATCGGCATCGCGGCGCACACTGTCGGTGAGTGTACTGTGACGTCATGCTGACGAACGCGTATTATTCTGGCAGCAGGCAGGAAGGATTCCGCATCGCCATGGAACAGCTCGACCAGGCGAGGATCGGCATCGCAGCGCACGCTGTCGGTGAGTGTACTGTGACGCCATGCTGACGAACGCGTATTATTATGGCAACAGGCAGAAAGGATTCCGCATCGCCATGAAACAGCTCGACCAGGCGAGGATCGGCATCGCGGCGCACGCTGTCGGTGAGTGTACTGTGACGTCACGCTGCCGCACGCGTATCTTATTGCATGGAGGCAGGCGGGAAGGGTTCCGCATTGCACACTCGGAGTGGGCAGGTGCCACTTGTGGAAGGGTGAACTGGTTTTTACTATGATAAAGCACTTTTCTTTCGCTGTTGTTCTTGCTCGAGCATAGTTGAGCCAGAAAATATAAGAACGACTTCATAGAGTACAAGTTAGTCTTATCGTTTCCAGGTATCGCACAGTCAGCGCTGGACACGGCCATTGACTACGCCAAAAAGAGACAGGCGTTCGGCAAGCCGCTCTCCCGACTGGCATCGGTGAAGGTAATTCACTTATTGTTACAATTTACTTATTATAACTTATCCTAGTAATTATTATGAATGTGATAGTTTGTAATACAAACTTTGTATGTATATGCCCTTAAAAGGATGCTAACTCACTACCCCTATACATATACACGTCATCAGCCATAAGACGTCCACTGCTGGACGAAGGCATGCCCCATAATAGAGGGGTGTTGCCATAATCTCCACGCTTGGCAGGCGGCTTGGAGATCGCAGAATGCTCACCACCGTTAACCAAAAGGACGCTGCTGCCCGTCCTCCGGTGGGTCTGGTTGCAGTTTAAGGACATACCCAGGTCTATACATATAATCAACACAAAATCTCAAAAATAATTAAACCGTGTATTCCAGTAAAAAGTAACGTTTAAACCACAGAAAAGCGAAAGCCCTACTTGTTAGGTAGAACGGCTGAAAAAATAATGTTGTTAAGCAATTGTATGAAAAACCGCTGTCGCCAGTTTCACACTTATTTGTATAGAAAACTACGACGAAAAAATCCCAATCATTGGTCGCGCATTTGAAGTAAAACGCTCGAAATGCCATTTTTGCAACAGATTTAAATTGATCTAAATACGATACAATGTGGTTTGGTTTCCTACGCGTCTATTTAAATTGTCTTTTTGAGTATTCTGAGTTTATAAACATGTACATTGGTAGAATAGGGTAGATGACTGATGTTTAAATCGTTGAAACCAATAGCTTTGATGAAGAATTTAAGTAAATATAGTATATTTATTGAAAAAATATTTTAAATCGGTTATTTATGTTTGATATATAATCGTTTAAAGTTTTTGGTAGAGCCAACTCTGTCCCTTTCCCACAAAACAAAAAATGACGTCACGCCTTACTTGTCAGAATAGAACTTATATGGCGTACTGACAAGTGACGTCACGATTTGCTGTTTCTCCTCTCTGTCTAGCATGATATTAAAATGCTTATAAGTTGTTTATTTTTGATCAGATTTTCATTTTCTTTTCATTAATCACCTATATTTATGGGCCACGTTTTAATACGACAATTAAAAAAAACCAGTCATCTAGTCTATTGTCATTAAGCGCATTTGCACTTAATGCCGGGTAGCGCAGCCCGTCACGTTTCCGTTGTATTCAGTTCTCTTCAGTTTAGGGCGCGTGTTCCAGGACCGGCTGACAGACATGTGCATCCTGGTGGAGACGGCGCGGCTGTGCACGTACCGCGCCGCGACGCACGTCAGCACCAAGAACAGCGCCATGGCCAAGTACGTGGCGGGGCGGCACGCGGCCGCCGCCGCCGACCACTGCGTGCAGATCCTCGGCGGCCGCGGCCTCTCCACCAACTACCCCGCCGAGAGGCACTTCAGGTTTGATACGCATTCATATTATTCACTCTGTTTATTTTCATTCTTAGAATTAAGTTTACGTGCCTGCAGGGCTGAAGTGGCTACTTTAGCCCCGCTATGCGGAGCGAAAGGAACCCCTTCCTCCCCGCAGCGGCACGTATAATCGTATACACACCACGGGAGCAGGACCGTAGCCAGAGGGGCATTGAGGGGCAATGCCCTACCTTAAAAGATACCATCAGCTAATAATAAGCAAAGTACTGTGAAACGCCCTACCTTTAACAACAGCTGCCCTACCCTAAATTCAGGTCTAGCTACGGCCCTGCACGGGAGCAAGTAAAGAAGCCTCAGGTCTCAAGTTTGTCACCCTCGGCTTACGTCTGGGGAGACAATATACATGAGATCTGAGCCATTCCTTACTTTTGCTCCTTAGGTCAGTAATCTACTATTTTGCAACAAAAATATAAAATATTAATATTATAATAGTATATTATGATACAAGTGTGCTATGTTGGTCATTACACTAGAGGCGGTATTATGCGATAAGGAAGCCGAGAGTGTAATGACTAACATAGCACAAGAGTTTCATACGACTGTTTTCATCACACTTGCGAGGAAAAATCAACCACAGCGAAAACGTCAACAAACATTTGCGGAAAATGGCGCCCGAACCAGCAATGCGCGCGCAGTTTGACATTTACTTCAGCGGCATAAGAACTCTTTGTTGGTATTACAAAAAAAACTGTATAGTACTACTACTGTACTTCGTATACATACGTCTAATTGCAGTCACGTGCAAACTTGACTTTACTGTAATGACTGTAATGTAAAGTAAAAAGCACGCGTGCATAATAGCTTGGATTATGAGCCTAAAACCGATGTAATAAGATCAATAAGAGCAAGTGTGATGAAAAAAATTTAAACCTAGTGTGACGCCGGCAGCGGGGCAGGGCTCAAGCTGCCGGTAGCTAGGACTGCAGAGTGAGGAACCTTGTAACAATGCGTGTATTATTATTATTTTAGCCCATTGTGCTGTGAAATGTCAAATTATTACTATTCAATATTATACTATAATATTAATATTATAATATATTATTTGAATATTATTACTATTTCTATAACAACAGCCGTCAGCCATGTCAGAGGCCTTCGGGCGGCACATTAAATCTGACACTAGGGCTGGCCACTCAGCCTTTGTTACTTCTCTGGCTACTTTACACTAAACAGCTCATTTACACGGGCCCGAGATTTGAACTCGCCACCTCAGAATTTCAAATCGAGTGGCCTCACGATTGGGCTTTTTATTAGGCTACTGCAGCTTTATTAACATGTTTCAGTGTTTTATAAACTCTTTTCTTTTGGTACAGGGACGCGCGAGGCACGCAGATTTACGGCGGCGTGACCGACATACAGAAACGTTTGGTCGGACATTATCTACTGAAGGAGCACGACGCCTTGTAAACTAGTCTAACTGCCTTATCACGAATCTATATTTCGACAAGTACGTATCATTCATTTAAAAGTAGACTGTATGTAGAATACACCGAAATTAAGTAATCGACCAGTTAATGTCGATGGTCCAATGCAGCGCTGTCACGAGATGACGTTAGCGCCATCTCTTGGCAGTATGCTCATTTTCATATCAAAAATTTGGGCAACTTATAATATAACTTACAAACTGTACCGGTACACGATTTGAATTGCTATCTACGACGTAAAAATATATTTTCAATTAAAATGATTCAAGCGCCGGCAGCGCTGGATTGGCCACCCTCCTTAGCTGCTAGCTTCGTATAAAGGATTAATTTCAATTATCCGGCTTTCTCTCGTAGTTATTTATTTTGTTCTGTAATTGTTTCTCTTGGTGTGTATAATAAAGATTTAATCTATTTATCTATCTCTCGCTGGTGGCTTCTTATTAATATACTTAACAACCTTTGCTCTATGACTTTTTAAAATAACGAGTTTTCAAAAAAAATGGTCTATCAATCAATTTGATATCTTTATCGTATTTTTCCATACAAAAACTTGCTACTAGAGAGAGGTAGCCGGATAAATAAAATTAATCCTATATAATTAGCTCTCTTACTTTCCGGCGTTATACTTAAAATGGTTAGAGTTAGTGCAGAAAGAGACTTCGTGGCCAAAAAATTAACTATTGTTTTAAATAGCAAGTGTCTCCTTCCTATTGGCAAATGTCAAATTAAGCTGTAAACATTGCTTGGCTATTCCGGTGGTGTTGCATTGTTGGATTGTTTGTATATATCCCTATTAATCTGTATTATAAAAATACTAATTTAAATTTAAACTGATGTGGCAAGAACTTTTAAGGGTACTATTTATATTATTATCTTAATAGTAAGAAAAGATAATAATATAAATATAGGGGTTCGTGCTAGGGCATATATTACCTATAATGCTCACAGTATTCATTGTGTGGGGGAATCAATACAATAACTACTATAGTCGGATTAATAATTAGGCGGATTAAACTGACAAGTGAAACTGAAAATCATTAATGATAGTAACGTCGTTCTTGAAATATAACTTTAATCTCAGTTCACAATAAATTTTCACAAAGGAAGCCATCCATCTTGATCAGTGTTGCCAACCCTACGTCATCAGAATGTGTGCTTTTGTCTGAGAGTGTGACGCTGTGGTGGGCGAGTAAGTGTGATTGTTGTCAGTTGTGTATTTGAGAATATTTTTGCTGATACATGTCTGTCACAAAGCAGTACTACGATTAAACTTGTGTATTTCGCTAAACGACGATACGACACGACGATGTGGGCGATATTTTTAGATAACCATCATTATTTTGAACTAAAAATGTATTCTTGACGTGAATCAAAACTATTTAAGTTTTGATTAGCGAGAAACAGTCAGTTGGAAAGAAAATGTTTTATTTAAGCTTGTCACATCCAAGTCATAAAATGTTGTACTGCTTCGAAGTTATTTCAACACCGCCAAATAAAGTGTGAGATAAGGTTTCGTTTCCCACAGCCGCTATGTTGAGCTTGCGTGCGACAGTAGTGATGGACATAGAATTATCGAATAATGATAAATCATTATTATATAACATTCGTTAATTTTTGGTTATAACTGCCGTTAAACATTTAAGGTGCTGCCAGTACCAGTACAGGAAGAAAAGGGAAAACATATTGTGCTAAAAAGTAATTCTGTAAAATGGTACGGGGAAATAGATTTAACCTTAAAAAGATTGAAATCGTACGTAAGTAATAACTTTTTACAAAAACCTTTTACAAAGACTAATACGAAAATATCGAAGTAGTTTACTGATGTAAAATTATTAAGTTTTTTAATTACCTACATAAGTGAATAAAAATATATATTTTTACATGAATTAACAAAGTTATGTAAAAAATTACTCTTTTTATCCCACACTATTTATTTTTGCCAAAAAGTAGCAACACTCTATATGTGAAATGTCAGTTTAGTCAGTCTAATTATGAATTCGACTATAGAACAATAAATAATTAACACACTAAAGTGGCCATTACTTGCAAGTATTGCTCAATAATTACTGACTATCTAAGCTATCTTTGTACTTTGTGCAAAATTATATTTTTATAGTCACGTATGTTTATTCTCCATAATAAGGCTGCTTGGCGTTTACATTGTAAGTATTTGTCTATATCTCTGGAACATTCCATAAAGTCGAAGTCTTTTAATTGAAATTGAAATAAAATGAAAAATACTTGTTTCTCTCGTTCAGACTTAAGCTAAACAGAATGAGAGGCAAACATTTAATGTTTCGTTCTATTTCTATTTTGTCTGTGTTATTATTAAAAGAGTTATTAAGATTCACATTTGCAAAGGATCGCTTAGTATTGAAAATACTTTTTCATTACTCATACTCGGAAAATAGGTATGTAGGTATGAAGTTGCCTGAGGAGCGGGTTGAAAGTAATACATTTCAGCCCTATGGAGAATCACTTTCAACTGACAGTGACAGTTGACAAATGACAGACACTCAAATTATAAAAAAAAAAACTATTTCTTTTTTCACATAAATTTGTATTGAACCATGTTCCAACTTTTTTTTTCTCCTCATAGGATTATGGCCCCGCACTTCTCGTGCATTTCCCAGTGTCAGTTTATTTTTAGTTTCCTTGTATTCGTAATGAAAAGCACAGTGTTTACCTCGGGGTTAAAGTTAATAACAATGTACTGTTAAAAATCATACAGGGTTCTAGGGTGCTAGTTATTGCTAAAAAAAATATGTAAATAAAATTAATTATTGGTTCTGTTAGAGTTTTGGATCCATTAGAATTGGCGCCAATTCTATCATCCCTCTTTAGTAATTTGGCAAAGTTAAGTCAGTTGTGCCGAAGAATACCGACCAGTAGCAAAAAACCTTGTTACGAAGTGGACAAAGTTAAAATTACCTACATTTGTAGAATTAAGTTAAGTCGACTTAATTTAGAGGAATAGTAGAATTGGCGCCATTATAGTCATTCGTTATGTAGTTTAAGTGAAGTTTTCAAAGTCTGTATATTTTAGGTGTAAATATATTTGTATTAATGCGCCCAATGAAGTGTAAGGTAATATTAAGATTATTAAAATCGCTGTACTTACTGTTATATTTGAATATAAATGATATATTTTTCTGTATTTGTGTTATACATTCAATTGACATCCCTTTAAACTTACAAATAAAAGATAGAATAAGATAAGCTCGGTATAGGTACACGTTGCGACTCGTAGATATTTCCTCGCAGCATTTTAATTTGACTATAAGGGTAGGATTCACTCGCATAGACAACGCGTCTAGACGATGATATATATATATAAGTACAACAATATTATATTCAGTGAAAGCTATAATTTTACTTTATTTGTATAATATAGTTTGTCGGATTTCCACTGTTGCGCTTGGCTCAGTGACGTCTACATTTATTTTAATTTGTTTTAATTGTATATTTGTTCGACGATAACTTGCGAACCGTTGATCCGATCTTTATGAAACTTTGTAAGCAAGTAGTTTGTGCAAATACAATTATCAAGTTCGAATAACAAGCTTGGAAGATGTGGGCGCTGCGAGGTGTCAGTTTACTGCGACCTAATGAAATTTGACGTGTAACTTTGGTGTTATCAATAAATTATTTGTATTTGTATTTGTAATAGTTATGAATGACAAGAAAAAAATTTTTTTTTCTATCTATCTATCTTCTCTTCTATCTTCTCTTCTATCTTCTCTTCTATCTTCTTCTTCTATACATATAATATATATAAATACAAATAAAGCAAAACTCGAGAACGGCTGGACCAATACAGCAATTTTTTTTAAAAGTGTTCCTTGAAGTTTGTAAAAGTTTTAAAAAAAGTCGGTAAAAAATACCACCTAGCTCAAAAAAGGTCAGCTAGTATAGAAAATAAAAATTAAACAGTTAACTAAGTCATTGACAACGATTACTGATCTAACCACGAAGGGGCTACTGGGCTGGCTTTATCACCAAAGCCATTGTATCATATTAATCATACATTCATTAACACTCTAATGACATTGACAGTTGATACGAAACTGCAAGTTAAGGCGCGACCGGTTCACGAAATGTCTAAGCTCTGTTTTTTTTGTAATGTTATTAGAACGATATAGTTTCCAGGTATTTATGTGGTTTACTCAACCGGTTTATTTAGTAAATTCATTTATTCAACCCACGATTCATATTATTTCACTCGATAGGAAAAAAACTCAAGGAAACCACTTTTTTATTTTATTTTAGACCTAGATACTTTGTCCATTATGATAACTGACGTGGTTTGACACATTTTGTATTTTATACGGGAATACTCACGTTCAACATCATCATCATCATCAGCCCGGAGACGTCCACTGCTGAACGAAGGCCTCCCCCTTAGACCGCCACTGTACGACAACCTGCCATTTGCATCCACCGGTTGCCCGCGACTTTACGTTGTTGCGACTCACGTTACGTTGAATTAAATCGGATACTCTAACTATAGTTTCGATCACATCCGGTGACCTTTTTCAAAGAGTGAAAACAGGACGCAGACGCACGCTGTTCGGGCTCTGTTTTCACTATTTGAAAAAGTAATCTCGGTAATTTGTTGTATATTTTAATTACAATGAACTCTGAGCCTCTCCAAACAATATAATGTACTTGTTTCTGTGAACTAATCGTGCCTTAATAGAGGACGTATCTCATACCTGTCGCGTTCTGCGGTTAACGATCAGCTCTCGAGTTACAGAACCGATGTGTGGCGTGTGTCTACAGTCTCTCGCAACCCTTTGCTTGGAAGGTACACCGGGTTGTCCACGCTCATTGCATAGGTTCTTAATCTTAACCTTTGGACTGAGAATAATATGACGTCCTTTTGGCTTAGTGCTGTGGCTGTGCGTAACCCCGTCAGTAATTTGGTTGATTCAGTGGTCAGTTTATTCATGATTGTCTCTGTTTAACTAATATGTTTTCTTGTTGACATAATTTTGGATTAAGCTAACGATGATGGGTTTACTACATTTTGTCAAAATAAATTATTTGTTTACCATAACGATCCATTGTTAATAGCTTTAGGTAGGTACCTACTTACAATAATTACTACTTAGAGCCAGCTACTCGAATCTTAGCGTTTGTTTACAACAATTTGGTTGGTAATCCATAATTACGATCGTTACTCATTTTAGCTAGTTAATGACCGTACCTGCTTTTGTTATAGAGTTTTCTAAGGAAGAGAAAAGGTCCCAGTGATTCACGAAGTTCCCATTAATCTGACAGTATCTGTGCGCGTCACATTTCAGCAATGTACACAGTGCGGCGATACCGATAACGAAAACGATGCGATAAAGAATTTTATCATTCCTTCTCGATTACCAGCACGACGCACATGTGTCTACGCCATTTTGAAAGAAAAAGTTTTAATAAGTAAACAACTTTTCGTTTTTGCTCCTTATTTGTGTATTCAGCCAGAATTGAAGAAAAAATGCGCGCGGTTTTGACGTTTTTATTTTTATTTTACTACGCGAGTGGCCAGGACTACGATGTTACTGTAGAGGTTTTAAAGCTAATAAAAGTGTGTGATGTGTGTACGTGCAGTGAAATACCAGATATTGAGGGGAATCACCTAGTGTTGAATATATTGTGCTCGGAGTTGGATAAAATAGAGAATTTGTCTGATTTGGATAAAATTGCGTGGCCGCTTAATCCAAATGGATTGAAAATCTCAGCATCGTTCGAAGGACTCGGGCTTTCTACCCTCGGCAAGTAAGTACCTGATATATATTTTTCAAATGTATCTTATACTGTATCTTAAAAATTGAATTATACCTATACCTATTTTCAATTCACTCAAAATGAAAAATTGAAGCGGCATCGTGCGAAGCCAAAAGGGCTGAAAGAATAGGCTAGATGACTGGTTTTTTTATTGTCCTACTAAAATGTGGCCCATAAATATAGCTGATTAATGAAAGAAAATGAAATTCTGATCAAAAATAAGCAACTTAAGCATTTTAAAATTATGCTAGACAGAGAGGCGAAACAGCAAATCGTGACGTCACTTCTCTGTACGCCATATAAATTCTATTCTGACAAGTAAGGCGTGACGTCATTTTTTGTTTTGTGGGAAAGGAACAGAGTTGTCTCTAACAAAAACTTTAAACGGTCATATATAGCCGGTAATATTTATATTTTTTATTTTATTTCTAATATATATTTTTTTATTTATAATATTTTTTTAATTTCATTAGAACATTATTAACCGATTTAATTTATTTGTCAATAAACTTACTATATTTACTTAAATTCTTCATCAAAGTTATTGGTTAACACGAAACGAAATAAACATCAGTCATCTACCCTATTTTCCCTTTAAAGGAGTATGTTTAGCAAATACTAAAATGAGTGGGACAGACAGAACAGCCGTTCGGATTTAAAGCCAATTTTTAGCCTACATACGTATCTTGCCTTACATAATTACAATACACAATACGTGCGAACTTAGCTATTAGGGAATACTATAAAACAAATCAGAAACCCGGAGAATTACAAACATTCGTCTAATACTTTGAATTTTATTATATTATTATCACCTTGACTGCTTATCTGTAGTCATTAGAGTGTAATTACGAGGTACATTTTTAAAGGGCATTTTTGTTTGTTCTTGACTTAATCTTTGTGTACAGGCGTGTTTAGGGAAACCCGTATCTTCTATACCTAGTAGGCTATACACATGATTACGCGGAGGTAGTTTTCATGACTTGAAAAGCCGTATCATACGAGAAGTAAAAAAATGGGGTGGATGGAATTGCGTAGAATTTACTGAAACCATAGTACCTAAGGTTCAGTAAAAAGTAATCTTTCTGGTATTGAGCACCTCAAATCTGAAACTGATGGTGTCGGAGACGCATTTAGGTAGGGGTGGTATTTATTTTGGAAAAATATTAATGGGTTGTATTTTAATGATACGGTTAATCAAAGAGGTTGACATTCGATCATCCACAACTACATACACAGTACGAAACAACCGTGTTTCAAGTTCCACAACTGGAGTCAGGCCGATGAAATACGTAATCAAAGCTATGCGTAACTTAATGATTTAGTACCTAGTTTCCGTTTTCACCAGCGTTCCCCTTACAACCTGTATATCTAAAAAAATGTTTTACTTAGATCCCAGGTGCATAGATATTTTGACCGGGTTTTATTTACCCCATCGCCGAATTTAAGGGAGGGCAACCGCGGCAACTGCCCGGGGCCTCCAACAAGAGAGGGGCCTCCACAACCACATATAGTTATTAAAAAAAAGATTGATTGATTTGATTTGTCTCGCAATAAATGATTGAAACACGAAAAAAAAGGTTTTTACCTAAGTACCTGTTTGAAAAATAATTATGCGGGGGGCCTCCACTCCTTTGTTGCCCCAGGGCCTCCACAGCCTACACCTCTAAATCAGGCCCTGATTTACCCTGTTCTTTGCCTGTTATTTGTTCCACTAGAAACAAGTAGGCTGTAACTAGTCTAGAATGGCCTATTAAAAGTTATTTACCTCTGACCAGTAACCGTCGCTTTTACCGTAGTATTTGTACGAATCGGTAAACACATTTAACTGATAAACGCAAGTGTTTCTCACAATGAAATCATAGGTGCATGTTGATAAGTAACGAAGGACTAATGTTGCAATAAATTAAATTTAATATTATGGTATGTCGTCTACGTAAAGTAGTTAGAACCTGATAAGTTTCATTTAATCAATAAACGGTCGTAAAATACAAATTTGAAAAAAAAACAAGTTTTTTAAACTAGGTCTTACTTAAAACTTTTTTTCTTAGGGTCTTACTTAAAAACGTTTAAACAAACGTCATTTAGATAGGAAAACTCAATTGCGCAATATTAATTTACGTTATTTAACTTTAAGCTACTTTTTTACTTAAGGCCCTTAGTCTGTTAAGTAGTGTAAATAATGTATATGACGCATAATGTATCGTATTATAGTAAAAGTATGAAGTTATGAATGTCCCTATGGTTTTTACTGCTACGATTAGAAAAATACTAGTGATTAAGTTGGTACTTTTGGTAGTCATTTCATCCGGATAAACTCGACCGCGAGGTCGAAACGCCACCATTAATTTTAATATTATTTATTTTTAGTAACTTGACTGTAAGTGGAAATTTGTACAGTCGGTGAAACAAGGGTTAAAACACACATCAAGTCACATATTACATTATTTTAGTGTTTTCAAATGACGAGACGAGCAAGATGTTAGCTTGATGGTAAGCGTCACGCCTGTCACTAACAGTAGCAGTGCCAGAATTGTGAACTTGCGAACACAATCCTGCGCTGCACTGCACTGCGCTCGTCACCCTGAGATATAAGATGTTAAATATCTTCATACCCAGTAATTTATCTGGTAACATTGCCCTTCAAACAGGAACACTAATGCTTGCACACTGCTGCTTGGCGGTTGAATAACTGGCAAAGGTGTAGTACTTCCCCAGGCCGTCTCTGCTGCGTGCTCTTCGACATTCTTAATGCGGAAGACGGAGATAGTGAGGTGAGAGTAGTTTTCGAATGGAATTCGATTCGATTCGATTTACGAATAAGATGGAGCTCGAACGTTTCCTCTTGCTGAGCACCGTGTTCGCGAACCCAAGTGGGTACGCAGCTTTATGGTTATGACTAACTATTATTTTTCAGTAATAAATTTTGATATGAAGGAATTAGGTATGTTATAATTATCTGGTGATGTAGGTACTAACTTATTATTAATAGCCTTTTTAGCTAACGCGGCTTAGTGTGGTCGAGCTACCTAAAAAGTACGAAAACTAAAGGTGGCTACTCGACCACGCAGTCGAGTTTATAGCGGTCAAGACGACCACCAACTCTTGTTAATTTTACTTCTAGGTTAAAATAAGTAACGAGCAAGGCTGAGAAAAGGATTATTCGTATGGAATTCCAAGCAAAGATATAGTTATACTTATTTTTCAGTGCTACCGTCTTCGATCATCGTCGTAGCAGTTTCCGTGTCTCGTTACCAAGCAATCAAAGGTCAATATCCACGTTATCATACAAAAAACAAAAGCCCATTTTATCAGCGAGCCATCAATCAAGCAGCCGCAGTTTGCTTTGCGAACCATGCAGGAAGCCGCTAACTAGGCCTCGCTTGGTACGTACATACATACAGACATACCGACTCATGTAATCAGGTGGCGAAATGATTGGACTAGAAAAATATCTAGAAAATGGCTGGCAGTTTTATTTAAAAGTGCGATAGTAGCTCCCTCATTCAGCCTTACGTATAAGTTGGTCCCGTTTTGGACTGTGACTGATATAGCAATTAGGAATGATGAGAAATAAAGATGTGTCGTGATTGTCGTGAAATATTAGGAACTGTGCCGAATTTAAAGTCGGGCAATGTAGGTGTGGACTTTAGCGTTAGTTGTAGGAGGTCGCGCCAAATTTTATGGCCGGTTTGAATTGAGGTAGGTATAGGGTATATGTATTGAACGTTCAGATTTGTCCGGATATTTCCTGATTTTTCATCTACTTGCGTTAATATTTAGGGTGGGCCTGCGTCTAGTCTGTTGACTTTTTTACCAACTTTAATTTCGCCATGCAACCAATAATTACGCCTATCATAAAATAACGCAAATTTCGCGATTCGATTTTCCACGCCCAATGCATAGTAGAGGCGAGAATCGGGCGTACTTAATCAATCCTTTCTAAATAGTTTACCGCAGGCTCAAAATTTAATGTTGCTCGCGTGTTTAAGATCTTGGCTATACCTACATGAAATTTGTAGTGGTAGGACTCTACTGCAGAGTCCGCCTGGGGAAGTACCACACCTTTGCCAGTTATTCAACCGCCATGCAGTAGTGTGCAAGCATTAATGTATTTCAGTTTGAAGGGCAACGTTACCAGATAAATTACTGGTTATGAAGAGATTTAACATCTAATATCTCAGGGTAACGAGCGCAGTGTAGTGTGGCGCAGGATAGTGTTCGTAAGTTCACATTTCTGTCACTGCTACTGTTAGTGGCAGGCGTGACGTTTACCACCAGGCTCCGAACGCCTTGCTCGTCTCGTAACATGAATGTATTAAAAAAAACGAAACTTTCAGATGAATCATAACTGCGCCATCGCTTGAAAGGACCCGTTATTATAATTATCTTGCGTTCTAAGACTTAAAGTCTTAGAAGTGAAGAATATAATTGTGTAATAATATGTACCTGCAACAACGTGACGTAAAATTTTGGTATAGAGCGTTTTCTGTCTAGAATGAAATTGAAAAGGAAAATATTTTTCATTACTCATATACTCGGAAAGTAGGCCTGAAGTTGCCTGAGGAGCGGGTTGAGTAATAAATAGTAAATAGTAATACATTTCAGCCCTAGGGAGAATCGCTTTCAACAGCAAGTGACAGTTGACAAATGACAGACACTCAATTTATCAAAAAAAACTAGTTCTATTTTCACATAAATTTGTATTGAACCATGTTCCAACTGTTTTTTTCACCTCAGAGGATTATGGTCTCGCACTTCTCGTGCATTTCCCAGTGTCAGTTTATTTTTAGTTTCCTTGTATTCGTAATGAAAAGCACAGTGTTTACCTCGGGGTTAAAGACTTATTTAGCCCCTCGAACTATTAGCGCCAAACGGGGTAGCCAAACCCCATATCGGGATTAAATAAGTTACTTTCACCCCTAGGATAACAATGTACTATTAAAGTTATTTTATTTTGGTCAGCTTTTTATGATGTAATATAAAATAATAATTAATTTTTCCTAATTTGTTCTCTTTATATTTTTGTCCATTTAGCACTTAAACGGTGATATAATCTTATCCACTCTTTAGATCCCGCGAAAACGAGATAGACTATATTCTAGCTTTGTCACGTTTCACCGCGGTGGTAAAACTATTTGTCCTCGGCGCGTGTTATATAGTATGACTCGTATTTAAAACTCCACTTTGTTTAAATTCCAGGTTGCCACCGAACTCGCAAGTAGAAACCTTGCGGTTCAGCAACAACGCCATCAAGACCTACTGGCCGGACCCGTTCAGCGATGTCCCAAACATAAAAAAGCTTTCATTCTCACAGAACGAGCTCACAGAAATCACCCCAGATCTCTTCACAAAGATCCAAGCTTTGGAAGACCTAGACCTGTCATATAATAAGTTGACGGAGTTCAGTGCACTAGATTTAAAACTTTTACACAACGTGAAAAAGTTGAATTTGCAAAGTAACCAGCTAAAGAAGATTCCTTTAGAAGCACTGCATCCTATGACGTCATTGGAAGATTTAGATCTGAGTAAGAACGGAGTATATGATTTGCTCCTGCAGAAGAATGGTAAAGGTACTTTGAGTGGGTTGAAGAGATTGTACTTGAATGGAAATCGGATAAGATCTGTGATGAAGGATTCTTTCCCTCCAGAAAATAGCTTGTAAGTCAAAAGATTATTTTTTCGGGAAACTTCTGTTACAACAACAAGGGACACGCGCCACAACCACAGAACGCCGCCTGACGCTTAAAGGAGGCCTCTGAGAAGCGAAAGCGGATGACAGCCACTTCTACCGTGAGCGGCGAGTCCATTTAAAATGTGAGGCCTTCGTGCGGTTCATTAACCCTGACACTAAGGCTGGCCACTCACTCTATACGAACTTATTTACTTTATTAAAAATATATGGCAACCGCAGTTCTCAGCTCAGTGGCGGCTTTTGTGTCTGTGGCACGTATACCATGTGCGGCTAGGCTAGGCTGTGTTTGATCACACACTGATTATAATGAAATGTAGTATGGGAAGAGTTTACATCATAGATTAACTGTCAATAGCAACTAGTCCTAGTAGCCTAGTCTGTGAATTCGTTCGAGGAACATGTAAACAGCGAATAATAATATCTTATATTGTCTTTTTTTGCAGAGAACTGTTAGATCTATCTAACAACATAATCGAAATTGTAGAAGAAGACGCTTTCCTCACCTGCACCAATCTTCGAGAGTTGAACCTTGCACAGAACAACATAACGTTCGTTTTCAATCTACCCTCAACGCTGCAAATAGCCATACTAAAGGTCAACACTCTGTACCATTGGCCGAAGTTTCCGAATGGCATTAAATACATAGATATGTCGTATAATAGATTATCTGGAATGTACGACGAAAACAGCGTCCATTTTGATAGTTTGGAGGTAAGGACACAATAATAATAAAAATAAACAAATGCTAATAATAATACACTATTAAAATAACAATAATTATAATAATAGACGCGTCACCATCCCACATGACGAGAATCTCGTAGAGGCCGAGAAGGACAAACTCAGCAAGTACCTTGACTTGGCCTTCGAGATAACCGCCATGTGGGATGTTGACTCGACGATCATTGTCCCGATAGTCGTTTCGGCAAACGGTCTCATAGCGAAGAGCCTCGACCAATCAAATTCAAATTCAAATTCAAATTCAAATTCTTTATTAACATGACAGATATAACTTTACAGACTAATCTAAGGTATTATATCTATCCATACATAAAAATTAAACACTTAAGCTTAAGTATATACAATTGCCACATAGCTAATTCTAAGAACCTAACTATTACATACAACTAAAAACAAAAAACTTAACGTTATAATAAAATAATTTTAAAACAAAAAGAAAACATAAATTAACATATTCTCTAATAAATTCTATTCAATAAGCTCACAATATTGGAGACTCCTTTTTATAATTATGTCCCATCTGTCGGCGAAGAGATCAGTCTGAGGAAATTCGTTAACCAATACCTCAAGAGGCTCTAGCTAGACGGTTGGGTCAAGGGTCAGATACAAAAGGCGGTGGTACTTGACACGGCGCGCATTGTCAGGAGGTTCCTCACTTTGCAGCCCTAACCACCGGCAGCTTGAGCCCTGCCCCGCTGCTGGGGGCACCCTAGTTATTAAGTTTTTTATAATATTTAGTGAATAATAATAGTAATATACTAGTAAAATATTTTATTTTATTTTTGAAACACGTGTTTCCTTCTTTAGGTACTAATGGTTTTTTTAATAAAGTTGCTATGGTCCTGACTTCTAAAATTATTTAAAAAAAATGGAAGAAATAGGCTATTTGACTCTATTGAAAATATTCTACAAATTGATATAATCCTAATAAATCGCAGCGTAAAAAAGCATATCTATTTATTTTTAGACTAAAATAAGTTTGTTTTCTGCAAAAACAATCGATAATAAAATTTTTTTATTTTGAAGTTTGGTCGCGTGATGCGAAACTATGGCAACTTTTGTGACGTCACACCGAAGTAAAAACGAGATCTAACGTGCATTTTCATCACGATTACAGTGAAATAAAGCTATTTCCACTACATATTTCTTTTATTTTTTTATTTTTTTTCTTCGTTTTTCTTTTACTAGATCTACGCCTTGATCGCTTTCTTTCGCTTGTTTTTTACTTTGGTGTGACGTCAGATGTGTCACGTGATCCAAATCGCGTTATGGCGCGTTTTTTTCCACATTCAAACTTTCACATCGTTTTTTACCGAAAATACGACAGATCTCTAGGAACTATTGATGTGGTGTGCATTAAATATATAGTAAAAAAATATTAAAACAATTTCCCAATAGGTCTTTAAGATGAGATAAAATATCTCAGTCACAAGTTTAGTTTAAAAGATAATACTGATATTAACAGCAAAGTTTATTATTTCAGATACTAAACATCGGAGGGAACCAAATTAAAGAACTAAACATAGAGAAGAAACTACCCAACCTCTTCACTCTCGACCTATCTTACAACTTCATATCAGAAGTACCCAAAGCTTTAAGCACACAACTTTTCCCCAACTTAGAGGAGCTTCATTTAGACGGCAACTTAATTGAAAGTATTTATTTCAAAAATATAATAGCATTGAGAAATTTGTATATGAATGATTTGAACAAATTGCGGGTAGTTGAAGATAAAGCGTTCAGCAACGTGGTGGGGAGAGGAGATGACACGGAAGAGTTGAGTTGTTTCTCTCTATATTTATCCAACTGTCCTTTTCTATCGGAGATTAGAGAAGGAGCTTTTGATGGGACGTCTTTGTGCTTGGTGAGTTATCATCAACCAGTTTATTTTCTCTAAAGTACTACTATTCTGTCGGAGGAAAGAGATTGATTTCGTAATTCCTGTGCATTTTCTGTGCCTATCACGCTGCTAACGCGCGTGCGAATTTCCGCGAACGGAGCGCAACATAATATGTGTCGCTTCTCAAAGAGTAATTTGTCAACTGACTCGAAAACTTGCTCATATGCAGGATGTAGGTTCAAGCAGGGTTCAAGTCGTACCAGTTTGCTGACATTTTTTTGACCTGTCCACCGCAACATTTACTTAGAAACTATAAATACAAAAAGTAGAGGTCTGAACGATCACTGATACGAGTATTGATATAATTATGAGGGTAAAGCCCTTCAAAATCATCACCGTAATAATCAGCCGAACATTGTTCCCTACTGGATGTACAATATAAAATCATCACCTTCCAGAAGTCGTCCACTGCTGAAAGTTGGCTACGGAACGAAGGCCTCCCCTTTAAATACGATTACAATTATTTCATTCCAGCTGGATGTAAGCAAAAACAATCTGTCGTATCTATCGGAGCGGCTATTAGATTGGCAGTCAGTGAGCGAAGGCGTGAATCTGCAGTGGAACCCGTGGCGATGCGCGTGCGAGCTGCAGTGGGTGGTGGACCGCCTGCTGCCGGTCACCTACAGCGTCAACTCAGGCCTGCTCGCTGAACTCAGGTATCTTACATTTACACTACGGTACACTACACCGACATTGTGATACACTACACTGGCATTGTGATACACTACATTTGTATTATGTTACACTACAACGATATTGTGATACATTACATTTGTATTATGGTACACTACACCGACATTGTAATACACTACATTGGTATTATGGTACACTACACCGACATTGTGATACACTACATTTGTATTATGGTACACTACACTGGCTAAGACTATTGTACACTACATAAACACTATACGTTACACTAAAGGATGGTTCACTGATAAACTGCTACTGGACAGGTACTACAGAACCAATATTATAGTATGCGTACTATGCATTTTATTCAGGATATTATTCTACTATATAGGTTCACTGGTTTCACTACAATGACGTTTTGGGTTATGCGGAACTGTATTACTAAGCGGAAAGGAAGCCATTGCGAACAAATTTTATTATGAGGTCAACCTTGAATTCGTGAAAATAAAATGAAATGTTCCATACACATATTTTGTCGACGGTGAATATAAATTTTCTATAAAAATACTGATATTTTGCGCGAATTCAGGCTAAGGTCAAAGCTTTGAATTGGTTAAAGTTGGTCGCAATGATGAGTACAATGACCTCCTTGCGGCTTACTTGTACCTTTACGCGTAACGTTGTATCAGATTGTGGTACAGTACATTTGTACCATGCACATATAAAGTAGGTACACTCTCTCTCAATCGATCACTTTTACAGGTGCGGATCCCCGCGGCCATTCGAGGGTCTCCGTCTCGTACACTGGTACAATTGGACGGAACAAGCTATGTGTAATGATGATTATCTCAGATCCGGAAATTACATGGTCAGTAAATTATTTGCTGTTGTTTTTATACTTTTTTTAAACTTATAATAGGCTTGCGTTGGACTGTCAACTCGCCTGATGTAAAGCGAAGAACGCGAAGCACGCTTTCCAAGAAACCGATCCACTTGCGATCTGACTGGATTATGACTATCTGGACCCACTCTGGCAGCACATTCCACTGTTTCGCATTACTCCTTGGAGGATCTAGCTCTCATTACTCACAAAGAAAGTGGAATCAAAACGCCTTTTATAAAATCGAAAAGTTCATATCTGTTTCTGTCGGTCTGTCTAGTTGTTATAGTAACTTTGCACGGTTAAATGGCGGAAACTATCGGCTACTAACTAATATTTAGAATAACAGTTGTAGTCCACAAAATGGATATTCCACCAAAAATCTGACATCGTCATCATCATCATCATCAGCCCGGAGAGCCACTGCTGAACGAAGGCCTCCCCCTTAGACCGCCACACTGTACGACAACCTGCCATTTGCATCCACCGGTTGCCCGCGACTTTAACAATGTCGTCGGTCCACCTAGTGGGAGGCCGCGCCTACGCTGCGTCTTCCAGTTCGCGGTCGCCACTCAAGAACCTTTTGTCCCCATCGGAAAAAAAATAATGACATTCTTAATTGGAAAATTGCGAGTGAAACAGCGAGACGCAGCCAGTTATGAGATTTCTTTCTTTTTACAGATCGAGTCATCTTCCGATCCGAACTCCCTCTCCCGCGTGAGTTCCTTAACCCTCATCCTCGGAGGAAGCATCATCATAGCTCTGCTCATAGCGATAGCGCTCACCGTGTACCTCGTCAAGACGCGCCGGAAGCACCGCGTGCGACAAGCCGTCATGCGCCGGAAACGGCAGAGTGCGGTAGACGCTCAGCAAATCAATGGGAAGGAGCAGTTCTCAGCTCTGAACGCGTGATGGAAATTGACCGGGATTTTACGGGCTGTGTTGTAGTGAGATTTCTGTGCTAGGTAAATGAGTCTTTTTTGATAATGTTTTACTCTATGATCAAAAAGAAAACTTGATAATAGTGTTCTGTAGCAAATTAAGGATTTTACAGAAGTATCTCATGAAAATCTGGAAAATCAAAATCAGTACCAGTAACATCACTGAAACTACCTTTAATGTTATGATGACACACTAGAATCTAATATGTCGTTTACGAGACTCATTTATGAGTAGTCGAATACTCAAAAAACTATTTTACGAGCTAGGGACTCGGTTAATTCAAAAACTATGGCTTGGCAAAAATGTAACGGATTTTTTCTCTCCTGGTAATACTTACCATAAGAGTACATTATATACTTACTGTGTACCTAGTGTACCTATGCCATGTTAGTGGGTAAATTGATCCAATCCTTCCGACGTGTCTGCTCTGAGGTCGCTAGATTATTTTTTGCCAAGCTATACAATGATGGCGATTTATTCTTAAATTGCTACGGAACTCTTTCTTAAGCGTGCATTTGTTAGGTTGTAAATAATGTATAAGTACCAAATACCAAACGGTCCATACCACCTTTCTTAACAGTATTTTATATGAGTAGTGTTACCATATTTAAGTGTTCATATTCTTACCAAAAAAATGTAAAGTACTAAGGTGTATGTTGTGTATATTTAGAATCAGACATTATTTAATAAATTAAATTAACGTTAAAAATATTTTTGATTCATCTTCCAAAAGGGTTGATAATTCTGCGTATCTTACCGGGACCATTCCACTTTCCCTTTAATAATTTGTTCCAATATAAGTATGGGATTATGTTTTTCTTCACATAGTACAAGGAACGAAGTTCTTTGCTCTGAAAACAATTAAATTAGGTATTTACCTGCGTGAAACCCTCGATGTTATACACACACACACTATAGACATCCTTGATAGTACTGAACTAACTAGTACGGAATAAATAATAGTACTACGTACAGAAAAATAACTCCGCAAAGGAATTGAAATAAATAAGGACTCTATCTACTAGGCAATAAAGTAGCAATTCAACTCGCACAGCGCTGGATACCGCTCGCTATATTCACCTAGATATACCGCTCTCTTTCTATCACGTATGCTTAGTTACGTGCGACGAGGCTAGCGTGCGGGCGGCTACTGACTTCTGCCTTGCATTGTCCACGGAGCGCCGGCCGAACATACCTAAACTGCGGAGTGACACCCCCCTGCTAGTACTGACCCTTCAGTAATCTACTTTGAAAATATAATTCACTATAATGTTATTTCAGTAGGTACATTTTATTGAAAATATGGTACGCACTAGACTAGTGTACTACACTGTAGTACACTAATTAACAATATGGTATGGTGGTGTGGTGTGTATTAGTTGTTCTATATTTCTGGTGTGCAATAGTACATTATGATACGAGTGTGCTATGTTGGTCATTACACTAAAGGCGGTATTATGCGCGCGAGCCGCAGGCGAGCGCGATAAGGAAGCCGAGAGCGTAATGACTAATAGCACAAGAGTTCCATACGACTGTTTTCGTCACACTTGCGAGGAAAAAACTAATTTTTTTTGATAATAATCAACCACACAGCGAAAACGTCAACAAACATTTGCGGAAAATGGCGCCCAAATCAGTAATGCGCGCGCAGGTTGACATTTACTTCAGCGGCATAAGAACTCTTTGTTGGTATTACAAAAAAACTGTAAGTATTACCCGGCTATATTAAGAGTGCTTCATATACGTACGTCTAATTGCAGTCATGTACAAACTTGACTTTACCGGGTTATACCTATTATAGTACAAGTGCCGTAATGTAAAGTAAAAAGCACGCGTGTGTAATAGCTTGGATTATGAGCCTAAAAGCGATGTAATAAGATCTACTTTACGAGCAAGTGTGATGAAAAGATATATTGTATTGTATTGTATGGTACACTATACTGATACTTCAGTACACTACTTTGACATTATGGTACACTACGCGTACACGTACTAATCGCTCTGTGATCATTGTATTACACTACACTGTTTACATTGAAATAACTATATGGTACCTGATCGAAAGGGAACGTCTCCCACACTTGTTTATCATAAATAAACTCTGCCAGTATAGCAGTACTATAGGAAGTGAGGACAGGGCAGGCTCCGTAGCCGTTATACTCGGCAGTTGGCTCCTTGCCAGCCATTACGGCCGATAGGTTGGCAAATACGACGGGGCTTTGCTGCACTGTAATGTTCAACGATCTTAAAAAGTGAGAATGAGTGTTGTTGATTTCTAGTCTTTAGATTTACTTTCTATGAGGATAACACACACATCAGCCAGAAGATGTCCACTGTTAGTCGAAGGCCTCCTCCTTAAGAGGAACGCTTGGCAGGCGGCTTGGGGATCGCAGAATGCTCACCACCGAGAGAACGCTGCTGCCCATCATTCGGTGGTCCTGAATGCAGTTTAAGGACATACCCATGTTTATGAGGATAACTAATAGTTTAAATTGAGTATTTGCAGATTTTTAACCAGAAAAAAGAAAGCCGTCTTTTGAAATCTACGTCTTACCAACAGCAGCTGCAGTCTTGCTGTTAGGCGTGGCCAGACAGTCTCCGATCCCGAACACGTTGCTTATCCTCCGATGCTGCAGGGTCCGCTTGTCCACGTCCAAATACCCTTCCCCCGTGACCAGCTCGGAACACCGGGAGAGGCAGATAGGAGGGCCCATGGGAGGCGTTACGTGTAGGAAATTGTAGGGAAGTGTTATGCACTGGAATTAAAATGTTATGAAACTGGAATGAAGAAACCGAAGTCGAATGAAGAGGTCGAAGGCCTTCGTGATGTTTGGGTACTAATCCTCCATCACATGTTTGGAGTACTAAAAGAGGTGAGAGGGAGATGTGTGGACACAGGCAGCGACGTCACAGGTGGTAATGGATGTCAATGGTTAGTATATACACTGGATTGGAATAAAGAACTCAATTGTTGATTAAAATTGTGCTTCAATGGTGCTTCGATTCTCGGAATGCCAAAGGGTTCATCCTGGGCTCTCTCATGAATCTGGGGCTAGATTTTCTAGCCGGCTTGTCAATTTTTGTGGTGGCCAAACACCTGCGAGACGGCCTGCCTTATGTTGTTGTAAAAGACGAATTGGAACCACACCTAAGTAGCTTAGCAACTGGAATGGGGAAGCTTGTCCGTTTCCATCTAGATCTTCAATGTATGTATATACATTGTGCCGTAACTAGGGCGGCCAGCGGTACCCAGGACCAGGGCGCAGACCCTGGAGGGGCACAGACATGACCAGACCAGTACCAAGTTTTGGGTCATGGATGGCATGCCCTTGCATGACCCAAAACTTGGGTAGTTAATAGAACTCAGCTCGCACCAGGCGCAGGAAAGTATCGACAAAGTATCATAATTTATGTATCAACGGTTTTCTCAGAAAAACTGATCAACAGATGTAAGAGATTTTTTTACCAGGACCCGTACCGTGACATCTTAAAACCATGATGGCCGGTGCTGCGTGACAGCGAACCCAACCAGGGCACCATAAAATTCACGGTCAAGCAACGTCTCCGGCCGCACCTAACAATTATGGTTTTAAGATGTCACGGGCCCAGAGATTATCGTGTGAAAGAAACTGCAATATTATAGGATTTTTGTCAGTATACTTTACCCCATCCCCTTTGTCCTTGTCGATGAACACGGCCCCTCGTGACGTAATTTCCGCCAGCTCCATATTGTAGTTGACGGCGATATCGCGGTTCGCTGCGATCCTGTTCAGAGCCATGGCGTACTTCGGGACCCCGTACGTGACGTCATCGCCTGTCACGTACGATATACTTGTCCGATTGCGGATTTTATTCTAAAAATAGGAACTGGTCTTCGATCATACATCTAGATATTCTACAGCCTCTAAAGTTCGACGGCTACTTTCATTCATTGGAGTTACACGTGTACAAGAATGGAGACCAAAATATAAGTAGTTCAGCCCCAAACAATGTGGTCCTGCCAGAGAGCATGCTCTCCAGCAGAACCATTTTGAATCGATGTTTTCTGGGAAACTGTCGATATACAATTTTTTTAAATAAGACTACAAAAATATAAAAATTTTATACATTTTTATTATGTATTTATTACCTTGTAAAATAAGTGGTCCTGCCAGGGAGTATCACATCAGAGATTGGCAAACGTGAACTCCTCGAGACTAAGGAGTAAGTATACGTAAGAAAGTTAGCAGTGTCTGGCCGGTTTCTATAATTATAAATGATTTATGTCATTGTAATTGACACCATTGCAACCCTTATTTTAAATCGTACCCTTTTATAATTAGGACTGTAATAGGCTGATTATGATGACCGGTTTCTATAATTATAAAATGATTCCTGTCATTATAGTTGACACCATTGCAACCTCTATTTTAAATCGTACCTAATCTACCCTTTTATAAATACCGAAGGTATAAGTGCTATGGTAGGTTAATCGAAACTGGTATTGTTTGTACCCAATAAGCACAAGATATTATAATATAATATGATAAAAAGGGTGACATGATGGCGACATGGTAGAGGTACTAAACAGAAACGAATTGAACTCATTGTATACTCATCATTGTGAATAATTTTTATTATGGGACAGATCCCGAAATCGCGACAAAAATCGGCCGTTCCGATAAAGCCATGCAGTATTATAATTTCGTCAAGGGTGAATAAAAATGTCGATGCAAAGCTGTTTTTTCATAATTTTAGGATTGTTATCCCAATTACGTTGGACTTGTATTTACCTTCCTCCAGTAAGCATCAGCCAAGTAAGTGATACAGTGCGTGGCCCCGGAGCATTTCCCGGCTTGCTGGGGTCTGGTGAACACCGCGAACCCCCCGCGGAACTGTTTAATCAGGCGCCAGGTCTTCACGCAGTACACGGGAGAGTATATCGTGGTGACGGGAGATGTGGCCGCCTCCAGAGCTTCTTCCAGGCCTGGTATCTGCAGGTTTAATCAGTCAGCGGCATAAAATTCTTGAGTGAAAGGAATGCGAGTAAGTTTTGTTCACGATCATGTTATACTATAATCACCATCAAAGTTCTAATATAACATGAAATATTATATCTTCATCGTGTGTGACCTTAGACCTTCTAACCAGACCTTCTTGGTTAGCAGGTCTAAGTGTGTGACGCTTTAAGCCGTAAGTGATTAAAATTCCAGGTAAAATCAGAGACAGATCACTACTCAGTCGGTAAGGTTTCCGTTATAGGATCTACATTATCCGTTGAGAGGTCATCTACTTTCAGGAAGACATAGAGACGTAGAAAGAATGTGGCTCCAAACAGAAACCTTTCCGATTGCTGATACCCCTGCAGACCCAGATCATATTATAGCCTTTGCCTGCACTGCAAGCTGCCTGCATTGTCTTATATTCGCGACATAATCTATCAAGATCTAAAGAACTGAGCTAGTTACGTCCTTTCCATTGTCATAAATCACCTGATCGTAGTGATTCCTCAGACCTACAGCCACTACCATGAATTCATAGGTGACTTTGTCCCCGTTAGAAGTGTAGACGGCGTTTTTGAAAGGATCGAAGCCTTCCGCGCAGTCTCTTATCCAGAGGACGCTGGCTGGCAGCAGGGAGGCAGTCGGTCTGAACGTCTCACTGAACTGTCTGATGCCGCCGGCCACGAAGGTGAATTGCGGCTGATTGTAGTGGACCTAAAATGTTATCGTCATAAGGCTCTCGAACATTAGGATTAGGATTCTCACACAGCACCGCGGAAAAATGGAAAACGCCGACGCGCGGAGAATCGTTGTCAGTGTGGTGTACCGCGCGTATTTTCTATAAAACTATGAGGTAAACAACTACTTATACTTCGGTACAACGTTGCGAAACGCCGCGTTGCGCGGTGCGATGTGTAGCGATAGATACGCTTTATGAGGGAATAGTCACCGATTCTCCAAACAAATGTATTCCCTTATTTTCTTCCTGGATAATGAGCTTTTTTTTTATAAAATCTAAGTATTCTCCAGGCTAGTCTTTTTCTTTATCTTTTTTTCAGCAACAAATGAAAAAAATGAACAGTATTTTTTGGAGGATCATATTTGAAATGAAAATAAAGGAAAGACGCAGGAAGCGTAGGAAGGCCTCACACGTGTCGACATTGTAAAAGTCGCGGGCAACCGGTGGATGCAAATGGCAGGTTGTCGTATAGTGTGGCAGTCTAAGGAAGCCTTCGCTCAGCAGTGGACGTCTCCGGGTTGATGGTGATGATGAAAATAAAAATATTCCATTTAGCTTACTGTACAACAGGAAAACTTTTCAGCTAGCAATTTACTCGTTACCTATAGGTAGTACTAAGCCTGCCTTACCTGCCGTACCTTTATCTTGCTTTGTTTTTGCATACATACTAAGTAGTCTACAATGACTCTCGCAGAATCCCCCTTGGGAAGCACCACACCTTTTCCAGTTAATTCAATCGCCAAGCAGGAGCCTGTGTTTCGGTTTGAAGTGCCAGATACCAGATAAATAACTGGGCATAACGAGATTTGAAATCTAATATCTATCTAATATTCACAATTCTAGCACTGCTACTGTTATGGGCAGACGTGATGCTTGGAGACGAGCGATACGAAAAAATCGATCCGCTACAGGGTACAGGTACAGGTAGGGTGAGTGCTTTTGAAACGAATAAAAAGAAAAGGGTATTTGTAAAATCCGGTATAATGTAACAAAAACTGACATTAGCACCTGCGAAACACCCTTCCTTAGTCTATGCCGAACGTGTCTCAACATTTATAAACTATCGCTGAATAGACGTGAAAGGCCTTCCTGCATGCGTTGGTATTTTGTTCGGTTAACTTGTGGGATTATAATATTTCGGAGTCATGCCGATAAGTGGCAACATTAGCGAGATTTCCGCTTCGCGCCTGTCACGCTCAGTCCCACCTCACGCGCTATGATTGATGTGTTGCTGAAATAAATAGGGATCCTGAAGCTCCTGTAGCTAATGTTAAGCGTACCTACATAGAAAACATATTTAAAAAGAAATCGTCCGATTTCAACTTCCTTTACTTGGGTGACATATTTTTTCCAGTTACTTTGATTTAGAATCAAACTAGGTAGATACTGAACCAATTTTGATGAAATTTCTATCTTCAGATAGTAAATCAAATCGTAGAATTATATCCTTTCAAATAAATAAAAAATACTAATATGAAAACATTCCAATATAATTGGAACATTCCAAATCGTTTTATTTATTCACGACGGAGCTCCGAGGTTTTTTTATACAACTGAACTGAATAAGCTTCAATGTCATACAATATTATTATCTTATACCACGCTCTCTAGCTCCATTGCTTCGTACAATCTAACGTGCTGTGAACGCCCCATACGTTGAAGAAACGTTTCAACGTCGGGGCGTAACGTACGTAAACCTATATAGGTTTACTTGGTTGAACAGGGCTACCTGGTAAATGAGCTCATGTCATGATTGTAGTTATAGGCATATAAATAATAGGCTTAGATCTACTAAACCTGTCAGCAATAATTCTACTGCGTTTGGAAACAAATGAAGAATACTAACTTGTGATGGTTCTAGAACAATGATGTCGTTCTGTTTGAGCGTCCTAGAGAAACGCCACGCAATACTACACCCGCCTGCGCCGGCGCCCACGATTAGTAGCTTGCATCTAGATTATGAAAAGTACTTTACAGAATTATGTAAAAAAAACAGAGGTTCATCACCCTTTATTGGGCATAATCCCCACGCTTGGCAGGCGGTTGTAGCCCAAAATGCTCACCACCGTTAACCGAGACGAGAGAACGCTGCTACGCCTACGTATGCTATGCCTATACGGTGGTTCTGGGTGCAGTTTTAGGACATACCCGAGGTCCTAAAGTCGTTAAGGTAAGTTACCTACATATTACTATTTATATACAAAGCGAAGCGAAGGTCAAAAAAAGCCCAAAAATACTTATCCAACGAATGTATTACATGTAGCTAATAGAGGGTATAGGGACCTAAGCTCATATAAAAAATAATATTAGGTAGGTACTTATTAAACAAAAAGTGTATTGTATTAGGGAAAAAAAACATTATTTGGCTATAGTTAAAAAAACAAGGCATGTTTAATTCTGAACGAACTAAGATTTGTAACTTGGCGTCATTAGTAACGTTTGTTCAGCTCAAAAATGCCTGTCCAACGATGTATTACACGTAGCTGCTATTGGAGGGTGGAACCAAAATTTGCATCACCTTTCGGTTCCGTTCCATTTCTCATGTTTCAGAGAGTGTATCCATGAGAAAAAAAAACTAAAGGTTTTTTTTTTTCACCAGATTTTATAACAAGAGACATACTTAACAGTGGGATAAAGAAGGTTGCTGGTAGCAGTTGACGAATGTTCTTGAATACACATATAAAGAGAAATCTACACAGAACTTACTCGTATTTATTCTGTACCGCGGCCGCGCAACTGAAAGCCCTTAGCGTTTTAGCAGTTGACCAGTAAAGCTGTTTGAAAATAAAACCCATTTGTTTCAGAGTTTACACACAGTATGAGGGCATATTGTATATGTGCTACATTTTACAAGAATTTATCTGCAAGCCGTCAGAGCGGAAGCCAACTAGATTGTTTAGTTTTACCTATTTCAAGAAGATGCTATATACTTACACCTTGCTTGACGAACAGTTTCATAAAATTCAGTACATAGTCTAAATAGTGACTAGTTGTGATAGTATCACATCTATACATATAATAAAACTGTAACGAGGCGATTACTGTACATTGAAGATATATTTAAAAATCTATTTTTTTAGGAGTGTATGAGAACAACAGAACCCAAAAATACAGTTTTTAAATTTTTTGTCTGTCTGTCCGGGATAAACTCAGAAACTACGGCACGAATTTGAATGCAGTGTCTTGAAATATGATCTATGAAGTCCGGCGCTTCACATAGGCTATGTTTTATCAAAATCGGCCTAGGAATATAGAAGTTATGACGCAATTTATGAAAAAATATAGAAGTCCACTATAACTTGAACCCCCGAACATACTGAGCCCCTAAGGTCCGAGGATCAGCTTATACTGGTTATTGTTTATCTTGAGAGTTTGCGAGTAAGGAAGATGAATGGATTGACATGCGATTTTCTAAAACTGTTCTGTGTTGTCATAAGCTACTTAACACCACACAGCACAGTAGGTAGGCGTCCTACTAGGTGGACCGACGACATTGTAAAAGTCGTGGACAACCAGTGGATGCAAATGGCAGGGTGTCGTACAGAGTGGCGGCCTAATAAGGGGGAGACCTTCGTTCACCAGTGGATGTCTACGGGTTGATGATGATGATGGTAGTCGCGGGCAACCGGTGGATGGAATTGGCAGGTTGTAATACAGAGTGGCGGTCTAAGGGGGAGGCCTTCGTTCACCAGTGATGTCTACGGGCTGATGATGATGATGATGGTAGTCGCGGACAACAGATGGATGCAAATGGCAGGTTGTCGTACAGAGTGGCGGTCTAGGGGGAGGCCTTCGTTCACCAGTGGATGTCTACGGGTTGCTGATGATGATGGTAGTCGCGGGCAACGGGTGGATGCAAATGGCAGGTTGTCGTACAGAGGGGCGTTCTAAGGGGGAGGCCTTCGTTTACCAGTGGATGTCTACGGGCTGATGATGATGGTAGTCGCGGGCAACCGGTGGATGCAAATGGCAGGTTGGAATACAGAGTGGCGGTCTAAGGGGGAGGCCTTCGTTCACCAGTGGATGTCTACGGGCTGATGATGATGTTGATGGTAGTCGCGGGCAACCGATGGATACAAATGGCAGGTTGTCGTACAGAGTGGCGGTCTAAGGGGGAGGCCTTCGTTCACCAGTGGATGTCTACGGGCTGATGATGATGGTAGTCGCAGGCAACCGGTGGATGCAAATGGCAGGTTGGAATACAGAGTGGCGGTCTAAGGGGGAGGCCTTCGTTCACCAGTGGATGTCTACGGGCTGATGATGATGTTGATGGTAGTCGCGGGCAACCGATGGATACAAATGGCAGGTTGTCGTACAGAGTGGCGGTCTAAGGGGGAGGCCTTCGTTCACCAGTGGATGTCTACGGGCTGATGATGATGATGGTAGTCGCGGGCAAAAGATGGATGCAAATGGCAGTTTGTCGTACCCGTGTTCCCTCTTAAACGTAACTTTGTTATTTAAAGTAAAATAAGGCCATGCGCATAAAACTATTAGGTCCACGCGAGCGAAGCCGCAGGTACAGCTAGTAATATTATAAATGCGATTTTTTTTATGGTTTTTGTGTGTTGTGAGGTACCTGTTCACGCCAAAACAGCTGATCGGATTTGGATTAAACTCGGATAGATAGCTTATTTCCCAAAATAAAATACTATATCATCAGCCCGGAGACGTCCACTGCTGAAAGGCCTCCCCCTTAGATCGCCACGCTGTACGACAACCTACCTCTTGCATGCACCGGTTGCCCGCAACTTAACAATGTCGTCGATCCACATAATGGGAGGCCTTCTTACATATAGGAAATAACATATAACTATACGCTACATTTTAACCGACTTCAAAAAATTTGGACGTTTTTTGTATGGTCACCGTTTTCCATTAATTGTGGAACGAATAAAAAAAATTTTTTGTTTGAAAGGGTATAATCTCGAGGCGGTCCCATATTAATTTGAAGTCAGGTGATATTTTTTTATAAGAGACTTGTTGCATTCATCATCATCGCGGGTAGAACCGCGGGGCGCAGAGCACTATTTAATAATAGTATCCTAGAAGTGGTGTTAACTTTACTGTGTTCCAGTTTAAAGTGTACTGTGCGAAATCACTGAAGAGAGAAGTGAATAGAACGGAAATGCGACGGGCCGCGCTAGCCGGCGTTAAGTGTAAATGCGCTTAATGACAATTCTAGCAATATACATGTTTTTAAACTGAGAAAACTCAACAAGACAATTTAAATAGACGAGCAAGAAACCAAACCACATTGCATCGTAATTAGATCAATTTTAATCTGTTGCAAAATGGCATTTCGAGCGTATTACTTTAAATGCGCGACCAATGATTGGCTTCTATACAAGTATGTGTGAATCTGGCGACAGAGGTTTTCCATACAACTGCTTTACAACATTGTTTTGACAGCCGTTCTACCTTAAAAGTAGGATTTTCGTTTTTCTGTGAGCGAAATTATAAGGATGTGACTCATCATCGAATGTCACAAAATAATGATACTCTGGCCACCGCTGCGAAGGTAATAGGCAGCTCTCTCTTACCATCACAAGAGTGCATTGCTCCTCTTTTTACTTGACACCATACAAAAAAAAACTTGATTGGTAATTTTCAGTAAAAGCAGTTTTTCCAAAAAGTATATATTTAAATTGTAACATTGTGTGTATATAAGTCTCAAGTATTATTCGTATACATCTTATGTACACATTTATTAAGAAGCTAGAAGTAATTTTTACATAATATTATAGATCTTTCAAATAACCCAAACTTTAACAAAAAAGTATATATAATTTCAACTAATTTCATTTAATCACAGTTCTCGTGTTATGTCTTTATGAGCATCACTAATTAGGTACACCAATAAAAAATAAATCAAATAAAAAATAACACTTACTAACATATTAAAAATAAAATCTTATCTACCCTAAATATTTTACACATGATGGTTTCTTACTCACAAAACAAGATTTTATTATTATTACATGAAAATATATTTATTTTAAGGCAGTTTTTCTAAAAAGAAAAATGCCCCAAATACTAATCGCAATCAGTCATGCAAACTTGAGTCTTAGATGACCACGAAAATATGGTTCATTTTCAGAAACACATTACGTCCTTCTCAGCAGATAATTATTATCCTTTAATTTTAAGTGGTGCTTCGCTCGCTGTACATTTTACATCTAGGTGCTTGATCTTGAATTATTTTACATTACATTATTTATGAACACAAAACTTGACTCAGCAAAAGAAACATTAGCGTAGTTAGCATTACCAAAACATTAACATCAGCGTAAAGATAGCATCAACAAAACGTTAACATTAGCATAAAGTTAGCTTTAACAGAACATTATCATCAGCGTAAAGATAGCATTAACAAAACGTTAACATCAGCGTAAAGTTAGTTTTAACAAAAAACTTTAACGTCAGCGTAAAGTTAGCTTAAACAAAACGTTAACATCAATGAAACATTAGCATTACGAAAACGTTAACATCAGCGTAATGATAGCTTTAACAAAACGTTAACAGCAGCAAAACACCAGCGTAAAGTTAGCTTTAACAAAACGTTAACAGCAGCGAAACAGTATTACGAAAACGCTCAGAATCAGCTTAACGTTGGTTTTAATAAAACATTAACATCAGCGTAACAAATACAGTTAAAATATGGTCCCAAAGCACCACCGAGATTAAATTTTCCGCATCCTATGTTACTTCGCCCTGAAGTTCACAATTTTCCTAACCCACTCCGGTCCGTGGTAGTAACCTTTCAACATAAAGTGCCAATATATGAACGGGAACAGTTCCTTCTTCATTTGAAAGGCGATTCTGCTCTCTGCCGCCTGGAAAAAACATAGCATTACCTCTCAATGGGCTAGATGACTGGTTTTTTTATTGACCTATTAAAATGTGGCCCATAAATATAGCTGATTAATGAAAAGAAAATAAAAATCTGATCAAAAATAAGCAACTTATAAGCATTTTAATATCATGCTAGACAGAGAGGCGAAACAGCAAATCGTGACGTCACTTCTCTGTACGCCATATAAATTCTATTCTGACAAGTAAGGCGTGACGTCATTTTTTATTTTGTGGGAAAGGGACAGAGTTGTCTCTAACAAAAACTTTAAACGCTCATATATCAGAACATTATTAACCGATTTAAATAATTATTTCAATAAACATACTATATTTACTTAAATTCTTCATCGAAGCTATTGGTTTCAACGATATAAACATCAGTCATCTACCCTATTTACGACAAATAAATTTTAAACAAGTGGCTGGTTTTTGGGCTGGACCAATCTTGCCAAGATGTTGCAAGACGCGTATTATCCTTCCAGTAGGGATACCTTGGTAGGAAAAGGTGTACCAAGCCAAATAAATTTGTTTTCCGCACTTCATCGATATGCGGGGACCGTAAATTCACCATTGGAAAATAACGACAAAACGTCTTTAGAAGAAAGCAGGCTTTTTCAATATTTTCCGTATTTCCAAAAAACAATCCACACAATGCACTAGCATAGAAAATATAAATTATTTCTACTTATTGTATTAGGCAGTACATACTTCCTTGGATATGTTATTTTTTTTACTAAAAATGCATTCAATGAATTCTTGGACCATGATAACTAAACATAATTTCTAAAATCTATCGCAACGTGCTCTATAATACCCTGTATACTCGATAGATTATCATCGTCATCATTACCAGGACGAAGGCCTTCCCTTTAGTAGAGAGGTGTTGCTATAATCCCCACGCTTGGCAGGCGGCTTGGGGATGGACTATAATCTTTATGTATTCTTCTCTAGATACGATGCTTATATTCTTTCTTATATTATTCGGACCTGGGTATGTCCTAAAACTGCATCCAGAACCACTGGAGGACGGGCAGCAGCGTCCTCTCAGTTAACGGTAGTCAGCATTCTGCGATCCCCAAGCCGCCTGCCAAGAGTGGGGATTATGGCAATTCCTCCCCAATGACGGGGATGCCTTCGTCCAGCAGTGGACGATGATGATGATATTTTTGTTTGGGTAATTCTTGCCCAGATATGCTAGTCGAGATACATTATTCTAGTCTAGCTAGGCAAATTGTTATATTAATATCTAGCTAATAATTCATGTCCGGATACTATATTCTTGCCCAGTTATCATACTTATATGACTATATCTACATTATTCTAGTCTAGATACTCTAAATACATACGTGTTTGGAGCGGTCTATAGAATACACCTGGTCGAAGGGGAAGGTCTCGTGCACGACGCCGTCGTACAGGAACTCTGCCAGGATGCACGTGCTGTACGACGTCAGCAGCGGGCACGCGCCGTACCCGTCGTACTGCTCGTGAGGGCTGTCGCTTCTCATCGTCGAGAGGAGGTTGTGTTCCACTACGTAGCTTTGTTTCGCTGCAACAGGACGTTATTCTGCGATATAACTCTAAAATAAACGCCATCTTTTTCACATAGTAATTTTTTTTTTGTTTTTTGTTTATAACTACTTTGTACTACAATTACTTATCACTTACAATTTTTATTGCAAATATAATTTATTCTTTTACAACTTTCTCAGAGAGTGACATAACACACACACACAGTCTCCACACACACATAAGTGTGAGTAAGTGAGTAACAAGTGAGTGAGTAAGTGAGTGTCTACATAATAATATACTTGACCGCCCGGCTGTGCCGGTTAATGCCGGCTCACTTTTAAGACGGGCTTATTTAGGAACTTCGCGAGTTTTTGCAACTTTTGATACATAAGTTCGCATACTTCTAATTTGAAAAAAAATACGAAGTTAGTGTAATATCATAGATGAACATATTATTTAGACAATTGTGAATTTAGAAACATGATTGGTAACAACTCGCTCGATAGAAAAAAATACCGAAGCAGTGTCTATTTTTAAACCATTTTCAGTTTTATGTCCTAATTACAGCACATAGTCACATTAAAAAAATATGTATTATAAGTTAATAGTATTTTGGAGAGCATGCTGTGATTCAAAAGTTATTAATTTCTATACTTTTCAAGTAATCTGAGAAAATCTTCAAAAATCGAAGTTTGACACGCACGAATCTGCATAACCGCCATATTTTTGCTCCGCTAAATGTGACCCTAACTGATACAGCTTTAGACTAATTATTGAACTCATTAAAAAATGTGCTTGAAACGTGGAATACCCGGCCTTAAGCATAAAGCACGACAGAGGAGCACATTTTTTATAATAATAATAATAAGCCGATCCGAAGCATTTACTACATACAGGGCTACTGCTAACTCAACGTATTCCGGCGGAACCAGATAAGGGGGCCAACATGCATCAAATACATGCCCCCCAATGTATGACAGAAAGTTTATAGTTTTCAAGATATTTAATAATTAACTATTTTTATTTTGGTGGTTTTATAGAAAAAAACCTGGACTACTGGAAAAACTTGGGACTTATAGTAAACATTTACACAAAAAAGACTGCGAGACGATGCGTTCTGGAAAACAAGCCGAACCTGCAAAATCGGAAAAGAGCCAAATATGTGTAGCAATTGTTTTGTTGTTCCACAAACGTACTTCCGAACCGAATGTGCCCCACCTAACCGTCATAAGCATAAGACACTTAAAGTATTTCAAACCTATTTTAGTTAAAAAGTGTTTTGTCTTCTTTTTTCAAACTCAAATCGTAATTCGAAAGAAATTTGACAAAATACTTTTTAACGAAAATAGGTTAAAAATACGTTTTTCATCACACTTGCTCGTAAAGTGTTAGTGTGTAGAAGTGGTAGTGAGTTTTAGGCTCATAATCCAAGCTATTACGCACGCGTTCTTTTTACTTTACATTACGGCACTTGAGCTATAATAGGTATAACCCGGTAAAGTCAAGTTTGTACGAGACTGCAATTAGACGTATGTATACGAAGCACTCTTAATATAGCCGGATAATACTTACAGTTTTTTTGTAATACCAACAAAGAGTTCTTATGCCGCTGAAGTAAACGTCAACCTGCGCGCGCATTGCTGGTTTGTGCGCCATTTTCCGCAAAGTTTGTTTTTTCCTCGCACGTGTGATGAAAACAGTCGTATGGAACTCTTGTGCTATCTTAGTCATTACACTCTCGGCTTTCTTATCGCGCTCGCCTGCGGCTCGCGCGCGTTATACCGCCTCTAGTGTAATGACCAACATAGCACACTTGTATAACAATGTACTATTAGCGTTTTATGCATATGACGTTAAGTGTATAGCACGCCTGACTCACCGATCGCGGCGGCGGTCTTGCTGTTGGGCGTGTTGATGCAGTCCCCGATCCCGTACATGTTCTTGTACTTGTTGTGCTGCAGCGTGTACTTGTCGACGTCGAGGAAGCCGTCGCACGCCGTGATGTCCAGGTTGCTGGACAGGAACGCGGGCGTCTTCATGGGCGGGGCCACGTGCAACATGTCGTATGGGACGGTCACCTCCTAACACAAAACAATAACAATTAGTACACCTTTTTTGCAATGGCGTGACGAGACGAGCCAAATATCTATTTCTCTATTAATATTAAAGATACATTTTCTGTCATATCTTCGAAAACAGATCTAATGAGAAAATTAAATTTCACTAGATCCATCGTGGATCTGGCCCCTGTATCTACTGAGGTTGATCCTAATAAAGCATGTGCAAGTTCTACATCTCAACAAAATATATTTAAATTTGTATAAAAAACTATATATATATTTTTTTAAATTGTATATATATATATATATATACATTTAATTATAAGTTAACTTACCTTATTGTCGTCTTTTTTGACAAACACCGCCTCCCGCTTGTCGTGGCGGACCTCAGTCAGCAAGGTCTTGTAGTTAACGTTAATCTTTTTCCTCTCGACCACTTTGAGCAGTGCGTCCGCGTATTTCTTCACGCCGAATATGACCGGCAGGTTAGAGTTGTAGTGGATCTGGGATTTTGAGCGGACTTTCGTCTGAAAAGAGAGTACATAAGGACATTAATAATAAAATATCAATCTTTCAATATCATCATAAGCCTATTAACACCCACTGCTGGACGTAGGCTTTCTCAATATGGCACGCAACATATTCTTCGAACAACTGCCGTCGTAAACGTGTATCGTAAGCACTTCCTAAGCCTTCAAAGATCATCATCACCAGCCCGGAGACGTCGACTGCTGAGCGAAGGCCTCCTTAGATCGCCACACTGTACTACAACCTGCCATTTGCATCCACCGGTTGCCCGCTACTTTCATAATATCGTCGGTCCACCTAGTAGGGCTTACCTACCCTGCTTCTTCCGGTGGTACGTGGTCGCCACTCTAGAACCTTTCTTCCCCATCAGTTATCAGTCTTCGTGCGATGTGGCCTGCCCATTGCCACTTCAACTTGCAAACCCTGCGAGCTATGTCGGTGACTTTGGTTCTTTGGCGAATATCCACGTTCCGGATTTTATAGTGCAAAGTAACTCCGAGCATAGCTCTCTCCATTACCTGTTGCGTGACTCTGAGTTTCTACAAAAGGCCAGCAGTTAATGACTACGTTTCAGTTCCATAAGCCTTCAAATAAATTCCATTGGAAGTGGCAAGCCAAGCCTTATCTCTCTGCCAGAAGGAATGTGGTAATGGACCCACCTGTTGTGTGTGGTACGTTTTGGAAGTGTTGTGACTTTGTTTTAGTATGCGTTCATATACGTACGTGCATTTATTTTATTAATTAAAGTTAACTTGAAAATGTGTACCATGCGTGTTTATCTCGTCCCCCGCAAAAAGTGGAAAAAATTATAATTATGCAAGCCATTGGCAATGGTACACGGTGAAAGCTCTAAGCTTCTCTCAACTTTTCCTGAATGCTGTAAATACAGCTCAAATCAAAAGCTAAAAACTGTAATGTAATCCATGGGATTGTCGTTCCGGCGTTCTATAAGTTTGACATCTACATACCACATGACAATATAACATTACATATTATTGTATTGAAATCTTTATTATTGTATCCATTTGACCTACCTAATATATCGCAACATTGTTACAAGTTGAATAAATAATCTG
This sequence comes from Erannis defoliaria, assembly GCA_905404285.2. Classification (NCBI taxonomy): domain Eukaryota; kingdom Metazoa; phylum Arthropoda; class Insecta; order Lepidoptera; family Geometridae; genus Erannis; species Erannis defoliaria. Next base: position 16,096,570 of record FR990076.1, on the reverse strand, counting down.
AATCTAATAGTATCGGTATTTGTATTTTATTGATGGCTACTTGTGTACATAACACACCGTATTATTCTTGTTCAGTAACGAGACAATGAGTGGGAAATGCGTAACAATTGACATTTATTTTGTAAACATTAGTGGTCAGGTCACGCGTGCCGATATTCAACACACAATATCAACTACTACAAACTAATCTGACAATGATAATAATTTACAACTACATATTAATTGCCTAAAGACTTTCTAATTCTGTCGGAATGTCTGGACTATTTGTTTTATTAAATTAAACTCAGCCGTCAATCTGGGTGTCTGTTCAACTGCTGGCGCTGTGTGTAAAATGTCCCCCAATTTTTTTATTTTTTTTATTTTATTATGATTGCTCAACTTGTTGAAAAAAAAGGTATTATACTATTATGTATTCTCTGGTACTGGATGAGTATATTAATTATGAGATTTGGTCATATGAGTTTTTATTTCTATCTATGTGCAGTTTTATTTGATCAGAGGGTATTACCCACTGCTCAACTTGATGCAGTTGACCAATTTAGTTGAGCAGTGGAGAAGAAGCGGATTTTATAACAGGATGTCCTACTGATCAACTAGTTGATCAATCTAGTTTTGTCTGTAGTGGTAGGACTCTACTGCAGAGTCCGCCTGGGGAAGTACCACACCTTTGCCAGTTATTCAACCGCCAAGCAGTAGTGTGCAAGCATTCCTGTATTCCGGTTTGAAGGGCAATGTTACCAGAGAAATTACTGGGTATGAAAAGATTTTACATATGATATCTCTGGGTGACGAGCGCATTGCAGTGCGGCGCAGGATTGTGTTCGTAAGTTCACAATTTTGGCACTGCTACTGTTAGTGGCAGGCGTGAACCCTACCACAGGCGAACGTCTTGCACGTCTCGTCACTTAAACGTATAGAAAAACAATAAAAAAACTAAAAAAAATTGAGCAGTGGGGAAGAAGCGCGCAATTGAATCGGTTTCTTCTACTGCGTCATCAGCGAGATGGCAGTCATACGCGAGCCTATATTCAATTAATAAATAAAATAAAACTCTCATATTAGTCATGGTAGTCTAGTGGGCCACCGCTCGAGAAATACCGCTTTAAATCATTAGCTCGTATTAGAATAATTATACTATATATTAGAAGGAAAGCGTATTTAGATTGTATACAAGGCTAGTACGCAATAATCGAGAATACGTTGAAATCCAAATGTCTCTCTGTTGCTTTACAAGGCCTACACCACCATTGTGCAATACTCGCTTAACTTTTGGAGTGACTTATGCAAAGAGGTGGTTCCGGAATTTACAATATTCTAGTGTACAGGGTTGAGTAAGGGTAGCAGAAGACAGAGTCCAACGGACACATTTGGAGGAGAAGGAAAGCGTATTTAGATTGTATACAAGGCTAGTACGCAATAATCGAGAATACGTTGAAATCCAAATGTCTCTCTGTTGCTTTACAAAGCCTACACCACCATTGTGCAATACTCGCTTAACTTTTGGAGTGACTTATGCAAAGAGGTGGTTCCGGAATTTACAATATTCTAGTGTACAGGGTACTTTATTTCACTTTGTTCACGTGAGTGAAATCACCAATCAATCAACTGAACGAAGTGGAATAAACCCGCCCATGAGGGTATGCGCGCGTATTGGTATCACTAACAAAAAAAAGATCTTTTTATATAAAATAGGTCTACGTTTGACCGCCAACTCCTTTGATGTAAACCACGCGCCGTTGCAGGAAGAAAGAGGCAGTCGAAGGTGGAAGAACATGATGTAGGCAGATTATCGCCGTTGGTCGTTGGCACCTTCAATGGTATATTCTCGAAGATCTCAATGAAAGCAAGTCGTGTTGTAAGTATCAACGATCAACTGTATGATATACATTACTGTAAACCGGACAAAACTAGTTTTAAAATAATCGAGAAGAGACTGAGTTATCAAAACAACTCTGTATTGGAATTAAAACCTGAGTATGTTTAGCAAAGTTTCACTTTCAAATTGCCACATTGATGCATTTTATATTATAGAAACATACTCATATTTGAATTAACAAAGATTCAAGAGGCTAAGCGCTCTTTGTAATATCAACTTTCTTTTGATAATACCTACACAAATATATCTGCTAAGTATCTGTTAATATAATTTATAGTTATTTAAAAATAAGTTAAAGTCATTTTTAGTCGACAAATGTTATATTATAATATCAAAGACTAGCTGCGCCCTAAGGTTTCACTCGCAATTCTTGGTATAAAAAATAACTATGTTTTATTACAAGGTATAAGCTACCTCTATACCTTTGGTAATGTATACCAAGGTTTACAGGATGTCCCAGAAGACGACTTTAAGCCGAAAACGGTTTTATTTCGCACGTTATAGTTTTAATTCTATAAATTAATTTTCATTAAATTAATTAATTGAATTAATTCTTTCGTACGAAAATTACGCGTTACCCTTATGCTAGGGCTTCACCTGCGTGACGCTTTACGCCCAGTTATCGGAATAATTAACGTGCAATAAATGATGCATTAAACAATGCGCATGGCGCATGGGCGGCCACACTATCATTTGACTTTGAATGTCGCCTAACGTCTAACAACGTTAATAATGCCACTAGCCTATTAGCGTGCTAACACCCGGCCATATCTGCGTACTGTATCAAATACCGCGCTTAATAATGGCATTACATGCAAAGTTACGCCCTAGCATTAGAGACACATTTTATTAACGTATTTCTTCATATAAACATGAACATGTTTCCAATGATTCCATGTTTTCCAATCAAACATTTATATGCGATTTACTATCACTAGCGATTTAAATTATACTCCAAATCGAATTGTTTTGTTAAACGACGTAAAAAAATAATTTTCAATAACATTGCAGATACTGGCGCCATCTCTTGGTGCCGCTTTTTTGTACATCCACCTTAAATTTTTTAATATGATTAGATTACGCGAGATGGCGCTGTTTATCCTTAAACCGCGCAAACGACTTTTCGTAAGCAGTAATAGGGGTCTGTCGAAATGTTAAGTTCTCAACAAACATACATACAAAAATACAAATGTATAATATTTTTGGTTGGATCGACATTTTGGCTTACGAGCTAGAGTGGAACGGTCTGAATTACAAATAATGAGTGATTTTACTCAGTTTACCGTTAACTACTCTCTACTAACATGAGTTTTTTGAAAAAACGTAGTTTTCTTCAACTCGACAGATAGCGCAGACTAAACGTGCCAGTCAAAAGCACCATACTATTTTTGATAGATAAGCATAAGCAATAAAATTAAAAACTTGACATGGCACGTCTAGTCTGCGCAAAGTCAGAGCCATCTACAATGAGCTTCATTTTTTTTATTGCCTGTCAGAAAATCGCCCATTGGAATCTAACTAGATACTAGGCTAATAAGCTGTGCTACGGCCTCTCTTAAGTGGGAATCCGGTCTGCGATTTTCCATACAAAATTACAAATGTATTTTGTCAATTTTCTACCTGGATAATGCCTCTAGCCTGCTCTGGTGCATTTTTGTTTACATAAAATCTATGTCAGCTGTCTCTGTAATTTCCTATTTTACAGCGACTAATAGCTAAAGAAAATATATAATCACTTTTGAAGATTTTTGAAGGGTTATATTTTCTTTAGCAACCAGTTAAAACGTCTTTTGTTAACATGAGGAGCCTAAAGCCTTTTTTGTATAGCACTATGAGTCATTGGATCCAAGGGACGGGTTTCCCCGACACGAAACTTCAATCGACGTTCGTTTCTATCATAAAACTAATCTGACCTTTGTGAAGTAAGAATCCGCCAAGTAGGCGATCTTCTGCGGCGCCCCGGGACACTTGATCAGCCCATCAGGGTACGTGAAGATGGCGTCTCCTCCCTTGAACTTCTGGAAGTCTCCGAACGTTTTCTCGCAGTACGCCGCGTCGTATATCGTGGACACGCTGCTGTTGGGGTCTTCCAGGGCTTCCTTCAGGCCAGGAACCTAAGAAGCATTCAGTTAGAACAAGTACTTTTACGTGCCTGCGGGCTACTTTAGCCCCGCTACGCGGAGCAGCACGTAAAATCGTATACACACCACGGGAGCAAGTAAAGAAGCCTCAGATCTCATACTTGGCACCGGGAGATATATATGAGATCTGAGACATTCTTTACTTTTGCTCTCTAGGTGAGTAATTTAGTATTAAAAAAAACAACTGACTTCAATTTCGATTAACTGGATGACATCCTTTTCCAGTTATTTTGATTTAAAAACCAAACTACAGAACCGATTTCGACAAAATATTAATGGGACCACCTCTGGAGTACGGCCTACCAAAAAAAAACATCAACATCAATTAATTCGCGAAATAATCGAATTACGAACACACAAAAAAAAGTCGATTAGAGAACTTCCTTTTTTGGAGTCAGATGGTAATTGGCCTATTTAGGGTCAACCCACACGTACCACAACCACACCACATCGCAGCGACAAAATGTAGTGACGCAGTGGCTACGTGTGAATAGTAGCTTTTTGTAGTTGCGTTGTGGTACCGACAAAATGTCGATGTGGTTGCGTTGTCGCTATATAGCAGATGCGATGTGGTTGCGTCGTGTGCATGCACAATTCGACTCCGGTTTTCATAGAGCGCGCACTGTCGTTGCGTCGACGCAACGTTGTATCTGCGATGTGGCCGGCGGCTATTGCACTGTGTAGCTGGTGGTTGCGATGTGGTCGGTATCATCCACGCGGTCGATAAAAGCGGCAAAATGTGGTACGTGTAAATTCTACTACTCATTTTCAATATAAAATATGCACCCGACCACGTGTTGTAGTTGTGGTGTGGTTGTGGTACGTGTGAAACAACCCTTAAAGTAAAGGCACCTTTGCGTAATCGCAGTTGAGTCCGACTGCTATAATGATGTACTCGTAGTTGATGACGTGTCCTTCCCTGGTGGTGACCTTGCTCGCCGGCGCGTCGACCGCCTCTGCGAAGTCCTTGATCCACTGCACCCTGGCCGGCAGCACGGCGTGCTCGAACCGGTGCGTGTCCGCGACGCGCTTCACGCCCGCGCCCACCAGCGTCCACAGCGGCTGGTAGTAGTGGTCCTGGAACAAAGTGGCCATACTGCATTAACCACAGACGATATACTAGTAAGTAATTACGTTTTAAATTTAGTAATTGACGTATAAGTTTGGTGTTATCAATAAATTATTGTATTGTATTGTAATTATTAAGTCCACTGGAGGACGGGCAGCAGCGTCCTCTCGGTTAACAGTGGAAAGCATTCTGCTAACCGCAAGCCGCCTACCAAGCGAGGAGAATATGGCAAACCCCCTATTAAGCGAAGGCCTTCGTCCATCAGTGTACAATTTATGGCTGTTGACGACACAATTAAGTTCATGTAGGCTAAGTAATGTGCCGCCCGAAGGCATGACCCGTCATGGCTTGACGGTTGTTTATAGGAATACATAACAAACAACCGGGACCAACAATTTAACGTGTCTTCCGACGCACGGTAGCGCTCAGATGTAAATATCACTCACAACCACCCATCCGAAGACTGATCGGAATATTCTAGTGATTTTTGTTTTATTTATACGGGAATACTCACGTGTCAAAACCACGTCAGTTTTCATAATAAAATTCTAGTGATTGCCTATATCCTGGTATCCTGGATATCCTGGCCTGATTCAGTCCGAGTGAAACCACTGTAATGTACCTACACAGTAAAGGGGTTGCTAGACGGTCCGGTCCTTTACCAACCAGGGTCCCAAGTGACCCTGGTTGATAAAGGACGGAAGGTTTGGTAATACAGATCTAGCAACCTCCACCCACAATTTAATAAAATCATTTTTTGTGATGCCATCTTTTTTATTTTTCGCGTATTTTAATAATATTAGGACGTTGTCATGTCCTTTTTTTCAGTTTTCGAATATTTTGACATACAAAAATCCAATAGCCCTTTATTCCTTACTACTATTTTCTAACACAATTTTATTTAGCCACCACGCGAACGCCTTGCTCGTCTCGTCACTTGTATAAAAAAAAAAATAAGTGACCACTAAAAAAATAATTATATGTTGGTGTTATTAAGTTCTATAACAATATAAATATTTAGCAAAAATAGTCATAAATCATTAATCAATGCAGCTCACACATACTATATCAATAGCATTGTAAAGGAGCATAATAAGCAAATATTTACAATCTATCGTTCGCTCGGAACTGTGATTGGTTAAGTAGTCACTTACTGATAAACGTGTTTACACACAATACAGCTTTACCTTTAATTGTCCACTACTGGACTTAGTTCTACCCTAGAAGGGTGAACGGGACATATTCACCACGCTGGCCCAGTTGCGGGTTGGTGAATTCGCTTACGCCATTAAATTACGCCAAAAAATACCTTATCAAAGTTATCATCTTTAGCGCCTGCATCCCTACGACTAGTACACACAGCGACAGGGTATTAGGGTATTAGTAGCTGGTCTAGTAATCACTGCCAAAACATCTCTCCTCAGTCCTCACAGACTAAAACAAAATATTCAATATACATATATGTATAAATATTGTCAACCTTAAATTTATTAATATGAAATTTTTGATGTTTTGATTGAATTAAATTACAAATAATATTATTCGAATTAGATAATAAAATAACTATAAGTTCTATTTTTGGCAATGAAATAAATTATTATTATTTTTATATTCTTTGTGCATAATAACTACAAAACGTGTACTCAAAGAAAATGTATAAATAAGTAATTATTGCTTTCGCTTACGTTACGAGTAATCATCTAAATTCATATCTGGTTACAAAAATATGCCGTTTTTTCTCTGGATTGTTAGGTACACAAAGAGTATATTTATTATATATTTTAATAAAAAGCCTTGCTGACAGATTGACCCTGACTGCAACTTACCAACGTTGGGTGGCTATTGCCACCTAAGTAGTTATTTTTAAATTAAAAATTATTAATTTGACTTTCTTTATTTTATTTTGTGTTTTTGTATGGATCATGTGTCCGTAATAAAGAATTATTATTATTATTATAGGCTAGGTATTTGATAACAACTACAATGAGTCACCGCCGCCGGCGTAATAACGCCGCTGAAATATTATTACGGCGCGCCACCGACTTAATTTTTTTACTCGGCGCGCACGTCTAATAGGTAATAAGGTAATAACAATAAATTAAAACTATTTTGTAATATTATTGTTTTGAGATGTTGTTTTTTTGCTTAAAAATGTTTTTAAGAATTGATTATTAAAATAATATATAACCGAGACCTCTTAATAAAACTGATTATTACTAAACTTATACAAACATTTTTATTCATAGGCATTCCATTTTCGCCTTGTAGACATTATTATACCAAGATCTGTTGCAAGGGCTCAAAATATGTGGTACGTGCCACCTACCCCTTTTTACTCGATACTGGGCTAAATGATACTTGCTTTGTGCCATCCTCCTCATTATAAGCAATACTGAGGTAATTGATACTTGATGTGTGCCATCCAGTTAAATGCCGAGACTGGGGTCTACTAGGGTCGAACAACTATTTTTCCTACCTGCCCCGGTAACTGGCAGGGGCACCGGGGTGGTTGGGACCAATTCGGAAAGGGAGGGGAACTCCTCTCCCGCCACCCGTTCATATCATTATTTCAAAATTTCGATAATGTTCCGTTTCACCAAATTAAACAACAGAGAAATCAATTTTTTTTAAACCACCCATTGCCGATAAGAAATAATGGCAGGGTGGAGATACTTAATCTCCCCCTACCCTTCCGTACCACATTTACTCCCCAAATCAGGTAGATGATACCTAAAGCTAACCCTAAAGAAATGTAAAACATCAAAAAAAATATAAAGGGATTGTTTTTTAATAATTTTTTTTTTTTAAATAGAGGGGATGTAAAATTTGATGTAAATATATTTTGTAACTTACGGAACTTGGCTCTAAAACTATAACATTCCCTTTTCCTAGTCTCCGGGCAAACTTGGCGGCCATTGTGCAGCCGCCTGACCCCCCTCCGACAATAAGCAATTTACATCTGAAAAAAAATACAATATTCAGCAAAGCCCTTCTTACCTGCACAGCAGAGCCAAATTTGGTTAAGGTCATAAGAATGGCCAATATGTCATTTATAGAAGGCAAACAGAGAAGAGAAATATAAAAATAGTAGAAAATCTCAAAACTTAGGGACAAGACAAAAATTTCTGACTACAAAATTAATAACTCTTTTAATAAACTCGGTGTATGATTATGGGGTTCTGGATAGGGAAAGAAGTATGATGGATGAAGAACCAACAAGGTACGTTAGTCGCTAAGTATTATAACTTACCATACATAATCAGTTAAGATTAAAACTGCTGAAAACTGAATATTCAACCAAAAATGATTTTATTAATTCTATACACACTGTTTTGGAAATTGTACATCTAATACTCACGAATAATTAGCATTATTGGCGGCGGTCACCGAGAAATTCCTGTATATTCCCGGCGTAGAAGTGATCGTCGTAAGTTTGCGAAGTAAATTCATCGTGGGAGACCCGTCTTGTTTAACGGTCAAACCATTAAAGAGCTGCCTGAACGGTGGAGGCGGTCGCTTAACTATCTTAAATCGCGATAAGTTGTTGATTAGCGATTACAGTTTTATTTTCCGTCCTCGAAAAGTCTAGTGTTTACAAAATCACGGCAGTCGGCAACTTGGCACGGCCGGCAGATGCACAATCTCCGCCTTCAGCAAGCCTTCATTTTTGTTTTGTTTTGACTTTTGACAATTAATTGACATTACACAGCACATGACTTTCGGGGCAAGGGAGGGTAACGGGCTCTACGGCTCAGTCCGATCTAATAATGGAATCGATATTACGAATTGATCCGCAGTGCGGACTAAATTGATGTTTGTACTTTTATAGGGCTGAAATCAAGATAAACAAAGAACTCGTGAACTGGATTGAATTACCTGCCGAACGCTTATTCACGAATTTCTTTGAGGTGGTTAACGAATGAATTGGGAGTCTGTGAGTCTTAGAATCATCAGATCAAAATGATCCATAGCATTCCCGTTTTGCTTTATGTATCTACAAAATTCACAAATTATTTTCCTATGAACAACCAAACAATTAGATTCAAGATTAATTTATTTGTCAATTCGTGGTATATTACACACAAAAAGAAACTTATATATCTTAGAATGTTAGTAATAGAACACCATGTCCTTTTTTATGCCTATTGAGGCTTACAAATCCGCATTAAATATATTTATATAACATAATAATAGTAATCAATAATTACGTTAAGGGATATAGAATAAGATTATGTACCATTACAAAATGAGTCAATTATGTTAAATTTGTTATCGTCTAAAAATTCAATCATTTTATAGTAACATTTGCCCAGAAGTAACATTTTCAATCCCATTTTGATCACAGCAATATCTAGTTCTCTGATTAATTTAGGTATTTTATTATCGATTATGGGTGCCATAAAAAATACACTTTTGGCTATGACGGTCGTTTTAGCACCATGTACACATTGCTTTTATGGCAAAATTGCATATTAAATGAGATAAGACCACTTAAATGTAATTGATCCGAAATAAACACAGTTTTTTATTTTATAGAACTTGTTTTAAATCATGTGCATTAAAAAAATATACAAAAAACCAACAGAAAATCTTTGTTTCTTGATATTTTGATCAATAGTTTGATTTTTAATGGAGTTATTGGCGTAGAATCTACGCTATGTTACAGATAGGTTATTTTCAGAAAGAGAATGGACTCCCCAAACAAGAGAATAATTTAAATGCCACAAACACAATCTACCCCTCTCTTCTGACAAATAGCAATAACAGCTGTTATCTTTACGGTACTTAATTTGAAAATTAGCCTCGTACTCAAATTCATATCCTAATTATTTTCCACAAGAATTCTTACAAATATTCACTTTATTTATTATTTAATATTAACTTTGAGTGGGAGAATTGAAACCTTGTGCTCTGCATTATCCGGATGGATAAACAATTTAGAATCGATTTGTAATTGTGCAGATCAACAAATTAATAGTTTCGTTGATTTCGTTCTCCATCCCTAGCTAACAGCCAGTGGAGTGACGTTGACAGTTGACAATAAATTACACTTTTTTTAATCTTAGTTTTTGGCATCGCACGTTGTGCATTCTGCCAGTGTCAAGTTAATGAATTTTTACATTTATTTGTTATCATCAAGTCATATAAGTCATGAAATCACAGTCAGTCACACGAAATCAGTCATAGTCGAGTCCAAGTCATGCCCTAGTAAAGTTGTGGCGACTTTACTATGAGCTTCTACGGAGTTTTGAAAACAACACGAAAAGACATGTTTCACCACATTATATCACTTGCCCACACTCGTGCATGTAATTCAACACTCAATGAATAAAACACCACCATTTTTAATCATTAATTCGCGAAAAAACACATGTTTAAGAAAATAATAGAATGCAATGACATGATTTTTCCGTGTTCCCGCCAAAACTAAAATTACACCTTACACCTGACAGGCAAAAGTGAACTTTTTTTTGTTTGTTAGGTATATTGCGGCAGTTCCTCCTAAGAAAATTATTATTTTAAGAGCATCTTTCAGAAAAGAACAAATAATTTGAGCAAAAAAGATCTTCTGAATCAGGAAACTTATGTAATCAAAGAGGTACAGGAACAGGCGAGGCTCCGCTTTCAGCTATCTCAGCGAGAAAAAACTGTTTCATGCTTTACATCTACAACGCAAGACAATAAACTTGGAACAGGAAGTTACGCAAACAAAACACAAAATGGCGGATGAAGACGAAATTGACGTTTTAGGCGATTTCTCTTTTAATTCCTGTTTTGCTCTAAATAATCAAGGCATGTAAGTAAATATGTATCGAATACATAGTTTTTTAACATTATTTGATGTAATAAATGTATAATTATGTAACGTTCTTGCACGTACCCATGATAAGAGTGTCCTCTTCAATGTTTTGTTGACACAATTTCAAATGTCAAAACCAATGGTCAAAACAAAAACTTTCTTCATAAGATTTAATGCGCATTATTCACACAAACTTTATGTATCATACATTACAAACACGCTGTGAAACAATATCGCTGCACACAAAACATAGTCCACATTAATGCTCATGTCATAAGAATTAGCACTGCACTTCACAATTCATGCTCATGTCATTATAAGAACTAGCACTGCACTTTATTCATTTATTTAATGATAGGCGAGCAGCATTATGCTTTACATCGAATACCATGTTTCAGACCCTCATGCTCAAGTCGTGAGGACACCGTGCACCCTCAGTGGTTGCTGGACTCAACGGAGACCAACTGGTACGACAAAGAATCTAGAAGGTAATGTTTTTTATTATTTAACTTCAACACATCACATCAACAGACGCTGTTTTTGTAATATTGTGTTACCAAAATTTGACAACTCTATGGTTGTAGTAGCTAGTAATATTACAAATGAGAAAGTTTCCGTTTGTGTGTTTGTTCCTTCTCAACTCTCCAACTTCTAAATGGAATGTTATGTAGTTAGCATATATCTTGGATTAGGGTTACCATCTGACATGCATTTGCCGCATTTGACAGACATTTTACGGTTTATACAGGCGTGCGGCCGTCGCCAAGCAAAAACAGGCATTTTTATTTCTGCGGTATCACAATATAGTTGTCGCTTAAATCGTTATTAGGTAACATAAGAAAACTTTAAAAACTTAAAAATAAATTTCTTCATTAATTTCATTTTGAATAGAATATTTCAGCCTTTGAAACTATCTATTGCATATTATTTATTTTAAGAATTGCAGTTTCTTTACCACAGACAGGCATTTTGTATGTCCGGGACAGGCATTCGCCCTTACACAGATGGTAACCCTACCTTGGATTAACATTTGGACTCGTTGTTGTCAGCCAGAAGACGTCCACTGCTGGACGAAGGCCTCCCATTTGGCCTACTACTACATAGCCTAAAATATTGCATATAAATTCAAACCTTTTAGTGCTGCAAATAAAATAGAGAAGTTTTATGATTATAACACAGACATAATACACATAAATACATAATAATATACAAAAAGGATATGTATACAAAACTCATTACTAATTTATTTTAATTCAATATTTCAGAAATGGTTCATCACGAAGACTGATTGGAGACAAAACTATTCTGAAAAATGATGGGCACATCGACATAATGTGGAGCTCAGCAGAGAGAAGAATTCTGGTTATGGAAATGGTAAAACTATGTAATATTTCAAATTCTTTAAGAATTCAACTGCATTGGTTTCAAGTAAACATTTACATGTTAAAAAGGAGAGCAATGGATGTAGCTTCTCAGGAAAGCTTAATGTATTTTGACTGGCCCTTATAGCAACACTTCAATCAAAAGTAAGTATGCAATACTGAAAATGGGCCACGGCACTGCGCTTTCGATGATCCAAGAGAGATGTCGTGAATTTTACCGATCTCTACTCAATGTAATAAATTACCATAATGTATTAATATCCATCCTCCCCGACAAAGGTTATTGTGTCTCATTATATCCTGCAAAGCAGATGAAATAAAACAAGTGATTTCATCAGATAAAGAGGGATTTGATTTAAACTAATTCCCACAGATAATATTATTATACATTTTCTATTTCAGGCAAAATATGGTAGGAATATCAAAAAGATATCTGAAGCAATAAAAACAAAGACTGAAGCCGAGGTACAAGCTTTACTTGATGCCGAGTACGGAATACACTTGGAGCCATCTGACGGCCTCAACAAATATGACAACCAAGAAGACATACCAACAGCAGTTCAAGAAGAAATTGTCACTGATACAAATATAAAGAGAGTTATAATCAATCCACCAATAAATATACCAAAACATCCATTCAGAAAAAGAACATACAGCAAGTCTAAACAAAGTCTACTTAAACCCAACTTCGATATAGTAAACCCGGAATTCGTTAGCCCTGAAGACATGTTCTATGACGAAGATATGATTATAGGGTCAACACAGTCTATAGGCTCAGAACTTGATATGACAGATGTAGTATCAAAGAATATTGCTAAACACCAAGCGAGAGTAAAAGCTGAGAAGAAAATTGGTAATCACAGGAGGAAAGTGTCCAGGAATTATGATAAAAAGCCAAGACATAGAAGTAAGGACCTGTTGAAATCACCGCAAGGGCGACAGAGGATAGACTCGAGTTTGTCTGATGATAGCATTAAAAGCCCTAAGATGCAGATTGTTTTGGGGTCCGGTCAGGCGTTGCCGGTATCTGAGGGTGAAGAAGTGGTAAGTAATTTTTCACTCATTATAAATCACTCAAGTGTGTGCACTTTATCTTTTTTTGTGGAATGTTGTTGTATATTTTTTATATAATTGCTAAATATAATAGCACACATACAAGTTTGGTTGTGCATGTAGTACTGCTAGCTCCTTTGGGATGGAAGCCGGGTGTGGAAGCAACTATTACTTAGTTCAGGCTAAGCTCCAAAGCCTTGAATATCATCTCAAATGTGCTGGTCTATCAGTTATTTATCAGATACATTTTGTAGAGTGTGTGCTTGATCTAGTTCTCCTCTGCCCACATTCTATTACCACTGCAAGCAAGTTGAAGTTTTCCCCAACATTTTGGTTGAAAGCTTGTATTTTAGTATTAAATAAATTTTCACATCTTGTTATGATTATTAATCGCAGATAAAAATTGAGAAGAAAAAAGACTCTGAACCAGAAAGTGATATAGACATAGATGTAGATAGTGACAATGATGGCAGCACGAAAGAGAGAAGCCCGAAAGAGGACAGCCCGAAGCAAGGAGAAACGAAACTCTCCGAGGAACCTATTGCCGTGCCACTGAGAAAGTTTGAACCCATGCCTAGAAGACAAAAGAAAATCAACTTGGTAAATCATTCTCTACTATAGTTACATATAAGTTTAAAAAGAAAATAAAAAAAGTTTGCTGTTATTGCAAACTCTTTTCAAATCTCTTTTAAATCTCACAGCTACTACTTCTACGATTATTTATGAGATATTTACCATGATTACGTTGTAACAGAACTGTAATGTACAACCATGATAGTTTAAAACAGTGTTTTACTAACAGATGAACTTCTTGATCTTCATCAAGAAGGACCAAATTGAACTTTTTATCATATTGGTTCATTTCTTCATTCATTGGTTCTTTCTGGATGAAACTGTTGAGAATGAAAATTATAATACATGTATAAATTATATCCCAACAGTAAAATCCGTGGCGCGCAATATTTTTTCTTTCATATCAAATATTTTACCTAAACAAGAAACATACATTTAAAAAAATTACTCTGCATTCAAACAATGGAAGTCGTATCAAAATCGTAGTTTAGTTGAAGCTGAAATGTCATCACAATACATAATTTAAGTTGCTTGCTGGTGTTCATATGGTGTTCATTAGAAAGCCACATACAAGCAACAGTAATGTTTGGGAAGTCAATTTACTATTTATTATATTATTATAAATGTTACACCAACAAAGCAACCACCAATACAAATTCATCAACTTAGATAAGCACACAATTCACATGGTAAGTGCCGCTTCAATTATAGGTATAAACCTCATGCTAGACAACAATAACGGCCTTAATTAAAAAAACTTTTCAACCGTTAGTCACTGCTTAAGATGCTCTGCCATCTTCTCTCTGACGTGAAGTTGCACGTGCTGGAAAAGGACAGAGAAGTTTAAGCAGTAACTAAGAGAATCGAGATTATTTTAGGTAAGGCCGTAAGAATGTAATATTTATATAATATTTCAGTAAGAATCAGTCCAAGGCTTGATTTAAAATCATGAACTAATGAATGCGTCTTGAAAAAACATCAATCTCGTGTTGTTTTTTTAAACCGCACTTGTCAACTATATCTACGACGTTGACGTTGACGTTTGACGTTGTGGATTACATTGTAACAGCTTATGATCCTGTTTAAAGGTGAATAATGACCCAAATTGGAACGGGCAGAGTTAATGGCAAAAGGCTACTACTACTATTATAATAATACCAAAACTCTATAGGAGAAGAAAAGTTTTCTGCAAACAGAAGACGTTAATTGAATTGTTTTCCAGGATGGTGGTGGTGGCTACACGATAATGCACACAGAAGCTGGTGACATGTATGAGGTGGGGACGGAGCCCAAACGCGAGAGGCAACCCAAGAAGCAGCCAATACACCTCATAAGGTGCCGGGTCTACAATACTGAGAAACCGGTAACTTGCTCAGATATGCAACTGTACCATCATCATCATCCCGGAGACGTCCACTGCTGAACGAAGGCCTCCCCTTAGACCGTCACACTGTACGACAACCTGCCATTTGCATCCACCGGTTGCCCGCGACTTTTTCAATGTCGTCGGTCCACCTATATATGTATATATATATATATGTATATATATATAGGTCCAGAACCAAGAACCAAGAACCAACCAACAACCAAGAACCTTTCTTCCCCATCGGTTGTCAGTTCTTCGAGCGATGTGTCCTGCCCATTGCCACTTCAACTTGCAAACCTTGCGAGCTATGTCGGTAACTTTGGTTCTTTGGCGAATATCCTCGTTCCGGATTCTACAGCGCAAAGTAACTCCAAGCATAGCTCTCTCCATTGCCCGTTGCGTGACTCTAAGTTTCTTCAAAAGGTCAGCAGTTAAAGACCACGTTTCAGTCCCATATGTCATCACTGGCAACACACACTGGTTGTAGACCCTTGTTTTCAGACACTGAGGGATTTTGGACCAACTGTACCATAAAGAGTAGAAATTAAATGGAACTAAAAGTATTCAATAAAAAATATTATTCAGTGTTGCCAAGTTATACGTCATTTTGAAGAGTTTGCATAGAAAGTGCGCCCCCATTTATTTTCTACTCTTTCTGGTACAGCTATACTTAGATATGGTTGGTAAAAGAATATTGAAACAGTTTTTTTTTTGTAATACTGTGGATAGTCACGTCAGTCGGTGAATTCATCCAGTGAGCTGAATTTATATTCCTTTGGGGTCCTTCTTCCAACTACATGGGTTGCTCTTATGTAGAACTATTTATGATAATGGCGCGTCCCTGTATTTTTTTTTGTCAAGCTGTAACATTTTCATTCTTGTATTTTAAACTATAATAGTTTAGAAGTGACTTCAAAAGTCTCAATTCGAATCGTATTTCTTACGCTGATCGCTCCCGCATTTCTCAACCAATTAACGCGCTTTTTTCTTATATTTTACACCTCCGACATTATTTGTGAACCAATTTAACTTGTCGTAATAGTAAACAATGCATTGTCAGAGGCCTTAGGGCAGAATATGAACTCTGATATCAGGGCTCGCAACTCAGCCAACACGAACTTCTTTTTTTATTGTTACAGGCGCCATACACCGTCCGTGTGTGCGTTTCATGTCTAATCCTGATGGATGCGCACGCGCACACGTCCCGCGGGGAGGTGATGGGGCTCGCGGGGGGCGAGCTGGAGGGGGGCGCCCTCACCGTCCGCGCGTACCGGCCCGCGGCCGCCGCGGCTGGCAGCACGCACTGCGATATGGACCCTGGTGAGTCGAGATATGGTCTAGTAACAAGAGTATTTTAATGAGAAATAAGATTTCCTTGCGCCCCTTATAACAATACCATAGTAATATCTTATTTTAAATCAAACCTTTAATGACATGAAACAAATTCCCTTGTAACCAAGCTTTCAGCTTGCTTTTTAATGATACGGTGGAAGGTGCATCCGGAATAGAAGCCGGCGGAAATGCCGGAATGGAATCGTTATGCGGTGGCAATGATTAGTATGTTTTTTTTTACTTCCAAGTGACGAGTCGAACAAGTCGTTCGCGTGGTGGTAAGCGTCACGCCTGTCACTAACAGTAGCAGTGCTAGAATTGTGAACTTGCGAACACAATCCTGCGCCGCACTGCACTGCGCTTGTCACCCTGAGATATTAGATGTTAAACCTCATACCCAGTAATTTATCTGGTAACATTGCCCTTCAAACCGGAATACAGTAAAGCTTGCACACTACTGCTTGGCGGTTGAATAACTGACAGAGGTGTGGTCCTTCCCCAGTCGGACTCTGCAGTGGAGTCCTACCAGTACAATGTGCATGGATATGAGTGTATTGTGCAGTGTCCCAGTCGCGCGCCGCGGAGGCGCTGCGCGCGGCGGGCGCGGCGGTGTGCGGCTGGCACCACTCGCACCCGCGCTTCCCGAGCGCGCCGTCGGCGCAGGACCTGGCCACGCAGCGCGCGCTGCAGCGGGCGCTCGAGTGGCCCGCCGCGCCGCTGCTCGGCATCATCACCTCGCAGCACTGGCCCACCGGCCGCCGCGCCTCGCAGTACCGGTCGGTACTCACTCTCACCGCCAATACCGATACCATACTGACTTCACCACATCACAACTCGACCGTCTTCACACTATTTACTGCGTGAAGGCTTTTGTCGGGGACGTGAAAAAATTATTATTATTTTGTCACATTGTTATTTTGCAAATCTTTTGTTTTTCGAGTTGAAACAGTTTTTTTAAAATTAGTATTATTTTATATTATATTGTATTTTATATTTATTAAGTTTGAAAAGATGTGCTTTCGTGTTTATATCAAAACTCCGTAGCGAACTCCGGGCGTCTCGTAAAAGCACTTCCACTTTACCTGGGCATGTCTTTCACTTGACTGTGGCTAAGATTTATGTAACTGGATTTCATAAAAACCTTCATATGCTTGACACACGACTGGTAGATTGCTTAAAATGCGATGACGAAAACAAAGAAGAAACAATTGTTATCATAATAAAATTCATTCCTTAACTCTTCCTCTTCCAGCTGCCTAAGAGCAGAAGACGACCCTGCCTCCCCGGACACTCCGGTCGGGTACCAGTTCAACGTGAAACTCCTCCCGGACATAACGGAGCACTCATTACCCCACTTCTTGAGCGAGTTGAGAACAGTGCTCAGAGTTGACAACGGAAACGAGTTGAGTGTGGACATGGTGAGAGACGCGTGTCCGCAAGCGAAGATTACATATTTGGAAAAGGTGAGTTTGAGATAGTTGGTAACGCGTCGTAGGTTACACATATTTATTGCATTGCTACAGTGTGATTAAGTCGTCTGCAGACTTGTGAGTAATCACCATCGTATTATAAGTTCTGTTGTCTCCCTGGGCTAGGAGAGACACCAGGGCTGAAAAATCCTGATGTCTCCCCCAGGGGGGGAAATCAGGGGAGACACGAGACCTTCACCGTATTTTAGAACAAAATCTGCTTAAAGTTATTATTTTTTGTCAAAAAAGTTCATTATACTGTAGTATACTAGTAAAGATATGTCTTCCGAAAATGTGCGATCGGTATGTCCTACTGTTTAATAAAATTATTTTCATCACACTTGCTCATAAGGTGGATTTTATTACATCGGTTTTAGGTTCATAATCCAAGATGTTACACGCTCGTGCTTTTTACTTTACATTACAGCACTAAATGTTATAATAGGTATAACCCGGTTAAGTTTGTAGCTGACTGCAAGTTATAATGTATGTTTAAGAAGCATTCTTAATAAAGCCGGGTAATACAGTTTTTTATAATAATACCGGCAAAGAGTTTTTATGCGGCTAAAGAAAATGTCCCACGCGCGCGCATCGCTGGTTTGCGCGACATTTTTCGCAAATATTTGTTGCCGTTTTCGCTGTGTGGTTAATTATTATCGAAAAGATATTTGTTTTTTCCTCGCAAGTGTGATGAAAATTGACGTATGGATCGCGTGTGCTATTGATAATTACACTCTCGGCTACCTTATCACATAATAACGCCTAGAGTGTAATTACCAACATAGCACACTTGTATCATAGTGTACTATTGTAAAACCCACACCACTCCACATTATGCTACATTTGTAGCTTTTCCTAACGATTCACTCACTGTAACATCAATAGGAAAAACTCTTCCCAAGTCCAGTGTGGCTCGTTTGGATTTACTCGTTAGGACCGTGGACCTCGCCGATATGAAGACACATCAAGTTTTTTTTTAAATATAATTTATAAGACTGTACTTTCGTTCCCAGTGTGTTTCGAGCGTGTCCCATCACTTGCGGTCCGCCGGATACGAAGACGACTCGATTCCTGCGCAGATCATCCAAGGCCTACGCGACGTTTTCAGATAGCATCTGTTGACTTCAATTTACGGCTTACATTCGCTTGCACATATTTTCGATCGTTGTGCATTTGTTGGTTGGGGTCCCTATATTGGACAGCCAATAATCCGAGTACATTTTCTCATATTGTATTTTTTTTTAAAGTAACCTGAACCCGAACATTGTAAAAGTCGCGGGCAACCGGTGGATGCAAATGGCAGGTTGTCGTACAGTGTGGCGGTCTAAGGGGGAAGCCTTCGTTCAGCAGTGGATGTCTCCAGGCTGATAATGATGATGAACCTGAACCTAATTGCTATACAAATAAGGAAACAAGGTCACGGATTACTGAATGTACATTAACTTCTCCCGTTGGTTGTAAACTAGGTCTTTGATTAGACGAGACATTATAGTCGACATTATTTATGAAAAATAAAAAAAACTCTGCTGTTCCAAAGAAAAAAACATTCCCCAACGATGAAAAAGTACAGCTGATTTTTTCTTTCGGGATTGATCTTATGGTAAAACTAGTTAATTACGATGATTACAATGACATCCTAGAAAACAGACGTCTAAGCGAATAAGTACTCTATATATTAGTACATTGGTAGCAACGAGGATCCTCACATGGCGTGTTTGAAACGGGTGTCTATAATGTAGAACATGATATTTGCCGTCACGATAATGTACGGCATAATAATGCACAGCATGATAATAAGTGTACATGTACATCGAATATCATGCTGTACAATACATGTCGTACAATACTGGCCGTCCATTATCGGCTTGTGTCTATAAAGTACGGCCCTATATTGTACAGCCAATAATCCAGGTACATTTCTCAAATTAACATTAAAAAATAATAACCTGAACCTAACTGCTACAAATAAGGAATTCGTGTACTTGTTATCAAATATCAGTCTGTACAAAATCAGGGTGTGCATTATTGCGCCGAGCCGATAATATACGGCATGATATTGCACGGCACGATATTGCACAGCATGATATTCGATGTACATGTACACCAATTATCATGCCGTACAATATCATGCCGTACATTATCTGTGTCGTACATTATTGCTTCCCTTTGAAACTGGTTTACGACTGAGTATAGGCCGATTCAAACTTAATGGCGGCTGTGAAGTTAGGCGCGAGACGCTGCGCAGTAGCAAAAATGAAGTGCGTACAATCGCAAAGTCTCGCTTGCAGCGCACTTCACAGCCGCCATTAAGTATGAATCAGTCTATACCTTGGTTTAGTAGCATCCAGCCAGTTCATATTCCACAGTTCATTTGAATCATGGCTGTGGAGGTAGAAGTAAACAAACTTAGATTACGCATGTAACTAAATATTTAAGTACCATCATCCCCGGAGACGTCCACTACCGAACGAAGGCCTCCCCCTTAGACCGCCACACTGTACGACAACCTGCCATTTGCACCGGTTGCTCGCGACTTTCACAATGTCGTCGGTCCACCTAGTGGGAGGCCACCTACGCTGCGTGTTCGGGCTGGTTTGCGTGCTACGTCTTTTGTTAATTTAAGTACCAATTTATTTAAAAATAAATTAAAGTCGCTTTTGTTCTATAAATTTTACTTGGATAAATATTTTTAAGTTGAGTTAAAACTACTATCCACTTTTACCATTTCAGGTATAACACGAAGTTCAAAATATAATGTCACGAAACGCATGTTTAATGCACAATTAGATTTGTTTTAACCCTTTTAAAGCTGGTTTCAAGGCATTCGTTCTAAAGCGTGCCAAGAGCACGCTCAGATTGAAGTATGGCGAGCGTGCTTCTTGGAGCGGTTCTAACGTTACCTGCTGCTACACAAATGATGTTCAATAGGCTAGATGACTGGTTTTTTAATTGTCCTTTTAAAATATGTCCCATAAATATAGCTGATTAATGAAAAGAAAATGAAAATCTGATCAAAAATAAGCAACTTATAAGCATTTTAATATCATGCTAGACAGAGAGGCGAAACAGCAAATCGTGACGTCACTTCTCTGTACGCCATATAAATTATATTCTGACAAGTAAGGCGTGACGTCGTTTTTTGTTTTGTGGGAAAGGGACAGAGTTGTCTCTAACAAAAACTTTAAACGCTCATATATCAGAACATTATTAACCGATTTAAATTATTTTTTCAATAAACATACTATTTTTACTTAAATTCTTCATCAAAGCTATTGGTTTCAACGATATAAACATGAGTCATCTACCCTATTATACGTATTAGTCTCGCAGGTACCTACAATTGAGATATATATTTATATTATGCGCTTACTAAGCGTTATTTTATTACAATTATTGTAGTTATTTATTCTAGTTTTAAATTAGTTTAATGTAGAATTTTGATAACCAATTGGTTTGTCATGTCTCCGTATGTTATGTTAACCAGTATTGTTATTACAATAAGTCTGATACTAAATTATTAAGTATAATTATAAACCCTTGGAATGCCAACGTCGCTTGTTGGTAACGAACGTGATCGGTCCCTAAAACCTGCGGATATAAACCTAGATGTAAAATTAATATGTAGGTTCGCCGATCCGCGGCCCTTGGCGTTGAAAGGGTTAAATATTTTTATTTAGACTGCTTAATGACAATAATTGTCAGCTAGCCGACGATATTAACGTGCTGATTTCTGTGATTAGAAAGAAATAAATGATAAAACGAGAAAATAAATTTGTTTAACTTGGAACAATTCCCAAATTCCACTGGTAAGAAATGTAGAAATTAAAAAAATATTACACTTCGTTTTGCTTACGACACTTAACATATCAGATCTTCCTGCCATTTCTGTTACGTAGTATTGCTTTCTCTTTGGCTATTTCTATATAATATGACTAATAATATCATGGGCCGTACCATTTCAAAAAACGCTTACCTATCAAAGATAATATAATACTATATGTACTAGTATTATGTAGGGTTATATGCGAAATAGGTAATTGTCATTTTGACCAACTTTTTTTGGGACTAACCCTGTAATCGCAAAATTAGTGAGGGGGTTTCCTCAGAGAAAAATGAGAGCAGTGTTAACGTTAGTCAGCCGCGGAAAAATGCATGGAACAGCAGATCAACCGCCAAGCAGTTTTGTTTTGAAGGGCAGTGTTACCAGAGACAATAGTTAACTATATTTTATAGTGGGTTCTAGCATGTGTTTAGCTTTGAAAAGACTAAATACATCGGAATTACGATGCGACTAATTATCTCACATTGGTTACTAATTAAATAATTAATTACTAAACATTTGCATTTTCAAAACCGATTTTCATGAAGTTTTCAGAGGTGAGGATTCTGGCGTGAAGCACATAGAAATTACTGGGCATGCAGAGATTTGGCATCTAATATCTAAACGCAACCACAGAATAAATTATAGTACTACGTACGGAAAGTTAACTTCGCAAAGGAATTGAAATAAATAAGGACTATCTCTACGAGGCAATAAAGTAGCAATTCAACTCGCACAGCGCTGGATGCCGCTTGCTATATTAACCTAGATATACCGCTCTCTATCTATCACGTAGCTCTATCCCTCCTGACGCGGCACGTGTAACGTTAGGGTTGTCTTCTTGATATTTACACAATCATTATCATCAGCCTGTAGACGTCCACTATTGAATGAATCCAGTAGCACGCGACTAGATGGACCGACGACATTGTATACACAATAATAATTATTAGTGTTAGTTACCAGTTATATAGCCTATGTAGTACCTACTACTACGTAGTACTAGTACTATTTATTCTGTACTACCTACCTATTACTATTGGAATGACATATATAACCTGAACAAAAAAAAACTAACGCAAATTCTGAATTTGTTTCAAATAACAATCATGCAAGTGTAAAAGTTTACGAGGCCTATTACAAAAAAATACGCGACGATATATACAATGTGTCCGGACTTCGATGTCGGAGACTTTATGGGGTTATAATACAATCAATTTCATCGACAAATCAGCCATCCAATATTTTTTATATCAAACTATAAAAAAATCGCAGCCCTTTAAAAACTTTTGTAGCCGAAGCACAGGTGCATGTGTTAATTTAACAATACCTACTCAAGTAAAGGTGTTAGAAACACAAAAGAGGTCTCATTTGTTAGCTAACAAAGAAGCCAAAAAATAGATTTAATAACAAGAAAATAAACTATAAATAATATTTGATGGCCGATTTGTCGATGAAATTGATTGTATTTTAACCCCATAAAGTCTCCGACATCGAAGTCCGGACACATTGTATATATAGTAGACGATACGAACTTTTCCTTGTTGAAATTGTATACCTAGTTAGTTTCTTTAATAATAATAGAATATATGTAAAATAGGTTCGTGTGTGGCTGCTTGGCGGCGGTATAGGTATATTCCTGGCCGGAAAGCAAATGAGACACTTGTAGTTAACGGTAGTATAAGTATAATAACGAGGAGATGGCAATATACATAAAACAATCAAAATAGAAGCGCGCGCGCCGGTGTCGCAGGAGAGTCCTTGCTCGCAGACCGGCGCGGGGCGAGGTGCGCGGAGGGAGGTGACGCGCGGTAACCACTGAGCGGGATGAAGCGCGCGGGAAGGACGCGTGGCGCGGGTGGCGATGCACGCATCTAGTACTGTAGCTATATAGCTACTACATTCCTATAACTAACCCATCGCGTGTACGTATATGCGCACTGTTACATATATTATTATTATTATCGTTATAATGGTTTTTATGCAAAAACAAATTGGACTATTACTAGGTAGGGTAGGGACTAGGGAATTAGAGAAGTAAAGAGAAAGTCGTTTGTTGCAAAAATCACAGAAAAGATGCTCATTTACCTACGTGCGACGCGGCGAGCGTGCGTGCGGCCACTGCAATGTCCACCCCGCGCGCAGCGCCGGCCAAACATACCTAAACTGCGGCTGTTATGGGCAAACGTGATGCTTACTACCAGGCGAACGTCTCGCTCGTCTCGTAACGTCACTCCATTGCATAAAAATAATATTTGCATTACGAATAAAAAACAAACACATATGGCACAGTTCCAGTTTATTTTTTCAAAGTTACATGTGCTAGATAAAAAAATAATACAGTCGGATTAGTGAAATTCTTTTAAATTAGATAGCCGATCATACGACCAATATAAGTAAAATCAAAGTAATACTTGTCTTTAGTGTCAATTTAACATTATTTATTACAAATTGTTCTCATATTCGTATACACTCTAAACTTGGAAAACGTTATATTTTTTTACAATTTTAACAAGCAAATTTTAACCGACATCGAGTCCGTGAGGACACTCTTAGCACTTACAAGGTACTTTTCGAGACGCTACTGTAAGGTGCCTCATTATAATATATTTTATAGTAACTTCATCTATTTTTACAGTCGTAGTCGCGAAGCCGACCGGAGCCGGCGGCTGTTCACGGGACGTACTATGTAATGTGTCGCGTTGCGCACACAAACTATCGTGACACTGCATATAAATTATCAGTCACTTACACTGGCAAGACACTAATAGGTTATTGAAAATAAGGTGGCAGTGTTAAACATGATTAACTCCACAATTATAGATAGGCCAATTCACGAAAGCGCTCCACTTTTTCTATCTATCGCTTAATAGTTCAAGTGTGCTTATTAATGTATTACATTGTTATAGGCTTGCGTCCGACTTCCATCTTGCCTGATGTCAAACGAAGATGCAGCCAAGATGGAGTAAGCTTGACTAAACCGATGCACTCGCGACTCCCATCTACTAACTATCGGAAAATAAAAATAGTAATCATCTAACTAAAGAGAGCGAGATAGCGCACAGTAACTTGTGAGAAAGGGTGCAGCGCTCTTCGTTTACCTCAACTATCTGGTTCAACTGTGGCAGTTTAACTAATCTACTACATATTGTATGGAAGACAGAAATAAATAGAAGACAAACACGTTCAATAAAACATTTTATATTCTAATCGTTTGAGATAGGAGCTATAACCACTAACAGTTTGTGTACCCAACGTCAGCATAGCGCCGCAACGCAACCTTAGGCAATAAATAAAAAAAGTGATTTATTTCAATTAAATTAATAAAAAATAAAGAGTTCGAAACGATATAGCGTTACGTCTATATGTACAGTGTTAACTTACAACTAACTAGAAGCATCAACTATGAAACTTTTATTAACATTGAAGGCACATTATTCCGCACCCGATTCCCTTCCTTAATCCGCTTAATATAAGGTGCATCTCTGCTGGCAACAAACGTTTAACTCTTCAGAATACACAACTTTATTTAATGTTTACGCCTATAGCACACTACCGCTGCCGCTGGCGAATACAGTACGAAGATTGGTTGTTGACCTGTGATTTTTTAAGCATTCTTGTTAGTTGTGAAATTTCACAAACAAAATTTGTGTTCTATTGTGGTTGTATTTATAGATCAATATCAACAGCGATGGTGTACTAAGGGAGTATAGGTTAAATAAATGACGGAAATATAGGTGTGTATTCTGCGGACCGGACCGATAGCTAACTTAGATAATATATATTTTACAATGCGTTATAAGTACTGTTCTATTTCCATTGCACGTTGCATTGATCGAAGTATCTGAGATGAAGATCTTCATTGAAGCCAAAGTAAATGGGACACATAAATATGTAACTAAAAAACATTAAGAAAGCCGTTGAAAAACTTCAGTAATATGTGAACTTGTGCGCCAAATATTTCGGCTAAAATGAAAGTAATTAATAAAAGTCATCGCCCATTAGAACCACGCAACACCAACAAGCTAGTTGCAACTATAAGCAAAAGAAAAGATTGAATAACCGTTGAACGATATGTTAACGACAACTATACAATACCAACACGATATCGTTATAAATCGTGACCGTGTCCATCTTAACACGGCCGAGTCGAGAAAAATTAAAAAAAGTTTTGTTGCGCGATTAAGTCCTGGTGACATACACAATTATGGTGTTGATTATAATGGGTCGACGTATCGGTATCGGTATCGTTGTCGGTACAGTGGCCAATATTGACGGCTCTGAACTGTCGGATCGGTGTTGATTATATTATCGGCAATCTAAAAGTTAAGACCATCTATTGTTTTGCGACGTCCGTTAAAAGCACGTCATCAAAAATTTTAAAATTATTCACATGGCGTCTGTTGTATAGTTTTAAAATGAAGATGATGCAAATACACAATCTATGTACTATGTGTGATACAATACGAGGCTTACTACTGTATATTTTACGTTTGGCCGTGCTGCACCCCTATTCACAACTCCATCGGAAAAGTTTCCGTTCGGATCCACACTATCCGTCCCACTCATCTCACATTCAGGATCACAAAGACGAAGGAAGCGAAATTCGAATCGGAAGTTTCCGACGTCATTCTGAATAGGGGTGCTGGTGTGGATTGGTCTAATGGGCGGTGACCATTAAAATAATTCGTTGTGTTCGTTCAAAATAACATGCACTGCAAATGTGGACTAGTTTTGCTGTTGACTCGAGAACATTCAGTCTGTTCTATATTCGTAGTAATTTAATAGCGACAGAAAGACAATTATGGCATAAAAATCTCGATTAAAATAATGATCTTTCGCAATATTCGTAGAAATCATTTAAAATCGACACCGAAACTCAAGCTTCATTTATAATAAATTATATCCTATTATAATTGATTATATTGAGTCAATACTCAAAATCGATTCTGAGTGAAGCATATAAAAGTGATATTTTATCAAAGGAGTATACTTTAAAATGACGTAATTTGAGTGTACGGAAAGCGGTCCGATCGAAGTTTACCATTTAAAATTATACTTTATGACGCATATTATAGAATATACTTTTAAAAGCTTTACTTTGGATATCCAATCGATAATGAGTCTTAATGGTTTCTGTAGGCATATTTGTACCTATTGACAAATATCAAATTCTGAATGAACTAACATAAAATCCTTACACTATCTCGCTAACATTAGTCTACTCACAGCTGCGGAACGGAAACATACCTGTTCACTTACACAAATGTATTAAATTCATTTATTGACATTTCATTGAGATCCCGTCATGCATTGGATTTATTGGCTAGTATTATAGAGCAAAAAATGATGTAGAAATTATTTATGATTATTTAGTTTAAAAAAAAGTAAACAGAATCAGCGAGCCTTACTCGGTTAATCGATATAATTTTTGTCACTGGTCACTGTGTTTAATACGAACACGAGTGACGGTGATAGAAACAATGTCGATTGCTCTAGAATTAGCCTAAATGTTAGTTTATGATCCGACAGATTAAGTTCCGAAATAAACATAAGCTTCTACATCAGATTTGTAAAATTTCATAACTTTAGCAAAAATCCTTACCCCCAATTTGTTATAACGAAATTATAATTATTTTAATTCAACAGAACACGTCGATTTAAATCTAACAATTATTAATTTAAAAATATACAAACTAAGCAGTCATTCATGTAACACTAGGAATATTTAAAAAAAATTGCGTATCTTCGTTCTGCGTAAAAATAACGTACAATAGTAAGCGTACTCCACTAGCTCAGTAAAATAGAATTAAAAACAAATTTATCCAAAATTAAAGGTGGCTTCACACGCGCCATGCGTACGCGCGCGGCGACGCACGACACGTGTGAGGAAACCGTAAAGTTGTAAAGGAACAAAATTTTTACAATGTACTTGCGTTGTTTTTCGATTATCTTGCCGATAATCGTAGCAAGACTATAAATAAATAAATAACTAAACTATATTCAGCCCCGGTTGTGTAAATATACTTCTGGGTCATAGCTCGCCGACCAGAAGTAATGTAAACCCTATATCTTGTCAATTTCAGCACAATTTCAAATGACAAAAGTAAAATAGATATTTATTAGAAATTCCGTAGTAAGTGACAGGACATAGAATTCACATTGCAATGCTTTTATTTTAGTTTAGTTCAAAATCGAAACCCATATAATATATTTTGTGTTTTTTTTTTAAATTTTGTACCATTTCAATCGCGGGGTTACCGTTAAAATACGGTTAAACATAAGACGACAAACAAAAATAGGTTGCCAAGATAATACCTATAACATTTGATAAGATGGAATACTCCCAGTAGTCTAGTAAGACCACCGATTTCCTTTTCGACAGGCTTAATCAACGTCTGCACAAGTAAACATTAAAAAATCAGTTTGTTTAAAGCGTAGAGAGAAGAGGATTACCTACATAGATATGCATCGGACAATTCTTGTATCAACTGTGTTATCATTTTCAAAGCATGCACAATGGGTTGTTTTTTGCACATCTTTGCAGCATGTTATCTTAAAAAAGCTTATTCGAAAATTTAATAGGGAATATACATGTTTTTTTATTGACTCACAACATAACAAATCATCGAAAATAAAATTGTAATTACCAGCACAAATAGCGAAGTTATTAAACATTTTAGTTATAGACGCGGAGGGCAATATAGAAGATTGTGACGTCAAAGTACACGATTCCATACAAATTCTAAACTAGCAGATGTTTTGCTAGAAAGGGACAGATGTAAAACCCCAAATACTTTGAACGCTTATATTTCAGAACTTTACCAGCCGATTTCAATTCTTTTTTCGATGTTTAACATCAGATTTAGTTAAACTCTCCGCTTATCCTATTATTTTAAAAATGCACATGCATATTCATATTTTGGTTCTATGAGCGTAACAACAAATTGCCACCCCAGCGGGAAATACAAGTTAAATATGAATAGGTCTTTAAAACAAACAAAGCAGGTATATTGGATATTGTCATTTTTCTCCATCTCTTTACAATTATTTTTTAACTTGTTTTGTACAGGGTGTTTTGTTATACAATGTTTCATCGTTTCCCATGAAGGATGTAACATTTTTTCCTATGCACACATGCTGTTAAGCTGTATACGTCCACTATAAAGGTGTTTACTCGATGCTCTTGACTCGTGCCATGACTTTCCCCTCGAACATGGGCAGTGTATCGCTGTCGTTACATACCTCCTCCTGTATCACCGTGTCCAAATCTGCGCAGTTCGTTTTGAAGAAGTATCTGAAATAAATTGTGATTTATTAGATACAGTCTCGTAGAGTCACTCACGAAAATAATGTCGGTGCAGCTTTTGGAATAAAAACTATTCTAAATTATAGGTTTGTTCTAACATATTATTTTTATAAGATAAAGGGATAAACAGCATCTGCGTCGTCTCGGTTAACGGTGGTGAACATTCTGCTTACGTGACGATTATGGCAAGCCCCTCCCACCTAGGGTTACCATCTGTGTAAGGGAGGATGCCTGTTCAGGACGTATAAAATGCCTGATTTTTCAAAAAAATGCCTGTCTATTGTAAAAAATACTTTAGGTGTACTGTAACCGTTCTGCGTGATACCGCGGTAACGCGGAAATCAAAAATGCCTGTCTCTGCTTAGCGCCGGCCGCACGCCTGTCTAAACCGTAAAATGCCTGTCAAATGCGGCAAATGCCTGTCAGATGGTAACCCTACTCCCACCCATCCCCAGGCCTTCGCACAGCAGTGAACGTCTTCTGGCTAATGTTTCTAATCCTAAGAGAAGGTAAAGTTACCTATAGTTGCCCTTCCTGGGCAGGTAATCCTTGAATATCTTGAGCGTGAGCGGCGAGGCGGGCACCTTGAACCGGTAGGGCACGTGCTCGTCGAGGAACGACACCACGACCACCGTGTGCGCGCCCGCCGCCGCAACCACCGCGTCACTCGCGCCGCTGCCCGAGGACGACTTGCTGCCGCTGCCGCTGCGGGGAAACATACGGTTACATACGTGCGAAATTACAGAACAATTATTTTTAAGAAGTGTTTTCACACTTGGGTAAATCATTGATTCAGTTTAGTTGATTATATACAGTTTGAGAATTATGGCGGGTATGGCTAACACTTCTGTAGCTTAATTGGCAAAGCAGTCGGGACGGAAACCCAGAGATTACTCGTATAAAAAGATTAAGTTTCTAAACATATTAAGAAACTTAATCAACATATGCTTAATTAACATATTAAGAAACTTAATCTTTATATTAATAAAGATTAAGTTTCTTTCTTTTTATACAAAAAAAAGATTAAGTTTCTTAGCATGTAATCTTTTTTTTGTACAAAAAGATTAAGTTTGTTAACATATATTAGGTCTTTACCTATGAAATTGCCGTTTTGTATGGAATAAGTGAAAGTACTTATTTTTTTAAACTTTTTTATTTCTGTTATTCAAAGTAATCACCCATGCAATCGACGCATCTTTGCCAACGAATTGGCAGTTTATTGATGCCCTTCTTGTAAAAATCAGCTGGACGGGGAGGCAACAAACTCTTCAAAGGCATTTTGTACTGCCTCTCGGGAATTGAATTTTTTACCCACTAAAAAGTTGTCTAAATTTTGGAAAAAGTAATAGTCGGTAGGTGCAAGGTCTGGTGAGTATGGCGGATGAGGGAGAGCTTCCAACCCCAGCTCTTGCAGCTTGGAGACTGTCTGTAGCAGCAGCGCGAGGCAGGTCTCGACGCGTACGTTGCGCTGGCGATCGTTAAGTTCGTGGGGCACCCATCTATCAAGTTTTTTTACCTTGCCTATTTGGCGCTATGGAAAGGAGTATTTTAAACATAAAATTAAAAGACAAGCAGAGGAACACAACGATCAGAAAGAAAACAAATGTGATAGACGCTTTAAAACACTCACAAAAAATGAAATGAAAATGGGCAGGACATGTAGCAAGGTCACCGGATGATAAGTGGTCCAAACAAATAGCTATGTGGGCAGGCCCGATAGGCAAACGAAGGCAAGGAAGACCGCAAGAAAGATGGGATGATGAGATTGCGAAAGTTGCCGGTCATAGGTGGCTGTTGCTTGCAAAGGAGAGAGATAAGTGGCTGGAAATGGAGGAGGCCTTTACCCAAAGAGGGGTCCTTAATTAAATATAAATTGTAAATAAATATAAATTTGTAAGATGTCCTGTTTAATAAGGAATAAAAAGGCTTTTTTATTTTTATTTATTTATTTATTTGTCGCAAATTGATCAAAATTGTTTTGATGCTAACATCAAAAGCTGCTGCTAGCTCAGCTGTAGATTGAGTTTTGTCAGCTTCCACAATCGCCTTTAATTCATCATTGTTGACCAATGTCTCCGGACGACCACGAGCTTCATTTTTCAAGTCAAAATTTCCAGAACGGAACCGGGAAAACCAATAACGGGTTGTGCGTTCGTTTGTACAGTTCTCTCCGTAAACGTTTTTCATGTTACGTGCCGTTTGTGTCGCGTTGGTGCCACGACAGAACTCATATTCCATAATTACACGAATTTTTCAAGTATCCATTATGATGAAAAAATTTCAAATGTAATGAAAATACAACGCTAATCAATAAACAAAAGACTGAGTTTGTAAAAAGAATGTCATGTTTTTAAGACAAAATTAATTTTAATTCAGAATACAAAGCCATTCCAAACTTTTTTTTTATTTGAAATGACCAGTACTGAAAAACGGCAATTTCATAGGTAAAGACCTATTATTAAGAAACTTAATCTTATTAGGTTTCTTTCATGATGTAATATGTGTTGATAACCTAATGTTAAGAAACTTAATCTTTTTATACGAGCAATCTCTGGGTTTCCGTCCCGGCTGCTTTGCCAATTAAGCTACAGAAGTAGCTTGCATTTATTAACTTATGAAATTATGTTATTAATAATTTTACACCAGTGAACTACTTCGATATTTCGATATTAGTTTTTGTAAAAGGCATGTACGAGGTATGTAGGACATGTACGATTTCAAATCATGAAAATAAAGTTGCATTTCCCTGTAGCATTTTACGAACAATTTTTTAACGCAACATGTTTTCCCTTTTCTACCTGCACTTCCACTGGCAGCACTTAAAATGTTTAACGGTACTTAATAACTATTCGATAATTTCTTTAACCGATAAAAACTGAACTATATCCATCACTACGGCTCTTTGGCTGGCAGCATTATATTGAAAAGTGACATATCAATCTGTCAGTTTAGTCCGTGTTGTTATGAATCCGAGTGTATGCTACGTACCGTGGCCGGGCCCCCTGCTTGTCGCGGCGGTCGGCGGAGGAGGGGCGCGGCTCGCGGCGGCGCTCCGCCCCCTCGGCCATCCACAGCAGGATGCGCCCCCCCGCGTCCGTGCCCCCCGCGCCGCTGCTGCAGCCCTCGCTCACCACGGACACGCCGCTGTCCGTCAGCTCCGTCACCGTCTTCTTTGAGAATGATCTGAAAACACATTCAAGGCTTAGGACATTACCCATACGCAGGTGGCCAGGGCCCTGTTTTATAAAGCTACAAGTCTCGTACTTGTAGTGGAAAACTGGCAACACCACAAAAAAATTGAGTACGGCGTTATCTAAAGCTACAAGACAACCAGTGTACAAACTACAAGTACAAGCACTTCTATATAAGTTAATGACAAAACCATTTACCTGTAGATGTAGCTTGTATTTACTGGTACAAGAAGCTAATACAATTGTAGGCTTGTACTTGTAACTTTATAAAACAGGGCCCTGGTGGTGCAAGTGTTCCATAGTTCCTTATGAACTAGGCCAAAATGTCACATGCTGTTAGTTAAAAATACCCTGCCTGGGTCTAGCAGCCATTTCATTAAGGTTTAGAACGGACTATCACAATTAAATGTCTTTACAAAATTTCGTGTCGGTACTGTTCACTATTATGGTTTAAGATTTTATTTTCTCAAAGAATAATATGACAATTCACTTAGCGAGAAAATACAGAATATTCTTAACAAAAGTTACTTAAAAGTAAGATAATAATTTATTATTAGTAGTTAGGTTTTAAGTACACAGTTAAATACAAGTATGGGACCAGACTATCGATATAAGTATAAGTATGTACTACCTACGTAGTAGATGTATATCGATGGAGCAGACAAATAAAATAAGAAGTACTAAGCTACAGCACAAAACTATAGTGTACAGTTATCTTATGGTACGTACATTTTTATTGCTATTATTATGATAAAGTAAGCACACGTTACATCAACAATTATTATGTTCATATCTATTATTATGTAAGCTATCTCATATTATAAACTTTAGATTACTATTGAGGTGTTCCACTATCCACTATCTGACACCATCATCAGAATAGCCCGGTGGTACCAGATTGTTGCAATGTCACTGAACGTCACTTGGGATCTAAAATTCACTTGCAAGATTTGCTCACAGATAGACTCTGGAACAGGTGATTTTAAAAGCGTGTAGAAAGTTGATTTTAATACCTAGAAGTTGAGGTGAGGGAGGAGAAGAATTCTTATAAATATGTCTGCCTTCTATGGTGCTTTTTTAATCACACAGCGCCATCTAGTCCCAAACTAGGCAAAGCTTGTACTATGAGAACCGGATAGCTGATAGAATACTTATTATAGATATCTTTAGTAAATACATACTTATAATATTATATACAACACTCAGACACAACAGTACAAGCTTTGCTTAGTTCGCAGGTAGATGGCGCTGTATGAAATGTCAAATATTAGTATGTTGTTAGTTTAGTGAAGCAATAGAAGTATGTAATAGAGTACCTGCGTATCAGCGAGTGCGGCTGCGGATGGTGCAGCATGTCGGGCGGCGCGTCGAAGTGTCCCGAGTCCGCGGAGAGCGCGGAGGGCGCGCGGCGCGGGGCGGGCCGCGCGCGCCGCCGCCCACCCGGCGGGGACGCAGTACAACTAATAGAGTACCTGCGTATCAGCGAGTGCGGCTGCGGATGGTGCAGCATGTCGGGCGGCGCGTCGAAGTGTCCCGAGTCCGCGGAGAGCGCGGAGGGCGCGCGGCGCGGGGCGGGCCGCGCGCGCCGCCGCCCACCCGGCGGGGACGCGCCCGGCGTGCGCTCCGACCACACGCGCGACACGTGCTGGTCTGCACCACAAACAACTATTACTCACGTTTCTTAACACCTTAGGACGAGACATTTAATTATTTTTTTTAGTATCTGTATTCACCCGACTACGCAAAAAGGAAGGTTATGCTATGATTTTAGCAGTGTATATAAAATATATAAATATTTTCATGTGTTTCCCTCGTATCCCCTGAAGTGCTTATCGTATTCTTCTTCACGTTAATAATACTAATACACCTTTTTTTTTTCGTCCTTGTTGCATCGAGACTTCGTGCGTTCTGCCAATGTCTAGTATGTTTCAAGTTTTTATACTAACAAGTCAAATATGTCATAAAATCATAGTCAGTCACACAAATATATTCACAGTCAAATTCAAGTGATGCCCTAGTAAAGTTGTCGCGACTTTACTTTAAGCTTTCATGGAGTTTTGAAAACAACACGGAGAGACATGTTTCACCACATTATACCATTTGCCCACACTTGTGCATGTAATTCGACATTTAATTAATAAAACACCACAATTTTTTATCATAAATTCACAAAACAACGTTAGCTTGAGGAAATAATACAATGCAGCGACATGGTTTTTCCGGGTTCCCGTCAAAACACCTTATAGCCATTGTAAGGGGTCTTTGGAGAATGGTGAGTAAAGAACATCGCGGCAGAACATAGTTTTGGCTAGCGGCGCCAGTCCCGCCCACCCGTGGGCTACGCGTCAACTCTCACCGAGTATATCCTGGTCGTTGTCGTCGTCGAGCTGCAGTTTCTCGCGGATGGCGGCCGCCACCAGCTGCGGCGGCAGCGCCTGGCTGCACGCCTCGTCGCCCTCGCCCTGTGACACAAAAACACAACACTTTGAACTTCCAATAAAAAATAACACACTTCAGTCGAGACGGCTCCATATTGGTCCAAAGCTTGTACTATGGGGATAGCACAAGCTTAGCTTTGTTTGGGGGTAGATGGATGTTTGAAATACTACAAAAAAATAATATTCTGCAGTATTGTAAAGCCTTAATTTTGGATTCTGTTTCATTTCTATTCTAGGTTATTATTACGCTTACGATATTCACTACACGTTCACTTAACATCGGGTGAGCTGTGGTTAAAAACCTATATGCTGTAAACTATACACTGAAAAAAAAAAGTTTCCATTTGTATAAGCATATTAAGATAGTAGATTTGTCGTAAAAACTGTGCCCCTGTAGAGCCCTAATTCATGTACATTTATATAATATTTTGTGTTCTCCTGCCCCCCTAGCACGCGCCGAGGACTAATTGGTCTTTACCAGCGCGGGAACGTGGTAAAGCTAGAATTTGGACTCGTCTGTCACGTTTTCGCGGGGAAAATAGACTGGATATAATTTTATCACGGCTCGCGTGCTAGGCGGGCTGAAAGCTAATGTTATCAGCGATAGTCGCTCTATAATGCACACTACTACGTGTAGCCAGTAGTAATATACCTCGGCCAGCCGTCTCTCAAGTCGCTCCTTAGTCTCCTGGTCCCGGCGCACTCGCTCCAGTTTCTCGATGAGTAGTGGCGCGAACTCTGCGGGCGGTAGTACGCGCAGTTGTTCAGATTGCATACGCTGCGTTCTAGGTATCACCTGCAGAATAACGAAACATAATTAATAAAGCATTTAAATTGCACATATTAGTACATAGGTCTTAGGTTTGTATCTAAGAGTCTGTATTTAAAATGTTACGCAAGTAGCGTCCCAAACCTGGCGCTTGCCGTTCTTCCAGAGTAATTATTTAGAACTTTTGTTTTGTAATATTTTTTTTATACAATCAAGTGACGAGACGAGCAAGACGTTCGCCTGGTGGTAAGCTTCACGCCTGCCACTAACACTAGCAGTGCCAGAATTGTGATTTTGCGAAGACAATCCTGCGCTGCACTGCACCGCGCTCGTTACTCTGAGATATTACACGTTAAATCTCTTCATACCCAGTAATTTATCTGGTAACATTTTGTAAAATTTTGTAGTATCAACTTTTTTCAGCGATGTATAGTTCTATTTATATATTCTAATAACAGTACTATGTTTTTTTCAAGTTTTTATTATATACATATTACATATTGATATGGTACACCTTGGTATACTGGTACATTTCGTTATTGTTAATGTCTTTTCTTTATTTCTTCTTGTGTTTTATGTGTTTTGGATAATATTTTGTTGCGTTCGATAGCAACCGACTACGTACCTACTAGATTTGTTTTATATTGTTACTTTCAACTGGATTGTATGCAAACTGCTTATTGTGAAAACTTATTTGGCTTACTTGTTCATATTTTTCTGTGTCCTAAATATTTTTTGTAATAGCTGTTTATTTTCCAAATAATAAATAACTAAACATTACCCTTCAAACCGGAACACATTAATGCTTGCACACTACTGCTTGGCGCTTGAATAACCTCTGCAGTAGAGTCCTACCACTACAGAAAATGTAGAGGCAGATGAACGACGTCGTAGAGAAGATTTTTTTTGTTAGGATAAGTACAGTTTAGAACTTACCATAGCAGTGTCCTGCTCTTTATTGATCACAGCATGCCGATCGAGGCCGTGCAGGCGCGCCCGATGTCTCGACTCGCGCGAGTCTCGCCGCACAGACATCCCATCCCTAAAACCAACTGTAGGTTAACACTAGTGCTGGGGTTGGGTCGATAGTTGAATTGCAATAATTTTTGGTCGATAATTTTTATAAAATATGGAAACTTTGAACTTTCTGAATCGCAGAACAAAGCTTAATATATTGCTTACTGACTCGAATGTTCAGTTTTATGATTGCCAAAGGTATACATTTTTTGCCAACTTTTGGTTTTCAAAATATAATGTTCAACCATCGACATATTGCTATAGAATAAAATGCAGTTACATGTATGACAAATTAGTGCAGGGGTACTGGGGTACTGAAGCAGCTCATTCAAATGATAAACTAAACAAGCTACTTAATACTTACAGTTGCGAGAATAACTAATTTAATCCTTCTAAAAAGTGTCAACCACTTTTCAAAATCACGTAAAAGCATACGAAACTTACCTTTAAAATAAGTCAAATTGGTAGTGGTAAGTAATTGGTATCTTTACCATGACCATGACTTGCTCAGACCAAAGCAGACAGAGCGAGAGGGCGTTATCGGTCATTTTGCGTTTTAAGTTTTTCAATTCATGAAACCAGTACCAATTTAATCTTCTTTCAAAATAAAGACCGCAGCAACAGAACAGCCTGTAATTTCTGTGGGTGTGTAAAGGACGGCATTACTCACACGCTGCTGCCGGAGAGCGAGACGGCATCGCTGTCGGTGCGACCGCTTGATAGCGAGGCTCGTTCCGAGTCCTGCCTGGACGCGGGACAGTAGCCTCCATACGTGACGTGTGCGCTGTACACTGACCGCTTCTGCCGCCTGATGCCACCCGCGGTGAGGGCCAAACGCAGAGGGAGAGGCGGGGTGGGGGGTTTGTAATTCAGGGGATATTGTGAGTTATGTTGTCGGGTGATTTGTGTGATTTGATTTAGAGCAAACGGAATGGATTGAGTTTCACAATAGAGAGGAGTACGCGGTTTGTGTTTAATGGGTTTAGAAAATATGGATTTGTAGTTTGGGGAAAGATGTATGGTGTGATAACGGAGGGGAGTTGAATGGACGATTTGATAAAATACACGGTACAAGTATATTTTCGGGTGGCATTACAGGGCGTGTGCGTAAATGTAGCGTGAGGGCGGCATGCGGGCGCGGGCAAAAACATGGGGGAAAAATACGCACGTCAGTAAGCTAGGGGTGGGGGAAAACATATTAAGAAATGAAGCCATGATCATTGAAATTCTTACGATATATTTCTATGGTCAAACCTAACCAATACCATACTTTTAAAGCGCTTGCGCAAAGTTATATTTCAAATCTGCTTTACATAGCTTGTGTGTAAAGCAAGCCAACACCAATAAGGCAGTACCAGTAAGGTATTTTTTCAATTCACAAAAACTTTTTTTATTTTAATTTGAATGATCCTGGCAGGCAGTAAACATTAAATTAGGCATTAAGTGCTTGGATCTTTGCTCATGCATCGCTAAGGGGTCACACGTGATTCAACTAATAAACTATTCTTAAAATCATTGGACATGTCAGTATTTTGGTGTCCTCAGCAGACCCTCTCAGAAGTGGCGTAGCAAAATTTTGACAAGATCCAATTCAGTATAATGAACTACAAATACTTTTCACAATTTACAGTTTTCTACTAATACCAAAAGAGCCAACAATACTACTTATTTCTAATTCCAAGAATACTTTTACTGACATATCTACTTCTATTTACTGAGATGATTACTTTGATAGAGCTAAATAGATGAGGTTTGGCCTGATACCAGTTCCAGTGGAATATTCCAAAACTAAATTAATAACTGATGTTATATTTCGATCGTGAATACTTTCTTCGATAAGTTTAGACTTTATGTTTAGTTTAGTTTAGACTTTGCATTCGATTTAAGTCTCGACCTAATATTTCAAAAGCGTTG
This sequence comes from Erannis defoliaria, assembly GCA_905404285.2. Taxonomy (NCBI): domain Eukaryota; kingdom Metazoa; phylum Arthropoda; class Insecta; order Lepidoptera; family Geometridae; genus Erannis; species Erannis defoliaria. The sequence goes on along the minus strand of FR990076.1, from coordinate 16,058,051 downwards.
GCTTATTTAGAGCTCCATGTGGCTCCGAATATTCAAATAAGCTCACCGATCGTCACAAACTGTGATCAGTCAAACCTCGGCTATTACTTTTACAGTAAATCCAGACAGATGATTCAAAATAATTTCGACAAATTAACGAACGATTTATTACCGTACCAAGAGGGATGCTTGGGCCTTCAATGTCCGATTGTGATTTTTATTGTGATCGATTGCAACCCCACTCGCACATATGTTGCGATTAAGTTGACTCAAACTGCACTATCACTATCAGACTTTTTTTAATAACATTTCTTTGTCCATTTAAACTTAATATTCATATAATATCTTTAAAATGTATAAATAATAATATATGTAAGAATTAAACTTCTGTAATATGCCACTGAAAGGACCACGATCGGACCCAGACACCCAATCAGGTGAATGAAATCTCTTTAGCAAATAAAATCATCCATCCAATAGAACATTGATCATCAATCTGGATTGTCCGTGAAGGCGCCACCTTACACGACACACGGTATAAAGGCGTGTACTCACGGCGCGATATCAGAGTGCAGCCGCCGCGACTGCGTGGCGAGCAGCGCGGACTGCGTGAGGCGCGCCGCCGCGCCCCCCGCGCCCCCCGCGCCGCCCGCGCCGCCCGCGCCGCCCGCGCCGCCCAGCTCCTGCCCCTCGGGCACTGTCGCCAGGGCGGCTGATGACATCTGGAATGGAACATGTTTTCAGTATTGTTTGTTGTGTGATAAAGGGTGGTAAAAGGGCTCCGTCGCAGAATGTCCCTTTCCTAAAATGTCTACTGCACGCAAAACGTCCCTTTCGCACAATGTCGGTTTCGCACAATGTCGCTTTCGCAATATGTCCCTTTCGCATAATGTCCCTTTTCTCCGGCAGTAGTGTATTGGAGCCCCAACAGGTCATTGGGAGAATGTGATCCTTTCACCTCCCCTGACCTGTTGTCAGCATATATGTAGCGATAAGACAAAAAATAAAGATTATGTTCTGGATTCAAGTGGCGGAAATAATTGGTTATTTGCCAACTCGACAGTGTGTCCAGTTGGTGAAACCCAAAATAGGTATCACTTGTTGTTTCGTCATCTGGACACGCGTGAAAATTTTAGCGTTTCATGATGATGAAATGGTAAAAAGTATTGGCACTCTATCAGTTAGACCCGATAAGAGCCTGATAAAACCCTAGCCAGGCCCCATTCACTACGCCATTTTCTTATGTAGCTTTCGCACGTTTCGCGAAAATGCCTTTGTATGTTTCCTGTAGGCCTAATATAAGTGTTAATATGTCGCCAAAAGTCTCCGACAAGACCTTCATTGTCTTCCTCAGACTCGTTTCGTTAAATGACCACAGCCCCAGCTCCATAAAATTAAAGTTAGTGGTCCCATTTTATCTTCTCAGAGACATGGTACCTAGTATGGTCCAAGTAATAAACCGTATTTCGCTGGGATATATAGGCATATTATATTATTATATTTTTCTATGGGCATTTTTTCGCCTATGATCATTTTCAACCGACTTCAAAAAAGTAGGTTCTCAATTCGACTGTATGTTTTTATAAATATGTTACGCGATTACTCCGCCAATTATTAACTGATTTTTATAATACTTTTTTAGTTTTTTATTATACTACATTCAGTAGTTTGGTTTTTAAATCAATACTAATAGAAAATATGAAGATGTGATCCAGATATTCGAAGTTGAAGTCGTTTTTTTTTTAAAGCCTGTTATTATTATTAGCCACCACCTCGCCCGTTGAGAAGCGACGATGTTGCCTTAGATCAAGCGAAAAGACTTAGAAGATACTCTGGCCTTGAAAACATCTAAATCATATCAGGTGAAAGTCTCGCTCGTCCCGTCACTCCATAAAAAAAACTTTAGAGGAAATAATGAAGTCAGCAGCTTGCTCTATTCCTGCGGCTACATGCAGAACTGAGAGTTGCTACTTAACTTACTTACGAGATATTCCACTAAACTTGAAAAGAGCTTAATTATATCTTTCAGGAAATAATGAAGCCGATAGCTTGTTCTATACCTCTCTGTGCTGCGGCGGGGAGGCGTCGGGCGAGGACAGCGGCTGCGTGGCCGCGCTCACGTAGCTCACGTACGCTTCCGAACGGAGGAACGCTTGGTACGTCGTCTCCGTTATAGCTCGCGTCACCTACAACAATTATTGTCAAAATTAGTAAAGCCCGCTGTCGCAGGAGTACTTAGTCAGAAAAAACATGTGGTAATTGGAATACTGTAGAAATGGACAAATGGAAACCGAAGGTGTGTTTTGGACCGTGTTTTTTGCGTCGTTATGTAATCGAGACGAGTTGGCAGGCAATACATATTGCGTCGTCGTATAGCATAAAAGGGACCTCTGTATGAAACCGAATACAGCGTAAATTACGTGACTCAAAAAAGCGATTTACAAAATTAGTTTAATAAGACTAATTTTCAGACCAATAGCTGAACAGGTAGGAGACGCCTCAAAGGCTTAGGTCACCTCAACTAGGGGAAAAAGGATCGACAATTAAGATGGAAAACATAAGAAAAGTGAGTGTATTTGAGATTTGATCTGCAAGTTTCAGCTTCAGTTCGATCTTAGGCAGGTAGGTACTTTTCAGCGCTCACTCTTTTAAACAGATTCTCCATTAGTCCGGAATATGAAGACGGAACCCCAACGATGGTGAGAAGGTAACAATGTAAATTTCCACCAACCTCCTGTTCCATGTTATCGAATATAGTCTTCTCGATGTTGGCTCCATCCTTGAGGTCCTGTTTCACCTGCTGCTTCAGGTCCTCGGGCATCGCTAGCTGAGACTTGCGGAGAAATCTGAAACGTCACTACTGTTACAATTCTTTCTCATGCCGTAGGTAGCAAAAAAGGGGTAGGGTTCCTAATGGAGAGCAATCATCATCGCCTATTAATTTCTGTTAAACTAAAGGCACCATACATTGGCCGTAAGATATATTTCCAACAGCCCCACTGGATTCATTGGTTGGGGGACGTTGAGAATCGTGACAAAAAAAAAGGTTAAGGTAGGTTTTTCTTCCTGTTTAAGCTTTAATAACATAGAAATACCATAAGTGTGGAATCACTTCATACAAAAATATTCAAAAAAATATTCAAAAAAAGGTGTTGTTAAAATCACAAGCCATGAGTGATATGCTTGTTGGGTGGTGAACGTGGATAACGAGAAAACCTGAAGTATTTTTATGAGTGTACACATACTAGGGGCGGCTGATAAGTCTGTGGCCTAAGGTACTTAGCGATGACTAATCACCTCGTTATTGATAACACTAATTGAAAGACTCAGTGGTAGTATAAATGTCATACGTTTGTTTATTTTTACCCATAAACAATTAATATGTCGAACAAGTAACCTCGCCATGTCTACCGAAAATGAAAATACTCGTAATTTGGAGCATCGCGCCGTGATTCCGAAGTTCTTTGTTAAAAAAGGAAAAGTGCCGTAAGATATATATGACCATATGTCATCGGTTCTCCAACATTCTGGGCCTTTTTATTCTATAGTAAAAAAATGGGCTTGCTTATTTCAACAAGGACGAGAAAGCTGTGAAGACGACTCCCGCTCAGGACGACCGGTATCAGTCACGACTGATACCCGGTCGTAGAAAATGAAGAAAAGTGGAGAAATTAGTATTGGCTGACAGAAGAATAGGCATGATGACAGATTTTGAAATACCCTTCTATAATGTAGATATACGTCTAGTATTGCCGAAAAAAACTATATTTCAGCATTATATTACGTTTTAACGGAAATTATTGCATTTTAATTAATCTAAATTGAAATGCGCGCGAAAACGACCGTAAGTGTCATGGCGTCAGCTTGTGACGTCACGACTTAGTTACCATCGCATTGCGGCATATGCTCAACGAAGAAAGTCATAAACTATTACTTATTTCGTGTGTTGGAGGTGAATTCCAAAGTTTACAAGTGGTGTGTGTGCAAAAACACATCAATAGAAACTTGCAACAAACTATTTTTGTACGTTCCAAACCAGAAAATGTGAGAGATAAATGGCTAGAGCTCGCACGGCGAGACCCAGGAAATGTAGCTACTAAATCGTCTATTTATTCTTGTGAAGACCACTTTGATTATGTATTTACTATATCAGTATAGATTAAAAGGTGTGTAATACAAAATCTTTGTTTAATATGAAATGCTTATGTGATTGTTGTTGCAATTTATTGAGGTTATGTTTGTTTTGGTTATAGTTAGCATTATTGTTATCAATTACAATGGAGTACTTATTCTCATTTCAGCTGCCAAATGATATCAGAAATTATATGCAGATGTGGTCGGTATCACAAGTGCGTATGAAACGATGTATTTATACATGCCAACCAGACAGAAAAACAAGAACATCTGACACTATAGAACGACCTCACCTAACTTATGAAACGAAAGATAATGATGGCTCTTGTAGTATGTGAAAAGCAATTAGAAGAAAATAGTATAGTGACAGAACATTGTTGTTGGAGAAATTGCACCTGGAAGTTCAGGTGGGTACATATTTTTAAAGATAATATAGTATCTAATTTAATGGCTTAACATATTGCAGCAAGGAAGTAAAAAAATATATTTTATAATTAACAAAATAATGACACACATCAACAGCCGGAAGACGTCCACTGCTGGACGAAGGCCTCTCCCTTAAAGGGGGGTGTTGCCATAATCCCCACGCTTGGCAGGCGGCTTGGGAATCTCTATCGCAGAATGGTTACCACCGTTAACTGAGAGGACGCTGCTGCCCGTCCACCGGTGGTTCTGGATGCAGTTTTAGGGCATACCCAGGTCCAATTATGACACAAGTAGGTATTAATTTCAGATATAAGTTACTATAAACAAAAGCTATATACCTAACATCAGACTGTACTCACGTGTAGGTATACCGTCAATGTAAATCAACAAGTAAAAAAATGCTGCATTTTAAATGTTATAGGTAGGTATTTTATATGTATTGTGGATTTTATCTTTTCCATCACCATTTAAAGAAATATTATTAAGACATTTTATATTGTATCTAGTGTTTTGCAGTATTATTTAATTTATATTTATTAATAAGGTGTTGAGCATCTCCCGTCTGTCTTTAGTTGTAATTTATTTTTATACCATGGTTGCCTGGGAGAGATCGCTGTTAGCGATAAGGCCACCACTTGTGGCACTAGTCCCTAAGGTTCATGTTTCTATTTTATTTTTTTATTTCTGTTGTGTATAGTAAAGCATTTATATCTCTATTTTCAGTTCAGCAAAAGCTTGAAGGAGCTCAACAAGTAACAACTAAACTGATAGATAAATGAATTCAAGTACATATAATACAACATTCAGAAGCAAAGCTAACCCAACAGTACCTACCTAGTTGGAATGGTAAATCAGAAAACATCACCGTTGAAGCCGTACCTGCATTCTGTCTTCTGAAGCCAAGGAAACTAAACAAATAGCCATCTTGAGAATTTGCACTTGGGGAGATTCATATGATAAAACACAAACTTGTCCCAAGCTTGTCTTAACGTCAGTTTGGTCAAAGTTCTTTATGATGTAATAATAATAGTGTGTGGTACTTAATTAACTTACAAGATTTTTTTTTTTTAATTTTTTTATTTCTCAAATAAAGGGCTTTGTCGCTAATGCGGCCATGCCGCCCTGGTAATAAAACATTATTTATTTAAACTTAATTTCTATTTGCTAGCCTGTAAAGCATTCTGGCCGAATCTGAAAGAGGCTCGATGAAATGAATGAAAATGATGAATCTGAAACACTGTTACAGTAGCCTACTTTTTGACCTGTCGCCCGTTGGTTCTAAACTACACTTCTAATGGATTCGTTCCGAGCACACTCCATTCTAATGTAGTATATGTCATCTAATTTGTTACAGATGGGACAGATTGGTGAAGTTGTTTTTCCCATTAAATATGAAAATTTATTGCAAGGAATGTGCCCGGTACGAAATCTTAATGCTACTACAGTTACAAGATTCGCTTATTAAATAAATATAAACAAGAAATATCTGTATTTTAATTTATTACTCTGTACTTTTATAAAATAAAATGGATAGTCATAGGATTTCCAGAATGCAATAACACTTCTTATCACAAATCTTTCACAAATTCTTCATCGAATGCTACACATAAAATTTCAACATGTTTATTTGTAAAGTAATTAGGGTTCACCACTCAAAAAAACCCACTTTTTAAGTCCACTTATATACATTTGCATCTGGGCATAGCATTTGTTAATGGGTTTCCCATTTTTTACATAATTGAGATAAATTTTATCGCTCATGGAGCATTTAATTATCTTGACACATGCCATCGGGTGACCCGGCTATCGTTGGATAGTTTTTGGATATTATTAGTCCATAACTCTTTGTTTTCTTCCCCAGTTTCATAGCTACTGTTTCCCGCACTTCATTCTCTAAACTTCTACCGTGTTTCATGGCAAGTGTGTCTGGGATTTTCCCTCCCATGATGAGCGATATCAGCGTTCCGTCACCTTTCTGGCACCGACTGACTTCATAAGCCCTAGATATGTAATCCGGCCATATCTCAACTTTTACCAAAAGCTATTTTGGTACTGGTATCGGGTACCATTTTCAATTTTATTTATAATTTCATCCGTCAAATTTATTTTATCCAAAAATATGTCTCAGCATTTTTCTTTATACTTCAGTACAAGTTGGTGCATTGATGCACTAAGTAAGTCATAACAAATATAACCTGGTTGATACTTCACTAGCCCAGTCACTAACTTTTCTCTTTCTGCTTTTTTCCCAGTACTGTGGGACAAGTCTTTTGCTGTTATTAATTTCAGGATAGTGCCAACTCTGGATAGTATAGATTTCAGCCAGTAACATTGTAGGTATTTCAGTACAAGATGGTTCTTCGCTCCTGCCCATCGCAGGAGCGAAGAACCCACATAAGGCGTATGGCATGCTTGCAGCCACCTTGAGCAGCAACAGTCATGGCATTGACAGATGTTACCTTTTCTTCTTCTTCATCAACTGTTAATGTGACGCTGTGTGTGTGTACAGCTTCGCATGGACATTGTGTTCGGGGCAAACTTTGCATTTCACAGTGCAAATTTTTCCTTCCTTCCAATAAGTGGCACATAACTGATAGTATCATCCCCATATGATGGTCGTGAGGACCTGAAAGAAATAAGATTGATTATATTAATATGTACAAATACAGAAAGTGATAAGTGAGGTGGTGTTTATTTGATAAAATTAACAACTGACAGATGTTGAATTTGAGGGTGCACATTACTGTTTCTGGAACTATGCCTTCGTCCAGCAGTGAACGTCTTCTGACTTTTGATGAGGTTAGTAGGTACTTAGCAATCAAAAAAGTACAGTAGGAAACATGAAGCCTTCTGTAGATGTGAGTTAGCTAACCTCAAAATCAGCCTACGACATCCAGTGTTAAAAAAGCTTGTGTTAGTTTAATTATATGCACTAAATATGAATAAAAGTGTACTTACAAGGAAGTTTTCACACTACGAAATTCAGATGAGATAAAGTCTTTATGCACCCAGCAAGAAACTATCCCAACATCAACAAATCAATTCTGGGCAAATTAGAGGTATTTGCCTTAATAAAACCCTGTTCCATCGTCGATTCTTGGATTTTCTGATTTTACCACAAGCCTACGAATAAACAACAACTCAATTAGGTAATTTTACGATACAGAAATCAATCAAAACGCGTAATTACAACCAAAAGTTCATACAACACGGTGAAGGTTACTATGGTGTGACGTCATTCGCTCTGATTGGCGTTTGAGTTAATATGGCCGATTGCAGTATTTTGTACTTTTATTTTATTGAAAATCTTATCGATCTCAATGTTTTTAATAAAAATGGGTCATTTTTATGAGTCCTTTTATCATATATTTTTCTCTAAAACCATTGTTCCTTTGATTATTAAGTACTGTCATCATGCCTATTAAAATGTGGCAAATAGCCGAAGAAATGCTCTGCATTTCTAGGATAGCAAGGAAAGAATAGGAGAAATTTTGCATGCAAATTTGAAAAAAAAAATTGCGTCCGTTGGGTACCGCGATCGCTCACACCGTTCGATAAACAAGAAGAGAGTTGCAAGAAGTTCATCGAACTTTCCAAAGATAATTTGGACGAAATTTGTAATTGGATCGCGACTGTAGTATAATGTTATTGGAATTTGATTGTATAATATTCATATTAATTGATAATAATCTGGTTCGTGTAAGTACGTTTACATACTTTGTAAACATTTAATTTATTTCATATTATTAAGATTGACAATTTATTATTTTGTGTTCGTCTTGTTAAATTTGTATACAATTACTTAAAATTTTTTGACCTGTAACAATATTTGTTATGAATAAAGAATCTGAATCTGAATCTGTAGATGAAACGTGGATTCGCCAGTACAATCCAGAGTCCAAATAAGACTATGCAATGGATAAAAACAGGGAAAAGGCCGCCGAATAAATTTTGAGTGGAAAAATCGACATCCAAGCTCATGGCGACTAAGGGATGGCGAGGGTATTTTGCTCATTGATTATTTACTTAAGGGGACTACAATGAACGGTCAATACTATGCAAATTTATTGACTCAAGCACGTGAAGCTGTCGTACAGAATAGCCGAGGGAAAATCGCGCGCGGCGTGCTGCTGTTGCAAGACGACGCGCCCGTTCACACGGCGCGGATTGCACGGGAAGCCTTGAAGCCGGGAAATTTGGCACCCACCATGTAGTCCAGACCTGACTCCCAGTGATTTTATGCTTTTTTCAATATTGAAAAATGACTTAAGGGACGAAGATTTTCGGATGACACTGAGATGAAGGCAGCCATAGAAAGCCATTTTGCCATGCCAGATGTGAAAAATGCATTAGTCTCGAAGGAGACTATATTGAAAAAAAAATTTTTTTTGCATGTTTCCGTTCATTAAGTACCTTAGGCCGTGGACTTATCTGCCGCCCGTCGTAGGTCCACGGTAGCGTACTATATTGAGCCTTAAGTGTGAAGTTGCAACTCACTTGTATATAGCTGAGACGACCTGCCGTATCTTGGTCGGCTCGTGCTCCTGTCGGAGCCCCTGCACCGCGAAGTAGAAGTTGAGCCGGTCAACGTGCAGCCCACCCGCGCCGCCGACAAACTTGCGGAACAAGCGCACGCCTTCCGCGTCCTGGGAAGTAGCCACAGGATATTAATTCATGTTTAACATGATAGTGTAAAATAAGCGCGTAATACGGGGGAGGTATACGCGCACATCTACCCCCGGTCTCTCAGATCCATAGTGCACTTATGTGGCATGACCGCTCCAGCCGCGATGACTGGCCCCCAGTCCCTAGTTGGCTTCGCCTATACCTGCCTTACTCTGACAAGTTTCCTTAGCACTAGCGCGAAACCTGCCACACGTTGCGCTTTTACATGTAGATTTGCCATGTCACCGGTCAGATCCCTATGTAGAATTTGAGCTTTACGATCAGAGCTGTTCTTAATCGTCACTATCTCATTCCAAATATTAGCCATGGTGCTCATAGCGTAGGTAAAAACATTACGAGCACCATGGCCAAGAGGCGTTATAGAACAATCTCACAACATTATTGTTTTACAACAGGACAAAGTTTGTATGAGATTGAAATAAGAAAGTTCGGAGGTTAGGCCCAGACAAAAAAAACTTGATGTATCCTGCCTGGTATTTGTATCGAGTTCGGTTTAATTTTTTGAACAGGTTGCCCTTATGTTCCGTCCATAGAAGTTAAATCAGGATCACTGAGGTTTCTCTTGGTGCCACCTTAACCTGGGTAATAGTAGGGCTTACCTCGAGCAGTTCGTGCAGGCTTTTAGCCCAGCGCATGTAGGGCGGCGAGGCGGGCGAGCGCGCCGACGAGCCCGACGACCCTTCCGTCTGCTCGCGCCATACCATGCCCACCCTGGAACGTGATACCATAGTAATTTCACTAAAAACTAGAGATGAGAGATCTATGATAAATTGAGGCTTGCGGTGGTTCAGCCACAACTAATGTCGCCCAGACGGTCCATATGGTAAGGACTGCACGAGACAAACGTACCTAGAGTTGCTTGAAAACCACGAGCGTAGAAATGCGTAAGGAATTTACCTTACAGTGTTTAAAGAATTAGCAAATTAATCCTATTTTAATAACAGCGGTACAGCTTCAGTAAAATTAAAATACACTGTAGTTTCTAAAGTTTATTCCCAATGATTCCTACTTCAACAGAACTGGCACCACCGGTAGTGATTAGGACGTAATCATTGTTTCTTGCCCAACTAACTGCCCCTCAGTGATGGTAGGTGGAAGACATGGGACATTGTGCTTCTCTCTAGCAAGCCATGGGACTAGGGCAGACTTTTCCTTCCTATATTCTGCTTATCTGTCTAACCGGAGTTGGGAGTACTCACTTGGACAGATATGGTTGTGCGAACACATGTTTTGATTGAGATTTGCTCCTGTCCTCACCAGAGGCCGGCGGCAGCGACGTCCTGTCAGCAAGCTTGTGCTCCCAACCTAATACAAAAGTGTTACATAAAACTCTTCTTAAATTAATTAACGTCAAGGTTCTATGGAATACAAAAACGAAGTGTGCAATACCAACGCAAATACAAACAACAAAGTCACACATCATTGAGATGAGTTTTAAAGTTCTTGATGTCCATAATATTACATTTGTGCTGAACTCTTATGGAGAAGCACGGTTTTTATCCACAGGCGAGGGACTGGGTCGTCTTTTGGGCCTAATTTGTAAATTATCGGACCAAATGATAATTATTATCATTCGGGTTTAGTTTGACCAGCACTAGTCGGAAAGAAAATGAAACAACGGTTAATAATGGATCACAAATGTCAAGATAGTACAAATTCATTCATAAAGATGCTCACACATTCCTTCTAAGCTTACTATTAAACAAGTAACGCGCGTACCTTGCGGGTGGCCGCCTATAGGAGTTTGGCTCATGGCGCACAGGCCCTTGTCCCACCCGCGCGCTGCATGGCGAGACACCACCTGCCAACAATACAAACACAATTCAAACTGGAGATGATTTCAGGATAGACTACTGCCTCTATCAAATTGCATCAGTTTCATAGACCACATACAGTGGGATCGTAAAAATAACTTTGATTAAAAATAACAATATTTTTATATATTGTTAGTGTGTAAGATATTTATAATATGGGCCCACGTTTTTTTTTTCAAGTAGTTCTTGTTGCCTGAAATAATCGATTATTATTATTAAAATTAAGAATAGTAATAGTTGCTACAAAAAGTTATATTCCCAGCGTCCCCCGCCGTTAGTGGGGATGCTGGGAATGAGAATTAAATTAGCAAAATTTCATTTAATCAGGGACACTGAAAAAAATCATATAGATATTTGATTTTAAATCTGGAACTAGAGAAAAACGCAAAGAAAAACAAAAAATAATCTAATATTGGATCCTTGCTTGCTCAATTGCCAAATTGAACATAACAGAAAACATACTATTCCCTAAAAACTAACAACTAAAAAACTGCTCAAATAAGTCATAACAACGTTCCTAAAACCCTAATAACAATACAAAATTCATCAAACCCAAACGTACCCCAAATATCACATCCCGACAACGCTTGCGTAGCAAAACCGCACAAGTCATGTTAAAAAATCAATACAGCAAACAATAAGGATCATACCTTGTACATACTACATTTGATTTGTAAGAGTTGGAACGGGACAGCATGAAAAAAAGGAGCGAGTGTGCAAAAGTCAAGAGTCTACCACATCGATCGGCGTTGCTTAGAAAACATCATGGCTGAAGCTAATCTATTGCACAAAGGCTTTAAACATATTCTTTACAAATATATAAAATTTAAATTAATCTACTCAAATAAACTATCAAATTTCAAAACTACTAAAGCAATACAAAAAATATCCCACCAACTTTCGAATATTCTTACAAAAAAATATCAAAAAAAAAACATGTATACGTCAATTTAACATAGCATGTGAAAGGAAAGATTAATAAAGGAACATGTCAAAACAAATTAAATCATAACTTCACGGTTCAATAAGTTGTAAAAAAAGTGTTCTAGGGATTGGGTTAAAAAAATACATAATAGACCTTACCATGTTCATTGTGTATTCAAACAATCAATTTGAAGTGGTGTAATAGAATTATATTTCAATGCTATTACTAGATATTAATATTTTCAATTAAGTGAAAAAATCTATTATTTGCAGAAAAAGCACAACTGCGCACCTCAACGGCAGTAGTCCGAGTGAGAGATCCGTTCTCCGAGATGGAGTACTCAACACAATGGGGTAACGGATCAGACTCCGGCCCTTGCATATTGTGTGCGTATATTATGATAGGGTTTATTATAAATATGAAATCAATAATGGACCGCTGTGAAGTTCTATACAGTTTTAGTTGCGTTGCTTCACAACTAGATTTAGATTCACATTGTAATTTTAGGGATATTGTCAAGTAAAATTTAAACGTATAATAGCATGCTTTTCATTGGTTAATAATCTGTTCGCCATAAACATTAAAATTAGAATAACTTCAAATCTTAGTATATTGTTCACTTACAAGTTTGTTCAATGTTTCCCATGCAGGGATAAGTACATATATCAAGATGTTATAACGTTTTAAAGAAGAATATCCAATAAGCACCGTAGAGCGTCGAGTATACCGAATCAGATATCTTTTCATAGAAGATGTCGAGCGTAAACACAGGAAACAAATTGTAAACAATGGCCCTGCTCGTAAAATCAGCGTCGTTGTTACCGAGCTGTGTTATAAAATACTGTCCAGTGCTTGCACACCACAAGACTTTCCATTTAAATTAATAGCACATCATCACAAACAGAAATCAAGGCGGTAATATGTCGAAATTGATATACTAAATTGTAACCCGGAAGATTCGTATTTTTCAAGTAATAATGAATTAAACTGAAGACTACAATGAGCGCCCTTACTTGTTACAATAATTTAGATAAATCCCCCGAAGGATAGAGTCAAATATCAACTCAAAAACTTCTTCGCAACTAAATAATAAATTAGCTTGGCTCGCTCGTTTTGTAATTTTGATTCAGATTCAGAATTTCACCTTTCATTCAGTTCGTTCGAGCAAAGCAAAAACCAAGCTGATTTTGACGTTTGATTGTTGATTGACATTGAGTTCTGCACATCATTTGACATTGGTTTGACAGCAGTCCTGACTTCAAGGACGTTATTTGTAAAGTGGCGCCATCTGTAGTTCACGAAGCTTGGCACGCCACGCTACACCATCTCTCTCATTTGCATAATAATGTAAAACGCCGCTAGATGTCGGACCTAGAGTAAAAATCTAAGTTCTAAATCTTTAGGTTTCTAACATGGTTCTAAACAAAGTTTTAATTACTTTTTACATGTAGACAAAATCAAATCATTTGGCTGGATAGCTTATTAAAATAATAATGAATAGATTATAAAATATTTCTTCTTTTATAAAATATTATGTATGAATTTCTTCAAAAAATTAAAAAAAATATTCATTATTATTTTTAATTCAGAAATGAATACTCACGTGCGTTGCAGCTTACTGCCGCTGCATTCTTATATCTCTTTCTCTTAAGACTTGATATAATCTGAAACAAAAGTAAGAATACCTATCTTAGCAACTTTTCGCCTAAATAGCTATTTATTGCGTTACGCCCATTACACATATTATAAGTCCAAGCACATTATTAGATTCTTATTGTATTTGATTAGATGCCTCCAAAAACATTAATTTAATTACATGAAACTCAATTCGACATCAAAGTGAGTTAAGGGCACTTAAATTTCAATAAACTTCTCACAACCCTTTGGGTATGTTATTGCTCAAACGAAGTAGGCCCAAAAAATAAAGACAATCCTTTGAAGACGAATTAATTTTGAGATTCCAGCTCGATTTACAGATGAAATGAACAGATGGATATCAAAGCCGTTCTGCGTAAGCAAGCATTGATATTTGATTTCGCGCGTAAGCCTACCCTAGACGGCAGTGATTTGCATATCAAAATTAATTTTGTTACCTACCTAATTTTTTAAGCCATTAAATGTCAAGTTAGTACTTGTTACGTACATAAACAACACAATAGAAATTAATATGGAAAACCCAACATAAAAATATACTATGTAGAGTAGGGTCACCTGGGGTTTTTGTGTATATGGGGTAATATTAGAAAAATCTTGTGTCACCTGTCGACAATGTATTTGTTTTATTTATAATTTAGAAGGCAGAACGCGGTCCGAACTACTACACCATAAACAAACACAGCCTGCCACGCAGGTGCCATGTCACCACACTTCTGTATAATACCTGTGTAAATAATAATGTTTGAAGAATATAAAACTTTGTAAGGTAATGCTTTTCAAAGCATCTGTTAGGTAACCAAGTAAATGCAAGCACTTAGTATCTCTTTGATGTTGGTGAGTTCGTAACTTTTCGGTTCCCTTTGATAGCTATAATGGAACTGATGTTATTACCTACATTAATTGAATTTTCAGAAGCCCAAGCTTTGCTGTGACGTATATTTTATAAAAGCTTCGCATCTGCAACACCATTCAAAGAAAAACCGGTCAAATGTGAGCCGGAGTCGCGTACTGAGGGTTTCGTAGCGTCGTATTGGGTTTTTTGGGTTCAGTCCGAGATTCTTGGTCAGTTTTATATGAATTAATTAATATCGCCTAGATAATAAGGTCTCGTTAGACAGGCTTCAGTTAGGGAAACCTAAGAAAGCAAAACTGGTATTTAGAAAAAAACTATTAAAACGTTTGTTCTTTACAAACTTAAAACAAATTATAACTTACAATCAAAAGCAACGAGTACCTACATTTGTTCAAAGTTTACTATTGTTCATTGATTACTATTATTATCTTTTTTATGATATAACTTATAGTAGGTATAATCTATAGTTAGCATTTGACCTTTCCTTTTGACTTAAATACATTTCCCTACGCGTCTCCACAGGTTCTTTGACGTTTGTTTGGTAATAGTTTATCAAAGACGCCTTTAAGTAAATTTCTGTATGAAAAGGGCCTGAGTTAAAAGGAAATAATACTGCGTGATTGGTTTTACAAGTCCACAACATCAAAAGCTTGGGTCCTTTCATTTCGCGAGCCATTCACCGATTACACTTAAATACTTACTAAAGTTTCGAACTGAATTATGCCTGTTTCATTTAGTAATAAAGATAAAAGTAGGAGTATCTTTGTGATTGTAGAGTATCTTTATAATTTGTTCGACTATTCGAATAATTTACATTAAAGAATAACTAAAGCAAGGCAACATTTCCGTGCAACAAGTAAATGAAAAAAAATATTCAACCGATTTCCAAACTATTAAGGGACCACCTCAAGAGTATAACCCTTCAAACAAAAAAAAAAATTCTAAATCAGGCTACAATTAACGAAGAAAACGGTGAACATACAAAACAATATGTAAATACATAGAACGTACTCTTTTTTGAAGTTTGAAGGTAAAAATATGAACTAGGTACTAGTTTCTTTATTTTCAGAACATGTCTGAGTATACTTAGAGTAGAATATCAATAAAATATTTTGAAGATATTTTTGAAATAAAATTAATTACAGTAATAATTTTCACAACAGAAATAGCTGAAAAATATATATATTTCTAATTTTTCATGTCATACATGGAAAATGGAAATTATGTCAAGTTTATTTCTATGAATAACATATTTTACAATAACCCGAGTGTCCAGAGTTCCCCGAGTTTCAAAACAACATCAGTAACCACATCGGTATCTACTAGTATGCAATTTGATTTTTATAAAAAAAAGTGTCTGTCTGGTGTCTGTCTACATAACATACAAAACGAAAATAAATAAATAGTAATAGTATTTATATTTTTTATTTTATATTATATATTTATATATTTATATTTTTTAACATTTTATCACCAAATATAAGTACTCAATAAAAAATAAGCAATTGAACTTTAATTTTTTATTATTTTAAAGTTTTGTTTAATACATTCAGGAGTAAATCAGGTTTCATCTCAAACTTATCATGTCTAACACTCGAAATGATACATACAACTAACATTTCAAACAATCCCACGGCTCCCGATTCAGTAACGTCATCAGAAAGACAAAGATAACATCAGTCAGTCATCAAAGCGGGCACTTTGATCTCATTTTCCCGAGAATTTCCTTACACACTAATCAATCGGGGGCACGCTCAATCGGAAAAGGCATTAAGGGCAATAGTTTCAGCTTGCGGTAAACTGTTTGCGAGGAAAGAGGAGCGTGGGGTAAATTGTGGGGGTCGTTCTCACCCCGTACATCAAAGGCGAGCCGAGACAAAGCTGTAGGAGCCTTTTAACTTTATTTAGCGGAGTGGTAAGTTTAGCCGGTCGCGATTCGCGCAGGTTAAAGAGTAACACACTCACTTTGTGCCCGGGCCAGTGGGGGGTGTTATAGGGTTGCCAGTTACCATGTCAGTTAAATAACTCAAGGATGAGATGTGCTAATAACCACCAAGACAGATATAAACGATTATAAGGAGCTGCCCCAAACTACGATTACAAAATATATCAAAAAGCTTACTAAAATAAACTTAACTATAAGAAGCAAATACGCACAAGGTTTGATATTTATAAATTACCTAATAATATAAAAGAACACCGGTCTCTAACCTAACAAAATGACACACAAAAGCTAAAACAATAAGGCATCAAATAAAACAGATCAAAGGCATTCGATTAATATCCCATAATCAGTGCACGGTTACTTAAAACGCAATTAAACTTGATTGAGAGGTTTGTCGTAGGTCAGGGCTCGAGTTGTCAACCCTGCCGGGAGGGTGGGGGCATCAAACGGGCCGCTAATACCGCCCGCACCACGCCGCGGCGGCTCTTTGTCGGCGCCCTTTGAGTTGCGGATGATACTGAGCGCCACCTAGGCTTTGACCACAGTGCAAACAGAATAAATACTTGCGAATTTGTGTTTTAAATACCATTATGATAAACGTTGATTTAACAGACTTAAGTCAATTTATACAAATAGAAAGATCTTGCCTACTTATTAAAACCCGAAATTATAATAAACTGCTTAACTATATACCTATGTAGGTACACATACTTTAAGTCCATTAGAACGACGATGTCCAGGTAGACGAACATAGTAAAAACATCCATTACATGAATTATTTACATCGCGTGTATATGCTTACCCATTAAACAAATATAATATTATAAGTCATCTAATGTACTTTTCCACAACACATAACACATAACATCACCGATGGGGATCTCGTCACAGAGAGCCGCAATAATTGGTGGAAAGCAGTACATCATCTATTAAACTAGTGGGTCACGATTTCCAGCATTAACAAAATCTTAGCAGAAAAAGAGCTACTGTATACGGTACTCTGTGACATTGGCAATAAATTGTCAATGATTCTCCCTCGGGCGGAATGGCGAGATAAACACGAATTGAACACGGAATAACTGCAACTTTCGGAGCAATGGTCGCCATCATGCACTTCACGTTCCTCGAGCTAAATTGACTCTATGCATAGATGTACTATTCCTTCTGACTCCCATGGCGATAGTATTCAGTCTTAGATATAGCGGAAAGGCCTCTGTTATTCATTCTGACCTCTAAAGATCTCACTTAACAACGTGCTCCAGCGGCCTCATTAGCATCTGAGCATTCACGATTTTAGACTAGATCAATGTGGTCTATAGATGAGCGTTGGTCAAATGCCCAGCCTGCCTGGCGTGACATGCCAAGGCCAGAATAATAATTATGTTTACCTAATTACGTTTATGCTTACAAAGATTTTAGTTTATTACAGACTTAATTCGCTGGTTAGCTTATCTATCAGTTTTCCTTTGATTCTTAAAGTTAAAAAGACAATGAAGCTACAATTAAAAATCTTCAATTTTAGTTAAACCTGAAACACGGCACTACAGTACTGCCACAATCTGGTCAAATAAATTACTTTTTTCCCTTTACGAAGCGGACTCCTTTGATCATTGGAAAATCAATTTTGTCGCCCCTGCCGCAGATTTTCAGTGGGACTGGTCAGAACGAAAACGTAATTCACATGTTCCGCAGATCTGTTTTCAATCACGGAGTAAAAAGTTCAATTAATGCGTTCCATTTTCATTGTGCGGTTTGGATTCTGCAGATATCAACCTACCGTGATTCTTGACTTCTCTAACAAGATACTTCAAAACAATAGGCTTAAAAATAAGCATATTTCATTAGTTTAAATAGCAGTATGACGTGATATGTACAAGTAAAAAATATTAGACGGTTCAATGAGTTTTGTAAGACGCGATCATTCTTCCAATTAATTAAATGACAATAAATCACGGCATAATCGCATCAAAATTAATTTAAGCCGCGTTTTTAAGTAGGGCCCTTAGTAAGCACGTATTAGAAGATGGTTAACACCACTGAAGAGAGAAGTGAATAGAACGGAAAACGGAAATGTGACGGGCCGCGCTAGACTTAATGACAATTCTTCTTGATGTTTTTAAACTGAGAATACTCAAAAAAGACATTTTAAATAGACGCGTAGGAAACCAAACCACATTTCATAGTAATTAGATCAATTTTAATCTGTTGCAAATGGCATTTCGAGCGTTTTACTTCAAATGTACCAATGATTGGCATTTTTCGTCGTAGTTTCTATGCAGTTTTGTGTGAAACAGACGACAGCGGTTTTCCATACAATTGCTTTACAACATTGTTTTGACAGCCGTTCTACCTAAGAAGTAGGGATTTCGCTTTTCTGTGGTTAACACGCCCCACCTGGTATGAGATTTGGCTTTCAAGTAGGCTACTGGATGGAACACACCGTTAAATCTTGGCGACAGTTTTTTTTTTATGCATCACAAATGTCTCCGTTCCGTGGTATTATAGGTTTATTTATTTATTTAGTAAACATACAAAACAGAATTTAATAACATTAGACTAAAATTGTATATACATATTGCAGATCTGTATCACATTCCAAAACTATGTAAGTCTAGGTGCATTAAAATATCGGAATTAAATAGTCACTAGAGGAAATTACAATTAGTGATTAAAATTAAAAGTGACGTACACAGTCAAATTGGGAAATAAAAATGAAATTGCATTGAAAATTTAACCGGTGAATTATAAACTTAGTGCTAATTAATATAATAATAGTAATATTTTGCTATACACAGCTATACATTTGTGTTGAGTTGGGTCTGAAGAAACCAATTTTAATATTACTCAAGTGTAATTGTAAAGGCCAGACTAAGACTTTAAGTTGAAATCTTTTTGTTTTTTAATTAGGGTACTCTATAATAGTATACCTTAATTTTATTACAATCTAGCTTATTCCGCTAATAAGTAATTTAGTTCTAACTTAATATATTAGGTAATTATAAGTATTTCTAAGAATGTGTCCAATAACACGTTTCTTATTGTCTCTATTAAGGCGAAGTCACTTTGATCGCGTGTTCTTCAGGGTCAGCACTTGCACTGTTTACATTAATGCTTATTATTATAATTTGAAAGTTGAAATCTAAAATATTTATTTTATTGCTTTTGAAAAGAATATAACTTTAGATGGAATATATCGATGTGTTTGTTGGAGACGATAGGTTAAGCGATTACGAGTATGACTGCAAGTTCACAGAATATGGGTGCGTTTTACTAAGTTTTTGTGAAGCACGGTGGCTGCACCGAACTGCGTGCAGCTCAACGTCAGTGCTAATTCGTCAAAGGGCGTCCCGGCTTTGTCCCGGCCAGCTTATGGTAATCAGCTCGCTTGGGATCCAGAACCGCTCGACTTTAATGAACTGATTTATTTTATTAAACACGTGCTCGATGGCTTTGTTTACGTGCTTTTGATTAGGCGAACGTGACGAGTTAGCATTACGTAACTACGTGAATTTGGGTGATGCCAGATTTACCCCGATCGACTCTTGCAAGTCCTTACACAGGTAACAGTGTAGTGAGTTCAGAGCAACAGCGTTGTGAACAACTTTATGACAAACACATTTTTTCTAAAATGTGTTTGTCATAAAGTTTAAAAACAAACAATCATTACCTATATTGTAGCACTCGTAATACAGGTTAATGAAGATGACCCCTTAAGATATTGCTCATGAATTCAATTTCACCCTGTAAAGATCAACTGTGACCATTCTTAGTAAAACTTACGCTCACGTGCTTCAGCCAGGTATTTACAACTTATATCGTATTTCAGCTGGAAAGTTAAGTCCTTTCTCTAGATAACAATGGTTAATTAGGCCAATTCAAACGTCTTCGGGCGGCCCGAGTCTCACAGAATCGACAACTTGATTTCCCCCTAAAACTATAAACAAAGTAAAATAGTTTGAAAAAAAATACAGGTA
This sequence comes from Erannis defoliaria, assembly GCA_905404285.2. Classification (NCBI taxonomy): domain Eukaryota; kingdom Metazoa; phylum Arthropoda; class Insecta; order Lepidoptera; family Geometridae; genus Erannis; species Erannis defoliaria. Next base: position 16,037,659 of record FR990076.1, on the reverse strand, counting down.
AGTACTTGGTACATACATAATAGTGAATTTGTTACACTCTACTGTTAAGTAATCACAGGTCTTATACTTATACCATAGGCTTGTCACGTAACATTCAATCGGGTTATCATCATTTGATACAAGTAGACATTTTGCGAGCACGTGCACATTGTACGTATACATTGTCAATTACCGCGAACTATGTTAATGAACTCTTCCTTGAAACTGAAATGAAGGCGGCTGAGAGAAGAAACCACCTATTTGATGTTAGAATAGAACAAACGCAAAAGGATACCTAGAACTTGAGTTCAGACAACGGACATAAATAATTATATGAGGAGGCACAAAGGATGCTCCCGGGAAACTATCGAAATTGAAAAATGAATGTAGAGTACCTACTAAAGATAAGCTCTTTCTAGTCTCAATACAATATGTACGAGGTAAATTGTTGCTTGTGCCTCGGAGGCTCAAGGCGTTTGATCGTTACGCGTTTAAAGTTTAGAAAGTGAAATAAAAAGCAAAGAAAATGTATATGTATGAAATTCACTACACAAATTGATATTCGTTTTTGAAATTTCACAAATCTTTATTAATGTAGTAATTTTTAAACTATAGTACATGTGAATATCATTCCTTACTAATATTATTAATGCAGAGTGTGTTTGTTAGTTTGTTTGTCTATATTTCACGCTGCATCGATGTGATCAAAGGATTTTTCTTTAGAAAGACGCGTGACTGTGCGGGGAGGTGTAGGTTCGCGGGAGGAGAATTGTACTGCCATCTAGCCGTTTTCAGGAAAAGTTTTTGAGAATCGAACTAGTGAACTAACACTTAGCTGAATTAACACTAAATTTTTTAATTACACGCTAGATATCGCGTTTTTAAATTTCATAGTACGGATCACTAAATATAGAAATAAAATTACTTATGAATGAAATTAGATGCCAATCATGTCATCTGAGTTTTTCCCTCGGTGATTTTTACATAAAGAAATTGAGCAACTTATTTCATTTTTACTGTTACTGAGTAAAAACATTAAAAATCGTACGTCTAATATGTAAGTTTGAATGACCGTTTCCCGTGGCGAACGTTAGCACACTGAGCAAATAAGTACACACTCAGTCCGCAAAATACGATCTGCGGCTGCAAGTAGCTCATCGCAACTCTTTATCCTCGATGATCGCAATGACGTGTTTTTTTTTGCATGAGTACTTAAGTTATTATTATAATTAATTTTTATCCCGGATTAACATACAGTTCACACGGATACGTGGGAGAAGCCGCAGGTAAAAGCTAGCAAAAAAATGAAACAGTAAGACAATTGTTGACATTAACAATGAGCGATTTTCCAAACAGGATTTTTGAAAAACCGTAGTTTTCTTCAACTCGATAGATAGCGCAGACTAATACGTGCCAGTCAAAAACAGCATAATATTTTTGATATGTGGCACATAAAATAAAATAAAATTGCCTGTCAGAAAATATCTCATTGGCAAAACGAACGTCATACTGAATACTAGAGTACCTACGTATTTTTCAAAAATTCTGATGATAATAATCATCATCATCATAATCAGCCTGTCATAGTCCACTGCTGGACATAGGCCTCTCCCAAGGCACGCCACTCAGCCCGATCTTCAGCTATCCGCTTCCAACCACTGCCAGCTGTCCTACGTATATCGTCACTCCATCGAGTCTCAGGACGTCCTACCCTACGTTTGCCGATACGTGGTTTCCACTCTAGAACACGTCTACCCCAGCGGTTATCGGTTCTGCGACAGATATGACCAGCCCACTGCCATTTCAGTTTACTAATACGCTGAGCTATGTCGGTAACTCTGGCGAGCCAGAGAACTAAGGATAATAATAATAGCAACAGAAAAAGAATTTCGCATTCTAACTGATATTACTAAAATAGGAAAAGTCTGAAACATATTCCGCGTGCCGCACTTTCCCGTGCCGCCCCGCCCGACCTATCTGACCGGATGCGACTCCGTTCAAGCGACATCTCGCATCACGCATCTTGACCAAAGCCGCCGCTTCCGCGATTCTGTTTTCGAAATATGAAAAATATTTCTCATAAAATATGGCCGGTTCGAATGTGCGACCAAGCATATCAATGTTCGGACAAAAATGCCCGTTTTACGTATTATCACGCATTTTGACCGCAGGCAAAAAGTATCCACTGAAATTGTAGCCGGTTCGATAGTACATAAAACAGGGTTAGGCGGAACGAAAGAAAGATACACCGAAAGGAGGTATTTGTACACATTATTGTGAACAATTTTAACTAGCAGTTTTTGTTTAATCTGCTGTTCTCTGGAAAAATATCACTCAACCACGAAAAAATGTATGGAACATGTTTTTTTTTCGCTAATTTAAGATTTGCTCCAAAGTAAAAGTTGTTCACAAAGACCTCCTTTCGGCTTTTAGTCATGCCGTTTTGCGTAACTCTGTATATTATTTATAGAAAAACCTATTATATCATCATCATCATTACGAGTCAACGCTGCTTTTTGCGTTTTATTCTATGGTTTATTTTATAATTTTTGTTTTTTGTATTTTTTGTATAATGTATTAAGCTTTTTTTTTTAGAAGGTCAGACCACGCCTCCCCGGAGGCCAGATTCAGGTCTTTTTGTGTACAATTTTTGGTACACAACGGGCAAGCCAAAATATTTGCTATTGACTGGACGGCAGCCAGCATCACAGTCAAACTCATGGGTCAGTCCTCCCGATTTGAAAAGCCTCATCTGACAGACAAAAAAACGGAATACAATGTGGTAGGTGCGTAGTGCTTATACCTTCTTTAGAATGTATAGTACGATCACCATGATTCGTAACGGAACTAATACAGCAGTCAACTGTTGGATAAATGACTTATTAAACAACAATGATCTGCTTTGTTTTATTTATACGGGAATACTCACTTTTAATTAAATCGGATACCAAATCTAAAAAAATATATGTAGAATGTGTCAAAACCACGTCAGTTTTTTTTTTTTCTTAGTTCTTGGCATCGCACGTTGTGCATTCTGCCAGTGTCAAGTTTATGATTTTTTCAAGTATTTATATGAAAATCAAGTCAAATATGTCATGATATCACAGTCAGTCACACGAAATTAGTCATATTCGAGTCCAAGTCATGCCCTAGTAAAGTTGTGGCGACTTTACTATGAGCTTCTACGGAGTTTTGAAAACAACACAAAAAGACATGTTTCACCACATTATATCACTTGCCCACACTCGTGCATGTAATTCAACACTCAATGAATAAAACACCACCATTTTTAATCATTAATTCGCGAAAAAACACAAGTTTAAGAAAATAATAGAATGCAACGACATGATTTTTCCGTGTTCCCGCCAAAACCTCACGTCAGTTTTCTTATTACCAATGATCTGACCTAACTCTGAAAATCACGTCAGCGACCAGCAGGGCTAGCATGCGCACCGCGACAATTTTTTCTCGATTCTTATAAACAGGACAAGGCTACGAATCTGTATAAGTTTGTCTAGTTTTCGCACGACATAAAGACACGGCAAAATTTTCTCGCGGTGCGCATGCTAGCCCTGCAGGGGCCGTACCATGAACTCTTATTGCGGGTCCGAGCAGGCTCAGCTGTCGACGCTGCGAGACCGCGAACCGTATTGCGGGGAGATAAAATTCACAGTCGCGCAGCGTCGGCAGCCGAGTCTATTCGGTCCCGCAAGAAGAAGTTCATGGTACCTACGGCCGCAGTTGGAAGATTTAAACGTTGTTCTTCATTTAGCAACATTTAGCAGTGGCCAAAAACCTATAGAGAATTATTTATCGCAACGTGTCTATGCCATTAAAATTTCCGAGATTTCGTAGAATGCAGACCGTCCAAGTACTCTTTATAGTGTGCTCAAATTATAAAATAAACATGTGTTCTACAGACGGTTGGTTTTGTTGAGAAAATACACCAGTGGCTCCCTAATAGAAGCCAGCAGATAAATTGGCAATGCTGTATTACGATTTCTAAATCCCCTGACTAACAACTGTTTTGTTCTGCTAAAATAAGTGACAATAAATATTGTTAGCGGAAACGTTATTCAAATACTAATTGTTTTAGATTCTTTGTTCTTTTGAACATGCATTGTGTAATGTGTTTAGCTGCATTCTTTCAATTTGACGTATGTATCAGCGACGAGGATAATGGAATGGATGGGCCCAGCGCTTGCAAATCGGTCAAAATTAACAAAGACAACACAATCAAGTATACCTAGCTAAAAGTATGCATATTACATTTGCCGGAAAATAGAGATAACTAATCTAATTACTGCATGACAATAAGAGAACACATGTGCATGTATTAGAAGTTTGTATTGTCGTTTCGTACGGCTCGCATGTCGCAAAGACAGAGTATGACTGAAGCGAGTGGAGAGCCGGCGCTCAGCATATAATCTTCAAAATCCGTGCGCTTATTTCCCGTCCATTCATCTTATCATTGTCGCTGGTATGTATGCTGATAAAGTGGCCGAAATATTATAGAATCTTCGTGCGGAGTCGATTGAGGAAACTACCCACGTGATCACAGAAAAGCGAAAACCCTACTTATTAGGTAGAATGGCTGCCAAAACAATGTTGTAAAGCAATTGTATGGAAAACCGGTGTCGCCAGTTTCACGCATAATAGGGTAGATGACTGATGTTTATATCGTTGAAACCAATAGCTTTGATGAAGAATTTAAGTAAATATAGTATGTTTAACGAAAAAATTATTAAAATCGGTTAATAATGTTCTGATATATGAGCTTTTAAAGTTTTCGTTAGAGACAACTCTGTCCCTTTCCCACAAAACAAAAAATTACGTCACGCCTTACTTGTCAGAATAGAATTTATATGGCGTACTGAGAAATGACGTCACGATTTGCTGTTTAATCTCTCTGTCTAGCATGATATTAAAATGCTTATAAGTTGCTTATGTTTGATCAGATTTTCATTTTCTTTTCATTAATCAGCTATATGTATAGGCCACATTTTAATAGGACAATAAAAAAAAAACAGTCATCTAGCCTATTGTATGGAAACTACGACGAAAAAATGCCAATCATTGGTCGCGCATTTGAAGTAAAACGCTCGTAATGCCATTTTGCAACAGGTTAAAATTAATCTAATTACGATGCAATGTGGTTTGGTTTCCTACGGGTCTATTTAAATTGTCTTTTTGAGTATTCTCAGTTTAAAACATGTATGTAGGTAGAATTGCTATTAAGCGCATTTACACTTAATGCCAGCTAGCGCGGCCCGTCATATTTCCGTTCTATTCACTTCTCTCTTCAGTGCCCGTGATGGTATGGTATACTCGGTTACCATTGTATTTTTAAATCGAAACTGCCAATACAACTAAGTCTGTACTTTGGTTAACCTGTTAGTATTGTTTATTATAGTCAGTTATAGAAAGTATTTATCAATAAAAATATATTTAATGAGAATGGCACGTTCTGAAAGCGAGAAGTTTTGTGACCGTGGGACATTTTGCGAATCGGACATTAAGCGACTAAACCGCGGTAGCCTACTCGGGAGAATGCTCACCATACAACCGTGAAGTGCAGGTTCTATGCAGAGTTCGTGACAATAAGTTAGTTCTTCGGAATTTACTTACCACTGGATTTTAAATGAATAAAAACATCGCAAAGATACCAGCATATTTCCGAAGAAAATTTAATGGCGTATATGAATCTGACTTCCGAATTTCCGGATTGTCCGAATATCATTTTTTGGTGGGAAAACGGTAGCTGTATATGAAAAATATATTCACAGATTTAATTTAATTTAATTTATATTTATTGATACACAAAACAGAAGTCAAAACATAAACATTATTAGCTAGGTATAATTTCGAGCCAGACTATGTGCCTAAGAATGTGTAAACACCATGATTAATTAATGAAACCTTTATAATTCCGAAGCAATGGTTACCAACATTTCAAAAAATAATCTAGAGTAGGTATTTTGAATACAAAGCTATCATAAGAGTTTAACTAACCAACAAGTACTTACAACTATCAAGTTACATTATTTGTATTTGTATAGGTTACGTATAAAAAAATTCTAATATCAAATTTAAACTTAAGTAATTTTTTATAAAAAAACTAGAGGTCCCCCGCGACTTCGTCCGCGTGCGGAAGAAATTCGGCCCGCTCCCAAAATTCAGCACTTTAAATCATCCCAAACATTTTTTTTTGCCCGCCCCCACAACTCCCCGAACTCTACCAAATATACTGACTCTATCGACTCTGCCGACTCGACCGACTCTACCAACTCCCCCCCAACTTCCCCCCTTTGAATGAACTACCCAGATATCCATTTTTTATCACTATAACATTAAAAACAAAGAACATTCCATACAACATTCCACCCCCACTTAAATCGTCCACTGTCAAAAAAAATTTGAAATCAGTATTTTTTATTTTAAAATTATTAGATTTTTCTCGCCTTTTAAACCTTCCCTAGACCTCCACGAACATTTCAAGACTAAGATAAGATAAATCCGTTCAGCCGTTCTCGAGTTTTAGTGAGACTAACGAACAGCAATTCATTTTTATATATATAGATATCCAATAATTTATAGTGTTCTTTTGAAGTTTCGTTGTATTGGCGACACATCCTAACAACCGGGTTATAATATGAAGTGTTAGATTTGTCAATAGTAATAATATCTGCCTAATCGTATATTTTTGAACTTCATTAGTGACGAGATCATCTAACAGTGCCGTAAATAAAATATGAATTAGGGTATTATCGTATTTTTTTTTATCGAGCGAATTGAACTTCGTTATTTGTGCAAATATTAATCTACGTGCCAAATATAAATACAACACGTGTATTCCACAAATAAATAACGCCATGTATTACAATAGTACCTTCATTAATGCTATAAAAGTTTACAACCATTTACCCGTCGAATTAAAAATGTTATTTGGCATTAAATTTAAGAAAAGTTTAACAGACTGGTTAATTGATAAAGTGTTTTACAATATGAAGAAATATTTTTATAAGTAGTCTAATTGTAATTTTGTGTTAGTCGATATTTTTTATTGTTTTAATTTGACTCCTAGTTTATGCCATTTGCCTCCTTTCTTGGTTTACATAATTTATTTTAATGTTATCTTAAGCTTAATATGCAATAATAATAAGATTTAAATATTGTATGTTCGATAAGAACAAAACTGTTGATACTTACTCTAATGTTACACCATCTTTGTACACAGTTTCACAATAAAATTTATTCTATTCTATTAAAATATTACTTTCGATGATTTGTTTTGTTGCCAGTCAGCTTTTTTGTAGGTCAATAAAAAAAACACATGCATATTCCCTATTTTATTTTCCTTCACTACTAGACATTAAATAAGTTTTCTGAATATTCTGTTCTATAGGTTCATAGAATGTTCCGTCTTCAAATAGCTAGTAAATCGGTTTCTCTATACGTTCCCATCGTATTATAATTATACCAATAAAGTAAATAAAGTAAATTTTAAAATAAAAGATTATTAACGTATTTTTGTAGTTTTTTATTTTATTTTAGTAAGTGATTATTTTTTCGTGACATACTTAATGAAATTTGACTTACAATTTTGGTGTTATCAATTTATTTATTTATTTATTTAATTATTAGGCACTTACAACAGATCATAGAAATTGCATAATACAGTAAACATGTTGAAAAATACAGAACGATCCCATGATCCAAAATAGCAAGCGCTCGACATGGCTAAAACAGTAGATTCGGATTGCAAATACATATTACATAATTTAGACACTTAAAAAATAATAATATACATATCAAAACAATAATAACAAACGTTGTGAGCTAGACCAATGTGGGCATGTTATAAATATCGTTGGTAGCTACCTACCTAAACTAATAGAACTGTTCGTCGAGTAAAAATGATCAATGAACTATTTATTTAGTATTTGTATTTGTACCGCTTTGTCTACGAGCATCAGACTAGAAGAGGGCCAAAAGCAAGCCTTAAAAAAAAGTCTGCTTAAAATTAAAACCATATACATTTCAATAAAAATAAATACATGTAGAGGCCATCCGTATTCAGTAGTCGCCCATCCGTTTATCGTACAAATTGTCCACCTGGATTTGTCGCAAGGGGAAATTGACCAGCACGTGCCTTAACACATCCATTTGAATAACCTTCTTTACACCAATTTAAACTTTATCACAAGCACCTAAAGTTGAAACTAGGCTGGAATAGTTGGAATTAAGGGCGAGTCACGTGTCAGTAAGACTCGATTCGATAGGGGTGTGTTCGTGCGAAATGTCTTATGAAATGAAGGATAAATTGTCACCAGGGATTTCAGTTGCTTGAACTTAGAATTGGTCTCGCTGGGTTCTGGTAACATTTTGCGCTATTTCTGATGGCTTGGATTCTAGGGTCACATCACAATTACAACACAGAATATATAATAGTATCTCCTGTATGAATTACAGCTAATTCATTCCATGTAGACGTGCCCTAAGTACATTATAATATACTCTTTCTCATACAGGGTGCGCGGCAGAACTAAGCCGAAAGGACGCTTTTCGACCGACTTCTAAAAAGAGGATTTCAATTCAACTGTACGTTTTTTTTGTTTGTTTGTTGCGCGATTACTCTGCCAATTATGAATTGATTTTGGTGATTCAATTTTTTTGATTTGTTGGTATAGCATACTTCAGAGGTGAGGCCATATACATTATATCGAAATCAATTCAGTAGTTTGATTTTTTAATCAAAATAACGGAAAAAATATGTCATCCAGGTAATATAAATTGAAAACGGTAGTTTTTATTTTAAAAAGTGCTTTTATTATTTAATTATTTATGGGCGCATTGTACTCATGTGAACAACTTTTGCTACGAGGACAACCCTGAAATCGCGAAAGAAAAATCACCTGTTCCATACATTTCGTCGAAGATGAATAAGACTTTTGTATGGAACAGCGATTTTTTTTCGCGTTTTCAGAGTAGGTCCCTTCCTCCCATCCCATAATATAAGCACAGAATAAAATAATAGTACTACGTATTTAAGTTGTTCATAAAGATAAGTACAATGCGCCCCTTTGGCTTAGTACCGACTGGCTTGACGGTTGTTATTCTAAAGAAATACAACCTGAATCGACGGTTTTACGTGTCATCGGGCCCACGGTAGCGCTCGCTTGTAATTCACGATCACCAATCCGAAGACTAATTGGAAAGTCTCCATTGCTTTGGTGACTTTTTAAGAACAAATATTCAATCCAAGCTGTAAGCTACGCCACGATCCCTCCAGATTCACGCACAAAAGCAAATAAACATTTACCGAAGACGAATGCAAAAACAAACGCGGAAAATTAAGAGCAACCTTTTCAAAGCACGCGAAACGAGCGTACCCACAAGCGATCGCTCCAATCCGAAAGCAATCAAGGACAAAAGACGCAGAGAACCTGCCCCGGGGCAGTTCCTACCTCTATTCAATCCAGCATTGTCTCTCAGATTACAGGCCTGATTAACCGCCTCGTCTGCCGCTGACGGCGACCAATGCAAACGTTCTATATTTGCGAGACTAAAAAACTAATCAGTGAAAACAGAAGAAAACGTAGATCTTAAAAATAAGGATACGCTATAAATATTTGCGTCCCGTTATTCTATGCTTCAGAAACAGTACTATTGTCACTTCTCAAACCCATCTCTATTATAATACGTTGCAAGGCTTGTATTTACCAAAATTTGCCCATCGCAAAATCAATTTTATTTAGTTAAATTACTATATTCAAAGCCCAAAAATACAAAATGTTACAGAAGAACATCCGTCTTAGTAACTTTTGTGGATGAAAACACGATTGATTATACTTTCCTCGATAGAAAAAAATACCGAAACAGTGTCTATTTTTAAACCATTTTCAGTTTTATGTCCTAATTACAGCACATAGTCACATTAAAAAAAAATGTATTATAAGTTAATAGTATTTTGGAAAGCATGCTGTGGTTCAAAAGTTATTCATTTCTATACTTTTCAAGTAATCTGAGAAAATCTTCAAAAATCGCAGTATGACATGTACGAATCTGCGTAACCTCCATATTTTTGCTCCGCTAAATGTTACCTTACCTGATACAGCTTAAGACTAATTATTGATCTCATTAAAAAATGTGCTTGAAACGTGGAATACCCGGCCTTAATAAGCTTCGTCTCATTCTCACTCAGTCATCAGCCCGTAGACGTCGTCCACTGCTGGACGAAGGCTTACTAAAATAAGAGTTTTTTTTTTGTAGTGGTATGACTGTTATGTAGTTTAGTGTATGTAAATGTAGTTTTGTAGTGGTAGGAATCTACTGCAGAGTCAGCCTGGGGAAGTACCACACTTTTGCCAGTTATTCAACCGCCAAGCTAGTAGTGTGCAAGCATTACTGTGTTCCGGTTTGAAGATCAATGTTACCAGATTAATTACTGGGTATGAAGAGATTTAACATCTAATATCTCAGGGTGACGAGCGCAGTGCAAAGCGGCGTGGGATTGTGCTCGCAAGTTCACAATTCTGGCACTGCTACTGTTATGGGCAGGCGTAACGCACCACCAGGCGCACGTCCCGCTAGTCTCGTCACTTGAAAGTAATAAATAAATAAAAAACAGCGCGCGACTAGTAAAAAGAATATGTACTAGCTGCGCCCCGCTGTTTCATCCGGCAACCGGCCCGGCAATCCTAGCAGGTACACGAACACGCTTCCACACACACACAAAAATCTCTTACCCTAAATGTAAATCTTCTCTATTCCGTCGCGGATAAAAAGATAAAGCTTCAGTTTTCAATCACCCGTGCCGGTGGGCAGAAAGAAGGAGAGGAGAGCAGGTTAATCTCACGAACAATGCATGGTGCGAGCCTGCTTGCGACGGCTAAATACAAAAACGGACACGGACGGGACGGAGAAATAAAATCGCAAGAAAGCTTTACTTACATTTTGTTTTTAAAACGAACCATCAAATGTATACATACCCCTAGTAATAATTGCACCTCTTGCTATGTATACTTGGACTAAAATGTTGTCTCTTATATACTCCCGAGTCCCAGAGGCAGTGTCGAACAACTCACAAGGTCATAAGGCAAGACTAAACTGTAGAATTTATTAGGTGATTGTCGGTAGAGGTAGCGGCAGGTATAAATGCTTATGAAAAATATAAATCCAGGGCTAGCATGCAGTACTCGGGTATAAATTGAATAAATTAATGAAATAATATAAATTAATGACTCACTGTCCGAGCGGCAAAAACCAGCCGTATTATCCCATGGTTCAAAGTTGTTAGCTCAAATAAACTACCCTGCCAGTAGACAAGCTATGATCATTTACAATTCAATGAGTCAAAACAGCTCAGTTACCAAAACAATATCTCTCAGTAAGTCCCCGCAGCCGCCAAAATGGTCGTCGAATGACGTTGACGCCACAATATTTTTTACCGCGAAATTGATTCAGTTTTCAGCGCAGTTACACTGGCCGCCAGTTCGACATATTCGATAGGTTTGCACCGCAGACTGGCAGGCGAGACAGGAAAACGTCTGTATCAGCCTGCATGGGCAAAAAATAAACCGTTCAGATTTTTTAATTTATTATTTAACACAAACCACTACATGCTAGTGATGTAGTTGGTGGAAATGAATAAGGAAACAATGTAAATTCGGTAATTGTCACAGTGATCGCTAAAGGCAGCAATTATAAGATGATTTGAAATCATAATAATCCTTAATAAGACTTTACTTAATAAGATCTATGTTAACAAAATTATTAGCGGAATACTTAAGCACATACATGTCTACTTATTGGGAAGATTTCATTTATAAGGGAATATCATTAAATTTGACTAAAATATTTCTTTAACAAAAACACAAAGCATCATTATTCAAATCTCGAACAACCAAAACCGTAATCTCTCCAAAAAATCTGCCGTAAACGTCAATTTGAATAGAAACAGTTGTTAACTAAGCCAATTGTGGTCTAATTGAGAATTTGGGATTCAGTATCTCACTTTGACGTATGCTAAAATACGCAAGTAAGAAGGAGAGGGGAGAAAAGTGAAGAGATTCCTTTTTCGATGGTCTCGACGCCTTTCAAAAGCCCTCGGCGGTATGGATGATTGGAGCCATGAATAAAACATGTGTCAATTTGTGGAATGGCAAAGATTGTGGATTATGCAGTAGTCAATTTAATTGTTGCAGATTCATCGAGTGGAGCGACAGACGGAGTGGACTTAACAAACAAAAATACATGTTCATGGCGAGATATTGAGCTTTTTAATATTACAGACAAAACGAATAGAGCCAGCAAACGTTTGCAATGTCTTCTAGCAGAATCCATAGGCATTATAAATATAATTTAAATATTTACACCTGTATCTCTTTTTATTGCGAGCCACAATCACATGTACCGCAATAATGGCAAAACCCAGTTAACTTGTAACTTGTCCGAGCAATAATTTAAATAAGTATAGGTAAAACTATGTACTCGTATCGTAGGCCGCATCCTGGGTTCAGTTAGGAACTTTGTTGTATCCGATAATTGATAGTGCATCGTAGGGACGGAAGTCCAACAACAACAGAATTATGCACCGCGAACGCACCCTAATTCCATGAGCATAAAGTTGTAATGTTTGGATTGAGGATATATTGGGTACGGCTCTAAAATGCATCATCATCAGCCTCTTTCATGTTTGTACACGGTTTTACTTAAACCTCTCCTCTAGAACGCACACGGCTCTGTATTTTTCTTTACGCGTTGCATTTTTAATAGTCCACTGCTGAACTTAGGCCTACCCTCGAAGAGCGATTGAGCTATATCCACCATGCACCCAGTTGCGGGTTGGTGGTTTCACATAAGCGATTGAATTTACTCCGGACGTCTGCAGTTCCTCACAATGTTTTCCTTCCCCTAAAAGCCAGTGTAATGAAAATCCGCACATAAACTCCAAAGAGCTCATTGGTACGGGCCTGGGTTTGAACCCGCAACCTCGCGTTTACATGTCGAGTCGACCGGTTGTCGATCCACCTGGCCGCAGGGTGCCCTACATTTTGCGGTACTGCGTACTAGCCTAGGATCCGTCTACTCCGATGGTTTTCCGTCCTTCTACAGCTATGACCACTTGCAGGATCTAGCTCTCTCGAAGTATGACCAGCCCTTTCCCACCTCAGTGGGCTAATAATGCTTTACAATTAACACAATGCTATGGTGTCCTCACGTTGTTTTATACTAAAATATAAAACGTAAAACTATTAATATACCTTGGTTCGTATTTTTTCTAATTCCATGCTCAATAATACATCATTTACACAATAATCTTTGTTATGTTTTTTTATTCGAAGGGGCAATGGACTAGTGCCATATACTGCTGATCTCAACATATAAAAGATCATTGCATTTACATATTTACTACGTACATTTGCCAACTTCAACAAGGAGTCTCCAGCAGCGGTTTCCCGCAGCTCTTCTGACAGCAAACTGACAACCAGCTGACAGCCGCTGGGCCTGCGGTTGACAGTAATGACATTCATGCAAGGCGCGTCATTCGCAAGCCGAGTTTAATGTACGGAAACACAAAATAAATTGTTAGGCAAATTGTAAGGGTTGGTAAACAATAACCAGTAAATGATTATGTTTGCTATATAATAAAGGGCGATGCTGTTAGGTACTATGGCCGTTCAGCCAATTGGCAGAAAAAGTTAACAATTTAGGACTATTCAGGCTTCTTTAGCCAACTCCTATATGATCAGACTGCCTACAAAACACGCAAGTTCGTTTGGGGCTAGATGGTGATGTGAAAAAAAAGCAACATGCCTATAGAGCAAAATGTCTACAAATGATCTAACATAGAGCATGTAAGTAGTGCCCTTTTTCGCTCAGGTAAGAAAGTCTTGGAGGATCTAGCTCTCTCTCTCTAAGAAAGTTAATAAACAATGTATGTGCTGTCAGTATAATATTACAGAATCAACGTTAGTCTCAACAAACTTATTACATGTATATTGATTGCATCTATTCCTTTCATATTGAGTTTTATTACGAATCGTACCGCATCTTCGTCATACTCGTAAGTCGTACGTAATACAATCCAACAGATAGATCTAGAGTTACGAGTACATCACTAGCAACCTCATTTGGCGCAAATAGCATCCCCGGCAAGACGGGTAGCAATCCTGAGCTGTAACAATAATCATATCGCGATATGAAAGTGCACGATTCCGCGACAGACTAATGTAGTCGCTGGTAAAAAGGAAATAAAAATAATATTATCAAAATAGTAAGCGCTACCTACCTTCGTCTCGCGGTTTTGCACGTCGTTCTACAGGATCCTTATTTTATTCCGATTATTGTAGTGTCGTCCTACAGGATCCTTATTTTATTCCGATTATTGTAGTGTCGTTCTACAGGATCCTTATTTTATTCCGATTATTGTAGTAAATCAGGAAAAAATATAACTACATAATCATTAACACATATTCGTAAGCTTCAGATATGGACTTGCTCAACTAATCCCTTAGTTTCTAAAAGCCATTCTTTATCGCAAAAAAAGCTTTTTTTGGGATATATAATTTTCTTGGATAACGGGCAAAACCGACTGGCGCTGCAAGTGTCCGATATCAGTGTCTTATACTTCAGGTTTTCAAGTTATAACAAGCCTGCAAAAGCAATTTTCCCCCATGAAAGGCTTGCGTCTAGTCAGCGAGAAGACACAATGGGTAATCGGCCACATTGTTGCAGCAAGGTATTGTATCCAGGAAATTAATTCCAAATTTGTCCAAACCAGACCTCAGGACAGTGCTCAGCAATTATTTTCATGAGGTTCATTATAACTGGAGAGCTGAAAAATTTGACCTAATAAAAAAAAGTAAGTAAGTTCGACCTAATTATAGAGGTGTTATAGAATTGGTCATTAAACTCATCAAAATGAACAAATTGTACAACAAAAACCTGAAAATCGCAAAAAAAATATTGGTGCTCCATATATTTTGTCGAACATAATTAAATATTATTTTGTCTTTAAAAAAAAAACTACAAATGTAAAAGACGTCGCTTCTGCCCTCAAGTGAAGGCGCATTTCTTTTCCCAAGACATTAAAAAACAATTCTCGCACAACTAGATATTAATCTTCGATATTTAATGTCCGCAACACCAACACCGACAACAGCATTCTCATGTTTATGTTATAGCTCACCGATTACAAGAAAACTAATGGCGCCGCCAAATTGTGTTGGCAAGTTACTGAGCACGACTCATGACGCGTCCAGTGAGCCGAGAAATAAATAAAAATGTGAATAAATGACACGGACGGGCTGCCAGCAGCGAATAGTGTGGTGATCCCGAACCCATCAATTAGCGTGTCCACTTCTTTACTGTTTTCCACTAGTAAACACTTATTTATAGGGTAATTAATGTGTGCCCGGGCGCCTGTGTTAAATACGCAGCTATTTGCGGCAATAGGGCTGTCAGACGATTTTTTACCTCAAAAAGGAGGAGGTTCTCAATTCGGTTATATGTTTGTTACTTCAGAACTCCGTCATTTATAAACCGATTAGAAAATTCTTATTTTATTTGAAAGGATGAACTTTCAGATTGGATCCAATATTTTATCAAAAGCGTTTAGAACGAAATTTATATCGGTTGTTTTTTTTGGTTATGTTTTTGTTAAAGTTGTGTATTGTTTAGTTTTTATATATAATTTTATTTTAGTTTAATTTCACTAAAATAAAATTAGATTAGAAAGGTGTCTAGTAGTATTTAGATCCTACAAGATAAAGGTGGGAATCGGAAAACCAAAAACCTGCTTATTTCCTTATGCCACATTCTTGATTTTAACTTACTTCACGCAACAGTTATGGTACATAACAAATTATTGAAATGTGACTCTTTCAGTTTTTTTATTTGGTAAAAACATGTAATAAAAATAGGTCCGCTATATTAGTTTTACTGTGATGTCATTATACCCTATGACAGGCGGCCTTCTACGACGCGTTGACTGACTCCTCATTTGTCAAAATATGGTTAGTAGTTAAGGAGATAACAACTAACTTAGGTAGAATAGATTGCTAAAATCAGTCCTCGTTTTTTTCCTTAGTTGGAAAAAAGTATTCACCACTCTTACTCACTTAGTCACTTAATAAGTTAATCTCATGAATAAAAATCTCGCCATAATTATAAAATCTGGTTTCCTGGCTATTATGACCATCCGAGAAAAACAGAGAGCGTGGCAGCCCTACCGTAGACTGGCAGGGAAACGGAGAGACAGTTTAGCAGACGGGAAAAAATTCGCGTTCACGCGTCCAGACCAGACGCTTGAATTCGTATTGTTGATTCGATGCATTATGTTTATTTTAGATTTCAAAAAAGTTCATAAACGTAGAACAAATACTTTTTGTGTATGTTATTTTTTTCTTGTGATATTGCCTAAATTTAGATAATACTTGAGACACAAAATAGAGCAGAAAATTGAATTAAATATAGCGCAGTATTTTTAGTCTATCATTCTGTAACGCATTGTTCTTTTGCGGTGTCAATAGTAGGTAATTGAAATAATAGGTTGTTATCTTGTTGTAATAGATATTGACTTGAAGTCGATTCATTAAAATCAAATAAAAATTGATTGTCTTTGCTAACAGCGAACGGCCCTGGCAGTCTGGACTACAATTTCTATTAGAGAGGGGACTCCTTCAAGTTTTACGTTTATTTATTTTTTATTTGTTAACATGACAACATTTAAAAAATAATGCTCCTACCGTCAAATGCATAAAACGCTAAGACGTATTTCAAACCTATTTTAGTTAAAAAGTGTTTTGTCAAATTTCATTCGAATTACGATTTGAGTTTGAAAAAAGAAGACAATAACACTTTTTAACAAAAATAGGTTTGAAATACTTTTTTAGTGTTTTATGCATAAGACGGCTAGAATATATATTTTTTACATTAAATATCTTTGTATACATGGTAATTTAATTTAAATACAAGGTTTTATACAAATGTTTTAGTTGCTGAAAGAAATCGTCAGTCCAAAATGATATTTATTATATTATCCCGCGGGCACTTACACCAAAAATAATGTACTGTCATGCACTTTTATTACACATAAATTATTATGTTTATCACCTGACCGTTCAATAAAGTTTAGAAATAGGTTTATTAAAAATAATTTGTGGGCGTTTAACGTTTGATACAGATGTTTAATGGCTAAATATTCTACAACACCTTTTAAATTTAGATTTTATGGCTTAAGACGAGTGTTTCACTGAGGTAATTGTACTACTAGGCTGGCTAGGGCTACTCTACGGAAAATGACACCAACTGTTTATGAGATTACTGAACATGTCCCCAGTTTTTCCATACTATAATAATCATCCCCTCAATGTCTTAATTCACAAAGACGAGTGAAGAGACACAGACACTACTCGCAGATACTACACTGTGTTTGCGACCTACTCTTTTCTTCTAACCATTAAACTATCGGCAGTTTCAACGGAAGCCCAGCGCTGGTTGTTCGCAAGGATCAATCTCAGTAGATACAGGGGCCAGGGACCGTACCGTGAACTGCTTATAGCGGGACCGAATACGCTCAGCTGCCGACGCTGTGCGACTGTGAATTTTATCGCCTCGCAATAAGGTTCGCGGTCGCGCAGTGTCGGCAGCTGAACCTATTCGGTCCCGCTATAAGCAGTTCACGGTACGGCCCCTGATCCACGATGAGTCCTATTAGCAGTGAAATTTTGCAGTGCAATTAGGAGCTAGGAAGGCGCGCTTCTATGTTTTTAACTCTATCTTTATATAAATAAACTAGCTTTTGCCCGCGGCTTTGCCCGCGTAGTAATGTTGAATACTGGAATTCGGTTAAATCGGGGCCCAACTCAATTGAATCACTAAAATACGTATATTATTGCATTTTTTCCAAGCCGCTTGCAAGTCTTTAAGTTTGCTTGAGGATGATCAAATTTAATATAAAAAATTATTTAGCAGCTTAGGCTGTACAGTATCTATAATAATTATGTCCGTCAAACAGTCGTCTGCGTGGACCTACAAAAAAATAGCCTATGTCCGTTTCCGAACCTTATGCTATAACTACCTATCCAAAAATGCAGCTCCATCTGTTCAGCCGACCAATAAATACGCCCATCCCCGTCCCCATTCCCAGCCTCATCCCTATAAGCGGCCCCTTCCCCATCCCCATCCCTATACCAAATGTAATTTTAATATGAACACGCCCATCCCCGTCCCCATCCCCGTTCCCTCCCTCATCCCCATCCCGAACCCCATCCTCACCCCATCCCATCCCCACCCCCATCCCGATTTCAACTTTCATCTTAATATGGACACGCCCATCCCCGTTCCCAGCCTCATCCACATCCACATCCCATCCCCACCTGTCCCCACCAAATCCCCACCCCATCCCCACCCCATCCCCATCCCGATACTAATTGTAATCTTAATACGAACATGCCTATCTCAGTCCCGTCTCCGTTCCCAGTATCATCGCCACCCCCACCCCCACCCCCATCCACAGACACCCGTATCTTCTTATTTTTATAGTAGAATATGTATACCAAGTTTTGTATCAATCGAACCAGAGAATAAAAAGTTTCATACAAACTTTAACACCCCATTTAACCCCCTTCGGGGTTGATTTTCGAAAAATCCTTTCTTAGTGGGCGTTTACACCTCTCCAAAAACATACCCTCCAAATTTCAAGTCTCTACGTTTAGCGGTTTGGGCTGTACGTTGTCTATATGTCAGTCTGTCAGTCAGTCAGTCAGTCAGTCAGGACAAAGCCTTTTATAGTTATAGATAGATATGTATACCAAGTTTTGTATCAATCGAACCAGAGAATAAAAAGTTTCATACAAACTTTAACACCCCATTTAACCCCCTTCGGGGTTGATTTTCGAAAAATCCTTTCTTAGTGGGCGTTTACACCTCTCCAAAAACATACCCTCCAAATTTCAAGTCTCTACGTTTAGCGGTTTGGGCTGTACGTTGTCTATATGTCAGTCAGTCAGTCAGTCAGTCAGTCAGTCAGGACAAAGCCTTTTATAGTTATAGAAGATTAAAAAATAATTTAGCAGATTAGGCTGTACAGTATCTATAATAATTATGTCCGTCAAACAGTCGTCTGCGTGGACCTACAAAAAAATAGCCTATGTCCGTTTCCGAACCTTATGCTATAACTACCTATCCAAAAATGCAGCTCCATCTGTTCAGCCGACCAATAAATACGCCCATCCCCGTCCCCATTCCCAGCCTCATCCCTATAAGCGGCCCCTTCCCCATCCCCATCCCGATACCAAATGTAATTTTAATATGAACACGCCCATCCCCGTCACCATCCCCGTTCCCTCCCTCATCCCCATCCCTCACCCCATCCTCACCCCATCCCATCCCCACCCCCATCCCGATTTCAACTTTCATCTTAATATGGACACGCCCATCCCCGTTCCCAGCCTCATCCACATCCACATCCCATCCCCACCAAATCCCCAACCCATCCTTATCCCCACCCCATCCCCACCCCATCCCCATCCCCATCCCCATCCCCATCCCCATCCCGATACCAATTGTAATCTTAATATTAACATGCCTATCTCCGTCCCGTCTCCGTTCCCAGTATCATCGCCACCCCCACCCCCACCCCCATCCCCACATCTATCCCCATCCCTATACCAAATTTCATTTGAATATGTACAGCCGTTACAAAGTTAAGGAGAAACAAACGTACTATCACTAAAACTTAGTTTTTTTTTTATATACTAACGGGAGCTGATTTTGAAAAAACTGTGACACCCGTATCTTCTTATTTTTATAGTAGAATATGTATACCAAGTTTTGTATCAATCGAACCAGAGAATAAAAAGTTTCATACAAACTTTAACACCCCATTTAACCCCCTTCGGGGTTGATTTTCGAAAAATCCTTTCTTAGTGGGCGTTTACACCTCTCCAAAAACATACCCTCCAAATTTCAAGTCTCTACGTTTAGCGGTTTGGGCTGTACGTTGTCTATATGTCAGTCAGTCAGTCAGTCAGTCAGTCAGTCAGGACAAAGCCTTTTATAGTTATAGATAAAGCCGTCAAATCGGAGGACTCTGACAACGAGGGTTACGTACCACTCACTACAAGTACTAGATAATCCGCGATAGTTAAGTGTATAGCGAATATTATGTGAACATTTCAACCGGCTATCTATTACGATTCACGAGATTATAGGTCAGTAATGACCGGAAAGACAGATAGTCACGGTAGGCGGCTTAACAATAGGGTACAATTGCACTGTACTGCACAATTTCAAAAATCTAGTGAAAACTTATTACGAAACGTTTGCGAGTTTTAACAATTTAGGCAATTTTAGGGCATGACTTGGACTTGACCATGCTTTTAGTTTATGACTTTTGAGCTGATACTATCAAAAACTTGTAATATGCATCCCAAGTAGCACAAAAGCGCATTATATAAGTTCACATCGGTTATTCCAGCATTAATAAAAACGTATAAAGGTTCACTCAAACGCAAACAGCTGGATAGAAAAACATCGGAACCAATTTAACACTTTTGTCTGTAATATAACTTTATTAGCGCTACAAAGATGCTACTGTAACATTACTTGCGTTAATATTATGTTTTTGATACTATCAGCCATATTGCAGCATTTTCGTGGACTTAAACGATGCTAATAACTGCATTGAAGTGTTACTCGTGTGCCATTATAAGATTACATTATTAGGAGGAAAATGTGAACTACAATAATGCAAACACTTATTTTGTGAACTTATTTAACAACGTGTAATCTCTTCATGCTGCATATGGCTTCACTCCTGGAATGTTGATCAGCTAATTATACCATACTCTTACAATGACACTTATTTATACCACGAGAAGACTGTACGTGAACATTTATGCAAATGACTTACAACGTATTACTTTAAACTAGTTCACACGTACCCCTGATTCTTGCCATAGCCCGAATAGTCGAAAACGAATATGCATTTAATCGATTAATAAAGTTTAAATTATAATGTTCAATGCTGTAGTATATTAGAGAGCTTCTTGCGGTGTGAAGAGAGCGAAGGGAGCCCCACTATTTTTTATTCTGTGCCATCCCCGCGGTTTATGGGGATTGGGTATAAGTAGATATAGGCGATTTCTCAATAGGTTTGCGGATCCCTAAAGCTGGTTTTCAAGAGTAATACTTTAATTGGTTCACTGGTACGCAATTGGTGTTAATTTTGACCACTGTTACTCTTCACATCAGCTAAAAGTTTACTTGAATTACACATGAGCTATTCATTCTTGCTTATTGCTTGCTTGTGGTTCACTAGTGAGCATATGTAATGAAAACAACATTTATTTGTGATTAATGCGGTTCACGTTACAGGTCCACCATTTTTTCTGTTTTATAACCTGTACACTTTAAAATTCATGTATTGTTTTCTTTAAAACAATAGAAATAAGTAATTTTTTATAATGTTAAATTTTGAACTTTAAGTTTTATATCAAAATTTACATTTCTAATCACCAAATTTAGTAAAAAAAACAACATAGTTGAAATCATCCTTATTAAGTTTTCTTGATTAATATTATAAAACAATGTTAATTAACGGGCGCATGAAAAATTTCATCTGAAGACATATAGTATTTGACAATAAAATTGCATTCGCTGTATAATTTCATCACATATAATAGTTATAATACACATTGTACTCGCCAAATATTATTGTTTAATAAGTTCACCACACTAAAACTAAGTTTTCACATCGACACAAAATAGAAGCTATGATAGGAAGTATAAATAATACAAAACGTAATTATTTTAAGCACATGTGAACAATGAAGGTTATAAGCATCTATATCTTGTCACGATTAATATTCGTTGTGTACTTTCAGCTGTATAGAACGTCCAACAAGTACGAATATATTGTTTGTTAGCTGTTTGATAAGTAACATATATCTACTTAATCAGCTGTTTTTCAGCACTTATGACGATTGTTACCGTTTTTAATGCTAATATATTGCTATAGAATGCTGTTATACAGACAATTAACAGCTTTTTGCTGTCAATTTTGTGCCCAAATCAGTATTATATCAGCACTGTAGTAGGATATAACTCTGATAAACAGCACATGCCAACAGCAAAAGGTTTCAGCGTGGCCTCTTTAACTGCAGCTATACAGAACTTGTGCTACTTGGGATATACTTGAAACTGGCAAAATACATATGGAGCGAAGCCAAAAAATAAGAAATTAAAAAAAAACGCAGACACCGATGTACTTACTTACATAAGAAAAGGTTTAAACTTTTATGTGATTACTTTTCTCCGTAGGTTTTAAGGTGCAAAGAATATGGCCTAAGAAAAGGTTTTAACTAGTTTGTAAAACTCCTTTCTACAATCTTCAAGAGGTAAATTTGAATTGTAGCCCTCCAACTTATTTGAATTGATGTTCAAATGCAAGAACGGAGTTTTGGCGGGAACACGGAAAAATCATGTTGCATTCTATTATTTTCTTAAACTTGTGTTTTTTCACGAATTAATGATTAAAAATGATGGTGTTTTATTAATTGAGTGTTGAATTACATGCACGAGTGTGGGCAAGTAAAATATTGTGGTGAAACATGTCTTTTCGTGTTGTTTTCAAAACTCCATAGAAGCTCATAGTAAAGTCGCCATAACTTTACTAGGGCATGAACCTAGAAAAAAAAGTCGGACAGATTCTCGCTAACAACATACTGTGTCACTGTGTCGACTCAGAGTCGGCCAGTTTACTGTACGTACAGGCCGGCACGCACACATTCACACATGAGTCAGCCATTACGCGGGCAAACGCAACACAGTCGGCACGGCTACGCTGCGAAAAAATAAGAATGTCTTGTGTGGTAAAGTGGTGTAAAAACCGTAGTGACCAAAAGAAAAAAAAACATGAATCACGTTTCTTAGGTAAATGAATAATTCAATCACGTAGTTCCCGATTTTATACATTAAAACCAATATTCATGCGACAGAACAAAATAATTCGTCATAATACCAGTGTTACCAATATTCATTTGTGCAAATTACCCGAAATATATGGGTGTCCTGACACTTCTGCCTACCCCTTCGGGGATACACAGACATGATGATATGACCTCAAATAATGGGACTTTTTTAATTAATTCTTTAGTTATAATTTTAAAAAACAGTCCAAGTGTGAGTCGGACCCGTGCACCGAGGGTTCCGTAACAAAAAATTATGGGGTTTCAGTTCGGGGTTAGAAATTCACTGCAAACTAGACAACATTACGCGATATTCACAGGCGGTCACCCATTCAAGTACATTTTGCCACCTTATAAAATTGTACCTTTTGTACCTTTTAAAATAGTACGGTATTTACTGCCTACATGACGCAAAAACCGCTGAACGGATTTTGATGGGATTTTACAGGTTGATACCTAGGGTTATGGGTATACTATAGGGTCATACTCCAACTTAAAATCTAAGCCATGTTTAATCTAATTCCGATGGGTAGAACCGGAGATACAGCTTGACCTCTTGATACTTTTTTTATTTAGAGTTTCCATACTTTAGGGAGGCAATTTAAAATGGTTGCCTTATTGTAGTTCAAGTGGGCGAAATTGCGGCCAAAATCTAGTTTCAATAAACGTGTCTGCCGACCTGTATTTGTCTAGATAATACAAGGTATTTTTTTTGGGAATTATGGCAACCCTAAATTCATTCACACATAGATAGCCGCCGCCATTACGGTGACACAGTGTTGTCTTTGCGGGAGTTCCATCCGACTTTTTTTATAGGTTCATGTACTAGGGTATGACTTGGACTCGACTATGCCTATTTTCGTGTGACTTACTGTGATTTCATGACTTATTTGACTTGATGATAACAAATAAATGTAAAAAATCATAAACTTGACACTGGCAGAATGCACAACGTGCGATGCCAATAACTAAATAATAATAAATGCAAGAACTAAAAAAAACAATGCAGCTGTCAGTTTTCTTCAAAACCTACGCTCGTGGCTCCTTCGTCCATCTGGAGGGATAAGTTGGTCGTTCATTTATTAGAAGCAGCTGCGATAAAACTCGTCTAAAAACCAACGAACAAAACGTTTGCGCGTTTTAACGGTGTAGAACGCCATCTAGTAATTTTTTGGTAACTAAAGAAACAAACAAAATAACCATTTCAGTTTTGGCTTGAGAAATGACGATATATCTACAAATTATCCATTTTCAGATTTTCCCCGTAATTACTGTTATGTGACCTTGCTTCTTGCCATTTTTCATGAGTCTAGGTTAACGGGAAGTACCCTATGAATTTTGATTTAGTTTACTCTAAAAAACTCACAAAATGGCCGTAATTTTTTATTGCGTTGACTTAGATGCTTGATTTTTTTACAATTCTAAGGGACGTGGACTGACTTATCTGATATTAATTTCAACTTGATACCTCCTCCACGCATTCCAGAGAAAAGGGGTCTTGACAGACAGACATACAGACACACAGACGGACAACCGAGTGATCCTATAAGGGTACCTTTTTTCCTTGTGAGGTACCCAAAAAAACAATCCAATTGCAAAGCAATAGGTACTCGAGGAATTACGGGGAACGAATCTATAAGAAATGAGAACATAATTTAATACAGACAGACCGATTTAAAGAGTTGAAATGAGGCAGCTGGCGCTTCGAGTATTGGTTACAGCGGCGAGGGAAAACGATTTTTCCATTTAAGGATGAACGTCTAAATCATTTGAATTTCAAGTTATTCTGGCAAAAGCTTCAATTCGAAAAATACGATCAAAAAAGCCGTACATTACTGACTGTCAGTACATGAACCACTGTTACAGGGTTCATGTACTGACTAATAAGCAAACAACTATATTTAATTAGTAATAGTATTTTAATTTGATTGTTATAGTAAATTGTATTATTTTTAATTATTATTGTTTGAGACTATGTGATATGACCTATGTCGAAATAAATGAAATTTGAATTTGAATTTCCTAAAGTTTAAACTTTTAACCGGTTCTATGTTAGACGGTATGTATGGTTTATTTGTATGTATGTTCACCGATTTCTCCGTTAATTGCTGACCGATTTTGAAAACTCTTTTTTTGTTTTAAAGGTTTTACTCCCGAGGTGGTCTCATATTAAATTGAAGTCGGTTGAATTTTTATTAAAAAAATTACTTGTGTTGCCTAAGTTTTTCGTTGGCTGTTAGCTGACCAGCAAAATGCGTAGCATGCATAGTTTTTTCTTGGTGCATCGAAAATAAAACTTTTTAAACATATATTGAGACTCGATCTCGCCTTCTCTTCTCATATACTAACTTACGGGAACCATTATATTTTCCGGGATAACTCTTATGTCAATCCAGTGATTAACCTATCTCCATTCCGATTTCCACTAAAATAATTATGTGGAGCCGAAAGTTTGCGCAATAATAATAATAATAGTTTTGATTGAGCGTGTTGCTCAATCAAAACTCTGATTCGGTTTGTGTTACTATATGAAATGACATCTAAGGGCCTCAATAATAACCGTTTTGATACGGTTTGTGTTACTATATGAAATGACATCTAAGGGCCTCAATAATAACCGTTTTGATACGGTTTGTGTTACTATATGAAATGACATCTAAGGGCCTCAATAATAACCGTTTTGATACGGTTTGTGTTACTATATGAAATGACATCTAAGGGCCTCAATAATAACCGTTTTGATTCGGTTTGTGTTACTATATGAAATGACATCTAAGGGCCACAATAATAAACGTTTTTTTCTACATGGTTATTAATAAACGTGAAAATACGGCATATAATTATGCGGAACAAAAGTAAATTTTCTAATGAATCTAGGACGAACTTTCTTGGATAAATAATAGTTAAAAAGTCTTTTGACTTTTCCTTGTTTATTTTAAACTTGTGCATACAATTACAGTAACAGTTTATTGACACCATAGAAAGGACATTACAAACATTATACACTACAGATAGGCACAAAAGGCGGTCTTATCGCTAAAAGCGATCTCTTCCAGACAACTCTCGAATTAATAGAAAAGTTAAAATGTTAAATTGGGCGGTGGTGGAGCAATAGAAAAATGACTAAAGACGGATTAATAACTATACTGAAGCTACTCCACGTTTGTTAGTAAGGGTGTAAGTATGTATAGCAATGGCTCCATAGAAACCCCCAAACGCTGACGCCCCCAAACCTCGCTGACCTGTGAGCTGCATTCAGTAACTTTTAGAAGGCAGTGCACGCCGGCGTCCCCCGTGCGCTGCAATAATCCTGTGTGTATCGACGCGAGCGTCCTCCTGCGCCTACCGTGGCGGCACAACAGCACTCCGCTTTCATTCCCGCGGCATTATGCTCTAATGTCACTTAATTTGCCGTCTAGGGCCCTGAATGCAGCCTCTAGCCTACAGGTTTAATATAAAATGTGCCTTTCCCCAGCGACGGCACACGAGCGGCAAAACTGGTTCCTCTTTTGAGAGTAAACGCGTAGAAGTAATGAGATTATGAGTCCGCGATGTGATTTTGTGGTTTACTCGTATTTAGAGAAATAAAATTGTATGAGTTTTATTTATATAAATAAATACTTGTAAATAATTTTGATAACCCCCGCCCCCGACACAAACACCTCTCGTGTATTTATGGAACAGCCGATTATTTATTCGTGATTTGGCTACATAGTGACAAGTTGTTCAGGATCTGTTTTCAGCGTATAGCTTCAAGCATTCACAATTGGAGATGCCAAAGGCGATAATCTGCCTACATAATTTTCTGCAACTTATTGCGCGGAACGAGCTAAAGAAGCATGACAAACTTTCGAGTAATAACTTTCTCACAAATAAAACAAACGTCTGTTCGCATGAACGCACACTAAAGCAAACTCACAACACATACAAAGAGTATAATGTAAGGTCAGTGATCATCAGCTGCCAGAAGACATCCACTGCTGGACGAAGGCCTCCCCTTAATATTCGATGGCATAATCCCTACGCTTGGCAGGCGGCTTGGGGATCGCAGAATTCTCAACACCATTAACTGAGAGAACGCTGCTGCCCGTCCTCCGGGGGTTCTGGTTTTAGGACATACCCAGGTCAGTGGTGATTACCATATATCTTGGCATAGGGGCACGCCATAGCTTGCCACCTCCAATAGTATATGCCAGAAGGTTTATTACTATCCTTCCGCATAATAACCACTATACAGGAGAAATATCGAATCAGCTCGTTATTGTATCGCTAACGAAACAAATCGACAGATTGCCAGTTCAGCGGATTACGTACAAATTGTTCGGCGACTCTACTAAATTGATATTGCCATTTATTGATTGCTATATTGCTATTTTTAACAAGCTACCTGAAATAAGGACTGTTAAAGAACGTTTTAACAAGGCACACCGCGTAGGCAGAAACTAGTAGGAGAAAAGTGGTGAAAGTCGTGAACACTGTTAAAAGGAAAACTTATTTTGGGCTCAAATTGATTCTCAGAACGATGAAACACATAAATATTTTTCTGACTTTCAAACTAGGCAATTTATTAGGGCAGATCAGAAGAGAAGACGGACGGTGCTCGGTGTGCCCAAGTAGTCATATAATGGTGCGATCTGATATACAATGGATAATTCTCAGATTTAACAAAACGCCACTAATGGTAAATGCGGACAAAAGGCGACTATCTGCTCGCTCAGGGGCATTCCAGTAGTTCCCCACTTTTTTTTTCTATATAGCTGTTGGGTACAAAATACGAAGTATTCCCGATTGAGCACCAATTTCTTGAGCACCCATAAAAATAGCACCAAGCTTTTTTTTTTTAATACAATCAAGTGACGAGACGAGCAAGATGTTCGCCTGGTGGTAAGCGTCAATCCTGCTTGTACTTGAACTTGCGCCGCGCTGTACTGCGCTTGTCACCATGATGTTAAATCTCTTCATACCCAGTAACTTCTCTGGTAACATTGCCCTTCAAACCGGAACACAATAATGGTTGCACAGTATTGCTTGGCGGTTGAATAACTGGCAAAGGTGTGGTACTTCCCCAGGCGGACTCTGCAGTAGAGTCCTACCACTACAAAATATATTCCCAAAATTGCACCAATCAACATTTTGGGTTGGTGCTATATTGGCAACAAAACAATAAATTTTATTTTATTCCCCTTTGCTAGGCCCGGATACCCTTGAAAGGCGAAAGGGCCATATTCACCAGGTTGACCCAGTTGCGGGTTGGTGAATTCACATACGCCATTGAATTTTTCGCGAGCTTATGCACTATGCAGATTTCCTCGCAATATTTTCCTTCACCGAAAAGCCAGTGGTATGAGTTCCCGTACATAAGCTCCAAAGAGCTCGTTGGTACGGGTCTGGGTTTGCCTAAGCTACCACGGCTTACTATACAATGTGTAACAAAAAGGTTCAACAATACGGAAGGAATACATAGGAAAAGTTGTTCATAATGATGAGTACACACAAACCCTTCAGTATTGTTGAACCTTTTTGTTAAACATTGTATACTATAATACCAAATTGAAGCTTCAATGTTTGAAACATGAAACATATTATAAGCTACTTTTTCATCATCATCACCGTGTTTCATCATCACACGGGTGAAACCGCGGGGCGATGCTAGTAATGAATAAAGAGATGTAGTCTATAGTCTATACCCAGCGCTGGATAGAAAATTGAGATGAGACTAAAGTTCTATTATTATTAAAGGGATATTTACCGTGATTGTGTATAATATAACTTTAGTAAACAACCGTGATAGTTTAAAACAGTGTGATGAGACTGTCTGATTTGCAAAAAAATTGTTGAAACCTATTTCACTGTTCAGATAGACGGTGACACTATCGTAATACGTATGCGATGAAACCCAGCATCGTGTTTGCGCGATTCTTGTGACTGAAGTATTCTGTTTAACTAAGTCATCTTCAACCAGAAGACCTCCACTGCTGGACGAAGGCCTCCCCCTTATATAATAGAGAGGGGTTGCCCTAATCCCCACGCTTGGCAGCCGGCTTGGAGATCGCAGAATGCTCACTACCGATAACCGGGAGGATGCTGCTACCCGGTGGTTCTAGATGCAATTATAGGACATACACAATGTTTAACTAAGTACTTACCTTATATATTTAGCTAAATGGTGCCGCGAATGAGGAGTACAACATCCTGGAACAAAGAGATTAATTAATTAAGACCAAGACATATTATTAGAAGAATAACATAAAAATATATATGTAAAATATAACGTATGTGAAGGAGATAAAGACGAAACTGGCCAGGTAAACACGCATGGCACACTTTTAAGTAAACTTTCACACTAATAAAACAAATACGAGTACGCACACGATAACAAATTTACGACACACAAAGGGTATTGTTAGAATATGTATATCAATTCCTAGAACCAATTGCCTTGATCATACTAACCTACCTTAAAGCCCTATCGATTGCTCTAATTGCCTAATAAACTAATATCAATAACTTTCAGCTATCCCAAGAATTATAAAAGAGCTTAAAAGAGATAGGTTCGTGTTGAATATTTTTTAAAATACATGTTTATTATAGATAAAATAAGTCAACAATTTATTTTTATTTTTTTATCCAGCATTCTGGGTACGCTGCCGACTGGTAATTGGTTTGAGCATTTGGATTGTCTCTAGTCTTTCATCGGTCTGGATACAATCCTTTTGTTTTTTGTTGTGTAGTAGGATAAGTAGTCTTTGTAGTTTGTTGTAGTTAATAAAGGCTTATGCCTAAAAAAAATCGTCAATACATATGAAAAACGTCAAGTACGATTGTTTTGTTGAGATTTTGGTTTGATATTTATTTCCTAACTGCACACTGTTATTTTATATCTTTAAAAACGTTAAATGCGCGAGCTGGAGGGAAAATCCACGACTCTTGAGCCCGTCGCGTTTAGCTAGGATTCCGTGTTTCAGTTGTACGGTGACAATCAGCTAATGCAGTTTATGAATGCCAGGTATTTGCAGAACCATCGAGCCGCTGAGCTGAGGGCACTCCAAATGGCGCAGGAAATATAAACTGAAAATACTATATTAAAATCCTGCTGAACCTAAACAAGAAGTAATCAAATAATAGACAAACGAAATTAATTGAAACATATTAGTGATCAATTAAAGGTAAAGTTCGTAACAATGGCTGATAGACAACGCACAGGGTAAGGTCAGGTCTACACTAGATATTTAGGGAGTAGCTTCCTTGTGAGCACTAAGATTTTAGTTTTTTTTTCCCTTTTCATCTCCAAGGAGATGAAACCAAATAACCAGAAAGATGATATTTGATGTGATGTTGGCTCCTGCAAGGCAATGAACGAACTACTAACGAATAAAACGCAAACAAATTAAATAAATGTAATTAAACAAATACTCGCATACAATTTTATTTACAAGTTAGCTAGATTTTTAACAATAATAAACCAACCAAAAGACCTCGTCAGATACGCCACTAGTCTAGAAACGTGATAGGTCTAAAAAAATATGAAGGTGATATAATTTGAGCCCTTATCTTGATGATACTGGCTACTTCATAAATATAATGAAACAAAAACTTCATAGATAACAACTACACAACAAACAGTACAAGCGTCTCGGAGGAACTAGTATATAATCAAAGGCAAGCGTAAACTTCCAATGAAATATAGACGACGAAGAAATTCATAAAATCACATGAAATATTTGCAATGTTTTATTGATCAAGAAGTAAGGGCGGCAATACACGCACATGCACCGTGCATGCTTGCATACCAGATTCTTGCACGCGCCAGCTACTTTGATGTGAATACGTAAAAAAAATTGCATGCCCGTACCTGGCAAACTATAGATCGCACAACATATGATTGCAAAGCAATATAAAAAAGGGACGTTGGGGGCTGCAAAACCGGCAAGGAAGGTAAGAAGCATGTAAGGAAGCAAATTGCATGCCAGTTTAGTTGCAAATGTATTCACAGTGTCTTACTCGCACATGCCGTTAACTAGCAAGCAAGTTACAGTTTCATTTTGTAGGCATGTGTGTGTATTGTATATCCCTCCTTGCGCGCGCGAGGTAGTGGCGCCGGCGGGCTGACCGCGTGGGTTGCGCGCACGCAGCTCAAGCAAAAAGCTGACTCTACCACCCGACCGGGCGCGCCGCCGGCATTCCGCCTTCAAACCGGTCCCGACTCAATGGAAGCCGAAGGAACATGCACCACGAACAAAAAGAAACCTTCGCCATCAAAGATTTGAACTTCAAATCCATCGAGCGCGAAGAAACAGCGGGGCAGATGCGAGAAAATTATAATCATATTACAGAAGTAATAGAGGACAAAAAGTTGAATGATAGCACTGATGCAGAATACAAAATGAAAGCGAACCATTGACGTATCAAATCACGGGGACTTGATGGATGGGCCAGAAATGACAATGAGGCTGTGATTGTAAACGAAACGTAGAATCGTTGCTAAGACAGATAAATAAAATAAATAATAAATATTGGGGGGACATTTATTACACACAGCGCCATCTAGCCCCATACTAAGCAAAGCTTGTATTATGGAAACCAGATAGCTGATAGAATACTTATATACATTTTTTTTCGTAAATACATACTTATAATACATACTACACCCAGATGTCAAGATGGATCCAAAATCATGACAGTGACGATGCTTACTTGAAGTTTCAATCAATATCAATATCAATATCTAGTCTAGTTAATTACAAAAATAAACGATAATATATTGAGTTTTATGGTAAAAGCAGACTTATCCTTCAACATAAATTAGCTTGATTGGAAAAAAGAGGAGCTCGAATCTCTAGGTAAATCGTCTTGTATATGTATTGGGTCCGTTATTCTATAGGACCTTAGTAAATCTCCATATCCAAAACAATCAAATACCAAACAAAACTACATTAAACTTCAATTAGTAGAGCAAGTCAACATCAAACATTACCCATAGTCCTCAGATTCTTAACCTGACTTTTTAAAATAAAGGGACCACGTTTGACCGCAGATGAAACCATAGTTACTGCAGGGCGGCTAGGTAAAAGCGCGCGCGCAGACTCAAGGTGTACTAACTGTCTGCTAATCTATGGTAGTTTCCTGGAAGTCGGCCCTGGAGCCGGTCGGTCATAAACACCCACAGCGCCGCACACCCTTTGCCTGATATCGCGCCGAGAATTTCGAAATTCCAACTTTTTTATATCACGAAAGCTTTGTATTGTAAGTTGCGGGTTATCAGCTTTTAGAAGTTACGACGGTTCTAATGAAGAATTAAATATGGTAATGTCACAAGTCAATTCTTGCAGGCCTTAGATATTTTTAGGTTTCTTTTTAGTTCCAAAATATTTTCCTAGAACGGGTGAGATAGTTTTTTTCATGCCATTTATAAAAAGCAAAAGAATTTAATACATTGCCCGTAACAATTTCAGCAACACCTTGCAAAATATTTTACAAAATTTTAAAAGCAGTTTCAAGAAACAATTGCTGCTTTGTGTTGAGAAATTCAAGTTTAACCAGAGTTGAAATTTGTTTCTGAGGCTTCAGAACTTTGAGAAACCTAACCGGTGCTCTTTCATCTCTTTCCAGAATCATATTTTAAACAAGCCCCTGTTTTTTTTCTAAACAATAGTTGGAACTGGGCGTGAACAACAAAGTTTCCATGGAATTATTAGAATGACCAATGTCCTCATCATCATCATCATCATCACATCAGCCCGGAGACGTCCACTGCTGAACGACGGCCTCCCCCTTAAACCGCCACATTGTACGACAAGACAACCTGCCGTTTGCTTCCACGGTTGCCCGAGACTTCAATGGACTGGTTAAAATTAATTCGTCCGCTGCCGCGTTTCTTGGTTCATAAGACCTACACTAGACCCGAGAATAGTATATTGCGAAATTACAACAGAAACACATTTAAAGTTAATTGAAAATTCGTAACATTTCCCTAATTTTCAAAGTCCATCAAAGTGTCTCGATGTCTTTAATTAAAGGGATGACATGGAAAGTGTGCGCGCGTGTGAGTGGAAGTTACAACACACTCATGCGATTAAGTTCCTTCACAGAGGACGCGCGAGTTTGCAACGTCTTGTGGGAGTTACAAGTTGATAGGACATTCCGTATTAATTAACTAAATAAGTCTGGTAAAGCGGAGGAGTTGCGAACAGTCGACGGGCGGTGCGGCACGGGGCGCGGCGCTGGCGACTTGCAAGTTGTCACTCGCGTGTCAATAAGACAGCGAGAGACACGGCGGATTTAAGTATGGGGCCGGGGGCGTCGGGCGCTCCCACCCCAGTGTGTGGTTTCCTTTTGATGTCATCTTCGCGCAAACTTTGCTACGGATCGGCTTTGAGATAGAGAGACGGAGAGTGACTAATTTGGCCCAGCATTTGATCTCGAGAACTCCGATGTGTGCGTCCCGCTCGCACCCGCCTCCAAACGTAGCCGCCGCCGGGAAGCTCTTTGCAAAATTTCGCTTTGATCGCAAAGTTAAATTATATGGGAATTGAGCATTAAATGGATACACATGTGAGGCGCGCGGGTGAGTCTCCGCGAAAGGGCCTCCTGGCGGCTTCGCGCGCTCAGCCGTGCGGCCTATCGCTGGACCTGGCGGCCATGCCGTCCAAAATAAAACACGAGGGAGCGTTTGACGATTACGACATCTTACATAAATAATGAGTGAAGAGTCACGTTTTCAAAGTTATACATTTTGTGAGAGCGGCGCTCGTATTTAACTCCGCCTAATTTGCCGCGAGTACGCAGTACCTTTGAGCTCCGTTTTTACTAGTTTACGAAACAGATATTTGCGCCCGCCTTTCCTTTGATACGGCACTTTGTGGAGCATTTTACACGAGTTTCTTTTGAGGCCATTCAGACGGTGAGTAACGAAAGGCTGTCTTTGATAAACACGTGCGAGGACTCTTCAGTACTTATTAGGGGTGCTCCTTTGAAAGTGCTTCTTGTGAAATCTATTTGAAACGTTCACAATATCAAAGCGGCTCCGGCGAAAGCCGCGCTAATTAAACTGTCACTAATAAAATTATGTGAAAAACCGAATCTAGGAGCAGATAGGTAGGTTTCTCTTTGATAAAAGCTTCTCATAAATTACTGTTAAAAATTATGTAAATTAATCGATGAACGATTTAACTAAATCAAATCAGTGTCGATTGTGCTATCGTTTGATGTTATAATTTTAGTATCGATTCCTAGACTCGCGTGGAGTTGAAAGCGTGGGGAGCTATTAGTAGGTTATTAATGTAGGGTTCACACTGGTGCGAGTCAAAGTCGAGTGGGCAAAGTGGTGCCTTTGTGAGTCCACCGCGCCCGTGCTTTGCCGCGAAACGCTTCGTGTTTCTACTCCGCGCGACAAACTCTTTGTCTTATGGCGCCTTTACAATACACCGCTTCAAATAGGCATTAGGCCCAAAGTCTTTGCTAACAATTTACAAAGAGAAAACTAGATTTAAAAGGTTCTTAGTTAGCGATAGGGTTTTTGCAGATAATGTCGGTTGAATTACTGAAAGTTTCTTTGAATCTACAAGTACTATAACTTTATCTATATGTATTATAATAAAATTGTGATTGATAGCGGTCAGGTAAGTTTTCAAACGTATCTATTAGAACAGAAACGAAATATATCTTCAAATGAAAACAAAAATATTCAGAAAGAAATAATTCCTTACATCGATGACTTTATTTCACATCAAAGGCATTCGATGATCTTTGATGTTATAATCTTTTAAACGCTGACGCGGTGGCGTGGGTGGCTTTAGTCAAAGAGACGGCTTCTTATACGAGGAAACGGGTACAAAGGACGATGACTGCACCGACACTACCGCCGGCCCTAACAGATGAAACACTTCATAATCAACATCTTAATTGTAAAGAGTTACTTATTTTTTGATAAGTCACTATAACTAGACGAACACGAGCTTGTTTATTATCGCAGTCGATTAGTAGGCTTATGTATCTTATAGAGTGGCAATAATAATAATATTTATCACCAAAAACCTCTGGGTTACCAAAATACATGTTTTGCCGAGTTTGGAACCCATTAGTACCTGCCTTCCGAACACAAATTGTTATGTCAGTCTGCCAATAAGCGTAATTATCTTATTGTTTATGTAAATCTTCTTTTGGTAATAAATGTTATTATTATTATTATATAATGAAGCTAATAATGGTTACACAACGTCAATACAGTTCAGGTGGTAGAATTTCTGCTTTAATAGCTGTAGGGTGAGGGTTCGATTCCCACCAACGACAAACATTTATGAGCCGAACATTAACGTTTGTTCGGTGTCTGTTGCATGTATTAAGTAATTTTGCATTCGCAAAAAATTGTTTATACCAAACATCTAACAACATTTTTTAAACACAACTGCCCTACCAAAAAAAAAACTCATAAGGAAAAAACTATTTTCACATTTGAAAATGGCGCTTTACAGCCGCTATTGGGTTTTATTTAGCTAAATGGTTTTTTCCAAAAAGATATAACCTGTGTCCATGAATGATGCACCATAAATCCAAATCTGATCGGGCGTTTAGAAGTTATGGTGGAATAAAAGCATGCATGTAATAAACAACTCACATACATATTACATACCCTGAAAATATTACTTTTTTCGTCGTGTAATAAAGTACATAAGTATTTTATCCAAACAAGTTTGTAAAGGTACGTCGTATGTAAGTAATATTTAGATTTCTAGTGTAATAGATACAGGTCAGCTAATTATCATACTGGTAAACAGAGTTGGTAATTGAATTTTTGTTCTTTTAGGTTTTTTCTAGTTATATATTTCAATTTCTGTGAAATTTTCTAAAATATTATTTAATAGCTAAATAGAGCGCCTTGACGTAAAAACATCGATAACACTGTATGTAAATATGATTACCGCCTATATCGATCGACAAAAATGATACGGAAAACAACTTCAATAAAAATAAAATGCACTGAAACATATTTTTTGTATCGCGAATTGTAGTTCCGCTTTATGAATCGTATTTCCAGAAGATACATTTATAAAACGGATGAATCAAAGGCTACGATATTAAAATGTCCAAGAATATTATCAAAGAGACACTACAAAGGGCAAAAAATATAATCAAATTTTAAATATAAGCGCTTCTAAGAAACACTCGAAATCAAAGAAGACACCTAATTTGTAAATTGCAATTACACCGGCAGGCCCGCGTTCGGTAGACAATAAAAAAAATACAGAGAACAGATTACGAACACTAAATTTAATTACAAAGAGAACTCGAATATAACAAATTGGAGAGGATAAACGCGACAAAGTAAAAGAGAAAACACACCGAAAAGGAAACTCGTAGCATTGATATAAACGAAATTTAAATTAAGTACAAAGGGAAAGAAGATGAAAAAAATCCTTTCATTGAAAGCTCTCATCCCCGGGAGTCAGAGGGCCGGGCGGCTACATCAAAGACACCTCCCGTCTCTAGCCTTATCTGTGCGAAACCGACTTTGGAAATTAGCACAGAGCGATCCTTTTTCTCGTCTCCGCGGACAAAGGCGCCGCGTGCGCACCCTTTCACCGGCGAGGACTGCTTTTAGTATTAAGCTTTCATGAGGGGTTTTTTGTATAATTTGCTGACGGTAACGCGATAATGTAGCTAATGACATATTTTATTCAGGGTTTGTAGCGCCCAGTCCGTCTCTAGCTTTGATGGTAATAATATGCGAGAACTAAGTGCCTGGCGCGATGGCAACACAGGATGTTGTGGATGTGTTTCGAGATTTGTAATGGTCCTACGGGTGGTGAGTGGTGACTTATGACATAATTTAAATGTTGTAAGTATTACGTTGTGATCAAGACGAGTGTATATTTATGGTGTTTTGTCTAAAATATGAATCGCATTGTGGGAATCAAGATTTCTTAGTTTGGTTAATAGAAGTGTTCGTTAATATCGTCAAGAGAAACCAAAGTTACGTAAAACTTGCATTTTTATGGCCAAACAATAAACATTGGCACGTGTATAAAATCCTACTAATGTTATAAATGCGAAAGTTTGTCGGTGTGTGTGCATGTTTGTCACTCCTTCACGCTGAAACGGCTTAACAGATTTGGTTTGAATTTGGCAAGTATATAGTTATCACCTTGGAATAAAACATTGGCTATTTTTTTTCTAAAGAATCGCGGGGTGAAACAGCGGGCGGAACTAGTGTTTAAATTTATTCAAAAATTTCATTTTATGATAATTTATCCGAAAAATATGACTATATTATTTAACATAAAGGTAATTTAAGTGATATAAATATTCAAAAATAATTTATCTCATCTAGGAGTATAAACTAAAAAATAACTTTACAAATTGTTACTCTACAATACGTCCAAGCGCGTTGAAGTCTTTTGCTCAAGAATGTATTGTATGAAGGAAAAACGTAAAGTGCTTTGGAATTTATATCTCACAAAGCAAAAACATAATAACAAAGCGTTATAATGAGTATTGTACTTAATTTCAAGACGTCAATGCAAACGATGTATAATACACATAAAATATTAAATATTTTTACTAAGTATGCAAATACGAGTGTAACGCTAACAACATTCTCTTTTACGAAGACTAATTGTACCACAAAACAAAAAAATACTTCAACAACAATAAAATTAAAATAACCAACATTAAATAATTAAATCGAAAACAGTAGAGACATCAATTGTTATTAACATAAAACAAAAGCACCAAAGCTAACTACGAGGGCAGAATTGTCGGCGAAGGGTGCCGTTAATAATAAATCTATACAACATTGCACTAACAAACTAAAACTACCGAAACAACAATAAAACCAAGGGACGAAAACAATAGACACATTCAGAAATAAGGACTCTACTGTTACAAAAACTTGCCGGTGACGGGCCGCCGAGAGACGAAGGACCTTTCGACAAACGTCGTTTGTAGATAACAATAGTCTGTGTATAAGAATCAGCAATGTTTTTATACCTGAACACGATCCTAAATCGAAAATCCGATTTACGAGATAAACATCCAATTATTTAAGCACTAAACACTCTGAACACACATACTACGAGTTAAATAGACAACGATAATCCAAAATTATGACAATACACAAACACTAAGATTCATTTAAAAGTTACGACAGTTTCGAAACTCTACGATCGCATCGCGAAATAATTTCCCGAGAAAAGTGAAGCACCACTTCGTTCGCGGAAGCTAAAGAGCGACTGACAGTTTTCTCGGAGAGAAGTGCGCGCGCCGCACGTGGCCTTAAAACTGGGCGGAGCAAAGCGAAAGCTCGGCTTACGATTGGACGAGCGGGCCCTTTGATCATCCGCCGACGACTAACTACGTTGCTCTGAGCCTTAATCTCGGTAGTAACGTCCTTTTAAAACAGGTAATTTTATTACAAAAATGTGGATACTTTTCATGGTCAGTGAAGCAAGCGTTGTGCGATAGGAAAGGACCCTTCGGTTCGACTCTACGCGCTTGATGCGCTGCCGACTGCCGGCCGGCGCGGCTCCCGATGCAATCTCAATAATACATTAACGGGCCAGTTACCGTCAAAGGATGAAGGCAGAAAGTTTTTTACCGACGTATTAGCCCGTTTTGTAAATTCTGACTGTCTCTTTGAAAAGGACATCAAAGGCTTTGCAGCCTGAAAACTATTTGACGAGATTTTGGGTTCGCAGGTCAAAAGGAAAGGAGTTCTGAATACAGGCTAATTTACAAAGAGCTTTTAGTTGTAGAAATGCTGCACGCTTGTCTACTATCTGCATATTCTGCATAGACGCAAAGAGAGGTTCAGAGGTTGTTTCATTTTACGTAATTCATGCTTGGTGTAAAACTTATTGGCCTAAATTAGTTTTCATTTAGAATAATGAGGCTAAAATAAATTTGTGCGTGATTGAATGTCGGGGTTATACTTACGAAATAAGGCGACACACGTTCAACAATACAAGCTGAAGCTTCAAATATAATGTAAGAATGGATAAATAAATACCTAAGAATAAGTAAATAAATACCTAAGAATGAGTAAATAAATACCACGATCTGGATATTTTTAAGATTTTGCATTAAAAAAACTTAATGCGCACATTTATTTGTTTACATTTACCACAAAGGAGATTGAATATTTTGCTTTGCTGAATTTAGCGCGTGCGACGTCTACAGCTAGGCTGACTATTAGTTCGCCGTCTCAGAGTTGTTATAGGTAGCGTTCGCAGCTATGAGTTATGACTACCAGGCTGTTGCAGCCACTGAAGAGAGAAGTGAATAGATCGGAAAAGTGACGGGCCGCGCTAGCCAGCATTAAGTGCAAATGCACTTAATGCCAATTCTACAGTGAACGGGAAAACTTCCGTTTTGCGTTCACTGCCATTCTACCAATATTCAAGTTTTTAAACTGAGAATACTCAAAAATACAATTTAAATAGACGCGTAGGAAACCAAACCACATTGCATCGTAATTAGATCAATTTTAATCTGTTGCAAAATGGCATTTCGCTCGTTTTACTTCAAATGCGCGACCAATGACTGGCATTTTTTCGTCGTAGTTTCTATACAAATAAGTGTGAAACTGGCGACAGCGGTTTTCCATACAATTGCTTTACAACATTGTTTTGACAGCCGTTCTACCTAACAAGTAGGCTTACACTTTTCTGTGGTTGCAGCCGCGCATTTGTTTATATCTTGTTATTCTCAAACGCAGCATTTTCTTAGTATTATTTAATTGTGAATAGTTGCTTAGCAAAAAAATTGTTATTTATGATACTAGTGCGGTAAGTTGTTGTTTACAAACGAGTAGACGAATGTAAGCCCGAGACGATGTCGAGGGCTTATCATAGTCACGAGTTTGTAAACAACAACTTACGCACGTGTGCCATACAACGTTTTACAACACGTTTGCGTGAAAACAGATTACAAAAGTCGTTGTCAGCCATAAAACGTCCACTGTTGGACGAAGGCCTCCCCCTTAATAGACGGGTGTTGCCATAGTCCCCACGCTTGGCAGGCGGATTGGTAAGAGTTGTTAGAGTTGGTGTAAGTACCCCCGTTAGGTAAGAGGACGCTGCTGCCCGTCCTCCTGGCAGTTTAAGGACATACCCAGTAGGATTACAGAAGTACAAAAGACAATGAAAGAAACTTTATTATTTTGTTTATAAATATCGGTCGGAAAGTCACAACTAAATACTTGACACTGGCAAATGCACAAAGTGCGATGCCATAATCCTCCTAGAAGGAAAGAAGGAAAAAAACTTTGTTCCAAAGTTCGTCTTCGTTAAAACGTTTTTAATATGAGTGTCATTTCGTGTCGTTTCCAAAAACTCCGAAGAAGATTGTAGTAAAGTTGCCACGACTTTACAAGGGCATGACTGGACTTGACTGTGACTTAGGCTCATTCGACTTGAAAGTTGATACAAATAGATAATTGACTTTGGCAAATGCACAAAGTGCGACGCCATAATCCTCCAGATTCAAGATGAAATGGCGCGAATTAACAAATGGCGCACGTGCGCGTGGTGATAATTAGAACTACATCTTTCGTCTCATTTTCTATTTAGTATTAAAGTGAACGTATTGAGCAAAAGCGCTTGCAAGGAGGTTCGATCATTCAGCTTATTTATTCTCGTAATGTGAAACTCCTTGGTAGAATTCTTATATATTTTTATAGAAATAAAAAAAATACCGTAAAGGATATGTACGCTATACAACTAGGCGTGCGGTAAATAGGTTTACCGCACGCCTAGTTGTATGGTGCGTAATATTCAACGTATTTATTATATTTATATTAAATATTCGTATTATATTTAATATTCGAACGATGTATACAGGCTTCGTAAATGCATTTTTCGAGCAAATGTGTTTTTTAAATAAATAAATTAAAATACACGACTGCCAGAAACGAATTAAAATATAAAAGAACTAAAGTTTTTTTTTTACATTTGTATAATAAGGCATCGTACAGCAGCCGTATTGTTTTTTTTTCTATTATAACCTATGTCACTCGGGATGATGTAAAAATTCTAACGATACCCCATACATCTAAATCTGTTCAGGCATTTAGAAGTTATGGTGGAATAAAGAAACTCACATTCCTACATAATAGATACATGAACCCTGAAAACTATACACTCCATAAGGGATAGCGACGTAACCACTCGACATTAATCATTCACACCTGGGAACGATATCGCATCGCTGAGCTCAAATTGTTTAAACCTTTTAAAATATGTAAGAATGTAAGTATTTGATTTGTTAAATTCCTGGTAACTCGATTATGCAAATACCAAAAGCAATTGCTGTGAAATCGGAAGTGTAGGTGAGGGACTGCGCCGTCAAGGAGGCCCCCGAGCTGAAGGAACGGTGAGTTGGATTGTCCTTCTATCCCTTGATCTATCGTCAGCACTCCATATTTTAGCTGTCATAACACAGGTAATAATTTTACTAGCATATTATATTTGGTATGTTATAATAAAGTTCAGTGAAATGAAACCGCTGTATCTAGGAACAAGGTATCGCTGTATGGAGATATCGCTTCGGTCATCTTGTATCCGACTCCGAGATTGCAGCCACTCCCGGCTGGCAGCGCAGCCCCCGAGGCAGCGCCTGCATCGGCCGCCTCGCGGAGCAATCGCGGACTCGATGCCACGAGTATGGCTGATATTAATATACTCCGCGCAGCGTGCAGCGTGCACTGCGGGCCGCCGGCGCCGGCTCGTCTCCGATATTGCTCCTCGCACGCACACCAGCCCACGCCCGCACACTCGCGCACGCCCCACATATAATGTCAAAGGGTGAGCGCGCCGCCTCACAAAGCGTAAGTGCAACCACTAAAAGCCAATCCTAAGTTTTATTGATACACATTGTATTGCGACAAAGTCTCCGTCAGCGGGGCCGCACTCACCCCACGCTCCGCACAAAGACAATATCGCGACGTCAAAGGAGCGGGCCGGGGGGCCGCCCGCCACCCGCCCCGGCACGCCTAAAGGAAATGAAAAATTAAATTGTCAACACATTTAATATCTGCGAAAACGTGCACGGAGTCGCCTTTGAACGCGTCTCCCGGACGGAACGCCGCCGCGGCTCGGCTTTAAGTATTAATATTTTGTCGTAAAATTGA
Source organism: Erannis defoliaria (assembly GCA_905404285.2). Taxonomy (NCBI): domain Eukaryota; kingdom Metazoa; phylum Arthropoda; class Insecta; order Lepidoptera; family Geometridae; genus Erannis; species Erannis defoliaria. The sequence goes on along the minus strand of FR990076.1, from coordinate 15,995,581 downwards.
AATTGTATTTAGGTTTAATTAGACGTTGCGGGCCGAAGTTCGAAGTCGCATTAGATCAGTAGCGCTAATGAGGCCCGCGGTGAGCACACGTCACAGGTGCGAGGCGCGCCACCACGCGCCGCGCCACCCTCCGCCCCCTCGCGTTTGATCGACGCCGCCGCTTTGACAATTATTAAAATTTGCCTCGTACCTCTCGGGCCTCATCTTTTTCCGTCGCCTCGATTACGCCACGGGTTTGTCTCATTAGGGCTTTTGTATGGTATCGCGAGCTCCCCTTTGATGTGAGGCGCGGAGGCGCGCGGGGTGGCCGCGGTCCACCTGCACTTTATTGTTCGCGACCGGCCTCGAATTTGCACGCTCCACTTTGAACTGTCTCTGCGATTAGACTGTCGCTCTTTGACCTGTGACCGGTGGAAGGATAACATAATATCGCCGCGCAGAGGGCGGAACAATGTACCGACGATAGAAAAATACACTGTCCCGTTAGGTTCGGTCGTCCGTAAAGTGTATAATACTTTGTATGACAAAATATCGCCCGTTTGCAGGGGCGGGCCTGCACCGAGTCGCGAACACTCGACACCCTTTTATTACTTCTGTTCTCTTTGTGCGCGCGCTATCATCATCAAGCGTACGTTTCGAATTAAATCTTTGTCACCTCTGTTCGCTGATAAAATTGGCGCGCAACGTGGGGCAGAAAAATATTGCAAAGGTAATTAATTGGACTTTCATTGTATGCAGAACAGCAATTAACGGAAAAAACTGAATTGCGCATCGATATTTTTATTTATGAAACAATTTAGTTATTCAGTTTCATTTTGATTATCAGTGAAAATTTAAAAACGAATAGCACAATTTATAGATATTTTTTCAGTATATCGTGTCGTCGTAGTTTTTATAACTAACTGAGTTCGTTTATAAGCATTTTTTTTTAAATTGAATAACTTTCATTTGACTAATAAAATATTGGCGCCCAACTTATGTATGTATGGGCGTATGTAATGTTAAAATTAATACCGGAACTATTTACGTTATAAAAAGTTTGTAATTATAATGTTAACGACATGCACATAGTCAAAGCACTTGGATTACACTAGACGAGTTTTCATCGCAAAGCCAGCATAATAAGAGAGCATCGCAAAGACATTATAAATGAAGCTGTTTCGCGGGTTAGATTAAAGAGAGTAAAGGGAATATGTATTAGAAGGTAGTGGTATAACAGAGTCAAATAACTAGCAGTCTTTTAAAATTAACCGTATTAAAATAAAATAAAACGCACGCTCATTTCTTTTGTTTTTGCGTGTGTTATGTTTTTGTCACAAATAAAGTATTTCCTTTATTTCTCTCTTTCAGACAAATATGGGGTGGCCCGCACTTGTCTGAGAACGTGCGTTTTTTTTAGACTGACTAACGAGCAAGAAAAAAAACCTCTCTATCTTTCTTGTTATTTCACCTCTCTGCTCATCTATTTTATTAGTAGTTTAAAATATGTAGTATTAAAAAAAAAAATGTTTTCACCACAGACCATATGTGTGTCTGTAACCCTTGACCTGTTCGAACCTGGGGAGCGAAACTAGGCGTGGCGCGGGGCGCGAGGAGACAAACGCTTTGTTGTGCCGAACGCAGCCGCTCTTTCATCTTCCGCCGTCCTTCAAAGCCGCTACAGGGTTGTCGCTAGCAATACAAGTTATCACTCGTCAAGTTTTCGTCATGATGCCAGTGCTATGTGATATAGTTTCCCCGACTAAATATTATGTTGTTATAATTAGTAAAATCTACTGAGGCTAAAATATTAACTTCTTAATTTTTTTTAAACATTCTACAACCAATGTTATATTATTATTATGACCATACTGCCCAATCTGCCTATCGAACCGTATGGTATCATTCGGGTATACACTATATAAGTACTTACGTTCGATTATGTACGTTTGTCTGTTCGACTGTGATCTTCAGCTGTAGCCAAAAAAGATGGATTTTCGTGTGCGACGCGACGCGACGTTCTTTGGGTTCGGCCTTTATTTCCGTAAATTCATCGACTACATTTTGCAGTCGGGTTCCCTGTGTTTGAATAATATGACTCGTTTGTTTTTATTTTATTAACAAGGTGCTAAACCTAACCAGTAGATTAGGTACCGAATATACCTATAATATTTATATACTTAAGTTTTCTTTCTTTATGTTTTCAAAGTAGCAGAAAATAACGATTTCCGGACAACCCTGGCGTTAGTGCATTCCGTTTGATGTAAAGAGTATCCTTTGGGCGACTAGACGCTTTTCTTATTATTAACTTGTCCGTGAATTTGAATATCATTTGATTTCTTTATATGTTTGAGTTTGTGTTTTTCTACAGGTATTTGTGCAGTGCAGGTGCTTAACATGTCTCGCACCACGTTACGTCTCGATACCGACGTGCGTTTAAGAACCAACGTAGAGAAGAAACACTTCGAAAGCATACATGATTATTGCTTATAATGAATGGTAACAAATTAACAATATTTCGCAGGCACTTTTTTACACTAGGTATACGTAACAACTTTTGCTCTAGACTACTTTTCCAAAAACTTCGCCGAAAATCTCTAGTGTGTTGTATTTTTTATTTGCCAAAATCGGGTCCTAAGTTTAAATGCCCCATGTTTCTTCGAGACGAGCAAGACGTTCGCCAGGTGGTATGCGCCACGCCTGCCACTAACAGTAGCAGTGCCAGAATTTTGAACTTGCGAACACAATCCTGCACCGCACTGCACTGCGCTCGTCACCCTGAGATATTAGATGTTAAATCTCTTCATACCCAGTAATTTATCTGGTATTTGAAACAATTATTATTTTTGTGTTTACCTGACTATGGTTCTGTTTAATTTGTGTCAATTTATTAATTTTTGATTTATAAGACTGTAATTTATTTATGTCACATTGCAATATGAACGCTTTCCTGAGACAAATTAATTTAAATTATCGCAAATTTTTTTAGGGTGCTACTTGAAATACACATAATTATATAGATAAAAGAAAAACAGTTAAAATGCATTTTGTTGGCAGTCTTGGCAGTGCCGGTGCGTTATTTTTCCTGCCACTCCGTTCATTTTTCAAGTCCCCGGAATAGAATAGTAGATGCCTGAGCGATAAATTCGGTTTCGGCGAGACGTCGCGCCGCCACCACAGAATAAATAATAGTCAGAACGCAGTTCGTTCACAAAGCGATACAAATCAGCGCAAAGTATTCGTATTCACCCACATGTTTTCGATTAGTTACCAAAATCATTTTTTGAATATTGCATTCTTATAAGTGCACAGTAATGTGCATATTTGAAGAACTATGACAAGCACAACTACTACTATGGCAAGGAACGTAAGCGAGCAAATGACGGAATACTATCGCCAAATATCAAGCGCGCTACTATAAGGATTTTGACAGTTCAAACTATTTTAAACAGCAAGAATGCGATCGATGCAGACACTATACTCTGTTTGCTGAGAATGTCTAATAGGGAAATCAGGTTTCTGCACGTCATTGGTCGCAGGCAGATAACAACACAGTTATTACCGTCATAGCTACCGTCCTTTTCACTTACATACAATAGGCTAGAACACGGTTTTTTTTTTGTTGTCCTATTAAAATGTGGCCCATAAATATAGCTGATTAATGAAAAGAAAATGAAAATCTGATCAAAAATAAACAACTTATGAGCATTTTAATATCATGCTAGACAGAGAGGCGAAACAGCAAATCGTGACGTCACTTCTCTGTACGCCATATAAATTCTATTCTGACAAGTAAGGCGTGACGTATTATTTTGTTTTGTGGGAAAGGGACAGAGTTGTCTCTACCAAAAAAATTAAACGCTTATATATCAGAACATTAATAACCGATTTAAATTATTTTTTCAATAACATACTATATTTACTTAAATTCTTCATCAAAGCTATTGGTTTCAACGATATAAACAACAGTCATCTACCCTATTGTGCAAGAGAGAGCGCCGTATATTAGACATTGTCAGCGAACAGAGTATAGGGAACGTTGTTTGTCCTGTGTACGAAGGGCGTTACGCCGCCGCTGAAGACGGCCGCGCCCGCACCTAGCGCCTACAATCTCCATAATGCACGCGACGGATGCCTAAATTGCATTGCCGTGCTCATCGTGATTTGATAACAAATGCGAAGAATTGAAGAGTTGCAACTAGATGAGATTGGAATGGAATACATTTTATACTGAGTGAAGTTTGTAAGTACTATTATTTTTACTGTCATGAAGTTGGCAATTTTAAAAACAGTAAAGCGTGGCTTTTCGAGGTGCATTTATGTTGTACCGCATTTTCTGAGATAAGTAATGGAACGTTTTTTTGAAATAAAATTACATTCATCATCATCAACTATTTTCTACCCAATGTTGAATATTGTTCTCCGCTTCAGCCTGGAACAGATAAATTTAACGTTATGACCGCTTATTTTAACCACACGTTCGAATAAGTATCGCTTTTCTGCTGTATGTAATAATTTCTTTTCGTGTGTACAATAAAGAATTAAATCTATCTATCAGCGCGCCATCTTTTTCCGGTCCTGTACTACTCTCTTCCACTGCTTTCTATTTTCCTTATATTACAAGGTACTCTGAGATTTAAATGTCGTCCGACCAGCACAGCTTCTGAGAATTAGGTACAATAAATAAGGCCGCTACCTTGTTACGTTTGCAATTTTTTTTAAATAATTAGTAGTAATTAGTATATATGTCTATCTATAGACATAGCGCTTGTTGCCCGTGGTACTAGCAATATAACTACCAGTAGTACCACGGGTAAAAATTATCCCGTAGTACTATCAAGCGATCCAGTGGTATCATGTGAAGTTTTTTATACCCTTGTACCGAGCTACCGAGTGTACTCTTAGTCGACATTTCGTAGTTTGACACCTGTCCCTTTGACACTTGTCACTTTGACTTTTGCTTTTTAGAATTTTCCCTACCTTAAAACTGGTGTGAAGGCTCCGTTTGAAGAAAAATATTCCATATAGCGGGAGTCCGCAAGTCAGTCAGTAGTGAAACTCAGTAGTGAGCAAGTTAGAGAAGTAGTTTCGGTTATGATGTTTATCGAGTGGCCATCTCCGCAGGATATTGTCAAAGTTGTCGAACACAGCTCCGGGCGACTAACAGACACAGACATGATGAGCCGAAACTAATACAACTTTACAAGAACGCTGGCCGCGAGAGTGCGACTTTAGGGACTCTGGTCTAGATCAAAGGTAGCGATGATTGCCTCTATTTCAAACGCGCAAATGTTATATGGGGCCTAAAATCGACTGGTCTAAAATGTAAATTTTCCTACTAAATTCTAAATAAATCTAAAATTATTCGATTTTACTGCACTACTGAAAGTAATGATACCCTAAAAAGAGTCTACAAACTTATTAACCTGTATTTTTTATGCCTTAGTATACAGGGTTACGCGTATTAAAACACATTTTACTGAAGACATAATCTAAATTTGCGAAAAAAAAAACAACTATTTCATTAATTTTGTCGAGTGTGAATGGCATTTTTTTTTTGTTAATAACACCTGCTTCATATCAGAATATAAAAACCTATGCTTTCGTACTAACACATAATGTGACAATGTCTCCCAGTTGAACTTTTCTATACTCTGTTCGCTGAGAATGTCTAATATAGGGCGCTCTCTCTTGCACAATTGTATGTAAGTGAAAAGGACGGTACTAGCTATGACGATAATAACTATGTTCGTTATCTGCGACCGATGACGTGCATTTTGACGATTTCCCTATTAGACATTCTCAGCGAACAGAGTATAGTTGCATTTTGTTACTAAAATACTATTAATTTCTCCGGTAATTTTAGCAACAGAGTTTTGAGCTTGCGATCGTTGTGTTTCATTCAGGCGTGCTTGCGATTGATGTGAATATGTTTAAATATCACATTGATTGATGTATAAGTATAAAATAATGTGTCACCTTTCGTAAATCAGTGGTCCTATTGTGCAAACAGGAAGTTTTGCGTGCAGTAGACATTTTAGGAAAGGGGGCATTCTGCGACGGAGCCGTCCTAAGTCCTAACGTGTGAACCTTCTTGTTTCGTTTTGCAATGTAAAATATCAGCGTGTTCGCAACTTCTTCAAAGGAGTAAGTACGCCCTTTGATGTATTATCTTCGAGGCGTATGGAGTCTATGGAGGCTGCAGTTTAACTTATCAAAATGTTGCTGATGAGGAATAATGAGATAATAATATGATATAATTTCGCTCAGTTTCAAAGAACAATATTGAAATTGGTGAAACGGTCTTCGAAATTTCGTTTATTTCGATTGGATGACATATAATTTTTTTCCAGATATATTTTGATTTAAAACCAAACTATGAATGTTTGTAAAAGTGTAATTTAATTATACTTTCAGATTATTCCCATAGAAATTTCATCAAAATCATTTCAGAAGTTTTGTTTTAAAATCATAATAACTGCAAAGAGACAAATAAAACAAATCAAAGACAATATAATACGGTTTAAAAAAAATACAACTAACTTCTACTTCGAATACCTGGATGACACCTTCATATTTTATAGGTTTTTTTTATTTAAAAACCAAACTTTTAAACCGATTTCGATAAAATTTATATGGGACCACCACCTCTGAAGTATTACCTAACAAAAAAAAAACATCAAAATCAGTTCATAATTGGCGGAGTAATCGCGTAACTTACATACAAAAAAAATAAAAATACATACATTCTTATTGAGAAACTCCTTTTTTGAAGTCGGTTGAAAGAATCGATCCAGCCGCTCTTGAGTTATAAATGGTGTTACTAACCGGACTTTGTTTACAAAATATAAACAATAGTTTATTTGCGACAAAAAACATAGCACACAAACAAAAGAAATTAAAATTTAAAAAATTTGAGAATGTAATGTGTGTTGTGTATGTTAAGAGAAGATACACATTTTATAATAATTATTATTTTGCTGTTGTGTACGGAGTTTCACAGCAACACTAAAGTGTGTTCTTCCCATCAATATGAACAAAAAAAAACCCCATACAAATGACAAGTCACGTGATCTATTTTTTACGGGGATTAATTTCATTTCTAATTTATCAAACTAGTATCCTAAAAGAACGTAAATCATCATCTTTTTCAGCTCTTAATCACCACTGCAGTGCTGAGTGACCTATACATGTGCAGTCTCTTCATAGGTAATATTATATTCTAGAAACCTCTCTTCTTGTGAGTTGGTGATTATCTCGACCGCGATAAACTCGGCCAATCAAATTTGGAACGCTATAGCATGCTAAAAACTATAATCGAGAAAAAACTAATACACATACGTGATGCATTTACTAAATGATGCTTTAACAGGACCTGGGTATGTCCTAAAACTACCTATGTCCACCGAAGGACGGGCAGCAGCGTCTCTCTGAGTATACTGCGATCCGCAAGCCGCCTGCCAAGCATGGGGATTATGGCAACGCCCCCTATTAAGGGTAACCTTCGTCCAGTAGTGGACGTCTTCTGGCTGGGTCATGCTCCGTCCACCCACCGCCTTCACCCACTAGTGGGTGCACGGGTAATTCGCATTTCCCTTTGAACCCACTGCATTAGAATCGGAAACGAATTGGCTGATGATGCTACCGGATGAAACATCCTGTATTACTTCCACTTTATCATACACTCACACAACCATATCTGAAAACATCTGTACTTACTTGCTACTTCGACAACTAGGTACTTAACATCACTTTGAAGGCCCTAAAGTAAGATGAGTATCTCCTCAAAGTTTAAATCCTCACAAAGACAACTCATTAGGCACTCTACACACCAAACAGATGGAGGTTCTATAAAAAATTCAGTGGATCCTTACGTAAAGGAGTGAACATTCTCATTTATATCTCCCTTTGAACTTGAGGCTTTTTCTTTTGAGCTACGTTTACACGTTACGGATTGGTGGAGGTGAGAGTTTTTTGTTTGTTGGAAAATGTTTAGAACAATAATTATTCGAACATTATTTTAATGGAGCGGTATGAATATCTTGTTGATTAGGGCAACTGCACCATAGGTAGTTTTTAAACGGGTTTATTTAGTTGTCGCTGTTTATCGTTTTTGGGTCAAACTTTAGTAATTGAAATTTTACCCCCTTCCTGCTGAAAGATTTATCTGATGTTAGGTACACACCATGGTATAATAACATACTCCGCCAGGTATGCCATTCCACGAGAGAGGGTCTCCAGAGGATCACGTGGGTGACACAAGCCTACGTAATCGACGTGAAATGACCAGTAGCGTGAAATCATAGCTACCCAGAATCCCATAAAGCTATGTCGACTGCCTTATAGCTCAGTTGGTAGCGTGTCTGCCTTCAGAGCTGTAGGGCGTGGGTTCGATCCCCACCCAGGGCAAACATTTATGTGACGAACATAGATGTTTGTTCTGTGTCTGGGTGTAGTATGTATTTGCAAAAAAAAGTATATAAGTATTCTATCAGCTATCTAGTTTCCATATTACAAGCTTTGCTTAGTTTGGGGCTAGATGGCGCTGTGTGAAAAATGTCCACCGATATTTATTTATTTATTTATATTTATGTGATTTTGGTTGAAACTATGTTAATTCGTGTTTAACTTGAATCAAAAGGTATAAAATTTTAGGTATGTGAATTAAAAAAAAATGAAAGTCTTATTGATAGGAACTGCCTAAAGAAACCTCTGATTCGTTTATTGAAGTACTTAATCTTTTAAGCATTTCAGATGTGATGTAAAAGCACCTTACAATTCTCACGTTTCTGAATACCCAGTGACGGGATCGAGTTGACATAGTAATTAAATCATTGCTCGGTATTAAATCGCTTTTAACGAATGTCTTCGAGCGCTCTTGGCGCGCCGATATCAGCTGCTTTCATGTTTTTTAATTCCAGCTTTAGGGTTGAGCGGTTTCTTTGGAGCTTCCTGTTAGGAACAGACAGTGATTTGTGATGATATTGCAAGAATAAAGTGGACGGAATTAGTCGCTATAATTAACTGGTTTTATTTATTGTATCTTAGATTATTTATTATACTCAGGGATAAAACCTGGACCTGGATGAACCTGGGTATGTCTTATAACTGCAATCAGAACCACTGGAGGAAGGGCAGCAGCGTCATCTCGGTTAACTGTGGTGAGCATTCTGCGATCCCCAAGCCGCCTGCCAGGCGTTGGGATTATGGCAAACCCCCACTTTTAAGGAGGAGGCCTTCGTCCAACAATGGACGTTTTCTAGCTGTTGATAGGATAAAAATAATTGATAATTGGAGCCATGTTAAAAGCATACTTTTTTGAGTTCTTTTTTTTGCATATTGATATTTGATACCCATCGATAAAAGGTAAGATAGAGTTTGTGAATATAACTGGTTAGTGAAATTATAAATCAACCAGTCCTGTCCAACCAAAGGTTATCTGAAAGAAATCGCTAAAGGTGATAAGGCCGCCCTTGTACTGCCGAATGTTAATGTACCCTGATTTATTCGTAAGTTATTTTGTTTCTTGTGTAAATAAAGTTGTATTGGATGGTCAGCCAGCAGAAAGAGAACAGACCAAACGTCTTAATTCGTCGCCACATAAAATTCCCACTTATAGAAAAGACCAGTTTTTGAAATTACCGCTTAATGAAATGACCATTTCTTAAAATGACTACTTCTTGAAATGACCACTTCTTAAAAAAGCCCTTAGTTCTAAAACTTGCAATATAATCAATCACGATCATCTCAACATTGTGGAAGCCGCCGAAAGGATCAAATTGTTGATAAAAATTAAATAGTCATTTCAAGAAGTGGTCATTTCAAGAAGTTGTCATTTCAATAAGTGGTCTACTTTTTAACCTGGAAATGTGAGGTTGCCATAGGACACCGGGTAAAACCGAGGGGCGCTGCAAGTTTAATTGCAAAGGCAATGAACAACATTAACGATAGTTCCCCAGCGTGAAATGTAGCGGAACAGTTAATGCGGTTAGGGGGTCGGTTTGTCAGTAATTAGGTTATAACCAGCAGGTCTGCGCTGCGATGGAATTAGCAAAATTGCATTGTCAGCGGTTACGCGGGGAATAAACAATATTAAGCAGGCCAGGGGGGGATAGTTTTGTAGTGGGACTCTAAAGTTCTTCGTAAGGGGTGTATTAAACAAACCGTGTGGGGTCAAATAAGGGTAATAAATCTATAAGCGAATTCGTAGTTTGTATTTTTAGTTCAATTTGCCTCACAAAATAATATCGTGAAATATGGACCTAGTCCAGTTTTTTTTTGTGACGTTTGCCTCGGACGGCCTTACAGCGTCACCGTACCTAGTCCAGTCAACTCAAGTCACGTTTTATAGCAAATACATCCTATTCTCATGGATTTAATGGTCAGATTTAAATGTAATATGGCATGACCCTCGAAACTTATTCAAATAGAAAATGCATCACCAAAAACAGGTTTGAATTGACGGACAGCTATCGCGAAACTTAAAGAATGTAGCACATGACTTTGGCTGAGCTGATACGCTGCGTAATCGTTTTATATTTTCGAGTGAAAATCACGAATCGGCAAACGAAGCGTAGGACGTTCTGAGACTTGATGGAGTGACGATATACGTAAGACAGCTGGGCTGGAAGCGAAACGCCAAAGATCGGGCTGAGTGGCGTGCCTTGGGACTTCTATAATAGGCAGATTATGTGGTCATCGTTTCAATAAGGCTGGAAGTATATTTTGGAGACTTTTAGGTCCTAATTTGAAGACCACAAAAGAAAAGCAATTCCAACGTCTGAAACCCATTACGACCAAACGAGAAGCAATAAAATAAAACAGCCGCAACAATCCGCATATAAAAATTGCAAGCACAAATGGATGACACGCGACGATTGAACCTTTGGCGTCTCGTTCTGGTCTTGAGGCAAACAAAGACCGTCAAAGGCTGTGTAAAAGGAATCCAGTGATAGAGGCAGTCAACAATGGGCCAGATAACGGTGTGCCACAAAGGAGAGACAATGAGCGATATATTCCTACAAAACTCACTTTTAAACTTACACCGCGATTCACATACACGAAACATAACGTAGGTAACACGAGCGTACGTACACGAAGCAAGAAAATGTTCTGCATAAGCATAAGTGATAGGATGAGGTCAAAGATCAGGAGACCAGCAGGCTATAGTTTCCTCGTGTTTTTTTTCTTCAGCAGGATGTCAGGCAATTATACGCTGAGTTAAACACATATTATAACACGTCCTGCACCATGCATGCGATTAGATCGTGTCAACTATCAATCGCTGAGAAACCTTCGCTACTGTTTTTTATGAATAAAACTGATAGCCACTTGGTGAAAATTCTAAATCTACGAAGACCTGTTAAGTCCAAAAAAGGCGGAGCGACGAGCTCGACTCCCACTGCAGGGACAAACTCGACTGTGTGAAGTAGGAGCAAGGTTAGTTGTTTGGACCCCCCCCCCCCCCTGCCTACGGCCTTGAGTAGAAGGAGGAAAGAAAGGGCTCGGGGCTGCAGTGGGGTCACGTTGCACACACGCTGAAAATAAAGAAAGAGAGAAGAAGATAAATATATAGATCTATTGTAAATCGTCGCTATAAGCCCCACATTGGGCCGGGCGGGTTGTGTCGCGAGGTGGGCTTCCGCCGTCACTTTGTGGCGCATTGATACCGCCGCCGATAAATATTGTGGCGAGCTTTGAGCCCGACCTCTTTGTAGCTACACTGGCTGTGACCCGCCGCGGTGTCACACGCAACTTTAGTTCGGCCGTCGGCGTATTACAAAGTTGTGGCGATTTGATCTAAAATTAGTCTCACCAACGACATATTCACTTAGCCTCTACACCAGCCTAAGAGCTGTAATGTACTAATTGTATTTGAAAGGTTGTACTCTCGAGATAGTACCATAATTGTTTGAAGACAGTTGTTTTTTTAAGTTAACTTTTTGGGTCCATTAACAACAAAGTCATAAACTCAAACTAACGTCAATGTCACTTTCATAGAAACTGGGCGGTTTACTGATGTTGATATTTGCTTTTTTAATGACATATGTCGAAATAAATTGAAGCCCTGTTATAAGGCGGGAATATTTTAAAGTGGGAATATACGCAAGAACGCCATCTAGTGAAGCTTAACAAAAGATGTCATAAAAGCTCTCATTGTTAGTGCTGCTGCATAATACATATTGCAATATGGCCTTAATTTATATGATATGTCTACCGTTCGTACGTAATAAACGTAAGTCAAGTACGAGGAACTTACGGACTTTCTCGTATCGGTGATTGCGAGCAAGTTGTATGGCTTTGTTAATTTAAGCTCTGAGCGATTATAATTATGGTATGAGCCTAGTAGAAGAAACCTTCATTGCTAGTTGATTTGCTGATGTCTCTAGGGTTTCGCCCTTGTTTAAAACTTCGTTGATCTTATTAACTAGTATTATGAGATGCCGCCTTACGGCATGACCCTTGATAATTTCACCTCGGTAATTATATTTATCTTCCGTCTCTCGTTCTCTGTCTATCTCAAAACACCAAAATTGCCGAAACGAAAATACTATACCATAGAAATAAAACAAACAATATGAATTATCCAAAAAGCGCTGGCGAGACGATCTCGACTAGCACCAGAAGGTGCCTTGTTGTGGTTCTAGACACATGGAAAGAGGGTGGAGAGGTGTGAAATCGATGCTAGTTGAATTGGGCTACATCGTCATTAATTAATGTAAGTGGTGTATTTGCCGTTTTAATTATTAATAATAATAATAATCGTCATGACAAAGTATCGCTGCAATGAGAATAAAAACTGCAATGAACTAAGTTACAAATTCGACGCTTATTAAAGTAAGTAAGTAAATATTACGTCTCCACAAATCACAAGCACCGACTGTCGGCTGTGTCTCAGATGTTCAACAAATATCATAAGTTCTCGTCTGTCGACTGCGGCCGCTCAGCAAACACCTCGCAATCGCTGTGATCTATCTAGCAACGGCAGAATATTCGAGATACAGAGACATAGGTAACTGTGAAGGCGGACGAAAAGGCCATTTTAAGTTATAATTCTATTCATCTTCGATAGATAATGGCAGGAGTTATGAAGACCGCCAAAACTGTAAAATTCGAGGGGAGGCCTTTTCCCTGCAGAGGGACTCCATAAATGCTAGCAACAACAACAACCGCCCTATTATAAAGATCGAGGTAGATTTGCTATCTAAGTACATAATTATATCTCATAGTATACAGCGACAAGTTCTTCAACCGATTGGAATACTTAAAGAAGTTTTGCAAGACCAGTGATCGCCGTCAGAAAGACAGACGACGACGATGATAAGAATCAACGGAGAACTTTTTAGACCACTAATGCCACAAAATGGGACCAAAAATAAGTTTCGAAATATTTAAGTTTTTTAGCTGACATGTTTAACTTGTGAAATATTAAGAATAGTTACTCTATAATATTTTTGAAATATCTAATGCCAGTATATTATATGAATTCTACATGCGCCTTATTAGGCCTCAGCCATCACCACGCGCCGCGTCTATGCGTCTCTCGTGCGTTATATCGCTCGCGCATTTCACCATGTTTGAAGATATAAAATCACTGAATAGGTATAGCTTTGAAAAATTTGAGCTTGTGAAATTGCTGAGAATAGCATAGCAAAGGTTCAGCAAAAATGTAATTTGATTCAAGCAAGTTTTAGTACTTAAAAATTGGATCATAGGTTTTGCCCTGTTTTATGAATGAAAACTAGCTTTAACCGTATTTTTTTCTAATCCATTGTAAATGTTATTCTCAGTAATTGTACATGCTTAGCAGTTGCTTCTCTGTATACTATTTAATCTGTACCTAACGTTCTCTATGGTTCTATACCCTTTGACGGCGACGCGCCCACAAAGCGATTGCGGCACTGACGAACTTCGTTTGCGCGATAACCTAGGTTTTGTGTTTTGTACACTAGATTTTCATATCCGCCTCTACGTCGAGCCCACACTTTGACGATTATTTTTGAAACTTTACGCTTGTATGCGCGTGCCGTTTTCTGCGGATAGCTTCAAACTGTGCCATATTATTACAAGTGCATGCAGTAAAAAGGCCTTTCCAATTTAGATTTCTATTGTTTTGAACAGTTTGCTATATATACGTCGCCATATTGAGATAATATCATTGGCGAAGGCAGGCCAGCGGCACAAGGAAGAAGGTCTTTGATGAGGCCCATACCCACAACGCTATATAGAACCGTAAGAACTGAACTTATCATCTCAATATAATTCAACGAATGACAACAATGATTACGTTCTCTTTATTTGCTTCATCAGCCAGGAGACGTCCACTGCTGGAAGAAGGCCTCCCCCTTAATAGGGAGGGTTTGCCATAATCCCCACACTTGGCAGGCAGCTTGGGAATCGCAGAATGCTCACCACCGTTAACCGAGAGAACGCTGCTACCCGTCCTCCGATGGTTCTGGATGCAATTTTATGTCATACCCAGGTCGTACGTATTAGTATTTAGTACCTAGGTCTAGGTGTCCTAATTATTGGTTCCCAGGTATAGTTAACTCTAAGGTCATAAAACATACAACAGGTTAGGAATTAGGAACTGGTATTGCATTGTTAGATGAGATAAACGATAGATGGTCTACAACAAGCGCAGCACGTGTTCAAAACTAAGCAGCTTCTTGATCTGATGGCACGTGCCAGAGGTCACCAGCCGTTCACGACATGACAGTGGGCGCACCGACACAGAATAGAATACGAGTTCCTAACACCGTGGCTACCGATTATTATGTTGTGGAGTGCCACAGTATACAGAAACAGTAGTATAACTTTCATTAAAAGAAAACTAAACATACAATTTAAACCGCTTACCCAACTAATTTATAGAGTCTAATATCAAATAATATGTAAAATTAATTCACACACAACATGTATTTTTTTTCTCCGTTAATAGGTTTGCGTTTGGCCGCATGACGCTTCCCGCTGATGTTAAGCTACGATGCGGTTTAATATAGAGCATGCTTTTTTGAATACATCCATATTGTATTTTACGGGAAACAGACTCTGGCTGTACCACCACGAGGATGAGTTTTATGGGGACATCCACCAATGGGTTGCTTAAGTCGCGTTTGTCTAGCCGTCAAGAAAGAGGCGCATGAAACCAAGTTTGCCCAATGCCAAAATAAGATTCTTATATAAAATATAGCATACAGTCATCAAATAAATGTGCTTATTAATAAATGATGATATAATTGTAAGTTTTAGACATTATAATTATTTTTGTTGCCTTTGAAAAAGTTTTGACGTCCCTTCTTTCATGTTGTTAAAAACTCAACTAAAAGTCTCCTGTGACTTAACGACTCAAGTTGTACAGTACAACTTGAGAACAACTTGTACTAGATAATATAATACTACATAAGTAAGTATACTCGCGTCGTACTAGTACTGGACTGGTGTTTGTATGCAAATGTCCTACTGGCAGTGAACTGTGACATCACCGGGCGGCGCCTTTACGTCTGTCGGCGGCGCTTTGATCTCGCCGCCGCGACGCCTTCGATTCATTTCGCTTTTTGTTCATTTCATTTGATTAACGCCCGGGATGAGAACACAGGACGACATATTTAGATAAATGATCTTTCATTATTGTTTAATTTCTGTTGTTTAACAAAAATATTATTCAATACTTAACCTACCTAATGTTTTGTAAAATAACTAATTAGGTTTGATCAAGGCATAGATCTACTTCATAATGTGCAACCTACGATAGAGACAGAGAGATAGACAATTTTTTTTTTATTCCTTGTGACAAAAAATTATCATCATCGTTAGCAGCTTATTCGGATTACAGCAGGGCATAACCGTCCTCCCTCTTCCGCCAATCTTCTTGCTTAGCTTTCTAATATCCTAGCTAATCTCGTCCAGCTGCATCCAAAGAGCTTATCAAGCCACTACATTGCTTCACTCGCCGCATCTGAATTATTATTATAATCTTATACACTTATATATAAACGCTCACTGATTTGATCTGTTCAAAATAAAACAAGCGTTATTTTTCGACAGCGACAAGTTGGCGGAGTATTTTACATAATAGCTCATTGAACGTTAACGTAAAATAGGTTACTATTACAACAAATGTTAGGTTCTCCCAAGTCCAAAGCAAATAGCGGATTCCTCGACGTGTCCAGTAAGATATTTACATTAAACGCGTTGTAAAGCTTATCTATAATTTATGTATTTAATTTTTATCACGTAGAAAAGTTATAAGTATACTTTTTAATCAAATAAGGAATGCTTCAAAAGCGTTAGCGGGACGACCTAAATGCGTTTCTTCGTGACTGGTGACTGGTCGTCCCAGCTAGCAATGGCGCGAGACACATGGAAGAAATGGAGATTTTTTTTCAGTAGTGGATAACAAAACAAACCAAAACCAATGACGAATAAATTCATAAAGTGGCACCATAGACCTATGTACGTAGTAGTAATAAATCTCTATGAGTGGCACTAGGAAGTTTGACCGCTTGTCACATTTTGATATTCACGTTCCAGAGTTAACAAATTAAATATTCGGCGATACTGCATTAATTAAGGGCAAGCGCTCACAGAGATCGCGGGTTTTTTATTTAGTGCCTAAAAGCTAGCTACGGGGCGCGTGGCATCAGTCGCCGCACTAATGAGACCGCCCCTTAACACTAAGTAGGTACTTCTACGGTAGGTTACTTCTACGCTGAAACTGTACATACTAAAAACGTTGTTTAACTAGTAAGTATATCTACCCACATATTTCGCCAAAATTTAGCATTCTAATTTTTCTTACAAAAATATGTTGTATACCTTTCGTTAATAATAAAGTGGCGTGCAATGTTTGGTAGGGACAGATCTATGTCCAGCAGTGGAGTGATGATGAATGTAAATACCTATGTGTTCAGTTTATCACGTTACAAAAAAAAAAAAAAAGAAGTAATTTCGTATAGGCTGAGTGGCCAGCCCTAGTGTCAGAGTTAATGTGCCGCCCGAAGGCCTCTGACATGGCTGACGGTTTTTGTTATAGAAACTAGAACAAACAACCGGGACCAACAATTTAACGTGTCATCCGACCCACGGTAGCGCTCAGAAATAAATGCCACTCACGGTCACCCATCCGAAGACTGACCGGACCGTCCGTTGCTTACAACATCGGTGATCGTTTAGAATCACCGAGATACGAATCGAGCTACGCCACGAGCGCGCTCGAAAAAAAATATGCTAATACATGTGTGTAGATACAAAATGCGGCATCATTTTACTTTACAAACCTTTCAATGACTAGGGTTTTGAAAATGCTATATGTATTATCATATCTTTTGATAACAGGAGTCTATCTTTAAACTAGGACTAAGAAAGGCAAAATTTGTACGACACGTACCTACTTAGGTAAGAGAAATATTCCATCTGTTATTTTATGGTCAACAAAAAGTCAGCCTAAACAAACAAACCTTCAGCACAGAATAAATAATAGTACTACGTACCCTCAGTTCGTTCCTCAACCACGCAACTGGTGTAAAGAAACATATAAGAGGTGAGAAACGGTCATGCAACCGTAAAATTTCGCAAATAAATAGCGGTAAAGATAATAAATTACAGGGAAATTGCTAATGATGAGAGGCGCGGGGGCCGCGGGCGGTGCATTAAGCCGTCGGCAAACATCAAAGGGCCCTTTGACCGAGCCGACACTCCCACACCACCCGCGCCCGGCCCGGCCCGCGAGCCACTGATGTCGGATACTCTATAGTTCCATTAACGATACCACTTATATCAATTAATGTTTCTGATTCGGTGCGCTCCTGTCCTCCATTACCGGAAGCGAGGATTTCGATTGTCATCAATCGCCATAACACAAAACTATTATTTTGTAGCCAACTAGAGGATCTCTGGTTTTAAGGTGTTGATTTGTACCTGGACCTTTTTTTGGTTTTGGACCTGGGTGTGTCCTTAAACTGCAACCAGACCCACCGGAGGACGGAGAGCAGCGTCCTTTTGGTTAACGGTGGTGAGCATTCTGCGATCCCCAAGCCGCCTGCCAAGCGTGGGGATTATGTCTACACCCCTCTATCGAGAGGCCTTCGTCCAGCAGTGGACGTCTTATGGCAGACGACGAAGGTGTCGATTTGCAGGGAGAGTTTGTACAATTTTTTTTCAAAAATACTGGATATCAACGTTGATCAATATTTTACCTGTGGTGACTATTTTACGTGGTGAATAAGGCCCATTCGCCCTTCGAGAGTAGGCCTGTGTCCAGCTGACTCAGCAAAGGACCATATGCTACATAAAATAAATAAAAGGTGTACATGCCCATTGCACAGGTTATTTGCAAAATGTGTCTGAGGAAAAAATACTAAAACTAACGTACATTGCTTTAACTTTCATTACCATACTTGAAACTTCGGTAAACTTACTTACTATTACCATTACAAAGATTTCTCAATATTAAATTACGACTCTGTAGACTTACGAAATATTTTTTAGTTTATACTTTACTCGATGACGTTTCACTTAGAGAATGATAATGCGCCGGATTCCCCAACCCGCGGTGTGCCGCCCAGTTTATTATTATGCCATCTTTATCAGCGGCCTTTGCATAATTTATAGCATTTATCACCGGATTAAAAGATAATCTTTTTAGGTAGGTACTTACATCTAATAATATGTTCGCTGGAATAAATCCAGTCATGTAGATAAAAAACATTTTTGACTTTTTGATACCTACTTTGTACTTTTACTATAAAGTAGGTGTTTAATATTCTGGCTTTTCTGTAGAGAAAAAAGCATGAAGATACCTGCATATAATCATGTCCGAAGAACTTCTTCTTCTTCTTCGGAAGAAGAAATTCAACGTTATTCCGGCTAGTCGCTTCGAGCTAGTCTGGCCGAAAATGGCTCAATAGGGAATATGCATGTGTTTTTATTATTACAAATAATAGGATAAATGGAGAGTTTAACTGAATCTGATGTTTACGTCGATGAAATAATTGAAATCGGCTGGTAAAGTACTGAAATATAAGAGTTCAAAATATTTGGGAGCGAGTCGTCTGTCCCTTTCTAGCAAAACACGTGCATAGTATAGAATTTGTTTGGAATCGTGAACTTTGACGTCATAAACCTAGTATAGTGCCCTCCCTGTCTAACATGAAACTAAAATGTTTATAACTTCGTTATTTGTGCACAAATGACATTTTTTCGTTCGATTTGTTTAATTGCCTGTCAGCTTTTTTGTAAGTCAATTAAAAAACACATGCATATTACCCTTCGAGGCTTCCTTTACCCTTTCTTGCTCTAATAAGATTTTAAGACTAACAGTACGAGGCAACGTAAGCTATCTCAAACAATATGGGCCTTACTTGCTTTAGTTCCCAAACAAACATCCATCATCTAACTTCTTCTCCGGCAGTTAAAATTGAAGTGTGTAGTGTAATACGTAGTAGGTACTATTATTTCTTCTGTGGCAATACTAACTAACGTCATTTAACTTTAGCCGGCGGCGTTTTTAAACAAGGCCGAATGCTATTATGTTCTTAATTAAAAGACACAGGTTAAACTAATTATATACATATATAAATATCTATGCGTATTCTAAAATATCTCACATATTTAAAACATTTCGTTTGACCACGTACTAACTTGTTGATAAGCGACGATGTGGCCGAAGTTAAAGCACGCAGAAATGATCATATTTATTTCATATACAGGGAAAGTAGCATACCTTGTATTAACCAAATTCTAAACCTAACAGTGTACTTACATAAAATATTTATCAAAATTTTATATTTTCCGTGTTGGCACTTGCTATCCTGCGGAAGTGTCGTAAAGATCAGTGCTCGCCAGTAGTGGCTCGTTAACGCCCTCTCGTGGCGCATAACGATATTGCCGAGTGGACTACTGCAGGCAGACAGCCTTCGAGAAGTCAGCCAAACTTGTTGTGGAGCAACAAGGCTTCAATGACGTGCTGCCGCCACAGAGTAACGATTGATAGATCTCACTGTTAGATTGTATGTATTTTGTTTTAGGTTAAAGAAACGTGCCCGACATATTTTACTCCAGCCCGGGAGTGACTCACATCCAACCCGGTGCCCCTGCCTCGGTACCGGGGTAGATGGGCAAAAGTGTTTCATCCACCCCGGTTGACCCGGTGTCGGTGCTTAACGGGGTGGATTGCACACATAAAGTGTCATCTACCCCGGTATCTTTATAACGGGGTGGATCGAACACATCAACATGTCATTTACCCCGGTATTGCTTTTATCTAAGAGGATGGCACAGAACAAGTATCATGTACCACGTACGTGTACGTGTGTGTGTTCATGTGTGGCTGTACCACGTATTTTTCCCTCCTGCATTAGACGTTATGGCTACTAGCCGAAAAAGGAAACATCATCAGCCCGGAGACGTCCACTGCTGAACGAAGGCCTCCCCCTTAGACCGCCACACTGTACGACAACGACAACCTGCCGTTTGCATCCACCGGTTGCCGCGACTTTTACAATGTCGTTGGTCCACCTAGTGGGAGGCCTTCCTACGCTACGTCTTCCGGTTGGCAGTCGCCATTCAAGAACCTTTCTTCCCCATCGGTTATCAATCTGTCTTCACTTTTCCCTACACTTTTCCCATCTGTCCCGGTACCGGGGCAGGGGCACCGGGGTGGATGGAGTCACTCCAGACCGGCCGCCTGTTCAATGATAGCGAAAGAATAATATAATATTGCTCTCTTTTGCTCTACGATGTCCAAACCAAATCCGGAACACCAAATTTTAGTAAAATTAATTTTGCCTACACGACGTTATACATTCTAGAATTCGCCTAAAAACATTATCGAGCCCTTATTTGAAACACCGGCAAAACAAATAATCATCATAATCGTCCAATTTGTAAATTTTTAGATGTTATAAAACTATCTTCAGGTATTTAGACTAAATTAAGTTAAACGATAAATCACCGGAAACTTTTTTGTCGATCAAAAAGATGAGTTAATACCTACCGAACTTACTTAATTGTAAGCTGCAAGACGTTGCTGCTTAGAATAGGTTTTTGTAAAAAAAAAAAAATACTTTGAACTCTTCTTTTTGATTACTTGTCTATATTTATTTTCATCACACTTGCTCGTAAAGTAGGTCTTATTACATCGCTTTTAGGCTCATAATCCAAGCTATTATACACGCGTGCTTTTTACTTTACATTACGGCACTTGTACTATAATAGGTATAACCCGGTAAAGTCAAGTTTGTACGTGACTGCAATTAGACGTACGTGTACGAAGCACTCTTAATATAGCCGGGTAATACTTACAGTTTTTTTGTAATACCAACAAAGAGTTCTTATGCCGCTGAAGTAAATGTCAACCTGCGCGCGCATTACTGATTTGGGCGCCATTTTCCGCAAATGTTTGTTGACGTTTTCGCTGTGTGGTTGATAATTATCAAAAAAAAATTGTTTTTTCCTCGCAAGTGTGACGAAAATAGTCGTATGGAACTCTTGTGCTATTAGTCATTACGCTCTCGGCTTTCTTATCGCGCTCGCCTGCGGCTCGCGCGCATAATACCGCCTCTAGTGTAATGACCAACATAGCACACTCGTATCATAATGTACTATTACAATATTGTGTATAAAAAGAGCGGCAAAGAGCTTAACATCAAGAAAAACTATTGTGAGGGACAAAACATATTTTTTTTGTGTTAAGGGCCGAAAAATTGGTCCGAACTAAGCATGAATCAGGCAATATTTCGCCTAATTTTAACCTCACTACTGCCTAAGCACACCTGCAACATTAGTGATGTCGATACGTTGCCAACCCAACCCGGAGAGATGTAGGTATACGCGTATATTCACTACGTGTTTCAGTCATTAATTGAATCATGTTTGCATCCTGTTTCAATCGACTCATTGATCGATAAGCTGCCAATTGGCCGGAGCATTCCTGTCTGCCTACATTACTGCAGCGGGTGGAAGGAAACTCTATCGAAGTTTAATTGATGTGCTATTGTACAACCAAGATGTAGGAAATGCTTAGAACCACAGACGCAGCTTAGAGCTCTTGGCAGCAAGTGCTATTGATCGATGACGACTGTTTGATAGTCCTGTTTCCACTAATCATTCTAGGAATGTGGACGTCGCAGGCCTGTCTTGGTTCGATGTCAAGATTACAGAACGAATATCTTAACCTAATCCTATTAATATACATTCGAAAGTAGCGGTTACTGTCTGTCTATAGTTACCTTTTAACGATCAATGGCTCGGCTATCTTGGTCAAAATACTATGCAGCTGAAATTCTGTACAAGGACACAAGGCAAGGGTTGCTTCCAAAGTACTCAAAATATTTCATTGTAATCAGCATCACCATTTTCCTAGCGGAAAAACCTTAGGGGCACAGCTGGTCTTTAATATGAGCTACTTAAAAATACCCAAAAAACCTAAATGGAGGTTTTCAGTTTTGTGCAGAAAAAACAAAAAAAAACGATGGAAGCTAAATCGGTAGCGTCGCTTTACCGACCAAGAAGTCACTCCTAATACCCGTCATGATGGACCCTCATGACTTTTAAACCAGAGAGACAGTGATATAGATGGTTTTAAACAACGACGTACGATGGCTTTATCCGCGTCAGAATGCACCATCTAACTCATATCTTTCGATATTTTTAAAATATTACGGTATTTTTATAGCGAATCAAATCAATCAGTAACGCAGTAAGAACGCAGTAATGGATAAAGGCACCGGCACTGAGTGCTATATCAAAAATGATTGAGTTTGATGAAAATGTGAAGAAATGCTTGAATGAAATGGTTTCTTCGTTTGTATTTTATTGCTTTGTTTTATTCAACTTCCTGTCAAAATAAGACCGTAGCGATGGCGTGAATGAAGCTTGACCGAAAAGGATTTGATTGATTAGTTAGAAGAGAGTAGGAGATATAATTTCTCTTTCTCACACGCCCAGACAATGTCGTCGGTCCACCTAGTGGGAGGCCTTCCTACGCTGCGTCTTCCAGTTCGCGGTCGCCACTCAATAACCTTTCTTCCCCATCGGCAACCGGGCAACCGGTGGATGCAAATGGCAGGTTGTCGTACAGTGTCGCGGTCTAAGGGGGAGGCCTTCGTTCAGCAGTGGACGTCTCCGGGCTGATGATGATGATGATGACACACCCAGACAGCACGGCGGAAGTCAGTAGGTAAGAGTTGCGATCCCATACTGCGTCTGATGCTAGCAACTCAGTCCAGTCCACACCTTTTCAACCGACTTCAACAAAGGAGGTTCTCAAATTAGACTGTATGTATGATACGCGATTACTCCGCCAATTATAAATTGATTTTGATGATTCTTTTTTTTGTTTCGTAGGTAATACTTCAGAGGTGGTCCAATATAAATTTTATAGAAATCGATGCAGTAGTTTGGTTTTTATATCAAAATGACTGGAAAAAATATGTCATCCAGGTAGACGAAATTGAAGTCGGTTGTTGTATTTTTTTAAATTAAATTGCATTTATAGAGATTAAACACGGTCAGGCCAATTACATTAGAATCTCACAAAAATAATTATAAACACAAAAAGGAAAATAATAATAAGGGAATACAATACAAAAACAGTTCAATTATAACAGTTCAATCAAAAATAACAATAATAATAAAAGTAAGAAATTAAAATTAAAAATAAACATGTCAAAATTCATTAAAATGTCAGAAACACAAAACAAACTAAAAGTCATCAGAGTCAGAGTTAATCTTAAAATCTTTTAATCTTAGTTTTTTAAGTATTCATCATATTATAATTTCTACATTCAAATATGGTGAGAAGTCCAATATAAAGTTTTATTTGAACTAATAGTTTTGTTTATACTGCTTTGGCTATATAATTATACCGTCTTCTTGAGGTCATTGATACAATCAACAATACAACCGGTACCGTAGTAGAATGTAGTTTAGTCAAACGTTAACAGTGTACTATGCTATACAAGCGCATCGGAGGGCCTCTGCCGACGCAACGGTACGCCTCGAGTGACACTAGACATCGGGAGTTCAAAGGCGAGTGTTTGCCCCTTTGTCTTACCGTCAATTAGTGCAGTCCGTTCATTTAATTCTATCGGTCGATTAGCGACGAAGCTAGGTGCCCATTAATTGTTCTGGCCAATTTGCAGTACCTAGTTAGGCGCCAGCATCACTGGATCACTGCCTCGCTCGCATAAAGAACTTCGTTGGCACCATTTCATATGTTATTGCTATTACATATTAAAGAGACGATAAGTTAAGAATTAATATTGTAGAAACTGTGCGACTAGAATGCCCTTTTACGTGTTTAGAAATGCTTTGATTCATTTAGTATAGTTTCATATTTACAGGGTTTGAAGATACTAACCTCATCTTTTAACACCTCATTTATTATTTTGATAAATGGCGAAGAGCATATCAGCAACTCTGGTGAGGTGAAGCGCAAGAAAAGACAAGAAAAACGTGCCTGCCCTATAACCTATCGTAGATCCTTAGGAATTGATAAATTACTGATCGACGCTTGACGCCAATTTTTTCGGATTGGTATTCTCCACACCAAGCAAACAGGTGCCTAAGCAGCGAGGTATAGTCGTACATTTAAAACAGCTCAATCTTAGTTTAATAAACCCAGATTTAGAACGAAACCCTTTGAAATATCTGAAAAGATCGCTTAATTCTATCAAAAGATACCAGGAAAAATACTTCCCAACAGGTAGAGCAATACATACAAAGACTCCAATAAAATCGTAACTTTGAAATCAGCGCGCCTTCAAAGTGCAGGACTCTTTCTTAAAACATTTCTCTTGATATTTATCTTGCCTATAGGAAAGAGTTGAAAGTAAATCCTGGCGGCGCCCGCATTCTGAGTTCAGACTAACTTTTATATTACAGGATTGGACAAATCATCTCGGATTGGATACCGGTATCTACGTTCAACGTTGTTTGGATCTGCGAAAAAGTATCCGAGAGTTTTGTTTCTTTTGCTACATATTTGGAACTAGTAGCACCTTGCGGTTTTACTCGCTACGGGAACTGCATGATCATCCAAGATTATAAGAAATCTTAATTAACTAACACATAGGCTTCCACAGTTCTATTATTATTTACGGGATATTTACCGTGATTACCTATGTTGTGAAATGAGCTCCCGATATTTAGGCGCAGTTGCATGCACTATATTCATGGGCAGACTGCATGCAACATGGTGCATGCAACTGTGCCGAAATATCGGGAGCTCATTTCATAACATTATCACGTTAAATATATCACGTAAATAATAATAGAACTGTAGAAGCCTATGTGTTAGTTAATTAAGACTCCGTGATAGTTTGTAACAGTGTTACATAGACATAGGCTTCTTTTGTCCAGGGTATCATAATCATCAGCCCGGAGACGTCCACTGCTGAACGAAGGCTTCCCCCTTAGACCGTCACAGTGTACGACAACCTGCCATTTGCAACCACCGTTTGCCCGCGACTTTTACAGTGTCGTCGGTCCACCTAGTGGGAGGCTTTCCTACGCTGCGTCTTCCGGTTCGTGGTCGCCACTCAAGAACCTTTCTTCCCATCGGTTGTCAGTTCTTCGAGCGATGTGGCCTGCCCATTACCACTTGAACTTGCAAACCCTGCGAGCTATGTCGGTGGCTTTTGTTCTTTGGCGAATATCCTCGTACCGGATTTTATCGCGCAATGTAAATACGAAAATAGCTCTTCTATCCAGGGTATAAGTTATTGTAATGAGTAAAGTAAAGAGACAAACGTCTGCGTTTTTTCTTCTAAAAGTAAGTGATAGCGCTGACCCTTGACACTACAGCGGTATCCAGTATTATGAGTAGCAAAAAGTCCAGGGCTATCTTCATTTCCAATCCGTTGGGTCCGTCCGTTCTTCTTTTCTTGTTCTTCAATTCTGCAGACGAGTTACGGCAGTGTATTCTGGTGCGATCTCGTGAAGAGATACCATATCGCATGAGATATATTTTTTTTTGAGATATATATGACGATGACGACAAAATGTAGCCTTTGTCCTTTTCCAGAATTTCATCATCTATGTACATATTATATGAAAAACCTATTCAAGTTTGGTCAAGTCTTTTAATTGTGAAACGGTAACAAAGAGACCTAGACAAACAGAAATAGAGTTGCTTTTGAATTCATAATAATAGTACATTATGATACGAGTGTGCTATGTTGGTCATTACACTAGAGGCGGTATTATGCGCGCGAGCCGTAGGCGAGCGCGATAAGGAAGCCGAGAGCGTAATGACTAATAGCACAAGAGTTCCATACGACTGTTTTCGTCACACTTGCGAGGAAAAAACAAACTTTTTTGATAATAATCAACCACACAGCGAAAACGTCAACAAACATTTGCGTAAAATGGCGCCCAAACCAGCAATGCGCGCGCAGGTGTTGACATTTACTTTAGCGGCATAAGAACTCTTTGTTGGTATTACAAAAAAACTAAGTATTACCCGGCTATATTAAGAGTGCTTCGTATACATACGTCTAATTGCAGTCACGTACAAACTTGACTTTACCGGGTTATACCTATTATAGCACAAGTGCCGTAATGTAAAGTAAAAAGCACGCGTGCGTAATAGCTTGGATTATGAGCCTAAAACCGATGTTATAAGATCCACTTTACGAGGAAGTGTGATGAAAAATAAAATGCCAAATTTTATGAATATGTATGTTACTTTGTAACTTTTAACCCCAAGCCGCCTGACAAGCGTGGGGATTATGGTAACCCCTCCCTATTAAGGGAGCGTACGTCCAGCAGTGGACGTCTTCTGGCTGATGAGTTTCTGAGTTTGTAACTTTTTGTTCCTATGTTTGTTATGTCTACATGCTGTAATATTTCAACGTATTTAAATAAAATCCGGTATCTGCTTTTACCCTCATACATACTTTTAATCCCGGAGAAAGTGATAGTTCGTAAGAATATAACGGGAGATACCGCGAGGCGCTGCTGGGTGCTGGCATCAGCGTAAAGTATACCTAATTATCTAAGTCCCGTAGGAAGGCCTAGACGATTCTGGTCCAAAAAGAGCCTAACAATTTGTACTTACTTTGAAACTACTCCCGAGGCAAACAGACGTAAGTCCCACTCCGCGACAAAGCGCTGGATCGCCCTCTTTCAGGCGACTCATTACAAAAACGTCGCAAGGTCGCAACTGCATTCTATGCTTTGAAGCCCGTCTTCCAGTATTAAAAGGAAATGAGTCTATGGATTTGTTTTATTTGCTCAGGTTTTTTACCCGCATGTTGATGAAAACTAGTGATAATGATGATTCAATTTAGCTTACCTTTTTCCAGAGTTTCAGCTAGCTTTATAAAATATACCTATACCATATTTAATAAAATTCGGAACAGACGTTTAATCGTGACAAGGTTGCGTTATTTTCGAATTTATAATGTTATAGAATAGAAACACTGTTATTTTTTTAAAGTTGCCAATGATGTACTATGATATTTTTTTATGTTCTCATAAAGTAAACAAGGACTAAGTACATGATTTCTTCAAAGCTCAGTTTAACTTCTATGACCCAAATAAGCTAGATTTTTTGATGTTAATTTATTACCAAAACTTTTAACATGAGACAAAATAATTATGAGTTATTGCATTCCACATAAGAAAAAATAATAAAATTAATTTAATAGTGTCATAAAACGCGATAACTGTAGGATATTGCTAATTTTAGTTACGTCTCTGTCGGGCACGGCGACGAAAAATAGACCAGTTTTGTAGAAAAGGGAGTTACGCCGTTGTTCGCCGAGCGGCCGGTATTAGCGCACAGTCGCATCTTCAGAGGGCGGCGAGATCAAAGGATAGGTACACAGTAACCGCTCCCATTGATGTCGCGGACACAAAGGGAATTGATTGTTGCAAAACTACGCTTTTTTTATGGCGCGGATCGATGACACATTGCTTTATGAGTATTTTTTTACAATTTGAGCGCGTTTACGATGTGGAGGGTTATTAAAATGACGTGTTCATGGACTTGGCGGTTTATGATAATGAAAATCTATATAAATAAATTGTAATAACATTTATGAGCGCGTTAGTCGATAAAATTTTGTTCGGGACAAGATTAAAGCAAATCAGTCTGATGTAGTATGAAATTAGAAGCTTAACTTTATTAACACTCCGTTACACGCGCCTTCAGAGATCCCGTGATAACACGCGCGGGGCTCAAAAGTGCCCCAAGGAAATTATTTTTTTTTTTCCTATTGGAATAGTAAAAAGAACAAAAAGTTTTTTCATACGTAATCAGTCTTTATTGATGCATAAAATACAAATAAAAAATTTCACTCTTTTACACTCAAACATAAAAAAAAAAACATTTTTACCATAACCTCAGGAAACAACAAAAAAAGACATACTTAATTAAGAATTATAATTTTAGTCGTCATTAGGTGCCTGGTCGAGATTTTTTATATTTTGGTCATAGCACTGGATACATATACTATATTTATGTTCATTACATATCGGCTTATAGCATTTTTGGCATGCTGTTCTGGTCGATCGATCTTTGGCCCTTCCACAGTAATGACATCTGGCCGTCTTGGTTCTTTTGCGCGGGATATCGTTATCCTGGGGTGTCAAATCGTTTTCATTGATACCTAAAAATAGCATGCTTCGTTCTTTTATATTTCTAGGAATCGTTTTAGAATACAATCTCCGTTGCATTTGTGGTTTTAGGTATTCTATAGCAACAGAACGCAAGTAGTTGCGTCGAGGTATGCGCTTGTAATTGTGATTGACCATAGCGTCAATTATCATGCCATTTATTCCAGCTATGTTTATTATATCAAAAAATATGGTCAACGGCCATCGTCGGCTATTTTGTGCTACGCTGAAATGCTTGCACATTTTGTCCAATACGTCAACACCACACTTGGTTCTGTTATATTCCGTAAACATTTCAGGTTTTCTCGCGTCGCCAGTATTAGGATCATTTTCTTGCTCTGACTGAGAGTCATGTAACTCTTCTATACAGTGGTCTTCTTCATCCTCACTACTAAACAGGTCTCCTGCACCACCTTCTTCTTCCTCGTCAGACTCCTGAAGCCACTCAAGTATTTGAGAGTCCATTCTATCCATTTTTATTTATGGTAGTACCTAAAATAAACAAAATATGTATTTAATCAAAACGACAAATAAAATTATAAACGACTTTACACCAAAACTTATTGATAAATTGCATAAAATAACTAAAACAACTTACCTCCGTTGTACGTACAATAGTCCCGTAGTTTCACGCGTGGGGCACAAATGTGCCACGGCAGCACTTAAATAATTGTCCAGCGAACGTCCTTCCGCCAACGCAGTCGACGTGTCACTAAACGCATACCAAGGACACTAGCGTCAGCTACTCAACGTCTCAAGATCATGCTTCATATATTTAATTAATAATAAGCAAAAAATCTTGGTTGGGGCACTTTTGAGCCCCGCGCGTGTAATGGAGTGTTAACCAGGATGATGTTCCTTAGTACCTAAATTCAATTAGGTATAGGGGATATAGATAAAGTATTCGTGTGTGAAATATAACCTAAATAGCTGTGCCCCACGAATTCATTCACAATTCCCGGAATACAATACATCTTTATTGTACACCAGTGAAGAAAAACTTACAACTAATCAGGGTATTTTATTCATTAAAAAGTAGCATAAAAAGTAAGCTTTACAAAATGTCGTCCATATCCATGCGTCCATGCGTGATTAAATAACAAACATCCAAACTTTGACATAAATTTATAAAATTTGTAGGAGAACCTCTTTAAACAGGTGGAGTGAGATTATGAAAATAATCAGTTTTGTAGTAGGTAAGTACTATAAGAGGTATATACACAAATCAGTGGTACTTAACTGCGTTTAAAACTAATCATACACACCCAGAGCATCGCCAGCGAATGGCCCAGAGGCGGGGGGGCAAGTATATATACATATATGGAGGATGGGAAAAGTCTGCATTGACAAAAGAACTAGTAGACTAATAGCAGCGCGAAATACTAAAATTGTAATGGAGTTAGTGAACTCACTCAAATTTCGAAGTGTGTGAATTATTGGTTAAGCAAGTCAAGTGAGTGGACTTAAGATTGCGGGTGCTTTGCAGTTTTTTTAATCTCTAGGGGGGCAGTTGCCTCTCCCCCCTCCCGGAGACGCCCATGGACATCCAGCTTTAATTACAGAGGGTAAGCAGAAGCAGACAACACGGGTAGGTAACAAGATGTGGGTAATAGATAGGGAAATACATTCTTTCTTTTGTTGGACAGCCAGCAATCTGCCATGGTCTGCACAAACCAAGTCTCCATGCAGGTTTGTTAATTTAATTTCAACTGACCATGAAGAAATATGACCCAGTAGGTAACGAAGTTAAGGGACCTCTAGTAAAAATGTTTGATATGAAATGCTGCTGATGGATTGTTGCTTTATTGGACTATGTATAGATTATAGTTCTTCTAATACACAAATGGCCAGTATATGAAAGAAAGACCCATCACCTTGTGTCATCTCATCCCTTTATGAGTTGGAAAAATGATTGGACAGTTTGCATAACTGAGAGTGAGTGGGGGTGTCAGGTGCACTAAGAATTTTAAATTTGAACATTCTAAACTTAAAACCCCAGTACTGTTTTGTTTTGTGTTACCCTACTACAGTAATTTAGTTACATTATGAACATCAGTCCTTGACACTATTACCTATAATTATACAATATACATGAAAAGCAGTGAAGTCAGTTAACTTTACTAAAAATATGTTTCTTCCATAGTTTGGTAAGATAAGACAAACATGACACTTTCGTGATGGCAAGGGCCAATAATTAATGCCAGCCCATGACTAAATATTACAGTGGTAGCCATAACTACTAGTAACACTATATTGTGTTTGTGTGCATCACATATTTTTTTATGTTATTATGTTTTTTAGAATTCGCTTTAATTCAATTCAAATTTTATTTATTAAGATAACTGGGATCCAGGGGTTAGTAACAAAGGTAGTAAATATAGTAGTTAGTAAATATATTATATAATATATGATTTATATCTGCCCACCATGCCCATTACGGTGGATCTGTGCCTGCATCGTTGCATTGGCACTCATTGAGACATTATTTCGTAATGAGTCTCATATATCCTGTAATTTCGTTAGTTACAGTAATCTATAAGCTGGACCACATTTATGATAGGTGGCTTGTGATATTTAATAGCTAGGTTTTAGGTAGGTACCTACACTGATAATTATAAATTTTACCAAATTTGGGTAAACTGAAATATAGATATTATAGTATTTGAGACTAGTCATTGAGACTCTTCGCACATTTGAAAATAATACAAAATAATAATAAGTATGACAAAAATAGTTAATGACCGCTTTTCTGAAAGGACAAAAGTTTGTAAATATATGAAAACTTTTTCTAGGCGGTTAAAGTTTGTTATTTGCTTTACCGGAGCCAAGGCTTCGACCTATGTTACCGAGCAACGACGAACGAGTATCGTCCAGTTCTTCAATACACCCAAAGACGAGATCCTAACCTTACAGAGATTATTTATAACTATTGCCTGAGCAATGTTGCCCATGCAACTAAAACACATAAATGGGCTAATTACACGATAAAGAACATAATAAACGTTTGTTAGCATCAAGAGTGTTAATTTTAGAAGTCGTAATCTTGCTGTAAGCATCGGTTTCTTACCTCGTTGACACCTGAATTCCCAAGTGATCCCTGAGTTCGTTACAACTTCACACACCAAACTTTCAACTTTCGAGAAAAAGTATTTACACTTCGCGATAAGCTAACACTTTTGATAACTATAAATTGAGTCCCTCAATGAACAAACGGTTAGAAAACAACAGTAATCGCGTCGAAAACAAAAAAATATTCACACGCTTGACGTCGCCTTCGCCATGGTGTTGATGCACAATGGCGCCCTCTGGCTTTGGCAGTTGGCTAGCTGGCAACCAGCTGTCAACTTGATAACCGTTCCGTTCCTCGCAGAACTTTAGAAATACCAAATACCTAACCTAAGCTGGGCTTCTGAGTTTGGCGTGGCGCCAATGTGTTTTTCAATATTGTATATTTGTATACCAAAACGCTGGTATTTTTTTGGGTGAACCACCGTCGGTCCTACCCTAACATTGCCATTGAAAGTGGTAATTCAGGTCCTGCGCGTATCTGCACAGCATCGGGGATTGGTGCGGCCATGCAATCGTATGAAAAGAACGCTAACCTCATTCAAAAGGTGTCGACCACTATGCTCGTGCGGCCCAGAAGTGAACTTTATATGAGAACTCTTTCCGACAATGCACTGGACTTCAACCTCTATTTAGATACTAAACATGTATTCAGCACAATGAACCTGTTAATGCTTCATCATTTAATTTGCCTAACATAGTACTGCTGTACTGCTGGAACCAACTCCAAAGCACGCCACTTCGATCCCGGCTCTGCTTTCAGTTCCCTGCAACTTATAGCTACATCGTCACATCGAGCGTCTCTTTTGACTCGTTTTTGGCAACTCTACTCATATCTTCAAAATACCCAAAAAAAACCGTGTTTGAAGCTTTTTATCTGGAACACGGATTTTAACATTATTGATTATTTCTAGTGTGCAATAAAGTTATATTGTATTGTATGACACGGATATTCGTGGATAGTGGTCTCTGCTACTTTGACATATTGATACTGAGTTTTGAATACCTTGGAGCAATACAATATGGGACTTGCCCAACAAATAAAACAACAATGAGCTGTTACAAACAAAAACTATTTTATTTCACGCAGAATTTCGAGATAAGGCGATTCTTATAACATAAAAAAGACACGACTACAGTGTCTTAACAATAATAATTACTAAACCTACAAAAATGACTACGAAATGACTTCTTCTTAAGCCCTCCACAGACCAAATGCATGTCAGCAGCACATGAACATAGCTCACACGTTTCAAGAAACAAATTTTCTATTTCGACTCAAGAAGTACAACCGCGGGGCGTTTCGGGCAGTTAATTGTATTTTTGTTAAATACGGCTTGAATTAAGTACCTCCCTCCTTCTTGAAGTTGGTTAAAAAGTGAGGCTTGTGCCCAAGTTCATGTCAGCCGTGTCGATGCTCCCTTTGGTCTGCAGAACTATTATTCTTACTAACGTACACTATGCAATAAATATTCTTTTGTAGAGAAAATATAGTCGTTGAGGTATTTTCTTACAAGAAGGAACTTACATTGAACACTGTAAGCGAAACAATCACGCACACTGACATTATACAGTCATTAACTAACAATATGAATATATTAATTTAAATATATTCTTAAGACAATGATGAAAAACAACAATACAAGCATTAACAGATTGTTTTGGCTATATCACTTAATAACAGAATATGCGAAAATAAAGAACTAACAGAATAATTAAACGAAAATAAAGAATCAATAAAATAAAGCGGAAAAACACAAAAAGTTACGCTATGGCCAAATGAGCGTACTTTTTGCGACTTGTGCGTTACGTTTTTTGCATTGCGTAGTTTACGCTGTTTTCGGGTGATACAAAACTCCGGTTTGCCACCTCTACGCGGGTTTTACGTGACGCAAAAAACGCCACTCACAACTCACAAAATACTTTCATTGACTGACAAAAACTTAAGATACTTCAATTCAGTTTCTACACAGGAGCTCCGGTGGATTCTCGACCTTACGCATAAGAAACAATACGATATTTCCACACAAAACATCTATCAGACGGTATACCTATTGGGCCCTTCGCACATTATGATACCCACAGGCGACGAGTCATATCCTATGAGATGAGAGTCTCGGAGACTAGTCACTACCAAGTATCGTACATACATTTTTATATAGTGATTCGACTATGACACGCAGGCAATTTCCTGATTGGGTAGGTATGTACGGTATAGTTTTCCCTACCGGTTCGGTACAGAAAATATTCTTTACAGAGTAAATAAATGAGCGCATCTCGAGTTGCGCGGCGCCGAAGCGGGGCGGGAAGGGCTCGGCATACTGCGTCTCGGTACAGAGAGCTAACACTCGCCCCGCCCGCCGCCCGCCGCCCGCCTCCCGCCGCCCGCCGCCCGCCACCCGCCGCCCGCCGCCCGCCGCCCGCCACTCGCAGCGCGGAGAACGTCGAGCGGGCCTCCGTGTCCCGAAAGTATACCGAAAAGGCGCTGTACAGATACGCACCAATACCCAACTGATTTCATGCATTCTGCGATCCCCAAGCCGCCTGCCAAGCGTGGGAATTATGGCAACCCCCTCTATAATGAGGAAAGCCTTCGTCCAGCAGTCAAGGCCGTCTTAATGTATGCTGGGGCCCTTGGGCACACAAGAATTTGGGGCCCTTTTGCAAAGTAAAGAAAGCGTATAATACTAAAAAAAAAACTACTGTTTTTTGTCTTAAATCGATCCTAACTAAGTAAGTTAAAATCAAGTAAAATGTTATGGATTTTTTATACTTCTAACAGAAAAAAGGCAAAGTTAGTCTTGATTTTGTCTTCATTTGGCTAAATAAAATCGACATAAATGTTAAGACAAAAGTAAGTTTTATTTACGACCCGGGTGCTCACTGTAACTGTGCCCGACAAAAATGTTTTGAGAATAAATGTGAGAGAAATTGTCGGTCCTTCGGGGCCCCCTGAGGATGGAGGCCCTGGGCACGGGCCCCGTGTGCCCTTATGGTAAAGACGGTACTGCCAGCAGTGGACGTCTTCTGGCTGTTATAGTACTGCACCGAAACCGCACCGATACCGTACCTACCCGATACGAACGCGTATCCTATGCGAGTCTCGGGGACTAGTCGCCACCAAGTATCGCACATACATTTGTATAGTGACTCGCCTACGCTACCGGTATCCTACGGCTACTTCCTGATTGGGTATCTGCCCCCTTAGCACGCGCCGAGGACTAATTGGTATTTCCCCGGGCGGGAACGTGTTAAAGCTAGAATATGGATACGTCTGTCTCGTTTTCGCGGGGGAAAACAGAGTGTATAGACTTTTATCACGGCTCGCGTGCTAGGCGGGCAGGAGAGACCAGAGACTCGCATAGGATACGAGTCGCCTGTGAGTATAATAATTGATTGATTAAATCTTTATTGTTCACACCAAGAATTACACATAGTCCTACTCTACTGCAGAGTCCGCCTGGGGAAGTATCACACCTTTGCCAGTTATTCAATCGCCAAGCAGTAGTGTGTAAGCATTTCTGTGTTCCGGTTTGAAGGGCAATGTTACCAGATAAATTACTGGGTATGAAGAGATTTAACATCTAATATCTCAAGGTGACGAGCGCAGTGCAGTGCGGCGCAGGATTGTATTCGCAAGTTCACAACTCTGGCACTGTTACTGTTAGTGGCAGGCGTGACGCTTACCACCAGGTGAACGTCTTACTCGTCTTGTCACTTGAAAGTATTAAAAAAAACAGAAATAATTTAATAAACTTAAATATTGGAACAAGTGGCGGCCATAATATAATGTGCTTAGGGCCTTAGTCTTACGCTAATCGTTACTTCTATTTCTACCTAACAAGATTCGCTAAGGCAACCGTGTAAAGCTGCGTTTCTATATCTAACGTTTATAAACTCTGCAAATAAATGTTAATTTATATAAATTGTCTACTTCTATTCTGTATGGTATCAGCCTCTTCTGGTTCAGTGATAGTAAAGTCGATTGGCGACGGCTAAAGACGAGCGCTACATAATAAGGCCGTGGTTTAGAACTCAGCGGGCAGTGCCAGCGGGAGCGGTGACGTCTTAGAACGACAGACTGGGATGACTCTGTATGCAGAAAGATTCGATTCCAGAAACGAGAGTACTTATAATAAACATTTCGATCTATGGTAAAATTCCCTAAACGCGAATTTATCGTTTTACTCGATTGATATTCTTACTTGTCGGAAACTCACTTGAAATTATTACCACAGTGGAACACAGTGCAGTGGTAGTGTTATTATTGCGTGTAGATAAAATATTGACTTGAATTTCGGCAGTTGCGCTGTTTTAGCTTTGTTAGTATTTTGAGCTCAATCGGACATTCGAAACCGATTTGAGATCAACTCTCTTTCGCCACCCTAAATATGTACATATTAAAATACTTTCAGGCTAATCTGATATCATACGAAAAGGATGCTGGGCATGGCTTTCATAGGAGTAACAGAAACAAGGGCATTAGTTTCTGTACTCCAATGATTTGAATACCACAACTTCAGGAGAAAAACAAAGATAGTTTTTTTTTTACGTAGTCTCCCGGCCGACGGTGTTAGAAGTCGTTAAAAGCAGTTTCGATCAATCTCACCCTGAAGCCCGCCGAGGTAAAAACGCAGCCTAAAAATATTTTTATTTTTATTTGAAGTTAATATCCGGATTCGTTGTATAAGTAAGATACTTATTATATGCGCGCGGCGTAGCAGTCAATAATCGCCTTTATTCTCAGCATCATAGGTACACATTGTTATTATTCAACTATTTATAAAAACTTTAGACTCGCACACGTTTCTCATTCTTTACTACTACTACTACTATAAATAAAAATATGGTTTAGTTGAATTCTAAAAAGACGTTCTAAACATTTAAACACAAAAAGAGACTAAATTTCTTGCAAATAAGGTTGATTTCACGACTTATGCGGTATGCGTTACAGCAGTCCAGCAATCTTGGGGGATTCTGAAGGTCTAGAAGTGCAACGAGAACTGTGTTCTATGTTCTATGACTATGCAGATTCGCATAAGGTCTTGTTTACGACTTCATCTTGTTGATACCTTTAATAAATTCCGTCACATCATTGTTTTTTTTTTTAAATGTGATTTTTTATGGGATTCTGGGTCCGTACCATGACGCCATACGGTTCGCGGTCGCGCAGCGTTAACAGCTAAGTGAATGGTTTTAGATGTAACAGTACGACCCCTGGGATGATAAGTCTGCAAGCGAAACATGAATTCTATTACTACGCAGATAAGATCTCATTTACGGCTACATATTGTTGAGCCCCTTAATTAACGCTGTCATATCGTACTTCTTTTTAAATGAAATCTTTAGGGTATTCTGCAAGCGCATCGAGAACTCTATCGCTACGCAAATAGGGCTTCATTTACGACTTCATCTTATTGAGCCCCTTAATGAACGCCGTCATATCGTACTCCTCCTCGTACTGCGAGTCCTCCCAGAGGTCGGGCAGCGCGTCGGGCCCGGCGGCGGGCGCGCGCACCCCGCCCGCGCACGCGCCCGTGCCCCCGCCCCCGCCCGCGCCCCCGCCCCCGCTCCCGCCGGCGCTTGACAGGTTGAACAGGTCGAGGAGCTGGTCGGTGCCCATGGTCTCCATGGCGGCGTTCTCGCTGCTTATCACCGTGTTGGCGGTCATCAGCTTGAATTTCTGCAATCTGGAATTATTGGTAATTTTAGTTAGCGTTGTTACACAAATCAAAACAAGTACTGTGCAGCGTCCTCTCGGTTAACGGTGGTAAAGACTCCGCGATCTCCAAGCCGCATGCCAAGCGTGGGAACTATGGCAACCTCTCCCCCCTTAATAGGCATTCGTCCAGCAGTGGGCGTCTTCTCGCTGATGATGATGATGTGTGCCTTCCGAGAATAGAAGACGTCCACTGTCTTGCAAGTGTTTCAATAATTTATTGCGAGACAAATCAAACCTTTTTAGTAAGTACAAATAATGTGGAGGCCCCGGGCAGATGCCCCGGTTGCCCTCCCTATAAATCCGGCGACGACTTACCCCATAATCTTCTCTTCGAGCGTGTCCCTGGTGATGAGCCGGTACACGTTGACGACCTTCTTCTGCCCGATGCGGTGCGCGCGGTCCATGGCCTGCAGGTCCTTCATGGGGTTCCAGTCGTGCTCCACGAATATCACCGTGTCCGCGCCCGTCAGGTTCAAGCCCAGCCCGCCCACCTGCCGGACAAACCATATTATTTGTTGTGCGCAATATACAAATGTAAATAGGTAAACGCAAACATATTACGAAGATAAAACGTAAATCTTCCTTCCGTTGCCTGAGTGATGTAGAGTAAATCTACATAGTATAAAAAAATCAATTGGTCTGCGTTGGTCTCGTAATAATATTTCGTCCAGCCGCAGGTACGGCAGGTGGCATCCAGCAGTACTCACCGCAGTAGTGAGCAGCAGGATGTCGATGGAGACGTCGTTGTTGAACCGCGACACGATGGCGTGCCGCTGGTGGGGCGGCACCTTGCCGTCCAGCCGCAGGTACGTCACCGACGGCAGGTGGCGCTTCAGCAGGTCCCTCTCCACGATGTCCAGCATCTTCTTCAGCTGGCAGAAGATGAGAGCTCGGTGCTGGGAGACGACCACTTCCGAGTCGGAGTCTGTGCTCGTGCCGATACCGCAGTCTAGCAGGAGTTGCCTGGAGACGAAACGAGGAAGGTTATTTTATGTGACTCATCAGCCAGAAGACGGTCTACTGCTTCAAAATATGAGGAGATAGGACACACGTGAATATGCATAGACTGCTGATATCATGACGATTCTTTTTGCATAGTCGGAAAAGGTACTGACTTGAGCGCGGGCAGTTTGGCGGAGTGTTCTATGTCGTCGAGGGTGGAGTGCTGCGCTTGCAGCTGTTGCGCGATGGCGGCCGCCTCGGGGTGCTCCGGGGTCAGCACCAGCTTCGGGTGGTTGCACACGTTCTGGAGGTAGTGGAGCGCCTGCAAACAATTACAATTTGCGTGTTAAACTGTGTTCAGTTTATGAAGTGTTCATTTTAGACCGACTTAAAGGAGGTTTTCTATTGGACGGTATATTTTTTTTTGTTTGTTAAGCGATTCTCCGCCAGTTATGAATAGATTTTGATGAATCTTTTTTGTTTGTTAGGTCATACTTCAGAGGATGTCCCATATAC
The DNA here is from genome assembly GCA_905404285.2 of Erannis defoliaria. NCBI lineage: Eukaryota > Metazoa > Arthropoda > Insecta > Lepidoptera > Geometridae > Erannis > Erannis defoliaria. Next base: position 15,956,733 of record FR990076.1, on the reverse strand, counting down.
ATTTTATCGAAATCGGTTTAGTAGTTTGGTTTTTAAAACAAGAAACTGGAAAAAAGATGTCATCTAGGTAATCGGTATTTTTTAAATGTTCTTGTATTTTTTTGTTAGAGGCTCAAAAGAATGTCAAGTTCTAATGTGTGTGTGTGTGTGTGTGTGTGTGTGTGTGTGTGTGTGTGTGTGTGTGTGTGTGTGTGTGTGCGCGCGTGTATGTACCTGGAAGACATGCGTGTGCACGCTGATATCTTCCGGCATGTGTTGCCGGGAGAAGTCCTCGTAGAGCCGCCGCTGCAGCGCACTCAGGTCGCAGTAGTAGTCCTGCGTTATCTTCGGAGGAAGCTCCTTTAGTACGTCCTCCTTCACGCGACGGAGTAGGAACGGCAGCACCTGGAATAGGTCGATATTTATGTGAATAAATTTGGCCTGGGTATTTAGTAAGGGGGAAATGTAACAATAACCTGGGGTAAAAAGCAATACGTTCCACCTCAACGTCCTCACGCCAGTGGAGAAAGAAAGAAAAAAAAAATCAGTGGTGAAAGTCAAATCTTACAAAACACAGTTCTAGCCCCAACTCAATGGCCGTAAAAATCTTCAGCCAACTGCCTAACTCTCTCAAAGAAATAGAAAACGACGACTGTTTCAATAAAAAAATTAAAAAATATTTTAGAAGTGAAATGCTATTACACCCTTGACGAGTTTTTCAACGACAAAATTCTAATATCAACTAGTAAAATAGAGCGTTCTGCACCAAATGTTGCCATACCCTGACAAGGGTCATATGTATTACTGTAATATAATCATGTGAAATATTGACTAATTTCTAATTATTATTATTGTTCTTATTCTTAAATTGTTGACTTGCATTATTTAATTGGTTAAATCCTGTAATAATAGTTGTAAATTGAATAAATAAATAAATGTTACATTAGACCTGCATGTAGCCACATATGTTGCAATAAATGATTGAGTATTGAGACGTTGAGGTGAGGTTGAGTCGAGATGTCAGGTTTCCCCCCCGAGGGTACCCGCCTTGTCGGGGCGGGGGGGCTTAGTAGCCGTGGGCGGGGGACCACGGTGAAGCGAAGAGGTACCCGAGGTGGGGCCGCGAAAGCGGCCACAGTAGTGGGGGCTAGGCCACTGCACGAGCCTGAGGGATGGAGACAGGCCAGAGGGGCCAGAGCTCTCCATTCCCAAGGGCCACGGTGGTGGCTGGGCCCTTACTGAGGGTCCGGACCTGGTCCGGACGTGAGGGCTCTCCGCGTGTCCCTCTGATCAGCAGAGGGCACAGTGAAGAGCGAGGAGGGACGGCCGGGTGGTGGCTTCATCAAGGGCTTTCCTTGAGGGGGCACACACCGGGTGTGTCGTGGTGGGGCTGCGGGATGGGGACAGGCCAGAGGGGCCAGAGCTCCCCATTCCCAGCGGCCGAAGTGGCAGGCGGCGGGGCCACTCACCTGACCCGCCGCATGGAGGCCAGGGCGTTGGACGTGGGGCCGTCCGGCGCCCATCTCGCTGGCATGGCCTCCGAGGTGGATGCACGATGTGTCTGGTGTTCCGACACATCGTCATCGGTGCGGGAGGAGCTTCGGCTCCCCGTGGTGGGCCCGAAAGGGCAGCGCTGTCGAGGTCGCGGACGAATGCGAGAGCGTACCCGTGGCCTCGGCGCAAGGCGCAGTGATGGAACACCGTTGGGTTTTTAGTCGGTAGTGGTGCCACTCTGGTGCCGAGCCCGACATAACCCTCCTGCCGCCCCGGTGGTGCGGTGCGGTTGCGGTGCGTAAATGCATTTCCCAAAGTTAAAAAAAAAAAAAAAAAAAAAAAACAGGTTTAAGCCCACATTGATGGGGAGCAACGTGGACGTTAATCTGGGAACTATGAAGCACTGTACACAGTTCGAGCACAGCTGGAGGGAGGGGGCAGTTACCTGCCGGTGCAGCGCCTCGCAGGCCAGCGCCCCGGCCTGCAGGTGGTGCGGCGCGGCGCGCGGCTCCCGCGCCTGCAGGATGGGCCGCGAGTAGCGCGCCGTGAACTGCCGCTCCGTGCCCAGCAGCCCCGGCATCAGGAAGTCGAATAAAGACCAAAGCTCCAGCACGTTGTTCTGAAAATTAGAAATAAAAATGTGTCAAAACCACGTCAGTTTCCATAGCAGAATAGATAATTTTCGAATTCGATTTATAAGAAACTAGATGCGCCCCGCAGTATCACCCGCGGTTCCTGGGCAAAAAGTAGCCTATGTTTTATTCCAAAGTATAAGCTACGCCATTATACCAAATTTCACACAAATCAAATCAAATCTGTTCAGCCATTTCAGCGTGAAGGAGTAACAAACATACAAACACACTCTCACGCCGACAAGCTTTCGCATTTATAATATTAGTAGGTTAGGATGTACAAACCTGTATCGGCGTGCCGGACAGTATCAGCCTATGGTTCGCGACCAGCTGTTTGATCGCCTTGAACGCTTTAGTCTTCCCGTTCTTGATGACATGGCCCTCGTCCAAGATGCAGTAACACCACTTGATGCTGCTGAAGAACTCTATATCCTTGCGGACGATGTCGTACGAAGCCACTATGAAGTTGTAGTGACGGTACTGTAATTTACGATGAGTATGTTTAATCCCCTTTAGAAATTATGCGTTTTTTAAAATTTATGATCAAAAGTTCGTTCATTCAAAGCACATACGCTGTATTATTATTTGCTTTGGAAAAATAGTGTTACTTAGATATAACGGTAGTAAGAAACTGGAAGTAACTGATTATTATAAGCTTTTTCTATGGGACCGAAACTGAAGCCGTGAGAACAAAACAAACAGCAGTAAAACGGAAAATCACTCTAAACAAATTTTAATGAACAACTAACAAATAAAAATAAATAATAAAAACTTAGTTTCAGACAAATCCATATCCATCCAGTGTTAATACTTAGCAAACATATGAATAATGTTAGCAGTTAGTTTTCCATTAAGTAAAATTATAGGTAATATTTTGTTTATATTGTTGCCCCCCCCCCCCCCCCCCCCTGCCTACGGCCTTGCCTGGCCCGAAATGCCTTCGCCAACCCACCGTTTTATACATACCTACTTACGTATAGATCGTCGTCGTCTTAAAGTTGTTACCTATTGTCTCTGGTCCAGAGCTCGACCCCCCCCCCCCCCCGAAATGAATTCCTGGCTACGGCCTTGGTGAGCGGCAACAGAATCGACACCATTAACAGCTATAATGGTTTTTAAATACATATTTAAGTATAGGCTTGCGTTTTTGGTACATCAACCATGAAACGGTGTCGCTTTTCGCTGTCCTGGCCGTCGAATTTCTATAATCGTAGTTTACTATAGCAGTGATTAAGGATTCATGTAAATCCCGTACCTGGTAGCGGAGTCGCTCGCGCTCCACGGGCGGCCCCACGTATTGCAGGGGCTTCAGGAACTTGTTCGGGATGAACTTGTTCACTTCGAACACCCAGTGACCTGGAAATAACAAACAAAATCACGCACTTCAAAGATAATGTTTTGTTTGTTTTTTCGTGTGAAAAAAGTGCTAATTAATCAGTAGTTCATGTACAACAAAAAAATTAACGTTCAAATTTGTTTAAGCTATTAGACGTCAGATATAGAGTAGGGGTCTCACTCCGCAGATTCGGTACGTTCAGCCGGCTTGCCGCTCTGCGGGGCTATCATGTAACTTTTCGGGATCGCGATTCGGATACGAGTTGTCAAAAATTGACACTTGTCACTGTCACTGCCAAAATTCATTTGACCCTCCAGGGCAAGATGAAACGCCAAAAGACCGACGGATTTGCTTAACTTAATTAAGGAAATGAATGCATTCGTTCGATAACGATAGCGAGAGAAATCCCTCCGTGATACCGTGAAGCTGTGACAGTGACAAGTGACATTTATGACAAGTTACATGATTAGCCTGCTGGTATGCCTATGTATAACAATCTCGTTCTCATTATGCACCTAAGTAGATACTACAGTTACAGAATATTTATGTTAAAAGGTTTCGTAGATTTTGGTATAGTCCACAAATAAAATTCGATTCCTTTTTGATTGAATACCGTTTTGTTTACCTGAAAGTAACTAAAAGTAATCATCATCAGCCTGGAGACGTCCACTGCTGAACGAAGGCCTCCCCCTTAGACCGCCACACTGTACGACATCCTGCCATTTGCATCCACCGGTTGCCTGCGACTTTTACAATGTCGTCGGTCCACCTAGTGGGGAGAACGAACTAAGGTTTGAACGATACGGTCTAGGGTGACTGTTCTAAAGAAATCACTGATAGAATACTTATTATACTTTTTTTTGTTGTACAAATTACACTTTATTTACACCATAGCTAGGACATTACAAACATAATACACTACAGATAGCACAAAAGGCGGTCTTATCGCTAAAAGCGATCACTTCCAGACAACCCTCGGATGAATAGGAAAAGTTAAAATGTGAAACAGGGACGGGGGAAGTGCAAAAAAAATGAAAATGGGATGAATGAATAAATAAAAACAATGATAAATAAAAATACAAATGATAAATACATACTTATAAGAAATTATGATAAAGAAAGTTCATATAGGCTGAGTGGCCAGACCTAGTGCCGGGCGGCACTGTTGTATGACGGGTATATATCGGGTAGATGATTTTTGTTGAATGTACAAGTTCGTGACGTCACTGACCTGTCAGCGTGGGCGGGCACACGACCAGCGACGGCAGCGGCGGCAACCGTTGCTGCGAGCGCTCGGCGTGTGCGCTCGCCACCACGGCGATGGACTGCAGCGTCTTCCCGAGGCCCATGTCGTCGCACAGCACGCCGTGCAGGCCGAACGAGTACAGGAACCGTAGCCAGTTCACGCCCGCCTGGGGAAACACATGGTACAGGTCGCGTCATGTAAAAAGAACGCTGGCGGTTAAGCTGCGCAGTAGGCGATTTATCGATCTATTTGGTGGTATGAGGTGGTACCTAGCAATAACCAATATACGAAGCTGCGAGCAAAAGGCTAATTAATAATTATTTAAAACAATAGGCCTAGTACTTTTGAGCGCAAGTATACACATGCGCAAACACACCCCCTCTACTTTCTTCCAGCGTTCTTTTTACATGACGCGACCTATACTCGTTGTAACTCGTTGCCTTCGAGCATATACCATTGGAGTTGCCAATGGTAATGATCTGCCTACATAACATTCTGTCACTTTTGGCGAGGGACACACGTGTATACACTTTCACACTAATAAAACAAACTCCTGTTCGTATGAACGCACACTAATAAAAAATCACAACACAAGGGTAAACAATGTGTAACAAAAAGGTTCAACAATACGGAAGGGCATGTATGTACTCATCATTATGAACAACTTTTACTATGGGGGTCAATATTGAAATCGCGAATATAAAATCGGCTATTCCATACAGAAAGTTCATTGACCTTGGACAAAATGTATGAGACAGCTGATTTTAATTTCGAGATTTCAGTGTTGACCCTATAGTAAAAGTTGTTCATAATGATGAGTACATACATGCCCTTCCGTATTGTTGAACCTTTTTGTTACACATTGTATATTCATTGTATGTCTTTTTGCAGCCGTTTGGTACGCCTTGATTTATCACCTATAAAGGTAATTGGCGCTGACTGAGGGAGGAATCTTTTCACTGCGATGATCAAAGATAGTAGACCCAACTTTCCATTACGGAGTTTCTAAAGGATCATCAATTCGACTTAGAAAAAATACATCAAGGCATCTTGGGGCTTCAAGGTATATGACTTTATACCATTACGATCCAAAACTTACAATGTTGCAATGATCTTTACGCCATACCCACCTCAAGGGACCTGCCACATCTCATATAAGTATCAGATTTTGTATATTCTTTGCCATCTTTCATGCGGCGAGACATGTCGTTATGCGAGGTCGAGTTCGAGGCTAGGTGTGCTGTCTCTTAACATAAATAACATACAGAAAGCATAATCAGCCTTTTTGATAGTAGTCAGACCTACCCTCGAGGGGCGATTGGGCATATCCACCACGCTGGTCCAGTTGCGGGTTGACCGATTCACATACGCTATTGAATTTATTCTCAGAGCATGTGCAGGTTTCTTCAGGATGTTTTCCTTCACTGAAAAGCTAGTGGTATACAGTAAAGAAGAAAGTAAGAAGAGTGGCAAAGATACCTGTTGATAACTCCTGAGCTCAGCGTTGATCGGAACAGGTATCTTGTAGTCCTTGATGGATTTAGGGCTGAACAGTTGTTCGAGGAAGTCCTTGTCCCTGAGCCGGCGCTCCCTCAGGGCCGGGGACAGGCCCGCGGGCTCGGGGATGGCGCCGTCGAGCGGCATCAGCTGGATGAGGGAGGCGAAGCACCGGGTCGACATCACGCGGACCGCGGCGCAGTGGTCGCTCATACGCCCTGCGGAAAACACGTCAAATATACTAGATTACTCACCTAGAGAGCAAAAGTAAAGAATGTCTCAGATCTCATGTATATTGTCTCCCGAGGCAAAGCCGAGAGTGAGAAACAAGTTTCTTTACTTGCTCCCGTGGTTCCTTCCGCTCCGCGCTAAAATAGACACTTTAGCCCTGCAGGCACGTAAAATACATTACGTCTTAACCTGTGCCTCTACCGGGACGGCGCCGTCGGCCGTGACGTCATTAATTCAAGCGGAACAGTGGAATGTCGCCGTGCTCCGATGCGTATATTTAGACTGTCTTGTAGCAATAATAACTGGTAGTATGTCTGTCTGCCTGTAGAGGGTGGATACGATTCCCACCAGGACAAATATTTATGTGATGGACGTAGGACGAACTTTAGGACGTTTAGCCATGCGATCATCATCACGCACATACAGACTGGCCTAGTCCTACCTCATTGGCATACATTTTGCCATGGATTTGCAATGGTCAGTGCCGTAACTATATCGGTGCCAGGGCGTAGACTCTGAACCAGAAATGGCCAGAACATAGGACCAAGTTTTGGGTCATGCATGGGTGCAGTTGTAGAAGCACGCACCGGGCGCTTAAGCGGCTAGTTACGGCACTGGTCAGTGGTCACCGTGTACTGTAGGTAATGCAGTAGGCCGAGTTTTGGCGGGAACACGGAAAAATCATGTCGTTGCATTCTATTATTTTCTTAAACTTGTGTTTTTTCGCGAATTAATGATTTAAAATGGTGGTGTTTTATTCATTGAGTGTTGAATTACATGCACGTGTGTGGGCAAGTGATATAACGTGGTGAAACATGTCTTTTCGCGTTGTTTTCAAAACTCCGTAGAACTCCATAAAAGCTCATAGTAAAGTCGCCACAACTTTACTAGGGCATGACTTCGACTCGACTATGACTGGTTTCATGTGACTGACTGTGATTTAATTATATATTTGACTTGATTTTAATAAAAGTAACTTGAAAATTCATAAACTTGACACTGGCAGAATGCACAACGTGCCATGCCAATAACTAAGTTTAAAAAAAATGCAGTAGGCGCACCCAGGAGTGGCACGACGAGCAGCACGATGTAGGGCACCACCTGCAGCTGCAGCGCGTCCGTGACGCGCGCCAGCGCCTCCGCGGCGCCGCACCGCACGCGCGCGCTGCCGCCCTCGCACAGCATCGGCACCAGCTGGGACAATACACAATTTCCAATGTCAATTCGACTGTTTTTTTTAATGTATGTTACGCGAGTACTCCGCCAATTATGAAATTTGATGATTATTTTGTAGTTTGATAGGTGATACTTTAGAGGTGGTCCCATATGATTTTTATCGAAATCGGTTGATTAGTTTGATTTTTAAATCATAATTACTGGAATAAATCAAAACAACTGGAAAATATAAAGATGTCATCCAGGTTGTCAAAAATAGAAGTCTTTTTTTAATTTTAAATGACGTATTATTAAATTATACGGTTGTGTCACCAGAACTAAAGGTGTGTACCAAATATCAGATCAATCTGTCACCAGAAAGGTGGTAATTTAAATTATGTAAAATTTAAATCTAATATATATTTTTTAATTACGTAAAATTTTAATTTCTAAATTTGAACCAAAATACCAACAACAAACAGGCCCAGCTAAATAAAACCGTTTAAAAGACGATGTACCTCATGTATGATGGTGTGCATGAGCGTGGCGGGGCGCGCGCGAGCCAGCGCGGCGAGCGCGCGCGCCGCCATGTGCCGCAGCGCTGTGTGCGCGGCGCGCGCCAGCACGCAGCACGCGCGCGCGCCCGCCGCCAGCTCGTCCCACAGCGACGCGTGCACGCGCGCGCACACCGCCTCCAGCACCTGCAGCCGCGAGATCAGCTCCTCCGCCGCTTCCGGCTCCTGCTTCTCTAGCTCTGTGGAGATAGTGCACTCCGATATTAGGGCGACGGTGATTACTTGCCTACTCTCTGGCAACCCAAGTCTACTTTTTGTTTTATACGACATGTAACAAAAAGATTCAACAATACTGAACGGTATGTATGTACACATCATTATGAACAGCTTTTACTATGGGGCCAACTTGAAAACGAAAAATAAACAGCTGTTCCATACAAAAAGTTCATTGGCCTTGAACAAAATGTATGGAACAACTAATTTTTTTACGCGATTTCAAGGTTTGCCCCATAGTAAAAGTTGTTCATTATGATAAATACATACATATCTTTGTTACACATTGTATACTGGTTGTGCTAAAACGGAAGTGGGCGCCATCTAGCCGCAAAATAAGCAAATCTGGGAACGAGATAACTGATAGAATTATTAAACACTTTTTTAATGTACTCAGCTTTTATGTAAACTACTTTCACAATCGGGCCAACCCTTAAATCTCGAAAAGAAAATAGCTATTCCATACATTATTTGTGAATGCCTTTGATGATATTATAGATACACCGTCTTATGCATAAAACACTAAAAAGTGTTTCAAACCTATTTTTGTTAAAAAGTGTTTTGTCTTCTTTTTCCAAACTCAAAACGTAATTCGAAAGAACAATTTATGCATATGACGGATAGAGTGATACAAAATGAAAAAAAATATTTTTTTAACATGAATTTGTGACAACTGCTTGTTTTCCAATAAATATATAAATATAACTTGACACAAACTTACCGGCATCAGTCAGGACTCTAGCGAAGGGTTCCGTGATGAACTCCCACAGTTTGGGCAGCTTCTCCGGCAGCTGCGCGCCGAAGTGGGTCGTCAGGCTGGTGAGCGCGAGCGTCGCGCCGCGCCTCTGTATGCGCAGCAACTTCCGGGCCTGGAACAAGTTACACTATATCTTCAGTCTGGATTTTCTTTCCCGCGTTATGTATTTTTGTACGAATTGTTTTATTGCAGTCCGTGGAAGTATCATATCTTTGGCGTTATTCTACCGTTACGTTACTGTATTTAAATTTCAAGGGCAATGTCACCAGAGAAATTTAAGATCTAATATATTTTATCAGGGTGAGCCTGGGGCACAGATCATATAGGCTGTTGATGGCACGTTAACTTAATTTCTCTTACAAACACGACTCACCGTTGCGGGCAGGGGGTAACGAGGTAACGTTCTATGCTTGCGATTGGCAATGAGATTCTGACGTTTTCGCATTGGCTAGGACTGGTTTTTAAACTACAAATTTTCGTGAGAGTGGAAGTCGGACGATCAGTCAACAGGATTTATAGTCTGGCCTGGGGCCTTGCTCCAGACTATAAAGCTTTTAAGCTTAGCCTAGCTTTTTTTATGACGATGGGACTTTCGCCTGGACATAAGCATCACACCTGCCCATAACAGTGCCAGAATTGTGAACTTGCGAACAAAATCTTGCGCCGCACTGCACTGCGCTCGTCAGCCTGAGATATTAGATCAAAATCAAATCACTTCTTGCTCAGATCATTAATCACTTAATCACTTTTTCTATGGTATCATTGCCCTTCAACCCGAAACACAGTAATAATAATAATATAGTAATGCTTGCACACCACTGCTTGGCGGCTGAATAAAGCGCCAAGTTACAATTAGCAGACTATGCAATACAGTTTGTTCACATTTGGTTTTAACGAGTCCCATACATCACACTCAGAGACGAGGTTAAGATGATGGAGCCGGGAAGTGGCTACTGGAAGTCCTGAATAGAGACAAGGTGGCGAGGTTACCTCGTCCTCCTGCAGCAGCAGCGGGTCGAGGTTGATGTTGTGGTGCGAGGGCGGGCGGCCGCGGCGCGGCACCACGCGCTCGGCGCTCCGCTGCTGCTCCCACAGCGTCAGGATGCCCTCGTGCTTGTCCACTGGAACGATATGACTCTTTCTCAACAACACTATTATGTTTCTATTAGTTTTGCTATTTCCGACCGACTTCAAAAAAAGGAGGTTCTCAATTCGATTTGTTTTTTGTTGTTGTATGTTTGTTACGCGATTACTCCGCCAATGGGCGATTTTCTGACAGCCAATTTAAAAAAACATAGTTCCTAAAAATCCGATAGACATCGACGAAGAGACATGGCCCTGAACAGTTTCACTTTGTTTTCTAGTCTGTAGTTCTGAAGATTTTGAACGAATAGAGCAAAGTAAAAAGGTAAAAAAATATTAAGTAACCTTATTTAATTTATATCAGACTAGAGGTCGCCCGCGACTTCATCCGCGTACGGAAGAAATTCGGCCCGCTCGAAAAATTCACCACGGTTTTTAAATCAAAATAATTGAAATAAAGATGACATCCAGGTAATCAAAATGTAAGTATTCAAAAAATAATAATTATTTATGTTGTTTTATAGTGGGTTACCGTTAACTGAGAGGACGGGCAGCAGCGTACTCTCGGTTAACAATAGTGAGTATTAGGTTTTTTACAATGCATCCCTGGCCACCGGCAGCTTGAGACGTACCCAAATAAACCATTTGGGTACGTCTCAATTGACCGAAGCGAAGCGAGTCTCCGAGACTTTCGCACAACATCCTGCATTTTATATGTTTACAGGCTTGCGTTTGATGCCATCTCGTCTAATGATAAACGAAAATGCAGTCTACGATGGAGCACGCTTGCCTAGAAGAAACCGATTCACTCGCGACTTGAAGACACCCAGATTATAATTATCGGGAACCACCCACTCGGGCAGCGCTACCCACTGTTTAGCAGTTCGAATAAAGAAAGTGGAATCAAACCGTTTCGTACGAGTTTTTGGTACCCATGTCAACCATAAAACGGTGAGGCCTTTGTTTAGCACTCATCCACTGCTAAACAAATTCGACTTTTAATCTTTTTTTTAACTTTTTTTCTTTTGTTCGACTCTTTTTACGATTTAACAATAAATATATTATGACAATCGCGCCTGTACACGAAGTAACATTCATGTCCGCGTGAGTTTAAAAATACGACGACGTTTCGCGTTCAAGCAAGCACGGAAGTGTAGTTACCCAAAGCGGCGCGGTCGCTCTATATAATGCGCAAAGCGGCGGCGCCGCGGCCGCGCCGCTGCATGTTTAGGCCCATTATAATAATGTAGTACACATAGTACATACAGATAGTCTCGTGCAGGTTGTCCAGGCCCGCCTTGCCCTCGGCGCCCGAGTCTCCGCTGGCGGAGTCGCCGCACTCTTCTGATGCGTCCAGCAGGACGCGCGGCGTGAACTCCGGGTCGCATCTGGGAAACAACACGACTATTGTATCGCACCTAGTAAAGAGATATAATAATAATAATAATATTATCTATAATTTTACTTACTACTACTACTACTCAGAGTCACGCAACGGAGAGAGCTATGCTCGGAGTTACTTTGCGCGATAGAATCCGGAACGAGGATATTCGCCAAAGAACCAAAGTCACCGACATAGCTCGCAAGGTTTGCAAGTTGAAGTGGCTGTGGGCAGGACACATCGCTCGAAGAACTGACAACCGATGGGGAAGAAAGGTTCTTGAGTGGCGACCGCGAACCGGAAGACGCAGCGTAGGAAGGCCTCCCACTATATACATATAGGTGGGCCGACAACATTGTAAAGGTCGCGGGCAACCGGTGGATGCAAATGGCAGGTTGTCGTACAGTGTGGCGGTCTAAGGGGGAGGCCTTCGTTCAGCAGTGGACGTCTCCGGGCTGATGATGACTACTACTTACATAGTATCATAGGTTTAACACTACTACTAACACTGTACTTATGGATAATTAGCCAGAAATAAAAAAAAACTTTTTTTTAATATGTTTCTGCGTTATAGCTCAGTTGGTAGTTCTCCCTTAGAATGGGACGTGGGCTTTTCCCGGCCCCGTATGAGTTATTTTCGTTAGAATAGGGAATATGCATGTGTTTTTTTATTGTCTCACGAAAAAAGCCGACTGGCAACAAAACTAATCATCAAAAGTAAAATTTTAATATGTGCACAAATAACGAAGTTATACACATTTCAGTTTCACGTTAGACAAAGAGGGCACTATACTAGGTTTATGATGCCAAACAAATTATATACTAGCACGTGTTTTGCTTGAAAGGGACAGATGTCTCCCTCCCAAATACTTTGAACACTTATATTTCAGAACTTTACCTGCCGTTTTCAATTATTTTTTCAACGTAAGCATCAGATTCAGTTAAACTCTCCATTTATCCTATTATTTTTAATAATTGCAACACATGCATATTCCCTATTTGCTTTGTAATTTTTTTTTAATAAATACATTTATATTTTTTTACAATTGCATTTATAATATGGTCCAATTAGTGCACATCACACATCAACAGCCGGAAGACGTCCACTGCTGGACGAAGGCCTCTCCCTTAAAGGGAGGTGTTGCCATAATCCCCACGCTTGGCAGGCGGTTTGGGCGGCTTGGCCAATTAGTGCGATACAGCAAATATGTCTCGAAAATTTACAAACAACGTTTTATTGTCTATTTTCTTACGACCTACTTTAACATAACTCACCTCAAAAATGCCTTCAAGTTGACCAGTACTTTGTTATTAGGACCAGATTCCCTTGAAACCAGCTGCCCCAGCAACGCAGCCAGCGTTTCAGCCGAGTTCGCCTGCAAGTCTTCCGAAGGTTCTTTCTTAATGCTCTCCATCAGAGGGCGCACCACTGGGTTTAGTTTTTCAGGAAGGGAGTGCAGGTTCGCGCAGGCGCCGGCTAAAGCAGCTTGTACTCTGTGAAAGGTTAAAATCAGAGTTACTTTTGAATGAATTTTAACCGCAAACTCGTTTTTTTTAGGTAAGGCTGAAGTCAGTGGCCGCCCGCACGCTAGCCTCGTCGCACGTAACTAAGAAAGAGAAAGAGAAAGAAAGAGAGCGGTATATCTAGGTGAATATAGCGAGCGGTATCCAGCGATGTGCGAGTTGAATTGCTACTTTATTGCCTCGTAGATAAAGTCCTTATTTATTTCAATTCCTTTGCGGATTATTTTCTGTACTTAGTACTATTATTTATTCTGTGGTACAAGTGCCATGAGAACTTACGAAACGTTCAACGTCGCTTGCTCGATGGTGCAGAGGTTGACGGCAGTCTGGAGGCTCTTCCGCCTGTCCTCGAGCGTCATCAACACGCGCTTGGACTTCAGAGACGCCACCATGGGCTGCGTCACCGCTGTCATGTGCACGACCTTCACAAATAAGGTTCATACAGTTATTGATCTGAACCAAGCAGCTCCGACAGTTACTTACAAGATAACTTGTTTTATGACATTGAAGCTTACTTTAAAATAAGAGATTATTAAGATTTTATTATGAAAACTGACGTGGCTTTGAAACACATGATATGAACAGCCGGAAGACGTACACTGCTGGACGAAGGCCTCTCCCTTAAAGGGAGTGAGAGAGAGAGGTGGGCGTGGCTAAAAAGCATGTTGTCTTCATCAAACAAAGTGTGGGAAAGGGAGAAACAAGAGAAATGAGCGCGTAATTTTTTTCATGTCAACCTTTAGCTGCAGAATTGTGATGAATAAACTATTGAACTAATTTATTCCAACTAAAGTTATTTGTAATTTTGATGGACTAAACTATGCCGCTTGATACATTATTTTAGTTTGAGTTTTCGTGCTCCTTAAGTTATTTATTTACGTGTCCAAAGTGGCGTTAAATTGACCTAAAATTTTCGTTGTTTAAACTATCATGTTTTTAAACTTTTTACTTCCTTATCAATTTACAATAATGATTTTTCGATAATGTAGAAACAAATCGATATAATACTTAGTCTTGGACCAACAACATTACATATTGGAGTAATATTACTTCCCCGTTTCTATGGAGAAGTGACCGGCTTGTTTACTCTTAATTGATTAGTTATCTTTTCGCAGCTGTTTTATAAATTTCGTCGAGTGTCTATAACCATTCCCAATGGAACAGCAAAAATATAGTTAGGGTCATATACCCAGCAGCAAACACATATAAGTGCGATGTTTAACGTGACAATGCCGCCAGCATGGGTATGCTGCCGACTGGTAGCGGGTTGAGCATTTGGACTGTCTCTAGACTTTCATCGGTATGGGTACAAAGGTGAAAAATAAAAATGTCAATATTAAGATCATTGGTGAAATAAAAGAATAGTTAATTATGATACAAGTGTGCTATGTTAGTCATTACAATAGAGGCGGCATTATGCGGATTATTATTAGATATTTATTATTATATATTAGGCGGATAAGGAAGCCGAGAGCGTAATGACTAACATAGCACAAGAGTTTCATACGACTGTTTTCATCACACTTGCGAGGAAAAAACAATCATTTTTGATAATAATCAACCACACAGCGAAAACGTCAACAAAGATTTGCGGAAAATGGCGCCCAAACCAGCAATGCGCGCGCAGGTTGACATTTACTTCAGCGGCATAAGAACTCTTTGTTGGTATTACAAAAAAACTGTAAGTATTATCCGGCTATATTAAGAGTGCTTCCTATACATACGTCTAATTGCAGTCACGTACAAACTTGACTTTACCGGGTTATACCTATTATAGCACCATGTGCCGTAATGTAAAGTAAAAAGCACGCGTGCGTAATAGCTTGGATTATGAGCCTAAACCCGATATAATAAGATCCACTTTACGAGTGTGATGAAAAATAAATAATTATATTCCTGGGAATACCTGTTCTAGCCTCAAAATGTTGTTGAACTCTTCACCTACAGGCAGCTTATAATGTTTCATCATCGCTAGTAGATCGCGTGCCTCTTGCAACAATCTGAAACCAAAACAAATGCATTACATAAACATCCCTATTTATCCAATTATGTATACAAGGCCACGCGGAACGGTACTGAACCGAAAAAAAAGTAGATCGTTATGAACAACTTTTACTACAAGGCCAAGCCTGAATTCGAAAAAAAAATAGGCTGTTGATCCATATACATTTTATCGTAAGTTCTATGAGTAGAGTAAAGTAGGTAGAGTCACTACATAATATGTAAGGCAGTGGGCAGTTATTGGAAGAGAAGACCCGAATATGAGGCTATACTCTATTAAATGTAGCTTGTCCGATTTGGCAGCTCACGGAATTTCACGGCATAACTTTGGCATGCATTGTGGGGGACTAAGGCGGACTGAAGATGAAGATTATTTTTTTCAGGTAAAACTACCTTTGTAGGCAATTTTTTTTACATAATATACAGGGTTAGCTCTAATCAGTTAGCATCCTTTTTAGGGCATATTCTGTACATCCAAACAAACAATTTTTACTATGGGGCCAACATTGAAATCGCGTAAAAAATATCAGCTGTTCCATACAATAAGATCATCGACCTTGGGCAAAATGTATGGAACAGCTGTTTTTTTGTTGCGATTTCATTGTTGGCCCCATATTAAAATTTGTTTGTTTTTATGTACAGAATATTTAAAAGGATGCTAACCGATTGGAACTAACCCTGTATACAACACCAGCATATTGCTTGAACAGTGAGAAGGGTTTGAGAGCCTTATAGTGCTTCCCGTAACACAATGAGAGCCTTATCGTGCTTCCCGTAACACAATCTTACAGCTGGTAAGATAACGGTTAAACAAAAAACCTATTTTGTATTTTTTTTATACCATACAAAATGAACTCACCTAAGCGATCTGAAAAAGTCATTACCCATAATTATGTAAACGCTAGTTTAGTTTACTACATTTTTAAAGGATCGTACGTCCTGTCCAGCCTTGTTTAATTTCTTTCTAAGCATCTACGGAATCTCAGCTCCGTAAAGTGCTAAAGCATAACTCTAGGAGATAAAAAGTTTAATTTTTTTTTACTAAAACGCATTATTTAAAGTTTCACAAGAAAGGTACTCTTCACATACTCGATCTTCAACAGGGAATAAGCATGTGTTTCAATTATTAAAAATAATAGGATATGTTAACATCGACAAAGTATAAGTTCTGAAATATAAGCGTATAAAAAAGCCTTTGTAGTTATTTAGCTCTAGAAGCAGTATGGCCTTATGGCTTTAGCCTGCCTGATGGGCGAAATAACAAAAAAAAAGTTTACTGTCCACGATTAATAGCAACTGACCTGTTACAGTTGACGGCGACTTCGTCGTAGTAGAGAGCCTGGTTGAGCGAGTTGTGGAGCGTGCTCGTGAGCAGCGGCGGGGCCAGCCGCGACCTCTCCGGCTCCTCCTCGCCCGTGCACTCCTGGGGACAACCACAAGTAATACCAACTAAATACCAGTTTGATGTGATCGGTCATTTATTTTTAAAAAAAATTGCAAATATAATGAATACTGCATAACAGTAAGGATAACTAAGAGAGGATAAGGAACCGAGTATCAGTTCGACGTGGTCAGCCATTTATTAAAAAAATATAAGCAAACAAATGAATAGTGGATAACAGTAATGATAAGAAAGTGAGGAAAAGGAGTTTTGGAACCATGTCGTCGTATTCTATTAATTTCTTAAACTTGTGTGTTTATCGCGAATTAATGATTAGAAATAGGGGTGTTTTATTCATTTAGTGTTGAATTACATGCACGAGTGTGGGCAAGTGATATAATGTGATGAAACATATCTTTTCGTGTTGTTTTCAAAACTCCGTAGAAGCTCATAGTAAAGTCGCCACAACTTTACTAGGGCATGACTTGGACTCGACTTATGACTAATTTCGTGTGACTAACTGTGATTTCATGAAATATTTGATTTGATTTTAATAAAAAAAAACGTGGAAATTCATATACTTGACACAGGCAGAATGCACAACGTCCGATGCCAATAACTAAGAGAAAAAAAAGTAAGGAAAAGGAACTAAGTACCTAGGTCATCAGTTCGACGTGGTCTGTTATTTATTTTAAAAATAAATAAACAAATGTATAGTGGATAAGAAAGTGAGGAAAAGAAACTAAGTACTTACAGGTCTAGAGCGTCTGTTCAACGTGGTCAGACATTTATAAAAAAAATGCAAACAAATGAATAGTGGATAACAGTCAGGATAAGAAAGTGAGGAAGAGGAACTAAGTACCTGTTTGACTTGGTCGGGCGGGTAGAGGCCCGTGGCGTGCGTGTGTCGCGCCCACGCGGACACCACCAGGCTCGCCACCAGCCGCTGGAGCGCGCTGCCGGACCGCAGGTACACCACCATCACCTATACAACACGACACAACCATACTTAGCACTGGAGGAATAAGGCCAAATGTGTGGAGACATAAATAGACAAGACTATCAAATACGTATCAGGGTCAGTTCTAATCAGTTAGCATCCTTTTAAGGGCATATTCTGTACGTCAAACAAACAACTTTTACTATGTGGCCAACATTAAAATCGCAAAAAATATCAGCTGTTCCATACAAAAAGTTCATCGACCTTGGGCAAAATGCATGGAACAGCTGTTTTTTTTTGCTATTTCAATGTAAACGTTGTTTGTTTTGATGTACAGAATATGCCCTCAAAAGGATGCTAACTGATTAGAATTAACCCTGTATACAATATGGGTGTCTTCAAATCTAGAGTAAATAGATTCCTTCTAAGTAAGCGTGCTCCATCCTAGACTGCACTGTTGCTTACCATCAGGTACGGTGTAGGAAAATGCAAACCTATTCAGAATTAAAAAATATGTCTTTCATCACACTTGCTCGTAAAGTGGATCTGATTGCATCGGTTTTAGGCTCATAATCCAAGCTATTACGCACGCGTGCTTTTTACTTTACATTACGGCACATGGTGCTATAATAGGTATAACCTGGTAAAATCAAGTTTGTACGTGACTGCAATTAGACGTACGTATACGAAGCACTCTTAATATAGCCGGGTAATACTTATCGTTTTTTTTGTAATACCATCAAAGAGTTATTATGCCGCTGAAGTAAATGTCAACCTGCGCGCGCATTACTGATTTGGGCGACATTTTCCGCAAATGTTTGTTGACGTTTTCGCTGTGTGGTTGATTATTATCAAAAAAAATATGTTTTTTCCTCGCAAGTGTGATGAAAACAGTCGTATGAAACTCTTGTGCTATGTTTCAATACACTCTCGGCTTCCTTATCGCGCTCGCCTACGGCTCGCGCGCATAAACCGCCTCTAGTGTAATGACCAACATAGCACACTTGTATCAATATTGTACTATTATGCCTCATAACCAGCTTTGAAAAACAACAGAATAACAGATGTATTTTTTTTGGCGGATTAATTTACGCCATAGAACCTGGGTCGAAGGGCGATACTAAAAGTGGGATGTTAAAAGCTAATGAGAAGAGAGGGAGAGAGAGATTGAGGGATAGACAGAGAGAGAGAACAGAGAGAGAGGGGGGAGAGAGAGTAAGAGCATATTATTAATTGAGCTAGAAATAATATTGACATTTGGAATCCCTTTAGGTAAGTAGTTGTACCAAAACCTACCTAACCAAAACCTTACGACCGCTATCACTTCATCAAACGACGACATCTTTTGACGAATTTCCTTAGACTTTATTGCGTGAACAACTTGACTAACATATCAATTCTCTCAACCAAACCAAACCAAATAAATACATTTTATATTTGTATTTTTTTTAAATGTTTTTAAGCTCTGGCTACTTTTCTTCTTTTGCTACACTTACGTATATTTATGTTTAGCATATTAATAAGACCCCAAATCCGTTCCACTTACCTTAACATAACATTCTATAGGGCTCTCATCCTCAGCTTTGTACTCTATACCAGGTGCCGGGTGAACTAGATAG
Organism: Erannis defoliaria; assembly: GCA_905404285.2. NCBI lineage: Eukaryota > Metazoa > Arthropoda > Insecta > Lepidoptera > Geometridae > Erannis > Erannis defoliaria. The sequence goes on along the minus strand of FR990076.1, from coordinate 15,937,689 downwards.
CACGAGAGGTAACCTGTAACAAGTTACAGAAATTATTCATAAGTAAACAACAAGATATCATTGCTAGCATTATTAAAGACGGGGAAAGCTGTCGACCCAGCTCCGTAGCGTATATCAGGAGTAGATTCGACTTTTAATACGTTTCACTAGTAGGCCGTTTCGCTTTTGTGGTGTTATTAGCAATGGCGTTTTAAAATTCAGACGTAATAAACTTCTGTCAATTAGCTAAATCCAAAGATTACGAAAGATGCACTATCGCAAAATAAAACAACATTTGAAAATGACTCCCGTGCCGTCATATTAACGAGTTACGTCGGAGTGCGAAAGAAGACACTTACACACTTTTATGAGAGCAAAAGGGATAGTGCGCATCTCGCTTAATTTTTTTTTTTCGAGACAGTTTCTACAACAACTACAACTAGTCATAGGTGTACATGTTTAGGTTTAATTTCTTTAATATGCTGAGTTTAATTGTCTGAATTTATGTTGTTTTTGCGTATGTTATGTTTTTGTGACAAATAAAGTCTTATCTATTTCTATTTTACTCCCTAGGGCCGTTTGAAGGCGCGATATGACATATCTCCCTCCTTATATATATAATATCAATGGCTAAATCGAAGTTGATATGGAGCGCATGCAAATGGCAGGTTTTCGTACTGTGTGGCGGTTTAAAGAAGAGGCCTTCGTTCAGGAGTGGACGTCTCCGGACTGATAATGTTGGTCAAATGCTTAGCATTATAACCAAAGCTGGCGTTCTCACTAAATCTTACCTAAAACATCGGCGGCCAAGCACCTCGCCCTCGTGACGTTCCTGTCGCGTGACACGCAGGGCTGTGATTCGGAGCCGCCCACGTACCACTTCTGGTTGAGCCGCACTTCCGGCGGAAGCTCCGACTGCGATATGGTGCGCGTGCGACGCTCCTACACAAGAGTAATAACACTTAGTGATAGTTTCATTCTCAAAATTCCGTTCACTGGCGAACCACAACCTCGCTGTGCGAATAAAATATGTAGAATCAAAGCGCTTTTTACGGCGGCGGTTGAAGTATGTGGCCCGGATCCACAGTCAGATCCCGGCACCAATATTGCGTTTGATACAGCTTTGACATTTGCCGTAGCAGCTTATTTACAACAGACTTCAAAAAAGGAGGTACTCAATTCGACTGTGTTTTAATTTTTTGTATGTATGTTACGCGGTTACTCCGCCAATTATGAACCGAGTTTGATGATTCTTTTTTTTTTTTGGTAGGTAATACTTCAGAGGTAGTCCCATATAAATTATCGAAATCGGTTCAGTAGTTTGGGTTTTAAAACAAAATTACTATAAAGTATGAAGCAGTCATCCAAATATTCGAAGTTGAAGTCGGTTTTTTTTTTTTAAAAAAAAGCTTATTATTTATTGAACCTTATTGTGAAGGTTGTTAGTACTCACTTTGGGCGGTGGTTGCAGTATGAGGCCTGGGTCGACAGGCAGCCGCGCCGGTTGCATGGCCAGGCAGAGCCACGTGGCCAACATTGGACACGCGGCTAACAGGATACAGCTTAGAGACGCGTGCCTTAGCAGATTACCCCAAACCTAGTAATAGAACAGAAGACAGCGAAATCAAAATAAGAAAATTTCGCATAATCAAGCATAATGTACATTTGCAGTTCAGCTTCATACAGTTTGGGCTGCAAAGCCAAAAAATTATCGGCCCTAGCTAACGAACTGAGCGGTAGAACATATCTTAGAAGATAGTTCCTTCTCAATACATAAGCGAGGGACCTGGGTATGTCCTTAAACTGCAACCAGACCCACCGGAGGACGGGCAGCAGCACCCTCTTGGTTAACGGTGGTGACCATTCTGCGATCCCCAAGCCGCCTGCCAAGCGTGGGGATTAATTTATTTTATTTTATTTGGACAACCAACAGCCTTCATATGGAGAAGGTAAAAATAGTATAATGAGTAGTTATGGCAACACTCTTCTATAAAGCCTTCGAATAAAGCCGAATAAAACCTTCGAATAAACGAATAAAGCCTTCGTCCAGCAGTGGACGTTTTATGGCTGACGACGACGACATAAGCGAGGTATTAGCCGGGACGGACGACATTCGTTTTGTAACGCCAGAAATCACTCTGTAGTCTGGACGTCAATAATGTCGATTGAAACTGTTTTACCCGTATCCCCAGATAGTAGCTAGAATGATATTTTAATGGATAAACAATTTTATATTTTGGTCTTTTGTAATAGATGGGATCTGAGTGAAGCTCGGGATGAAGATGGCTTGTGCCCTGGATTTAAACCCCTTATCTATGACTACTTTTCATTCCGAAAAAAACTATATATATATATAGGTGGACCGACGACATTGTAAAAGTCGCGGGCAACCGGTGGATGCAAATGGCAGGTTGTCGTACAGTGTGGCGATCTAAGGAGGAGGCCTTCGTTCAGCAGTGGACGTTTCCGGGCTGATGATGATGAGGATAAAGAGTGAAATCGCGGAACTTGGCTAGTTTTAGCATTTATGACGCATCCCCAGAAAAAACAAGGTTAGTTACCTGTACAGCAATATCCTGAATCTCATGCACGTGTTCAAATAGCACTCTCTGATAAATATATCGCATCGCTTCCTGCAGCAACTCGGGCGTCCACATCAGCTTGTTATCACTATCATCACTAACTTTGGCATCTCCATTCACTTTTAAATCACTTTTATCATCACCGTTTACTTTCACATCGAGTTTTTCACCATTTGCCTTTGTCACTTCAATATTAACTTTTTGATCGTTTGAGTCATCCTCATCCTTCGGAATATCTTTTTGGTCCTTCGAGCCGACTATTTGGTCTTCTTGGTCACCATTTTTCCCGTTCGTGTCCATGCTTTGGCTATTGTTACTGGGTGTGCTATCGCCATTTGTTCGGTGGGTGACTAGAGGCCTGGTGAGGGTACGAAGGGTCTGAAGCGTGGCTTTCCGAACGGAGCTAGTGTTGTGATCGAGGTACGGCCAGAGCCGAGGCAGCACGTCTGATAAGTCGATGGGGCTGCAAAGGATAATAGACGACACAATCAGTGATAAGTTTTTTCAAGAGATTGTACCCTGGATTTTATTTTCTTTGGTGGTTTCGTTTTATGTTTTTTTTTTGAGTTCCTTTTTATGACATTTAAATGATTATCTAGGTGATTATTGTATCGATAATTATTTTTAATGATCCTCATTTGCATTATCGATAATAACATAATTTATTGCGATCGAGTTATTTAGTATCGTACAATTTTGACGATAAGGTCAAATACAAATACAAATAGTTTATTGATAACACCAAAGTTACAAGTCTAATTTCATAAGTATGTCACAAATAAATAATCACTTACTGAAATGAAATGAAATAATAATTACAAATATAATCGTTAATAATCTCTTATTTTACTCTACTCTAGTGACACGTAACATAGACAAAGACATAATTTACTTTTGAGTCCTGCTGGCTCGAAGAACGTCATAAATTATCTACCTCAAAAATTGTGATAATTGTTGTAACAGAGTACTTACTGCAGCAGTCGCGCCGGCTCCGGCAACGCCATGAGAGCGGCCAGCAGCGCCATGTAGGAGTTGGCCGGCGCGGCCAGCTCGTCCTGCTCGTGCAGCAGCCGCCACAGGCGCCCCACGACGCCGCGCAGGCAGTGCGGCCGCGCGCGCGCCAGCGCCGCCGCCGCCGGCGCCAGCGCCGTGGCCGCCACGGCCGACACGTCCTCTGCCGCGTCCGCGAGGCCCTCCATCAGGTGCTCGAGGGCGCCGCTCTCGCATGCTACGTCCTAGCGATGAAACTGACGATATAATATCCGTCGTGGCTCGTATGATCTTTATTCAAAAAGTAAAACTATATTTTTTATCACATCTATTCAAAAATACCTATTTAGGCAGAAATTAGCTCTTTTCCGCCCTACCACGCTTATCACGCCCATAGGGAGGAAAAGTTATTTTCCTCCCTCTAGGCGTGTTAGATTTGAATTTGGAAAGAGACGCGTCACGGCCCGCACCCGCGCGGCCCGCGTGTCGTCACTCACCTGCCTGGCGGCGAGCAGGTACTTGAAGCCGAGCAGCGCTCCGTGGCGCGCCTCCCACTGGCGCTGCGCGGCGAGCGCGGCCAGCAGCCGCGCCACGGCGCGCACGCGTGCGGCTCGCATCTGAGCCAGGCACACCCCCAGCGTCTGAGCGCACGTCTCGCGCACCGGCGCCACCACCTGGTCCGACACGAAGTCACCGAACCGATCGAGTGCTAGAACGCACAGCAACCTGAGCGCCATGTCTTCCAGCCAATCTTGGTGTGCGTCTTCCATCTACGATACGAATGATAACTCATAAGTACACGGGGCTGGGAAAGGGAACAATTCGATGGAGACAGTATCATCGCACATGACATTAGCAGGCAGTTGGCGACATGAAGGTAGGTGTGGAGGTACCTGTTGCTTGGTGGTGCCGGCGCGGCAGCCGGAGGAAGCGGCGGCGCGCGCGCGCAGCAGCTCGCGCAGTGCGCTGGCGGCGCCGTGGCGCGCCTCCCACGCGGCGCTGAACAGCTGCGCCTGCAGCGCCAGGCACCAGCTGTGCAGCGGCCACGCGTCCGACTCGCCCCACGCGCCCGAGCAGTCCGGCACTGGAGCGCCGTTATCAACTGGCAACAACACATCTCGTGATAACTGCGAACAGTTCACTCGGAGATAACGCGTATAACAGACGCCCGTTTTTAAGAATAAAAACGGGCCGGGACGAACCGTCAGGTATGCGATGCTAACTTTTTTTTTCGCAAAAGGCGCTTGAACACGTCCGATAGAAAGAATGAATCTTTTTAGGTCCAAATGCACTTACAAACAAATTCTTCGAGCGGCTCCATCTTCATTTTCTTCCGGTCGGGCTCCAGGGGCGGCGTGGGTGGCGCAGACGAGGGCCCCTCCTCGCTGCAGTCTCGCGACTTCTGTTTGCTGAACGCGGCGCGCGCCTTGCGCTTCGCAAGGTTGCGCTCCCGCGAGCTCAGCGTCTTACATGACACTGTCTGGACTAGCTCTTGTACCGGCCTCTGAGGATAACAAGTGGAGGTCAGATAGTAACAACATACAAACACCAGAAAATACTACAAAAAAAACACCAAAAAATAATCTGTCATCGCGTTTTCTAATCGCGCTGATAATTATATTGAAAGACTAAAACGAGAGCTGGTTGAGAAGTGAAATTACAAACATGTGGCGATAGTTATTTATTGCTAGGCGAGCACCAGAAAGAATAAAGTCTATCATCGACTCAATTAGCATACCACTGCATTAATCTCTTGAGTATGTTCTAAAACTGCACACAAAACCACCGTAGAGCAGGCAGCAGCGTCCTCTCCGTTAACGGTGTAGAACATTCTGCGATCAAAGCTGCCAAGCGTGGTGATTATGACATATTAAACGAGACCTTCGTCCAGCAGTCAACGTCTTCAGCTGGCCCTCTGTCCGCCCTTTGTCTAGTAGCTGCAATAGAGGAAACATGAGTGCATCTCACCCTGGCCGCTTCAGTCTTGTTGTGTTGGGGTCTGGTGGGACAGAGGTCCTCGTTGGAGTACACCGAGGTGAGGTCTACGCCGAGCGTGGCCGCCACGTCGAGCCCGAGTCGCGCATTCAACTGCTGGCGCTGTTTTGCCAACCGCTCACTCATATCTGCAGGGAGAGTACAAGAACCTGGTGGTAACAACACGCCTGGTCGCCTGCCCATTTATAGTAATGCAGTGCCAGATTTGTGAACTTGCGAACAAAATCCTGCGCCGCACTGCAATGCGCTCGTCACTCTGAGATATTAAATGTGAAATCTCTTCATGCCTAGTTATTTAACTGGTAATATTGCCTTTCAAATCGATACATTGCTGGGCGATTCAGTAAGTGGCAAGGGTGTGATGCCTAGGCGGACTCTGCAATAGAGTCCTACCACTCCAAAACTATTGACTAATAGCCGCCTCACACCCAACATAAGCAAAAGATTGCGAGTGTACTGTCAGTTCAAGAACTGCCAACCTTAAAACTATCGCTAATAGAACCACTGGAATCCATATGAAAATAGGGAATAGAAGAATATTGCGAAAATATTTACCGATGTCGTGTCTTTACTCGTGTTATTTAGCCGAAAATTTAATTTGACAAAAGCCTACAACGTAGCAGCCAAAGAACGCTAATATATCATTGCAAACAATCACCTAATTACCTATTTAACCGTTACACCAATTAGTACATACATAAATTTGAATACATTTCAAAGGTTAAACAATAGTGTAAATAATTATCAGTTCCGCGGTGAGATGATAAATACGGCTGAACAAATATTTTACAAGACGAATTTAATTTATAGCATTTTAAGCCACATTCTTTGGTTCCAATTTACATAAAATTGTTTAACATTCAAATGATGTAAGTACTTCAAGATTTAGATGAAGATGTTCGTTTGTTCAAGGCTCCGGCCTTTCCTGCTGGCAGATTTTAATATTCATCGTTGTCAAAATCAGACTAATCGATTTACTAAATCGTTCTATAAAATACCCAAATTGTCATAGTTGAATAGTAGTGTGCTAAAAGAGGACTTATTGAAAGCGCAGTAAAGCACATTCAGATAGCACTATCACTATAGTATACTTAAAATGAAAGAAATACCTTCTATATTAATGAGGCATTTTTATTTCGCTTTAAAAACGGGTTAGAGTTCGTCAAGGAAACCTAAATGTTATGGTACAAAGTGAGTCAGTACGACTGCAAGCTCAACGTTTGAAACAGAAACAGCAACACCCTCAGCAGCTCCCTAAGAGGCCATAAAGATTAGATAAGGCCTCTCCCTGCAAATCATACTCATACCCATCAGACTCTCGCGTGCACTTACACGTGATAATAAATGCCTTGCTACGAAGCCCGATGTCTCCATCCCTCACTATCCATACCCCGTGTGTAAGATAGAGATAGCAGTACCTGCACCGGATAGGGCTTCTTCTTCCATGTCGTACTCATTTCCCTCGGAGCCCATGAGGTGGGCACCATGTTGCAAAACTCGTTCTATATCGAAAGTCTCGCAACGAAGCCGCCCGCTGTCTTCTTCTTCTGCTTTCTCGTCTGTAACAGGATAAAAAGAAGAGATAATAAACTAATTTTTCATCACACTTGCTCATAAAGTGGATCTTATTACACCAGTTTTTGGCTCATAATCTAAGCGTCTAATATAATTTATAATCTAATATAGTCTATAATCACATGCGTGCTTTTTACATTACAGCACTAGTGCTATAAGAGGTATAACCCGGTTAAGTTTGTACCTGACTGCAAGTTGTAATGTATGTATAAGAAGCATTCTATAGCCGGGTAATACAGTACGGGTTTTATTTATAATGCCAACAAGGAGTGTTTAGGCGGCTAAAGAAAATGACACCTGCGCGCATCGCTGGTTTGCACGCCATTTTCCGAAAATATTTGTTGATGTTTTCGCTATGTGGTAAATTATTATCAAAAAGAGTTTGTTTTTTTCCTCGCAAGTGTGATGAAAACAGTCGTATGAAACGCTTGTGCTATGTTAGTCATTACACTCTCAGCTTCCTTGCACACTTGTATCATAATGTACTATTGTAGTACACTTTGAAGCCTTTGGAGATATCAATGGCGATAATCTTTATCTTTAACTCACCCGCAACTGGGCCAGTGCGGTGCAATCGTTCATTCAAGCACATGCCTAAGTCCATCAGTGGTCTATTAAATAGGCTGATTAAGCTAAGTTTATAATATATAGTAGTTCTTCAACCTTTTATCTTGTTATACAATAATATTATTACCTACACTTATTATAATATAACTGATAGTGTAGTGAAGTCTTATCACACTCCCAACGCATTCTCCGCATGGCATTTGTTTTCATCAGATAACGTTAAGGTTATCTACGTAAGTACAAAATGAAACACATTTTTGGTCCGCGTAAAAGATCCCATCTTTGAGTTCAAGGATCATTACCTCACACTGTGACATCACCATACCAGTACCTATTAGACTATTATTGTAATCGTTATCTGAATTGGTAATTATCTGTATTTAGATATAATTACACACATAACTACTGGAGTTATCTCAAAATAATAATAATTATTATCATCATCACCTTGGTTCACTCAGACCTCTCCCAATGCACACCGTGTAGCCTGAGCAGCTGTTTTAGTTTTTATACTAGATTATACAACGTGTAACAAAAAGGTTCAACAGTACTGAAGGGTATGTATGTATTCATCATTATGAACAACTTTTACTATTGGGTCTAACCTGAATTCGCGAAAATAAACAGCTGTTCCATACAACAAGTTCATTGGCCTTGGACAAAATGTATGGAACAGCTGTTTTTTTTGCGATTTCAGGGTTTGCCCCATAGTAAAAGTTGTTCATAATGATGAGTTCATACATACCCTTTAGTATTGTTGAACCTTTTTGTGACACGTTGTATAAAATCAAAGCTGCCGTCATCAGTCAACCTCATTCTTAGATCAAATATACTATAGATACACAGTATCTATGAAAATCTAAAGTGTCCCGCGCCAATGCTTACTTAAACAGATATAATACCTCTCCAGCTAATATAAAAAAGTCCACAAGCGGAAAAATTTTCATTTTAATAATGAACCTTAACACTGTGCATTGTAAAACATTTGTGAGCGTATTAAACTTTCGTCATCGTAGCACGTCACACGATTGGCGCGGTCACATGCGACTGAGAGCAAAACAAGTCATATTACGCTATTTATGCCTTGTTTTGACGGTGCCATTTTCGAGCGGCGATTAGGGATCTACCCTATATTTCATCGCAGACCTCATCCATATCATTTTCAGACTAATCCCCCACTGATATGCAAAGGCGCCTCTTATATGCCACACTAATCTTATCCAGGTTAGATTTTTCTACTATAACGTCGACCCAAGCAGCTGATGGATGTCCCATGGTACCGGTGTGCTGTGAACGAGGCATCGGACGTCAGTCATCAAAGCAAAAATATTCAAGCGCGACAATTTTTAAACGCGCAATTACTGTTATCAATAGGATAGGAACTATGGGAGGTTAGCGCGACCTTACGTTTTCCTGTTTAAGCATAATTTGACATTCGCGGCGACCGACCGGCTTATCGGGGCCGATTGCAATTGACTAATTGCATCTATATTCTATAGTACGTATTTCCTTTTGTATTTTTATTTGCTATAGCAATTTACTCGATTTACCACAAATTTTAGGTAATAGCACAGATCTTATAGCCTGTTGATGGCTCGTGAACATATGTTCTCCTACAAACACGACTCATCGTTGCGGGCAGGGGGCGAGGTAACGCTCTATGTTTGCGATTGGCCAATCACTGGGATGACGCAATCTGAGTTATGAAATACAATGAGAAACTGATTTCGCAGTGGCTAGCAGTGGTTTTTAAACTACTAATTTTCATCTGAGGGGAAGTTGAACGATCAGTCAACAGGATTTATAGTCTTTGGGTAATAGGTACGCCGCATGTCTCTTATTCTTTTTTCCTCCTATCCAATACCTTTCGATAATGGCGTCGCATTTTATGCATTTGCCTGTGTCAAATTTCACATACAGTAAATCACGGTCAAATCCAATCATGCTCTAGTAACGTCATGGCAACTTTACCACAAGTTTCTTCGTAATTTTGAAAATGACTCGAAATCACATGTTTCACCACATCACCATATAATATCACTTGCTTACACTCATGCGCGTAAATCGGATGTTAATGAATAAAACGCCACGTCAGACCCCAGTGAGTTACACAATAACACTCGATAATCGAAATCGAAAATAATACAATGCGGCGACATGCTTTTTTTTCGCGTTACTGCCAAAACTCCTAAGGTAGCATGTTATGAGTTATTTGATCGATTAACCGACTTCAACTTCGAATACCTGGATGACATCTTCAAACTTTCTAGTTATTTTGATTTTAAAACCAAACTACTGACCCGATTGCGATAAAATGTATATGGGACCACCTCTGAAGTATTACCCACCAAACAAAAAAAATATCATCAACCTCAGTTCATAATTGGCGGAGTAATCGCGTAACATACATACAAAAAAAACGTACGGTCGAAATGAGAACCTCCTTTTTTGAAGTCAGTTCAAAAACGTTAGGTTTTATAACATTTACGTTGATCACTATTTGTTTGTTTAGCGGTCAGTTGGTACACTAAATGGATCTACAGTGCGTCGTTCGGGCCTTTGGAATATCAACCATGAAGTCATGGATTGGTAGAAGTTCGATACAGACCGGGCAAAAAAAGCTTTGGGCTACCTAACAGCTATGAAACTGAGCCCTTCTTACAGAACCGGCAAGCAGAGATCATCTAAAGTTAGGGCAGCATTAAGAAGATTAGAAGGGGCGGACGACGAGTTGTCTTGAATTATATTCTCTGCTCTGAAAAGTACAACATTCTTCAAATCTAGAGTATACCTACAGTTTGCTTTTAGATAAGCGTGCTCCATATTAGCTTAGGCCGCTTGATTGCCTAACACAAGGAAGGAATGGCAAACCCTTCCATGTTATTCGAACTTTACTGCTACTACCATACCACGAACTTACTCGACGTTCAAGCGCAAGGCTACATTCACGGTTCCAGTTATCGCGTGAATGCGTGTAAACTAACGACACCATTGTTGGGCGTCGCATGCCTTACAATCTTACAAATGCCTAACCTGACACCGCGCGCTTTTACAATCACAATATCGGTAGAGAGGAATGTATGTCCAATTTCCTGTAGTCAACAACTTTAAAAATCCGTCTTCCTCCAAGTTGTTATATAAGATACCCTTCGTGCTTCAATAACCGGAACAGCTCTGTCCACACCTTTGCCAGTAGTTGAACCGCCAAGCAGTTGTGTGCGAGCATCACTGTGTTCCAGCTTAAAGGCAATGGCACCAGAGAAATTACTGGGCATGAAGAGACCCTGACGTCTAGGTGACGAGCGCAGTGGAGTGCGGCGAAGGATTATGTTCGCAAATTCGCAATTCTGACACTGCTACTGTTATGGGCAGGCGTGATGCTTACCACCAGGCGCGTGCCAGCCTGCCTAACTTCAATTTTAATTTCAATAATGCACCATCAAAGATAAAAAAAGCACAATACACAATTACACACCAAGCGTGATGTCAGTGAATATCTTATCAGGCGATCCAGGCACTGATGCAAGTATCATATAGAATTTGAATGAGTTATTTTCCTTGTACTAAACCTAATTTCATAGCAAAGGTCGAGAGGCGAGTTTCAATCTTCCACTAAGTACTTACTTACTTTTTATCTCCTACTTATGGAGTTTGTACACTGAATACAAATCTAAACTGATATCATAAACAAGTACAAAGTTTGTTTGTGAGTTTGAATGTAGGAGATAATCTCCGAAGCTAATAATACGGTTCTGTTCAACGAAAGATAGCTTATACTGTTCCATATTTTTTCATTTGTAAAGTACCTATGCGGTCCACGACTGATCACGCTTGTCTGCAAGAAACCAATTCACTCGCGACTTAAGTCTTCAGGTTTTAACTGGTTTAAAAAAAAAAAAATAGATATAATAAAAGAAGCACCTATATAATATGCTTTAAAAAAAAAAACAACCGACTTCAATTTGGACTACTTGGATGACATCTTCATATTTTCCAGATATTTTGATTTATTCCAGTAATTTTGAAATAAAAAAACTACTGGACCGATTTCGATAAAATTTATATGGGACCATGGGAAGTATCACCTACTAAACAAAAAAAAAACATCAAAATCTATTAATAATTGGCAGAGTAATCGCGTAACATACATACAAAAAAAACACATTCGAATAGAGAACCTCCTTTTTTGAAGTCTGTTGAAAAGAAGCATATTTAACTGTCTACCGATTCTAAATTTATTTACTATCTATCCATATTTACTGCGAGAGCGAAATGTTAAAAGTTAGATACACTTAAAAATCTGACAGGCATTTAATTTAATCGAAAAAATGTACAATCAATTCTCAAGGTTGTTTAGGTCCGAACACCAGAATATCAGGCACAAGTCAAGCAAGTATTCCAAATGTAGGTCACCAATGAACTGTTATAACACCTAAGTCTTATAACTATTTATTTATAACTTGATTGATCAGCCTATTACTAGAATAGCATATTGAATAAACGTGAATACGCGGAATGCTTTTGTGTTGTGGAATTCTTGCTTTTATTTTGTCTGTCTGTTAGACAAGAGAAAGTATAGATGTTTGTTTATTCGAGAATGTCTCCGATATCATCACGGCCTTCGAAACTTAAATTAAACACATATGTTTGATATTACTGGGGTCTCGGCTGCCCGACTGTTGCTACTTTTAATTTGGCAATTCAAGACTTTATCAGACGAAGGAATTCGGAACTTGCGCAACGATACAAATAAACGCCCGCATTGCTCTAGCAAAACAGCTGCGGTCGCCTTCATAGGTGGCACCAACAGCGCTGTGAGACTGGTGTGTAAAAACAGTTTTTACGACTACTACCTCTGAAGAGAGAAATGAATAGAACGGAAACGGTGCGGGTCGCCCTAGCTACCTAAGAAGTAGGACTTTCGCTTTTCTTTGACTACTATGTATTGGTTTACGATTCGCAGCAGACGTGAAGGGTAATTTCCATTTCCGCAGTTGAAAATGGTACTTTTTATGTTTAAGGAAGCACGTTTCTCTGTCCCTAAACACCGATTTCAAATGGACACTTTCCTGCCGTTCATATACGCCACGTGGCCACATACAATATGGGTACATACATACACCTAAATAGAAAAATGAGTCCAGAAGCTTGTTCCCAAAAATTCCGTTCACGGTGCATTTGGCCATTTTTCGTAGGATTTTTTTAATGATCTCTGTTCATTATACATTTTGCTAATAAAAACCTAATTTAATGAGATATTTATAATGAGTCACTGTCTGACTCTTGGTATACGATATAAGGTGACCTTATGGAAAGTACGAGAATTTAAAAAATACGGTGTTAAGTACATCTAACTCAGACTTCAGTATTGATTGCAACATTCGGTCAATTAGTAAATGAGAGCTGAATCAAGGGGGTCAACTTATTGAGCTATTGCGTACTGTCACTAGAGGTGAAACTGCACTTTGAGGCTTTTGGCTAAACCACACTACGTTTCAGTCTCTTGCTATAGGCACGCATATCTGATCACATATTGTTTGTTTAGTATTCCCATGAATTTGCGGAACTGACAGATAGAAGAGTACTGACTACTCTTAGGGACTATTTTTGAATGTTCCTTACCCCCTGGCAGATATCTGAGCGTTAACTCCCCTAAAGTACATCACAGTGATGCTCTTGAAGATAATGGTAAGAGCAGTCAAACTGTTGTGATGGCATGAATAAAGATTTGTAATGTATTTTGATGTCAGCTCTGGGGATAGTGTATTGATGTATTCCATTTCTGACACAGATAATCATAGTCAGATTGAACAATGTGATGTCCTAGTGAGGAGCTGTGAAGCATTATTTATTGTTATTTACTGGCCTCAGATACTACTGGTGCATTGTTAGTGATATCGGTAGAAATATAGCGATACCACCGTATCATGCTGATCAAGATAAACTTGTGGCATGCGAAATTATCACGGATATTGGTTACAAATACATATTATTGACCTGGATACATCCTAAAACCGCATCCAGAAAGAACCACCGGAAGACGGGCAGCAGCATTCTCACGGTTAACAGTAGTGAGCATTCCGCGATCCCCAAGCCGCCTGCCAAGTGTGGGGATTATGGCAACCCCTCCGTATTAAAGGGAGGGCCTTCGTTCACCACTGGACGTCACTGGCTGATGATATGATGTGTGATGTGACATATTATTGCAGTCTGTAGATAGATACTGTAGGTCAAGGGCGGATCCAGAGGGGGGTCATGGGCGTCGTGACAACCTGGGATGGGGGTAGGTCGACTACTGATAGCTTTTCTAGTTATAATGGAATTGTAGTCTGACTGCTAACAAGACCACGACTCGACTATATGACCCAATGACGTAAAAGCTGGATCCGCCCTTGCTGTAGGTTCCGTCTAGCTGTCGCATGCTACTCCTGTGCGTCTCGTGCTTAGAGGTTGTGAGGTCCATAACGACTTACAAATGCCGATTTGTTCACATAAATTGGGAGACCATCACTAATCATTCAATAAATACCAAATTGTCTTTGTTGCATGTAATTTTTTTATGACTGACTGCCAGTCAGTGATTGGCTGGCTAGTTGTTTGATTGCAATACCTGATGTTAAAAGGTCGAAGATGGTAAATACATCGGACCTGTATTGGGAACTGGCTTTCCAGTGATGCTGCCGGAACAAACGTTGGGTGCTTGGTAACGGATTTTCGATTTGAGGGTGGAAGTCAACCAGCCGCGTAGGTACTGGAATGTACTCTACCATCATGCTATGGTTTCCTCATGATGTTTTCGTTCATCGCCAGTTTACTGCTCCAGCTTATTGATAGGATTTAAACTGACGCCCTGCGGCGTGCGAACCTAACGCGCGAACCACTGAGCTATCATCGGTAAAACTAGGGTATTTCTTACCTGTGCTGGTGGTGAACGGAGGAGGATTCCATTCTGGAACATTTGCGAGGATGGCTTCCACCGCCTGCAAAGAAAAAACGACACTATCATCATAAGGTCCATAAATGTAATAAATGCTTGGGCCGAAGTGTAGGTATAACTTAGGTGGTTCTACCGCGGTATGAAAAGCTCCAAACAGTTTCTTGTTGAAAACTGTAATTTTCGCATTTTTATGAAGTAGATCTCATGTGATAGACTAACTAGATCGACGTGCTTTCGGTCACACCGTAGCTTACCAATTGCCGAGTAGGTGGCCAAACGTAGATAGAAGTATTTTAAAATAAATAAATAAAAACAGTGAAGTTAATTCTAACGGTTTGTGTACCAGTCCAACGGTAGCGAGATGGAATCTGGGAGTTCTGTGGAATCATGTGGATAAGTTTGGTGCTAACCAGGGAAAATTGGCGAAAGCGGGAGAAGGCTTGTAGTGCCTGCTGTACATGCCCTGCTGTAGTCTGCCAATCATGTTGATGACGATGATGAAAATAAAATCGGAGAGCGTGCTTCGGAATTACATGATTTAATTCCCTCTTACTTATTCGACTTTTGGATGGCCAGAAGCTCAAAAAGCGACTTTCGTTTCATTATTGATATACCTAAAACCCCAACTTCATTTTACCATATCACTCAGCGACAATGATAAAATCAATGGACGGGAAATAAGCGCACGGATTTTGAAGACTATATGTTGAGCGCCAGCTCTCCACTCGTGTCAGTCATACCCTGTCTTTGCGACATGCGAGCCGTACGATACGACAATACAAACTTCTAATATATGTACATGTGTTCTCTTTTTGTCATGCAGTAATTAGATTCGCTATCTCTATTTTCTGGCAAATGTAATATGCATACTTTTAGCTAGGTATGCTTGATTGTGCTGACTTGTTAATTTTGAACGATTTGCAAGCGCTGAGCCCGTCCATTCCAATAACACCGTCGCTGATATCACTTATAATCTGACACTACGTGCGTTGTGCCATTTAGGAAACCGGAAAGCAGATATTCTGGCTCCGACACTCTAGTCAGTCAATGTAGACAGCCTTTGCGTTATTGCCAATAAAGACAATCCGAGTGTCTTCAAGACGCAAGTAATTATTTCTTCTGTGTCGCAAGTAAATCGGCTACTAAGTACTGGGCAAGCGTGCTCCATCGTACACCGCATCTTGGCGGTATTTTGGAAAATTTGTGAAGCCTTCAAAGTTGCAATTTAGTCAGCATAGTTTAAAACATAAATACGGTTTTAAACGCATTAACATTTAATAGTTCAAATCGACGAGTAATGCTTAATACCCCGCTTAGCCACCGTGAATAGAAATAGATTAAAATAAATTACAGTTCCAATGCATACCAAATAACTGCACGAAATAATACATGAAAGAGCCAAATTGTGCACGATTATTGCGTTTAATTATGCAGAATATTCAACCTTTGTGATTTCCTATTATTACATTTTATTGTAACTGGTAATGGTAGCCGACATATTGAATCCACAACCTAATTCTGTCATAATATATTGTCCGGAATCTAGAATGCCCCACTTATTTTGTTTATAATTTCCTGTAAATAACGTCATTTTGGACATTCGATCGACTCCGCCTAACTACTAGTATAGTATTATAATTATCTTTGGCCTAACTAACTGCACCGGGCGTGCGTGGTGGAATATATCCCACTCGTCTTTCAAGTGCCTTATGCCTAGCAAATGCGAAGTCTACCATAATAGTTCCAATTACTTCTGGAAGCTTACTGTCGCTATAGAACCTGTGAACATTTAATACTGGAGATGCCATTGCCGAGAATCTATATAATTTTGCGCATGTTATACATTGTTAAATACTTTCACATTAATAAACCAATTCCTGTTCGCATGAAAGCACATTAAAACTAACTTACAACACTACCAAAAGATCGGTGCTAATAGATATTTGGTCACCGACCATATCCAAAGGCAGAGGCAGTGCGGTACGCCTTGACATGCCACAGTTACCACCACCAGTGGTAAGAGTATACTCATCCTCTAATCCTCGAAGTACATATAAAAGTACCTAACAAGTTCAGAACAAGAGCGACAACGCAGCAGACCTATACGCTTGCCACCACCAATGGTACAGTTATTTAGTATATCCTCAAAGTACATGTAAAAGTGCCAAGTTCAGGACACGAGCGATAACGCAGATGGCCACACATGCGTCGACGAATAAGTTCAATGAAACTTTTCTAGTCTATGATATGTCCTTGATATGACTTGCAGAAAGGAAGAACCTCTACTGACATAATAATATCGTAAAAAATAATAATAATAGAATAAGTTTCGAGTAGCTTTAAAACTTTCGCGAATTTGAACAAATGCTTTTAATGATCTAACGAGACTTGTTATGTTGATTTAATATAAACAAAGGTAGATCATTTATACAAAATTAATTTAAATAGTATGATAAGAGGTGAAGGAAATAGCGTTCTAAGCAAATGATTACGGCGCAAAATGCTACGTCTGACCACAAAATAATTAGTCATACAAAACAATGGGCTATTTTTAGGTACTAAATAAACTTTACGTACACGTCTTTCCTATTACGTTGTTGTGAGTACAGGAATGATTCTTAGTAGATGTATGTAGTGCAGATATTTTTGGTAGTAAGTAGGTCGTAGGTATCGTTTTATATTCTTAGAAAAGATAATAATTACTATTGTCTAATATACTTATGGCAGAGGCGACACCGTCTAGAACATCTGGAAGACTTTTAGGGTACTTTATGGCATATTGGCTTGAGTTTAACTGCCACCTCGCCTGGTGTTAAGCGAAGATGCAGTCTACGAGCACGCTTACCTAGAAGAAACCGATTGAGGTTTATTCTTTCTGAAGACAAGGCGCTCTAGTGATGGTAGAAATAAAAATAGCGAATGCCCAGCAGTACCCGGAACATATGAGGGAATCCGCTCTGCGATTCTCCATGCAAATGTATTTTCCTATTTTCTTCCTGACTAATGCCTCTAGAGCAATCATCACTCACTCATCAGCCAGAAGACGTCCACTGCTGGACGAAGGCCTCCCCCTTAATAGGGAGGGGTTGCCATAATCCCCACGCTTGGCAGGCGGCATGGGGATCGCAGAGTGTTACCACCGTTAACTAAGAGGACGCTGCTGCCCGTCCTCCGGTTGTTCTGGATGCAGTTTTAGGACATACCCAGGTCCAGGACATACCCAGGCACTTAGCAAGGCAGACATAGCAATCATATTTTTTTTACAAAATCTAGGTCTAATGTAGATGTAATATAATTAATATAATGTAATGTCTCTGTCATTCCCGTTTTTTTCCAGAAAATAGTCAACTTAGTAATTTCTTTGCTGGAGTTTAATTCTTGTGGTACACCGGACTGAACCACTGAAATTAGCACG
The DNA here is from genome assembly GCA_905404285.2 of Erannis defoliaria. Taxonomy (NCBI): domain Eukaryota; kingdom Metazoa; phylum Arthropoda; class Insecta; order Lepidoptera; family Geometridae; genus Erannis; species Erannis defoliaria. Next base: position 15,919,649 of record FR990076.1, on the reverse strand, counting down.
ATCAATAAACGTAAAGTAACCATTCAACGATACAAATATATACTTAGTGGGTACCCAATACGAATTAGGATCAAAACAAATTCCATACTCCATTTCAGCTTAGTGGTGCGTAAAAAGCCATCAGAATCATATACCCTTTACACTCCACCGCTCGTCTACGTGAACATTGCACAGACTAATATCTCAATCATGCGATCATGGGTATTCTGCGATCATACGATACAAAGCACAAGCAGGGCCCTGTGTTATAAAGCTACATATACAAGCTTACAATTGTACTAGCTTCTTGTACCAGTAACTACAAGTTACCAGTTACAGGTAGATGGTCTGTCTTTAGGTAGCTTATATACAAGTGCTTGTACTTGTAATTTGTACACTGGTTGTCTTGTAGCTTTAGAAAACGCCGTTCGCAATTTTTTTTTTGCGGAGTTGCCAGTTTTTCACTACAAGTACAAGACTTATATAGCTTTATAAAACAGAGCCCAGGTTATTTTTTAGTAGGCTGACTATAGCCGATTGTCGAAGCAATGAACTAGATCCGTAGGTTCTGCGAAGTGTGAATTTGAATAGTGGCAACAGATACGTAGACTTACTTGATATAATATACTTAAAAAAAAAAAAAAAATATAGGGTGGAAAATTTCCATCGATATTTATTTATTTTATTTGTGTTGTTGTCTTTTATATAGCTCGTCTCCTTTTCTTATTAGTCTGCCTAATTCGCACACTCTCTGATATAATCAATACTTTTCATAAATGTGTCGTGCCGTACTTACGTGGCAAAACAAGTCAACTTTTCTAGAGAAAGCGTATATCTATACGGATCCAGACTAACATGTCATTACTTCGTTTAGTTAATTAAGTACATTAAGGTTAGCCAGTGAACACAGACCACACCCACGAAATTACAGGGAGTGGCTGGCGTTGTAAGCATTAAGGTCCGCTTGTAGCGGGTAAACGACAGGCACTAAACTGTAGGCGCGAGCGCTTGAATTGCTAAATTTTGTAGGTTATTCTTTGTTTTGAAAAATATAACAAACAAATACTGTATTCTTAAAAATTAAAAAACTAAATAATACCATATTCTATCTATTACTATAATTTTTACGTGGTTTCATAATTTATTTTCTTAGTTCTAGCTAATCGAAATGCCGATTTAGTGTCTACTTCGTTTTTTTTTCTATCAGTAGAGTAGTTATTCATACATTCAAAATCACGTTTAAAAAAAAACAAAAAGCTAAAATAAATGATATATTTTTTTTGGTTTAATACTGTTGGATATAGCAAAAATCAATCTGTCTCACTTTGACATGTATGAAGTAATGCTCTCTCTTTCATATGTTTATTTACAATTATTAACAAGAGACCTTTGTTCTTAAGGCCTTGGTTTCGTGAGCTTATAAAGCTAGTAGTTGCCCTATGGTGTCCCTGCGACCCGGTACAGTAGAGAGCACTCACACCTCTCCTGCTATTAATTCGAGTTAATAAACGAGTATGTTATGAAATCGTTAATGCGTCTTTCATTGGCTTCCATACATAACTCTAATAGGTTATGGGCCCAGTGAAATGAAATATAAAAAACACTTTAAGTGCAATAAAAACTTTGTGAACTCTGTCAGTGATAAGTGTTTGTAGTATTCCAAGCATTATTTGCTAAAACCAAAATAATGGAGGGCCAAAAGTTAAAGCGTAATATTAAACGTTTTGATGGGGACAAATATAGTGTCTGGAAACTTAGAATACGAAATTTACTAAGTGAACTTGGTGTTTTAAAAATAATAGACAGTGATACTACTGTGGAACTAGAAAGTGATAGTGAGTATTACAAAGAACTATGTGTGGCTAAAAACACTATAATTGAGTATTTGTCCGATTCGTTGCTCGGACTGGCAAGTGATGAAAATATCACAGCGAAGCAAATTTTCTGGAAGTTTGACTCTATTTACGAAAGAAAAAGCATCGCCACTCAACTTGCTTTACGAAAGCGCTTACTGAACTTAAAGCTGCCAAGTGATAAGCCACTGATGAAACACTTTCAAGAATTCGATGACTTGATCACGGAGTTGCTGGCTGCAGGTGCAAAATTAGAAGAGGTGGATAAAGTCACACACCTGTTTATGACTTTACCGAGCAGTTACGATGGAGTAATTACTGCTATTGAAACACTGACGGAGGATAACATCACACTGACATTTGTCAAGATAGGATTGCTTGACCAGGAAATTAAAATAATGAATGAAAGACGTGAAACAAGCTCTAAAGTGCTCCAGGCACAAATTTTGACGAAAGAGGTACATAAACCTATTGACAATTACAATAAATATGACAATAATCAGCTAAGGAAACAGCAGTTTAAGAGAAAATTTAATAAAAACAAAAATGTTACCTGCCACCACTGTGGAAGAAAAATACATTATAAAAGAGACTGTTATTATAATAAAAGAGGTCAACAAGCTCAACAGCGTACCGAGAATAATAGAACTGTGCAGACCATCAATACATCTGGTCCTAATTCGTCGGGTATCTCCGGGTTCGCTTTTATGGTTGGAGGCGAACAGTATGAAAGTCAAAAAGATGCAACAAGCTGGTACGAGTATGACTATCGTTTTTGGTAAAAACGATGGTGTGGAGATATATATAAGGCAAGGAGGGTAAGACAGCAAATAATGGTGAGTCTTTGAACAATTTAACTGGCATCAACTTTATGTTTGATAGGCATGTTTTAAATGCTGGAAGCTCAGTAACAATTAAAGATCGTTCATAATAATAATGAATTGTGGCATCATAGACTATTATTGAAAAGACGAATTTCCTACAAATAAAAAGCAAGTGTATGTTTTCTAATTTAGAATGAATTGAAAACATTAAATTAACTGATAAACTTTGTGAAGCTTGCATGGATGAAGGGCGGACATGTTTGACATTTGGTAGGTCGTAATCTTTAAAGTTATAAAAACGACCATTGTTTAAATGTGCACAGCGCGTGTGCCTGTGCGGTCCCATCACTCTTTCAACACTTGACGGCAAAAACTATTTTGTGATTTTTGTGGATGAACATACTTAATAGCCCTGTAAAGATGTTTTGTTTTTGCTGCGTTTCGATAAGTGTGAAGCTTATTTCGGTTTGAAAATTGTCAACCTCTATAGCAATAAAACGGTGGCGAGTATTTATCAAATAAAATTAAAGATTTTTTTTTTTTGTATGTAAGAAGGTATTAGCTACCACTTAACAGTGTTATTTACTCCGTTACTGACGGATTTACCGAATGTATGATACGAACAGAACAGAACGATTAAGTGCCATTGTACCTGGTGCTAAATTAGACAAAACGTTCTGGGGTGAGGCTGTGTTGAGTCCCACTAAAGCACTGGATGCGCGATGCGCTAACACACCATTTGATTTTGGCACGGTAGAAAGCCGCAACTATTTAAATGTTTTCGGTTCAACTGTCTATTTTCATAGAAAGACTAGAAAGACCAAGTTTGATGACAAATCATTAAATAATATCTTGGTCGGGTATGAACCGAATGGTTAAGGTGTGAGATTTGGTAGCAGAAAGGTTTGTGATAGTCAGAGATGTGATCTATTTCTTATAAAGTAGACCGTGGAAGCCTATGGGAATTTCAAGTGGAAATTCTGGTCACTCTGACACTAAAACGGACACTCAAAGTTCGTGCAAATCTGATATATTGAAATCAGATCACTGCATGTCTGATTGGTAAAATCAGATGGTTCACAAACATGCGTAATACCTGCACAATTAGGTCCACCGCCTAATAAATCTGTAGTTGAAACAGATAAGTGCACAGAAATTTCAAATAAGTTGACTCTACCTAAAAATGAGCAACCTTCTTGTGAAAAACAAGTTAGAAGGAATGAGAGGAATAAAAACTATTTGCGCTCTGAATCTGAATCTGTATCTGTATTCCTTGTAGGTATACTTCCTGTGTATCTTATAATAATGTACATGATGATATTTACTCTTTGTTGTGTGCCAATAGCTTACGTTGTACAACACCTGTCTTTTTATGAAATTAAATCCAGGGATGATAAGCTTTTATGAACTGGATACCTATTTGATTTATACAAAAACTTTTTGCTAAAAATATTGTTGACTGTAAAGAACCTAACCATTTACAGTCTGTGTATGTCTGTATTCACTGTGAAAAATGATGAGTTTGGAAAACCTGTAAAATATGAAGCGCATTTAGTTGCTCGCGATTTCAGTCAGGAATATAATTTAACTGACAAATAATGAAACTTTTGCCTCAGTAGCTAGAATATCAAGTTCAGACGTATATTAGATTTTTGCAAATCAATTCATTTTGCTTGTCCATTATATCGCCTTTAATACGACGTTTTTGAATGGCAAACTATCGGAAGAATTACATGATACATGAAGATTTCTGAAGAAATCTCATATGAAGGCAATTTAGTTTGCAAATTAAACAAAGCTAAGAATGTATGGATTAAAATATTCCGCGCACTGTTGGTTTCAAATGTTTGAACAAATTTTGATGGAAAAGGGCTTTCGATACTCATCAGCTGATCGCTGCATTTATACTCTAGATGCAGGAAACATTTGTAAATTGTAAAAACATTTTTATGTTGTGCTGTGTGTCAATGATGTCATTATTGTAATTGCAGATAATTATTATACCTTGAATAGTTTCAAAAACTACTTGATGACCAATATATAATGGTAGATTTAAGAGACATACGATGTTTCGTCGGTATATGAGCTGTACATATAGTCAGTATTAGAAAACTTCAACCTGAGTGAGTCTGAGTAATAATTCTGTCAGTCCTATAGCAAATAAAATTGATGACCTTTAAACTCAGATGAAACTACAAAGGCCCCTTGTATGAATCTGGTGGGATGCTTAGATACGTACTCTGTTCTCGTGGAGACCTGAGCTTTTCTATAAACATCCTTAGTCGGTTTGCTAACAAAAGTGACCAAACATTATGGTCATGTTTAAAAAGGGTGTTACGTTACCTGAAAGGGACGATAGAATTAAAGCTGACCTATACCCGGGTTGAGTCGATTGATTGTAACGCAAATGATATGAGCGGTTACGTGGACTCATATTGGGGTAGTGATGACTACAACGAAAAAGTACCACGAGTTATTTGTTTCAACTGTTTGAACAATGCACAGTATGCTGGCAAACAAAGCGATAAATAACGGCGGCTTCGTATTGTGAAGCTGATTACATAGTTTTGTTTGAGTCTGTAAAAGAAGCTTTGTGGTTAAAGTCTTGGGTGACCAGTATTAAAGTTGAGATCCCTGGCGCCATTCCTATTTATCAGGATAATTTGGGATGTATAAGCATTGGCAATAATTTGACAAATCACAAGGGATTGAATTATAAAATATATTTTTCAAGGGAAAAGGTGAAAAATAATTCGATTAAAACATTTATACTACCTACTGGTCCTACTGGTGATCAGTTGGCTGATATAATTAATCCTAACGAAGTAGTTACCGACTGTGTGTTTTTCGACATTGAAAGAAAAACTTGCGCAAATTAATTAAATGTTGTTAATTGTAATGAAGTCCATGATGTCTTGTAACATGTGTAAAATTGTAAATACGATCTGTTTGATTGATGTTTATGAAATTAAATTAAGTAGATTAAAATGAAATGCTACTAAATTGGATTGGTCTGATTAGGTTTTTCTGGGTTTTCCCTAATCCTGTGCAACGAATGTTGGACCATGATGAATGTACTCCCAGACAGAGCGGGAAGGTGTGAAGTGTCATTTTAATTGTAAATAGTTTTTCGAAAATGGTTTTTAAGGAAAGAGATTAATTTTTGAGGGGGCGTGTTGGATATAGCAAAAATCAATCTGTCTCACTTTGACATGTATGAAGTAATGCTCTCTCTTTCATATGTTTATTTACAATTATTAACAAGAGACCTTTGTTCTTAAGGCCTTGGTTTCGTGAGCTTATAAAGCTAGTAGTTGCCCTATGGTGTCCCTGCGACCCGGTACAGTAGAGAGCACTCACACCTCTCCTGCTATTAATTCGAGTTAATAAACGAGTATGTTATGAAATCGTTAATGCGTCTTTCATTGGCTTCCATACATAACTCTAATAAATACAACACACACAGGCTTGTGTGTGTTGACAAGCCCGCCTTAATTCACGGTAGCCGCCTCCGACGTTTCGATGCTAGTCGCTTGCTAAACGACCTTTTTATGCCAGAAGTAATGAGACAGCTAAACGCTAAATGGCGATCGTCACGCCTTTCCATCACAATCGCAGTATTCGTAGCGCCGCAGCCGCCGCCGTGCCACTACGGGCTTTGAATGACAACTTACAATGTTTCTTTAGGGCGTTTGTAAGCCCAGCCACAGAATACATAATAGTATAAGTACAGAAGATTCACTCCGCAAAATCAATTAAATAAGTATCGACTCTTGTTAGGACACAATAAAGTGCAATTCAGGATGTGCAATCGCTAACTACCTACAATAGGCTAGATGACTGGTTTTTTTATTGTCCTATTAAAATGTGGCCCATAATTATAGCTGATTAATAAAAAGAAAATGAAAATCTGATCAAAAATAAGCAACTTATAAGCATTTTAATATCATGCTAGACAGAGAGGCGAAACAGCAAATCGTGACGTCACTTCCCAGTACGCCATATAAATTATTTTCTGACAAGACGTGACGTCATTTTATGTTTTGTGGGAAAGGGACAGAGTTGTCTCTAACAAAAACTTTAAACGCTCATATATCAGAACATTATTAACCGTTTTCAATAAACATACTATATTTACTTAAATTCTTCATCAAAGCTATTGGTTTCAACGATATAAACATCAGTCATCTACCCTATTATAATAGGTCTTTACCTATGAAATTGCCGTTCTTCAGTACTGGTCATTTCAAATAGAAAAAAAGTTTGGAATGGCTTTGTATTCTGATATCAAATTAATTTTTTCTTAAAAACATGACATTATTTTTACAAACTCAGTCTTTTGTTTATTGATTAGCGTTGTATTTTCATTACATTTGAAAATTTTTCGTCATAATGGATACTTTAAAATTCGTGTAATTATGGAATATGAGTTCCGTCGTGGCACCAACGCGACATAAACGGCACGTAACATCAAAAACGTTTACGGAGAGAACTGTACAAACGAACGCACAACCCGTTATTGGTTTTCCCGGTTCTGTTCTGGAAATTTTGACTTGAAAAATGAAGCTCGTGGTCGTCCGGAGACTTTGGTCAACAATGATAAATTAAAGGCGATTGTGGAAGCTGACGAAACTCAATCTACAGCTGAGCTAGCAGCAGCTTTTGATGTTTGCATCAAAACAATTTCGATCCATTTGCGACAAATAGGCAAGGTAAAAAAACTTGATAGATGAGTGCCCCACGAACTTGAACGATCGCCAGCGCAACGTACGCGTCGAGACCTGCCTCACACTGCAGCTACAGTCTCCAAGCTGCAAGAGCTGGGGTTGGAAGCTCTCCCTCATCCGCCATACTCACCAGACCTTGCACCTACCGACTAATACTTTTTCCAAAATTTAGACAACTTTTTAGTGGGTAAAAAATTCAATTCCCGAGAGGCAGTACAAAATGCCTTTGAAGAGTTTGTTGCCTCCCCATCCAGCTAATTTTTTACAAGAAGGGCATCAATAAACTGCCATTTCTTTGGCAAAGGTGCTTCGATTGCATGGGTGATTACTTTAAATAACAGAAATAAAAAATACCAAAAAAAAGAAACCATAAGAAATACCATAAGTGTGGAATCACTTCATACAAAAATATTCAAGAAATAAAAATGTTTAAAAAAATAAGTACTTTCACTTATTCCATACAAAACGGCAATTTCATAGGTAAAGACCTAATATTAACCTCTGCCTGTCTAGCGCGTAACTCTTATCTCTTCTGTTTGAATTCTTGCTATTAAATTGGCCCGTCTAAACGGGCCCGCCACGTACTTGTAGCTTCATACCTAAAGTGCGGAGTGCGCCTGGCCTGCCCCAGCCCCAGACACATTGCTAATGGGTCGCAATGATTTAGGTTAGCAAACCTCATACGTCTTTTTTATGGTTGAAGTGGTGGAACAAGATAAACACGAGCGAAACTGTAACTTGCTCTCAAGTAAGGCTATCAGAACACCTCGTTACGTGTTTGGCAAGATTTTCAACTTGGGGTTGCCAGTCAGACGAGCATTAAAAAGGACCTACTACGGTTTCGTCATTAGTATTTTTCTTTGCTTTCAACTAAAGCTTATTGTTGAGATTTGAACCCACACCCTACGCTTTGGAAATCAAAATCGGCGTCCACTGAGCAATCATCGTTAACTTCTGAGCCACGTTTGCCAACATCTACCACTCCAAAGATAATAATTACATATTAACTCATTTATATATAAGCAGCGAGCATCCGTTTCAGCATAGACAATTTGATTTTCAAATATAGACCGTCGTGACCGCCAGCCAAATGACCCGAATGTCCTTGCATAAACAAAGAACCCATATGAAACTCTGTTTAGTCTGGAGAATTTAAAACGATTTCACGTCAACCAGCTATATTTGTACCCACACTGACATTACCTAAGGCAACTGTTCAAGTTGAACTGGAAAACATCCGTCATGGAAGCATATGGAAGGTCAATCAATGCGATGTAGATGGAAGAAATGCATGGTCCTTACCAATTTCAATAATACAGACTTGTTGTTTTCTGGATATAACATTTATAAATGAAACTGTTCTAGGTGGTGTAGCTGTCGAAATTGTGCTTCAGAAGGAACTAAAGCCGATGTTTTAGTATTATTTTAGATTAGACTAATTAAACCTCGACTGGTATTGATAAAATTTAGCAAGCATATTTTATTCGGTAAAGTAATTTACTAGAATTTTGAAAAATATTCGCTTTTTCGAAAAAGACACCTGCGAAGACCGATGACTGAACTCTAAATTAATTCATCCCCATAGTACCATTCAATTATTCGATGGTACATGTATCAACTCCTCGATAACATAAACATATTGTATTCAGATGCTCACTGCATTACATTCCCGATTTGTATTCATGATCCGTCGATGCTCTCGTCTCCTCGCTCCACTAATGTTTCTTCCTTTTATGAACATTGTAGACCAGACTTGTCAGAGAAAGATCTGGTGGATTAGATAAAATCAGATTTATGATTTTGCTTGTATAATATCTCATGTGAAGATATAGATATATAGATAAACTCTTTATTATACAAACCAAAAGAAATTATAAAAGCAAAATAAGAATGAAATGAATGATAATGGTTTATATATTTTTATGAATTCCAATTAATACTATGGCAGGTAATTGCTCGGCTTTCATTTCTTTAGGAACTACTTTCAATTTTGTTTCGATGCGATAATAGGTTTACGTTGCTATCGAAAGACTACGTCGCAACATCCACTAAGAAGTTCGTTCATTTCGATGGTTCGCATCGAAATGGGAGCTCTATATCGAGTCACGAATGTACGTAACACAATTTAATACGACGCAGACTTGACGTTAGCTATTTTCCACTTTATATTCAACTACCTATTAACAATTCCATAAAATTCACAACACTGTCTCATAGCCAGCGCACAGCATAACAGTGGGCCTAGAAGCATGAAAGTTTACGAGAGTTCCTTATTTCAACGAACATAAAGTAGGCATATTTCAGAATAAGCTAGATGACTGGTTTTCATATTGTCCTATTAAAATGTGGCCCATAAATATAGCTGATTAAAGAAAAGAAAATGAAAATCTGATTAAAAATAAGCAATTTATAAGCATTTTAATATCATGTATCATATCTCTGTCGAGGCGAAACAGCAAATCGTGACGTCACTTCTCTGTACGCCATATAAAATATTCTGACAAGTAAGGCGTTGATGTACTTTTTTGTTTTGTGGGAAAGGGACAGAGTTGTCTCTACCAAAAACTGTAAACGCTTATATATCAGAACATTAATAACCGATTTAAATAATTTTTTCAATAATCATACTATATTTACTTAAATTCTTCATGAAAGCTATTGGTTTCAACGATATAAACATCAGTTATCAGTCACCCTATTCATATGGAGATGAGACGAAGTAAAAAGCCGAGCCTCGTTTCCGATCCCTTACCCACAAGGATGAAGCCCGACAAAATTGTAAATTAATTAAAAACACGACTGCCCTGACCAAAACGGACTAAAATGTAAAAGATTTTTCTTTTCACATTTGAAAACGGCGCCGTACAGCCGCCATATATGTGACCTATGTTACTCGGATTGATGTAAGGATTCTTCTAAGGACACGCTACGTCTAAATCTGTTCAGGCATTTAGAAGTTATTGTGGAACAAAGAATCTCACATACATGCAGATACATTCATGAACCCTAAAACTACGTTCTTTTTTTTGGCACTCGTGTTAAAATACGACGTTATGGTATCCTAATAAACGTTACCGTCGTTTATTGAAAACTTAACGCTATCATTATCATACCAAGTTTGTAAACAGTACAGGCAGGTGATAATATCACAATCAATCATATCGGTAAACTACGTTCGCAAATTTCATAAAAACAAATAGGTATTCTATTAATAATATTCCAAACAGTTCGCGTTCTAATGATTTTTATCCTATAATAATTGTCAGTTTTTCATAATTTTCTAATAGTATTTTGTTGCTCAGAATTTACTATTTGACCAAGCGAAGCGATGGTCTCCGAGTCTAAGTGACAAATCAGCGTTTGTGACTAGCCAATCGTTAATCCGATCATTATGAAATTTTCTAAGGAAGTAGTTCGTATAAATACAATTATTAAGTTCGCATACGACCCGAATTTTTAATGGGGCTTTGGAAGATAATATGGGGGTCGTGAGGTCTCAGTTAGTTACAAACTACTAGTTATTAAAGATTGTTTTCTACGCTTTATCGACTACTTGAACTCTGTCAGTTGCTTTCTCCCTTCTCTAATGGTTGTTCTACAGCCAGGGACCGCGGAAACACTCCATGACTTGGGGGCAAACAGAGAAACCTTCTTTACCAGGTATTAAAATTGAAGGGGGGGCAACCCCCCATCGCCTGTTTGATTTCAGGGGGGGCATTTGGCCCCCTTTGCCCCACACTTCCGCAGCCGCAGTTCTACACTATACACATTGACGTCATTAGTCTAAGAGTATACTATACATTGTAGAGGTACAATCGAGATATGGCTTTAAACCTTCTGTATTATCGTTACTCATCTCATTTCATCACCAGCATCTTATCCTAGGTTTATCAGAAAAACAAAAAGTTGCTAAAATAGAGGTTGGTGAACACACAATTTTATCTAGTTAGTTATCTTTAGGTATTGAGTTCGTTTTATCTGATTGAGGTGAAACAACCCTAGGTAATCAGGTTTATTGAGGCAATTTCACACTACGGTGCGATATTTCAACATAAGTTTTATACATGCTGATCTGCGATATAATATAACACAATACACTTACCATTGTACACAATTTTAAACTAAAAACAACATTTTAACTAACATAAAGGCTACGAGGACCTGTACCTGGCGAGCCCCAGGCCGACTCTGCACTAGAGTCCTACCGCTACTAAAACTACTTGGATATGTCCTAAAACTCCAACCAGAACCACCGGGAGACGGGCAGCAGCGTCATCTCGGTTAACGGTGGGGAGCATTCTGCGATTCCCAAGCCGCCAAGCGTGGGGATTACATCGTCTGGCTGATCTTGTGACAGCGAGGTTATCCTGCGTTTCGAGCATGTTTGTGATATTCTCTTAGCAGGAGACGAAAGACACATTTTCAGGGTCATCTTTGTTAGAAATATCTATAGAATCGATCATCTTATATTACGTTTACGGTCTTGCTTTTCCGATGCCCTAGATTCTAGAATATATTATGTTCAGTTTTGATAAAATGAGTTTTATTTTTAATTTATATTTGTCCCGGCGTAAATCGGCGAACTACGGTATATAAAATTGAAATATCCAACTAGTGTAACGGCTAGGAGTAGCAGCCTAACCAGTGAAAGCAATAAATCTCTCATGCCTTCTCTGGGTGCAGAATATTCATATATAGAAGAAGTGAGCTATTAACGTGTCCATATATATTTTTTAATATAGATAAGCTAATGATACTTATCGCCTTATGGAAGATACACAATCGTGGTTTATTCTGGGGCGCATTTACGCTCTGTTTCTCTTCATAGTTTGCCTAGCGAAAAACTATGAAGTTATGATGCGACAAGTTACAGCAAAAATATAATTAAATTCAATTTTTAATTGTGTTGGACAAGTTAAATTAGGATGGACAAGTTACAGCGTAGTCTGAAACCGTCTTTACAGGATCGGTAATGGTGCAAAAGTAGTGTTCGGTGTAATAAAGATAGATGTATGGCTGTCTAAGAAATCTGATAAGTGACGATATACTTCTCAGGGATGCAGAAAATTAGTTCTGAATCATCTCGAACGCGAAAAACTCTATTTCATTTTATATTATTTTATTATAGTAGTAACTCTACCAATAGCGGAAATTAGTACAGACAGGAAAAAAAGTGTTTTAAAAATGATGCCCGTAAATAGTACCTGGTACATAGTACATGGGACCTGGGTATGTCCTAAACTGCAACCAGAACCACCGGAGGACGGGCAGCAGCGTTCTCTTAGTTAACGGTGGTGACCATTCTGCGATCTCCAAGACGCCTGCTAAGCGTGGGGATTATGGCAACCACTCTCATCGTCCAGCAGTGGACGTCTACGGCTGATGATGTGTGAAACATAGTACAAAACAACACAACATAATACAAAATTACACAAAATATGAGATAAAGAGTTAACGCGAGGACAATCAGGGCTGAAAAAAATAAGATCATTACCTGAGCAGCTGCAACTCTAGTTTCCCATGCAGGCGAGCGAAGGTGCTTCATCAGGCGGCCGAGCAAGCGGTGCAGTTCCTCAGGGTGTGCCTTCTGCACCTCGCCCAGCTGCCGGGCGGCCGCGCGCCGCGTCGCCGCGCCCGCACCTGCCTCCAGCAGCACGAAGAGGCGGTCCAACCTGGCACCAACAAATGACGTGTCTATCATCAGTGAAGAGAGAAGTGCATAGAATGGAAATGTGATGGGCCGCGCTAGCCAGCATTAAGTGCAAATGCTCTTGATGACAATTCTACCAATATACATGTTTTTAAACTGAGAATATTCAAAAATTCAATTTAAATAGACGCGTAGGAAACCGAACCACATTGCATCGTAATTAGATCAATTCTAATCTGTAGCAAAATGGCATTTCTAGCGATTTACTTCTAATGCGCGACCATTGATTGGCATTTTTTCGTCGTAGTTTCTATACAATTCTGTGTGAAACTGGCGATAGCGGTTTTCCATAGAATAATAATAATAATAATAATAATAATAATTTTATTCATAAAACACTACATACGAATATAAAACAATTTGCTAGGGACTCTTATTAAGCAAAAAAAGCCTGTACTAAGAGTCCCTGCTCTTCGCTTACATAGAACATCTTTGTTTGTTTGTTAATGAATATATCAAATAAAATACATTTTATGAATTTTTAATTAATTAATTAGCATAAATCTAATCAAAATACAACAACAATGAAATTTTAAAGTTATGTGTGTGTAGGTGTGTGTGTGTGTGTTTGTGTGATTGTGTGTATGTGTTGGAGTGTGAGTGTACGTGTGTGTTATTGTGTATTTGTGTGCCACAATGTGACATTATTGAACGTTTTGTAACACCATTTCAGTCTCGTCATAGTTAAGCGGTGTTATCCACTTGATAATACATTTTTTACATTCATACCACTGTTTTGTATATACATCCAAAACTTTGTTAACTAAATTGTACACATTAGCCGATTGTGAACTATATTGCTTATAAGCAAATTCAGTTTTACATTGCGGAATCTGCGCAACAGACCCTTTTCTTCTTTTTGACTGGGAATTCGCATCAAACGGCATGGCTTTATGCTTTTTGAGTACCAGGTAGACAATATACAGTTTTCTAACCGAAAGCAAGTTACTGATTGAATAAATACTTACAGTAGGGAACCTCAAGCCTTTAAAGTACATCACTTTAATCAATGCACGCTGAGCCCGTTCAACCGCAATAAATTTTGTTTTAGATGCTCCTCCCCAGATTGGAATACAGTATATCAGAATAGATTGTGCCAATGCTACATAAATGTCATTTAATAAATTACGAGGAGAGTGAATGCTTTTCTTAGGAATAATATGTCTCAGCGATCTAAATATCCATATCAGCTTCCTTATTCTGTTGGACACTAGCTCTAAATGTGCATACCAAGATAGCCTAAAATCAATAATTACCCCCAGGTACTTAGTATGTGATACCTTGTGAATACTAGCACATCCACAAATTGTGTTGTTATCGACACATTCATGAACTTTTATATTAAATTCCGCAGTTGGTTGAGTACGGTTAGTGATACTAAAACAAATGTAATTAGTCTTGATAGTGTTTAGGGTTAAAAGATTTGATTTCAGCCAAACTGCTACTTGAGCCATACCTGTCTCAGCGCTGTGTTTTACGGCATGCCATGATTTTCCCGAAAAAACAATAGCAGTGTCATCTGCATATGAGATGAGGTTGGCATCTCTGATTGTCATATTGCACAAATCATTGATATAAATTAAAAATAACGTAGGGCCCAAAACACTTCCCTGTGGAACTCCATATGTTACATCCATGTCATCGCTAATAGTTTGATTCACCCTAACCCGCTGTTTCCTATTAGACAGATAATCACAGAAAAGTGTTAATGGGATATCTCTAATTCCAATGCTTTCTAGTTTCTTCACAAGAATAGGAACAGAAACGGTATCGAATGCTTTTTTAAGGTCCAGAAACACCGCTAGACATTTTTTCCTTTTCTCTAACTGATCTACTACAAGCGAGGTTAGGGTAGTAACAGCGTCTTCCGTGGATTTCCCTTTTCGAAATCCGAATTGCATAGGAGACAAAATATTAAATGAATTTAGATAATTAAGTAATCGTGCATTAAGCATTTTTTCCAAAATTTTAGATATTGCCGGCAATACAGATATAGGTCGATAGTTATTTATATCACTTCCGTCCCCACCCTTGTGAATCGGGATTATTATTGACTGTTTCAGAGGAGCTGGAAAGATTCCTTTTTGAAAACATAAATTTGCAAGATGTGTTAAGACAGGAACAACTTCACCTCTAACATATTTTAAAAATCCGGTTGAGATATTGTCCCACCCCGGTGAGCTATCAGATTTGAGACTCATCAAAATTCTATCAGTTTCATACACATCAGTTTCACTAAGCACAAAAGAGTTCATTTGTTCATTGAATATATTTGTACATGTAGTAGGTTTAATTTGTTGGGCTAGTGATTTACCAATATTGGAAAAATAATCATTGATAAAATTTACCGATTGCAAGGGAGACGACTTCATACTCAATAATTCCGTGTTAAGACTAGTGTTTTTATTTGTGTAAGTAATAGACTTTATATTTTTCCAAAGTTGTTTACTGTTTTTAATAGATTTAGCTAGTAATTCTCTTTCAAAATTTATTTTAAGTTTTTTAATTAGATTGTTACAAAAATTCCTATACCTAGTATATGTTATTTTTAAGATGACATTATGAGGGTCATTCCGAAGCCCTTTTTGTAGTTTATTTCTATGACTAATACAACGAAGGATACCAGTAGTAATCCACGGCTTCATTATTCGTTTACTCTTAGGAATTTTTGTAATAGTTGTACTAATATTAATTGTATCTATCAATTTATCTATGAGTAAATCTGTCAACACATTAGGGTCGTCACAAAAAAGTAAACTAGACAGCTCTTTTTCTTTTAATTTTTTTAACGCAAGTTCGAAGTCTATAGTCTTTCTGACTTTATTTGCAATTGGTAAATTTTTTAGCGTGGATAAACATAGTAAAATTGTGAAATGGTCGGTAATTGAAGTATGCAGAATAGCGATAGATGCAGAGACTTTGATTTTATTAATTTTTAACATAAAGTGGTCAAGACAATTTTTTTCTCTGGTCGGTAACACATGCCCAGGTAGTATACCATAAACAGAAAGCATATCTAGATAACTTATCCTATTTTTATATTCATAAGAGGTCTCTGTATCTTTCGGTTTAATATTAATGTTGATATCGCCTGTAATAATAATACTATTTAGAGATTTGAGTGACGCTAGGTGAGTACTGAGGCTATTGATAAAAGTTTCAGCATTTGTGTTTGATGGTGATCGATATATACACAGTACCGTGTTATTCAAGACATTTAACTGTAAGCAAGAAGCTTGCATCAGGTTTATTTCTTTAACATTATGCTTTAATGTGTTTTTTACGTATACGGTAACTCCATCATTTTGGTTTATTTGGCTAGTAGTGACATAAGAAACATAATTATTCAATTGCGGAATCGGTTTATCTTTACATAGTCTGCATTCTGTCAATATTATAACGTCTGTATCAAATTTAAAGGTAGATAATGTAAGTACAAAATCATCAAAATTACAGTATATGCTTCTTATATTTTGTGTTATGATAGTTAAGTCATTTCTTTTGACTTTTAATTTTGTTGTAAGGTCCTCAGGAATACATTCAAAGGAGTGTGCTATTTCTACATTATCTATCTCCTTCAAAGTGTGCCGAGTATCATCCATTTAAGCAAAACATATAATGAACATAAGAGGTTAAATTGAAAATGATACTTGGTATTTGGATATTGATTATTTTGTGTATTATTCAATGGATGAGTAGTGTATGTGTGTGTGTTAAAATCAATGTGTGTACTGTGAGTATTATAATATGTGAACGTGTGAAAGGTGTATTCATATTTATTTTGTATTAAACATAATTGTATCATATTTACACAGAAGTTAAAAAGTAAATGAGGTACAAAAAATAACAGATTTCTGCAGTTTAGCAGAGTATTCTGAGACATAAATAAAAGAACCCATACCAAAATCTCTATATCCATTAGTAGTCATGTGACTGGCACTGCTTGCATCAGATGGTGTACTTGTGTTTCGTTTCTTATTTGTATAATGGGGGATGATTCATTCAATCTAACATAGACTCGGCCAAACGAAGTCCAACAGAAGTTGTAATGCTTTGACTTCGTAAGGTCTCTCGCTAAGAAGTAAAGCCGAGCCGCCTTAGCAGTGAGCAGCTCCGATACGTAAATGGGATCATCTTCATTGGAAGTAAATCCGAGATGCTTAGCTTGGAGTTTATTTTTGTTGTTCCTAACATTATATAATTTGCACATTTTCAGCAGCTCAGTTTTCATAATAGTCGAACCCAACTCAACAATTATAGGTGTGCTCTTCTTATCAACATTCTTTCTTCCATTTACTCGATAAATATCTTTTATATCTGTCCTGTTAACTTCATAGCACACAGTCTTAGATAAGCCGAGCACCATAGCCATCAAATCTTCTTTATTTTCATTCTTCTTCTTTGGTACATTTTTGATTTCAATATTTGCTCTTCTACTTTCTCTCTGCATATCCTCGACCTTCTCTTCAATTAAGGAAATATGCTCATTATCTCTTTTTATTTGCCCTTCCAGCTGATCTACCTTCCTCCTGAGCTCCTCATTTTGGCTTGTAAGTAAGGCGATGGAGTTATCAATATTATGGTTAGATTGCTGAATTTCTTTCAGGTTGGATGTGATGGTTTCTATCTCCTTCTGTTGCGAAGTCATAAAAGATTGGATCATGGTTTTTATCTCCTCTTTAAAACTCCCAAAATCCACTATCAGGTCCTCCTCCCGCTTTCTCTTGAGCCTCTGTGTGATATTAGTTTCAGTATTATCCGAATACTCACTAAGTTTAGATTCTGAGAGTGATCTGTCCATGCCATGCTGGGATGAAGTCAACAATTTACCCGACACAGACGCTGTATTACTTTGTTTACCCTTGTTCGGCGGAGTACGTTTGAGAGACATTGGAACGGCAAAAAAATATACCTTCGGCGAGACAGGTCACACTATCTGGGCCTTAATAGGCGTAGCGCGTGCCCGTCTAGAGAATCCTGAGCTCACCCAAAGCCTCGCAACAAAATCTCAATGAGGGGTCAGCTATGTTGGTCGAGAGTCGGCTACCTTCATACAGATCCGCTTTCCGTCAATTTTACATAGACCCATACGATTGCAGTGACGAAGTGTGCTGTTACTCACAGTTAATCCAAGTATGCAGTATCTTACTCGTACGGATTAAGGCAGGGTTTTCTCTAAACTTTACTACTTTAAGAAGATATTGTATGCACGATAATTTTGTATCTTATTATATATTTTAGCGCGGATAGAACTACTAAATACGTCCGTGCACGACGGCGATCCGAGGGGAAGAGGATTGCTATATAACATTGTTTTGACAATGTTCTACCTAAGAAGTAGGGCTTTCGCTTTTCTGTGGGTATCCGAACAGCTGCACACTAACGTACCTGATAGACGCCATTGCTCTACCCTTATATAGTAATAAACGTGATGTGGTCTCTGACTAGCCAAGCGGTCAAGTGCCTCGCAAACAGGACAAAAGACAGCTTTTTTTGCCCTAGGGACGAAAAGTGATTTGAATTTGGAATGTGGATATAGTTAGTAAAAGTTCCAATCACCAAAGAGATCAATCACGAACATTGTATAAACAAGTAACAGGCTGTATGATAAAGGCGCCCGAAAAAACTTTAAAAAACAGTTTAAAAAAAAAACGCGCGAAATGCATTCCGCCTTCGTTCTTAATTGTTTACTCAAATTCGGATTTTACTTAGTCTTAAAGGATTTAGCTCCTCTCTATTTAATCACTGCAATTCAGTTTCTTTTTTCCTTTCAAGTGACGAGACTTGCAAGACGTTCGCCTGGTGTTAAGCGTCACGTCTACAACTAACAGTAGCAGTGCCAGAATTGTGAACAAAGTGTTCGCAAGAACACAATCCTGCGCCGCACTGCACTGCGCCCGTCACCCTGAGATATCAGATGTTAAATCTCTTCATACCCAGTAATTTCTCTGATTTATTTTAACCGAATCTTCCTCAATAACATTTTTGAAGTGAGTGTAAGTAGTGAGAATTAAATAAACGTAGTTACTATTCTTACTCAACACTCTCACCTTAAATATAGTTGTTTGCTCCCTTGGTAAACAATCTACTATTATGCCATATTTGACCCGAGATAGTTCGGCCCACATAAAAAAATCTGCTTTCGTCCTGCATTGTATGCCGTATTCGGTCCAAAAAATATTTTAATTTAAAAAATCTCATTTCGTTCCACTTTTTATCTCCACATTCGGCCCAAGTTTTTTTGTATAGGTAAATTATAATTGACCTCAGTACAGTTGAAGCGACAGTTTCTTCACTAGACTTTCTAAGTTATGTTTGTAAAATATATTTTAAAATTAAATAAATTTATATAATGAAATGAAATGAATGAAAATTTCATTTTCAATGAGTTTGCCTTGCTTATTGGAAAATCCAATTTTCTAACAGCAGTACTGAATTCTGATTCTCAACTGTGCTCCGAATAAAACTAAGGACGAAGCGCAAGAGATACAACAAAAGTTGTTTTTATTATGTACCATAAGCCAAAAGACGTCCAAGCCCGCCTCACTCTTAATAGAGAGCGATTGCCATAATCCCCACGCTTGGCAGGCGGCTTGGGGATCGCAGAATGCTCACCACAGTTAACTGAGAGGATGCTGCTGCCCGTCATCCGGTGGTTCTGGATGAAGTTTTAGGACTTACCCAGGTTCCAAATAACCCTGTATACAATCTTAATTTGATCTATTAAGTATCTTGCAAATTAATAGCTCTGTTCTGCACCCTTACGCAATTTTAATTACCCAAAGGACATAGATAGGAGTCTGGTTCAAAGGTCGACTATCATTACGAACGGAATAATAGTTTAGGTCAGAGGACATTATAAGAGGTCAGCTCCGCCTATGGTCTGCAGCAACAGGAGTATCGAATTTGTCTGTGCGTTGCCTGCTCTTCGTGGTAATTCTGCTAATCACCCCGAAGACCTCACCTAGGGTTTTTTGAAAAAGCAACTCTAATTACTCTTGTGGTACCTGTCTACTCTGTCTGATATTCGTTCACTCAATCAATAACATTTATGACGATGACGAACGTTAATTAAAAAACTAACCACTCGAATCTTCATTCAAGTGGTCAATTTCAAAGTGACGGTGTTGGTGTGTGTATCTATTTATTACGCCAATTAGGTTTATATCTTTATATGTCAAGCCTCCATTCCCTATCGCTTTTTTCTAATACATTATTTATTCTGTACTAATACCACAGAATAAATAATAGTACTTGCTAATACTTAGTCGATACTAACCTAAAAATAGGATGCTTACATTATTTCCCATTTAAAGTCGAAACCATAGCCTGATTCATTTATTAGTAATCTAATATGCCTATAATAGGCAATTTATTTGGGGCGAGTCAAGATATCGCGAGGCAGTGCACCGTGAATAGGCTAGATGACTGGTTTTTTTTTATTGTCCTATTTAAATGTGGCCCATAAATATAGCTGATTAATGAAAAGAAAATGAAAATCTGATCAAAAATAAGCAACTTATAAGCATTTTAATATCATGCTAGACACAGAGGCGAAACAGCCAATCGTGACGTCACTTCTCAGTACGCCATATAAATTCTATTCTGACAAGTAAGGCGTGACGTCATTTTTTGTTTTGTGGGAAAGGGACAGAGTTGTCTCTAACAAAAACTTTAAATGCACATATATCAGAACATTATTAACCGATTTAAATATTTTTTTCAATAAACATACTATATTTACTTAAATTCTTCATCAAAGCTATTGGTTTCAACGATTTAAACATCAGTCATCCACCCTATTGCTCGCACTGCATGCATAAACCTGAAAGCACCGCTCGCTGTTCGCTACGAGAGTATCGGCTAAAATGATCACAGGATATAGTGGCATGTCCCTTTTTCGAAATGTCAATGGACACGCTGTCCATACAGAACGAAGCTTGCGTGCGTGGCCTATACGCACGCATGCTTCGCTCTTTGTGGACAGCGGTCCATAGATTATGCGTAGCGAACTCGCGATGTCTGGGCACACCCTTAAACTCATGCGCCTTGAACTTTTATTGGACGCTAAGTGGTAAAGTGCAACAGTATCGTCTTATTGTCTGAACGAAAGGCGCCATTTCTTGGCTTAGCAATTTTGATTCTTGTTCATATTATTGAATAAGCCCCGTTTATTTTGAACTTACCTCGACGTCATCGTGGCTGGTGTCAGAAGTTCCCTTTCAAGTAGACTCTCTGAAACAAAGAAGTCACATAATTAATCTACTATCTACTAGTTCAACTTAATCCGAGAAGATCACTTCACCAGTCCATCCTTTTATTCGCTAACAATGTAGCCCGGCCACTTTACGTTCTAGTACATTTTAGTGTGACACAAAATGTTATTTGACTTGACTTCGGTCAATTATATTTACTTAATCTAATTATGTTATGCTATGCTATCTGAGGCTGACTCGGGAGAGAGTACCTAAGTAACTAGAAGAACCAAGAAGCGTAAGAGTTATCAAAATATTTAATGAATATTGCAGGTCAGCCAATCTATACAGATTGGCTGATCTATGGCCTGATAATATGCGATAGAGACATACACACACACACACACACATGCTACATGTCTAGGAGGAAAAGAGACCAAACAAATAGAACAATATTGATTCTTTTTGTATGTGCTTTTTTTTTAATATAGCGGAATATGTGCATTATTACTTATAAAAAAATAAAAAATGGAATGGTGGAAGCGTTTTTTGACACCCATAATAAGGCATCGCAAGCTAGAAATAAACTGACAAAACATGTACCAAAGCAAGTTCGTTACTTTTGAGCTAAATCCATAGACCCGGTAAAATTATAGTAGAACTAGCTTTTGCCCGCGGCTTTGCCCGCGTAGTAATGTGTGACGTGAATTCGGTTAAATCGGGGCCCAACTCAATTGAATCACTAAAATACGTATATTATTGCATTTTTTCCAAGCCGCTTGCAAGTCTTTAAGTTTGCTTGAGGATGTCCAAATTTGGCATGTCGCGTTTGCAATACTTACTTCAGACAGACAGATGGACATGACAGAATAGATGGATGGATGGACATGGAACTTCTGAAGATTGTGAGGCTTCTTTAAAAATATATGTGGGAGATATATCACTGCAGGTCGGTAAATTAGAATGTGATGAACTGGGAATAGTTGGGATGGTAAATGTAGGTGAAATTAATTTGTCATTTGTTAACTGAGTAGGCTGTACCGTAAATGTAGGTGAAATTAATTTATCAGACTGAGCCGTAAATGTTGGTGAATTCAGTTCAGAAAAATATCGGGCTGAAGAAGTTTGGACGGTATGAGTTGAAGACGTTTTGTAATTATTTTTGGGCATCTCTACAGCTAAAGAATCAAAGTACAAAGGCAAAGTAGAAGTTGCGTCAGAACTTATATCTTCTGTTTGAATGTAACTTGGAGATGTAGGAACCTCAACACGTCGCTTAGTTATTTTTTTCGCTACTACTGGAACACGTGGAGTGCCGTTAGAAATTATATCTATGTCTTCTAACAGATACGCATCAAAATGATTTCCCGTAAATCGTAGCCGCTTTATAGGTCTTCCTGCTGTACCAAACTTTGCATACAATTTGCCATTTTCATAAACTTCAAACTCAAACTCATATATTTGTCCTGCAGCGGCTAGTTCACACGCAGTGCCCCAACTCGACTGCCGTGACATGTCATTAAAGTATGCAGTCGCAGCGGTGTAGTTGTCGCCGTTTGAATCATGAGACATGATTTCAAACTCCTCCCAATTAGCTACTACATGAGTAACGATGTTTTTTCGCACCTCAATTGCCTTTTCTTGGGTACCGTGCATTAAAAACGAAAGCGCACGAAAAAGACACGCTCCATCACCAACGATGGGAACAACATAGTGTTTTACCTTCGCTCCATGAATGAAGAGAAGTTCACTAAGCATTTTAAATAACAAACTAAATAACAATATCAACAGTAACAATATAAAAAAACCTAATAACAAACAATGTAAACTAAAATTAAAAAAAAATACGAATAACAAACTAAATAGCAATCTAAATAATTAAAGGAACAAATAACGATAATTATACGAAATGTAAATAACAAATGAAATGAAATAAGCTTAAGCAGAAAAAGTATGATAACAAAGAACGCAAAAAGATCACCAAAATATCGCAAGAATTACGAAACTTCGATAAAATACAGTGCTGCACTGATCGCTTAGGTAGGCTCGGTGTGGGTTGGAGTGGGGCGCGCTCGAGGTACAGCGCGTCATTCTCGGGTTTTAACGTATCTGAGCCGACGCGGGATGGACGGTTCGAAAGCGCTGTGCTTGGTGCGTGCACCGGATCATGTGTTTAAAACATTTATCTTCTTACGCATAAACACTCGATTAGCTATTATTATTATTAGCTTATCTATAATTATAACAATTTTTTTTCAAATGAAATATTGACCGGCCTTCCAGTTTTGAAATTGTTTGAAAATTCTGAAACATGTTTATGTTTATTTTATCTCTTAAGTCAAAAAACTTAACAGCCTTAAATGAATGGTTTCGGCAAAATGGTATTTTAATGATACATTGAACCCCTTGCGAATTTTTCAAAATCCTTGCTGAGTGTGCGTTTCTCTGCATCAGCCCTTAACACTAATGGTATATCGGCCTACCCTGATTGGGCCATATTCACTACGCTGGCCCAGTGCAGGTTGGCGGATTCACATACACTATCGTATTTCTTCTCCGGAAATATGAAGGTTTCCTCATGATGTTTTCCTTCACCGAAAAGCCAGTGGTATTATCCATGCGTAAGTTTCAAAGAACTAATTGGAACGGGCTCGCCCGGGTTCGAACCCGCGACCCCAAGAATGTGAGTCGAGCTTGATCTCACTGAAGCTACCACAGCTTGAGCCGAGTGTAAGTTTACACCACTCAAAATTTAGTTTAGGCATTTAAAAGTAAGTTAATTTAATATTAAAAATTAATTTAGCAGCTTAGGCTGTACAGTATCTATAATAATTATGTCCGTCAAACAGTCGTCTGCGTGGACCTACAAAAAAATAGCCTATGTCCGTTTCCGAACCTTATGTGCTATAACTACCTATCCAAAAATGCAGCTCCATCTGTTCAGCCGACCAATAAATACGCCCATCCCTGTCCCCATTCCCAGCCTCATCCCTATAAGCGCCCCCTTCCCCATCCCCATCCCGATACCAAATGTCATTTTAATATGAACACGCCCATCCCCGTCCCCATCCCCGTTCCCTCCCTCATCCCCATCCCGAACCCCATCCTCACCCCATCCCATCTCCACCCCCATCCCGATTTCAACTTTCATCTTAATATGGACACGCCCATCCCCGTTCCCAGCTTCATCTACATCCCATCCCCACCTGTCCCCACCAAATCCCCACCCCATCACCATCACCATCCCCATCCCGATACCAAATGTCATTTTAATATGAACACGCCCATCCCCGTTCCCTCCCTCATCCCCATCCCGAACCCCATCCTCACCCCTTCCCATCCCCACCCCCATCCCGATTTCAACTTTCATCTTAATATGGATACGCCCATCCCCGTTCCCAGCCTCATCCACATCCACATCCCATCCCCACCTGTCCCCACCAAATCCCCACCCATCTCCACCCATCCCCACCCCATCCCCATCCCCATCCCGATACCAATTGTAATCTTAATATTAACATGCCTATCTCCGTCCCGTCTCCGTTCCCAGTATCATCGCCACCCCCACCCCCACCCCCATCCCCACATCTATCCCCATCCCTATACCAAATTTCATTTTAATATGTACAGCCGTTACAAAGTTAAGGAGAAACAAACGTACTATCACTAAAACTTAGTTTTTTTTTATACTAACGGGAGCTGATTTTGAAAAAACTGTGACACCCATATCTTCTTATTTTTATAGTAGAATATGTATACCAAGTTTTGTATCAATCGAACCAGAGAATAAAAAGTTTCATACAAACTTTAACACCCCATTTAACCCCCTTCGGGGTTGATTTTCGAAAAATCCTTTCTTAGTGGGCGTTTACACCTCTCCAAAAACATACCCTCCAAATTTCAAGTCTCTACGTTTAGCGGTTTGGGCTGTACGTTGTCTATATGTCAGTCAGTCAGTCAGTCAGTCAGTCAGTCAGTCAGTCAGTCAGTCAGTCAGTCAGTCAGTCAGTCAGTCAGTCAGGACAAAGCCTTTTATAGTTATAGATAGAAGATAGATAGATGTAATGTCGATGGGCTATTTTCCAGACATGATAAAAAAAATGTTCTACAGAACTCGATAGACGGCGCTGACTATACGTGCCAGTCAAAACAGCATAATATTTTTTATCTGTGGCACATATTCATCTATGTCTGTTGTGTTTGGTTTGGAGTGGGTTTGGATGTCGAAGGACGAAGTCTGTGTTTGTTTTCATTTTGCATTGCCTTGTTGTTATCATAATTTTGTTAGTGTTCAGTTTTTCCTTAATGTTGTTACCTGTTATTGCCTTTTTGTTGGTTTTTCTTGTTAGTGTTCTGTTTACGTTTGAAAATGAGCTAGGAAGGATTACGGTTCCTGATCGATAGCGGAACTGAAAGACGAGCTACGGACATCTAAGGTTTCAATGACAGGAGGCATAAAAAAATAGAATTACAATGACAGACACGTCTGGTTAACGCCATCTAGTATGTGATTTTTTTTGTGTTCAGAAAATCGCCCATTGTCTGCTTGCTAGTTTACTCTTACTCAGGACTATAACACTTCTTACTCGGGTTTAGTACTGAAGATTGAACGCTCCATGACAAATCAGACTTTCTTTTCATTCTGCGGGATAAAATGAAATGGACACTCGATATGTTTATCAGGATTTAGCTGTTCGACTGTGGATAATCGTAATTAACAAAAGTAATTAAAACGTTTATAGGGTTTCGCGTTTATAAAATCCTGTTACTAAACCTTCGCCCGCCGCCATTGCATGTCGTAGCCTTGAAGAGCTTTCTTTGAATGGTTTTCACAGAGCTCTTATAATAATGCTTACAAATAATAAGCACGGGATACCCTCACCATTTTTGTCTCACAAGAACGTGACCTTTTCGCTTTTTTTATTATTTTTGGTCAATCGTCAGTACGGTAAGATCCTTAACAATCGCTATATAGAAGCGCAGCTTCAGCCACGACGGACAAACGAAAGCAAAAAAAAGGGAAATTTATATATTTTCTCTATTTCCCTCTTTTTGGTTTTTTAAATTCAGAATAGGTTTGCATTTGCCTGCCTGATGGGTGCGGTCTAGGATTGAGCATGCTTATCTAAAAGAAACCTATTGTTACAAACATCATCGTCGACCACTAGCGCCACACCGCGGATTTCATAATATATTGATGTTTAGATTAGTAGATAATCCATGGATGATTTACGTATTTGATTTAGTAAATACATACAGGTATTTATAAACATATTGTATCGTAAATTCAGCATAATTGATTATGTGAGTAATTGAACTGATTTTGGTGGAAGTTTGGTAAAAGAAAAAACTAAGATGGAGGATTGGTGAAAAAACATAATAAAGGACGGTGCGACGATAATTATTGTGAAAAAGTTATTAAAACGACAACGGGGTCAAGTGTCCTAATTTAGACTTTTATTGCGGCCTCCCTGACCACTATCTGTATTACTATTTACCTACTTTATCCATATAGAGTTCCACCGTGGTCTATGCGGAATATTATATACCTATCTGCAGAGCTGTCAACACTACATACGAGGGCGGCACTGAAAATTTCGGGAATCAAGGAAGTGACACAACATTACTATTTAAAAATATATTTATTGCTTTTCGAAGTATTCTCCGCGAAATTTGACACATTTTTCCATACGATGGAACCAATCATTGAAGCAACCATTCCATTCGGAAGTTGGGGTCTCCAAAATGGCCGTTTTGTAGGCGTCCACAGCTTCTTCAGGTGATGAAAATCTCTGTCCACGCAATTTATTCTTTATTTTAGGGAAAGTATAGAAATCATTAGGGCTTAGGTCGGGGCTGTACGGCGGATGGTCCAATAATTCTATGTTTTCTTGCTCTAAAAACTCTTTTGTTCTGTGCGCGGTGTGAGAACTCGCATTGTCGTGATGGAGGATGATGCGGCGGTTGCAGTTCTCTTTACGGAGTTCAGAAACGACCTGTGGCAAACAAATGCTAGCATACCATTCTGCATTAACCGTTCTTTGTCCCTCAAGAGGAATAGTCGTAACATGGCCGGTTTTGGAGACAAACGTGGCCACCATTTTTTTTGCAACACTCCGTGAACGAACAATTTTTGTTGGCTTTAACTCATTTTCGAACACCCAAACTCGTGACTGGTTTTTTGTTTCGGGTTCGTACGCGTATATCCAGGATTCGTCACCTGATACGATGTTGTATACAGCATTTGAGGATCCTGCGTGGAATCTTTCGAGAGTTCTGACGCACCAAGTAACGCGAGCCGCTTTTTGCTCTTCACAGAGCGAATGCGGTATCCATCGGGAAAACAACTTTTTTACACCTAATTTTTCATGCAAGATTATTTGTATTTGACTCATGCCAATGTCTAAAGTTGCCTGAATTTCGCGGTATGTCACATTTCGATCTTCCTCAATCAGCTTACGCACAGCATCAACGTTTTCTTGGGTGACTGCAGTTTTAGGACGACCTTGACGGGGATCATCACTGAGCTTGACACGTCCACGTTAAAATTCAGCAAACCAGCGATAAATTGTGGTTTTGGATGGGGCTTTATCACCAAATGCAGAAATCATCCGGTCAACACACTGTTTTTGTGTTAAACCACTTCGAAAGTCATAATAAATCATCGCTCTTGAATTTTCTCGAGTCAATTCCATTTTCTCAACGACTAAACAAGTTTGACAAAACCTTGTGACAAGACCGAGAATATTTTTTTAAATAAATAAATGGTATTCGATTTTTAAAACCAAGGAGTTTTCAATTAAAAA
Source organism: Erannis defoliaria (assembly GCA_905404285.2). Classification (NCBI taxonomy): domain Eukaryota; kingdom Metazoa; phylum Arthropoda; class Insecta; order Lepidoptera; family Geometridae; genus Erannis; species Erannis defoliaria. The sequence goes on along the minus strand of FR990076.1, from coordinate 15,891,555 downwards.
GATTTTAATATGACAGAAACAGTGGAAATATTCCATTCCCGATACTTTTAGTGTAGCCCTCGTACATACTTGATTGAATTATTGTGCAGCAAAGACGACGTGTCCGGCAAAAAAATAATGCCGTTCCTGCCAAAAGAATACATTCGATCTGGCTCTACTATTTGATGTATCCGTGCCGATAACTGATTGACGATGTGTCTGTGCCTATAGCCGATAGTCTATAAAAATCATAGAAGTGATGTACATTTTTTAAATACATAACACCACCATAACACGAATACGTTAAAAGTATTATATTGTGTGTGCATTCGGAACCTTTGCCACGCAAGTCCATCTCGAACTTGGCTTAGATTTTCTTTTAATTGAATGCCTGGTCATTTAAAAAAAATTTCTCGACTGCCTAAAATGAGAATAATGTTTTCGGTGTGGGTGTGTGTGTGTTTGTTTTTTTCGAACTGCTAGATGGGTTTTGAAGTGCGGGAGCGTTCTAATGTCTGACAGTATAAATATATTTGTGTTCATGTCCCATAGGTACATTATGTTAAGTAATGTTAGCAATTTTCTTTGTCTTTGTTTAAAAAATTACAGCGATATGTATAAAAGCAGTTTATATTTACTTACATGAACTAGGTACTTGCACTAAGGATTGGATTGTATACGCTATGTACGTATTTATTGAATGTATAATTAAGTAATGTCCAACAAATATGTGCCTATGTACGAGGGCTACACTAAAAGTATCGGGAATGGAATATTTCCACTGTTTCTGTCATATTAAAATCTTTTTAATTGAAAACTCCTTGGTTTTAAAAATCGAATACCATTTATTTATTAAAAAAAATATTCTCGGTCTTGTCACAAGGTTTTGTCAAACTTGTTTAGTCGTTGAGAAAATGGAATTGACTCGAGAAAATTCAAGAGCGATGATTTATTATGACTTTCGAAGTGGTTTAACACAAAAACAGTGTGTTGACCGGATGATTTCTGCATTTGGTGATAAAGCCCCATCCAAAACCACAATTTATCGCTGGTTTGCTGAATTTCAACGTGGACGTGTCAAGCTCAGTGATGATCCCCGTCAAGGTCGTCCAAAAACTGCAGTCACCCAAGAAAACGTTGATGCTGTGCGTAAGCTGATTGAGGAAGATCGACATGTGACATACCGCGAAATTCAGGCAACTTTAGACATTGGCATGAGTCAAATACAAATAATATTGCATGAAAAATTAGGTGTAAAAAAGTTGTTTTCCCGATGGATACCGCATTCGCTCTGTGAAGAGCAAAAAGCGGCTCGCGTTACTTGGTGCGTCAGAACTCTCGAAAGATTCCACGCAGGATCCTCAAATGCTGTATACAACATCGTATCAGGTGACGAATCCTGGATATACGCGTACGAACCCGAAACAAAAAACCAGTCACGAGTTTGGGTGTTCGAAAATGAGTTAAAGCCAACAAAAATTGTTCGTTCACGGAGTGTTGCAAAAAAAATGGTGGCCACGTTTGTCTCCAAAACCGGCCATGTTACGACTATTCCTCTTGAGGGACAAAGAACGGTTAATGCAGAATGGTATGCTAGCATTTGTTTGCCACAGGTCGTTTCTGAACTCCGTAAAGAGAACTGCAACCGCCGCATCATCCTCCATCACGACAATGCGAGTTCTCACACCGCGCACAGAACAAAAGAGTTTTTAGAGCAAGAAAACATAGAATTATTGGACCATCCGCCGTACAGCCCCGACCTAAGCCCTAATGATTTCTATACTTTCCCTAAAATAAAGAATAAATTGCGTGGACAGAGATTTTCATCACCTGAAGAAGCTGTGGACGCCTACAAAACGGCCATTTTGGAGACCCCAACTTCCGAATGGAATGGTTGCTTCAATGATTGGTTCCATCGTATGGAAAAATGTGTCAAATTTCGCGGAGAATACTTCGAAAAGCAATAAATATATTTTTAAATAGTAATGTTGTGTCACTTCTTTGATTCCCGAAATTTTCAGTGCCGCCCTCGTATACGAGATAACGGACTGCAGTAGTTCTCGATACGGGTGTTCCTAATGAGGACTGTTACACAAACTTACTAATTGTCCCGTTATAATTATATATTTGGTAATAAGTGAAATATTTAAGATCTGTTTTTAGCGTGTGTAATCAACATTTATAGTATAAAAGGAAGTTGTGTCTGTTTATTCGCTAACTCCTTCTAAACCCCGCAACGGATTTTGAAACGGTTTTCACAATCAAGTAGATATTTTTACAAACAAGTTAGTCAAAGAGAAGCAAGTCACAAGTTCAAGTCAAGCCGTAGTCATCATCATCAGCCCGGAGACGAAGGCCAAACTAACGAAGGCCCCTTAGACAGCCAGCCACACTGTACGACAAATTGCCATACGCATCCTCCGGTTGCCCGCGACTTTCACAATGTCGTCGATCCACCTAAGGTCTTCCTACGCTGCTTCTTCCGGTACGTGGTCGCCACTCAAGAACCTTTCTTAACCGCATCGGTTATCAGTTCTTCGAGCGATGTGGCCTGCCCATTGCTACTTCAAGTTGCAAACCCTGAGAGCGTGAGAGCTATGTCGGTGACATTGGTTCAGATTTTATCGCGCAAAGTAACTCCGAGCATAGCTCTCCCCATTACCCGTTGCGTGACTATGAGTTTCTCCAAAAGGCCAGCAGTCAAAGTCCACGTTTCAGTCCCATTCCCATATGTCATCACTGGCAACAAACACTGTTTAAAGACTCTCGTCTTCAGGCACTGCGGGATAATGGACAAGAAGATGTTACGCAATTTCCCGAACGCTGCCCATCGGAGTTGGATTCTACGGCTTCATGCCGTAGTAAACTAGTACCTACATAAGACCTATATGGAGGTGTGTGTTGATTTGCTTCCCATTCTAGAATCGCATTCGCTCAATCGACCGGGATATCAGATAATAAGATTATATGAACGCGTGCTGCTTGGTGACACGAAAATGTCACATTTATTACAGAGATTAAAGATACGTAAAAATTTCCAATATTGGGGTCGGAGCGTCATATCACTATCACATAACAGTGCACGGCTCAACCACTTCTACTAAAGTGGACCAAATCAGTAAGCTATAAACATCCACACCAGACTATCAATCTTGTTCAGGAACTCCGATGATGGCGCCCCCATTCCGCTGTACAAACAAGTTGGTCGCAATTTGCACTAACCTACTTTTACGCCTTATCGGGTTTTTATCACGGGAGTCCATGAAGAAAAACATACAATGCATTGTAAAGTTTCTACAACGCGAGTGGCCAGCGTACCGTCGATATACTTATTTAGAGATAAATAGAGAATGTACCAAGTTATTAAGTCAACCTTTCTTTCAACCGGCTTTGACGTTTTTATATGACAAACAACCGGCACCGACAACTTAACACATATTACCTACTAAAATTTTAAAAAAATACGATTACTTGGATGACATCTTTTTCCAGTTATTTTGATGAACCAAACTACTGAATCAATTTTGACGAAAGTTTATCCCGATAAGGATTTTTTCAACTCGGTTTATAAAAGACGGAGTCGTGATGTAAAAAAAACTATTATTATTTTTAAACAACCGAATTCTTGAACCTCCTCCTTTCTTGAAGTCGGTTAAAAACATTCGAACCACTATAGTGTGCAGCTCGGTTGTAAATGTCACTCGCGGTCATTTATCCAAAGGCATGCGCAATCTTCCATGTTTTAAATAACATTCACGATTAAGTTAACAAAATATTATGTTGCTGTGGTTTTGCCCTTGGTTTTGACGTTGCCGTTTTCGAACAGCGCGGTGATCGGGGACTGCCCTATATTTCATCGCAGTCAGTACCTAGTTATGTAACCAGCCCAAGCAGGTAGATGCCTCGTGCGACATAGCCAATTTTTTGTTAACACCATGGGCTGGGAGCCACTTGAGAGCTTCAACCCCTCAGCTATTTTAAGTAGGTTAACATTTTTATTTGTATCTTAGTTTAAGATTTTAAAGGCATTAAATAAGCTCATCTCCTTCTGAGCAGACCTCAAATCGGTTTTTATTTAAATTTAAACTTTAAGAAACCGCGCCATCGCGACGCTCCCTGAATCTTGACTACCTATTGCACTACGCGAGTGAGGCAGCGCCACAGCGATAAGACTCGGGAAAAAACGGCAACAAAACACAGCGCATAGACAGGAAGAATAGCATTATATTATTAACAGACACATCACAGTTGCAATTAGAAAAATTGGTATAAACGATAAAATAGACATTTACTTCATTTTTTTATTGATTTTTAAATACATGTTCTAAAAATACTTAAACCTTATTTATTAGTAATGTTTGTTAAATCTAGTCTTAAATTTCTTTGCCGCAAGCCATCTTTGACTTTCAGAATTATTAAGCCCCATAAATTCAAACTGATCTTATTATTATTTCCTTAGCTTTATTGAAACTTAGTAATGTTTACACACTTCTGATTAGCAGTTGAATAATTAAATATTGTGCAAAGATTAAAGTTAAATAATAGTAAGTACTTATGCCTTAAGTAATTCAATTCATTTATTTTAATTTAACAATAACCGGGGTTAGGGTTGCCAAACGTCCGGAATTTTCCGGACAAGTCCGGAAATATAGGTCTTTGTCCGGAATGCGGGGGGAATCTTAAACCGTCCGGAATTTCTACAAATAAGTGAAGAGTGAAATAAAAAATAAAAAACGATTTGGCAATCGATTTGGTTAGTTTATTTACTTGCACGATGCGTAACGATTTTAATAAAAAAATAACAAGATTGTCCGGAAATTTCATGGAATGTCACGAATTTTCTCCGGATTTTTGATATTTTGATCTGGGAACCCTAACCGGGGTAGATAATACATGCTGTGTGCCATCCACCCCGTTAAGCGCGACGCCGGGTCCACCGGGTGGATGTAACACATTTTCCCATCTGCCCTGGTACCGTGGCAGGGGCACCGGGGTGGATGGGAGTCACTCAATAATATTCTCACTCAATAAAGAAAAAAAGTTGTTGTGTGTATATTTAAATTTTAACAACAACAACTTATTTTATTTTAATTTGTAAAGTGTATATTATACACTTTTGAATGGTCAAAAATAAATAACTTGCTATAAATTATTATTATAATAGTAAGATATACTATTATACTGCTCTATTATAAAAATTATTCAATTCAATTTAAATCATGCGATTATGCAACAAGTTTATCTCTGTATTATCTTTGCTTTCTTGCAATTTATCACTAATTTATCAGGAATTTCTTTTCGAATGTAAGAAATTATATGTTCTAAGTTTTGCGAGACTTTTACTCATAAATCCATAATATGAAATAATCTGACAGATGCAATAGTAGCTGCTGTTTCTTTCTTAATGAATGGATTAACACATCGCACAATGTCCATTTACCAGGATTACCAATTTACAGGTTTTGACAGCATAAGGTGAGCAGAAAAACACTGTCGTAATATGAGGTGAGTTAATCTGCTTATAGCTCAGTTGGTAGCATGTCTGCCTTCAGAGCTGTAGGGCGTGGGTTCGCTCCCCAGCCAGGACAAAAATTTATGTGACTAACATAGATGTTTGTTCTGGGTGTAGTATGTATTAACGAAAAAAATATAGTACTTAAGTATTCTATCAGCTATCTGGTTTCCATAATACAAGCTTCGCTTAGTATGGGGCTAGATGGCGCTGTGTGTAAAATGTCCCCCAATGTACCTAAAGTTGAAGCTATGTCAAAAAGTTTCAAAGGTCAAAAAAGCAAACAGTAGCTTATTACTTACTAGGCTTCTACTACTTACTTGACAAAACGACTGTGTCGTAAGCCAAGAAATTGGTTTAGACGCGAGTTCAAGATTGCTGGTAACTGGTAATTTTTTTAACTCTCTATGACAGCATTTGGGCAGCAATATTTTATTTCCACACATTAAGCATGCGCTGGACCAAATCTTACCTTTACCTTTTTTTTCTTTGCCTAATCAGTAAACCCTGCCAGTAAATAACCTGCAGTATTTGTAAAAGTAAATAATATGTGGGATTTTATGGAACCCACGTGGGTGCCATAATACATACCCACGTTACTCACCTAGAGAGTAAAAGTAAAGAATGTCTCAGAATGCATGTTATATTGTATCCCAAGGTGAAGCCGAGGGTGACAAACGTTAGATCCGATGCTTCTTTAGGTTCTCCCGTGGTGTGTATACGATTTTAAATGCTGCTGTGGGGAGGAAGTGGTTATTTTCACTCCGCATAGCGGGTCTAAAGTAGCCACTTTAGCCCCGCAGGCACGTCAAATGACAATAATTATCACACAAAAACAGCAGGGAACTGTTGGACAACGGTGAGGAGGCTTATACCCAGTGGGTTGATAAAGGCTGATGATGATGAGAAACAAGTTTTTTTCCTAATAATCATATTGTATGATTTTTTGAAATAGCACAAAGGCCCATTGTGGGCCGATGCACAGGGGTGTAATTTTTTTTTATGTGTTAAAAGTGCTCATGTAAACAAAACAAACTCAATGGGTCTAACACATGGCAGCGAAAAGGTCCAATGGTTTTTCAGTCTTCATCAGCAGACTCTTGCTGTAGGGTTTATTTAATAGTATTAATTCTTGATTACAAAATAAATGACTAACAAACTCTATTAGACCAGTGCTATAACATGGGACTTTTCAATAATAGGTATCCAGCTTAATCAAACTTATGTAGTCCATTATCTAACAAAAATAATTCCAATGACATTTGCAGATAATAATTATTGAGCTAAATATTTGAAGGTAAATACATGAATAATTTTGACTTAACATTATTACCTAGAGTTATGGTTATCAATATTTATAAACAAAGACAAAACATCTATAAAGTTCGCTTGTAAAAATTGTTAATATTGCTCGTTTAGATATCAGTGTCCTGCGCCGCTGCCTGTCGGGTAAGACCTCACTTTATTGATTTGCTTTCCCTATCGCTCACAGAATCCACCTTCTGCGGAAACCGACAGATCAAAATATCAAGTGCGGTAACGGTACGCTCACTGCGTAGCGCCACTCTCACATTTATAGCTGCTTATTACCTATCATCGTAACATATGGCCCACATGAATTTGCACACTATCGATCGATCCCATTTCAGCACTTGCGCTCACGATTCACACTCGAGACCTCTAGACGCGACCTTGAATTATCTAAATTAAATTGTGACGAAAACAGCATACGTAGATAGTCCTCAATTGATATTTCTATGCCACAATTTTTACGACCCACGGTGAACAAGCGGAAAGGAAATATAATTTCTCTATCAATAATTTGCTGTAATTACTCGATCGGAACTCACCTTGCGTAACGACGCAGATATTAGGTCACTGCACTCAATTCTTTCCATATTTTAGGCCACATAAAATCACACACGAAATCATTTTCGTCGAAATGCATAAACAAAAAAAACCAACGTGACGAGAGGAAGCGCATCGTTCAAGCTTCAAATATATACTGACAGCCATGCTGCTGATGAGTCCGTCTTTATTGTGGACTTGTGCGCTGATTGGCTGCGCACCAGCTGATAAAAAAAAATATCACAAAAGTTGACCAATAGGCAGCCAGAAATTCAAAAATTCTTGATTGTTTGCCAAAAGTCGAGCAGCCAGCTGAAATGCAATATCACACACGTTTTATTTCGTCTAAAAATACTAATGCACTGTTGTTTTGCAAGAGAGCAAATCCTCCAAGTTTTGTAAGCGGCTTGGAGGAGTCAACTTTATAAGTATTGAAATCGGCTTGGCTAACAAGCGACAAAAAAAGGATTAACACATTAATCCAAAAAAACTCTTAATATTAATATTAATAGTGTTTAATCGTCTGTTTTTTAGAAGGCCATACCTATTTAAGGTGCCTTCAAACCTTCCATTCTACATCATGGTAAATGCCGTGGTAAAAGAAATGCTTAGTCTCTGTTACTGCCCTGTATTATTTAATCAGGGTCAAGTAAAGACAAATAGAGTAAGGTGATCCCCAATCAGGGCAACCAGTCACTCGGGTCGGTCGTAGAGAGAGAAACCAAGCTTTGTTTCTTCGTCAACGGGGTTGGTCGACCCAGCCTCCCCACCAAGACAAGACGTCCAGCACCCCTATTCACAACCCCATCGGAAAGGTTTCCGTCCGGCACCCTTATCATGGACGTTCGCGATTCTGATTGCGATAGCATGCCATCCCGCTCGTACCAACTTACTCGCGCCATGCGTCCTCCCGCTCTCACACGGTCGCAATCAGAATCGCGAGCGTCCATGATAAGGGTGCTGATCCACACTATCCGTCCCACTAATCTACATTCAGGATGACAAAGACCGGACCCCCTGAACCCCTTATTACGGCCCATGAGAATCATCATTATCAGTCAGAATCTGCATCAGTTCTGCTGGAATAGGGCCTCCCTGGCCATAATCCCTTTGGATGATCCCCTTGGGGATCGCAGAATGTTCACCACCAGACTGTTCCTCCGGATGCAGTTTTAGAGCGTACCCACATCCGGACAAATACTGGAAGCATAGCTCGGTACTTTTTTTTTTTTTTACCTATATGTCAACACTGATTAACAGAGAAGTTACACGTGTTTGAAACAAAACGCAATAAAACATTGGCTCTAGCAATCTGTAAGTTTGATAGCTTTGTGTTGTCAAAGTCAAGTTTTTTTACGTCCTAGATGACATATGCGGTGCTGCCAATTTAGCCATTTATTGTTAGATCTAGCAACATGTAGGTAGATGTATATTATTTACCCTTAGCTAACCATGGTAACGAGTGAAATAGACTTTAATATGTGGAAACGTATAAACAGTGTAATAGTTTAGTTTAACTATAATTTGGATACAGTATTTTTTTTGAGTTTACTCAGTTATTATAACAATGTTTTCAGTTCATAATTATAATGTAATTGACATTTTACTGCATACTCTCAGAGAATCACAAGGCTTTTTACAGGAACTGGAATAGATCACAGTTATCGGACGTTTAGGATCTAGGATGCCGGGTGGAGGCCTAGTATCCACTTGATATAATGTTGATGAGGTGACAGCAGGCGGAGTAAAACACAGTCTGTACGATTCACCTCAGACGTATATTTCAGTGGCTGGTAATGTACAAATCACTCTACTTATGCTAAGAGTTAAGACACAGCTTCTACGATGCCGTAATGAAATGCTGGTTGTCTTTTGTAGCGATTAACAAGCTTCCCGGAAAACCACGGATGGTAGGGTCTACCGGGCAAGAGCTCTGGCGGGCTGTCACTGTCATAGAGCCGTGACATACTAGTGATGGGGTCGCGCGTACACCGTCGATTCCACTAGTGTTGTGCGCGCAACCTACGACGCCACAGACGTAACTTAAAAAAGTACGAAAAGCTTTTTTGGTGTCGGATAAATGACGAACGATGGACAGGCATAATCACAGAAGAGCAAAAGCCCTACTTCTTAGGTAGAACCGCTATCAAAACAATGTTGTAAAGCAATAGGCTAGATGACTGGTTTTTTTTATTTTCCTATTAAAATGTGGCCCATAAATATAGCTGATTAATGAAAAGAAATCGAAAATCTGATTAAAAATAAGCTACTTATAAGCATTTTATTATCACGCTAGACAGAGAGGCGAAACAGCAAATCGTGACGTCACTTCTCAGTACGCCATATAAATTATATTCTGACAAGTAAGGCGTGACGTCATTTTTTGTTTCGTGGGAAAGGGACAGAGTTGTCTCTAATAAAAACTTTAAACGCTCATATATCAGAACATTATTAACCGATTTAAATTATTTTTTCAATAAATATACTATATTTACTTAAATTCTTCATCAAAGTTATTAGTTTCAACGATATAAACATCAGTCATCTACCCTATTGTTTAGAAAACCGCTGTCGCCAGTTTCACACTAGCCGTGTGTCGTTCTTAAATGAATCCTTCAATTGAAGTACTTCAGCTGTGTTCGTCCTTCATTCACTACTTCAGATAAAACGTAGCTACTTCTTAGTTCAGCTGTCTAGTGCACGCGACGTCGCGAAGTCGCGAACGATGAGACACGAACGAGCCCAATGAGGAAGGATAGATAATGCTATCACGCTCTGTTTTAGGTACTGAAGTAATTGTCTATTTCACTTAATCTTTGGCTCGTTGCGTTCTGTCCTCTGGTTACCTATTACGATAGTACGAGATCGATTTTAAGAGTCCTCTAACTTTTATCGTACATTGCTTGTTATACAAAATCAAGGGCGGATCCAGGAGGGTCATGCCCCCCCCCCCCCCCCTGGGCTGGGTGTAGGTCAACCACTGATATTTTTTCTAGTTGTAATCGAATTGGAGACTGTCCTTACTAGACCTCGACTCGACTCTATGACCCCCCCCCCCCCCCGCCTTAAAAGCTGGATCCGCCCTTGTACAAAATAGCTAATATTGAACTAGAAAGGGAAAGGGCAATGTACAATTTACAAACACGTTTGTACGAGCTTGGATATAAAATTAAGCAATCATAGTAAGCGCACTGTTTTCGTTCGTAAACGTATCTTCTAGTAGATAGGTATCGAATGGCGAAAGCATTTCAAATGAGCAACTGGACTAGTGAACTAGATGAGTGAAGTACTTCTTTTAATGAAAAGTTACGTATATATCTTTTCATTTTAGTGACACATTCTGCGCAAGGCTAGGTATATTCACACATAATTGTATAGAAACTACGACGCAGCGTTGCCAATGCCCGTTTGCCGAATTCCCCGAAAATTTAGATGAAATTCCCCAATTTGGGGAGAAAAAAATCCAATTCCCCACAAATAACCCCCCCCCCCTAATACAAAAAACAAAACAAAAATTTGAATTTCAAGCAGTTTTTAGTGATTTTTATTGAGGCTTTTGTGCCATACGTTTAAATTTAGCAATTTTCTTGTTGGTGTGAATTTGAGAATACTAGATACTACAATATGTATCGTGTCTCTGTGTTGTCTGTTTCTGTTTCATCGCCAGCCATAAGACGTCCCCTATTGGATGAAGGCCTCCCCCTTACTAGGGGGACTTACTTCGTTTCCCCTGTTTTTGTTTGCTGTTTTGATATTATTTAAGTCACTGAACTTTCTCTCCACGGATGCGTTGGCGAATGGAAGTATGAGAAAATGCAATATCCCTAGATTTTCCCTCCAAAGTCGTCAGGTTTGCACTTTTTCAAACAAAAAATCCGTACTTTCTATCCTATTTTGGAATTTTCAAAAATTGGTTGAAAATCGGCCCAATTCTGTATTTCGGTAGGACAGCCCTAAAATCGGTAGAAACACCAAAAATCGGTAGGTTCGAAACCTCTGGCACTAGTAGTAACTGGATCGCAACTTTTGGATATTGGAAACAAATCTTATCCCACGGCATTTTAAAAAACTAAACACTTATAGCCAGTAGCATTCAGCATCACCACTGGTATTAAGTCAGTGTTAAGCGAAATGCAGCATTGAGATTATTACTTTTTTTAATGGGAAATAGATGTACATTTGAACACCAACTCGCCTGATGGTAAGCGACATGGTGTGGTTGAGAAAGAAGCACGTTAATCTTGAAAATATCTATTCACGCTCGCCTTAGAGATGCTTTAAGAAAACAGTAAAGATGGTAAAAGTTCCAGATTCTTGCAATACACATAACAAAATATATGAAACTATAACGTTTTGTACCTACGTATTTTAGGGATGTCTACAATATAGGTACTGTGCTGATTTCCTACTTCCTAGCGTTGCAGATTTTTTTAAACTAAATATGTAAAATCCGAAACTCCCTACAATTCCCCGCACAGAACTAATGCCCACACTGATCCCCACTCGAGTCATGATTCCCCGCATTTTGGGGAATTCCCCACAAATTGGCAACGCTGCTACGACGACAAAATGCCAATCATTGGTCGCGCATTTCAATTAAAACGCATGAAATGCCATTTAGCAACTGATTAAAATTGATGCATTGTGGTTTGGTTTCCTACGCTTCTATTTTAAATTGTCTTTTCGAGTATTTTCAGTTTAGAAATATGTATATTGGTAGAATTGTCATCAAGCTCATTTAATGCCAGCTAGCGCGGCCCATCACATTCCCGTTCTATTCACTTCTTTCTTCAGTGGGCTTAGTGGATGGACATAATTAAGTACCAGATAGAAACTTAAGCAACGCAACACGGTTACGCATAAACAGTAATACCAAACCGAAAGCAGTCCAATGTAATCATCATTGTAAACCAATTTTACTAACTTGAAACCCCGAAAACAGCTGTTCCATAGAGGGAGAGTGGGAGAGTTAAACTTGACCGGAATCTCTCGGTAGGCAGCCAAGCAGACTTCATTCTTTATTAGTTCCTAGCATTTTTTGGTTACTTTGACTTGGCAACACCAGCATGTGCTGTTTTGTTTATGTGAGGTTACAGGGTTAGGTTAGGTTTTTTATCTCATCTCATTTTCTATTTTCTACTGTCTCGTGTTTGTATATTTGTTGTTCCTACGAATAATGATATATGTTATTGTTATTATAATATATATATTATTATTCATAGGTATTACCCAAAGATTAATACTTTAAACCAATAAAAAGAATAACGGAATTCAAGTTTTCAAGTCTAGTCTGTGTACAAACCATGGGAAAAAGAAAAAGTAAAAATAAGGATCGTAAAAAAGTTACTTTAGTATTCGATGAAGCAAAACGAAAGTAAGTTTAATTTTTATTCCAGTGTGTTGTGCTTAATAAAATATTGTGCTAATATTATCAAAACGATGGATGTAGTTGGATGGGTAAAACTCCCCAATGGCAATGAGAATGTATTACCCATCCTTCCATACATTCTCTCCTGGAAGCGTGAATGGCAGAAACTCCCCCTTCCGGGATATAAGATACTTTTAATGTTCCCAGTGATCCAGTATCAGATTATCCATAGGACAAACTGGGGGCGCGGGAAAACTTTAAATGAAAAAAAACCTAGTTACCTAGCCCTTTTAATGCATTTCATACTAGACACCGCATCTCGAATTGGAATAGTCGACAAGTGGGTAAGCTGACCGCATAGGTACTCTCACCCAAGTCACTCACACGAAGCTAGGCAATAGGCACTCGAACCAACTACACAAGCTTTGCTTTAGAAAATTGTTTTCTTGTAACAACATGTGTATGGCCACCAGACTCCAGAGTGGCATCGATAAGATGCTAGCCTAGAGCGCTGTTGAAATTTAATCTGCCACTGCATTGATCCCTTTATCAGAACAATTTCTTAAATTTAGAATATAGTTATTTTTATAGCAGCTATTCTAGAACCCTCTCTGATCAGAGTAGGTCTGAATTGGGTTCTCATGGGTTATGTTTTTATAAAACTAGAATTTAGAATTTGTTCTGAGATTTACTTGAGAGAACATGTATCATATCTCAGGGGTGTATTTCCTTTGTCCCCATTGATGCTGTCCCCACAATGGGGACAGGGATAAGTAATACATTTTCCTTCCCATTGTCCACATTGATGCTTTTCCGTTATGGGGACAACGAGTAATAAAAGTCATAAACATTCCTTCCTGGTGTCCCCATTGACGTTAGCAAAGTACAAATTACACAATTACAAATAATATAGATACAAATGAAACAAATTATGTAAGCATAATAAGGTTTTTATTTTTTATTAAAATATGGTTTTCTAAATTCGCGTCCCATGGAGCTATATCCCTCTTCCTTTCGTCCCGCGCCACTTACCATGCACAGAATGTACATACATTTTAATAATTTTTCAGAGATTTCCTGTGTGGTTTCCGAAAGAGAAAATTAGAAAGAAAAAAGAAAGCACAAGATGAAATTCAACAGCTTCTGAAGGAAGAGAGAAAACGAATAAAACAAGAGGTGTGTATGTATAAACGCTGGCACTAAAGCTGAAGATAAAGAATATGACATCAATATTCATAGTTCCTTTGCTAATCTATTACTAATATTTCATCTAGGCTAGACGATTACATCAAAAACAAAGTCATCATCAGAGACCCGAAATGTAAAAAAAACATACTGTTGCAGCTAATGTGAAAAAGGACCCAATGAACTCTGGTGTTTATGTATTGATTTTGAAACAGCTGGCTTTTTAGCAAAGGAGTGGTAGTTTTATTAATGACATATATGAATCAACCAATTGGGTAATTCAATTTATTTCGACATAAGTCATATAGGCAAAACATACAATAATAATAAAAATAACACAATTTATAATACAATTCAAATCACGATTAATACTCATTCACAAATTAAAATACAAATACAAATTACATTTGGTTGTTTGCTTATTAGTCAGTAGATGAACCCTGGAACAGTGGTTCATATACTGACCAAACAGACCGAGTCAAACCTATTTGCAAATGACCCAGTTTGGTGAATATGTCCCAATAGCCTTTTGAAGGTTACAACAGCCAAAAAAAAACCTTTATTTTCCAGAACAAAGAATCATACAAAAAGCTCATAGTATCCAGTCGTCCGATCCCAGACATTGAACAGTTACTCCAAGAAGAGTATGAAGATGACGATGTAAATGTCAAAATTGTAGAACTTTCATCAGACACTCTACAAAAGAAAGATTTAGTTATAGGCGAAAATCGACCTAAGGAAGTAGAAAAAAAGAAACCCAAAAAAGCTAAAGAAAATGGCATTAACAAAGAAATACAAGGAATGGGGCTTGAAGAAGAAAGCCCTGAAGAATCAGAAAAAGAGGAAGAGGACGACAAATTAAAAACAAAAAAAGAAATAAAGAACATGCTCAAGAAACAAGCAACAAAAAAAATACAGAAGAGTAAAGTATTCCAAATGAAGAGCAAATTAGACAGGATACAAAATAAAAAAAAATCCCAACAAAAGAAAAGTCACATGAAGAGCAAAGCTAACCCGAGAAAAGTTAAAGCTGATTCAAGGAATGGAAAAGAAGATTCAAAGAAACCTAAAGCAGACTTGAGGAAGCACAAATCTAAAAAGAAAGGTGGCAAAAGGAAGTAAATGAAATTTAATAACATAAAAGGGAATAAATAAAAGAAGTGAAATATAAAAATCATGTTTATTTTATTTATAGCAAATAAATCTTAAAAACAAATGAGGCATTTCGTATCTTTAAGGATTTGTAGGGGAAACTTAAAGAATCCACACGTGACCAAAATGCTGGCCTTTATTTGGGACAGAAAATTAGCCTCGCAATCCAGCGGGGCAACGTGGCCAGCATTTTGGGTACATTACCCGAAATTAGAGACCGTTTAAACTATCTATAGGTAGCAAACCTATACTTTAAACGGTCTCTTATATTGATTGATTAATGTTTTAATAATAGTTTAATTTATACAGCTTAAGTCGTGTACCCAATGAGGCATTTAAATTCCACAATCATTCAAAATCAGACTTCAAGTAACACGATTATAATGCAATACAGATTTAAAAAACTTAACATCATCAAGTAATTTTTTAACATTCTTATAATCACTTAACACTTACACAACACTTTTATGCGCAACATTGAAAATGTTAAGTGCTTCATTGTATCCTTTTCTGAAAGGGGGTTTGAAATGGCGCAAACTATACTATCCATTATGATAATCGCTTTTTTTTATACAATCAAGTGACGAGTTGAGCAAGACGTTCGCCTGGTGGTAAGCGTCATGCCTGCCACTAACAGCAGTGCTAGAATTGTGAACTTGCAACAGAATCCTGCACCGCACTGCACTGCGCCCGTCACCTTGAGATCTTAGATGTTATATTTCTTCATACCCATACCCAGTAATTTCTCTGGTAACATTGCCTTTCAAACCGGAACTAATGCTTGCACACTACTGCTTGGCGGCTGAATAACTGGCAAAGGTGTGGTATTTCCCCAGGCAGACTACAGTAGAGACCACTACAAAATAAAATAACACTTGACATAGCATAAATAAATAACCTGTTTATAAGAAGTGTTATACTTTCTTATTGACTGGCATCACAGCGAACAACAACCATTTTATATTTAGAAAATTATACAATCAAATTAAAATCATTATCTAGTCACCCCTATGTCCATTATTCTTTAACAGCTCTTGTCTTCTTCTTTCCAGTGCCTTCTACACCCGAATTACTTTCTTTGGTGGCTTTGTCTCTAGGAGATTTTCTTTTCACTGGTGACTTTTTAAGGATTTCAGATTTTTTGACTGCAGCTGGCTTAGTACGATTCTGTGTTTTATTTCTAGTCACTCTAGGGTTTGTATCACTTACAGTAGTTTTGGGAGGGACTTTCTTTTTGTCTTGATCTTTTTCCATTTGAACCTGCATAATTGTAGCTAGCGTTTTCTCGATATTATCCAAACGTTTATCTATTGCTTCATTATTATCTTTTGTTAGTTTCTTAGGAGCTGTGCTCTGAAGTGGCTTGTCAGAAATAGCTCCAATGTTTAGTACATTGGAAGTTTTGAAAGCTTCCATTTCATTTTCTGGTTCCACTGACTCTATTTTATTTTTGGTGGGAGTAATTTTCCGCTTTCTTGGAGGTTTTAGTTCAGTAGGTTGACTATTGATTTCTAGTGTGTTTTTTTCTGTTTTAACTGAAGATTTTTTGACACATTTTTTTCTTTCTATCATGCTTGATGGGTTAACATTTAGGGCATTTACTGTTTTGAAATCACTGTTGTCTGATTCAACTTCTACTTTTTCTTTCTTAGGGGTAATTTTTCTCTGTTTTGGCGACTTTGTTTCTTTATCTTCATTTTTTATATCTAGTTTGTCTTTTTCTGTTTTAAATGGCGATTTTTTAGGGGATTTCTTGCCAAGGCCACTAGATGGACAAATGTCGTTGTTCAGACATTCTTGACAGTTTGGGCCAACTGGCAAGCAGATAGTTTGCCCAAAGCCTACCAAGAGATGATTCACTTCACTCCACAGCTCATAAGGGAGCCAGCTTTGTAGCGCTTTCCTGGTGTCTTCTGGAGTAGATGTGGGCTTCTTCACCCACCCTATTCTATTGCTGATTCTGTGTACATGAGTATCTACACCTGTAACAAAAATGAAGTGTTATGGTTTTGTCTGACTTTTACAGGATTCCTAAGTACTTTGATCTTTGATATAGACACACAGCACATGTTATTTGAAAAATTATGTCAGTCTTACCAATCCCGGTGACTTTATCCCAAGCAACTAACATACAGATGTGTGCCATCTTTGGCCCGACACCAGTGAGTTTACAAAGCTTCTCCACTGAGTCTGGAATGTCACTATTGTATTGATCTTTCAGTATTTGTGTTGTTTTCTTTATGTACTTTACTTTTGTCTGAAACAAGAGTTTTTATGAAATTATGTTCACAATTTTTATTTTAATAATAAATAAAAATAAAATAAATATCGCAGGACATTTTTTCACACAGCGCCATCTAGCCCCAAACTAAGCAAAGCTTGTAATATGGAAACTAGATAGCTGATAGAATACTTATATACATTTTTTTTTGTAAAAAAATATATGTATATAATAATACTAGTTAACTCAAGAATACAGAAGAATACAGCCTGCAATACTAGTGTTAATGTTAATTCTTGACAGATTCAGAATGATCTCTACACTATAAACAGTTATAAACAAAATTACCTGTTTGACAAAAAGGAGTGAAATTGATAGGGCCACTATCGCAAGTAGGTCTACATACTAGCAAACATAAAGTCGGTCTGAGGAAGATGATTGAATGACATTCTTCCACTGGCTTCATTCCCACAGTATTGCCAGGAGAGAAAATAATAATTCATTTCAAATAGACAGGTATATAATCAAAGCTTCAAGTCTCACCTTCCAAAACCCAACAGGATAGATCAGCTTTCCCAGTTCCTCGTCGTCCATCAGCAGGATATTGTCCACTGTGAGGCCTCTGGCCCGAAGGCGCTCCATTGCTGCAAATGTAACTTGATCCTTTGTTTGACTTGACAACATCAGTGATATCAGGCATTGATATCTGTAAACCTGAAGATTTTAAATTAGATTATATTTATTTTCTATCACAAGGTACCTGTCAAATTTGAATACACAAATTAAAACAAATTATATTTTAGTCAAATAACCCACCCCTGACTGTACCCGATGCAAAGGTGCCCATGACACTGGCAGCATTTCCTCGCTGAATGGCAATGGCCAGCCTTTGCACCAAGAACGCGCCGGAGCGGGAGTCACCAGTCGCCTCCTTAATACGGCGCCCTATCTCGCAGACTAAAGTTTTGGCATCAGCACCCCAACAGCCCATGGTCTCCATGGCGATGGGAACAAACAAATAATTTGGTAAATTTTGGTAGATTTTTAATTAAATATAAACCGTGTTCTCTGTATTGACCTGGAGCCAATTTGTGGCAAAGAAACTAGCAATTTTGTTATTTTTGTAGCAATGGTGTAAACACATGGGTGTGTGGCTTAGGACATTTCCCATGCGCAGATGGCTTAGTGGTACTTATTTCCCATAGTTCCTTGTAAGAATTAGGCCAAAATGTCACATGCTTTTTAATCTTAAAAATGTTTTTCTTGAGTGCTGTTTTTTTGTCACAAATATAGTTTAGTATTATCTATTATATTACAGGCGGAGCAGATATTTAAGGGTGAAAATGAGGACAGAGTATTTTTATTCTCTTGGCTGTCCATACCTCTGGTGGTGCTTTTTCATCCATGCTCATGTGGCATCCCATAGAGTCGACTGGAGCATCATTGTTGGCCCTCATGTTCCTCAAATTCAGGAGAAATACGCGCCAATTTGAAGGCTCCCATAGCCCTTTCCCATCCTGAAAAAAAATAAGAAAAATCATACTTTCATACAAATTTTAGAACACACCATGTAAGAATATTATAATTTGGCTATTGATTGAACTTATAGGTTAATCTAGATATCTACTTCTTTTACTGGAGATGCCTTTTCAAATTCGATCTTCACAGGTGGCCTCTTTTCAAATTTAAATTTGTTTAAATCCAGCATTGACTTATTTGGACTGGATTCCATACATTCTGGCTGATCTGTTTTTACTCCGATCTGACTCAAAATATCGTTTTCTTTGTCAATTTTCAGGTTTACAGCAGCTTTCTTCATTATTTTTCTACCCTCGTTCAGGCAAGATTTCGTTTTAGGTCGGGAAATTTTGCAAACCGTTTTCAAAAAATGTAGAATTGTTTTGGAGTTTTATTACGTTCTGCAACTGAATTCTCACTCATGCACAGTTCAAAATCCAAATTTAAATTGGTAAACCATTGGTAAACTCATGTGAGCTCATACTTTAGCTAAACCGGGGTAAACAAACAAATGTAACAAGTTTACAAAAACAAAACAAGTTGCTTCGAATTCGAAAATTTTGAAATTTCGGGAGGCAATAATGTACGACACAGATATTGTACGGCATAATAATGCACAGCATGATAATTGGTGTACATGTACATCGAATATCATGCTGTGCAATATCGTGCCGAGCAATATCATGCCGTACATTATCGGCTCGGCTCAATAATGCACACCCCGAATTTGTACAGACTGATATTTGATGTACAAGTACACGAATTCCTTATTTGTATAGCAGTTAGGTCCAGGTTTTTTTTACATCAATATGAGAAATGTACTCGGATTAGACACCCTATAATAAATGTACAACATGATACTTGCCGACACGATAATGTACGGCGTAATAATGCACTGCATGATAATTGGTGTACAGGTACATTGAATATCATGCTGTACAATCCATGTCGTACAATACTGGCCGTTCATTATAGGCTCGTGTCTATCAAGTACGGCCCTATACTGTACAGCCAATAACCCGAGTACATTTCTCAAATGGACATTAAAAAAATAACCTGAACGTAACTGCTATACAAATAAGGAATTCGTGTACTTGTACATCAAAATATCAGTCTGTACAAATTCGGGGTGTGCATTATTGAGCCGAGCCGATAATGTACGGCATGACATTGCACGGCACGATAATGCACAGCATGATATTCGATGTACATGTACACCAATTATCATGCTGTGCATTATTATGCCGTACACTATCATACCGTACATTATTGCCTTCCACATTATAGACACAAAACAAAAACATCCTTTTTTTTTTTAATAATGAGGCGTTTTCTATTTAAAAAAAAGTGTTAGTTCCAAAAATTATAATAGAAAGCGTGAAGACTTGTCAATGTGACATTGATTGTAAAACAGTTCATTTCGTTTAAAAACAAAAGACTCTTTACTCATTGCAGTTTGCAGTTTGTTTCATAGGGAAATTAAACACTACGTTTTAGTTTGTTTTCGCTTACGAGCGTGGAATATTATTGTTATTGTTTTTTGCGCTTTCCAACGCCTCAGCTTTGTTTTCTGGACCCATCGAACGTGACCCCTGCATTTGTACCTTCGCTTCGGCTTCGATTTGCTTACGTTTTAGGGGCGTTTACTTTAAGTTTTACCCAATATTATACCACAGGGTGATAAGGCCGTAGTCCAGCAAACTAGATAAGGCTAAGTGCGGATATGTAGATTGAAAACGCCACCGAGTTTCTTCTCCAGACATAAGGCCGGTTTCCTCAGTATGTTTCCCTTCACCGAAAAGCCAGTGGTCATCCAGTGGTATTTGAATTCGTACATAAATTCCCTCGTTGGTACGAGTCGTCGGGATGTGAACCGGCCAACTCACGAATGCGAAGCGGCCCGTCTCCTACTGAGCTGCCACTTCACCGATATTGTTAATTTCGTCCAAGATAAAGACAACATTTATTAGATGTTTTCTTTATCTTGGACGCAATACTGTTTACTAACACATCTCAAAACTGCTTTGGGTGAAATGATCAGAACCTAGAAAGTATATTCCAAAACGAAAAATTTAAAACAACAAACAAAACATTATGTTGATTTAATCTCCTGATTGTTTGTTGTTATAAAATTGTTCATGGCCATGGATCTATTATCAATCCATTATGGAACGACGGATCAAGGATGAATCATGGTTGTTCATGTTCATGGATGGTTTGATTGGATTGTGGGCTAATCCTTGAGGCAAAAACATATTTCTTCATCAATCCTTCTTACTCTAGTTAAATGAGTTTTAGTCACACACAGTAAGTTACAGTCAAGTCTAATCATACCCTAGTAAAGCCATGGCAACTTTACTAGAAGCTTTTTCGGAGTTTAGAGATCTGACTCGATGGGATTTCATTCTTCCCATAGAGTCCCTGTTACTGATGAAACTTTTTTTTCCAAAAGGTTTTCCCAACAAGTCTCGATGGGAAGAAAAATCCCAACGAGTCAAACTGTGACTGGTTTTGGTGTGACTCGTTACGAACCCACCACCATACGTAATCGGTTTAACCGTGTTTTCGGCCGAAAGACTTGTATCCATGGCTAAGAATAACTAAAAAAAAATATTTGTCATTTTACCCTGCAGGGCAGGGCAGGACGAAACGCCAAAAGACCGACGGATTTGTTTAACTTAATTAAGGAAATCAATACATTCGTTCGATAACGATAGCGAGAGAAATCCCTCCGTGATACCGTGAAGCTGTGACAGTGACAAGTGACATTTATGACAACTCGCGATCATGAACAGTATTTTTTTTTAGTTATTGGCTTCGCACGTTGTGCGAGGGTCAAGTTTATGAATTTTCAAGTTAATTTTATTAAAATAAAGTCAAATATGTCATTAAATCACAGTCAGTAACACGAAATCAGTCATAGTCGAGTCCAAGTCATGCCCTAGTAAAGTTGTGGCGACTTTACTATGAGCTTCTACGAAGTTTTGAAAACAACACGAAAAGACATGTTTCACCACATTATATCACTTGCCCACACTCGTGCATGTAATTCAACACTCAATGAACAAAACACCACCATTTTTAATCATTGGTTCGCGAAAAAACACAAGTTTAATAAAATAATAGAATGCAATGACATGATTTTTCCGTGTTCCCGCCAAAACTCTCCCGAACAGTTACATGTGATGCGTTCCGTAATGCGAGAAAAAAAAAAGAAAAGTATAATTGTGATAATATCGCGAATCCAACGAAAGTCAGAAGTATTACTCAATCAAATCAAAGCCCTTATATTTTGTGACTATTCAATTTGGTTGGATTCGCGGTATTATTACTTTTAGCGCATTACGGAACGCAGCAATGATTAGCCTGCAGGGTCTCCAGATTAGTTTTTCCCATTTTGGGGAAAAATAAAACTTTTGGGGTACCAATGGGGAAAATCAAATTGCGGCGAAAGTTTTGGGGAACAGTATTTTTTTTGGGAAAAACAAACAATCAGCTAATCCATACATTTTGATCAATTGATCGATTGAGAACAATGAACTTTTTGAATGGAACTGCTGTTTTTTTTTCACGATTTAAAGGTTGGCCACGTATTAAAAGTTGTTCTTAATGTATAATGTGTATAAATGTGTAATGTACATTCATACCATTTAGTATTTAGTATTAATTAACCTTTTTGTAACACATTGTATATTATGTTTTTCCAAGATATAAAGAAAAACTATAACTACTTATAGTCCGGTAAATAAATACAAACCAAAAATATTTGGGGAAAATTCTTGAAAATAGTATATTTTTGGGGAAAAAAATTATGAGATCTGGGGAAATTTCTCATACTATATCTGGAGACCCTGGATCGGTCGGATCGCTCCAGAGTTTTGGCGGGAACGCGACAAAAATCATGTCGCCGCATTGTATTATTTATCAAAACTTGTGTTTTTTCTGGTGTTAATGCATAAAAATAGTGGCGTTTTATTCATTAAGTGCCGGCTGACGTGCATGAGTGTGGGCAAGTGATATAATGTGGTGAAACGTGTCTTTTTGTGTTGTTTCCAAAACTCCGAAGAAGCTTGTAGTAAAGTTGCCATGACTTTACTAGGGCATGATTGGACTTGATGGTGACTTACTGTGTGTGACTTGGACTGTGACTACGACTCATTTAACTAAAGAAAGAAGGATCGATGAATAAAATGTATTCGGCTGAAGGACTAGTATCCATAGCCAGGAAATATTAAAAACAACGGATCGCTCCAATTTTTTATGTCAGATAGAATGTTGGGTTATGATTTTTAGAATTAATTAATTAGCTCAGTATTACAAATACTTATGAACTTCTAAGTTAAACAACCAAATACCATGGCTGAGCTCTTATTGGATCCCAAGATTCGTTTGTGGGTGTTCCTGCCAATTGTCATTATCACCTTCCTGGTTGGAATCGTGAGGCACTATGTTTCCATCATTTTGTCTTCTCAGAAGAAGGTTGAGCTCCTCCAGATGCAAGATAGGTATTTATTTTCTCAATGCTTATAACTGAACGGCAAAAACCTATTCATATTATATATTTAATATTCATAATTTTCAACTGGTTTCTATATTGCTGAGCGACAACAAAAGTACAAAATTAACATTGCGTTTGCATTCTCCGATTTTTCAGTCAAGTGATGATCCGAGCTAGGTTATTAAGAGAAAATGGAAAATATCTTCCGCGACAGTCGTTCGCAATGCGTCGCCACTGGTTCAACAATGAAGAAACTGGGTATTTTAAGGTGCAGAAGCGAGCAGCAGCTTCTCAGGTAAGGATTAGTCATATTTATCAGGGCGTCGACTTTCTGGAAAGTCTGGGAAGCTTATGGTAGTCAGCAACAACCTGTCCAAACAGCATTAACTTGGACAGTCTGGCATTTTGCAATGTTTCTTTCACACACATTCTGTGATCTTAAAATGAGATGTTACCAAAAATACTATCAAATTTATTGATTGGCTTTGGAAACCCTGACGTTTTGTAATGTTTCAGGTATATGTTAATTTCTTCATCGAAATTAAAATTTCTTTGATCTAAATAGACCAATTTTTTTATACTTTACTTTAGTCAGTAACAGCTTATCACAGGACTCTAGACTAGACAATAGCAGCGATACAATGATAAGATGAATGGACGGGAAATAAGCGCACGGATTTTGAAGACTATATGTTGATCGGCTCTCCACTCGCTTCAGTCATACTCTGCCTTTGCGACATGTGAGCCATACGATATGACAATAAAAACTTTTAATACATGTACTTGAGTTCTCTTTTTGTCATGCAGTAATTAGATGTGCTATCTCTATGTTCCGGCAAGTGTAATATGCATACTTTTAGCTAGATATGCTTGATTGTGTTGTCTTGTTAATTTTGATCGATTTGCAGGTGCTGGGCCCGTCCATTCCATTATCACTATCGCTGGACAATAGTAGTAAACTAATAATAAACCCAAAGTAAAATTGAAAACAACGAATAACTGTTGTGTTATTAACTAAGCTTTTGGGATAGCAAAAAGTTTGTATAACAAAATATACATGTTATTCATATAAAAGTAGTCATTCCGGGTTGTGATTAAAAAAACAATTAAAACATTACAACCATGACAACCTCCTTGAAGCCTCTTACCCAATAATTCATCTTTTACAGAATCCTATGACAGACCCAGGAATGATGACAGACATGCTGAAAGGAAATGTGACCAATGTGCTGCCCATGATTGTCATTGGTGGCTGGATAAATTGGATGTTCAGTGGTTTTCTTACAAGTAAGTAGCCAAGGACTGGAGCAAGCTGCAGGCTTCCGTTTATGAGAAATAATATTCTTTTTAAAGGTCTGTGTGAATAGGCATAGCTCCTAAGTCTCCATGCTCCATCTTAAACCGAATCATTGCTTACCTACGGCGAGTAGAAAGTAAAATGTGATAGCATTAAAAAAAGCTTATACATCATGAACGCATCTTGTTTCATGTTATCATGGCTAGTAGGATTGGCTACTCTTAGCCACTAGCATCTGGCAAATTCTGGTCAAAGAGAAAACTGGATAAATGATAGTTTTTATATTTTTACTCCTCGTCAGCCATAAGACGTCTACTGCTGGAAGAAGGCCTCCCAATAGAGGGGTGTGGCCATAATCCCAACGCTTGGCAGGCGGCATAGGTTTGATGGGGATATATTTTTACTGGATAGTAAGTATTCCCTTTGAAGGTTTGCACTCTACTTTCTCTCTCTATCTTTTGTATATTCCACCACAGTTCAGCTATTTTTGTAGCATCTACTCACTTAAAGACTTCACTAGAAAAAGTAGACTCCATAAAATTCTTCTGCAGCCAGCTCCATCATAGACCAACACTGCCATCTTCGGCAATAGAGTCATTTATAATTGGAACAGGTTGCCTGAGGATATAATTTCATCAAAATCCTTAAACACATTTAAGAACAGTCTGGATAAATGGATAAAAAAGGAGAAGGACTTAACAGACAAATACTGCATTTCAACACTGTTTGATATAGGCACATCAGCATAATGCTGCTCGCCTATCATTAAATAAATAAATAAATACATTTTTATAGTCATTTGATTGGCAAGGAGCATCATAATTATGTTAAGTGTGAAGTAAATATATACCAGCCTAAGTAATTAGGCTGATGTGCCTGCTGCACGCTATTGCTGCTTCAGCCTCGAAAAGCTATTCTCCACCATGTTGCTAGCCCAGTGTGAGATGGCACATTCACTTACGCCATTGAATTTCTTCTCTTTTTCTCTCTTCCTTATGATGGTGAGCTTAAAATATTCATTTTCTTGCACCAAAAAAGTGAGGAAGGTCTTAGAAATTACACAAGCGCATTATAAGTAAATGTGTAACACCTAATACCGACCACCTAGTAATTAATGTGTTCTAGATGTTTTATGTATTTTTGTGTATATTTTATTCGATGTTTCTTGTGTATGTTCAGTTAGTTGTTTTCTTTTTGTTCTATTTATTTTTGGTATTGTGTATGTTATTATTATTGTAAGAATGTACAGCGTACCGTGCGTGACGTCACCCGCCGGTCCCAACAGAAAACCAGCGCTGGTTGTTAGCAACCAGCATTACGCTGAGTTGGGATCGATTTCGTGACAAAGAATATAGGTGCTCACTATTTATTTATTATTTAAATTTCTTTCTTTTGTATGAACTTTTGTGTGTGTATCTATTTTTTTGTCTCGAATAAAGTAAATTTTCTTTCTTTCTTTCTTTAAATATCCAGCAGTGTGAATTTTGAAATCTCATAATACAATGTGTTTCTGATAGATGTGACCATATTGAAAGGTATGTATGCACTCATCATTATGAACTTATTTTACTATGGGACCAAGTCAGAAATAGCGAAAAAAAGATGTGCTGTTCCATAGAATGAAATGAAAATTTTTCATTCTGGAATTGACAAAATGTATGGAACAGTTGATATTTTTTTCGCGATTGCAAGGTTGGTTGCATAGTAAAAGTTGTTCATATTGATGACTATACATACCTTTCAATATGGTCACATCTCTAAGAAACATCTTGTATATAAATTCCAAAGAACTTATTGGGACAGGGCCGGGATCGACCTACGATTCTGAGGTGCATCTTCTCCCAATGCACTACTATGCTTTTACAGGGTTAGTGTAATGAGAAACCATTATTCATGTCACTCTACTAAAATCCTCATTACTCTCCTTCCAGCCAAAGTACCGTTCCCTCTGACCCTCCGCTTCAAGCCGATGTTGCAGCGAGGTGTGGAGCTGGCGTACTTGGATGCTTCATGGGTCTCTTCAGCCTCATGGTACTTCCTAAATGTGTTTGGGCTGCGGACGATCTATGCTTTGGTGTTAGGAGAGAATAATGGTAAGTTTTTTTTTTTCTCATTTGAGTGGATTTTGGTGACATATATTATGTGCATTTGCCCATTACAATTATTGCAAGTCGCTAAGTTTAACTTATGTTCTAGGGTTTTGAATAAGTATGTTATTCGAAATCCTGGAACATAATTTGTACCTTCTGCCTAAAGGTCACATATCCTTTCTGTTGTAAATTTATTTTAGTGTGTTCATATAAAATCATTATCATCAGCCCGGAGACGTCCACTACTGAACGGAGGCCCTTAGACCGCCACACTGTACGACAACCTGCCATTTGCATCCACCAATTCCCCGCGATGTCGTCGGTCCACCTAGTGGGAGGTCTTGTTACGCTGTGTCTTCCGGTTCGCGATCGCTACTCAAGAACCTTTCTTTCCCATCGGTTGTCAGTTGTCGAGCGATGTGGCCTGCCCATTGCCACTTCAACTTGCAAACCTTGCAAGCTATGTCGGTAACTTTGGTTCTTTGGCGAATATCCTCGTTCCGGATTCTATCGCGCAAAGTAACTCAGAGCATAGCTCTCTCCATTGCCCGTTGCGTGACTCTGAGTTTCTCCAAAAGGCCAGCAGTTAAAGACCACGTTTCAGTTCCATATGTCATCACTGGCTACACACACTGGTCGTAGACCCTTCAGACACTGCGGGAATTTGGACGAGAAGATATTACGCAATTTCCCGAACGCTGCCCATCCGAGTTGGATTCTTCGGGAAACCTCTTTGTCGAAGTTGGACCTACCTAACTGAACAATCAGTCCAAGGTAGTTCTTCTTCGAGAGTATCGTTCCCAACGACAACGAGTACGGGCACAACATGGACATTGGACATGATCTTTGTCTTGTCCATGTTCATTTTAAGACCCACCTGTTGGGAAACATTACTGAGGTCGCTGAGCATAGTATTGAGGTCCTTCAGCGACTCTGCCATGATCACTATATCGTCGGCAAAGCGAAGGTGAGTGATGTATTCGCCATTAATGTTGATGCCGAATCCGTTCCAGTCCAAGAGCTTGAACACGTCCTCCAATGCGTTCGTGAACAGTTTCGGAGAAATAACGTCTGCCTGTCTCACGCCTTTCTGCAGTTGGATTGGTTTCGTGATCTCGTCCTGCAACCGGATTGACATGGTGGCGTTTCTATACAAACACTTCAGCGCTTCGATATACCTATAGTAGATATGACATCGCTGGAGGGACTGCAACACTGCTTAGGTCTCGATTGAATCGAAAGCTTTTTCATAGTCCACAAACGCTAGACATAACGGCCGATTATACTCCTCAGTCTTCTGTATAATCTGGCGGAGCGTGTGAATGTGGTCCATGGTGCCAAAGCCTTTACGGAAACCGGCTTGTTCGGGAGACTGGAAGTCATCAAACCTGCGTTCGAGACGGTTCGTAATGATTCTCGAGAACACATGGCTCAGGAGTGATATGGGCCTATAGTTCTTCAATAAGGTGTTATCTCTTTTCATGAAGAACAGCACCATGCTTCAGGCGTAGTACCTTCGTGAATGACGGAATCGAATAACTTCTGGATGACTAAAAGTACCCGTTTACCACCCGCACTCAGTAGTTCTGTCGTTATTCCGTCCTCACCTGGCGCCTTGTTGTTCTTAAGCTGTATAAGAGCCATTCTAATCTCGTACTGGCTGACGTTTGGGATGTCCTCAGTGTAGTGTCGGGTCAGTTTAGCTCTTGTGTCCTGAGCATTACTGACAATGGGTTGTCGAGTTGAGGTGTACAACTGTCCATAAAACCTACAAACATATCAGTTGAAGATTGCAGTCTTATTTCTGTCCGGTCTTCCGTTAGCTTTAGAGTTCTGTCTGAGAGCTTCCGAGGCTTCTTCCGCCATGTGGGCATATAAAACTTATAGGTTAAACATATAACATATAGGATTGTATTATTAGTGTGAAAGTTTACTTGAAAATGCGTGTTTACCTCATCCCCTGCACAAAGTGGCAGATCATCACCAATGGCTTCTTCATTGGTGTATGCTCTAAGCGTGAAACAGTTCACGGTCAGCTCCAAGTGGTGACAACTCTACATGAGTCTTCTATGGAATTATGAAAACAATATGAAAAGATTGTTTCTGTATATTCTCTTATGATTAATTCCTTGAGCGTTTGTACTGAGGCGGAGTTTAGAGACGCAGAATGGAAACTTGCCAGGAATTTACCAATCACAATGGTATAATAAAAATTTGGTGATTGATTGTTTCCTGGATGTCTACTCTTTACTTCACTCGTCTAAGCGTCAGTGGAAACGCACCCTAGCCCTTAATGCCGCCACTCTTCACTGATTGGTAATATCATATGTGAGGCAAATGCGAAAATAATATCTACTTAGCATACTGTCTTAAGTTTCGACCAGTAGCGGATGTTTACTGGCTGATGATATAGTCATAGTGAGTTTTTATACATAATTATGATGGTAAGAGTAATTCATTCTTTGTCCTCCAGCGGCTGACCAGTCTAAGATAATGCAAGAGCAGATGTCCGGAGCGGCCATGGCGATGCCGCCCGACCCAAAAGCCGCTTTCAAGGCTGAGTGGGAGGCCCTGGAGATCACAGAGCACAAGTGGGCCCTTGCCACAGTGGAGGCAGACCTGGTAGCTACTACACAGGCTGTGGCTGCTTGAAGTGTTGAATCGGTTCAGTGTGAAAGTAATTGTTATGTTCATTGTTCTTCTTATTTATATTAGATTTATAAATATATATGGATGTTGGGGTACTATACTCTGTGCATTTTATTAATAGCTTTTAAAAAAGTAGATCACACAACTTTGTAATGCGTCTAACAAATTATATCCCATAGTAAGAAATACGTTTGATCTAGGATTACGCTTTACAAGGTTACGTCAACTGTTGACATAACATTGTAAGAGTTAAGGCTAAGTTGACGTATTTTAAGTATGGAATATGATTAGGTGCTTTACAAAGTTAGTTTTTATGAGCTTATAAAAAGCGATTCAAAATATGGACACAGGTACAGGGTGTATCATACAGTACACGGTATGTTAGTATGTAACGCCCATTGGCTCTTGTGCATAATTCACGGGACTTGTCCTGTGCTTACGTTTGTACGGGCTTACGATGAAACAGAGTATTTTTCACCAGGCCTTTTGCATTTGTCCTTCTCTGCCCTCACTTCCGTGGCCACTGCAACAGGCCAAATAATTTTAATCCAGATAACACAGTGACCAATTTAGTTCATTTTAGTATGGTTATGGTATGCGTTTGTTCCGATTGCTGATCTGTATGTTTTGGTTATGTTGGAATAAATATAGTATTTATTTACAATTAATGTACTTTTAGTTTTATTGGGTTTCCTAAAAACTATAATCTAGACCAGATCCCCCAAGCCATTGAATAAGCAACAAGAATTAAATATGGGGCCCGGAGACGTTAACTGCTGAACGAAGGCTTCCCCCTTAGACCTCAGCTACTCATCAGCTCGGAGACGTCCACTGTTGAACGAAGGCCTCCCCCTTAGACCTCAGCTACTCATCAGCCCGGAGACGTCCACTGTTGAACGAAGGCCTCCCCCTTAGACCTCAGCTAATCATCATCAACCTGTAAACGTCCACTGAACCACTGCTGAACGAAGGCGCCTGCCACTTTGATCCACCGGTTGCCTGCGACTTTCACAATATCGAGCCGTACTCACGCTGCGTCTTCGACTCCGCTACTCGTGCCGTACAATTCAAATTAGTTTGAAACGCATTTGAACGCTATTTTGTGAAGAGTTCTCCAGGTTTCCAATTGGTAAGCAGCAGTTATGATGCAACATAAGTTTTTTTTATACATTCAAGTGAAGGGACGAGTAAGACGTTCGCCTGGTGGTAAGCGTCACGCCTGCCACTAACAGTAGCAGTGGCACAGAATTCCCACAATCCTGCGCCGCACTACACTGCGCTCGTCACCCTGATTATTAGATGTTGAATCTCTTCATACCCAGTAATTTCTCTGGTGACATTGCCCTTCAAACCGGAACACAGTAATACGTGCACACTACTGCTTGGCGGTTGAATAACTGGCAAAGGTGTGGGTACTTCCCTAGGCTGACAGTGCAGTAGAGTCCGCACTACAAAACAATAATATATGTTGTAACTTAAGCCTCTGACATAAGTAGGGAGGCAATAATGTACGGCATAATAATGCACATCCCGATTTTGTACAGACTGATACTCGATGTACAAGTACACGAATTCCTTATTTGTATAGCAGTTAGGTTCAGGTTATTTTTTTAAATGTCATTTTGAGAAATGTACTCGGATTATTGGCTGTACAATACAGGGACCCATCTGTGCTTTCCTTGCCGTTCTTTATAGACACGAGCCGGTAATGGACGGCCAGTATTGTACGACATGGATTGTACAGCATGATATTCGAATACATGTACACCAATTATCATGCTGTGCATTATTATGCCGTACATTGTCGTGTCGGCAAATATCATGTTGTACATTACAGACACCCCATAAGTATAAGACAACTAGCTGCTGCACTCCGCGGTTTCACCCGTGTGATGATGATGATGAAAAGTCACCCATGAAAAATAACCTATCTCCATTCTGAGTTTCATCCTAATCCGTGCAGAGGTAATAAACACACATACCGATTAACTATCGCATTTATAATATTAGTGTGGTGTAATAACTATAAAGTTGTGAACATATAAACTCGCCTTTACGCGAATAAAATATAAACGGGAATCAGATGGATGCGTCTGATTTACGATTTACGGCTTCTCAGTTACGTTGAATATTGCCGTTTCCGTTCTTTCTCTCTAAGTCGCAGGCCACACAGAAAAGGCATCGGGCGCGGACACGGCACGGCTTCCATACTAAATTCTTATTTATTAAGATAACTGGGATCCAGAGGTTAGTAACAAAAGGTTTAAAAACTTACAAAACTATTTTGTTAGTATACATATAAATTAAATACAAAATAATAGATATGCCCCTGTGCAGAGGCACTCCGCCGGGACTAAGCCAGAATAACATAAAGATCTTATCTGATCATCACTCCAACGAAATGCCTCGGCACAGGTACAAAACCACCTAAATACATTGAAATAAGGCAAAATTTTGGAAACATCGAACGCCGTTCATCGGGCGTGCTGACGCGCCCGGCGAAAGTCACTCGGTGTGTGCCTTATTTCAAAGAGTTTAGTATGAAATTTGAATGGAATGGCAAGCCGCCCGTGCCATGTCCGCGCTCGACGCTATTTGTGTGTGGCCTGCGCCTTACTGGGAAAGAACGGCTACTTCGCGTAAGAGGATGATGTTTTGTGCACGCGGTTTCATTCAGTCAATGTCGGTACTACCTAATATTGTATACGAGTACTAAGCTTCGGATAACAGAAAGGATATTTAAAACCCAAGATAGCATTTTAACGCATTTATTTAAATGCAAAATTATATACAATTTTACATAAAATCAATCAGCATCATATACATAACATTTATATGATTATTTACATTATATTTACCGTGATTATGTTGTGAAACGAGCTCTCGATATTTCGACGCAGTTACATGTACCATAATCGTTTCACAACACAAACACGGCAAGCATTCCCTAAAAAATAATCATATAAATGTAATGAGCAACGGTGATAGCTTAAAACAAGTTTCATATACATAGGTAATAACAGTATTTATCATTTATCACGCACGTGTAAGAAAATATCGGTCAAGTGCAAATCAGACTCGCCATTTGAGGGTTCCGTACCAGCACAATGTTATTTCTTGATGAGTTGCACGACGTCCTCGTCCTGCACGGTGTGCCCGATGCCGACGCGCTGCGGCGAGTACTTGGTGCTGGTGCCCCACACGAGCCCGTACTTGAGCTGCGCGGCCAGCGTGCGGTGGATCGAGTGGCACACGTGCTCTATCGTCACGCCCTACACGAAGCAAGATACCGTTAGAGGAAACATGTTGCAGGTAGCAAGAGATCTGTAACTATGAAAACTGACGTGGTTTCGACACATTTTTGTTTTATTTATACGGGAATACTCACGTTTAATTAAATCGGATACTCCGATTATAGTTTCAATCACATCCGGTGACCTTTTTCAAAGAGTGAAAACAGAGCCCGACGCTCGTGCAGCTGCGTCCTGCTTAGCTGTTTGGAGTGCTAAGCAGGACGCAGCTGCACGCGCGTCCTGCTTAGCACTCCAAACAGCGGATGTGATCGAAACTATAGTCGGAGTATCCGATTTAATTAAACGTGAGTATTCCCGTATAAATAAAACAAAAAAGATCTGTAACTGTGGCTAGAGTAATGAGAGCGTTATCACCGACAGAACTATAACCAATAACACGCTTTAAAAAAAACCGACTTCAATTTTGGCTACCTGGATGACATCTTCATATTTTCCAGATATTTTGATTTATATCATCCATATTATATTATCCAGTATATATTTAGAGACACTTGGGTCGTGGAGGCTTGTGCTTTGCGTATCTTTAAGGATTTGTCGGGGAGACTTAAGTAATCTACACGTGACCAAAATGCTGGCCTAGCTTCGCAATCCAGCGGGGCTATGTGGCCAGCATTTTGGGCACATTACCCGAAATTAGAGACTATTTAAACTATCTATAGGTTTGCTACCTGTAGATACTATAATATACCAAACAAAAAAATAATCATCAACATCAATTTATAATTGGCGGAGTATATAGTCACGTAATTGCATACAAAAAAACATACAGTCTAATTGAGAATCCCTTTTTTGAAGTCTGATAAAAAGTGCCACAAGTTCCTATTTGTATTTGATGTGGGGGTGATGGCATCCCCCAGTGTGGGAGTGTATTGTGCATTCCCCCCAAGGTTAGTTCAACTTTATCATCATCATCATCAGCCAGAACACGTTAACAGCTGTACGAAGGCCTCCCACTTAATAGGGAGGGGATGCCATTATCCCCACACAACAAACAACCAACGCATATAATCTACTTTATACATTGTTCATATTGAAACAGACTGAACAGCTTGGCAAAAAAATCTTAAAACGGAAGCTTTTTTTCCTGGCAGTACTGTGAATTATCACGTCTTGAGAGTTTTTGGCGGGAACGCAAGAAAATCATGTCGCTGCATCGTATTATTTTCCAAAACTTGTGTTTTTTCGAGTGTTAATGCATAAAAATGGTGGCGTTTTATTCATTAAGTGCTGATTTACGGGCAAGAGTGTGGGCAAGTGATATAATGTGGTGAAACGTGTCTTTTCGTGTTGTTTCCAAAACTCCGAAGAAACTTGTAGTAAAGTTGCCACAACTTTACTAGGGCATGATTGGACTTGACTGTGACTTACTGTGTGTGACTTGGACTGTGATTACGACTCATTTAACTGCAGAAAGAAGGATCGATGAAGAAATATGTATTCGGCTGAAGGACTAGTATCCATGGCCAGGAACTATTAAAAACAACAACACGTCATTGAGAGAATATATTCAATCATGTTCCTCTGGCATACTACAGGGTTGCTACTAACTAGTGGCGCCCCTATTAATTTCTAGTATTTTTTGCCAATCTTTCCATGATGCAGGATTAGCTATGTAAGTACCTAGCCTTAAGCTTAGTACTTTAGTAATTGTTTGCTCGGAAAGAACACATTTCACTACCCTACCATATAATAGCCATGATGGCTACAATTTTTTTATTACCTCATAATAAAGCTGATCATCAATAGAGCATATCAAGGAAAACAAAATTTAAAATAATTCAAAAATAAATAAGTTCCGAGTATTTTAATTTCAAGCTAGACAGAGAGCGCGCTATACTGAGCTATGACGTCAAGCCTCAGGTGCGGCATACAAATGATATACTAACACGTGCTTTGCGAGGAAGGGATGGAGCGTTTTTTTTTTGACGTGTAACTTTGGTGTTATCAATAAATTATTTGTATTTGTATTAGAGCATCTCCTCTGTATCCCCACCTAAAACTTTAAACGCTCATATCTCAGAGATTTATCAGCCAATACAATTTATTTTTTCAGTATGTGTAATGTATTTAGTTATATTCATCACTAAGCCTGTTATTAGGCATAAATTAAACATTACGCCACACGCGTTTTATGTATACAATACATAACCACCACCTTCTATTGAATTTAAGCCATATTCGCCCGAGTTTTTAGCCCACGAAATTTAGAATTTCGTCCCGCATGAGCGTCGTTGCGTATCTCTTTATGTATGCCTATAATGTGTCTTTTATATTTTTCATCCTTACCTTTCTCAGGATAAGTCCATCATCAAAGTCCGGGGGTTGGCCCGGCTTCTTGGTGTAAACCCTGATGAGAGAGAGGTACTCCCACAGCGTCTCCAAGAGGAAGTCCAGGTTCAGCTTCATATTACAACTGAAATAAATAAAAAAATTAGCGGAAGTTTCACACAGTGAAGTTTCTCGACTTCATGAAAGCGAGTGAGATCACAAGATAGCGAACACTGTTATCAAAGTGAGAGAAAATATTTCTTTATTTTTTTTCCTTTCCTGTTGCCGTCTCGCTTTTCGTAATGTCAGAATAGCCTGTTTGTCAATGTGCGATCGGGCCATTTCAAGAAAATTATATTTATATTGTTCAAAATTTAATTTAAAAAAAAAAGTTTTTTTTAATATGCCTGGAGTTTTACCCTCGTTTTTTGGGATAATAAGTAGCGTATGTTTTATTCTAAGGTATAAGCTAACTTTATATCAAATACATACAAATCCGTACAGCCGTATTATCTTGAAGTGGTAACAAACACACACACTCATCGACAAACTTTCGCATTTATAACAGTAGGAAGTGCATTGCAGTTTTAGCTAACAATAGTAGCATCTTATAAGAATGATGACCTGTATTTAATGTTACCAATAACAATTTTTATTATAAAGGCAACACTGACCTGACGACAACAGAGTTGGGTTGCCTCGCTATCCTGTCGACCTCCTGTATGGAGATCTGATCTATCTTGTTGTACACATATATGCAGGGGAGATACACGCGGTTGCCCAGTATCACGTCGATTAAGTCGTCGGCGGTGCAATCTTCACGGAATAGCACCTGAGGATAATGAAGAATAAGTGAGTTTCAAGTTTTGGTACAACATAAAATGATCACGCCATCACAATCGGTTTTCATAAATTATAACTGGGCTAATAAATCTCGATTCTACGACGCGAGGAGATACTAATTGCATTGAAATGCGTGTAAGAACAAAAGCTAATTTATTCTAAACCAGAATAATATTTGTAACATGATAACACTATGTTATTATTTTTTTATTCTCAAATAAAGAGCTTTGTCGCTAATGCGAACATGCCGCCCTGGTAACAAAATATAACATTTATTTAATTTAAACTTAATGTCTAATCTTTAACTAGCCTGTAAAGCTTTCTGGCCGAAAATACATGTTTTTATTTTTTATTAAATAAATGGCTTGCAAAATGGTATTTCGAGCGTTTTACTTCAAACGCGCGACCAATGATTGGCATTTTTTTGTCGTAGTACTATACAATTATGTGTGAAACTGGCGACAGCGGTTTTCCATACAATTGCTTTACGACATTGTTTTGACAGCCGTTCTACCTAAGAAGTAGGGCTTTCGCTTTTCTGTGGGAGGAACGTTGTGATCGGGGCGATGATGGCCCGAAATCCTGTTTCTTATTTTTTCATGCAATGAAGTGAAGAGACGAGGAGATGTTCGCCTGGGGTAAGTATCACGCCTCCGCCACAATAACAGAGCCAGAATAGGAAATATGCATGTGTTTTTTTTTATTGACTCACAAAAAAACTGACTGTCAACAAAACAAATCATCGAAAGTAGCATTTTAATATGTGCACAGATAACGAAGTTATAAAATTTTTAGTTTCATGTTAGACAAGGAGGGCACTATTCTAGGTTTATGACATCAACGTTCACGATTCCAAACAAATTCTATACTATGCACGTTTTGCTAGAAAGGGACAGATGTCTCCCTCCCAAATACTTTGAACGCTCATATTTCAGAAATTTACCGGCCGATTTCAATTATTTTTTCGACGTAAGTATTAGATTCAGTTAAACTCTCCATTTATTATACTATTATATTTAATAATTGAAACACATGCATATTCCCTATTGTGATATTGCGTACAAAATCCTGCGCCGCACCGCGCTCGTTACCCTAAGGGCCTAAGTTAAGACTAGATGTTAAATCTCTTCATGCGCAGTAATTTCTCTGGTAACACAGTTCTTCGAACCGAAACACAGTAATACTTGCACACTACAGCTTGGCGATTGAATAACTAGCAAAACTTTGATCAATGGCAGCAGTACTATACGAAGTGAAATACTTAGTACCTCAGCGTTAAATAACTTGTACTCATGGAGTATCATTTGCACCAGTTTCTCGTCCACTTTTGTGAGTTGACATGTTGAGTTGAAAGATAGGCCGCCTCCTTTCTTCACCTGTAAAGTTTGTTTAATTGTTTTACAGTCCAGAAATGATCTGAAATATAGGTAATTGACAGTAAAATAATTATTTGATGATTAGGCTAGCAGCATGGTGATGTGTCTATATTACAGTTTTATATATATATATATATTTTTTATACAATCAAGTGACGAGATAAGCAAGACGTTCGCCTGGTGGTAAGCGTCACGCCTGCCACCAACAGTAGCAGTGCTAGAATTGTGAACTTGCGAACACAATCCTGCGCCGCACTGCACTGCGCTCGTCACCCTGAGATATTAGATGTTAAATCTCTTCATACCCAGTAATTTATCTGGTAACATTGCCCTTCAAGCCGGAACACAGTAATGCTTGCACACTACTGCTAAGCGGTTAAATAACTGGCAAAAAGTACTGGCTGACAGTGTTAAAATGTTGTAAATACTGTGTTATCATTTCCTTTGTATAATTTTTTCCTCCTTTATCTAGAATGTTCTTAAATGCATTTATGGATTGACGAGACAACATTCACAGGTAACCTGTTTCAATTTTGAATTACTCTATTGCCGAGGATGTGGTATTATTATTAGGGCTGTGTGGTTTGGAGTGACATAAAAATTGGTAGGTATTTTGACAATTATTTGATAATTTTCGGATAATCATTATTAATATAATAGGCTAGATGACTGGTTTTTTTTATTGTCCTATTAAAATGTGGCCCATAAATATAGCTGATAAATGAAAAGAAAATGAAAATCTGATCAAAAATAAGCAACTTATAAGCATTTTAATATCATGCTAGACAGAGAGGCGAAACAAACGTGAATCGTGACGTCACTTCTCTGTACGCCATATAAATGATATTCTGACAAGTAAGGCGTGACGTCCTTTTTTGTTTTGTGGTTAACGGACAGGGTCTACCAAAAACTTTAAACGCTTATATATCAGAACATTAATAACAGATTAAAATTATTTATTCAATAAACATACTATATTTACTTAGATTCTTCATGAATGCTAGGTATCAACGATATAAACATCAGTTATCTACCCTGTTACTGCATCATTATCATAGTTGTATAATCGACATTTATCACAATAAATGTTTATTAATTTATTTTGCATTTGTACAAAAACTTACAGCATAATGCTGTACTAAACTTATTGGTAAAAATGTTAAATTATCTGATAATAATTATAATTAGTTACGTCATGTGCTGTCCAACCAGGAAGAATAAGAATGGAAAGTACCTTGAAGTAGATGTTAGGTTTGGGTTTGTTCAGTCTGATGCCGACACTCTCGAGCTCCTTCTCGAGCAGCTGTCTGTGCACGTACGGCTTGGTGGCGTCCAGCATCATCAGCACCAGGTCAGCTGTTCTAGCGACCGCTATAACCTGCGGAGGCAAACTAAGGTTACATTTTCATGGTTTTGACTGCCTTGTAGCTCAGTTTGGTAGCAGTGTTTCCACTTTTAGGGATTTCTGCCTTTTTTAGGGAAAAAATACTAATATTATGTAAGGCTTAGGGACATTTCATTACTATAGGGATTTAGGGAGTTTTGAGGAAAATCGAACTTAATCTGATAATCCTTTTTGTTTATGGTCTCAAACTAGTAATTAATGTAACCCATCTAGTTTTAGTTGTCCTATTCATTGTGCTATGACCGTAGTTACAGACGACATAGGAACTAAGTCGTATTATACCAACATCTGGTTTGTTTTTCATTCTGCTTTGCAGAACAATAGTGACACAATAATATATTATTCGTCTGAGTGAGAGTGGTGATTACCTATCCAATCAATGTTAAGTGCAGTGAAAAACTGTAAAAGTAGTGCTTCAAATTATTTATTTATTTATTTAATGATAGGCGAGCAGCATTATGCTGATGTGCCTATATGAAACAGTGTTGAATTTCAGTATTTGTCTGTTAAGTCTTCTATCTTCTTCTTCTATCTTCTCCTTTTTTATCCATTTATCCAGACTGTTCTTAAATGCGTATTTTATTAATTAGGTATTTTATTCATTATTA
Organism: Erannis defoliaria; assembly: GCA_905404285.2. NCBI lineage: Eukaryota > Metazoa > Arthropoda > Insecta > Lepidoptera > Geometridae > Erannis > Erannis defoliaria. The sequence continues at coordinate 15,852,424 of FR990076.1, read as the reverse complement.
TGGGCATGCTCCCTAAACCAAGGAGAGAATTTTAGGGATAATTATCTAATTAATTAAAAACAAACTAGGGGAAAAACCATAATTGAAATTGGAAACACGCAATCCACACGCACGCACGTGGATGATGTGGAGTGGTAGTATGTCTGCCTTGCGACAAGGTCATAAAAAATAATTATATAAGTATTCTATCAGCTATCTGGTTTCCATTGCAAGCTTTGCTTAGTTGCCTGTGGTGATCGTATCAGATCCTTGTGTTATGTACTTACTTTAAGAATGTGTAACATGTTCACTGTTGGCGTATCTCAATAAATAAATAAATAGATTGGAGCTAGATGTTCTCTGTATGCAAAATGCCCACCAATATTTATTTATTCTGCAGTAATTTTAGATGTTTTTAGATTGTTTTTGTTGTAAGAAAAGTTCTGTGGGTACACCTGGATAATATTCGTACTGAACAGGGGAGATTGGCAAGAAGGGAGGAGTCTTATGCTCCACAGTAGGCTAAGTCTACTAGCACAAGGAACATGCGCCACAGCCACAAAACGCCGCCACCTGAAGGTAGGAGCGGCCTCTGAGAAGTGGAATCGCGTGATAGCTACTTCTACAGAGTTTATATAAAATGTACGAAAACTAGAGTCCACAGCTTGATAGCGGCGTTTTGTGGCTGTAGCGCGTGTTATATATGCGTCTAGGCTAGATAAGCCGCTACTGAATGATCATTGTAGGCCTGGTGGCTACAGTCTAGGCAGTAAGTTTTAAGACTAAAAGGTTCTGTACAATATTATTTTATTGAATGATATTTACTACCAATTTTTTCCAATTCCAATTTCTTTTGTAGTAAATAAATTTATTTCATTTACAACCAAGCCTATAGTAATTTGACTATACTGTATTACTTGTTTTTATTGTGTGTTCGCGAACCGGAAGACGCAGCATAGGAAGGTCTCCCACTAGGTGTACCGACGACATGTAAAAGTCGCGGGCAACCAGTGGATGCAAATGGCAGGTTGTCTTACAGTGTGGCGGTCTAAGGGGGGGGGCCTTCGTTCAGCAGTGGACGTCTCTGGGCTGAAGATGATTGTGTAACAACCTCTATCTTTACCAAATTTCACCCAAATCCGTTCAGCCTTCACATGATTGAGTAACAAACATACAAACTTTGACATTTATAATATTAGCAGGATGTAGGATTGATTTATTGATGACCAACACATCCAGTAACTTCTGCTTATGGCACAGCCGATAGCAGAAAGAAAAAGAAATAGCAAAAAAAAAAAAAATTGGATGGATTCTTCATTCAGACATTTATATAATGAGTTATTGACTTAGATCTAGTCATTAGAGAAACATAATGTCACCAAGCCCTACAGTACAGGTAAACACAAAACACAAACACACGATAAGAGGTACTGTAATTTGACAAGCTCACCTGTCGTCCTCTACCTTTGCCCTGGGCAGCTCCTTCAATGATACCGGGCAAGTCGAGCAGCTGTATATTGGCTCCTCTGTACTCAATCACTCCGGGGATGCATGTGAGAGTTGTAAATTCATAGCTTGCTGCTTCTGAGTGTGTGTGCGTTAGAGTTGAGAGTAAGGTTGACTGGAAAAAAGTTTATTAAATAAATATACATTATTCTCAGGATAAATTAGCAAGTAGGTTGGTTGGTGGTGGTGGTTGTGGTGTGTGATAATTAAACGTCACAATTTTTTTTTCTCAAAGCTTTGTTAATTGTTTCATCGATTAATTTATTCAAATATTACTGACAAAAATGTTGTACATTGCTTTTATATATTTAGTTTAGAATGTAGGTAGGTCAAACAATTAATCTATCAACCACTTAAAAACATCACAATATAGGTATACAGCACAATGATAAAATGAATGGACAGAAAATAGGCGCATGGATTTTGTAGACAATATGTTGAGCGCTAGCTCTCCACTCGCATCAGTCATACTCTATCTTTGCAATATGCGAGCCGTACGATACGACAATACAAACTTCTAACACATGTATATGTTTTCTCTTTTCGTCATGCAGTAATTAGATTCGCTATCTGTTTTTTCTGGCAAATGTAATATGCATACTTTTAGCTAGGTATGCTTGATTGTGTTGACTTATTAATTTTGAACGATTTGCAATCGCTGAGCCCGTCCATTCCATTATCACTGTCGCTGATATTAGGTATGTTTACATACCTAAAAATACCTACATATAAAAACATTACAATGTATTAAAAATTTAAAATGCAATCCAAGAAAAGCATTGTACTCCAATTTAAACTTATATTACATATTTTTTCTTCTTATTTATATAAACAATATTAGGTTAATATATAAAGAAAAACTCTTTTCAGATGATTTTTGTACTATGAACCCACCATCCAAGCGTGGAAAAATCTAAAATAAGGTTATATTGTCCTTTCTCACCTTTCCCACTGATGGAAATCCAATAAGAGCCACTCGGGCATCACCAGACTTGAGTACATCAAACCCTTCTCCTTTATCACCCCCTTTTTTAGAAGGTTCTAAAAGCTGAGACCGGTACTTTGCTAACTTTGCTTTGAGTAGCCCCAAGTGATATTCAGTTGCTGGAAACAAGCATAAACCATTCATGAAAACGACGAGGAGAGCCAACAAACGTAAACGGCATTAAAACTGCTATCGACAGTTGATAGGGTCTTTTAAAACAATCCAGTTGAAGATAAAAGCTATCTTTTTATATGTTACGATTTATCAATAACTACTCACATTTGATACGATTTTTAGTGAATTAGTGTGTGTTAGCGTACTTATTATTATATGATTACCTTTATTCTTTTGTGTCCTAGCTATTTCTTTCTCGATTTCGGATATTTTCTCCAGAATTCCCATTTTTCAAAACAAGTTGAAGAACTTGCTCTCCACGTAATCAACTACTTTTTAGAACTAATAGGATTTTTGTGACGGTACTGATTATTTAATTAAACACATAGCGTACGATCAGGCCGAGCAAGTATTGAACAAAAGAGGTACACTATAAAACAATTTACAACGAAATGAAATTCTGAGATATTTTTCTTTTCGCCTAGCAAAATCGAGGCGAAAGCGAAATCCAAAACAAAAGTTAGGTTAGTTGTGTTTCATTGAATCGTCTACAGCTCTGCACATTTTTGGCATGATGAATGATAGGAATTAGGATGTCGGATGTGCCTCAATTGCCGGCGACGGCAATGCTACCATAATGTGAATCCGAACGGAAACCTTTCCGATTGAGTTGTGAATACCCCTGCAGGCCAGTCAGCGTTGGCCTGACGCTGACGCAGGCAGTGTTCTCCTGGTGTTCTCGAACGAGAAAATGCAAAATCGGTAGATTTGCCCCATAAAATCGGTAGATAAGTTCTTTTTCTAACAAAAAATCGGTAATTCTATAAAAACGACACCAAACCCAATATCATCCTTTGCAATTTAGTGAATTTTAGTGGCTTTTTATCACGGAAATATGAAAATATGTGACCAATAGTGTTGTGCACATGTTGTGCAGTGTTGTGATTTTTATCGATAATTTCGAATACCCTTAACGGAATTTGGTATGTTAACTAATAAAATATGTAAGGTACGTAATGTATGTGATTATTCAAATCATTGTGCTGTTTTAAGAAAAATTGCAATATTTTTATGATTGAAACAGTTTAAATATTTTTAATCATTGTCCGTTGTTTTTGAGTAGAGCAGGCTGTAACATCTCTGGGCATTGCTATTTAGTTTCCAAAATTACAAGGCCTCAGCCACACAAGAATCCGGTGATGTCTTTTATTTATGAAAATATGACGATATAAGCAGACAAATATTTTTCTTAAAAGAATTAGGGAGATAGCTTTTGAATAGCTTACTTTCTGAGACATCACAGCAACCCGCTGTGATGCACGACGCATATGACCAAAAACACTTAAAAAATTTAAAAAGATATGGATAAAGGCTCTGCTTAAAGATAAATGAAAGCCATCGCGACATTCTCGTCTGTGCTCAAAACATGTCATACCTCAATCTTACCTAGAAGGCAAGGAGAGGAAAATGGAAAAGCTAATCTGGCGTTACGATAGTATGGGTACTTCTTTATACAACTGTAAATAATCATTATAATGTGTACATCATTATTTTGTTTTATTTCCTCTATACAGTATATATATTATACGCAGATCAGCCCTTTTGGACACTCTGTTACACGTTGACTGGCTCGCAAAAATAACTTAAATCATATGACATGTTCATGTTCATGTGATTTGAGTTACTTTTGAATTTATGGTTTCAAGTAAGGAATATTAATACCAAATTTCATCAAGATCAGCTCTTGATTTGAAAAGGTAGCAAACAAAGTTACTTTCAAATTTGTAATACTTGAAAGGATTACTTGACATAGGAACGAAAGCAAAAGTAAGTATAAAGATATCGATATCTTTAGAAGCACGTCACGTCTACGTCATAGAGCTAAAAAATGGTTACATTTGGGTTTGAATGCCAAGTCGATTACAGCTAGCTGTCTCTTTTTATCTTAGTAGCGCGTGTATTTGACAAAATGCCACTACATTTGAAAACTGCAATTCATTGCTACTCCTCCAGTCCAAGAGGGAAATCCTTCCTCCGAGCTTGACCACATTTTTGTATTTTTTTTGTATCCGTGCGTGCTTACCTAACGCACATCATGCTTAATTATTTTTTACCGTGATCAGCAATCTGAAACATTTTTATTTTTTTCATGAAAACCTATTTTATCGGTATCGTACCGGATCCGGATCTTAGTAACCGGATGCTAGTCAATATCCATAGATTTTTTCCTTATTTTTTCATAAAACCGCATATGTTTCACCGGAAACTAGTGACTGTTGTATATATACGCAAAGAAAGAAACCAACCGTCTACGACAGTAAATCTACTTAAGGGTTGGACATTTTTGTTTAGGTATTGCCCAGCCTACAAGACTTATTTTATTTTGAAATTCATAAATATTCACGACCTTACTTAAAAACGCCGCTCAAAACTTAGTCACTGGTTAAACTTCTCTGTCTTGTTCTTGCATGTTACACTTCACGTCAGAGAGAAGATGGCAGAGCATCTTAAGCAGTGATTAACGGTTGAGAAGTTTTTTCAAGTAAGACTGTCAGAGAATACCTACAAGATACGTTTCTACTATTATTGAGATTGTTTGATAAGCTTTATTTTGTGGCAAGTCAACCTCGTATCATTAGAATTAGAAAAAATATATTAGAATAAAAATATTTAATGGATATCTCACCTCCAGAGCACATCGAGGGCGGCTGGTGCAGCGGCGGAAGTGGCGGAAAGCCTCAAACGGAGGAAATATGAATCTCTTGGCGATGGATACATATTTCTTCCATTTGGAGTTGAAACCATGGGACCGTGGGGTCCGGCCGCTCGGGTTTTGGTTAAAGAGCTGTCCAGACGCCTCGCAGATGTGACGGGAGATCAGAGAGCTGGCGCTTACCTTGGCCAAAGAATAAGTTTGGCCATTCAGCGTGGTAATGTCGCTAGCTTTTTAGGTACCCTACCCGAAGACAGTGACCTTAATGCAGTTTTTTTACCTGTAGTTTATAGTTTTGGATAGTTCAGGATAGGTATTTAATTTTATTATTTTGTTTTGTATATAGTTCTTAATTTTATTGTTTTAAATATATTTTTTAACCCAATGTATATAAATGTAAATTCATAATAATAAAATATCATCAGAGAGGCACATACGGTGCCGGCTTAACCTATGGGTGTGCGGCGCACAGAAGGGGCGCAGAGCGCCGCTCATGATTCTTACAGAAAGCCTGCGTCGCTCGCTGCGCTCTACAAAGACCCTGCCTGCGCCCGGTATAATAATTGCACCATTTGCCCCCGAATTTCCCATTACCGGTGAAAATTATAATTACCTATATATTTTCAGCCGTCGCATGCCTAGTAGAGGACGCCAGGGTATTGGTTGCACCCGGGGTCTACATGGACTAGAGCCGGCACTGGGCAAGTGGGCACATATCTTCAGAGGCTCTCGCTAGACGACTGGGCCAAGGGCAGATCCAAAAAGCAGTGATCCTTGACACGGCACGCATTGTCAGGAGGTTCCTCACTCTGCAGCCTTCACCAACGGCAGCTTGAGCCCTACCCGCTACTGGCAGAACCCTAGTAAAAATATATATATAATATACCTAGTATATATATTGTAAAAAACTAAAAAACTATGGAATAAATAAATACTGAAATATGATCAAATAATGCAAGTAAACTAGTAATACACACGACACGAGACCTCGCGTCCAAGCCCCTTGACCAATTTGAATTTTTCTATTATAGGAGAGTATTGTCATGCAAATACAATTTTCAAGTTCGGATACGAGCCAACTGATTAGATTTATATAGAATAGAGATTTGGTTTTGTTCTCAAGATCTCAGTACGGAGAGGACAACTCCGTACTGACAACTCCAACTAAAAATCGGTCTAAGTTATAAGTTTTGATATTTGTTTATGTAAGTAAGTAGTAAGATTAAAATGTGGTAAGATTTAAAGCAGGGCACACTACATTTACTGCTCTTGTCATGTATGATAAACTCTGCAAGATATGACATGATTTCTAAGCCATCTCGAAAATAAAAATACACGTTACAAAGTAGGTACCTACTGTATGAATTATTTTTCAGCGGTTCAGCGTGAAATTATCACGAAAATATTCGAAGACAATGATATCGTTTGCTGGGTCATTAATATATCTACTAATAACTACACGGTAAGTAATCCTTTCAATGATAAGTATAATATACTTAATAAACCTATAGCAATCTTCTACGAACAGATAAATAGTTTTTGTAGCCTTTATTCTTATTCAAACCATTATAAATAAGTATTTAAAAACATATAATTACTTATTATACTAAAAATCACAAGTTAGGATAAAATATTTAATTTGACGATAAGATTTTATGAGTTTTTTCACGTTGGCATCAAAGTTTGTATGTATTCAATATCCAAAACACTTAAGGCGGAATTAGTCGGTTCATTTTTGCTTTCATTTTAAAAAGCTTCATCAAAAATGAACTGTCTAAGTAAGACGTTTCATCTGTCATTATTGATGTGCCTTTGTGATGAAAGACACGCACGATCCACCCGGACGCTTTCATCCGCATTGGTCTCTCATCGGTCATTATTCATCGAAAATGAACGACAAGTGAAGTGTGTAAATAGCGGTGCTTATTTTGTTTCCCAGCAGAGTAGCCGCAGGTTATGTCAAAACAATAGGTACGAGTATTTTCCTGGATATTAACATCACAGACTAGAAGAAACGGATTAACATGGTGTTTAAATGGCGAGATGAGCACATGCCAATATTATTAGACTCCAACACGCACGACTTATCTCCGCGAAATCGTGAACAAATGAGTGAAAAAATTGGAAAATGTTTGACTCCACATTCACTTTGCATATAACGTGTAAATAAAATTCGTTCACTGGTAATCATTCACTAAAGGCGAATCACTTTGGATGAACCGTCTAGTTACGCCTTTACAATACACCTACCTTTACAAGTTCTTATTCACTCAAAATAATCAACCAGCAGCAGTAGCGTCAACAGCCCAAGCTACTTTTTCACAATATTTATCGATTTTGTTCTTTAGCTTATTGGTGCATATGCATCGTGATATTGAGACAAAAGAATATACAAAAACAATTGAGGAAATGGCTATTGAATACGAAGACGATAAAAATTCAATGATTGCTATGACTGATAGGGGTAAGAATAACAAGCATTATTTTGTACGACCTCTCAAACAAAACTATCTGTAATTTGTTAAAATACGGAGAGACCAATAATAAGAGAGTATAATGTAAATCACAGTACTCTTTGGTAGAGCCAAAATGATAAGGGTCCGTACAATACCAACACCTAAGGCCCTTTTATCCTTTATTTTAGAAAATCTTTACATGTATGATGATTTTTATGAAGAATTAGATAATAGAGTCAGAATTGAACAATCATTAAACATGATTTTCTTTGGACCTCCAAGTTCTTTCATGAGGCTGGATTCGGAAACAATATTACATATCCTGAGCCACACTAAAAAGTATTTAATACCTACAACAAGGGCTCTATTAGCGTGGGATATCGTAACTGGTATGTGTTTATTATTATTTTGTCTCTGACTTAAATAATTTTAATAAAAATTACAAATTATTTTTTATTTGGTTGGAACCTTTGCTTATATGCCCAGCCGAAGTTGGAACATTTGACCATAAAGTCATATCTTGTTGTCTTGAAAACCAAATTTGTCAACAATATAAAACAGCCGTTGTAACTCCTCAAGCATAGTCATGTTGGTTACATAGAACCGTGTGAGGCTCTGTACTGTAGGTATTTATTGATTTTTAGATGGGAAAACAGGCGCTTATTTGCAAGGTCGGGAATATTTAGCATTTGGTTCGCTTTTGAATGTCGTGCCTGAAGAAGATTTGTACTACGTAAACTTTGGAGATCCGTCTGTCTTGAAGCATTTTTCAATTAATGTCATTAAGCTAGAGAAACGTAAGGTTTGTTAATTTAACGCAAATTACTCTGTTAACACCAAGGATGTTTTACATAAACTACATAAGTTAGCACAGTGAAATTCTGTATTTTTAGTAATTGTCTTAAAAAGCTTAAGCTTGAAGTTTCTTATCTTTCAGTTTGGTGTTTTGATTGCTGCCTATAGGCGCTATTTTGGAAACACCTGGTTTAAAAATAGTACTTATATTAATGAACTAGGACATTTATTGTGTGGGTTCCCGTCATCAGATCTTGAACGGATATCCCCGAAAGTATTCAAAGAATTAAATGTTGATGCACTTACAAAATTAACTAGATGCGATACTAATCAGACGAAGGTAAATTTAATAAATTGTTAGAGACTGAACTCTATTGTGTAATAATGTAATGGAAACTATCAACATTAGTATAATTATATATGTCTCGTGATTCCTTTGCTTTTATAACGACAAAAAACAATGAATAATTTTTATTATAATTAATGTATTGGTGATTTTTATTATTATACTACTTTGTAGACCCTTTACAATATTGCTACGCATCCAGATGCATATGGTGAGCCATATAAGTGGACATCTCATGAAGTATTCAAACTTGGCTCACTTTTCTCATGTAAGTAATTCTAGGCATCAGCATGTTAACATGATAATAGGATTGTTATCAAATAAATATAAAATAGCTAGTTCTGTTTTATCTACAAATGACACTTAAATAATAACGATGATGTTGAGGTTTGTATAGTGCCCAACAGTTTATTTTTAGGTATTCCTGCAAGTCAAATTAGTGCTGTACAGTTAGAAGCAATAACAACTCTTTCACAATCGGTTGTAAGGATTATAAATCAAGATAAGCTGGAATATTTTTCAAAGCAGCAGATATTAAGAATGAACCCAAAAGCACGGCGTACATACATCTTACGGATGCTACTGAAAAATAGCTTAGATATGAGTCAACTTACCAAGCACGCCGCGGCTGCTAAGACTCCGGTTGTATTGCCGATTACATACATCCTTTGGTTCTGTTTATATACGTCATATTAAAATGATTTGATTGTGTGTATTTAATATTCGTTTCGATATATATTTATTGATGCTTTCTTTTTTTTTCTGTTTTCTATGGCTCTGGCAATTCTGAATTAGGTAAAGCTTCCTACATTATTATATAATATATTTAATGATACTTAAAAATTTTGGAGAATACTGAAACTAGAACCATTCCGTATTTTATAAGCTAGATCGCCCTAATAGCGGGTCAGTCACATTTTGTTGTTCAAAATCATAATGGTAATAGATAATTAAGTACCTACTTACGATCTGTTGCAATTTAACTGTGAGTTGAGATGTGCAAATCGCTCCCTGATTGCAGGCGTCACGCTTATTCGCCCATAACAATTCTCTATTATAACTATCATGAAAGATCAGGACAAGGCTACGAGTCTACGACTCTGTATAAGTCTGTCTCGCTTGCCTATGATATAAAAACTTAACAAAAAAAAATCACGAGGCGGTATGCTAGCCCTGCTGGGCACGAAATCTTGCAGCAGCTTGCCACTAAGCTGGTAAACCTAAAATGTTCGTAAGTATAAAATTATGTTATTATTTCTAGATGCCCTGTGATTTCGCTTAAAAATCTGCCACTCATTAGGTGTTGACCTATGAGTGGCAGATTTTTAAGTAGCACTGCCCTTAAATAATTGCTAACCTAAAACTTTTTTATCATGGCACTTCCGGTACAAAAGTATATTTTTCAATGTTTCTGTTTCGTTTGGTTAGTAGAAAGTCTGTATTCCTTTTTATGCAAAACTCAATAAAAATAATGAAAAATATTCAGTGAAAGTTCAATATTTTTTTATTAAAATTTTGACGAATTAGCAAAAGAGGCAGGATTGAAAAGTACTGGCGCAATGATAAAAAAGATATGAAATTGTTTCCCAAAGAGCGCCATTTTTATTGAATTTTTTTCGATCTTCATTCATCTCTTTCCCTCGTATTTATATGTCGTTTAAGTTGTCTTCTTTTTTTGAAAACCACGGGAAGGGAGCGATTGTGTTGTGGATTATTTTCATAATTTATTATTGTAAGTCGTAATTTATATTGGCTATAATGCCTCCTGTTAAGCATTATTCGTCTAGTGAAGTGAATCAGTATGAATTATCAACGAGATTATTGTCTTTAACTGAAAATAACACATCGTATACTTTGACACAAATCAATGGGCAAAGAATCTACAGGAAAGCTCCTCACGCTTGGAGCGGACCGGAGCCGTCCAGGAATTGTGAGGTAAGTGTTCCTGGAACTAAAATAAACTAGTAGAATGTCTGTTGACTCCTTCAGGAGTCTCGATCTGCCGATCTGATATGGAAATACCGATGTTCTTGAATCGAGACTTCGCGGTCTGAGCTGAGTTGACCCAGCAATAGGTACAGGTACTACTCAGCGACGGTGATAAAATGAATCCATCATTATCACCATCGCTGCCCCAAAGTATACCTCTGTCTGGTACCAGTACCAGGGGCAGGGCACTGTGCTTCATTCCTTCGTCATAAAAGTTCTGCTATCAGCACCATTTATTTATATCGGAGTCTATACCTACTATCAATTCTAACTTTGTAGAGGAGCCTCTACGGGGCTCCATAGAGATATGGCAGACGAGCCAGTGAATTATCCCCACTTGACAGATAGGTACTTACCTACATTGTTATAAAGATACAAGAGAATCTAAACGCGAAACGCGTTTGGTTAGATTATACGTCGCGTCGTCTTCGGTAGGTAGGTATATTACAGTCGTTCGTTTGATGCCGCGCGGCGGCGAGACGGGGCGGCAGGCACCAGCAACCCGTCATAAAATATTTCTAGCTTACAATTTTTACCTATTGGCCTTGGTAATTTGTTACCGTGTAAACGGCGCGGCGGCTTTGCAAAAACTAGGTTTACGTTTAAGCGTCTACTACACTACCCACTCCCACTCGCGATGTTGATCGAACTTCGCATGGACGAGAGTAGAGGGGCGATTTGTTTCGTGTAACCTCGCCTCTTCTGACCACCGATCGTTGTCGTTTTTTGCGGTTTTGGCGATATATTACAACAAGTTTACATCGGTAATCAGTATACCTATAAGATTAGATGAACTGTAATTATGTCAGTTCAATTATGCCGATAAAATAAACTTCGGACCGAGACAACGAAATTCTTATACGAGAATTTCGTCGAGAAAACTTCGCGATTAATGTAATGTAAGGGTAAAAGCTTCAACACTGTCTACACGGCAAGATAATAACATCGATGCCTTCGTAAGCACGCCAGTAATCTTCTGTAGTTATCATGCTCATTAGCTATTTTGATTTTAGGAAATAGAGCAAGATTGGTATGGAATCGTGATAGTTACCATACAGGTTTCCTCGCGATGTTTACCTTCGCCGAAAAGCCAGTGTTTTTTATTTTACTAGCCAGTAATTGATAAATTCAAACTTTTACTAGCTAAAGCTAGTACACGTTAATAAGCTTGTGATTAATCAAGGTGTAAACAACTTAATTAATCACATGCTTATTACTTAAGTTATTCCAACAGTGTTGTAAAGTGCACCGCACTACTCGCCAAGTTGCCACGACGAAGTTCTGGTCGTAGTTGGCGACAGACCTACTTATGTAACTACGCGGTGAGCTCTACTAGTCCACAGTTGACTCTGGCGCTAAAACCGACAACGGAAATCGCCCGAGGCGAAGCGAAGCGAAGTTGAACGAAATCAATGTCTCCGTCCTACTTCGACCAACTTCGCGAGTAGTGTAGTCGACGCTTAATAACGAATACAAGTAGGATTGTACTACTTCGTATTTCTACGTGGTCGAGTCACGCGCCCGACATTCGCCTCCAGGTGTTCATCGGGCGCATTCCTCACGACTGCTTCGAAGACACGCTGGTGCCGCTGTTCCGGCAGGCAGGCGAGCTCTTCGAGTTCCGGCTCATGATCAACTTTTCCGGATGGAATAGGGGGTAAGTTGGTATGTTGATTGGTATTGTGAGGTCACTGACACGTCGGAAAATATCTCTTATTCCGCATCGGAATAAGAGTAGGTAAGGTACCTACTAAGGTAGGTAGGTAAGGACCACAGAGAAGGTGGGAAGATGACCTACCAAAAGGGTGGCGCAGAATAGCCAGAGATAGAGAGGAGTGGCGTCTTTTAGAGGAGGCCTATGTCCAGGGAGGACAACCTGATGGGAAAACCAGTGCTGGTGTTATAGTTTAGTAATAAAACAAATATTAAAAGATGTATTATATAGGAACTAGTACCTAATACCGTAATAGTTGTAATATGTAATGTCAGAGAATAAAGGCTATTTTTATTTTATTTTATTTTATTTAAGGTACCTACTATGAATTTATTCGCATAAACTTATTATGATAGGTAAATGTGGATTGCGATGAAACTGTCGGAGAATTCAGTGGCTTATGGAGAGATATGTCATGCAGTGGGTCGATACGAGGCTGTGGATCATGAGACATCGTGTCTGTATGTTTTTACTAATCACTGGATGCTGAACAGGATGCAGGATACTTGGTAACACTGTTCGAGCTGAGCTCATGGCTCGGAGACTTCACATGATTGTGCTTTTACTTACCAGATTTTGTTAACAAACGATTCATGTTTGTTGTTCCAGTTCTTATACGAGTACTACAACTATATGTATATTTTTTTCATTTTGAAGTATTTCAATAGGACCAACAGCCAGGGGGGTTGTTTGTAGGGTTAGCTATAAGACAAGCTAAGATATTTTTTCTTTCTTAGATATACTAAATACAAACACTTTGCTTGTTACCGATATAATTAAGACAAAAAATTAAATGATCTGTCGATGTGCACTGGTTCCTCATTAGTGTAACCTCTGTTGTGGGCTCCAGTCTTACAATAGTAGTGCTAGAGAAAAGGTATGTAGTTATAATATACACAAAAAAAAGTATTCAAGTATTCTATCAGCTATCTGGTTTCCATTGTACAAGCTTTGCTTAGTTTGGGGCTAGATGGCGCTGTTTGAAATGTCCGCCGATATTTCTTTTATTTATTTATATCTCAAGATAATGCTAAATACAAGATAACACTTAAGTTAGGTGTTGCAAAGCGTGTAAAGCAAAGAGTGTTGCTCATTGTGTCTGATAAATAGTGTTGAGTAAGAATAATAGTTAATAAGAGATGAAGATCGAAGATGGTGTAAGTGGTATTCTAATCAGCCGGGTCTACGATTTTTTCGAACTGGGGCAGACACTTGGATAGTGGCGCCCCTTCTCGCCAGCGTTTGAGATAAATTACTTTAAAAACTCACAAATATAATTATTATAATGGATGGATAAAAAGCAACCCTTTAATAAATTTGCTAATCAAGACATTTACAATCTTTGGGTATTAGATTTTTTTAATCTAGGTGCTTTGTGGAGCAAGTTTTTAATTTCAAACATATTATATTATGATTTTGACGCCCCCTGAAACTGCTGCCCGGGGCAGGTGCCCCAGTTTGCCCTCCCCGCCCCCAGATCCGGGCCTGATTCCAATAAGAATCTTGTTGGTGTGCTTTGCAGTGTATTCAATACTACAAAGGTACTACCACAATAGAGAGCAATACTTGTATGATTCCAATAAGTAGAGTTGTTTGTGTTCAGGTACGCCTTCGCGATGTACACCAACGACGCGGAGGCAGCTAACGCGATCCGCTTGTTCAATAACTACATGATCAGACCTTCCTGGCAGCTGGGTAAGTCAATACACAGAAAAACTCATGAATAAGTTGAAGTTACTTTTCGATTGCATCTTCTAATGTTATAAAGCATTTCTGGCATTATGGGATGTTATGGTAGTTGCCCGACTGTGGCATAGAGCAGTGCTTCTTAACCTGTGGTCCGAGGACCACTGGTGGTCCCTGGATGAACCCGATGTGGTCCGCGCGAAGCCATCGATAAAATATTAAAATAACTAACAAAGACTAGACACTACACAACGACGATGCGTGGTGCGAGTTGCGCTACGAGTGACTTGGCGGGCGGAGCCGACGCCACTTTGAACAGTTGTTTGCATGTTTTATTTATAGACCGTATAATCCTTTACTTTATTTACCTCAAAGCAGTAAGTGGTCCATGGCAAGACAAAAGGTTAAGAACCACTGGATAGAGGGACTGTTTAGGCATAGTAGGACTGGCATATGGGTTTGGGTATTAATCCAAATTCGTATCTTGTCATAATTGTTAATTCTATAGTAAGAAATGTTTTTACTGGAAACTTTTGTATCATACCGGTACTCAAGGTACTCAAGGAGATAGATTGGCTCAGGTCAGGTCAGATGGTGACGGGGCAAATGCACCAATACACCCCAAGTGTGATGTCAGTGCAGGACTTATCGGCCCTACATTTTATAATTACTGGATTACACGGGGCTTCGTACTAATGCTTAGTACTACTGCCTTTCATGTAAACGCTATAATTCGTGCTTAGTATTAGTAAATGACAGTTCGAGTGAATAGAACCTGGGGCCTTATTTTTGAATCGTGAAAAGCAAGTTGCGCATGCGAAAGGAGCCGGCTTTCAAACGATATTGAACCTTATTCCAAACAGTATCGTTCGAATGTCAGCTCCTTTCGCATGCGCTACGCTTGCGTACGATTCAAAAATATGGCCCCATCACCCTCATCATGGACGTTCGTGATTCTGATTGCAACCGTGCGGGAGCGGGAGGACGCATAGCGCGAGTAAGTTGGTACGAGCGGGATGGCATGCTATAGCAATCAGAATCGCGAACGTCCATGATAAGGGCGCTGATCCTATTTACTGAGCGACAAGTGTCATATTAATATTAACCTCTTAGTACTAATGAGAAGTACGAAACACGTGTAATCCAGGCATAAGGGATTGTCCGTGTGAGGTGTTGTTTTGTGAATATCAGGCGTGTGCCCGTCGATCAACAACTGCCGCATCTTCATATCGCGCATCCCGCCGTCGACGCCGTCCGCGGAGATCGTGCGGCTGCTGTACGCGCTCACGGACGAGGTGCAGGAGGTGCGCATCCGCCGCTCCATCGCCTCCTGCGCCGCCATCGTCGAGTACAAGGTAACCTTCAAAATACACAGACAAGACATCGGGGGACCGGGTTTAGAGGAACGTTAGGGGGCGTTGCCTGTCGCAGCGCCGGTCGCAGCCGTGTGCGCGCATCTGTCTGTACCTAATAGTCTAATAATAACACTTTGTTAATAACTAGATATACTATATTATATTTATTATTTATTTATTGTGTAACAAAAAGGTTCGACAATACTTAAGGGTATGTATGTACTCATCATTATGAACAACTTTTACCATGGAGCTAACCCTGAATTCGCGCAAAAGAAACCAACTGTCTATACATTTTGTCCAAGGTCATTGAAAAAATAAAGGAAAAAATTTAAAAAAAAGGCTCAATTTTAAACTAACTAGAATATAACATGTACCTATTACAAGGTGGGGTGTGGTAGGACTCTACTGCACAGTCCGCCTGGGGAAGTACAAAAGTGTGACTTTTGCCAGTTTTTCAACCGCTAAGCAGTAGTGTATAAGCATTACTGTGTTCATGTTTGAAGGGCATTGTTACCAGAGAAATTACTGGGTATGAAGAGATTAACATCTAATATCTCAGGGGGACGAGCGCAGTGCAGTGCGGCGCAGGATTGTGTTCACAAGTTCACAATTCTGGCACTGGTACTGTTAGTGGCAGGCGTGAGGCCACCAGGCGAACGTGTTGCTCGTCTATTCACTTGAATAAAAAAAAAATACAAACCTTCCTACTTAGGAATTAGAAGAACAACATCATCGTGATGGGGCTCCGATTGTGTCTGGATGCGAATGATGTATGTAATTGTAAATTGTA
The DNA here is from genome assembly GCA_905404285.2 of Erannis defoliaria. Taxonomy (NCBI): domain Eukaryota; kingdom Metazoa; phylum Arthropoda; class Insecta; order Lepidoptera; family Geometridae; genus Erannis; species Erannis defoliaria. Next base: position 15,835,993 of record FR990076.1, on the reverse strand, counting down.
TATAAGTATTCTATCAGCTATCTGGTTTCCATAATACAAGCTTTGCTTAGTATGGGGCTAGATGGCGCTGTGTGTATAATGTCCCCCAATATTTATTTATTTATTTATGTATGTACGTTCGCAGTCTCACCGCGGGGCTGCGATGGCGCGCAAGGCGCTGGTGGCGGTGGCGGCGGCGGCGTGGGGCTCCGGCGCGCGCCCCGCCGTCGACTGGTCGCTGCCGCAGTCGCCGCAGCTGCTCAAACAGTACCGTGAGGTGAGTTTAAAAAAAAAAAATTATGATTGACTGATGCTGTTCCCCAAGCCGCCTACCAAGCGTGAGGATTATGGCAACACCCCTCTATTGGGAGGTCTTCGTCCAGCAGTGGACGTTTTATGGCTGACGACGACTCATGCTGTTGGTCTCAGGTGGCCTCTATAGCGTCACCGGACTTAAGGCAAACGCAAATGGCGCTAGGCCTAGTTTAGGTTATAGGAGACTAGCTCAAAGGCACCTCAGACGGTACGAACCTCGGCTTGGCCGTCGCCGGGAGTGGGGCCAGACTTGCCCTGGCAACCCAGAAGGGGTGTGCCCTGGGGCCCTAGTAGGTTGATCTGGTTGACTAAAACCGTGAGGTGAGACACGCTAACTGATATATATCCACTACCCACTGACGTGTCGAGTGCCTTGTGCAACTACCTTGAGGGAGTTTTGGCGGGAACACGGAAATATCATGTCGCTGCATTCTATTATTTTCTTAAACTTGTGTTTTTTCGCGAATTATCATTTAAAATAGTGGTGTTTTATTCATTGAGTGTTGAATTACTTGCACGAGTGTGGGCAAGTGGTATAATGTTTTTACCAGAGAAATTACTGGGTATGAAGAGATATAACATCTAATATCTCAGGGTGACGAGCGCAGTGCGGTGCGGCGCAGGATTGTGTTCGCAAGTTTACCATTCTGGCACTGCTACTGTTAGTGGCAGGCGTGACGCTTACCACCAGGCGAACGTCTTGCTCGTCTCGGCACATGAATGTATAAAAAAAAATGTGGTGAAACATGTCTTTTCTTGTTGTTTTAAAAACTCCGTAAACGCCCATAGTAAAGCAGCCACAACTTTACCAGGGCATGACTTAAACTCAACTGTGGCTAATTTCGTGTGACTGAATGTGGATTTGATAACACATATATATAATTTGATACTATATAAACTTGAAAACACTTGACACTGGCTGAATGCACAAAGAGCGAAGCCAAAAACTAAGAAAACAAGAAATTCTACTTTGAGCCTTTATTGTCAACTTGGACATGATGTACGCCACTGACCTCGGTCTGCATCGGCAACTCTCTGCTTCCAGAGTTTGTACAGCTTTACGCAGCTTATTAATGCACCGGGCTGCAGGGTGTCCAACTGTTAGCGTAAACGCGGCCTCCTCTCTTATACTCGATACTCAAAATAAATAAATTCAATCGTCTACCGCAACAGTGTGTCTAGTGCAAGGTTTTCGAATTGCATCTAATCGATCGCGTTAATGGCTCAGATTTGTGGCTCGTGGCATACGAGGTGGAAAAGGTTCGCTTAAAAAATTGGATAAACTTGTACAAAGCATTTCTTTTGCAGCCCAGTTCTAGAGTCCTTTAACTAACTGTGCCTTTAACCGAGAGATCTGTTTTTTCCGATAGTTCAGAATTTAGATGATTAGCGCAGCGCATTTGAAACCAGAATAATCCAAGCTAATGCAGCTTTGATTGAAATTAATATTCGTGTTTTTAAAGCTTAAACAGGAAAAACAATTATGACCTCTGGCAGGACTCGAACCTGCATACGAGCAGTCTCTATGGGTTTCCGTCCCAACTGCTTTGCCAATTAAGCTACAGAAGTCTCTGCCTTAGATGCCAAATTTTGGTTTGGGCTTGGGTAAATATTTGTGGTACAAAAATATACAGATGGCGCCACCAACGCTAGCAAAACTAACATGTGTGTTGGCACTTTCATGGTAAAGTGTGTCACGATTACTATAAGTCTCCCCCCCCCCCCGTCCTGTTAGACATGATAAAGCCCAATCTGGTGTAGATCGGGCGGTGGTCCCCGGAGCGCGGCGTGGAGCTGTCCCGCGCGCCCGAGGAGCCGGCCGGCGCGTCCCCGCCGCCCGCCGCGCCCTCCTACACGCTGGAGCCGTGGTCGCAGGCGCGGCGCCTGCGCATGATCCACGAGGCGCAGCGCCAAGCCGCCGCAGCCGCCGCCGCCGAGTCAGTATATTAAAGCTTACATTCAGTCATGTGGCGCCCTAAACGCTAATAAGTGGTTTGACCGCAATCTACCTATTTTTGTGCGAAATTAGCAAGGATAAGTGCGAGTACGAGCGTACAGTCTTTAGATGAAGCGTATGCAAAAATCTGTGTGCTCTGAAAAAAAAAAGAATCACCTCACCGCAGTTCACCTTATCGCAGATAGAGATCTGCGATAAGGTGAACGTGGTACCACCAAATTTTTTCCCCATACCACTCCAGTACAGATATGCACACAAACAGAAAAGAAATCAAATCGGTCGAGCCATTTTCGAGTTTTTGGTAGACTCGACATATCGCGAATGACTAACATTCATAATGGCATTAGACATTAGGCGATAGCTCGACCGGCGGTCTTGGATGGCATATCGAAGAGATTTATCACGTTATTTAATGTGCGAAGAACTAAAAAAAACGCATTGATATTATTAATAAAATAAGGTTATAATAATTATACGTTTATTTATAAATTTATTGTAATTTGTATTTTTATAATTTCTATAAAAAACTTAAATATCTAAGAATTTAAATAAATATACAATGCAAATGTAAAGAGTATCCTGTTTTGTGTATCAAATAAATAAATAAATAGATAACATTACTCGTATCTGTGTTGTTCAGATGGTCGTCCCGCACGAACATGGAGTCCCTCGCGTCGTCGATGCAGTCCCTGCACCTGGGCATGGGGCTGGGCGCGGGCGAGCGCGCCGTGTGGGCGCCCCCGGGGCCCGCGCCGCCCCCCCGTGACCCCCACCCGCGGGACTTCAACCCCTGGACGGCGCGCCACCCGCTGCAGGAGTTCATCTCCCACGGGAAGGAACAGTGAGTCACGCGCTTGTGCTGGAGGGAGGCGAGGGACGCTTGTGCTTGTTGTATGGGGGCGGGCAGCTTGCCTGGGGGTTGTGTTGTAAGGCGCAAGCCACATAGGATCTGACGGCAGCGACATAGCACGGGCTTCTTTAAATTCTTTTCAAATTTCGTACATAATGCACGGTAATAAAGTCGCAATTTGATAGCGATTGGGGGCGCCATACGGGCTTTCCATCCATACCATACCCTGAGTTCAAATTGCGACTTTATTTCCGTGCATTTTGTACTAATTTTGAATGGAATTGAAAGATGATTGTTACCGCGTCAGCGCCAGATCTTATGGGGCATGAGCCTAAGCAGGCTAGGCTGGTTCGAACTGGTAGTGAAATGAGATTCACTTGTGTTGTATAGGAACGGCATAAGGTTCATCTAGCACGAATGAATAGTGAGGCCTTTCTCCCACGCAGATATTCGCAAGCTACGAGAGACAGGAACTGGGCCGCCTCCTGAAGTGTTACTCTATCAATTCGGTTTCTGCAGAAGATGCTACCCAAATTCGTATATTCGTTCATTCTTTCGGAGCTTTCGAGCACGATCACAGACTAAATAATAGTACAAGTAATAGTTAGGACGCCGTTTTTATGCGACGCGTATTCGACTGCCAGCCGAGTGTTGCTACTGGTCATGCTAGTCGCGAACCAGTAGCATACGACTGAAGTCAGCCGCGTTGTCGGCGCGTGCGACGTGTGCGGATGATAACGAAATTATATCTCGGCTACTGACGCGCAACTAGCAGGATATGCGTGCTAAACGCGAGTTCCTTTTTATAGCAGCGTGGGAGAAAGGCCTGACGAGGCTGAAAGGCTTAGAGTGTGGGGAAGGTGCTGTGTGGTGCTTCTGTTATGATGCGTGTTTGAAGCATGTTTGTCCTTACTTTGCCATACCTATACTATACTTAAAAACTATGCTTAAAGATAAATGACGTTAGTTTTTTATTGAGCGGAAGTTAAACGACGTTACATCAATGTTTTTAAGTAAGGCCCGTTTTGTGTAAGTCGACGCCTGGTGGTTATTTAACGCCACAAGTTACGCTCAAGCAGTTTGCTCGCCCCCTGTGCGATCGCACAGCGCTCGTAACGTGGAATTTGATTTGATTTTTGTTGTTTAATTTATTGCATGAATTAGTTAAGGTTTACGCACATTACGTTTTGTGTGTCGCATCGCGCATGTGCGCTATTTTTTGGGAGTGCAAGTCTTTATTTTACGTGTACTTATAGAGGGTATTTTCGAGATGTTATTGTACCAAGTGTTATCAATATTGGACTAGTAGTTACAATACAATTAACTTTTATGGTTATACAGGGTGTGGCGTAACGATTGGATAACCTACAGATTGGTGACATCGTCCTGTTTCAAAATATATTAAAATAAGTCATATAATTTTCGAGTTGAAACGAGAAAATGTTTTTCTTTTCTTTAGATTAATAAAACAAGTCGATAAAATTCATTGATTTGCAACCTTACTCTGATAACTCGAATACTATAAGACTTTTCCGGAATACAATGTTTGATTTTCTAAACTACCATGATGTCTCCCATCTGTTGGTATAAGGTTATCCACTTATCACGACACATCCTGTATAAAGTCAATTACTAAACTAAGGAGCTGGGAAAGCTTCACATCCGCTGACTATCAGACTCCATTTGAAATATTTTGGTTGTGGGTTGCTCTCGAGGGGTGGTACCTATAGCAATATTACTGTTGTACTTTTACCTATGTTATGCAGCATGATTTTTTTGAAGCCCAATTTTCTGTTGTTAACATTTATACTTAATCCCTATACGAAATTCCATAAGTAATCAGTGCAAATAATTTCACGTGCCTGCGGAGCGAAAGTGGCTACTTTAGCCCCGCTACGCGGATCGAAAGGAACCACTTCCTCCCCGAAGCGGCACGTAAAATCGTATACACACCACGGGAGCAAGTAAAGAAGCCTCAGATCTCATGTTTATCATGGCTTTGCCTCGGAAGGAATAGGTACTTAAGTTATCAGACAATATTTACTTTTGGTCCCTAGGTGAGTACAGTAGAGCCTTGATAATCCGAACTAGCAAAAACTAACCCCTGTTCGGACTCACGAAGCGTTCGGATTATAGTATGTAAGAAGAAAAAAAAACATTTTTATTCTTAAAATAGTGTTTAATTATATACATAGTTTAAGAGGTACAGTAAGCAACGAGCTGGGCTTTACATATTGACCTTGGGAACGCTCTTATTACAAGCAGCGTAAGGACTACAGTCGTAATGCAAATGAAAAGCCCGGCTCGTTGCTTACCGTACATTTACATAATAATTAGGTACCATAAAATACGTAAGGTGTAAATTGTCTATTTAGTCATAAACTGATCTATTTTAGTTTGGCGAGTCCTGTTGATGGACCAGAAAAAAGCTTTGTCCCTCAAGTTACGTAGCATCATCTTTTCCGATAAGGACAGGTCATTTTCTTCAGCCCACTCCAAGCAAGTGTTCAAAGATGATATGGCTTGTGAATGAGTAATTTTCTTGACATTTGAAGCAAAATAATCTTCAGCTAAAGACTCGTCATTCTCTTGCGTTATTTGGGTTATGATCTCATCATCAGTTATAGGATCTGTGCAATTCTCCTCTTCACTCATGGACAAGAAAGTGGAAATGGTTTCTTCTGTATAACCACGATTACGTAAAAGACTGAGCGGGAGATCGTCTTCTACGTCGAAGTCATCATTTTCTTCTGATCTATCTTCTGTTGAATTTATTTTTTCAGGCCAAAGAGGCTTCCATGATTTTTCGATAAGAGACGATGATACATGATCCCAACATTGCGCTAGCGAAAAAATGGCGTCTTTAATTGTGACGCTTTTTATAACATCATGCAAGGTTAAAGCCTCATCGGCTTCTTGCTGCACGAACATTTGAATCAGGAGTTTCTTTTTGTAATTTATCTTGACATTTTGGATTACGTTTTGATCCATAGGTTGGATCAAAGGCGTACAATTTGGAGGCATGTACAGTACAGAGAAGTTGCCGTCTTCTGTTGTCAAATCTTCAGCATTTGGATGTCCAGGGGCATTGTCTAAGAGTAGCAATGCTTTTTGTGGCAGTCCCATTTTTTTTAAATGGCGTTTGACTTCAGGAACAAAATGGCCTCTAAACCACTCGAGAAAAATATCTCTGGTTACCCAAGCACGCCTCTGCCCTTCATAATGCACTGGTAATTTTACAGATCCAAAAGATCTTGGCTTTTTTGCCTTCCCCACAACTAGCAATGGTAATTTGTGATTCCCTGTAGAGTTTGCGCAAGGCATAAAAGTTATTCGCTCTTTAGACACTTTCGACCCAGGAGCGCTAGTTTCAGCAGAAGAGGCTAAAGTTTTGTCCGGCAGAACCTTCCAAAACAATCCTGATTCGTCGGCATTGTAAATTTGTTCAGGGCAAAGGTCCTTTTCTTTTATCTCGTTTAGGAATTTTTCTTGGAATGGTTGAACAGCTTCCGTATTGCTAGAGACTTTCTCACCTGACACTTTCAGCTGACGTATGCCATGACGTTTTTTAAAATTATCAAGCCATCCTCTACTTGCAGAAAAATCTGAACCTGTTAGTTTTTTATGGAAGAATCTCGCTTTTTCCATTACGACCTCACCAGACAATGGAATGTGGCGTCGTCTTTGTTCTAAAAACCATGTGAACAGTGCTTCTTCTAGCACTGGATTCTCTGGTAATTTTAGAGTTTTTCTGAACCCTGGTCCTTTCTCAGTTTTAGCTATAAAAGATCTCAATTTTTGCTCATTTTTCTTGAGGTCTGTAATTGTTGATTTTCCAACGCCATACTTACAAGCAAGAGAAGTTGCCGACACTCCGTCCTTTAAACTGTCTAGTATGGTGCACTTTTCGGCTATAGTCAAAGTTTTATGTTTGCGTTTTGGTGTTGGAACCATCTTTATAACCTCAAAAAACACGCCGCGCACGAGTACAGAGCAGAAAAACGTAGAATGGACGCGCAACGTGGCAGTCGTAACTGCAGACTAACTAATAAACAACATAGCAGCGAGGCGAAGGCGAGGAAGTGGGGTGAGGTATGCAGTTCGGATTATAGCGACGTTCGGATTAGCCTGAGTACGGATTATCGAGGCTCTACTGTATTCTACTATTTTGTATCAATTCTCTGTTATTGTTTGATCCTAGTTTATAAGAACATTTGGGTTTGTACATCTCGAAAATGCTCTTGCCATTGAATTAATCTTGCGTGTACCATATTCATTGGTGAAATTATTTTATTTTATCCTGAATCGTAGTTGAGAGTTGATTTCCTTGAAATGAGATCTGCAGAACCAACTTGCATTAGAAGTGGCGAAATGATAGAACTAAAAATACTCGACGGAAGGCTGTCAGATTTGTTTAAAAACGACGATGATGGCGCCTTATCTCTACTGTTAAAATATGTCGTTACAGGCTGCATTCAAGGTGAAATTAAACGAAATTCTCTCGACCCTCCAATGAATGTGACACATTGCATTGTGTTGTGTTGTGTGTGCTAATTTTGCTAAAATGACAGGATTTGGGAATGTAATACTTTTGTTGGTTTTATTTTTAACTTTAACATCAGGGTGGATGCGTGGCGGCGATATAGACAAAGCACTTTATTTGAAGATTACGTTTTCGTAAGGCGCTAACTGAAATATTATCACCTTGAAAAATCACAAAAAATAAATAAATTATGAAATGATTATTCATACAATTTCTTTCTACAGTAATTATTTCAATCGCCTAAAAATGTACCGAAACTGGCTGTCAGTCTATCAAATAATGTAAGTTTATTGGGATTCCTTCTTAGACCCAGCGACGGTGATAATGGAATGGACAGGCTCAGCGCTTGCATATCTTTCAAAATTAACAAGTCAATACAAGCATAGTTACTTAGCTAAAAGTATGCATAATTACATTTGCCGGAAAATAGAGATAGCACATTTAATTACTGCATGATAAAAAGAGACCACATGAATTTGTGTATTGCTCTCGAATCTCGAATATTCACGAGCATTGACGAAGGATTCTGGAAGTCTGTCTTGTACGACATTACGATCGCCTCAAACTGGCTATCACCTTATCATATTTATTAAAAATAAATTGCAGTTAGGACAAAATACAGTTATTAATGTGTATTTACTTGTGGAATGTGATCCCTACATTTTTATTGCGTATATAAGTAGTGTTCTTACACTTGGGGAATGCACACGAAGGCATAATATGGATTTATTTGTATTGTTGTATCGTTTGGCTCGCGTGTCGCAATGACAGAGTATGACTGACGCGAGTGGAGAGCTCGCGCTCAAAATCCGTGCGCTTATTTCCCGTCCATTCATTTTATCACCGTCGCTGCTTAGAACATACTCATCCCATTGAGGATAACTACTAGTAATAATACATTAGTATCTCTTTCTTAATGATTAATTGCCACCGAATATGAATTGCCATTTTACCATGTATGTTTATAATGTACGACAATTTAGACGAAAAATTCTTTCGCGATCTCCCAATATGTCAATCGACCGAAAAACTATGTAACAACCACCGATTAGCACCCAGTTACATTTTTGTGGTGAAAGCGCGTACGCAAATAAAGCGCTTTGACTATGCTCATATTTTTACCAATCAACTTGGCTGCGTCCCTCTCACAGACTTGGTGTCGATTATCAGCAAATCCTTTCGTTGCTAGACATTAAGATATGGCATATGGAACTCTTGCACTCCATATAAAACATAAGAGAGGTAAATTTAGATTTTAATTTTAGACACATTTTAATTCAATCCTAAATGTATTTAATTAAGAATGAATCCAATTGAATGGTATTATAATTTATGTATTAAATTCGAAGCTTTTATAAGCCAGCATCGGTATATATAAGCATCAGTCTTGCATTTAGTTTTGAATGTTAATATGAAGTAAGGGCAACTGCAGACCGCGAGCCGGCCGCGTCGGGTTACTGGCACTGGCTCGATCCGCTTTTTTTGATGTTTTTTCAACGAAATAATAATATTCATGTTGTTGTTACTTTACTATTTCTGTGTATGAATAAGTCTATTTAAAATCAGGTTATAAGTAAATCAATTTGGATCTGTTTTCTCAGCAATTAATAAACTCAGCATTATGAAATTATCTATCTTAATTTACTGATTTGAACAAAATCTATGAACATTTTGTAGCGAGACAAGATGAATTTATCTCTCGACGGTTTATGATATTTTTAAAGGTAGTATTGCATGCCAGTATTGATTAATAAATTTAAGTATAATGGTTTAATGTCTATGGTGTTTCATTTATGCTTCCGTTCTGTTTGTGTTGCTTGCTTTTAACGCTATGGGTTTTTACTGCATAACATTACGGCACGCGCATTTAAACGCACTTACGCAATAGGTGTACTTGTAAATATGCCGCGCAGCTCGTAACTTGTTTATGTACTTACTTATTAAGACTATCGCGCAAAAATAATGCTTAGCGAGAAGTGACGATGAACTATCAAGTAAAATTAGGTTAGCAATATGAACAGTTCATGACTTCTGAAACGTTTACTATTGTGGTAATTTTGTTAATGACCTCGCTATTGAAAAGTATTATTAAAATTCCAGCAATTGGACATTAGACTTATTATGTAGATTATTGTGGATGCGTTATAATTTGTCTTAATGTATGTCCATTGAAAAACCTGTTTTTACAGTGATTGTATAGTTGGAGTAATTTTTATGTATCTCTATATAACACCTGTTACTTTTGTACTTGCCTGCAGTGTCGTAACTGTCCTTTAAAGCGCCCGGTGCAATCTTCTATATATCTGCGACCTTGCATGACCTAAAACTTGGTCCTGGGGGTTTAAAATGGCCGCTTTAAGCATTTCCCCTAAAACCAGTTCATCTAATAAATTCTTAGCAGAATGAATTGTAAAAAATTTGCTCTCGAGTAACTTCTAACGAATCTGCTAGTTGACTTTATGCAATTCATCTTTCATCGGCCATTTTACTTCTTTCTATAGAAAACTGTCAAACTAATGAATTCCGTAATAGAATCATTTGCAAAATCACAGTATGAGTGACCGTTTTACGATTAGCGAAATGAATCATCATAGGATCATATGCAGAAACGCTAAACGTGACCATTTTAGCCCCCCCTGGTCAGGTTATTACTGCACCCCTCCAGGGTCTGCGCCCGGTGCCTGGGCACCGCTGGCGCCGCCCTAGTTACGGCACTGCTTGACTGTCGTAAGTCGTCGCGATGACGACATTGAGAATAGAAGAAGGGTGTTAAACAAATGACTAACACGGCAAAAATTAAGCAGAACCACATCTATAACTTACGGCGTCAATGGCGTTACTAAGATTTTTAAGCTAAAACTAAAAAGCCAAATACTTTTTAATTTTTAACTACATCTTTGACGGATGCAACTTTACCCCACGATATGTCAGTCTTCGATCAGTACACAAACAATGTCACGATATGCCTTCAAGCTACATTTTATGTAAAAAATCGCACTCCTATGCATATTCATCTCATAAGAATTTGTAAGTTAAGGCAGGCCTGTGTCACTCCGCGTGTAGGTATTAAAAACATACCTACGGGCGGCGGCCATTGCGCAAGGGCCAATCTAGTAGGCTCGGCTCGGCGGCTCTTTCAATACGTATAGCCATGTATAACTTATTATGAACCGTAGTATAGTGAATTAAGGCCCATATTCCTTCAAAAAGAAATTGGTAGGTATGTAAATGAACACGTGCTCGACTGGACCGCGAGCTAAATTAAATCATATTGTTTATCAGATTGAGTCATATTTCTTTGAAAACCATTGCGAAGTAAAGCTTCTGTTACTAGTTATTATTCTGTGGTTAAGGCACCAAGTCTAAAGCGATCTGTACTCGCTCATCGCTCGCTTCCTATCTAAGCGCCGTCCCATAAGATCCTTCAATGTCACACCGAACGCAAAACCAACTCTGCATCATACAAAATTGTGCGTTCGGTCCACACAGTCGTCTGCCGCGCCAGTGTTATGTCACCGCGGAGTAGCTCGCGAGTGTAGTGCAGTGGTAAATAGTGGGGAACCGATATCGCCATGCTCTTCGACAAGTGGGTCGGACTCAAGATAGTGGAATTCGTGAGTAGATTGCACCATAACATGTGTTTAAGCTGGTTTGGTAATGTATTGGTCGGTGTTTGGTTAGTTGGCAGATTGTTTTGTTTTGAATTAAGGTTTAATAAACAATCATTTTTTTTTTATATATTTCTGCCGATATTTTTGTTTTAAAAGCTTATTAAGTGTGCACTTAATTGTTTTCTCTAACTTAGAGCACAACATAGTCTAGGCAATTACGATCAAATCGAAAACTAGTCTAAATGATTTGTATAGGTGGCTTGATCATGAGGGCGTCATTGTACTTCTATCAGTTGAGCTAAAGTTACTTTATATTTCTCCGAAGCTACAAATACTACTATGCATTAAGACTTTATTGACACCATAGAAAGGAAATTACAAACATAATACACTACAGATAGGCACAAAAGGCGGTCTTATCGCTAAAAGCGATCTCTTCCAGACAACCCTCGGATGAATACGAAAAGTTAAAATGTGGGATACGGATGGTGATAGTGCAAAAAAGAAAATGGGATGATTGAATACTTAATAGTTCTTTCCCAATTTGTATCGTGACTGAGTAACAAATATTTAAGTTCGCGTTCATCAACATATTAATTTTGCAATGTAGGTGCAGTTAAGGTCACTTAGTTAAACAAGTTTAATTTGAAAAGCTTTATGTAATTAATTGCAACACTGACGTAAAGTTGTTTATTTGAGGTGATCAAGAATAGGGAATATGTATGGTTTTTTTTATTGACTCACGAAAGTGCTGACTCGTAACAAAACAACACATCACAAAAAAATAAAAAAATGTGCACAAATAACGAAGTCATAAACTTTTTAGTTTCATTTTAGACATAGCGCACTATACTAGCAAATGACGTCAAAGTCCACGACTCGAAACAAAAGCTATACCAGCATGTGTTTTGTTAGAAAGGGACAGATGACTCCCTTCCCTAATACGCTTATTTTTCTTTACCAGCCGATTTGAATGATTTTTTTGATGTAAGCATCAGATTCAGTTAAACTCTCCACTTATCTTATTATTTTTCATAATCAAAACACATGCATATTTCCAATTCTAGATAATTCAGATACGATGCACCAGTGTTTATAGATTTTGAGGAAGTGCTCTGAATAGGATATCTGTAGAAGCACAGAGAAGCGAAAGCCCTACTTCTAAGATAGAACGTCTGTCAAAACAATGTTGTAAAGCAATTGTGTGGAAAACCGCTGTCGCCAGTTTCACACTTATTTGTATAGAAACTATGACGAAAAATGCCTATCATTGGTCCGCTCATTTGAAGTAAAACGCTCGAAATGCCATTTTACAACGGAATAAAATTGATCTAATTACGATGCAATTTGGTTTGGTTTCCTACGCGTCTATTTAAACTGTCTTTTTGAGTATTCTCAGTTTAAAAACATGTATATTGGTAGAATTGTCATTAAGCGCATTTGCACTTAATGCCGGCTAGCGCGGCCCGTCACATATCCGTTCTATTCACTTCTCTCTTCAGTTTGTAGAAGTCTAACGCTGCGATGCTTAGGTGTTTAATTCTATAACATAAACAGTGATTGCAATACATTACTATGCAATGTTGATATTAATAATGTATGTATTTGTGTGAGGAACCACAGTGTAGGTACATTATTGTAGCAAGGACATTTTAACATCACAAATAGATCAGCGGCGTCTTAGATTTCAGCGATTATAGTATTGTAAATATGTAGGAAGTTTTCTCATTCAATTAAGTTTTCATTGTGTTTTTAATAAGACGATTCTGTCAATAAGTACGTGAAAAGAAATTATAATAGGTAGTTTTAATTAAAATCGATATAACTGATCAAAGAGACAAACATAGCTTAATAGGCATTGAAAAGACATGTAAAATTGAGAATGAATTTTTGCCCCAAAAAAGAAAAGTCATAGTCATAGTCATATTTATTTATTTCCATAAGAGCACATATTGGATCACTTCGACTTGGACATGTCAACGAATAAGTTACAAACAATTAAGGTCTTAAACAATTCACAAAATTAATAATAATAATTAAATAAAAAAGCAAGTAAATAGCATATAGATATGAGCCATCGCATAGGTATAAACGCTGTCTTTTTGTTATATTTGTATATAGAAGATATCTTCTCCTTGCGTCGGTTTGATGTCCGCTATCACCGTCGCCTTTGAGGAACATGAACAACTTCCGCACCACCGTCAACATGTACGCCAACGTTGATGTTGAGGGTGGTGCGGGTCATCTGGCTCCCTCTCGGTCTCTACTCTAGCCCTCTTCTGGTGACGATTTGTTTTTAGATGATGTGGTTAAAAAAACTTACATTCTTCGAAAGCACGTGTTAAAATATTGACTGTTGTACTTGTATGTTACTATTAAAATACTTTCTTTTTGTTTACTTAAGTAGACTTAGACTTAGTAGTTTTAGTTTTTTTGTAGTGTTAGGACTCTATTGCAGATTCCGCCTGGGGAAGTACCACACCTTTGCCAGTTATTCAACCGCCAAGCAGTGTACAAGCGTTACTGTGTTCCGGTTTGAAGGGCAATGTTACTAGAGAAATTACTGGGTATGAAGAGATTTAACATCTAATATCTCAGGGTGACGAGCGCAGTGCAGTGCGGCGCAGGATTGTGTTCGCAAGTTCACAATTCTGGCACTGCTACTGTTATTGGCAGGCGTGACGCTTACCATCAGGTGAACGTCTAGCTCGTCTCGCCACTTAAACGTATAAAAAAATAAGTACCCGTATCGAGCGTTTTGATTGAATTTACTCCAATAACGCCTCCGTAAAATAAATCGACATAGGACATATTTAACCATCAGGTACAACACATTTAACCATTGCATACAATATAATTTGTATACAGACGTCTAGTTATGACGACAATATTTGAAATGTCAGTCCATCCTTCGCATGAACACAATAGCGATTTAGCGGCCAACGCCTCCGCGATTTTCTTACACGTAGGTACGTTTCAGCTAATGAGCCAACATAACATACTGAAACCATAACATTGAACATGTAAGGATTCGTTAGTCATTCATGTGCTAATTTTACTTCTCCATCTTTTGAGATGACATGACATTGATCTGGAGCCTTTCATTAGCTCTCTGTAGCGCATTCGGCATAATAATGTTAGCTATGTCTTACTGTGAGATGTGTGGATGTGTGTCTTCCTAGTTTTGAGATCTCATTTTGATATCATCGGGCGAATTTTACTAGTAATAATACGCTTTTAAAAATATATATAAAACCGACTTAAACTTCGACTTCCGAATACCTGGATGACATCTTCATATTTTCTAGTAATTTTGATTTAAAAACCAAACTACTGAACCGATTTCGATAAAATTTATATCGGACCACCTTTGAAGAAAAGCCAAACAAATAAAGAATCATCATAATTGGCGGAGTAATCGCGTAACATACATACAAAAAAAAAACATACAGTCGAATAGAGAACCTCCTTTTTTGAAGTCGGTTGAAAAAGCTCAACATACGCAACGCTTTCAACACGCTGGAAATAGAAGTTCTAATGTAGGTACTCACCAATAATGGTGAGTACCTACAAAAAAAAACAGAGTCAAAAGTCAAAAGTTGTTCATAAGAACAACTTTTACTATGGGGCCAACTATGAAATCGCGAAAAAAAAACAGCTGTTCCATACATTTTGTTCATATAGTTTTTTTTAATTTTTTTTATTGGTCCACGAAACTGTGTGAACATTTTGACAAAGCCACTAGTTTAGAAAAAAAAAGTAACGAGCACATTCACCCTTCTAAATGTAGTCCTAATATTCATCTAACAACATACAATATTATACTATTCCTAGACAACTATATAAACTTAATTAAAATTAAACATAAATTAAATTATATTTCATTGATACTATAATTTAATAATTTTATTGAAAAGCTAGTACTTTACCTGTGCCTATGATTAAATAATATGCATAAAATTAAGTACGTATGGGTACGTAAGAAAATTTACTAAAATAACTGTCAGGTCAGTTATTGAACCATGTTGTTAAGTTTGGGTAACCTAATTTCTATTAATAAAAACATTGACCGCAACTATCTTTTCATGATCAAACGGCATTGCCAATATTGAAGCAACTTGGTGAAGCAACAAGGGCGGATCCAGCTTTTAAGTCAGGGGGTCATATAGTCGAGTCGAGGTCTAGTTAGCAGTCAGACTCCAATTCCATTACAACTAGAAAAGCTATCAGTAGTCGACCTACACCCATCCCAGGGGTCATGCCCCCCATGCCTCCCCCCCCGCATCCGCCCTTGGGTGTAGAGATAATTAAACTGTGGCAAAGGACATAGCTTGGGTTATTGTTACGATTTATTGTCATCATCAGCTCAATTTTTAATCGCGAGATTAAATAAACTAATCACTATATAACTAGAACAACTAAACACACAACACGGAAACAACTAAGGGATATAAAACTATCATTCAGAAAAACAGTATTTCCATGAATATTTCTTTGGTAGCTACTCCATATAACTCCACTAGAGGTCCCCCGCGACTTAGTCCGCGTGCGGAAGAAATTCGAACCGCCCCCAAAATTCTCCACTTTAAATCATTCCGAGCAAACTACCGACTCCCCCTTCTCCCCTTTGAATGAACTACCCAAATATCAATTTTCATCACTATAACTTCAAAAACAAAGAACATTCCACCCCCCTTTTCCCCCCTTTAAAACGTCCTAAAACGTCCTGTCATAAACATTTTTAAAACAGTATTTTTTATTTTAAATGAACTATCTAAATCCAAATTTTTGTTACAAAGTCCAAAAACAAAGGACTTTCATACAAACTTCCCCTCAACTTGGGGGTCGAATTTGGAAAAAATATTTCTTAGTACACCCCTACGCATCGAGACGAATACACCCTGCAAATTTCAAGTACGACCAGTGGTTTGAGCTGTGCGTTGTCTGTCAGTCAGTCAGTCAGGACAGAGCCTTTTATTATATTAGATTAATTAATCATGTCAATGCCAAAAATGGGAAGTAATTTAACAAGTCTGCCATTATATAATGTTTGTTTTAAAACTCGTATCGCAATCACATTTTAATAATATGCGGAGAAAGAAAAGATGCTAATCTGCGTATTATGTCATGGGAATTTCTAATCTACTCAAGTTTATTGGAGGTTTTCCGCGTCTATGCTTAATCTTCGGCCACAAAGACGATTTCGTTCGTGAAGACAGGTTGCATGAATGGAATCATTGCTTCGTTTATTACACGACTGCCCAAAAAACAAATGCAATATTTTCAGGGTTCATGTATGTATGATGTTGTGAGTTTCTTTGTTCCACTATAACTTCTAAATGCCTGGACTGATTTGGATGTATGGAGTATCGTTAGAATCCTTACATCATTTCGAGTGACAGGCATTGAGCTAATATCTAAAGTCACAATCTCTAAGTGAAAACAGTCAAAAAACGTCCGAGTGCCGTTGTACATACCTATACGTGCATTATATAGTTCACGATTGTTCGAATTTAGACGTTATATCACTTTTATAGTGTTCAATGTATGCTTGAGCGCTTGTGTCTTATCGTAGTTGCAGTCGTTCAAAAAGTCGGCGCACTGCATAGCGTGCGACGAGTTTTGACGCAGGCATTTTTTTTTGCACGTTTGTGACTATAGATATTAGCTCAATGGACATAGGTTATTTTTTATTGAAAGAAGAAAAACAACTGTTTTGTGGCTGGGCAGAAAATGTATCGACAGGTCGATCGTGCTTTTTTCTTTGTTATGGCTTGTTTACTTACACTAATAATATAACTGCGAATGTTCCCATTCTGTTCTGTCAGGGTTTTGAGTGTGTGTTCTCTTTTAACTTGCAATTGCATATCAGCCTTTTAATATTCCACTGGTAGACATAGGCCTACCCTGGAAGGTATAATTATTACCTACCTAATTATACGATGGCCCAGTTGAAGACTGATGGTTTCACATACGCCACTGAATTTCTCCACCGGACGAGCCTATGCAAGTTTCCTCACGATGTTTTCTTACGCCAAAAAGCCAGTGGTATTAAACCGTCCACAAACTACAAAGCTCATTGTTACGGGTCCGGGATTTGAACCCAAGGCCTCACAATAGGGTAGATGACTGTTTTTTTTATTGTCCTATTAAAATGTGGACCATAAATATAGCTGATTAATGAAAAGAAAATGAAAATCTGATCAAAAATAAGCAACGTATAAGCATTTTAATATCATGCTAGACAGAGAGACGAAACAGCAAATCGTGACGTCACTTCCCTGTACGCCATATAAATTATATTCTGACAAGTAAGACGTGACGTAATTTTTTGTTTTGTGGGAAAGGGACAGAGTTGGCTCTACCAAAAACTTTAAACGCTCATATATCAGAACATTATTAACCGATTTATATTTTTTTTCAATAAACCTACTATATTTACTTAAATTCTTCATCAAAGCTATTGGCTTCAACGATTTAAACATCAGTCATCTACCCTATTCCATGTAGAGCGGCTTCTTACTACCTCAGCTCAGCCATAGGTACATCTAACTTACTCATAAATCACTACATAGTATAATATGTAATTACTTTACCCAGACGCTACAATAATAATTCGTCCAGAAAATTAGTCATTCAGTCATTATAATATCCATCAACACAAGTAATTAAGCAATGATTAGACGCCACGCTTGATCGCAAACAATAGTTTACCTGTCACGCCGGTCACTGTATCACGAGACGGGAATCGTTATGACTATAGGTAACTTGAACTTGGCAATTTGATGTCGGAATGGAGACAATTGCAGTCATGATCATTATCGCAGTCTTTATCCATTTTATCTACAGGCATATAAAGATAATATAACCATATACAACATGTAACAAAAAGGTTCAACAATACTGAAGGGTATGTATGAAGGGTAGGGTATGTATGTACTCATTATTATGAACAACTTTTACTATGGAAATAACGAAAAAAATACAGCTGTTCCATACAAAAAAGTTCATTGACCTTGGACAAAATGTATGGGAGAGCTGTTTTTTTCGCGATTTCAGGGTTGGTCCAATAGTTGTTCATAATGATGAGTAAATACGTACTCTTCAGTATTGTTGAGCCTTTATGTTACACATTGTATATTACCATTACCTACGAGTAGGTATATTTATGGCATAGCTCCTCTCTTTTTTTAAAATTAAAAGTCATTAGCTCATGAGAAGAAGCCCAACGCGCTCGGTGTCATGTAACTATGAAACCAAAGAAATTTAATTCGGCCCTGCAGCGCGAGTACTGTTCTATGTCGCTAAATTTGACGTGTCGGTATAGCAGATTTACTTAGACGAATTTGAGAATATACCGAATTTCATCGAATTATACCGATTTAAATGTCAAAAAATATAACGATCGTCAACTGATCGTCAAGAACGGTACTCGCGCTGCTGTACCAATATTATATCCAGGTTCGAACGACCCATGTTCGCAACCTTATACAAAAAAAATACCATTTATTTCTCAAGTTGTGTAACATTACATTTCGTCATTTCATATGCTAATTGTTTTTTTTTATAATTACTATTTGAATTCTATTATTTTATAATGAATTATTACTATACATTTTAATTACAAGTCTATTTGATGAGAACCCCTGGCACTATAGGCCTCCTCTAGAGCTTTCCAAACTTTCGCTATCTTATTAGTTACTACTTCATATTTCGATGCAATTATAATTACAATATGCAGAACGCAAAAATACCGAACGCATCGCAAAGTAAATGTTTACCTCGGTTATATTATAGTGTATATTTTATATGTTACACAGTTCATAGCATTCTGAAAGCTCGATAAAAGTCTTCATGGCGGGGATTCCTGAGGAAAAATATTTGCCTCGAGTAGTATTTAGTGATTTTTCTCCAATTTTTTTATGCGAATGTTCATACTTAATTATGCGTCGCTCCTTGTTGCCGTTTTATGGCTTAATATATGTTAGATTTATTAGATTATTTTATGAGTACTCAATTTGTACTGTATGCGGTACCTATGTATTATAATTAAAATATAGGTACGGTATGGTTGTGCGATACTTAGGACATTATCCTTTGCGGTATCAACAATTTCTTTTGGAAATAAATAATACTTTAAAAAAAACCGACTTCATTTTTCTACCTGGATGATATCTTCATATTTCCAGCAATTTTGATTTAAAAACCAAACTACTAAACCGATTTCGATAAAATGTATATGGGACCACCTCTAAAGTATCACCTACAAAAAAAGAATCATCAAAGTCAATTAATAATTAGCCAGGTAATAGCCAAAAATACAAAAAAAACATGCAATCGAATTGAGAACCTCTTTTTTTGAAGTCGGTTGTAAAATACAGGGACTTTTCTCTTACGAGCGAGATGTTCGCCTGGTGGTGAGTATCACGCCTGCTCGTAACAGTAGCAGTGCCAGAACTCTGATTGAGATTGTGGATAGCTGGTGAACCGCGAACCGCGCCGCGAATCACAGCTAGCTTGTAGTTGCCTAACATATCATCTTTTAGGCCGGCCGCACATTATAAGAAAAAACAAACGGTCGCGCCGGAAGGTACTCCGTGCATACGTTTTGTACTATGTCCCGCATACCGTATGAAATAGCTCGTGAAGGCCGTCTCGCTCGCACCTGTTATTGTGCGTGGTGTGTGACGGTCCGGACAGGCGCCGGACCGAAATAATGTGCGGCCGGCCTTAACGAAACGTAGAGTGACTAGCACTAGACGAACAAGTCATTAGCCTGATATGAAATGTTTGCACATAACATTTCCTTTTTAAGTAGGTAGGTACCTAAAGTGTTATTAGAAATATTAATTGACGTAGGTATACTTACTCACTTATGGATTGTACGAGTATTCACCATATTTTTTATAATCACTATAGAAAAATGTGGATCACCTTTTAGTTCGGTATTTTCCACCTGCTGCTTGAAAGAAGGTATGCACTCAAGCTACTTGACAAGCGATACGCCCTGTAGGCCAACGAAGCCAATACTTAAAAAAAACAGAAACAAAACACCTGTTCAGAACAGGGGTTTCAAAATCAGTCTAAGCTAGAATAGGCTGTTATTCTTACAGATAACAGGCAGTTCTTTTTTAAGTAGGTATTCGGTGTCTGATTTTGAAACCCCTATTGATTTAACAATTACGTAGATACTTTATAGCTTAGCGTACAGAGCGCAGCGATACAATTATGCCGTGGCGGGTATAAGGTTAAAAAAACTAAAATAAACATTGTAGGTACGTGTACACACATTTCGTCAGATATTCCTTTACCATCTACACCTAATAAGCTTAACCTATGCACCTCACGAATGCTTGTGTTAGATCACGTTGCCTGTCTCCAATGTCACTCCCACGGTAGTGACGCGACAATCGGCGGCTGGTAGGTGGTGGGCCGGTGAAGGACCGCCATTGTCGGCTACTGTTAAACTACTCTGGGGACAATGGCGGTGTTTCCCGGGACGGACAAGGTCTGAGGCTTTTTGTGCTTGCTTGGAGTGAAGAGGCGCGGCTAAGGTTTGTCACTTTTTTTTGCATTTCATTTGTTTTGCATGATACTAATTACCTACTTTAAAAATATACGAATGCATTCTTTGGTTATTGCCATGTAATATTTAAATCAGTGTTTAATAATCTTAATTCAAATAGATAATATTTTAGAAGTTAAAATATTATAGGCAAGATTGGTGTATTTATCTAGGCTTTCAAAGCGATCATCCTCATTGTATTTACGTCCCTATTGAATTGATGCATTATTTTAGATTTAAATGCATAAAATATGCTAAATATCTACACTTCATTGCTGAAAAAAAGGAAATGACTAAGAATTGTCTACAGTAGATCTTATAAACAAAAAAATTGAGAAAAATCGTTATTTTCTATAGTCTAGAGGCAAAAAAAAAGTTTTTTTTTTCCTTTCTGATTACTTGCTTAATAATCATTGAGTACAAATTATTACAAATCAATGAAATAACATTTGTTTTGTGAGTACTTACTTTAATATAGCAAAATAGATAAATCCACGATCTACTGATAACGATAAATCTTACACACAGAGACAACCGTGATTCATCCTCTTACTATGCACTTGTCGTTGTCGCTATATCTATCAGTACCTACTGCATATGTCCTAATATTTTTTGTAAATAAAACAGTTGGTGTGCGTGGCGTGTTTGGTCGCCAAGCGCGTGTCGCAAGATGACGAGGCGCGCCTGGCGCTGCTACTACAGAAGCTGTCGCGCGAGTGGTCGCTGCTCACTTCGGTCACGTGGGACTCTGTCGGAGGCGCCTTCGCTGACGCTGTCTATGGGGGTAGGTCACGTGTGTAGAAAAATATATGATAATTTTTACAGCGCGTTTCGCAAGATGACGAGGTGCGCCTGGCGCTGCTACTACAGAAGCTGTCGCGCGAGTGGTCGCTGCTCACTTCGGTTACGTGGGACTCTGTCGGAGGCGCCTTCGCTGACGCTGTCTATGGGGTAGGTCACGTGTGTCGTAGACCAGATGATAGTTTCTACAGCGCGTGTCGCAAGATGACGAGGCGCGCCTGGGTCTGCTACTACAGAAGCTGTCGCGCGAGTGGGCGCTGCTCACTTCGGTTACGTGAGACTGTCGGTGGCGCCTTCGCTGACGTGTGTGACGTATGTCACGTGTGTCGTAGAATAGATGATAGTTACTATAGGGTGTGACTCGAAGGCCAAGTCGCAAGAAGACGAGATGCGACAGGCGGCTCGGGTGGATAACTGGCTTACCGCTTATCGCGGTAGTAGTCGGTTGTAAATACTACTAGAGATCACCCACACCAAAACATCGACAGTGGTATTATGAGCTGGGAATACTAGGAATGTTCTGCTTTTGAAACATTTCGCGTGCACTTTGAGTTTATATGACATTTATTGACATCATGGCAAAACTAAAGTTAGTTTTATCATGGCTTTATCATATACTCAAGTACTTGCTTATATGATAAAAAAAATACATCTTAAGAAAATAAACTAGTTATTATAGTCATTGCTTAGAGGAATAAGAACATTTTATTATGGTGAGCCAGCCTGCGTTGGTGCAGTGCAGATTGGTCCACACTAGAATGTGGTCTGCCCTCATTTTACTGCTGCAATTATGACTTATTATGAGGTTATGACCCTTAAGGTACAAGCACTCAAACTTTAATATGCAGTGCAAGATGTCGTAGATTCGTCTTCATGTCCAGAGTGTTTTAATAAAACCCGAGTAGTTTCGTCAAAAGACAGGCTTGTATTTAGATCAGATAATTTTACATATAATACTATTTGAAATGAAACTCATTCACCACCATCATCATCATTTCGAGTCAATGCTCCAATTTGGACTTAAAAAAATATATGTATATTAATGTTTTTTTATTGGTTTTAGACCTATCTCTGGCCTCCACCTCCATCCTCAAGTCTCAGATTCAGGTCTTTTTGTGTACAGTTTTTTTTGGATACACAACGAAGCCAAGAGATTTGCCATTGACTGGACGGCAGCGCAGTCACAGTTCTCCTGATTTTAGAAGCCCCATCTGACCAGGTTTTCTCTACAACGGCCACTCCTGCACGGAGCCATAATCCCCACGCTTGGCAGGCGGCTTGGGGATCGCAGAGTGTTACCACTGTTAACTAAGAGGACGCTGCTGCTCATCCTCCGGTGGTGTTGGATGCAGTTTTAGGACATACCCAGGTCAGCTTGATAATGTAATGATGTTAAATTGTATTGCATTGTTTTTTTATCCAAAAGTAATATGTTTGCAAATACTAACCCAGGTTATTTAAACTGGCCAACAGGGTAGCTAAAAGTGCTGAATTTCACATTTGCCAGAGGGATGAAGCTTATTAAGTACTAAGTATTTTAAAATCGTATCAATTCAATTACCGAGCTAAGTTTTACGTGTTTGTTTGGATGCAGGTTACGTGATAATAACGTTCGTGCTAATCGTGGGCCGAGTGGTCCAGGAGATCCCCCGCGGGCGCCGCGTCATAGAGGGGTGCTTCCTCGGGTTCGGGATGCTGTTTTTCCTTATTCTGGGTAAGATCATCTATACACTTCTATGATTTATTTACAGGATATTTACCGCGATTATGTTGTGAAACGAGCTTCCGATATTTTGCATGCACCATGCACCATGTTGATGTTCCTCAATCTTTGTAAAATCAAATCAATGTAAATATAATGTCAGTTTTTAACCGACTTCAAAAAAGGAGGAGGTTCTGTGCTCGACGGTATGTATGTTTTTTTTTATTTTGACATCTATATCCCAGTGTCTAGCGCAGTGCAGTGTGGCGCAGGATTTTGTTTGCAAGTTCACAATCCTGCACTGCTACTGGTTGGGTAGGCGTGATGGTTACCACCAGGCGAACGTCAGGCTTGTCTCGTCACTCCATTGCATATAAAAGAAATACGACTGCGGGCATTAGAAAACTGCCTTCCGTTTTTAGAATCTATAAATTAGGTATCTCTTTAATGTATATTTAAAAAACGGAACAGAACTGGTCGGTCAAGAAGTCGAAAAAGCGTCTCGAACGAAACGGTTTGATTCATTGTACAAACGCCAAGCAGCGTGTTCCGCCAATTTCGATTTTCCCGATACCATTCAGGATATCACGAGTGAATTTGTATTGGATGCCGTTTTAGGACATACCCAGGTCCGCGGATATGTCCTAAAACTGCCTTAACGGTCCTTAGTTAACGGTGGTAACACTCTGCGATCCCAAAGGCGCCAGGCGTGAGGATTATGGCAACCCCTCCCTAATAAGAGGGAGGCCTTCAGCCACCAGTGGACGTCTTCCGGCTGATGATGTGAGGCAAGCGTGCTTTAACTTACACTGCATTTTGCTTCTATTAAGTTTCTCTGTACTGATGATGATGATGATGTCCCGGGGTAAGAAGTGCAACGCAGAGCCGTAGGAGACTTTGTCGACACGTTTTTTTAAACGGTTTGAATAGCTGGGTGTTGACCAGCTCCAGTGATGTCAAGTCATGATGTGGTCGAAGATGGTAAGCACATCTAGCCTGGAATAAGAACTGGCTTTCAAGGTGATGTCTACAAGGCTTACAAGATATGTCGGACGTTCGTCCAACTATGTCTTGTATTCTGTTCATAACTTAGACATAAAAAACCCATATAAAATAATTGGAAAGCCACACAACTGGGTCGAATGGTTCAAAGCTAAGGCACGCCCTTTCTACACACCTCTTTGACGTAACCATGTTAAAACACGCATGTTGGTATCTGTAAGTGCCAAATAGAGTTTAGACCTTTATCGGATGAGGTTTAGGCAATGTTCCCATATTCGCGTGATTTTGTGAGTGACAGTAGCAATTAACCTACAATTATTTTTTATTTATTGGTCTACGAATTACGCCGGACGGTATTAGAAGTAGAAAGGAAGTTGTATTTATCAAACTTTTACGATAAGCCCTATCGTAAAAGTTTGATAAATACAATATAATTGTATTGTAAAAAAAATACAATACAATACAATATAATTGTATTTTATCGAGGGCAAATTGTATTTTTCTTACTTAGGGAAAAAAACAGTACCCAAAAGTCCACAATTCTGGCACCAGGCGACGTCTCGCTCGTCTCGTCACTACTATCCATAATAACAAATAGGCTGCTTTATATCATCATCATCATCATCATCCGTTTTCCATCATTACGCGGGTAAAACTGCGGGGCGCAGTTATTATACTTATTATAAGGCATGAATGTTTTAAAAGAATTGATGGCCCTTGCTATTCAGCCTGAAAATAGTAAATAATAAAACTGCCAACGTCACGCTTTGTTAATTAATGTATAAAGTTGTTCCAACAGGCGGACTAGAGCTGGCGTCTCTAGACTCTGTCCCTCGCAACCTGGTGGTGAACGCCTCCGTCCTTGGCAGCCTGTCTCTCATCGTGGCGGCCCTGTTCCTCATAGACCTAATGGGGCCTAGGATCTACACGTCAGCCTCACAGTCCCAAACAGACCCTATCTCCTCTCCCAAAAACGAGAAGAAAGTCTCCATCGCCTCTCCACCTACAACCAACATGAACGGACACACAAATGGCGTCATACTAAACGGTCACCAAAACGGCCTCAAAAAAGACAGACCGAAAGATTTAGACCTAGAAAAAAACAAAGACAAAGAAGCCAAAAAAGAAATGAAGCTGCTAGAAACTTCTATAGACGCAGTAGACGGCGAAACGAGACTAGACATTGAAGATGGACTAGAAAAGAGCAAGTTTGGGTCTTTAAGAAACGGTATCGAAGGCGGTAACTACGTGCGTCTCTCAGACCCCCTTTCAGAGCCGGATCGGTTGCACTATGAAAGAGAGTTGGCCAAGTTTCATGACAGATACTTCAAAGAGTTTCTAGACAACTTCGCTGGCCGACTGCCTGTCAAAGAGAACTACCTGCCGGAGCTACAAACGCCTGTCTTCTCGAAGGTTAAGACCGGACGTTTGAAGAATTTGTACGATGAAGAGCCACCGAGCTACGAGCAGAAAAAATCTCCCTCAAAAGCTAAGACTGTGCCTGCGCCGACGTTGCAACAGTTGGAGGACTATTTGCGAGGGCCGAATAGGTCGAGAAGAGCTGATACTCCGGCTCTGTTCCCCATGGAGCCTATTGAAGAGAAGGATAATACGGACACGGAAGGCAGGGCGTCAGGGACGCCTACGGACCCTGGCTTTGTACAGTACACCGCTGGACGGTGGCCCGACAAGGCGCGAGAGTTGAGGACGCCGCGGCACAGCCCTACTTAAGCCTTAAAACCCTTCGTTACGTCTACGAATATCTCGCTCGGACATTTTCACATTTTTTAAGATAAACAATGACAGTGTGAATTTCTAAAAAGTAAGTGTTGCAACAAACAACTTTTACTATGGGGCCAACATTGAAATCGCGAAAATAATATCAGCTGTTCCATACATTTTTCCCAAGGTCGATGAACTTTTTGTATGGAACAGCTGATATTTTTTTCGTGATTTCAGTGTTGGCTCCATAGTAAAAGTTGTTTGTTTTGGTGTACAGAATATGCCCTTAAAAGGATGCTAACTGATTAGAACTAACCCTGTATAAGTAAGTACAGACATGTGTTTCCTCGTAATTCAGTACGAGTACTTTTATTTTTTTTGGTGTTCGTTCAGCAGTGGACGTCTCCGGGCTGATGATGATGATGATGACTTTTTATATTTTAACAAATGTGGTTTATGGAGGTTGATAGACTCAGCAAAATCACACAGAAAC
Source organism: Erannis defoliaria (assembly GCA_905404285.2). Classification (NCBI taxonomy): domain Eukaryota; kingdom Metazoa; phylum Arthropoda; class Insecta; order Lepidoptera; family Geometridae; genus Erannis; species Erannis defoliaria. The sequence goes on along the minus strand of FR990076.1, from coordinate 15,809,453 downwards.
AGCGTCACAACTAATGGCGGCCTTATTGCCTTAACAAAACATATATTTATTTATTTATTTATCTAACAATATTATTCAGTTGACGTTATAACTATTTTAATCATGTCGTACTACTTGTTTACTATGTTTTATTTTTAAATTGAAATAGTTACATATTTGTTTGTTTTAATTTTATGTGGAATTGTAATTTGACTTGCCTAGTGTAACATTTGTAGTTATAAGGCCAATAAAATATTCTATTCTATTCTATTCTATAAAATTTACATAGTAACAAACGAAAATTAAAAAAAGGCCTAATAAACATATTTGATTAAAACTTTCCGTAATAACCGAAGCTTAAAAATATATATAATGGTATTTTTGATGCAATGGAACTTACTTATGGATACTTACACATACTTTTTAGAAATTCATTCTCTATCTACAAAAATGTACAAATGTGCGAACAAGACAGTCGAAACACAGTTATGATGTCATTAAAGCTAAGGACAGAAAATTGTGTAAAAACGTGAACAGCAGAACCAAATCTCGTATTAAATTATCAACGAACAATGACGATCGAAGCCACCTGTATAGTGTGTGAGTGTCTGAAGCCATCTATGTAAGCTAAGTATAGGTACTAATGAACTTTTTGCATATAAATATGTTAATAAACGAATTTAACTCCCATGTCTGGTTTTTAATGAATCCTCAGTTTCCATTAGATGCCAAGTTTTTTGCCTTTTTCTCACATAAAAATTGTTTGAAAACAAAAGAATTAACAGCAAGGTAAATAAGTACATAAATACTTCATGGAATATCTTAAATGTAGGAAGTTCGTTGCTCCAACATTAAGTGGGAGATTAAAGTTAATTTTAAAATAATGAGTGTGACACACTCGAATACCGGACTATCCTTGTAGCGATAAATAGTTCGCTCTTGGACTTAAATGTAAAGGCTAGTAGATGTTGGACTTAATTATGCTAACTACGCAGAAATTCAAAGACGTGTACTTTATCTTGTTTACATGGTTTAATCTATTTGTTAAGCCGGGTAGCTGTTGATCCGTAAATACGTACCTAATACGTCTTTATAAACGATCGAAAAATTTAAGTAAGATAAAACGCTTTAAAAAAAATATACAACCGACTTCAACTTCGAATACCCGGATGACATCTTCATATTTTCTGGTAAATTTGATTTAAAACTCAAACTACAAAACCGATTTCGATAAAAATTATATGGGACCATCTCTGAAGTATTACCTACCAAAAAGTATCCACGGAACCTATAAGAACGCAACGCTTCGATATTGAAACAGCCCAAGATCAAACCTACTACCCACAGAGTAATAGAAGATGAATAGAAGGAAGAATATCGTCCATGCTACTACGTCACGAATGTGTGGTGCCTATAATCGTACCTAACTGCGTTAACATAACTAATACCATAGTTTATTTGCTTAAAACTTAAAAAAACTTAGCTTTATTTGCTTTGTTTGTAGTGGTAGGACTCTACTGCAGAGTCCGCCTTGGGAAGTACCACACCTTTGCCAGTTATTCAACCGCCAGGCAGTACTGTGCAAGCATTACTGTGTTCCGGTTTGAAGGGCTATGTTACCAGAGAAATTACTGGGTATGAAGAGATTTAACATCTAATATCTCAGGGTGACGAGCGCAGTGCAGTGCGGCGCAGGATTGTGTTCTCAAGTTCACAATTCTGGCACTGCTACTGTTAGTGGCAGGCGTGACGCTTACCATCAGGTGAAAGTCTTGCTCGTCTCGTGACTAGACAGTTAAAATAAATACTAATAGGTTTATCTAGGACCCACTCAAACCTGCATACGTCATTCAGGACTAGTCGTTACTTATTTCATGTGTCACACCATAACAATCCAACAAAAAATGTTAGTTGCTTGTATTTTCCAAGTTTCATGATTCAACTCCTCATCTAATGAATAGGTACACAGTCTATATAATCAGAGTACACAATACACATCCGTGTTCAACAATTAATTACCTTATCCAAAGTCTTCTGTAATTACAGTCGAGTTGAGCTTATGGTTATCGATGTATCAATCTTGGATTGGTATTTTTAAGAGAACTGACCCTTATGTTAGTATATCAGATCATTTAGTATGACCACAGAATAAATAATAGTACTAGATACAGAAAGTTAACTCCGCAAAGGAATTGAAATAAATAAGGACTCTATCTACTAGGCAATAAAGTAGCAATTCAATTCGCACAGCGCTTGATACCGCTCGCTATATTCACCTAGATATACCGCTCTCTTTCTATCCCGTATGCTTAGTTACGTGCGACGAGGCTAGCGTGCGGGCGGCGACAGACTTCTGCCTTGCATTGTCCACCCGGACGGAGCGCCGGAACATACCTAAACTGCGGAGGTACACCCCCCTGGTATTACCTAGTATTGAATGCCAAGCCCTGCGGACCCTGCGGTTTGTAATTCGTAATATTCCATTTTTTCCCTACATGTCTACAAATTATCCGGTGCCGAATTTCATCAATATCGGATCAGGCGTTAAATCTTGAAAATGTATGAACCAAGAATAGAAAAGTAGCAAATAATGTAGTTTTAGCATTTTATTAATATTTGTGGCAGCATATCGACCGTGTGATTGTGTTTTTTCTTAGTGATTGTTTCTGGCGCTGTTATATGCAAATTAATCTGGAATTGTAGTAGAAGTGAATATTTATTTGCGAATCCGCTATACTTTACCTATATACCTACAGTCCACTATAAACGGTATATGTTCCTTCTAGAAGAGTAAGAGTGCTCCATCCTAGACCGGATCGTTGCTAACATCTGGCAGATTGGTCTCCCAGAACAAAAAATATCCTACTTACTACCGCCGAGATACACTGGGCATGTTCGCGATATATTTTTACACGACTGCCCAAGAAGGAGATGAATGTTTTTAAAAATACGCATAAGTTTCGTACAAAAATACAGCAAACTTTCATACGACAACTCATGCGAAAACTTATTCATTTGGTTGATTTGAAAATTGAGCCTCTAACCCAAGGCTGAAACGGTTTCGATTTTCCAGGGACATGCAGGGCTATAGAGCTTTGCACATCAGCTAAAATACTTACTCAGGTCTGGTTCTCGTCGTTTTGTTCTATCGTCATGCCGTGTGACCGCGTTCCGACGAAAAAATCAAACATTAGAATACTACTTATATAAGTTATACTATTACCGCACGTGGCGTAGCTTGTCTAGGTGATTCTAATCGATCACCGATGTAAAGTAACGGACGGTCCGGTCAGTGACAGTGACCGTGAGTGGCATTTATTTCTGAGCGCTACCGTGGGTCGGATGACACGTTAAATAGTTGGTCCCGGTTGTTTGTTCTAGTTTCTATTACAACAATCGTCAGCCATGTCAGAGGCCTTCGGGCGGCACATTAATTCTGACACTAGGGCTGGCCACTCAGCCTATACGAACTCACTTACTAGTTTCCTAACTGACAATAGCGGAAAAGGTACAAATTCCACCAATTTCTGACCTTTCAAACAAAGTACCTAAGTTATTAAGCTACCATGTGCTAATTCAATGTTACTATACCCTTGGTTCATTCAGTTGTAATTTCGCAACGTTTGTTAATAAAACAACGCCGTCATTGAGCGCCGTGATAATAGGCTAGACCTTACAGCCGCGCATGCTTCATTGATTGCCTTTACTTTGAGGGCAGAGTTAGCTAGAGTTAGTTGATGTCAAGAACAAAAAATAATTAAGTATCTACTCGTATCTAGGTATTTAAAATAAAACGCATCAGCTTCCATCTCACTGGGCTGGGCATACGCCTTCTCGCTAAAAAGAAAGAATAAGGTCCTGTAATATAAAACATTTACATACGCCATTGAAATACTTCTCAGGACATTATTATCTTGATAGAAGTGTAGGTAGGTATATAGTTATATCATACCACCGGTGGACCACGGCTAGTAAATAGGTAACCACTACCTTGCTACCCGCACTATTTGCCCACTATGCAGCCTATAGTGACTGGTTTGTAATCGGGAGAAAGCACGACTTGAAAGAGCGAGGTCGCGGGTTCTGGGCTCGTACCAATGAGCGGTGTCTGTAAACAGCGACAATGATAAAATTAATGGACGGGAAATAAGCGCATGGATTTTGAAGGCTATATGTTGAGCGCCGGCTCTCCACTCGCTTCAGTCATACTCTGCCTTTGCGACATGCGAGCCGTACGATACGACAATACAAACTTCTAATACATGTACATGTGTTCTCTTTTTGTCATGCAGTAATTAGATTAGCTATCTCTATTTTCCGGCAAATGTAATAAGCATACTTTTAGCTAGGTAAATTGATTGTTTTGTCTTGTTAATTTTGATCGATTTGCAAGCGCTGGGCCCGTCCATTCCTTTATCACCGTCGCTGTCTGTAAATACTAATTTTTGTCTATTCTGTGATTGTGATATGTTACAGTTACAGTCTTATTCTCATCTTGACGTAAATAGTACCTACTTACCTAGTACTTACGTACCTAGTACTACCTAAACATTTTCCCTTTTTTGGGGAAAATTTGAGGTTTTCTACAATTCTAATAAATTCTGTTTCAGTTAAAAGTTATCATACTTAGTGGATATATTCACCTGCCGTGCTAAAGCTCAGTGAGTCAGAAGTTCTCATGAAATGTAAATTAATTATTATGATATATTTTCATAGTGTGACTCGTTCCCACGCCTAACTACCGTAGCGACCTCGGGGGGGACGTGTCAAGTCGATACTAATTACAGAATTGCCGGAAAATAGCCCCAGTATCTAAAGATCAGAGACGTAAGAAACAAACCGCGCTCAAACAATTATGTTATTTTACCATTCAGATGTGGTTTGCCAAGAAAAAAATTACAATAGCTAAGTAAAGTACCTACCTAAGATAAGTTGACTCGATGATCTTTGTTAAGACGCTGCCCACAGCAAAAAAAACAAAAATACGTCAAACGTCCTTTTTTTCGTCACACAGGCAATAGCCATTACTGATGACACACTTGGAAAAAATACAGTGCATAGAGTTTACCATGGAGGATACTTACTTCTATTACTCTGTGGAGTTTACAAATAAGATTTATGTAATACGTATTAACAAAATCTATCAGGCACCTTGGAAAAATAAACTTCCATGTCGCATTTCTCAATATTTTGAGAAACAACTAATATATTTTATGTTGTTAGAAAAAAGGAAATTAAATATAGTAAAGACTAACTATAAATTTTTCTCTAATCTGGGTTACTTTTATTTATTTTTAAACAAAATAATACTGCGAAAAAAAATTTTTTTTTTCAACTAGCATCAAACGAATCGCGATATTGAACTGTACTTTGTTGCAATAAAAAATCCAAAAAGATTGCTGTTGCAGCGCATTTTTGTTTTATTTATACGGGAATACTCACGTTTAATTAAATCTGACACTCCGACATAGTTTTGATCACATCCGGTGACCTTTTTCAAAGAGTGAAAACAGAGCCCTACGCGCGTGCAGCTGTGTTAGCAAAGCAGGACACAGCTGCACGCGCATAAAACAAAAATGTGTCAAAACCACGTCAGTTTTCTGTTGCAGCGCCTTAATGTTGGTAATGTTATTACTGATATCTCTTAGTACCTATTTAGTAACTGCGACCCTGCAGGGAATGACTTTGTGTGGTTATTTTGTGGTGTACAGCACACACTCTAGTAAAGAGAACACGAGAATAGGTGCCATAGCCTTCGGTACCATAGTCTGCGCTGTCGCACTGTGTTCTCTGGGCGGCTTCCAAATATCCCCGCATGCACTTGGCCATGTTGCTCCTGCATTCCACTTGGGTTCGGAGTCGACGTGAGCCACAGGAGGCTGCTGCTTGTTGGGAGTTTTACTGTTGGCTCTATGAAGTCGAGATCTGCGTGTATCAGCTGTGCCATCGAAGCTCCCAAATGGATGAACCGATTTTAATTTAGGTTTTTTTGTTTGAAAGGTGACTTGATCGCTAGTATTATTTTAAAGCTTCAACACGAGAGTCGGGAATTTTTAAAACTTTCAGTTTAAGAAATATTCTTATGCCGATCGGCAATTACGCGCATTAACGTAACATAATTAACGTACGACATTCATGTACATCGTATACGAGTACATGTTAAATTGCTACGTGCATATGGGAAATATTAATATAACCAAAAAGACAATTATCAACAGATATGCAAAAAATCCAAGCCGATCCCCAAGCCTCCTGCCAAGCGTGGGGATTATGGCAACCCCTCGCTATTAAGGGGGAGGCTTTCGTCCAGCAGTGGACGACTTCCGGCTGTTGAAGTGAAGTGAAGTGAAAGGTGCAAGAAATATCACCAATAGATCATTCTGTACCTATGTTGTCGTCTAATCTCTGAACAAAACACTAAATTACTTAAATCACTTATTAGTGACTAAAAACATATTTTATTGACGTCTTTTTAGTTCCCATATAGCGTGCACTTGCGTTATTTATTTTACACACTAGGATTGAATGTTTAAAAATACGCAAAACTATTATCAACCAGTCAACGACAGGCAATGCAGTTACGATCCAATTTAAACACACATGTTAATGCTACACTAGATAAAAACTCGTATGTTCATTATTAGCCATACTTACAACAGAATCTTGCCACGCAGAATTGTCGCTAATGCCGACAAAATGGTAGTCTCCAAATAAGGATGTCTCAAATTGCGTAAATCCCATCAAAGTGGAGGCTTTTCCCCAATTCCCAAACGAGTGGTCGTTTAGCATGCATTGTGTGGACGTCTCGGTCGTCTGCGGTCACAAAGGACAGTCCAAACGTGGGAAGCGGCGCGAGGCCTTCCACATGACGCCGTCAGCTGGGCCGCTACTGCAGGACTCGAAGCATCTTGCCTTTCAAAAGTAGGTATTAGTTGCATTGCATCGCCCTGTCTCAAGCATGTCCGTTGCATCCTAATGGGAAGAATGTCGTGGTAGCCTAATTAGAAGAACGCTAGACTATCAATTGTCATGTCATGGGCCAAAATGAGCTTTTTGGAGTTAATGTACGGATTTTCATACCGCAGGCCTTTCGGTGAAAACATCACGAGGAAACCTGCATATGTCCGGATAGGCAATACAAATACAAAATCTTTATTGCTTAATAGTACATTATGATACGAGTGTGCTATGTTGGTCATTACACTAGAGGCGGTATTATGCGCGCGAGCCGCAGGCGAGCGCGATAAGGAAGCCGAGAGCGTAATGACTAATAGCACAAGAGTTCAATACGACTGTTTTCGTCACACTTGCGAGGAAAAAACATATTTTTTTTGATAATAATCAACCACACAGCGAAAACATCAACAAACATTTGCGGAAAATGGCGCCCAAATCAGTAATGCGCGCGCAGGTTGACATTTACTTCAGCGGCATAAGAACTCTTTGTTGGTATTACAAAAAAACTGTAAGTATCACCCGGCTATATTAAGAGTGCTTCGTACACGTACGTCTAATTGCAGTCACGTACAAACTTGACTTTACCGGGTTATACCTATTATAGTAGAAGTGCCGTAATGTAAAGTAAAAAGCACGCGTGTATAATAGCTTGGATTATGAGCATAAAAGCGATGTAATAAGATCTACTTTACGAGCAAGTGTGATGAAAAATCATATTAAGTACACATTGTTTTGGCAACCCTGCCTGCAGCTTTAGCATTAGCTGTGTTGCTGCAGACAGTGTCTTCAATATGAGTTTACAATAACAGTATCTAACTAATTTAAAATAAAACAGTCAATTTAGGTAATTCTATTATATTTGCGTGTGTGTGTGGTGTCGATGGTGTATGTATGTGAATCCATCAACCCGCAGCTGGGCCTGTGTTGTACGTATCGCCCAATCGCCCTTCGTCCTATGTCCAGAGCCTATTTCCAGCAGTGGATTATTATCTAACAGGCTGATTATGCTATAATAATTATGTCCTGTCTAGATGACTACGCTAAATACTTAACTACAACTAGAACAATATTATCATAGAAAACTTAGTACTACGGTATCATACACTACAGTCAGTGGCGGATTTACCAGCAGGCTATGAGTAGGCTGGAGCATAGGGCGGCAGATTTTAGGGGCTGCAAAATTGGGTCAAAATTTTCGTTTAAAATAATACTATAATATAGCTTGCACTGAAATATGACATGTTAGAGTCATAGGTATATAATATTAAAATATAGGTATTTATATTATTTATCATTACTCATACTCGGAAAATAGGTCTGAAGTTTTCTGTGGAGCGGGTTGAATGAAAGTAATACATTTCAGCCCTAGGGAGAATCACTTTCACTTTCTTTCTTTTTTCTTTTTTCACTTTTTTTTTGTCTTTTCAGTGACAGTTGACAAATGAGAGACACTCAAATAAAAAAAATACTAGTTCTATTTTCACATAAATTTGTATTGAACCAGACAAATTTTTCTCTGTATTGAACCATGTTCCAACTTTTTTTTTCCTCAGAGGATTATGAGGATTATGCACGATAAGTGCGGGACACTTATCGTGCATTTCCCAGTGTCAGTTCATGTTTTTTATTTTTAGGTTCCTTGTATTCGTAACGAAAAGCACAGTGTTTACCTCGGGGTTAAAGACTTATTAGTCCCTCGAACTATTAGCGCCCTCCTACGCTCGGGCGCCGAACCCCGTCTCGGGACTAAATAACTTACTTTCACCCCTAGGATAACAATGTACTATTGTGTAATATTCGTTATTTTGTCAATATTTTTTATTGTACCTGTACATTTTTAAGTTTCATAAGATATAGGTAATAAGTAACAATTTGGTAAATTATGCTGTCGTGTTATTAAGTGCAATAAATTGAATTGAATGTTTAGACTCGTTTTCACACGACTGCCCCAAAAAAGGATTGTAATGTTTTCAGGGTTCATGTATGTATGTGTGTATGTTGTAAGTTTCTTTATTCCACCATAACTTCTAAATTAATCTGTTATTAATCGGGGGTATCATTAGAATCCTTGCATCATCTCGCGTAACAATAGCAATTTTTTTGGCTGTGCAGTCGTATTTTTTAATTATTTAAATTACATTTTACTTGTTTATGGAAGTAAATTCGTATAGGCTGAGTGGCCAGCCTAGGGCTGGCCAGGCTGCCCTATGGGAGTTAATCTTCTTTACATCGACTATTATATTATGATGTCTGTGCGTATAGGTACGCGGACATTGCTTTGCCATTGATATTCAATAGTCTGAGTGATAGTTAAATACAATAAATATAGTTTAAAGGTGATATTAAAACACATATAAAAATAAGCAAGCAGCAAGGAGTGCTAAGCAGGACGCAGCTGCACGCGCGTCGGGCTCTGTTTTCACTCTTTGAAAAAGGTCACCGGATGTGATCGAAACTATAGTCGGAGTATCCGATTTAATTAAACGTGAGTATTCCCGTATGAATAAAACAAAAACATATAAAAATATGTATAATTTTATTGATATCTACATGTAATATTTTTCGATTAATTACAACAATCAGAATATTTCATTTAAAGTACAATAATATGACTCCGACCTGTCGTAGGTCTTTGGATTTCCATTAAAATCTATTCATTTCATAAAATAAACAAGAATAATAAAGTACCTAGACAGTACAAATATCAACTAATTTAAATAGCACCTCTAAGAATTCTAATACCTCGCCATGGATGAAGTAAGGCTAGGTACATAATATAGCGAATTCATACATTTCATACATTAATATGGAAATTACAATACTATTTAAAACATAATACGAATTCCATAATAAAATCATTGCTCGTGTATTACACTATTTCAGCATATTTTTCGGTAATCAGTAATCACTTATCTAGATTAAAAATAATAATTGTAAATCTTGGTGCTATTTCGAATGTACTATCATAAATTGCATTACATTTTATTATGTACTAAACATTTTGTGAGTAAAAATACACCTTTTGGTACTGATATTAAGTACTACATTGGAATGGTTTAGTTGGAATGATTAATTGAGATTTACCTCACTATTTAAACTAAGCTAAGTTATATCAAATGACTAAAATGAAAATAGAAATACATCGCTTATAGTTGTGCCCTAAGTCCTATTGTCATTTTAATCGCAATGTATAAAATTCAGATCTTGTAAGGACGGAATCGTGTAAATTGAGGTATAAGTATACAATATAATACTAATCGTTACAATATCTACACTGCACGTAATATATCCAGTCTGTTCAGAGCCTTATTCACAATCTTCTCAGGGATTGAATGCTGCAACAAACAAAAAAAGATGTTTAGTAAGTACAAGGCTCCACTAGAAGATCAAAACACGATCAAATTGTCATTCCTGATAAAATGGCCGTGTTAGGACCACAGGCAGCACATTCTTCCTGAAATGATTTTCGCGGGCTAGATTGAGCATTTGCCTGCATCAAGAACCTATAATGTGTGATAATACTATAGGTTCTTGATGCTGCCATATACAATACAATATAACTTTATTGCACATCAGAAATATAAAACAACTTACAAATAATCAGGGTAGGTACATTATTTGGCAGTACAAGGGGCGGCCTTATCACCTTAAGCGATTTCTTCCAGGCAATTCCAGGCGATTTCTCCCAGGAGCCGCACCAGGCGCGCCACCTCGTGCGCCTGCTCGGCCTGCAGCCGCGTCACGCGCCGCTAGCGCCATCTAGTAGAGCGCCACGTACCTTGTTGTTGCGAGGAGTAGGTCGCGTCGCGCGGCTCGTGCCGCTGGTCGCGCTGCAGCGCCACGTACTGCCGCACCAGGCGCGCCACCTCGTGCGCCTGCTCGGCCTGCAGCCGCGTCACGCGCTGCTGCAGGAGCGACCCGCACTTCACGTCCAGGAACAGCGTGCCGTCCTCCGATCGGACCTGCCGGTTACATGAGCAAGTTAGAAAACTACTGCATTTTAGAAAAAAATACTGTAAAAAATATGCAGGAAATGATGAGACAAATACAAGCCCATACAATATAAATAAAATAGGAAGTGACAGCTATAGTGTCGCCCGTGGGTACTATAGACGGCACCTGGCGGCATGTCAAAAAAAAATGGACGTCAAAGTCCTCAGATTTTGGTCCAAGTCGAGCTATTTCGTATGCAGTACAGGAGCTGTTCAGAATGTGAGTGGCGGGCAGTGGGCACCGACCTTCCTGGTGGAGATGAGCTCGGCGTAGGGCCAGTGCGTGTCGGTCTCGTGCGTGGCGGGGTGCAGCAGGTGCACGCCGCGCCGGTTGAGCGCCAGCACGTGCTCGCGCCACTCGCCGCCGCCCGACACGCGCCGCACCGCGAAGAACGACGACCCGAACAGCGGCCACCGGGACAACACCTGACAAACAATACAGACGGTTATATCACACATATTGGTCATTTTGTAAGATGTCAGAGGCGAGGCATTAGGCGTGTTTTTATATACTACAATTGCACTGGATATTCCTTTATATTTAAATTCACAAACCGGCAGGATTCGAACTTGCGCCACGGATCAGATAAACGCCCCGTCACAACACGATTATTGCCAGCGCATTTATTGCTCTTGAGCCACAAAGATCCGATCAACTTTCTACCTGCGGCAAATTCAGTCTGAAATTGTCCCTTTGTACACAAATCAAAGCGTTCGTGGCACTATAAACCTAGCAACACACAAAACAAACCACCGAAATCCTTGAAATGTTGATATACCATGATCCTAGTACAAACATGCAAACTGATAAATATATGAAACTTTTAAATTTTCGCGATTTGAACACATAATTATGTTTATCACCGGGACTTAATCGCTTAATCTTAACGTCGAGGTAAATAAAAATATAAAAATAAAAATAAATTTATTTGTGCGCGATTAAGTCCCGGTGATAAACATGATAAATGTATTGCGACCGTAATGACCAAACTTGACTATTGTGATAAAATCTAGTATGACATAGATTTGATACGGTAACTTTATTTTATTCATATACCTAATCCTACTCCGGCAAAGATGATTATTATGGTTTGGATCACTGATGGTAATATGTACGAAATTAGTCCTTAGAACTCTCTCCATCTATTACTAACACAAATACACTTTATACCTGCAACACTTTGGCCTTAGCAGCAGCGGGGCTCAGCGTCCTGGCTTGCGCCCACTCCGTCGTGACCCAGGACGCCCACTTCGTGGGGCGCGGCTCCCGGAGCCCCAGGAGAGGCTTCGGCAGGAGGTACTTGAGGTCTCGAGCGGCCGGGCCTTCAGCCAGCCCCGCGGCGCGGTGCAGCAGGGCCGCCACCAGCGCCGCCTCGCGCAGCACGGGGGCGGCGGGGGCGGCGCCCGACGGCAGGACTAGTAGTAGCCCTTCCAGGTAGTCGGGAGCCACCTGCGAGTTACACGTACATTATACTTCCTGCCGAGTCAAAATATATTGATGCTGACCAACAGTGGTTACGGCCAGCGGTACAGTTTACTGTCGCATCGCTGCTCTGAGTCGTGTGTGTCCAGATCCTCCTGTTTCTGATGGTTAGAATGGTCCATGGCCCAGGGTATTTCCTTCTAATTTACATGTTACACATGATCTGCAACGGATCTAAAGATATGCTCGTGTAAAGACTGGAGTAAAAAAGAGCTACCTACGTGTAGATATCTGGTTCTCTTTAAACATCTTTTGGTTAAATATAGACAGCCATTTAGTGAAAATTTTTGTGTCGTGGTACAGGATGACGTAGAAAGAATGGTGGGTGTGGCAGCACCGTAGTCATGTCCAGCACACGTCGTTTACTAGAGGGAGAGAACTGTCCTCACCTGGTTGAAGAGAACTTCAGTGTACAGGGGTGGGGCGTCGTTTCTGAGCGGGTGGTGCCACACCGAGCGGCAGAAGATGAGGTAGAAGGGATGGTGCGCGCGCTGCAGCTCCGTGGTCACGTCCAGCACGTACTCGTCGCTGGCCAGCGGCATGGTGAGCGCGTCGCCGGCCACTATGCAGTACAGCGAGAACTCGGCGCGCTCCGCTTCCGTCGACACGCCGATCTGAGAACACGCAAGAATGACAAATGTTGATTGGTTGGTTAGACTTTTTATTTGTTTAGTGAGAGATTTCCAGGCAAATCAGTGATGAATCGCTAAAAATAGACAAAATGGGTCTACAAGATTTTTATTAATGGGGTGAATTTTGTACTAGACCTAACACCCGTATGTTTGTTAATCTATGCATGGATGTATAAGCGGTTCCCCGGAACGTTAGTACTAAGCCAAAAGTAGGCCGTAACTATTTTTAATATTATTAACAACCCCTGAAATGATAAAACATAAAAGCTACGCCATGGAAAAATGAAATCACAATTCACACAACGTAATGTATGGCACAGCTGATTTGTCTATGCTGGTCCCAATGATAAGAGCAATGAACACTTTCGGCTTCGTACTTCCCTCCTGCGTAACCCCATAGTTATTGTTCTGCAATACTGCGTTAAACAAAGTGCGCTGATTGTCGCGTGACCCGAGGCAGATGGCTCCAGAAGAGTGGCCTTCACCCAGCTATATTAATTCATTTATTTATTTGTTCAGGCAAATTACACCCATACATTTAAAACATAGAAAAATTAAATAATATCATAATAAAATTAATAAAATAAAATTCAAAAATCAAATGTCAGAAATGGAAAAGTCAAAATTAAAGTCAGTAAAAATGTAGGTAAATTAAAAAAAAAGAAATAAAAACGAACAGAATTCAGTACGTCAACATTATAATGTTCTACCCGGCATTGCCACCGCGACATGCCTGTCGCAGCCATGCCGGATATACACACAATCGAGTCTGGTGGCGATCATCGCCAGGACGGCGTAGAAGCTATAGAATGAAGAAGGCCGCGGTGGGTGACGAGGGCAGTACTGACCAGCTCGCAGAGTTCGTTGACGATGTCCTGCACGACGGTGGCGCAGCGCGTGTTGACGACGCGCTCCGCGCCGCCCGGCAGCCGGTACAGCTGTCGCCGCGCCGACCGGCCCGCCGAAACCGCCGTCACCTGACACATTATACTGTTATTATATACGTGCTATTGTATTATCAGCCAGAAGACTTCCACTGCTGGACGAAGGCGTCCCCCTTAATAGGGGGCTTGTCATAATCCCACACTTGGCAGGCGTCTTGGGGATCGCAGAATGCTCACCAGGACCATACCCAGGTCCATTAAAATAAGGCAATATAACAATGACTAATCAACAATCCTTGAGTGATGTCACAAAAATGGCCTCAACTCATCATAATGATTTGCAGCATAGAGCAACATACTCGCATGCAGTAGACACAATGCGATAACAGTGGGACAATTTAGCTGCTCAAACAAATAGCAACTTTAAGCTAAGAGGATAAGGCTAAAAATGCAAAGTTGTGAGTAATCCTCACAGCTAATCGCGGCTGAATTGCATACAAACTGCACCGATGCGTTTTTAGGGCAAGGAAGGGGCGGGGCTCATGGCTAAATAAACATACTCGGGAGCCACAGACGCGGTTACGTTTTTGCAGATGTAAGATGTTATTATTTGTTTACCTCTTCAACGCTGGGCACGTTCTTCCTGCCGCCGCAGCGCAGCGTTTTCCTCAGGTTGGCGAGACAGACGGAGGCGGTGCCCTGGCACGGCCGGCGCCGGTCCGCCGCCGCTGCCGACAGGTACTCCACTAGGAACGGCCTGGACACAAGGGAATATTACATTTAATAAAAACAGACTTAGTCCATAGAAAGAGATCAGATTTTTTTACATAACAATAATTATAATATAGCACACAATGTCAGCTAGAAATTAATAATTAGATGAGCATGTCCTAAATAATAATCAATAAAAAATAAAAAATGTAAACCTAGACAATTATATCACCCATCAAAATGTCACTTGTTCATATTTTTATTAGTTTAATCTACCTGAGTGTATCTGAGCATGTGAAGTAGGCGGCCAGGATGGACATGAGCCGCCAGGCGCGCTGGCACGAGTCCGGCCCCGGCGACCGGTTAGAGGTGGTCTGCTTCATCAGCTGGCAGTACACCTCGTCGCGCAGCTCCGGTACCGAGTGGCAGTGCTGCGACAAGCAAAAACACGCTTAACTACTTTGAAATACAGTGGTAATAGAATGGTGGGTATACGTTTAACTGAACTGACCGTAGGTTGAAATTGCAATTCATAGTGGTAGGACTTTACGATGAAAAAGGACGTTGTTATGATACATATTGAACCTGAAGTCGGAGCATTCGACTTCATTAAGCGTGCCTTTGAATAAATAATTTTGGACTGTTTTTGCGGAGTCCGCCTGGGAAGGACTTCAAGCTTACGTGTTTGTACGTCGTACTATCTACCTTCAATATCAGTCATCTAGCCTATTAGGCTAGATGACTGATGTTTATATCGTTGAAACCAATAGCTTTGATGAAAATTTTAAGTAAATATAGTATGGTAATTGAAAACATTATTTAAATCAGTTAATAATGTTCTGATATATGAGCGTTTAAAGTTTTTGTTAGAGACAACTCTGTCCCTTTCCCACAAAACAAAAAATGACGTCACGCCTTACTTGTCAGAATATAATTTATATGGCGTCCTGACAAGTGACGTCACGATTTGCTGTTTTGCCTCTCTGTCTAGCATGATATTAAAATGCTTATAAGTTGCTTATTTTTGATCAGATTTTAATTTTCTTTTCTTTAATCAGCTATATTTATGGGCCACATTTGAATAGGACAATAAAAAAAAAACCAGTCATCTAGCCTATTACGAGTAATATTCTGGCTCCAGATGCAATTGATGATACTAATTTACTGTATTGTCGGATTACATTACTTCCACACGGAAGCACGCTTACCTAGAAGGAACCGATTCACTCGCGACTTGAAGAGACCCAGATTGTTACTATCGGGAAAGTCCCACTCGGGCAGCGCATATAAAGACACTTCAGATAAAGCTACTTACCATCAACACGGTGTAGACACACTTCACTTCAGTCAAGTCCTGGTGCACAGTGCGCTCGCTAGGCTGCAGGTCACCGCAGTACGCGCGGATGCAGGTAAAGCACTCCAGTGCAGGGGGCGCCAGTGCAGGCGGCAGTCGCAGCAGTGGCGCCCTCAGCGGCGTCGCCTGCCATTTCACGACGTCAGTTTGGGCCTTCCACGTCCATTCGTTGCGTTTCGCTTTGCTCTTTAGTGAGGAATCCGCTTTCAGGATTTCCAATCTGTAATGAAAAGAATGATTGTGATAAGTTATGGAAAAGTAGTCAAATTTGGTCAATCCGGTCAAACAAACCGTATTGAGGTTTAACTGATCCCTATAAATCCACTAGATGCCTCTTGTTAGCAAAACACTACTCTTTTTCAACCGACTTCAAAATAGGAGGTTTTCAATACGAATGTATGTTGTTTTTTTTAATTGTATTTTACGCTATTACTCAGCCAATTATGAACTGATTTTGATGATTCTTTTTTGTTTGGTAGGTAATACTTCAGAGGTGGACCCATATAAATTTTATCGAAATCGGTTCAGTAGTTTGGTTTTAAAATCAAAATTACTAGAAAATCAGAAGATGTCATCCAGGGATTCGAAGTTGAAGTCAGTTGCATTTTTTTTAAAAGAGTGTATTATTTCTTATTGCAGTAAATCATTTTCATGGTTCAGGGAAAGGCTCCCCTGACCTTAATACAGGGTAGCACTTCCCCTGTTCCCCGTGGTCTTTAAGTCTGAAGTTCAGTACAAGAAGCTCAATACAATTTTGAAAACACCTCATATGTAGAGGAGGAGGCAATTTTTTTTTGAGATTGTGTTAAAGCCAGCCGCCTCAAATGCATTCTTATTGTAAAGTTTTTTTTTATCGTGACGAGGGAGCGAGTTTTATATTCTGTTAAATATTATCTTAACCACCCACCACAAACTATCTTTTGTAGTGGGTAAGTAAAGTATTAAGTTGGTTTGTATCATTGTCAGGAGAGAAAAAATGTTTCAGTTACAAGACCTCTCAGCTCAGCTATACTTTAATTTCGAAAGATAACAATATAACTTGCCAATTATTGATAAAAACATCACTATCTAAATCATTATAATGAGCAATACACTCAACACGTCAATTACATCAAGCATTGCTTTTAAAATGCTAACAATGGATTCACGGCATTTCCAAACATCTTAAAACGTTTAGTCAGCGCCAATTAATTATTGTGCCTACTTCACATGAACGTGTGGTGAAAGGTTTAATGAGATGACTAAATAATTTCGCAACACAATATAAATAATCCCACTGATCTATCAAGACATAATTTATTACTTATTATTATAGCAGTTATGATAAAAAAATACCGTGAAACACAGCTTTGAATGATCTAGCAGTGTTCCACTATTTTAACCACTACGAATTTCTTACAGTAACTGTATACATACTGTATACTTACAGGATGAAAAGTACGCCTTAAGAGAAGAGAAAATAAGTTGAGTCATACATAGTTCCACATTCGACCACTTTCATCTTAAGCCGTGCTGCGCTGTATGGATTATGCTAAACATTAATGTACAAAGTTATTTATATGCATGTTTGAGATGAATGAGATTGGGGACAATTTATTATGCAGATATTTTTATTAGATAACTTTACGTGTGTGAAACCAGTATTATTGTGTTTAACTAGAACCTGTTCTAGGTTTTTGTGGGCTTGAAAGCGAATGTTGCGACTTATGGACATATGATTTATGGTCATTTTAAATATAATTAAGTAGGTACCTACATATTATTTTTGTTTAGATTAGGTACAGTTGCGTCACCCAACTTTACTTGCTATTTTTTAAGGCCCTGCTCATTATGTCATCGTTGCCAAACATAGCGTCATTTATATGGGCATTGATTCGTGACAACAGGATTTTAGCATGTGCGCTTAACTTTTCGAACGTGGTATTATCGGTTTTGTAAACTAAGTACCACACCATAAAGCTACTAAGAGTACTAAGGACTCATCTGTACCTACAATATCTTGATTATTTGTTTATTGCTTGCGGCCTTCGCTGTAGGGCTTAGAAATGGAGCTCGGCCTTCGGCCTAGTAAAAATCCTTTATTAGTGCTCGCCTTTATTTTATTATTATAGTAATTATATTATTATTATTTATCAGACGCTGGTCTCCGCACTAGGATTCCCTGTGTTGCGGAGACCAGCAGGGTAAACATGTAACTGTTCGGGATCGCGATTCGGATTGCGATTTGTCATAATTGTCACTTGTCACTGTCACAGCTTCACAGTATTACGGAGGGATTTCTCTCGCTGTCATTAACGAACGAATGCATTGATTTCCTAATTATGTGAAGCAAATCCGTCGGTCTTTAGGCATTTCGTCCTGCCCTGCAGGGTCAAATGAGTTTTGGCGGGACAGTGACAAGTGACAGTTATGACAAATCGCGATCGGAATCGCGATCCGGAACAGTTACATGATTAGCCTGCAGTATCATTATAAATGTTTACATAGTACCTAAATAATAAAGAGGGTGGTAAACTTATATAATATCTACTTGTATCAATCAATGTCGACGTTACATAAGAAAGCTTTATTACATAAGTAAGTCCTATGGTAATTGTCTTGCTCCTAGATCCATGATTTTCGGTTTATAACGCTGTACGCGTATTGTCTGTAAGTCAGCGTTAAGAATTTAAGTGAATTATTTGATCAAGTAGAGATTTTCAAAGTCAAAGTTATCAAGAGGTTGTTCAACAAATCTGAATTTTATAAAATTCAATGCATTTTTCCCTGAACAAATTCAAAATGTTATGAAATAGAATCCATACAAATATTTTTTCGTTTGTACTAGGCTCCAGAATCTCTAGTTTACGAAAAATACGTGGTGCTTAGCATGTAAGTAACAGACTTTTTAACTTATTTCGCGATCTTGGTAATGTTTGGGGCGCTGCCGCTGTTCCAGTTTTCATACGTTTTTCCATGTGTTCCTTACTACGTAATTTTTGCATATTGCCTTACTAGAGCGTCAGTTATCTAGAAAGTACTGTAGATACGCATCGAGCGATGTTCTAGGCACGTCAGCCACCATTGTACTGAACTCAGACCGGAAATAACACCACTGCGGTGCATTCGATGCAAATGATATCGTGTACGACTCGACAAACGGCTGTTTAGAACAACAATACTCGCTATAGGGTTGCCGACAGCGAAACCAGTCGAAATGCAGAAGTTTGCTGTTTCAAATTCGAATCAATATTATCGAATCGATTAACCTGTAACCGTACGTTTATCGATAACAGAAGATAAGCGATTACACGAGTTTTAACTATTCTTTAAGTCAAACTCAGGGTCTTACTTAAAATATTAACTAACGTCATTTAAATTTAAGCGCCAATTTTAAGTAAAGGTTTTGCCCAGGTATCAAAAGGAAAACATGTATGCTAGTTTTTAAAATTTCATACATAGAGTACCTACGTGTAGTTGCTAGCTTAAATTACTGCAAAATGTTACTGTCCAATTTTTCACAATGACATTGAATTCAAAGAACTTTTTTTTAGTAAAAGTAAGTGCATTTGTGACGCAAACGTATAACTTTATTTGAGTACGTGACGACCTAGTGTAATGACATGTACGTGAGCTGCCGGTCGAAAATGTGCACCGCTTGCATTTCTGAATCAACCTTTAAGAGTAAACAAGCCGGTCACTTTGTCCATAGAAACGGGGAGAACTTCTCCACTATGTAATGTTGTAGGTCCAAGACTAAGTATTATATCGATTTGTCTCTTCATTATCTAGGATTGTAAATTGATAAGAAAGAGAAAAGTTAATAAACATTAAAGTTATGAGCCAGGAAACATCTTGTATTCTAGCTCAATTTTAACGCCACTTTTTCGTGGTTATATGGTATATAATTATTTTAAATTATTTTTATCAATTTACAATTTTTTTTGGACGTAAATAAATAACATAGGAGTACGAAAACTCTAAAATAATGTAACAAGTGGCATAGTTTAATCCATCAAAGTTTTAAATAACTTTACATGGAATAAATTAGTTCAGTAGTTTATTCATCACAATCCGATCTCATCAATGATCATCACATTTGGCTGCAGCCAAAGGTCGACATGAAACATAATTCGCACTCATTTCTCTTTCTTTCTCCCTTTCCCACACTTTGTTTGATGAAGAGAGCATGCTTTGTAGCCACTCCCACCGATGAGTTCGAGCCGTTGTGCGGCGCATCCTTAACATTCCATTTTTGAACATAGGCTTATCTTCAAAGTACGATTAGGGTATTATTCTATCACGCCGGCCCGGTGCCAGATTCACATACGCCATTGAATTTCTTCTCCGGACATTTATGCAGGTTTTATATAAATGTTTTCCTTCTCCAAAAAGCCTGAAAGAGGCAGGAGCCGTGCAGTGGCCTGATTAAGCTGCCAATGGTGATAATGAAGATAAAAAAGGAAGGTGGTATGTTTTCAACCGACTTCAAAATAGGAGGTTCTCAATTCGACTGAATGTTTTTTTTTGCGCGATTACTCCGCCGATTTAGTATTGGTTTCGTTGATCATTTTTTTTATATGCTAGCTGTGATACTTCAGAGGTGGTCCCATTTAAATTTTATCGAAATCAGTTCAGTAGTTTGGTTTTTAAATCAAAATTACTAGAATAAATCAAAATAACTGGAAATATGAAAATGTAGTTTTTTTTAAGTGTAGTTATCTGATCTTTTTGAATCTGTGATGACGAACGCCTTAGAGTATTTTTTAAATGATGATAATAAAAATGACACTCACAAGGATCGCACTGTTCCTACATCGATGAAGGACATTTTCCTTCTGTACCCAGGACTCAAAACTCTAGAATGTTTGTGGCTCAATAATGACATAGGAGCCAAAACACTAGAATGTAATCTCAAAGGAGAAATACTAGGATTTTTAAGTCTAAACGATTCCATTTCACTGATCAAAGATTACACTTTTATTTATGATCAAAATATTCGAAGTATCGTTCGATTCTATTTCGTAGCAAAACATTTAAATAAATAAAAATGTAATTTTTAAAATAAATATTTAAAAAACATGTAATTCGATCTCTCGATTTCTACGATCGCTCGATTCACTGACTCACTGCACCTTTAGAGTCGTTTCGAAATGTTTAATTAATCTTTCAATTATTCGAAATAAAATCTCATGTACTTATTCGATTAAAATATTGAAACCAAATCACAGCACTTGTGAAAGATATCGATTTATCTAAAAGATTTTAACTCTATTTTTATTGATTATATTTCGAAGTATCCGTAACTAAAAAAAGAACGATTAAATATCCGTTCAATAATCGATTCTATTTATTAGCAGGTAGGATAAAGCGAGCAGCCCTATTCCTCCGATGGTACCGAGCGGCGAGCGGTCACCACCCGTGACCAATTACTGTTTGCGCAGAACCACCTCCTCCCAGCTCTCACATGCTGGGTTACATGGTCGGAAGGCGCTTCCTGTGCCTCTTCTATTACATACAATGCACCTAGTACCGTGGTAATCTTCGCACGTAACTAATGTGTAATGAATTTGGATCGTAAGTTTGTAGATAGGTACGTTATAATTGATGGGCGTGGTGTAAACGAAAGATACTCGTAAATATTTTCCGTGCGTCCTTTTATCCGTCAACGGAAAGAAGTACACCATCTTTAAGTATTTTTTCTATAGTGACACTGTCAGAGAGAAGTTGACAAGATTCTTTAAATGGCCTTAATAGGACAATAAGAAATGTGTTATAGGACACATTCTTAGAAATACTAATGATTACCTAATATATGCAGTTAGAACTAAATTACTTATTAGCGGAATTAAGCTAGATGTAATTAAAATAATGTACACTATTAAAGACTACCTTAAAAAATGGTACGGATTCATTAACCGGGAGACGTCCACTGCTGAATGAAGGCCAATTGCTGCAAGTACAGCGCGAATGACACTTTGAATATAAGTATTTGAAAGAATATTAACAAGGCTGTCTGAGGTCCCACACCTAATTAATCAATGGTGTAAAGTACCGATGACACCATACGACATAGTTTCCTATTACAAAATGTGAAGTTGTACCGTTTCCTACATATTATTTAATAGTTACGTAACCACGATTCGGTTTAGTTCGCACACTAACTGTGCCCACAATGTACGTATGGTTGTACACAAATGCACATTAACTTTAACCGAAGCATTAGTTTTTACTGAGTAAAAGCGCGAAAGTTAGAAAGTGAGCTAAGGGTTTGTTCAGATTAAAAGATGCTGAATCAGCTAATGAATGTAATTAAATTGATTAAAATATTAGAATGTTCTGTAACTGAAGTAATTGATGATAATACCTACATCATCATCAACAGCCGGAATACGTCCACTACTGGACGAAAGCCTCCCCCTTAAAAGGGAGGGGTTGCCATAATCCCCACGCTTGGCAAGAGGCTTGGGGATCGCAGAGTGTTACCACCGTTAACCGAGAGGACGCTGCTGCCCGTCCTCCGGTGGTTCTGGGTGCAGTTTTAGGACATACCCAGGTCCAATGTAGGTATAGCTTGGCAAAACTTGTGGCTTCTCTTTGGAAAACCGCGTCAGTGGGTGAATTCAGATTCAGACACACAGTCATTTTCCTCAGACGTACCACAGTGTTGTTCTAGATATGTCTGGTCTGTCTATTAGACAGATTATATTACAGAATGATAGACAGTGTCTATATCTATCATTGCAGCCAGAAAACGAGCACAGCTGGGCGAATGCCTCCCCCTTAATAGAGGCTGGTTGCCATAATTCCCACGCTTGGCAGGCGGCTTGGGGATCGCAGAGTGCCCTCCTTGAACCACCCTTAACGTTAACCGAGAGGACGCTGCTGCCCGTCTTCTGGTATTCTGGATGCAGTTAGTTGTTTATCTATATATATATACAATTATACATGTATATACATGTTATTTTTTTGTTTTGTTCGCCTTAAAAATGTGGTGTTTTAGGGGAAAAAAGTAAGGTGGCACAAAGTTTACCGGGACATCTAGTTTTGATCACGATCGATTTTATTTTAGTAATGTTCTTAATTAGAATATATGTTTATGTATGTTCTAGAGCTGCAATCAAATTGCAAAATCGTGTTCGGAATCTAACTTCGTCAATCATGAATCGAAGCCATTGTGTGATAATTATTCATTGGCTGCAGAAACATAGGTACTAAATAAAATTGCTGGCGCATTATTGAGACAACGTGTAGGTAAATAAAATACCATTGAGTTATTATAAACTACGTATACTGTACAGTAGGTGATAATGCACTTTAAGACAGTGACGTCGGATCTGAGGAACGCACAGATCTCTGTGTTTCTAAATGTTTTAAACTTAGACAAAGATAGAGACAGTACATGCAACATTTTCTTTGCATATAAAAAAATTACAGACGTCTCAGATTGGTTTAGTTTAAGTGATATATCATCAATCAATTGTGTTAGAAAGAATTTAAAAAAAATACCGCGAGCGTCTATCGAGTGACGGAGTATGGTGAAGCGACACAATACATATTTATTCACATAGATAAAATAATAATAAAAATTATATATGGTATAATTTAAAACTAGGTATGCCACATTATCAGCCAGAATACGCCCACTGCTGGACGAAGACCTCCCCCTTAATAGGGAGGGGTTGCCATAATCCCCACGCTTGGCATGCGGCTTGGGGATCGCAGAATAGGCATGATGACTACAATTTGTTTATTACCTCATCAAAAAGCTGATCATCAATAGAGCCTATCAACGAAAACAAAATTTAAAATAATTCAAAAATAAATAAGTTCTAAGTATTTTAATTTCAAGCGAGACAGAGAGCGCGCTATACTGAGCTATGACGTCAAGCCTCAGGCGCGGCATACAAATGCTATACTAACACGTGCTTTGCGAGAAAGGGATAGAGCATCCCCTCTCTATCCCCACCTAAAACTTTAAACGCTCATATCTCAGAGATTTATCAGCCAATACAATTTATTTTTTCAGTATGTGTAATGTATTTAGTTATATTCATCACTAAGCCTGTTATTTGTCATAACTTAAACATTAGGCCACACGCCTATTATCACCACCGTTAAAGTTAACCGAGAACCCGCTAATGCCCGTCCTGTGGTTCTGGATGCAGTTTAAGGACATACTCAGGTCCAATACCATAAGTAGGTAACTTACATACCTCGAGTATCTCTAGTACATAATAGCTCAATGTTAAATACCTATAGGTATGGCAGCAGACTAAATAGTTCGTCAATAACCATATAAACATTTTTCATAAAGAACGACAAACAGGCGATCTACCCGAAGGTAAGTGCAACCTATGGACACCTACAACATTATGGAAGTTTTCAATACGTTGCCAAAATAAGTATATGAGTAGGTTACTTACAATATTATAGAGTTCATGATAGAGATTTCTGTACCTAGCTCGCAATATTGTTGTAACTTTTCAGAGGCCAAAAGCGTGCCCGCAAAATGTAAGGAAACATTACCTACATAGAGTGCCTGTATGAAGTAAACTCGTAATTGGTTTCCTTAGCCAGCGGTCAGGAAATCCTTGCCTATTTCAGGCAACCTAAAAGAAAATCTCAATACATAGTAATTTGGTATGACCAAATTCGATAACAGAACAGTATATACGTAAGTACTTTATTACTCGAATATCCTCCTTATTACAATTAGCCGTAAAACACAAATTTATCACTCCACTGAATCACTAAAAACAAAACACCGTACGGAGCTAAATCACAGAGCCAAATAATGAAAGAAAAGTCTCACAAGATGACATTACATTAAAAAAAACAAAACGAATTCGCGCGGTCCACAAAATTAAAAAAAAAACTCACAAGATATTGTTATCGCTTTCATCGCCGAGTTCCGAGGCGGACAAACTGTCACCCGACATGTCCGACATTGCGACCGCACTCAGCCCCGAACTAAACGCAACTCACTATCGACAATTCGACATTCGAAAGCGATCGAACCCGCGAACTGTGAGGAAGCATTTTTTCTGAATAATTTATCATACATTTTTGGCTTTCAAATGTTTACCTCACGCGCGTTTACGAAGATATTGCACGCGTACTATTATGCTTGTTTATTCCTTCCGTTTTCGTGCTGCGGATAATTCGTAGGGAGTCTCCATCTGCGCCTAGAATTTTTATTAATCTTGCACAATACATGCAACTCTCTTGAGTCATTACACAGGTATCGAAAGAATGTATCTAATTACAAGTTAATTGAATTATACCGAAGCGCAACGGTCGATTGAACGCGGAATTGACTAAAGGAAATCTGAAACACCGGTAAGCGTTGCCGATCGAATGGTATTGCTAATCCGTGTAATTAAGTCACCAGTAACTATTGACTTACCACTAACAAAACGCATTTTAATTTCATGAAATACACTCGAAATTTAAATTAGTACAATGTAGTGAATCCATAATGACACTGATCTAAACGAAAACCAAAACAAAAGAAGATAGGTACACATTCGACATTTAAATGAAATATGTAAAAACCAAACAAAAGATATTCTGTGGATAATTGACACAAAGAAAACAAAACTAACACATTTTAAAGTTCAAGTGGGAAAGTGAAAAGTTCTATGAAGTTTTCCTGTTTAGTGTAAAACACATCCGATATTTTGAAATAGAATACACATTCGTTATTCGAATGAAAGCCGCGCGAAATGCTCTACCGAAGAGGTTCGGATACTTGCATTCGATACTTGAGTCGCGATGCTGCTGCACACGGCATGGTCGAAGGTTACGCGTCGTCTGCCGATGGCGCGACCTCTGTGCGTTCCGCGCGGCCGACAACCGTCAACTAACTAGGGTTGCTCCACTTCTTTTCCGAACTCTTTTTATGGCGCATTGTTTTTGCTGGCTGACAAAAGTATTGTTACCTAAGCCGAAAATCTCATTGCGAAAAAGATTTGTTGCTTTTTTGGGGGCCTTGAGTGGCCATATCAGTGAAGATGAGATCTTTAACGTCTTTAACGTTTATTAACGTTTGTTAACTGAAGGAACTGGGTTTGTTTTAGGAATCATAAATAGAAATCAAATTGATTTTGCGACTGAAGTAAGATTGAACGAAGTAAATTGGAAATTATACTGAATTAAAAAAAGTGGTGTAGAACGTGTGATTTGTATTTTATTTGGTTGGTAAAGTCAAAATAATAAAACAAAATAACATAAATTTCTTGAATTTATGTTAATAAGGACTACATAGGCCAGTAACAACAGGGTTTTTCGGTTTTATCTTAATTTTCTGAAACCAGTTTTTTTTAGTGTGATTTTGAATAGATTTGACACGCTTTAGATATTTTTATTACAACGAGTAAAGCATAAATTCATATGTAAGTAAATATTTGTCATAGGCATTTCACAGCAAATATATCTCAAGTTTATCGAGTCTATCGTTAAAAATGCGTCTCCAAGATATGCATGACTGTACGCTAGCGAATAATCAAAGTGAAACATGAGCATTGTTGCGTGGAAATCGGGCCATAGTCTTATTGTTTATGCCCATATTTCGGTTAACAAGCACTGGCTGCAAAGACGACACCGCCGATGTCAACATTGCTACGTTTCAAGATTCTACATAATGTACAGCAAGATTAAAATTATATAAAGCGTTACATACCGATAATAAACCTTTTTTAATTTCCTCATTATAACTTTTTTATGTAACTATGTTTTTTTAATGCTGGCAACCATGACAAGTTTATAGAGATGAGGTAAAAACTAGCCAATCAGTTCTTCGGAATTCTTCATTCAATGTTAAACTTGCAGAAACCCACGGTTTTTTAAAAGCATTGTGCGCTGCGGAAATAAAGCTACGTAGTAATTAAAGTGATTAGAAGATAATTAAATAGTTAAGTTTATTGACTTCTGTGTCAGAAAGTCTAAATATTATCTGACTTTATCTTCAGAGGTGGCTAAAAGTAGAACTACTAGTTGAGGATAGATTTGTTTTTAAAAACTCGCTGGTGGCGCTACTGTGCAACTCCTCGGATAAGTTAGCTCACTAGTATGCTAGTAGTAAGTAAAAAGTAAAATATCGCACGGCTTATTTTTAGGCCATCAACATAACTGTTTTTGCAAGTTTCTTGAGATATTTTCAGTAAAGAAAGTAAGAGATAGTGATCAAGTATTAAACAATGTATTTAATTGGTAGAGTTTTATACCTACCAGTAAACTGATATTAGTCATAATAATACACTTACACGTAAGTAAGTAATTTTATTTAGCGTTTTATGTTGCAGTTGTCCCCGTTTCTTTATGCCTCTTCTCTTTCCCTAGCTCTCAGTCAGTCTATTTCATGTCAACAAGAGGTACATAAATCCCAATGAAAAAGGAAATATAGCGCAAGCGTAGCTTCTAACCTCCTTGGTAAATCCTGCCTCCAAGATGTCAACGGACTCGTCAATGGAGTATAAAAGAGACAGCATCATAACCTTTAGCTTTCTCTGTCTTTAACTGTGATAAGCTGTGTTTTTGGCAGGAAAGCGAAAAATATCATGTCGCTGCATTGTATTATTTTCTTAAACTAAGTATATAGTGCTTTTTCGCGAATTAATGAACACCACCATTTTTGGTGGTGTTTTATTCATTGAGTGTCGAATTACATGCACGAGTGTGGGCAAGTGATATAATGTGGTAAATCGTGTCTTTTTATGTTGTTTTCAAAACTCTTCACAAAATTCGCGCTACTTTTATTCTCAGATGTGAACACATCGACAAAACTTCGCATTTATATTATTGATGATGGCCCAGGTAAGTACTGGTCTCCCTTAAGTGTAGTAACGGGTAGCGGTAAGTTTTAAACGACTAAACATAATTTATGCTAATTAATTTTCTCAATCAGAAAACCTACTGGAATTCTAGTTCTGTTCAGTTTTTGCGGCAAAACAACATTCGTATATATCAAAGCGGTTTGCTGCTACGGTCCGGTGCCTTTTTGGCTTTATTTTAAAGGCGAGCACACACCGGTAGCACTCACGTGTAATGTAAGGCTTCCCTGAAGCCCTGAGACTGAGAGGCGAGGAGCGGCGAGAAGCCCAAAGAACTTCAGAGAACTACGAGCTTACAAATTGGAGATGTCAATGGCGATAATCTGCCTACATATTTTTCTGTCACTTTTTGCGAGTTCGAAGTAAACACGCATGCGACACTTTTACAAATACTTTCACACTAATAAATCAATTTCTTATCGTGTAATATGAACGCACAAAAAAAACTCGCAAAACTACCGAAAGGTTAGTTTTCGCAGAGAGGTGCGCTTTGGCTTGTACCAACGGTACATGCTCAAAGTCCGGAAAAGTGTGAATGTGATTGGTTCCCCATTATCTCGTTCTCGCGTGCCTCTACATTATTATCTTCTACACAAAACGGTTTGATTCCATTTTCTTTATTCGAACTGCTGAACAGTGGAATGCGCTTCGCGAGTGAATCGGTTTCTTCTAGGCAAGCGTGCTCCATCGTAGGCTGCATCTTCGTTTAACATCAGACGAGACGGCAGTCAAACGCAAGCCTATCAATAATAAAAAAACACAAAAAAGATTGTATCCAGACCGATGAAAGTCTAGAGTCAATCCGAATTAAATTACACGCATTCCCAGTGTGTACTCTCCTTAATAGTGCGCTCAAGCTACTACATAATACATCACTTAATGTAGAACAAGCGTTACATTGTAAGTGGTGTTAGTGGTCGTAGGTAATTGTGATTTTATTATAATGATTACCGGTTTTTTTTAATTCGAGAAATACTTACAGAATGCGGTCTATGTCGACAGATATGTCTATTTTTTATCTATGACAGGACGTCTATCGGGTCAACTAGTTTTTATATTAAAATGTAATATGCCCTGGCTCCGATCGTACTAGTATTTAGTACTAGACCGAACTAGCACTAAATCTCGTGGGAATCAATTAAGACCAAATTTCTCTGTGTAAGACCTATTGATGTGCTTGAACTATTGAGCTAATATATAAGAGTCACAATCTCTAAGTGAAAACAGTCAAAAAAACGTCCGAGTGCCGTTGTACAAACCTATACGTGCATTATATTATATAATTTATTAATTTATTTTTATTATATTATTGGTTTTTAGTTTTAGGTAGTATTTGGCTAGTTAGTAAGTAAATAATTGTAATTTTATAATTTTGTAATGGATTTTGTTGTCCGAAATAAAAACATTTTGATTTCGATTTTTTGATTATATATTATATTTCACAATAGGGTAGATGACTGATGTTTAAATCGTTAAAACCAATAGCTTTGATGAAAAATTTAAGTAAATATAGTATGTTTATTGAAAACATAATTTTAATTGGTTATTAATGTTCTGATATTTATATAAGCGTTTAAAGTTTTTGGTAGAGCCAACTCTGTCCCTTTCCCACAAAACAAAAAATTACGTCACGCCTTACTTGTCAGAATAGAATTTATATGGCGTACAGAGACGTGACGTCACGATTTGCTGTTTCGCCTCTCTGTCTAGCATGATATTAAAATGCTTATAAGTTGCTTATTTTTGATCAGTATTTTTTTATTTTTCTATTATTCAGCTATATTTAGGGGCCACATTTTAATAGGCCAGTAAAAAAACACCAGTCATCTAGCCTATTGTTCGAATTTAGACGTTATGTCGCTTGTATAGTGTTCAATGTATGCTTGAGCGCTTGTGTCTTATCGTAGTTCAAGTCTGTAAAAAACTCGGCGCACTGCATAGCGTGCACCGAGTTATTGCGCGGACATTTTTTTGCACGATTGTGACTCTATAGATATTAGCTCAATGGCTTGAACCTGTTTTGTTTTGATTGTAAATTTTATGACCTACCTACGCGATAACAAAACAAAAAGGTACCTCTCAGAAAACTACTAATATTTTATACCTAACACCCTTCATCATCATCATCAGCCCGGAGACGTCCACTGCTGAACGAAGGCCTCCCCCTTAGACCGCCACACTGTACGACAACCTGCCATTTGCATCCACCGGTTGCCCGCGACTTTTACAATTTAGTCGGTCCACCTAGTGGGAGGCTTTCCTAACACCCTTAGTCAGAGGTTATAGTTTCAATCTGGCATCAGTTCAATCTGTGGTCCGGATCACGGACTGAACTGATGCCACTTGCCAGATTGAATATTAACCTCCGACTTAAACCTCTGAGTAGAATAGTCTAGAGTAAAATTTTTGAATCATTCGTAATTCAATCTTTTGCAAAAACTCATGCGTTCTAAGCGTCAAACAATCTCGTTAACGCTTTACTTTATGATGATGTTTTCTCATTTTAGTGCCGACCTCATTGCTGGAGCGATAACGAGAAAATCTAGTTTAAAAGAAACGGGAGTCTTGGAAACAATGTTATCCGTAATTGCGCCATAAAATTACCTACATTGATTTACTCTTTCAAGCCATCTTGCTTGGTCAATATCAAGCACTATTTATGTGTGTATGTTGGAATCATAGTTTTCACATTAACAGTTTTTTTGTTTTTTATTGGCATCGCACGTTGTGCATTCTGCCAGAGTCAAGTATATATAAAATATGCAAAATATTAATATTAAATATGCGCAAATATGCTAACCTCGGCAGAGGTTACATATTTGAGCCGTTTGGTGTTGAGACATTGGGTCCGTGGGGACCGGGAGCTCATCATCTTTTCAAAAACATATCCGAGCACCTGGTCGACGCGACGCGTGATCAAAATGCTGGCGTTTATTTGGCTCAACGCATAAGCATTGCCATCCAGCGTGGCAATGCCGCCAGCATGCTGGGTACGCTGCCGACTGGTAGTGGGTTTGAGCATTTGTATTGTCTCTAGACTTTCATCGGTCTGGATACAATCCTTTTGTTTTTTGTTGTGTAGTAGGCTAAGTAGTCTTTGTAGTTTGTTGTAGTTAATAAAGGCTTATGCCTATTAAAAAAAGAAAGTATATATGAATGTTCAACTTTATGTAGTTATTATCAAGTCAAATATGTCATGAAGTCACTAAAGACACACGAAATTAGTCAAAGTCGAGTCCAAGTCATAGCTATAGTAAAGTTGTGGCGACTTTACTATGAGCTTTTACGGAGCTTTGAAAACAACACAAAAAGACATATTTCACCACATTATATCACTTGCCCACACTCGTGCATGTAATTTAACGCTCAATGAATAAAACACCACCATTTTTAATCATTAATTCGCGAAAAAACACTAGTTTAAGAAAATAATAGAATGCAGCGACATGATTTTTCCGTGTTCTCGCCAAAGCCCACATTAACAGTTGTACGTATTATTCGATCACGGCGGGCCAAAGTGAGCAAAAGAGTATGTATTTTCTCCCTTTCTATATCGTTTGTAAGACCGCGGTCCTCTGTAGCTAGTGAGAATAAAGTCTGTATCTGTAATCTGAGAGATATAATAGAGCCACCACGGTTTTAGGTTAAGAAACTTCTCACTCGGTCTCATATTCGCAAGATTTTTGCGTCTCAGTCTCATAGAGTTTTTTTTATACGCGTGTTAGTTTGTCTGTGGTAGTTCTTCTCCATGGTCAAACCTTGGAGTCAACCAGTTTCTGAGTAAAATCTATATCTGTATTGGTTAGAATAAAATTAAATTTAAAAGAAAACTATTCATTAAATTATCTATGGTAAGTTGTAATGGTACTCACTCGGGGCTTTGTCTGAAGTGGTCCACAGCAAACTGTAGCAGAGGATGTCTGCCGTCGTGCTGTGGCGTCGACTGCTCTCTTCTATCGTCCCGCATCTCCCTATCTCTGTCCCTATCCCGCTCTCGTTCTCTTTCCCTTGGCACCGGCGACGTTCTCCTCTCGATATGTTCTCTATCGATCTCGTCTCTCGACTCGCGAGATTCTCGTGACTCTCGAGACTCTCGCGATTCTCGCGATTCTCGCATCTCCCGGATTTCCCGCGAGTCTCGTGTTTCGCGCGAATCTCGTGTCTCCCGAGAGTCTCTCGTTTCGCGCGACTCTCTCGCCTCGCGGATGTCTCTCTCTGCGACTCGCTCTTTTGCGACTCCATTTGTGGTGGGTTTTTGTTGGACCTGGAAAAAAAATATGTTTTAAGTGTTTTTCTAGAAATCATAACATTTTTTATAACAGTGGTCAGAAGCAACGTGTGGCGTAGGTACAAGTGGTAGATTCAAATTATGTGCATCGGTAAATTTTGTTTCGAGATAGAGAACGTAATGATCAAAGATAGATAAAATTACCAATATGTATAACTTTAATCATTTCTGTAGTGTATGGTGTTTGCAAAGATTACGAAAGATGCGCCATCGCGTAATAAAACAACGTTTGAAAATTACCCCCGTGCCGTCATGTTTACGAGTTGCACCAGAGTGCGAAATTAGATAGCACTTTTATGAGAGCAAAAGGGATAGCACGCGTCTCGCTTAGTGAGTGCAGACAGGCGAGACAGTCCCTGGGGCCGTTTTCACGGGGCCATTTGATGGCACGACATGACATATCTCCCTCCTTATATATATAACATCATTTGGTGTTTTAGTGAAAAACATGACCCGGCAAAGTTACAAAGTCGTCGTTTTGTTTAAATGTACATACGGGAACGGTACTAAGCCGAAAGGAGCCTAAATCAGGGTTCCTGAAATCACGAAAACATAACCAGGGGTTCCGTACATTTGGTCAAGACATTTTTCTTTAAACCTTTTCCACGATTTCAGAAATGTTTCCATATTAAAAATGGCAAGTAAAATGTGGTCCTTACAGCTAGTAGTTAGTACTACTGATCCGGGTTACCCGGGTTGTCTAGTACTGATGTCTAGACGACGAATAAGCTGTAAAAATACGTATTGTATGAGATAGAATTGATTAAACATTTAAACTGCATTCTGTCGAGACATCACTCGAGATCGGGAAAGCGTGAATCTGCGTGCAGCATGTAATTGCCATCCACACTAGATTTTTTAAAATATTTTTCTATTTTTGTGAGATGGGATGTGTAGTTGAGAAAAGGTATACTAAGTAAGTAAGTTCGTATAGGCAAGGTATACTTAAACATTATCAACAAATCTCTTCAGAGCCGTGAAAAACAAGAAAGTAGAAATTGAAAAAAAAATAGAGCAAGAAAGAAATAATAATTGCTAACTTTTTCAGGTTTAAAACGCTATATAGTAATCGTACTTCTATATTACATATTTCCAACCGGCCTAATTACTGGGTATGAAGAGATTTAACATCTAATTTCTCAGGGTAACGAGCGCAGTGCAGAGCGGCGCAGGATTGTGTTCGCAAGTTCACAATTCTGGCACTGCTACTGTTAGTGGCAGGCGTGTCGCTTACCACCAGGAGGACGTCTTGCTCGTCTCGTTACTAGATTGTAAAAAAAAGTATTCGTCATTGACGTCATTGCTGGTAATTTATACTTATGCTTTTTCTTTTCTGATAGCAACCTCTCCACGTGCGTAAGTAGTCGTTTGGTTTTGGAAGAGAGAGCTAAATCCTCCAAGGGTTTTGTCTTCGAGCACTGATCAAAACATGGGTCGAAACCTCTTTTGTGAACAAAGAATCAAAAGGAAAAAGAAAGATACGACTGGTGAGTTATTCTATTATTTTTTACTCCTATAATATTGATTGCGCTTTGGTTCAGATTCGTTTCTTAATCATACTTTTTAAGCTAAACTATACTCGTAACTTTAACTTTGGCACACTTGAGCCTTCCCCACAATGACGTTGGTCGTGGTATTGGTCGTGGTGACGGATGAGAAGCTGCTACCATAGGGCGTGGTTGTGTGGAGCATGCTTCACCGTTTGCAGCCACGTAGCTTCGCCGGATTTAAGGGAGGGCAACCGGGGCAACTGCCGGGGCCTCCACAAGACAGGGACCCCTGCATAAATTGTACTTACTAACAAAAGTATGGTAAATCCATTGAGCTAATATCTAAAGAGTCTCAATCTCTAAGTGAAAACAATCAAAAAACGCCCGACTGCCGTTGTAGATTACCGACCTATACGTATATATAGATATATAGACCTATACGTGCATTATATAGTTCACAATTGTTCGAATTTAGACGTTATGTCGCTTGTATAGTGTTCAATG
The DNA here is from genome assembly GCA_905404285.2 of Erannis defoliaria. Taxonomy (NCBI): domain Eukaryota; kingdom Metazoa; phylum Arthropoda; class Insecta; order Lepidoptera; family Geometridae; genus Erannis; species Erannis defoliaria. The sequence goes on along the minus strand of FR990076.1, from coordinate 15,775,366 downwards.
TATGCTTGAACGCTCGTGTTTTATCGTAGTTCAAGTCGGTTAAAATTCGACGCACTGCATAGCGTGCGCCGAGTTTTCGCTCGGACATTTTTTTTGCACGACTGTGACTCTATTGATATTAGCTCAATGAGTAAATCCTGATAATTATTATTGCTGAAAAGATTTGATTTTTCTCGCAATAAATTATTGAAAAATATTATTTATCCAAGTCAAGCGTGCATCATGGAGATTATGGCAAACCCTTTCTATAATGAAAGCCTCAGTCCAGAAGTGGACATCTTCTGGCTGAAGATGATGGTGACTCCTTTGTTACCCCAGGGCCTCCACACTTTTAAATCTGGCCTTGCACGTACGCAACCATAAAACGAGGCTGTTTGGGCAGGCCGACCCAAAAATTGAGGCTAGTTTCAGATCGCTGCCACAAGCCACACCGGGGGAACGCTTTATCGTCGCGTGTCATGAATAAGATCAGTTTTTACGTAAGTATTGAATTGCAGACAATAAGTGATAAATTTAGAAAGAAAGTATCGCACGACGATGGATGTCTCACTGGTATGTTGCTTATTACTAAGATTCAGGTGAAAGAGTGACGATTTTCGGCGTGACTATTGGATTGGATTGATTGTTAAATGCATTATTATAAAGATGGCTAGGCTATCTGGCTCAAATATTTGCACGTTTTTATGCATGTGTAGCGCTGTAGATGTTCTACGCCACAGATGTGATATTCTATAGAGAGGCTCATGCAAAGATTCAGCGTATGAGTCAACAGTATGTATATTTTGTTTATAGCCGTAAAATATACACATTCGCAATTTTCCTGGGGTAATCGTGATAATGGACGAATTTTATAAACGCTGCAGAAGTTGTGTGTGTACTACTTTTTCATAAAGAACCGGGATGGTTTTTATAATCTAGATAGATTATCCTCTTCATAATAAAAACGATCCACAATCTGCCATTTATGTTTTTTTTTACATCTTTTGATAAGTTAAGGGTTAATTAATATTTAAAAAGCAAAGCACCTTGTCCTTCCGTTTCAAAGTCTTCCTGCTCAGCGTCCTTATAACTCCGTAGAAGTTTTCCATCATGCAGACACTGCCTAAACGTTATCACTTGAATCTTATCGATAAAACATTATTCGGAACAGAAATCGAACTTAGCGATATATTCGACATTAACACTTTCACTTCACTCAAATAATAACATACCATGACTTACATACATACATACTTTTAATTTCATCACTACGTTTTTGGACATATAAAATTAAAAATGAGTTTTCTTCACAACAACATTTTGTGCTGGCCAGAAATAATTGATTATGAAAAAGTTTTATACCATTTTTAATATGCGTACTCTTTCCAAGTTTCTTTTGTATTTTTAAACTTTAGCTTGGCTTATTATAGACTTGGCAACATGGCTATTTAGACTTGAGTTACATCGTTGACTTGAGCGTATATGCATTACGTAAAAAAACAATCTTATGTCACCGCAAAGGTAACCGTAAAAAGATAAGGTTAAGGGATACAACTCATTTTCACAACTATTTCTTAGTAATTACACTATTAGATGAATGCGCGGTATTGCACCGAAGTGCAACGGCGATGTGCGCGCGCGCAAGCACGCGACGGGCCATCTTTATAAATATTGATGCAATCTAGATATTGCTCTTCGCTCCGATTAATCGCTCGCTGCTTTCGTAATTCGAATTCTTTAGTAGTTCGGACCATTTCTCGCACTTAGTATGTTCCTAAATATTTCCCCCTTCCTTACTTCCTCTTTCCTTCTAGGAGCTAAGAATTTAAATATAATTATATGGAACTGTTTAAAACAATTTTGCTTAGTCAAATGTGATGGTTTGTGGTTTTATTATGACGGGCAAAAAAATTAACGTGAAACCATGAATATCGTTAAATATATTGCTTTTCAGGAGCATAGCGAGTTCACACACAAAAAATTCTACAATATTGAAGCAAAAACAACAAAAAACACGACAAAAAAAAATATTTCACGATAATTATCATCTTCAAGTAGTTTTAAGTCTTTGAGATGGATGGCCATATGAAATCAAAGAAATGTTTTAAGTATAGCGTTTTTATAAATAGTCCGAATGTTTTATTTATAAAAAAAATATTACGGCTTTTAAATTTATCATCACAACCAAATATTATCACAACGTCATAATTATGATTTCTATCCGTACTTTGACTTTTTAGTTGCGTCAAAGAAAAGACTTCAACGCGCTCGGAATCTTCACATAATTAAATAAGTTCACAAAAATGTTTGAACATGACGCCTTAAGTGTTAAGTTTTTGTGTATATGAATCCATCTTATTACTAAAAACAGCAAAAAAATATTCTCTGTCATTTGTTATTAAAAATATTCCATGTCATCACAGTAGAGAGCAGCACGACACCAACACCACCATTCACCAACGCGGTTGAATCGTGAACTAACGGAAGCCACAGCTAGAGTAGATTGCAACAAAAGTTCCAGCTCCGATAGATAGAAAGTAAAATTTAAATCGATCGATGTAACTTTACGCATGCCGCAGAGATGGCGCTGTGCGAACACAGAGAAAAACATTTAAACCAGGCAAGAAAATTTAGAAGATTGGTAGCGCATGAGGACGTTTCGTCTATGATATGAGTTTATTAAAGATATTTCACAATGTACGGAAAACTTTTCAGGATGGCAAAATCGACGCTGAGACCGTCGCGTCGTCGGATTAATTTTGATTCGGTACCTAATTTGTAAATGAAAACCCAAAAATGCTTCCTTAGACAAGTAAGTCGAATAATAGTAAGTTTTTTTATTTTTTTTAAAACTATAGAAGAGTGAGAGAATACTTTTGCACCGAACATTTTTACGATATTTCGGTGGATGAATACGTGTGGCGTAATTATTAGTAATTCATAATAACACAATTGCTGCGTTCCGTAATGCGGTAAAAGTGATAATATCGCGAGTCCGACCAAATTGAATAGTCACAAAATATAAGGGCTTTGATTTGATCGAGTAATACTTGTCACTTTGGTCGGATTCACAATATTATCACTTTTAGCGCATTACGGAACGCAGCCATTATATGTACGTTTTTTACACTACATATTTATTTTTTGGATCTTATCTGCGTCGTTTTAATCTATTCTTGATAACTCTATCTAATTGTGTATTCTGTTACCTTAGCTATAAGTATTCCTAAGAAAATAAAATAAATAAAAATATCATAGTAATTTTATAAATGCGAAAAAGTTTGTGAGTGTATGTGTAATTACTTCTTCACGATGCTGTAACGGAATTTGAGTAAAATAATAGGCTAGATGACTGGGTTTTTTTATTGTCCTATTAAATTGTGGCCCATAAATCTAGCTGATTAATGAAAAGAAAATGAAAATCTGATCAAAAATAAGCAACTTATAAGCATTTTAATATCATGCTAGACAGAGAGGCGAAACAGCAAATCGTGACGTCACGTCTCTACCAAAAACTTTAAACGCTTATATATCAGAACATAAATAACCGATTTAAATTATGTTTTCAATAAGCATACTATATTTAGTTAAATTCTTCGTCGAAGCTATTGGTTTCAACAATTTAAATATCGGTCATCTACCCTATTATAAATATTGGTGGACATTTCAATAGCGCCATCAGGCCAAAGAAAATTAGACTAAGCAAATTTTGAACCAGATAACTGATACATATACTGAAGAGAGAAGTAATGTAGGGCCTTCGCTTTTCTGTGGGTACATACTTATAAACTTTTTTTTGTAAATACACATAAATATTCCCAGGCCTGACTCTCAATGAATCGAACCCGCGCCCTACAGTTGTCAAAGCAGATATATTTACTACCAATTGAGCTATAAGGCAGTCAAAGTTACAGCGCAAAAAATGCAAATTGCATCGATCAAGGTGCTGTCTATTAACGGTTACGACGCGATTACCTAATTATGCGTAACTGTCCGTGACAGCGAGCGTATCGAATGTGTGGCGTACATTGCGTGTCCGATCACGCGTGGACTACGGTTATGACGGCAATGATATGATGAGTGGACAATAATTTAACGAACCGTTGTGCAATACATTATTTGATTGAAAATATTCACCAGCATAATCATAAGATCATGTGAATGTAAGATATTAGTATAATAATCGAAACCAAATACTTATACTCGTAAAATAAGTTTAGCTTGAACGAAGATTGGGATGTGGTCTAAACGTCAAACAGGTTCAAATTTTGAGTTGAAGAATAACATAATTTTCATACTCACATGTGTATTTTAGTGGAAATTGAGTATTTTGATATTTTTTTATGTACGACGTCTCGGTGAACTACTAGTCTATGAAGTTCTTGTTTGTTCATGCGTCTAATTGTGACTCGCGCTCACTAGAATAGTTTTACTATAAATTAAAAATGTTTTTTGCTGTTTGGAGAACCACACTGCCCGGGCCAAACTGCAATCGTATTTATATAAGTGAAGCTGTAAACCGCAATGGTCAGCAAACACGCCGTCGTGTCGTCACTGGCTACACGTATTGTGCAGTGCTTGGTACCGGCCGAGAAAGTATGGAAATGGCCTTCCTTTGTGCATTTCCCTGAGGAAGATAATATTACTAAAGTGGCAGGAAGGTATGTTAGGTAAGACGTAGGCTTTTCGTTCTTTGTTTTGAATATGTATGAGTGGAAGTTATAAAACTATGAAAGGAATTATTTTCTGCCAATTAACGTTGAGTAAATATATGTAGTATATGAGTAATATATGATTATTTTTAAATTCGACTTCAGCTCCTATCAGTGATGACAGTAATAATTATGAATGGTTTTTTTTAAATAAAAAGTGTTGTAAATGAGCAGATACTCCGTCTGATGGTTACGAACGCTTTAGTAAAATATGAGCAAAATCGGGTCAGATTTGCCAGGATTTTGATTGGCTACTGTAGCGAACTCTAGTAATGAAGCGTACATAATATATTGAACGTTTTTCAGCCGAGCACAGGTTGGTTAGGTGTAAAGGTTTACAGAATAAATAGCAGCCATTATTTACGACCTAGAATATCTGATTATCGTTTGATTAACACTTCGCGACATGGCCTTAGCACGAATCTTCAGAGACGTGGTAACATTTTTGTTCCTCTCACACCTTACGCCAATCGCCTTGTTGTCTTTTTCTTTCAGATGCGCAAACATTGGCTGGTCCATTGCAGAGGTAAGTTATGGAGCCACCATGGAATTTTCTTAGCAACACGCATATATTTCAAGGAAAATATTAGTTTTTTTCAATTGGTCACTTATCAGTTAAGTTTGTTGCAATTGGATGAAAATTCGCGCGTTGTTTAAGATTACGCCACAGAATAAATAATAGTACTAAATTACGCTGACAAACTAAGTAGTCCCTGAAAGTGCAAGTTAGCAAAGAAAAGCTGACTTCTAAAACGTGTCGAGAAGCGTTTCAGTTATGCGACCTAGATAGTAGGAAATTGTGTAGATAGCTGATTATTTGTATTTGTTTGTATACTCAGCGAATAGTGACAGGTTCTTGGAAACGATGTTACTGTTTAGTAGTAATCACGGTATAGCTATTTCATTAGTTATGTTGATTAGTTCATTAGTTGAAATCGGCTGGTAAAGTTCTGAGATATAAGCGTTCAAAGTATTTGGGAGGGAGTTATCTGTACCTTTCTAGCAAAACACGTGCTAGTCTAAAATTTGTTTGGAATCGTGGACTTTTACGTCATTAGCTAGTATAGTGCCCTATACCTGGGTATGTGGTGACAGGGTGACAGTATGTCTAACATGAAACTAAAATGTTTATAACTTCGTTATTTGTGCACATATTAAAATTTCATTTTCGTTTAGTTGTTTTATGATTCAGCTCTTATAAAAAAAAAGCATATTGTCCATTACTAATAGCGAAGCTTTACTTTGTTTTAAAGGAAACTAAAGCAGTTTCTAACATTGAGAACTGGTTGTGTAGACTACCTGATAGATGAGGAAATTCCGTGTTCGAAGTAGGTAGTGAATGCTTATGTTTATGAGCCTCTGATGTATGGTCACGGTAGTAGCCATGATATACAGCTTAAGTTATACATCTCCTGTGAGGCTACTAGCTAAGCTGGGTTTACACGCGAGATTATTGAATACGCTATACGCAGATTTCATTCGTTACAAGTATACATATTCGGTGCATTGGTATGTTCGCTGTGAAAACCTGTCAAAGTCCGTTCGGCAGTTGTAGTTTTTGCTCATTGTACCTCTCTGATTTTTTAACCAGTGGATCCTCTAAACTGTACCTATGTAATTTCTAGAGTAAACATGAAATGTTTTCTTAAATAATAATGAGTGTATCATATGTGATTGATTCAGGCGTTACTTTGCGGAAGTCCATCCTATAAGTACTCGAAACGATATTACAGCGGAAAAACACTAGAAATTAAAACAAATTTTGGTAATGAGTGTATCAATCTATATCAGCTGGTATGCATCCAAGAGCATTATCAATAAGTTTTTTTTTAGACAATCAAGTGACGAGACGAGCAAGTCGTTCCCCTGGTGGTAAGCGTCACGTCTGCCACTAACAGTAGCAGTGCCAGAATTGTGAACTTGCGAACATAATCCTGCGCCGCACTGCACTGCGCTCGCCACCCTGAGATATTAGATGTGTAATCTCTTCATACCCAGTAATTTCTCTGGTAACATTGCCCTTCAAACCGGAACACAGTAATGCTTGCACACTACTGCTTGGCGGCTTGTTTGCCTGGTGGACTCTGCAGTAGAGTCTTACCACTATAAAAGTAAATATCAATTGATTATTTATTCTAAAGTTTATTTGAGCCGAGTTTTGAGTGAATCAAACCAAGGAATAAAAAACATCCATATAAACTTTACCACCCTGTTTAACCCCCTTAGGGGATGATTTCGAAAATTAGGCGACGCTATGTCTTATTCCAGGACTTAAAGTATCCACATTTACAATTTCATTAAAATCGGCTTAGTAATTCCGGAGGTACGTGCATGGTAACAAACATTCACACACACAAACTTTGACATTTACATTATATTTGTAGCATTATTAATTTACATTATTTGTATGATTGGTATAATTATGGATCGTTTGCTTTAAGTTTGAATTCATATATATTTTTTATGTGAATTCTCGAAAATAACTTTGGAAGGGTATTTAAAATCAATTAGACAAAAATCTGGGTTATGATTAGACTATGAAGGCAACCAGGTACGCAGAGATTTTTAATATCTAATTTCTCAGGGTGACGAGCGCAGTACAGTGCGGCGCAGGATTGTATTCGATGGTTCACAATTCTATAACTGCTATTGTTATGGGCAGGCGTGCCGCTTACCACCAGGCGAACGTCCCGCTCGTCTCGTCTTTCGACTGTATAAAAAAAACCAAATAGCATAGTGTATACATTTACATACTCTGATGATCCCAGTCTTCAATTTCTTAGTAATCTGTTAATCTAACGGTCAGACAAGACGTAACATCATAATCTAGATAAAATAAAAAAATAAGAACAGTTACACGTAATATAATCTAGAGTTATATGCAGAAGGTTATTAAAGAAGGACATTATACAGCGTGGCGCTACGGTGCCGACATTAAATTAACACACGTGTGGGTTAATGATCAGTAAAAATAAAAAAAAATGTTAAAACACGCGAAAAAAAATCTGATGTTCCATACAGCGACAATGATAAAATGAATGGACGGGAAATAAGCGCACGGGTTTTGAAGACTATATTTTGAGCGCCAGCTCTCCTCGCGTCAGTCATACTCTGTCTTTGCGACATGCGAGCCGTACGATACTACAATACAAACTTCTAATACATGTACATGTGTTCTCTTTTTGTCATGCAGTAATTAGATTCGCTATCTCTATTTTCTGGCAAATGTAATATGCATACTTTTAGCTAGGTATGCTTGATTGTGTTGACTTATTAATTTTGAACGATTTGCAAGCGCTAGGCCCGTCCATTCTATTATCACTGTCGCTGGTTCCATACAAAAAGTTCATCGACGTTGGACAAAATGTATGGAACACCTGATTTTATTTTCGCGTTTTTTTTTCATCTTTTTTTGGTATCTTTTCATTAACCCTACACGTGTGTTAATTTAATGTCGGCACCGTAGCGCCACGCTGTATATCTGGGAAATTGCAGGCAAATAGTATAACAACTTTTATTTACTTTTTCTCATCGGCAGCGTTTATCCGCGATGGAACAGTAAAGATGTTTTTATCGCCCGCTAAGATGTCACTTTCACCGAGCAATGAGTAGTCAGACAGATACGATAAACACTTTGAATTAGGTGTGAATGTGTGGATACTACTTCGATTTTATTAGATTGCGTTTCTTCCTTTTCAACCGACTTCAAAAAAGGAGGTTCTCAAATCGACAATTTTTTTTGTATGTATGTTACTCGATTAGTCCGCCAATTATGAATAGATTTTGATGATTTTTTTGTTTGGTAGGTGATACTTCAGAGGTGGTCCCATTTTTATCGAAACCGGTCCAGTAGTTTGCTTTTTAAATCAAAATTACTGGAATAAATCAAAATATTTGGAAAATATGACGATGTCATCCAGGTAGTCGATATAAGTCGGTTCTTTTTTTATTTTAAAGCATATTATTATTAATTACCGATAGTAGTGCGCGTGGCGTAGCTTGTCTAGGTGTTTTTATAGGATCACTGAAGTTCTGCGCAACGGTTGATTTGGCCAGTCTTAATTTATTTATTTAATGCAAATTCGTATACCACAATTAAGATGTTGTACATGTATGAATGACCTATGCAATGCAATCAAGCGCAGCACAATTATTATTTTAAATGTTGCTAGACAGCGAAAATTTACATACAGCAGAAAGTCTTCAATTTTCTTGAAGTGTGATAGCAAGTGGCATTTACAACTGAGAGCTACCATGGGAAGGGGTGGTATGTTCCATAATCCAGCCTCCTCTGACATGGTTGGCAATCGACAATGAGAGACCTTAATAGACCGAATCAGACCAGAATCAGTCAGTATTAGGCCTGGCTACTGAGCCTATTATTAACTTGTATTTTTTTTTACGGGTGGCCTGCCTGAAATATTTTTAGATAGCTAATATAAAGGAGTAAAAACAGCAACGATAGGAGAATAATGCAAGTTTACCTAGACCCCGACCTTGCATAACATGATCCAATGATGAATAGACCTAAGGTCAAGTGACCTAGAGTCACTAGAGTAGGAATATGGCTGGCATGACATGCCATTCACCAGTATAGTGTACTGGCTGCATATTTAATAAAATAAAAATTGCTGCTCGGAAAAATATTTGTTTTAGGTGTGACTGTCTGGAAAAGAAATTAAAAGGCGTATACGAATCCACCAACCCGTAACTTGGCCAGCTTGGTAATTATCGCCTCATCACCTTTCGAGGGTATAGGCCGATGATCAACAGTGGACTATTTACTGGCTAACTATGCATGAGTTTTGAGTTTAGCAGCTGAGCTAATTGCTAACATTAGTTAATTTAAATTGTATATTCAGTTTTTTTTAAATCAAATATACGTAGGTATTCATTAAATTGTTACATAATAATATCCTTGAACTTTTAACTTGTATAACAGTAAAGAATATAATCATTATTCGTCAACCAGCTTGGAAGGTCGCGCATTAATGGTATTTATATGCAATTTGCTAAATAGGCGAGTTCCGTTCTCTGCAGGCTATAATAGGCATTAAAAAATAATACAACCAAATTTAACATCGAATACTTGGATGACATCTTCATCATCATCATCAGCCCGGAGACGTCCACTGCTGAACGAAGGCCTCCCCCTTAGACCGCCACACTGTACGACAACCTGCCATTTGCATCCACCGGTTGCCCGCGACTTTTACAATGTCGTCGGTCCACCTAGTTGGAGGCCTTACTACGCTGCGTCTTCCGGTTCGCGGTCGCCACTCAAGAACCTTTCTTCCCCATCGGTTGTCAGTTCTTCGAGCGATGTGGCCTGCCCTGCGCCACTTCAACTTGCAAACCTTGCGAGCTATGTCGGTAACTTTGGTTCTTTGGCGAATATCCTCGTTCCGGATACTATCGCGCAAAGTAACTCCGAGCATAGCTCTCTCCTTTGCCCGTTGTTTCTTCATATTTTCTCGTAATTTTGATTTAAAAACCAAACTACTGAACCGATTTACTTTAAGTAAGTACTTTGTGACGAGTTTACAATAACCCAAGAAAATTAAGAAACAGAATTCTGAGCATACGCGAATGAGGTAAACAACCAAATGTAACAAAGAGTAACGTTTTTACAGGATTGTCTCACTGTCGAAGACATTAATTAGTACACTACATATTCGTATATTGGCACTAATAGGTAAAATGTCTGTTGATATAAACTTTTACTTTCACACATTTTCCGAGTACCCATCATTAAACTAACGTTCACTGTCGAAAATCATACTTCATTACCAGCGCAAACATCTAGGTATATGTGAGGAGAGAGTGGTAATGGTCATGCTCTCTTTGCTGCCATTCCATCGCAATTAGTTCAGCTGATATTGACGACTAATAGACCCCCCGCCAGCGTAAAGGCTGGTCAAGAATAATTAGAACCTACGTTTTAATGGGTTTTGGTAATGAAATGGCTAAAACGCTCTATTATAGTGAAACTTGCTTGTTGGAAGTGATTAAATCTGGAGAAGAGGAATTCCCACACTTCGGACGATTTCTTAGAAATTGATTTTAAGTGAAGAGTAGAGAAGTTAGTGATCAAACGATGAAAGTAAAATAAATTGTTGTCTAAAATACTAGTGGTATATTTGTTGTGATTTGGTGTGCCGTTAGCCAAACTTGCTCCCAATACCCTACCATGATCGCTTATTCCGGGTTCGAATACGCTCAGCTGCCGACGTTGCCCGACTGTGAATTATATTCGTTTTCATTCGACGCGATTTTTCTTTCTTCTATTATTTACATTCTGTAGCTGAGACCTAGACTTCGGCTCCACACACAGATTGAGAGTATCTAGGTAAGGTAACCAGAAAAACCAAGTGGCAACAATTAACTCTGCCGACTTCAGATGTCTCACTCGACAGCACTTCATTATGTTAAAAGAAATTCCAACTGTAGTCTACCTATTGGAACATAGCATTTTGATACATGTGTTCACTGCTTTTATTTTTATATTTTTTTGGGTTCTGGGTTGATTTATGGGAGGGTTATTATATTAAATCGCGTCGAATGAAGTTCTTCATATAATAGTGATCGAACTTCACATATCTGGGTAAGTTCGTTTGATCACTAATTTTATCGTCTCGCATTAAGGTTCGCGGTCGCGCAGTGTCGGCTGAACCTATTCGGTCCCGCTATAAGAGGTTCACGGTACGGCCCCAGGTAACAAAGACACTAAACCCTTCTAGTGTTTAGTGTACTAAACACTTCTAGTTTAGTGTCTTTGTTCAGAAAACCTGGTAGTCCAAACCTCCAGACACGCGCCTCACATCCGTGACTTTGTAAGTTCGATACTAATGGATTCTTCAGAGTTACGTACGGTTTAAAAAATCATATCACTCTTATCACTGGCACACATAATATCGGAAGACATAGTGAGGAAACGTGTATAATTAATTATTATTATGTCCGGACAAAAATTAATGGAAAAATGAATGATGGAGAAATTGAATGGCGTATGTGAATGCGCCAACCTGGGCCAGCTTGGTCTGGCCGTATCACTCTTCGAAGGTAGACCAAGAAGCTAAAGTAGACTAAAGGCTGGGACTGGGACAGAACATCGCTTACCTGCAGGCCTAACATGCGCACCGCGAGAAAATTTTCTCGATTCTACAAAACAGGACAAAGCTACGAATCTGTATAAGTTTGTCTCGTTTTCGCACGACATAAAGACACGACAAAATTTTCTAGCGGTGCGCATGTTAGCCCTGCTGGTATTAACCAGGTATATCTAAGGATGGACGACGTTACATTTTAAACGAGTTCCTTAAATCATATAATACGTACATTAGGTTATATCGCGAGGGTCACGCGAGGTAAAAAAAAATATATGTCAAAGTTAGAAAACATCAAACTCGAGTCTTTGTGCTATCATCAACCTTGGGACAGGTGTAAATCGATGTCATGGGATCTACAACAAAGGTAGTTTTTATAACGACTAACGACTAAAGTTTGGCTACGGTTTGATATTATTTATTCTGTGAAAACGTGAAGCAGGAAGCACGGGCCAGTGCGCAGCACCCCTGGCCACAATAACAGGTGTCATCAACGTTTTGATATAGTTTCATTTGAAAATCACTCTTATTTCGATAAGTATAAGAGATAGATAATAATGAAAAGTGGTCAAGTTTTCTTAGAAGTACCGGTTAACGGGTAAATTTTGAGAGGCAAGTAACAAAATGTAATATATTGTACTAATATTCTTAAGCTCACCTATGTCTATAGAAATCTAATGCCTTCGATACCTAAAAGTACAATAAAAGGGTACCATGTCGTAAGCACTTAGTGACAAAATGAGAGTTTTGGGACTAATTTGATTTTATCCCCTTAAACGTAACATCGTCGTCAGCCATAAAACGTCCACTGCTGGACGAAGGCCTCCCCCTTTATAGAGGGGTGTTGCCATAATCCCCACGCTTGGCAGGCGGCTTGGGCATCGCAGAATGCTCACAACCGTTAACCAAGAGGACGCTGCTGCCCGTCTTGCGGTGGGTCTGGATGCAGTTTAAGGACATACCCAGGTCCAAACGTAACATCCCATCGTTTTAATCTAACACTGACTAAAGGACGTACAGCCTAAACAGGCTGGTATAAAACTACACGTATGAAATTTTGCGCGAGATATGCTTACTTTTACCCCATGACGTGCTAGATAAGGATATCCTTAGGATTGTGTGAAAAATACATAGTGGGGCGGTAAGGACGTATCCCGGTGCGCGAGTCTGAGTCTCACTTGGCGTGTTTGTTGTTATTTGTATGAAGTATTTATTATTTTATTTATTTTTATTACTTATTTTTTATTTTAAATTTTTATTATTTATTTATTTTATGAATGCGCGTATTGACACAAAAGCAAGTCGGTCGCTAACAGAAGTAAGTAACAGATTGCTGTCGGTCGTATCGTTCCTAATCGACATAACGGCGTCGGAAGCAGTGGTTTTAGCTAGAGAACGGGGCTATAAAGCCATAGAAAAATAACCTATGAAATTGATACTGAAACGCATTCTATATCTCGGTTACTAGGGTAAGATGACAGAGGTATGAATGGGCGCAGCGCATCACATATTAGATGCACAAGATCATAAAATATATTATTTGGCGACATTAAAACAGGAATAGTTGATATTTTTTTAATTTTTAGTATTGGTTGAATTTTAAAAGTTGTTCCTAAGAGAGCGATTTCAGTCTAATCAAACGTCCGATGTAACATGTTACAAGGAGAGGCAAGGCCATAACGCTATGTAGAGGATGGTATCTGGCCGGTATTCTCACGGTGTTGCCAATATGACAATATGACGCGTCGCATTAGGAAGCGGAAGTGCGCTCCGGTTGGCAGCATTGTGAAGCCTCTGGACATCGGGGGACATTAAGCGTCGACATTCAAATCAAAATCAAATTATACTTATAACCTTGGTTCCGCATTTTATTTATTATAAGAAATGCCTACCTATATATCTACTTATTCTTGCTCATCTCTACAATATACTCTCTACTCTATACTCTATAATACTTTATGGCTTTAAGAAAAAAAATTTGGCCGGTATGAAGAAGGTTTCTTATTTATTGAATATATGAGAAACGTGTTCTTTGGCGTTTTTTGTTGAATCGACATTAACGGTAATATGCGTAAAAAGCATTTAGTTCATAGAGATATATATACACATATAATATCATTGATTTAGTTATAGCGATTATGTGGTCGATTTTGAAGGCTTTAGTTGACATTACTAAACTAAAGTATTGCTGTCCTTAGCTAACTTAGTATTGCTGTCTTGTAAAAAAGTGACACCGATATTTTATCAGTACTATAAATCTGTCAACTTAAAGCCATCAAAATTGACCAAAAAATATAGCGCTTGCTCTTGCATTTTACGCAATGACTTGACTCCACTTTTTTTTACTTACTTTCTTAATTCCTACTTACCAAGAATAGAACACGCTGCCGTCTTCCCTGTTTTCTGAGAACTACAATCAGGGCTTCTTCAAGGAGCGAATAGACTTATTTAAAATCAACGTGCTCCATCCTCGGCCACACCATCGCTTACTTGAGTCAAAGGTAAATTTATTTTAAACTAGAGGTCGCCCGCGACTTCGTCCGCGTACGGAAGAAATTCGGCCCGCTCCCAAAGTTCACTACTTTAAATCATCCCGAGCAATTTTTTTTAGCCCAAACTCCCCCAACTCTACCGACTCTACTAACTCGGCCAGTTCTACCATTTCCCCCAACCCCTCCCCACAATCCCCCCACTCCCCCCTTGGATGAACTACCCAAATATCAATTTTCATCACTATAACTTCAAAAACAAAGAACTTTCCATACAACATTCCACCCTCCCTTTCCCCCCTTAGGGGTCGAATTTCGAAAAATCCTTTCTTAGTACACCCACCCCTACGCATCGAGACGAATACACCCTCCAAATTTCAGCGGTTTGGGCTGTGCGTTCTCTGTCAGTCAGTCAGTCAGTCACCAATCATTCAGTCAGTCAGGACAGAGCCTTTTATTATATTAGATTTAAAAAAAAACATTTATCGTCTTCGATTACATGCCGTCATTATATGAGCCGCCTGTCAACCATAAACAGGGAACAATAGGTACCTAATATCACCAGTTATGGTACGTCAGTAACTTTACAAAGCTATTGAATTTTAAAATAATATTTTCAACAAGCAAGTGAAGCGTGCGGCGTGCAGTTGTCTACACGTAGGTACATATTCGTACCTAATAACGATGAGGACAGTATGTTTGACATCTTTATGGTTAAGAAAGTTTCGGAAACACTTCGGAAGTCAGGCGATTTATTTTGTTAAAACCTAGCCAGTAATTTATATAGGTATTGATTTAGTATGTATTAAATAAACATGGGTACCTAAGTTGGAGAAGATTTTAAATTAAATAAGTAGCGTTTTTACAACTATTCCAAAATCGAAAAAGGAGCCTAAACCCAATCCTAAACCTTTCAAAACTCAGGACGATAATCAAGTAAATAGGTTCCCTCTAGGTAATAATGCTCCATCCTATCCTAGGCTAATGCTTACCAATGGTGTCGGGGTCAAACGCAAATCTATTCTGCATCTAAACAAGATGGACAAATGTTGATGATTGTCGGATATCAACGAGCTAAAGGTGCCTTGTTAGAGCCACACTAATAATGGTGAAAACCACATTTCTACCTCCATTACTAAGGGACGTCAGTAATAACCTACAATTTGAAGACAATTGACAAGTGTAGATACGGCTGTACTGTACGTAGTTATTCACGCAAGTGTACGTAGCGATGACTTTCCCTTATGTTCGGGCAACTATCGTGACGGATTCTTCACTTTTCCATCCAATTAGAAGTATAGGTATCAGTCAGAACATTATTTGTAGGTAATAAAGTGACAACCTTATATTAACGTATTCCTTAGTATGTGCTGGCAACTTCATGTCGCAGTTTTTTAGCTTTATTAGCTGCATTTAGTGGTATTGGCAGTTGTATTATTTCTCTTTCTTTAGTGATTGTCTTCTCGGGGTGACAAGCACAGTGCAGTGCGGCGCGGGATTTTGTTCGCAAGTTCACAATTCTAGCACTGTTATGGGCAGGCGTGCGAAGATAACACATTACCAAGCAGGGTAAAAATATACATTCGTTCTAGACAAGTACTTATAAAATAAGTCAAATAATCTTAGAACGTCAGACTGTATTGTTTTCCAAAATAAAGATCTCTACAGTTGCAGATAATATGAACATCTTTATGAAATAAAATGTAAATTATCATTTTACTCTGTCATGTTTGTCACCGAATTCGTTTTGCATACGGTTTTGTGTAAAATATTTGGCAACATACCGAAATATAATAACCACTTGATGAAAATCTATAGTTTATAGGCAGACTTAAGAGACGCGTGTCAAATGTAAATAAGTAGACTAAAATATTCAGCACCGCTTGAACCGCATTTATACGTCTATCGTAGCTATCTCACGGGTTTTAAGAATAGTAAATAAATATATAAGTAACAGAACAAACTACCAAAAAATCCAAATGTGTTTCATACAAACAATAATATTACCGACTTTATATGATTGGGGCATTAAGCTATTATCTAAAGAGTCACAATCTCTAAGTGAAAACAGTAAAAAAAACGTCCGAGTGCCGTTGTACATACCTATACGTGCATTATATATTTCACAATTGTTCGAACTTAGACGTTATGTCGCTTGTATAGTGTTCAATGTATGCTTGAGCGCTTGTGTCTTATCGTAATTCAAGTCGGTCAAAAAGTCGGCGCACAGCATAGCGTGCGCCGAGTTATGCCGCGGACATATTTTTTGCACAATTCTGACTCTATAGATATTAGCTCAATGGATTGGGCAAATCATTCTTATTGAGGTAGATAACAGGGTACTATGAAGTATCTTCCATGTACAATACAAACAATTACATGTTCTCAAAGCAATAGTCATATATAATTGCTATTCGGCTGCACCTGCTTGCCTTGACTTGCAAAGGGTTGACATGCCAACACTATGAGATAACTTGTAACAATATAAGTTTTTAAATAACTATATTTAGCTAGTAAATAATGACAGACAGGTTATGCAAGTGTACCCATTAGCAAAGGTCATAGCGATGATTTGCAGCATTTTGTAGGTGATGCAGGAAGTGGAAATGTTATGCCGAAGATATTAGGCGAACCAATCAAGTATTAGAAAGAACCTAATAGATGTTTTGATATTAAAATTTATTAGATAATCCTGTGGACAATCTAAAGTGGATATCTAGATGGAATCTACTTTGATTAAGAAAGAGAAAGAACCGTGAACGTGATACTTCAGAATAAGACTTAGAAATGTATGACACCAGACACATATACAGAGGTGTAAGGAAGATTGTCATGATGATGTTGAGCGTAAATACAGGATTGTAAGAATAGAGAATATGCATGTGTTTCAATTATTAAAAATAATAGGATAAATGGAGAGTTTAAATGAATCTGATGCTTATGTCGAAAAATTTTTTTAAATCGGCTGGTAACGTTCTGAAACATAAGCGTTCAAAGTATTTGGGAGCGAGTCGTCTGTCCCTTTCTAGCAAAACACGTGCATAGTATAGAATTTGTTTGGAATCGTGAACTTTGACGTCATAAACCTGGTATAGTGCCCTTCCCTGTCTAGCATGAAACTAAAATATTTATAACTTCGTTATTTGTGCACATAATAAAATTTTATATTCGATGAATTGTTTTGTTTGCCAGTCAGCTTTTTTGAGAGTTATAAAAAAAATACACGCATATTCCCTATTCCATGCCACCCCGCCGTACTTTCTGAGGTTGTTGCTAATTAATTTGCATCATCGTTATTATTTCCAGTTCGTTATTGCCTACTGCTTAGAATGGGTCTCTCTTTGTACGCTAATCAACTAGGTCCTATGCCAATCTTATCCAGGTTTGATCCGCGACTCTATGTCGTCGATCTTACAAACCTAACGTGCTGGTGGACGCCAACGCTTTGTTTATTGCGCGTCCGCCCTCCACCAACGTTTTAATCCACCAGCCATCTCTCTGGCTCGCGACAAGTCCTGCCCGACTCCATAATCTCTACGAATTAGTAGTACTTCTTGACCATATAGTGATAATATACTTAGCAGAACCCGTTCGGCTTGGCAATATCATAAAATAATCATTTTTTTTCATATAATATATAGTTGGAGAGCGAATGATGAAGACGAACTGCGAGACGAAAAAAAGTATAAAGTTCTAAACCTCGTGTATGAATGTAATGTGTAAGTCTCGGAAATACCAATTTTTTTTTATAGCACATTACATTATGTATAATTTATTTAATCAAAACAAATGTTGCAAAAACTAGATATGTTTGGTAAAAGTGTAAAAACAATATGTTTTTTATTTAACCAGCGTAGTGTTTTCCCACTGCTGGGCAAAGGTATAATGGTGGTGTTTTATTCATTTAATTTATTTGTATTTAGTAGGGATAAGTGGACTAAAGAGTTCAAGCTTTCCACTTATCGCTACTGGTAGATCTAAGTGGATTTTTTTCCACCTGTCCCTACCGGGAGGGATATAGCTTGGTAGGGATAGGTGTACTAGGCCACAATTCTTACAAGAAAAAATGTAGAAACGAATAAGTAACTACATAGAATAGAAGATCCTTTGTATTCTCAATGAGAGGAAAATACCCTTATATTTTTGACGCATAAGTTCACCGTTTCTAAAACGATCTACATGTAAATTTAGAAGAAAGTTTCAAGGGCGTTCATAACATACATATACCGAGCAGTCGAGGTCCAAATGTCGGTCGGCTTAGTATCATAATTAATTTAATCACGTTTAACTTAAATAGAACGAAAATACGAAAGTGAAGTGTTCCACATTGTTATTAACCTTAGCGAGAAAAGTAGGTGAAGTTAGACACTGAATCGAGGTTTAGCTGTGTCCGCATGTTTGCAAGATGTTACCAAGACCAAGAGTGGGTAAAGACAATGACTTAGCAGTCCAAACGCTTAATAAACAACTCTTTCTTTCAATTGCAAATTCATGAATAGTTCGATCGCATTACACAAAGATCATAAACTCATTGGAAAGTCCGCACTCGCACGCCGACAAAAACTCACTCGATATGCAATTATCACGTTTTCATCATCGACGCATATTTTGAAACGTATTCATGCGACAGCAGTCGATTAAACCTTTCGCATGACACCCAACAATAGCGTTGCGAAAACGCTGTGTACACAAAAATTAATTAGAATATCACTACACTGACCTGAGTTTCGGTCTTTTCCGTCAAATTTTCGAATCGCGCTAGGATCTCCTTTACGGACACTTTGGGTTCTGTGGACTCCTCGTGTATTGTCTCCATGTGGCCACTCGAAGAGGATGAGTAGCTCTGAGGGCACTTTTTGGTTCTTTCCGTGTTTTTTTTTCTCGGCGGGTCGGGGTCGTGTCGCGTGTCGGCGCCGGAGTCAGAGTCCTCGGGGGCGGAAGCGTCCGCGCTCGACGCAGCGCCTTCCGACGAGTTGATGAGGGAGTCAAGGCTCGGGGCGCGTCGCGGAGGGAAGTCGTCTTCGAACTCAAGGCCGTAGACTCGCTGCAGGTGGCGCCAGTTGTCGCGCATGGCGGAGGAGAGGCGCGGGCGCTGCATGGTGCGCGCGGGAGCGCGGCTGCGGCCGGACTGTGCGCGCCGCCGCCGCACGACGCGACCTCACCGTTCGTCCAGTACAATTGTCAGACACATTTTTGAACCTCAACATAGCGTTTAGGAGGAATGTGGATTAGGCCCAAGCAGGTCGAAGTGTCACCAATAAAAGTATTTATTATATTTATCAGAGGTCTATGATATTTATAGTCTATTTCCGAATCTAGAATAAATAAGTAGGTACCTTTTGCTACCTTTTTGTAACTTGCCTACGGATTTTAAACAATAACTTTATTATTTATATTATTATTTTTTCATTATGTCTAATGTTAATATGACACTGATTTTAATATTTATTTATAATCATCTAATTTAATTTGACTTTATTTTTAACCAATTAGCACATTATACAAATTAATTATTTTTGTTTTAACTACATAATTATAAAAAATGTATATAATGTTAATGAACAACTTTATGTACATCTGTGTACCTAAGAAATACTAGCAGAACCTGACTTGTAATTATTATTATTATCAATAAAAATATCAATATCAAACAATATAACGCTCTGTCACAAACGTATGTCGATGGTAAGATTGTAATTACGTAATTTGTAATTTATTTTCAATTGGTACAGGAATTATTATAAGAACTTGTTACTGAGTAGTATTCGTAGGTATAATCCAGTCTAACTAACCGGTCATAAAGTTACTTATTAAACCTTAGAAGGTAATGTGACATGGCCTAAAAATAAATGTAGGTAATAATCAAATAAAACCTAAGAAGAATATTTTACTTCTTCATTCACAATATTCTTTCACTAGGAGAAGAAAATATAATTAATGGAACTTGTAATTCAGAACATCGATAAAGATTTTCCTCGACGGCGCGTTTTAAATGAACGAAGATACGGAGATACGAGCCGGCCAATAAAGATAGCTTTTCTAAGCGCTACAGTCATCATTTACCGTTTCCTTTCTCGGCTTTAAAATGCCGGATATGTGATACAAATTATGATCTTCACAGGCTTCTGTTTCTTGTGAGAACGACGTACATATAAACTCACATCGGCTGTATTATCTGATGTAGGTACTATGATACTATGTACGTACCGTTTACTTTAAAATTTTATTTTTATTTGATGCGTTATCGTTCTACTAATATGCGATCACGCGACCATCGCTAGTTCGCGGGAATTTGTCTACGATCAAAGTATCAAACATACTGATGTAGAATAGTTGTACTAATTAATATTTTCGCGAAGTTTATACTATTCGACCTAAGTACTGTATTCGTGGCAATGGGCCATCGCTCGAAGAACTGAAAACTGATGGAAAAGAAAGGTTCTTGAGTGGCGACCGGTGGATGCAAATGGCAGGTTGTCTTACTGTGTGGCGGTCTAAGGCGGAGGCCTTCGTTCAGCAGTGGACGTCTCCGGGCTGATGATGATGATTGTATTCGACCAGTGACGTCGTCATGATGATACTTCGGGCCCATGCAAATTCTAACACAGAAGGATCCAATCACATCATACACCACAACATTTGCAGAGTTGTTAGTCGTTTTAAGTCTTTTTAAAACTTCAATAAAGGAGGATGTTCAATGTTCGCCTGTATGTATGTTCACCGATTTCTCCCCCAATTGTGGACCGATTTTGAAAATTGTTTTTTATTTTAAAGGTTTTTTTTTATTTTTCTCTCGAGTTGGTCCCATACACTGACCTCTATAATACAAGTACGCTAAATTAGTTTTTTTTTAAAGTTGCTTTTCCTACTATGTGCTTGACATTATAAGGAATCTTATTATACTCGTGACATTATATTTAAGTTTATTTTTCAAATATGTAGAACAAGTTAGCTTTACTTATATCGATGGTCTAAGCTATTTTGTACTAGGTACTGTAAAATCGCCTCGCGACGTATACACTATGCACCTAACGTCAGTAGTAACATACTATAAACATTCCAAGCTGGAAACTGGAAATTATGATGTAAGCCTGTAGTTTACGCTGACAGACATAGCGGCAACAGACGCCATCCGGAGTAGGTGTGTAATAGAGCACTAGAGCACCATTACGCATCTTTCTCTAAGTACGAACGCAGCCTGATGCGTTCTATACGGACTAATATTATTTAAAAGGGTACTAAAGTAAGTTCGTATAGGCTGAGTAGGTATGGCCAGCTAGTGTCAGAGTCAATGTGTCGCCCGAAGGCGCCTGACGACTTGACGGTTGTTACAGAATCTATATTTCTGTAACAACCGTCAAGTCGCAAGCAAACAATAAGGACCAAATCATTCTGAAGAAAAAGTATTCCCAAGTCGCGAGAGAATCGGTTTCTTCTAGGCAAGCGTGCTCCATCGTAGACTGCATCTTCGTTTATCATCAGCCGAGATGGCAGTCAAACACAAGCCTATAAAAATATATATATAATAGTACATTATGATACAAGTGTGCTATGTTGGTCATTACACTAGAGGCGGTATTATGCGCGCGAGCCGCAGGCGAGCGCGATAAGGAAGCCGAGAGTGTATTGAAACATAGCACAAGAATTTCATACGACTGTTTTCGTCACACTTGCGAGGAAAAAACATTTTTTTTTGATAATAAACAACCACACAGCGAAAACGTCAACAAACATTTGCGGAAAATGTCGCCCAAATCAGTAATGCGCGCGCAGGTTGACATTTACTTCAGCGGCATAAGAACTCTTTGTTGGTATTACAAAAAAACTGTAAGTATTACCCGGCTATATTAGGAGTGCTTCGTATACGTACGTCTAATTGCAGTCACGTACAAACTTGACTTTACCGGGTTATACCTATTATAGCACCACGTGCCGTAATGTAAAGTAAAAAGCACGCGTGCGTAATAGCTTGGATTATGAGCCTAAAACCGATGCAATAAGATCCACTTTACGAGCAAGTGTGATGAAAAAAAAATACAACCGCCTTCAATTTTGACTACCTAGATGACATGTTCATATTTTCCAGTTATTTTGGTTTATTCCAGTAGTTTTGATTTAACCCAAACTACTAAACTGATTTCGATAAAATGTATGCGGGACCATCTCTGAAGTATGAACTACCAAACAAAAAGATAATTATTAACATCGATTCATAATTGGCGGAGTAATCGTGTAACATAAATACAAAAAAAAACATACAGTCGAATTGAGAAATTCCTCCTTTTTTGAAGTCGGTTAAAAATTACTAAATGGGCACATTTGCCAAACTTATCATTTTAAAAAGTGCTCGTTATGAGAAGCCCCTTTTACCTAGAGAACCTACACTGCGAAATGCACATTCTGCGCACATCTAGAATTTAAGATCTAGTCAATCCTATTGAAAGACCTGTCCACGTTAAACTTCTATGATAATAGCTGAGCGGAACCACTGCTTGCAGGGGAGGGGTAATGGTACCACCCGCGTGGATTAACGGCCCCTAGGTAACGGGTGCTCTTTTAATGTGGGTTGCCGGCATAGGATGCACTGCATCGAGTAAGCCTGACTGAATAAAGCAAAAGTAATTCTATGTCTCAAGTTAATGGGGCTAACGGGACAAAAGAGTAGATAAGCTCTTACTAGATATTTGATAGAGGAAACCGGACAAAAAATAAGTAAATAAAAGCTAGACATAATACATACATATAGTAATATAATGTACTTAGATAAATAAATGTAAACATAATTTATTTCAAGAACAACATTAAAAGTTTTACATATAGTATTTATTATATATGTATACAGTTATAAGCTTGGGGTGTACTAAGATAAAAGGTGGTCAATGTACTTATCATTATGAACTATTTTTACTTAGGAGCCAACACCGAAATCGTATAAAAACAGCCGTCCCATACATTTTATGAACTTTTTCTATAAAACAGCAATTTGCTACTCTACTTCCAGTTCTCTTCTCTAATGTACTGACTACGTGCCGTGGTCATGGTCAAGTATAATGGCCGCTTACCACCCAAGTTAGAGCGCTAGAGGAGTATATCTACTTACGCAAACCGCGTTCTATTTGCCCTGTCCATGCGAAGTAATATTCAAGTCAATGACTGCAAACTAGAATATACGCTTCTTCTCGTAACTTCACGCACCGTAGTTTGAAAAACAGCTACTTACCTGTTTTGTTAACATGATTGGTCTTCGTTAACACCTCTGATTGATGCTTCTCTTATACAATATTCGATACATTCGATAATAACAATCACGCACTACCAAATTACGATACAATTTTGTAATCTGTTAGCTACCCAAGTAAATTTTACTTTTACCGCATTAGCGGTTGGTTATTCACCTAGCAGTTATTTTTGATTTATACAGGGTTAGTTCTAACCAGCTAGCATCCTTTTAGGGCATATACTGTACATCAAAACAAACAACTTTTACTATGGCCAACATTGAAATCGTAAAAAAAAAACATCTGGCATTTTGCCCAAGATCGATGAACTTTTTGTATGGAATAGCTGATAATTTTTTCACGAATTCAATGTTTCGTATGAATTTTTGGTACTTATATCAATCAAGAAACGGTAACCTTTCCCTTCCTAAACTAACCCAACGGGTTAGTTTATTTTAAAATAAGAGATTATTAACGTATTTTTATAATTATTATTTCATTTTATTAAGTGATTATTTATTGTGACATACTTAATGAAATTTGAGGTGTAACTTTGGTGTTAACAATAAACTATTTGTATTTGTATGTATTTCCAAAAAAAAAGTATATAAGTATTCTATCAGCTATCTAGTTTCCATTGTACAAGCTTTGCTTAGTTTGGGGCTAGATGGCGCTATGTGAAAAATATCCACCGATATGTATTTATTTATCCTGGAAAATATACGGATTTAGTAAACTAGCAGGTGAAATCGCTGGCGCTGCTGATTCCTTGTAATCAAATATCTCTATCCTCGCGGTGGTGTATAAAAGTGTGGTACTCGTATAATTACGTCCTAAACAGTTTTAAAAACTGTAGTTACAGTTTCATTTTCGGAATAAAATTCAAAAGATTACACCATTATAATAAAAACAAACAATGTATGAGTTACGCTAGATACAATAACTAAGCTAGCGGGACTAATTACTTGCCAAGCCGTTCATTAAGAAAGCTCATTGAATTGCAAATGGTTTTGCACTACGATCTTTTGTGGCCAAGCGGTTAGCAAGTGCTGTAGGCTATTAAACTTTTAAGTTAGTAACTGAGTATTTTTCAACCGACGTCAAAAAAGAAGGTTCTCAATTCGACAGTATATTTTTTTTATGTACCTACTATAGGATTGCGCTTGACTACCATCTCGTCTACGATGAAGCACGCTTGCCTCGACGAAACCTAGTGACTCGCGACCTACACCCAAAATGTAAGTACTTAAAGCCCGGTTGTAGCGAGGTACGTCCGTCCAGACGAGTAAACGACAGGCACTAAACGGTAGGCGCGAGCGAAAGAGAGGAGAAGGCGCGAGCGCTTGAATTGCTAAATTTTGTAGGTTTTTCTTTGTTTTTTAAAATATAACGAAGAAATACTGTAATCTTAAAAATCTAAAAACTAAATAATACTATAATAATTGACAATGAACTCTGCGGAGTTCAGCTTTATTTCTATTTGACTCTGTAATATCATTTAAGGACATATTTATAATATAAATGAATAAATATAATAATACTATATTCTATACTATATACTATATTCTATTAGTATAAATATTACGTGGTTTCATAATGTTACATTATTTTAATTTTATTTCCTTATTTCTAACTAATCGAAATGCCGATTTAGTGTCTACTTTGTAAATTTTTTATATCGAGCCAAACATTCTAAATCGCGTTTTCTATAAAATAAAAAGCTAAAATATATGATCAATTTTAATAAAATAAAAATTAAATGGTTCAATATCGGGCATTTTGGATTTTTCCCACGTTTATAAAATGTTCAAAATTGCTACAAGCCCGCCTTTAGTAGTTTTTTAGTTACGTTTGAGTTTTTTGTTGCTAAGCGGCTATCGGGGTCCGTGCCTTTTTTAACATCAAAAACTATACTTTTAGGTTTGCGTTTGACCGCCATCTCACGAAGATGCGGTTTACCATGCAGCACGCTAGCCTACAAGAAACCGATTTATTAGCAGACACCCAAATTGTGTTGCAAATTGCAGACACCCACTGAGGCAACATAATTCCACTGTTTAGCGGTTCGCAAAACAAACAAGGAATCGAAGCGCTTCGTTCGTATATTTTGGAGTAGGCACCTATCTGCAGTTATCAAATAATAATTGATTTAAAAAAAAACAATTCTTAGGTTAAATATTTTTCTAGTAGCTATTTAACTACTTTATTTAAGTGTTGCTCTAACAATTTCTACAGTTCCAACCACAGATAATATAATAGCTACTATCTAGCAGTTCTAACATAATCGTATTGCACACGAAAACGCTGTAGTAACATTATTTAATCAGCAACGCGCTTCTATACATATATGTTTATACATTATATTATATTTTATCTATTGCACACAAACAGCAGAATCACTAATATCGCAGATTGTATAATAATATACTAGTACTAATATGTATACTTAATTATGTTTAAAATCAGCAATATTTTTGTGTTTGTAGTAGGTATTTTAAACTGTCTATCATGCAATGACATCATTTATACTGTGTTGGTTTAGCCACAAGGCCACTTAGGATCTACCTATAAGGAAAAAGCGATTGTGTGTACTTTCTTTGGATCGTTGGTATAGAGAATGCAACTCACTCTCACGGTTCTTTCAAGCACATCTCGGTAAACATGCAATGATGCGGTAATTCCTTTTTCAGTTGAGCGAGTTCTCAATTACATCAGTCCGTCTTTAATCGCTTAAGTAAATTTTTATTATTATTCCTTTTACTTTATGTTTGTTTGAATCGATTATGTAAGTAGATACGTTAAGATCGATGTTGAATAATTTGTTAATTAAGGGCATTGGAGTCTTGTTGTCCTTCATCGCTCTCACTTGCATACTTGCATATTTGCAGGTTTGTAGACACGTGCAAAGTCGTACATAATGTTGGAATGTACGTATGTTGTACCTATCTAGCATAACATAATACATGCTTTGAAGACGTTTGTTTTGAGAGTTTTTGATTTGGTGGAAGTGTTTGATAACCTAGCCTAGTCTACTTAGCTCCGGTGGTTTCATGCCCTTATACAATATTAACTGGAAATTTCTATATTTGGCGTCATACAGAGATTTTCAAAACAATGGCCTGTATAGTGGTCAGAAGAACTGATTATAATTAAAATTCCGATACATTAGGTTCGTAGGAGGTACTCAATTATTAAATAGTGTTAATAGTTCTTTTTATATATTTTTCATTGTTACGCGATTGCTCCGCTAATTATTTATGAATTGATTTATGATGATTCTTTTTTTTTGGTTGGTGTTGCTAGTTGGTGTGTTCCCCCATATATATTTTCGGTTCAGTAGTTTGGGCTTACAATTTAAATAGCTGCAAAAAAGATGTCATCCAGGTAGTTGAAATTGAAGTCGGTGGTTTAAAAAAGAAAGTTCAATCAAAAGAAGGGAAGGAAGGAAGGTTCAAAGGAAGTTTCAATAAAATTATCAAAGCGCCTGGTCGACGACGCTGGTAATAGTTATGCCATTCTATAAATCCATCAAAAGACTAGGAACTTCCCGACAAGCTAGAAAAGTCTAAAACATATTTTCATAAGCAATTTAGTTTACTCTTCATGTTGCCATCATTTGAATGTCGACTCTCTCACAATCTCAAGTATTGGTATACAAACATTAAATAAGAATTGAGTAATTTCGGAAGTGTACCAAACTGGTTGTTGAGTCGTCATTTTACTTTTAAAGAGTAAGTGCCGACTCATGTGGCGCGGCAACCGAGAAGATAAAAAATTCAATAAATGTTGATTATATAGGATTATGACACGCGCGCTCGATTTCACGAGCGGATCTTATTCAATCATACAGATGGTATAGTACCTAGTACCTACACATGCCTACACTCAGTTAAATCTGCGGAGATGTTAAATCCATTGATATCAATATTTAATTCATTAAAAAATTTCAGAACCAGAGTAAAAAAGATAATGGTGTCGATTCGGTGACTTTAGAGAACTCATATTTTAGCTCACTTTAAAATTTTAGTTTAGGCGCAAGGCGTCACAAAAGCTATTCGGTATTTACGTTGAAGTTAATTTAGAACTGCTATAATGTAACTCTAATTTTATTCGCCATGTTTAAGGTGACGTCTATATTCACATTTTGATGTTTAAAATTTTATACACAAACTTCTCTACTGTCGGCCGTTTTAACGTGCTTGTAAGCTAAGTTGAGTAAAGGATGGGAAATGACCTACGGCTATAAGAGGTATGGTTAAAATTACGATACAAATTGTCGGAATTTGAAATGAATCTGGTAAACCCAAGTACGTAAATTATGCATCTATCGCAGACGATTATTAGCAAAAAACGAGTAGAGCTAGCGACGGGCGAAGGATGATTACTTGCTCTATTGTTGTGTTCTGCACGCCAAGCGATGGTCCTGAGCGAGTTTCAACTAGAACGGTAAACTTTTTTCAACTACTGTTAAGGTACCTAATGAACCTAACTAATGGTAAGGTAAACCTGACATATATTTTCATTAGAGCAATTTGCGGTAGTTTCGTTGTGGTAGCTCAGAACACTCGTTGCGCGAGTCCGACTCGCACTTGACGGTTTTTAACCTATTGACCGCCTCAGTCAGCTTAAACGTAAATAATGCTTAAATCGATAAGACAATAAGTAATAATGAGTATTTGTTTCTAGCCGGTCAGAGTTATGAAAATAGAAAGGATTCGTAATTATGAAAACGGAAAAAGAGTCTTGTTTTTTAACTAGTTATGAACCAGCGAATACAATTTCGTTTTTCGTAGCTAGTTATGAATTTTTAGTTACGAATGTGGATGAATAAGGATACTGATCAAATTTTTTGTTATATGCCATTTTTGGTGCCCTGGCGTCCAGTGCACGGCGATGTAATTATGCCGTGGCGGTCAAAATGTTAATAGAGAATACAGAAAGCTGAAAATCAAAATGTGTGAACATTGTTCAAGTGAAGAGACTAACCTGCGTGGCGAGCGCGGCGTGGTGCGCTATGAGTGCGTGCGCGTGGTGCGCGAGCGGCACGTGCAGCGTGAGCGGCGCGTCGCGCGCGGCCGTCAGCTGCAGCGAGTGCGGCGCGGGCGACGTAGCGCGCAGCCCCGCCAGCGACAGCGTGCGACGGATCGTCAGCCCCGTCGGACCTGGACAAACATAACGTACTGCTTACACGCAGAGCCAAATGTGTTACCAAACCGGTGACAGCGTCTCGTTCTCGCTCGTTCAACGAGTGCTCATTCGGTGGCGGTCTGCCGGTTCGAAACGCATCCAGGACATACATATATGTGACGAACATACTATTATGTTGGTTTTGTGTCTCAGTGTTGCGTATATTATAAGTATGGATTAATAAAATAAAGCCAAGGTACGAGTACGAGTCTTCTTGCGACTCGGACAACGAGGTTTCCGTACCACCACATGTAGTAGGTAATCCGCGATAGTAACGAATATTCTGTGATCAATTCAACCGGCTATCTATTACGATTCACGAGATTAAACGTCAGTAAAGATCGGCAAGACAGATGGACACAGACAAACAGACACGGTAGGCGGCTTAATAATAGGGAAAACAGTTCGATTATCTTTGGGTACGAAACCCTAAAATTTTCAATATGCCAAATGCGAATTTTAAAAAAATATGTGTGGTGTTAATTCAGACGTATATTTTCAAGTTGTTTTCAAAACTCCGTAAAAGCTCTTAACAAAGCCGCCACAACTTCACTAAGGCATGACTTGGAATTGACAGTGACTGTTTTTGTGTAAACGGCTTTGATTTTTGGACTTATCTTGGTTACTCAATTCAATTTCTAACCATTTAAGTTTTGGTTTGAGAAATGACGATGACCTACAAATTGTCGATTTCAGATTTTTCCCATAACTACTGTTATGAGACCTTCCCTCTTGCCAAATTTCATGTATCTAGGTCAACGGGAAGTACCATATGAATTTTGATTTAGTTCACTCTAAAAAAACTCGCAAAAATGATCGTAATTTTTTATCATGTTGACTTACAAGCTTGATTTTTTTACAGCTTCAAGGGACCGTAGACTTACGTAGTTGATATTAATTTCAACTTGATATCTCCACGCGTTCCAGAGAAAAAGGGTCTTGACAGACAGACAGACAGACAGACAACGGAGTGATCCTATAAGGGTTCCTTTTTTCCTTTTAAGGCACGGAACCCTAAAACAGAAGTTTATAAGTATTCTATCAGCTGTCTGGTTCCCATAGTACAAGCTCTGCTTAGTTTGGAGCTAAATGGCACTCGGTGAAATGTCCACCAATATTTACATATTTTAACTGCCTGTGTGCACCTTATTAGTGATATTATAGTAGCAGACCTATCCTACTACAAAAACGTACCTTTGACTCCTATAGTGACGGCGTTATGCGACACCGCCAGCACGGCGTTCTCTCCCGGCGGGACCCGCGCCGCGAACAGCCGCGCGAAGTAGAACGGCCAGCCGCGCGCCATCTCGATGGCTTGCCGCTTGACCTGCGCCCGCGCAGGGGCGGAGCCCTGGGCGCGGAGGAACGCGGCGCCCGCGCGTTTCTCGCTCGTGCTCAGTCGTAGGGAGGGAATGGTGGAGTTGATGTCGTGGACGATCTGGTGGAACATGACGTTTATGACCTATTTGTACTTATATGCCATGTGTGTGTTAGTAAGATTGATCCTAATCCACTCTGTAATGAAATATAGAGTGTATCGGTTTATTCCGGGTTATTGAGCTCCATCGTAGACTTCATCTTCGTTTACGGATTCGGATATGAAAGTAATTTAAAGAAAAATATAAAACCGAGAACCAGCCTATCGTTTGTTTATCGTCACTCTATCGACTTGTCTCATGTAAAATTCGCTTGTGCGTAAATGAGGTTTAATATAGAGAATATATAAACATTTCTTTAAATCTCTTGTAGGCGAACGAATAACTTTCACAGCGTGTGACCCTGTCACTAACAAAAAAATACGAATCTTACCTGTGCATAAATAAGGTCCAACATGGCGGGATCGTTGTAAGTCTCTTGAGGAGAGAACAGTTCCTTGCGCACGCGCAGCTTCCAAGGCACGCGGCCGTACGTCACGAACGAACGGTCCGAGGGGAGCAGGGCTGCGGGGGCGGGGACGTCGCCTGAAATGTCAACTTTAGTCAGTAGTGGTTACAGATGAAATTCGCTTGGATAAGAGTATTTTGTAACCAAAATTTGTTTTAATTTCTAGTGTTTTTCCGCTGTAATATCGTTTCGAGTACTTATAGGATGAAGGGACACACTAAAACAAACACACACACACACACACACACACACACACACACACACACACACACACACACACTCAATCACAGTATTTTGTAAGACAAATAAAGTAAGCAGTGACACTCGCCGTCCAAGCAACCAAAAGTAATGTATGAAAGTATAAGTTTGATGCAATGATGGTCATATTTGAATACTTACGTTCAATGTGCTCAGTTTTGTCCGTGACGTGTGTCGACACGGAATT
Organism: Erannis defoliaria; assembly: GCA_905404285.2. Lineage (NCBI taxonomy): Eukaryota > Metazoa > Arthropoda > Insecta > Lepidoptera > Geometridae > Erannis > Erannis defoliaria. The sequence continues at coordinate 15,744,346 of FR990076.1, read as the reverse complement.
CCGCCTTTCCGCTTCTATTTTCTTATTTCTTTCCTTCTGCACCATGTGGGTCTTAAACGTGGCTCGTTTGGACGTGTCCGTGTTTTCCCCAGGGTATCCCGCATCTGATCGAGGGCTCTCCCTGGCCCTGCCGACTAACATATCTCGAGAATTCTTTCTCCCGTCGAATCGTTCAAAGTCATCGTAGAAAGGTGACCTTTTTCTATCAAATTCGTCTAAGCCATTTTCTTCTTTCCTTCTATCAGCTCTCGTAGGGTGAATCTCGTAGATTTCAGAAGCTTCTCTACCCGAATAGTTGTCTCTGTCGCGTCTATCTACCCCCGATTCAGAATCCCATTCGTCGCGGCCGTTGTGTCCTCCGTCGTTGTAGCTCGACTCATCGCCCCATTCGTCGTGAACTCGACTCGATTCTACTTGACGATCGGAGGTTAGGAATCGAGTCGCTAAGTCGTTTGGAGGTTCAGAATCGTCTCTGCGGCGGGAGTTCCAGTTTGCAAGGAAGTTATGGCGCTCGTCCGCCTCTCGGTTTTGATGCACGCCGAAGGTATCGCGGTCGCGGCGAAGTTGAGCGAAAGAGGAATGGTCGGGAGCGGGCGGGGGTGGGGCAGGCTTGTCTGGCGGTGCGGGGGGAGATTGCGGCGGTGGAGGGGCGGGGCCAGGCGGAGCAGGGGGAAGAGGCGGCGGTGGAGCATCCCACCTTTGCCCGCCACCTAACTGCCTCTCCAACATCAATTTCCTTGTATCTTCTAATTTATTGATCGTCCTTGGAGTTTCTGCCGCTGAAGATGTGCTCCTCACAGAATGGTTTGCAGTGACGCGCTCCAGTCTCTGCCTCATTTCCGAACTGAGCTTTAATTTTCCTACACTGCCAGGTGACGGTCGCTGAGCCCCAATTTCGAAACTACGTCGAGTAGTTCTCGAACTCGGTGGCTCTCTATCTTTGGGTATGGGCGACGTTAACCCATCAACTTCAAACTCCTCCCATTCTATACTCGGATTTACCTCTGACTTCGACCGTGTTCTTGGAGGTTCGATCTCTAGCGAGCCGTTGGTTTGAGCTTGTGGGGTGTGTCTTCTTTGAATTTGACGCATTTTGAACTTTGTGAAGTCTTGAGTGGGGTCGGCACCGACTGCGTCTTTCGGAGGAGGCCACCTCCATTTGCCTATTCGTACGGTCTTCGCTCGACCGTACGGGTCCATGAAGCCCCGGATTTCGGAAGGATCTGACGAGTGTAATGGCGGAGGCATCGGCGGCGGAGGCGGTGGAGGCGCTCCAGTAGACGAACTTTCGTTTGACTCCCTTCGAGTTTTCACCGCGTTTCTTGGAGGAGAATGCACTTGAGCGTGAACTACTGTAGACGCTCTTACCGGCGAAGTTGGCTCAGATTCACCTGGTTCTACTACTTGTCCGGCTAAAAGCGTCTGCAGCGCTTGATTCTGCGCCAACAACTGCTGCTGAATTTGAAGGTTTTGCGCCATTGCGCTTTGCAAAAACGCTCGCTGTAAATTTTGGTGATAAGCATTGATGTCTACTGTTCCAGGGGGCGGTAGGTGGAGACCTAAAGCCGCTGCCAGCGCTTCAGGGGTCGCTGGCATCGTAGCAGGAAGCGACATCGCTCCAAAACTTAATGAAGTATTCGCTGAAGCTGCTCTCGGAGTAGCTCCACCACCTTTTATGGCACCTGATAAACCCTCTCCATCCGTTAACCGTTTCAAACTGTCATTCATGAAGATGGGATCGAAAAGATTAGTGATATAGTCATCGACAGAGTCCACACTGGACTCTTTTCTAGATTTTGGCTTGTCTTTATCTCCGCCTCCTTTTATAAGGAGTTCTATAGCTGGGTTGTTTAGAGTTTGTAGTTGTTCGTTGTAATCGCAGTCGAGGACGCTGTCGATGAAAGCGTTGTAGTCTGTCCCTCTCCCTCTTTTGAAGCTTTCTGCAGATAGCTCGATCCCTTTACCTTCTTCGATGTTGGTCGTAATGTTTTTTGCATCAGATCTCTTTCTCCTTTTCCCTCCTTTAATGCTGGCTGCAAGAGACCTGGCATCAGACATCTCATCTATGTTAGGGTCAAGGACAGGAGAGAACAGGTCGTCTAAGAACTGATCGACGTCGGAAGCCTGGCTCGGGACGCGGACTCGACGCACGTGGGATGCGAGACTTGGCGCTTCTGATGTGTCCGACATCGCTGACGACCTATGGACAAAAAAATCTTTAAAACAACTTTATATTTCGGTAACACTTTTATTCCAAAATATGTAATGCCACTGCGGTGGATTCTCATCTAGAGAAACACCACGCTTTGGCTCGGTTTTCAGCCGCCAAGTAATAGGCAATAAACTTTAACTGCGACCTAGACTAAAGTGCATGTTTGCATGGACACTGCTATGAAATGTATGCTTCACAGCAGTCAGTATTTTGACCAAGGACAGATCAGACGAGAGTAAAATAATAACTTGCAAGATACAAAACACCTCGCAAATAGCTAATAGTAAGGACCGAGAACGAATAATCTTATGAATTAATAACAGAGTAGAGCTACCAACGTAGCTTGTTAGGTTCGGAAGGACCAAGTCTCTTATTCGTCACCAGCCAGAAGATGTCCACTGCGCTGGATGAAGGCCTCTCTCGTAATAGGGAGGGTTTCCATAATCCCCACGCTTAGCACGGCTTGGCGATCGCAGAATGCTCAACACCGTTAGCCCGTCCTTCGGAGGTTCTGGATGCAGTTTTAGGACGTACCCAGGTAGAGACTTAGAGGGAAGTCTCTTATTGATATGGTACAAAAACTAGTTGTGAAACGTTTAATTTGACTGCAGGTGCATTAGTTCCTATTGATTCTTACCTGACACCTCCGAACTCCGAGCTCTTCTCAATATAAGCGCGACTAGACTGCGAGCCGGCCGGCGCCTTCTTCCCCGTGTACTGACTCTTGATGTACCGGGACTGCACAGCCCTGGAGCCGGTCCCGTACTCCATCTCCATCGCGCCTTTACTGCTCGTGACACTAGGCGCACCTCCTAGCCTCTCCACCGAGTGATACCTATCGTTCAGCCGCGACTGGGACAACCCTAGATCAGCCAAATTCTTAGGCTGGGGAGCAGGGTTGTCACCCAATAAATTATCTAAAGACCGACTACGAACTTTGTCAGAAGTCTGCTCAAAGTATCGCTCGTTTAGAGCAGATTCTCGGGATAGAACGTCGTGGGAAGTCTTTCTGGAATATTCGTTGTGTTTGGTGGAATATTCGTTGCGTTCCGTAGGATAATCTTTTTTGGTAGAGTATTCGTTGTGTTTGGTGATATATTCGTTGTGCTTGGAGGAATATTCGGTGGTTTTGGTAGAATATTCGTTGTGTTTCGATGAGTATTCGTTGTGTTTTGAATTAGTGTATTCGTTATGTTTAGGCGGTGAGTATTCCTCGTGTTTTGGTGAATATTCGTGCTTGTTTGGGGAGTATTCGTGCTTATTTGGCGAATATTCGTGCTTCGCCGAATATTCGTGTTTCGGCGAATATTCGTGTTTGTTCATAGAGTATTCGTTTCCGTGTTTGTTCAAGGCGTGCGACTCTTCTCGTTCCATCTTCCAGTTGTACTCGGAGAGTCCTTCGTCTATCGAGTCTTGTAACATGCGCGGTATGCTCGGAGAACGGGATTTCGGTGGCTCTGGGGGTGGCACCTGGACAAACGATGGTATTATCAGTATTAAAGTTAAAGTAATAAAGTAATGTAGCTTGATTGTTTAAGAATTCATTCTACTTGCTTTCCTTGGATGACATCTTTTTCCAGTTATTTTGATTTAAAAACTAAACTACTGAACTGATTTCGATAAAATTTCAGAAGTATGACCTACCAAACAAAACAATTAGGCGTAACAAAGATACCAAAAAAACGCATTGAGAACCTCCTTTTTTGAAGTCGGTTGAAAATAATGTTTTTTATATGAGAGGCAGGCGTATACCTGTGGCCTGGTGGTGTTGAGCGCGGCGGCGTCGGGGGCGCGCGGCGGGGGCGCGGGGGGCGTGTGCCGCCCCGTGGCGCCCCGCAGCGGCTCCGGCCGCGAGCTGGGCAGCGCCGCCCACGTCTCTATCTCGCCGACCGAGTCCAGTACGTATTCGCACCCCGCCCATTCTGTACCAAGGGAAACGATGATTATTTTTTTATGGCTCGCACTAAAAACAAGGACACGCAAACATAATCGGCCAGTGTTCCGAAACGAGAAAATGCAAAATCGGTAGATTTGCCCTCTCAAATTGGTAGATATGTACTTTAACCAATTAAAAGTCCATATTTTTTTCCTGTTTAGGTATTTTCAAAAATCGGTCCTTTTCCGTATATCGGTATGACAGGCCCGAAATCTGTAGCAATAGCTAAAATCAGTAGGTTAGAGAACACTGTAATCGGGAGACCGTTCGACTTGAAATTGTGAACCCGGGTTCAAAACCAGGTTCATACGAGCTCTTTAGAGTTTATGTACGGGGTATTTCATACCACTGGTAAACGGACAAAAATGGAAAACCTGCATATGACTAGTAAATGAAATAATAAAAAAGCTGATTATGCTAATGACCACACAATATTTGTAGCTGTTTAATGCGCGATGTCCCAAGCCGCCTGCCAAGCATGGGGATTATGGCAACCCCTCCCTATTAAGCGGAAGGCCTTCGTCCAACAGTGGACGTCTTGTGGCCGATGATGAATGCATGATGGCGTTGGATGTAATGACGCGATGTGTGTCGAAATGCTAACCCACGGAAACTTGTAGATAGGACAATCCTAAGTTTCCCGAGTGTGGCATACCAGTAAGCTGTCCATTGTGCTCCATGGTGAGCGACCAGCCGGTGGCGTCGGGCGCGACGCCGGCGGCGGCCAGCGCACTCGCCGCTGCGACTTCACACGACGTCCACGACTCCACACCCACGTGGTGCACAGAATCTGGGGAGAAAAGAACATAATTATAATATTGAGTTGTCGACAAGTCACAAAGCGGTTCGTAGGTGACCGAGTACTTGGATAATTATGCGTTTATTGAGCGTAGAATTAAAAGCAGAATCTCGAAGAGAACATCATCCTATACTGAAATAGCCAGACGACATCAAGGACGACTGGACTAAGCTGCATCTAAAAGACGCAGCATGGGATCGCAGAATTGATGATGACAATTATGAAGATGGCACTTAATGATTGATTGATTGTAGCGCTCGTGGCGTAGCTTGTCTAGGTGATTCTAAACGATCACCGATGTTAAGCAACGGACGGTCCGGTCAGTCTTCGGATGGGTGACCGTGAGTGGCATTTATTTCTGAGCGCTACCATGGGTCGGATGACACGTTAAATTGTTGGTCCCGGTTGTTTGTGCTAGTTTCTTTAACAACAACCGTCAGCCATGTCAGAGGCCTTCGGGCGGCACATTAACTCTGACACTAGGGCTGGCCACTCAGCCTATACGAACTAACTTACTTAATGATTGATGAGTGATTTTAGAGTAGAAACCACGACGTAAAAGTGACGTAGGGCGGCCTGAGGCTCGGTGGAGTAACAATATAAGTAAGACAATTGGCACTGCCTGAAAGTTTTAGCGCTGCCCAGTCTTCAAAGGCCTATATCCAGGCAGAAGCCATGCCGTAGAATCTTATTTACTCTTTTTATGCTGGAAAAACGACAAAGTATCAACGCGAATACTGGCAAATGGACTATTTGTGTTGCCTCTTTTCAACCAATAAAACCTTACCGTCATAGAGTCGCAGCGGCAGCGCCGGCCTGGTCTCGGAGCGGGCGGCGCGCCACTCGATCATAGTCGGCGGGCAGCGGCGCGCCACGCCGGACGTGCGCGCCGCGTTCGCTTCGCTGTGGCACAGCAGCCGCAGCAGCAACGCGCGCAGGCTCGCGGGCGCACGCTCCGATACGAACCTCACCAGGTACCTGTGGAGGACATTCCATGCCATTGTTGTAGTGGTGGAACTTTATTGCAGTCCGCCTGGGGAACTACCACACCTTTGCCAGTTGTGGTATCCATTATTGTGTTTCGGTTTGAAGGGCAATGTTACCAGAAAAATTTAGTGAAGATATTTAACATAAATAATATCTCGAGCGCAGGATGTGTTAACAAGTTCACAATTATGGCTCTACTATGGGTAGACGAGACGTTTCGCTCGTCGTGTATTTACTATTTCATAAAAAAGGTAAATATTTACATTTAGACGTAACCATAGAATTCATGTTTAAAGCATTCTCTAGAACCAAGACAGAATAGGCTTTAGTTTGATGGAGGCGTAATTAGTTTTCATGGTATTATGAGTACATCTAACCCACGTGAGCCACAATGCCAGCCGCGAAGAGTCTCGCTCCGGTACTTCAAGGAGCTGGGTTGGCTCGGGTAGATGCTAGCCGGGAAATGTATAATTCACCCCAAGCGAGACATCAATGCAAGACTTATCGCTTCACATGGAGTGAGAGTAGTTACTTGTGTAGCGGCGGCCCAGGCGGGAAGCTGGCCAGGCAGTGCGCCAGCAGCTGCCACACGCGCTCGCCCGCGTCGGCGCCGCTCGCCTGGTTGCAGATCTGGACGAGGACTTCGTCTCGGAGTCCGCGGGACGAGAGGCCTCGGGATGCTATGTAATCGGCTAGCACCTGAGAGTCACAAATGTCAAAGTTTAGAAGATTTCTCAGGTTCACGTGGCCTAATCGGGGTGGTCCTATTAGTTAACAGTAACAAACCTCATGTCAAGAAAAGCTAGAACGACTCTCACCTTCTGTCTCGCTTCGTTCCCAGCGGCTGATTCGTCACACCATCTTAATATTAACTTGAATGTTGCCACTGCATCGTTGAAATCTTGATCCCTGCAAAATAAAATGTAAATGCAATTAAACTGTACACATAACTTCATAAACGTGCGTGACGTCAACTGCCGGCTCCAACGGAAGATCAGCGCCGGTTGTAACCAACCGGGGCCATGCTGAGTGGGGGCCGTTTTGCAGCAAAAGACGAAAGATTACAATTTCTTGTTTTTCCTAATTTCCTTTGTTTGTGTGCTATTTTTTTTGTCGCAAATAAACTACTGCCTATTCTCTATAAATAGTTTTTATCTGACCCTTGTCAAAGAATCTGCTCCAGCACATTAGCGGTCCTGTTTTCGTGCATGGCGCGCATGCTAGGTCGCCTGGTGATTTTGGTGTTGCATTGGGCTAGAGTCTAGCCGGTAGACATTTTAAAGAGAAGTCTGCAAATAACCTAATTTTAACTACGTCCACTTGTTGGCATCATACGCTTCAGATGAATGATTACCTGACGGCTGCCTTGGCCAGGAAGGGCCTGGTGACAGGGTGCCGGCGCGGGCTGAGCTGCCCGCCGTCCGCGAAGTACACCGAGCTGAACTTGCTGAACGCGAACTGCTGCAGGTCCCGCGGCAGCTGCACGCGCGAGTCGGTCGCTTGTACGTCGCCTGACACCTGGGAAAAAGATGGAGAATGAACGGTGCTTCGGCAGAGGAACAACATGGAAAGGAAGTGTCCAAAAAAGTGGTCAGCAGGTGTAATCGCAACTCATTCGGGAAGGTTTCCGTTCGGATCCACACTCTTTGTTTTTGGCATCCTGAATGTAAATGACTGAGACGGATACTGTGGATCCGAACGGAAACCTTTCCGATTGATTTGTGAATACACCTGCAGAATGGGTATTCTACATCCAATCGGAAAAGTTTCAGAAACTCGGAAACTACGCTATCTGTCTTCGTCGTTTTCAGTGCAAAAGACGGAGATGGTGAGAGTAGTTTCCAAATAGAATCCGATTCGACTGAGTTTAGAATACCGGGCAGATCTTTCTCTTTTCTACCACATGGAGTGTTTTGTCCTGATTCGTGATGTATCAATAGCACCACTTAAGTCCAAGTATTTATAGACCGCGGCTAGTTAGTAGCGCCTAGTCGGCTTGTTTGTGGGTCTTTTTATGAAAAAAACAACCAAGCAACCAAGTGTAGAATCTGAGTAGAGCCTATAGAACCGTCAAGGTGGATTAAGGGGACATAGGGGCACTTGACCAGACATCGAGCAATAGTCTAGATGACTGGATTTTTTTTTTAAATTGTCCTATTCAAATGTGGCCCATAAATATAGCTGATTAAAGAAAAGAAAACGAAAATCTGATCAAAAATAAGCAACTTATAAGCATTTTAATATCATGCTAGACAGAGAGGCGAAACAGCAAATCGTGACGTCACTTCTCAGTACGCCATATAAATTATATTCTGACAAGTAAGGCGTAACGTAATTTTTTGTTTTGTGGGAAAGGGACAGAGTTGTCTCTAACAAAAACTTTAAACGCTCATATATCAGAACATTATTAACCGATTTAAATATTTTTTTTAACAAACAAAATATTTACTTAAATTCTTCATCAAAGCATCAAGGTTTCAACGATATAAACATCTGTCACCTACCCTATTGAGCGCCTGCTGGCATCTGTCCACTGGGAGTACGAGAGAGATATGAGGCTGTCATCATCATCATCAGCTAGAAATCATCCACTGCTGGACGAAGGCCTCCCCCTTAATAGGGAGGGGTTGCCATAATCCCCACGCTTGTCAGGCGGCTGGGGAATAGGAGCTGTACCCAGATGTAAATCGAAACAAGTCAAAAAAAAAATCGCTGACAAAATGTCAATACCGCTTCGTTGGCAAAGATCTCTGGATGACTGATATGCTATAAAGTGCGTCTGCGTAAAGTAAAGATAACACATGATGGTAAAGTTCCTTACCTTAGCCAGGTTCCTCTCTGTATGCGGCGGCTGCCAGTCGTCCAGCTTGGTGAGTATGTAGGCGAGCTCGGCGGGCACTTCCAGCACTTGCAGGCTGTCCGCTTGCGCCTTGCTCTGCGCCGCGGCTTGCGCGTGCGCCTGCGCCTGCGCGGCCACCTGGGCCTTCTGCTCGGCGGCGCGCCTCCTTAAAATAAACGATCGAGTTGAATAACATCAAGATTAAACTTGCAGTTTCCAGGTGGCAACCTGGTAACTTTCAGCTTTTCGCGATTTCAGGGTTGGGTTGGGATTAGTACAATGACCCCTTGAATGAGTACACCCCAATCTTATAACCCTGTAGAAAGGGGCAGATGGAATCAAGTTATTCAATTCCAGGCACACTTTCCAGAATATCCCACGGTATTAGCACGTTAGATTCACTTCCATAGAAATCGCGTCTAAACGTAGATATACGTATAACTACAACAATGGCATATTCAGTACAAACAAATGTTTACTTTATTTTTATAAGACATTGCACCAATTTGACACTGTAGCGCTTGGCTAGTAGACGCCCGCCGGCTGTGCACGCCCTACACAGTGGAATATCGACACTTACAAATAGAGTAAAAACTAGCTTGCACTGAATATGATATGTTTTTAGTTATAGATATGTTGTGGTTCAACTATTTTCTCCGTTCATTCTTACCTGACTACATTTGTAAACAACAATGGCGGATTCGAACCAATGACAGCTCTTAGTTTTCTGACAAATGCCTATGATTGGTCGTAAATCCGCCATTGTTGTTTACAAATTCAGTTAGGTAAGAAAAATAAACTATAGACGCGTTTTCTAAGGAAGTGAATCTTCTTTACATAATACTATTATGTTATCTGTGGAATTGATATAATACTCACTTGGCAGCCGCCTGGTGCGCCTCCGCCTTCCTCCTGTGCTGCTCTCTGAGCAAGGCGACCCGCTTCCGGGCCCGGCGCCCGCGCACGAGCGCCTGCGCGCGCACCACGCCGTGTCGCGCGACCAGGTAGCGGCGTCGCGCGACCCGCCCGCGCCACCACGATTGCAGCTTGACGGTCGAGTAGCACATTTGACGGTATCGTTTCCTGGAACAATGCACTATGTAATCTATGTCTGACGTGCAGAACGCTTCTTGTAGTAGCTCTAATTTACAGTCCGACTATAGCCTCTGCTGCTAGTTATTGACCCGTCAAACCTTTGCAAAGCAAACATCATCACGTTCCAGAAAGGCGATGTTTTATTTGCGTACTAACGTACTTGGTGTCTTTTAAAGATCTGTATAGGGATGAAGCCGTGGTAGCCCAATCGGAAGACCGCTCGACTTAGAATTGTGAGGTCGCGAGATCAAACCCAGGCCCGTACCAATGAGCTTTTTGGAGTGTATGTACGAATTTTCATAACACTGGCTTTTCGGTGAAGGAGGAATCCTGCATAAATCAGGAGAAGAAATTCAATGGCATATTATTATGTGTATCTATCAACCAGCAACTATGCCAGCGTGATGGATGTGGCCCATTCGCCCTTCGAGGATAGGCCAAAACTTGCAGAGGACTATTAAAAAGGCTGATTATGCTATAATGCTATAGGGGTGTAGATGAGTATATATAACTATTGAAACTTCCTCGGTTGTCTGCCCTGCAGGCACTGAAATCTTGTGAAGAACATTTTCTACCAATACCCCCCCCCCCCGCGTTACCTGACGCGAGATTCCCTGGATAATTGGGAGTGCTGTCTCAGCTCTCTACAAGTCAGATTCGTGTGTAAGTATTCACCTGGCGAGGTATCCCCTGACTTGCGCCTGCAGCGTGGTCGCGGCCGCTCGCAGCTTGTCGGCGCGCGCGCGCTCCAGAGCTCGGTGCAGCGCTTCCCTGATGAACACTCGAGCCGCGCCCAGCTGGTAATCCGCGCCGACTAGCGAAATTAATAAACGATTTTTAATATAAAAGGCTCTAAACGAATGTTTCCCAAACAAAATATCTACGGTAGGCCGTTTAGGCCGTACCAAGGACATTTGTCTTTCTCTCGTGCGTTAATGGGTCGAAAAAAAGCTCGCGTGGTAAGCTGGCAGGAATCATACATTTTTCGGGACACGAAATATGTCCATCTCCGATCCTTGATAGTGAAAGAAATGGAAATGATTAGTGACGTCACTATCAAATAGTACTAAACAAACAACAACTAAATAGCAACTAGCATCGTTGTAGTACGTCTGAGGAAGCATGATTATACAGGAAAACGTTGTCACATAATCATAGATTACAATAGGTAATATTTTAGATTGTTAGATTAATAATTATATTGCCGAACAAAACACAAATGATTTGACAACAAACAAATTGGTACTTGGTATGTATGTCGCGTTCGTGATGCATTTAGAAGGAGCCATCAGGATTACATGCGCACAGACGCACCATAGGCGGCGACGGTGACCTGCCTTATATACGTAGACTAGATAACTTATGAACTTAGATCAGCCTCGTATTCTAAAGCCAATCGAATCGGAGTCGATTCGAACACTACTCCGTCTCCGTCTTCTGCAGTAAGAATGACGGAGACATAGTGTAGTTTCTGATTGGGTTTAGAATATGGTAGACTGAAGGAGGCTTGAGCCACTATTCAGATACATTTTAACAACGAATTTTAACAGCTTTCCGTGGCAAAACCGGTAAGGGCCTGGCATAGGACTAATAAAGCAACGTGTATGAGCTATAATTTCTGTAGCTCTACCTTGCTGAAGAGATTATACAGGGTTAGTCCTAATCAGTTAGCATCCTTTGGAATATATTAAAATCAGGAAAAAAAATATCAGCTGTTCCATTTAAAATGTTCATCGACTTCGGGCAATATATATGGAGCAGCAATTTTTTCCGATTTCAATGTTGGCCCGATAGTAAAAGATATTTGTTTTAATGTACAGAAAATGTGCTTAAAAGGATGCTAACTGATTAGAACGAACCCTGTAGATGTTTTCTCTGTTCCCTTTTAAATACAATGACAAGATATTAAAGATGAAGACGGTTAAAAACAGCCTTGATTCGTCGCAATAATGATGATGATATAACTAAGTATACTCACATAAAACCATGGCTTTGTATAATTTCCCGCACTTTTTCGCAATTTTCCACGTTTTTCCCATTTTTACCTTCCACTACCTTTTTTTCCTTCCTACCTCGCTCTAGAAGTTCTACCTTCATCTGAATTGTTTCTTATCTCTCTAATAATTCAGTTATGTCGTTAATTACACTTGTAGAGTAAAAGTATTGGTGAAACAAGCAAACTTAATGGGACAAGAGATTTGAGATATGAGATTTTAACGATTTGGTTAGGGTTATCGTGCACTTGCGTAAGCCTAGACTTTCCGTAGGCCTAGACTCTAGGAGTATCTTTCCAAGGATTTTTTTCTAAGGTTGTTTGCATTTTTATTTAGCAAGCTCACTTTTCATCACTTTTATTTGCTGATACTAGAATCCAGGGGCCCATGCAATACAACCACACATACAACAACAAACTGAACATGCGATATAAGTAGGTACCGCTTACCCATTTATTTATTTATTTGTGTAACTTTGCAAACTAAAGTGCACGTTGTACTTCGTCCTTGCTTGTCCATACTTCTCAGAGTTAAGAGCCTTTATACGAATAGTGCACAATCACCCTAGACCACACCACCACCACCTACCACTTACCACCTTACCATTGATAAGAATAAAAGTTGGTAGGTACGAATCTTAATATACACAATAGTTAAGGCCAAATAGATAAATGATAGATGACGAATAATGATCATGATGTAGTCGCAACTGTTCCATTAGTCAACGTCCTCTCTGCCGAAGTTAGTAGGAACGATAAGAATAAACATTTCAAAGCGACTATTTCTATTATAAAAAAAACAAAGTGACTATTTTTATTATAAAAAAATTCAACATGACTATTTCTAGTGGTGACGTTGAGAATTAAAAAACCACAGGGTTATTTGTGAATAATACTATAACGCTAGGATGGATATCTGTAGAACTTAATAAACTACTTTGTTTTTTCACTTTTAAACACGAGAAAAATATCAGCTACTCCAGGAACATTTTCATTTGCAAAATGCATGGAACAGCAGATTATTTTCAAGCAATCTTAACAATTAGTATGTCAATTAGTAATGTAGATCATAAATTGTTTGTTATGCTGTACCGAAGCTAAACATAAAAGGTTGTCAACCAGTCCTAAAGTTTATGTTTATGCAGTTTTTTACCTGTAGTTTATAGTTTTGGATAGTTCAGGATAGGTATTTAGTTTAATTTATTATTAAATATTATTTATTATATTTTTCTAATAAAATGTAAGTTATAATCTAAAAAAAAACAGTTCTATGTATGTACGTACTCATCATTATGAATAACTTTTAATACGGGGCCAACCAAAAATTCGCGAAAAAATAACAGCAGTTCTATACAAAAGTTCATTGACCTTGGACAAAATGTATGGAACAGGTGATATTTTTTCGCGATTTCAGGGTTGGTCCCATAGTAAAAGTTGTTCATAATGATGAGTACATACATACCCTTCCGTATTGTTGAACCTTTGTGTTACACGTTGTATAATGAAAGGGGGGTGAAGATGAAACTGGCCAGGACCAGAAAAGATGGGAGCGTTAATAAGGAAACAATGAATGGAATTAGTTGATGACGATTATGCGGCGAAACGATATTGCTAAGTCGAAACAAGCTCATTGTAGACAACTACTATGGGACCAACTTAGAATTCGCGAAAATAATCTGCTGTTCCATAGAAAAAAGTCACTCAGCCTCGACAAAATGTATGAAACAGCAAATTTTTTCGGGAATATAGAGTCGGCAAAAAATTTGTAAAAAAAGATGAATAACCAAATAATGACCTCCTTTGGGCTCAGTGAAACCGTTCCGGTGACCCTGTATCGATAGGGAAGAAATAGATGAAACTGGCACAGGACCGGAAAAGACTCAGGACTAGAGGAAAGCTCAACTCAGCGATGCGTGGAAATTTGTTGATGACACACTTATAATATAACACTATAGACTGCAAAAAGTTACCGTCGTGATATATCTGATTTAAATAAATAATAATAAATAAATAAATAATGCGGAACATTTTATACACAGTGCCATCTAGCCCCAAACTAAGCAAAGCTTGTACAATGGAAACTAGATAGCTGATAGAATACTTATATACATTTTTTTTGTAAATACATACTACACCCAGACACAGAACAAACATCCTGAATATTATAAAACAAAATAAATAAATAAATACTTCGTACACTTTATAATAGTTCGTTATGATATAATGTCTCAATAATGATCTAATAACTCACCAGCGCCAGTGGGCGGCATCTCGGCCAGTATTGAATTGCAAATCTCTCGGTAGGGCGTGGCGCGCGTCGGCGTTGACTTCAGGAGGTATCTGCGGAGGCAAGTAATGGTTAGTAGTTGGCAAGTCAGTTATGAGCTGACAGTCTTTACGACCGCTTCAAACTGCGATACAAGGCACTACAGAAACCATATTTTTTTTAAATATACAATGAAGTGACGAGACGAGCAAGACGTTCGCCTGGTGGCAACCATCACGCCTGCCACTAACAGGCAGTGCCAGAATTCTGAACTTGCGAACGCAATCCTGCGCTGCACTGCACTGCGCTCGTCGCCCTGAGATATTAGATGTTAAATCTCTTCATACTCAGTAATTTCTCTGGTAACATTGCCCTTCAAACCGGAACACAGTAATGCTTGCACATTACTGCTTGGCGGTTGAATAACTGGCAAAGGTGTGGTACTTCCTCAGGCGGACTCTGCAGTAGAGTCCTACCACTACGAAAATCATGCATGAGATATCTGCAGGCGTAGTTAGGGTTTGAGGTAAGTTAAAGATACAAAAGCTGGGCGGTAAAGGGTTCATCATCAGCCAGAAGACGTCCATTGCTGGCCTCCGAACGAACACTGACGAAGGCTTCCCCCTTAATGGGGGGTTGCCATAATCCCCAAGCTTGGCAAGCGGTTTGGGGTCAGTATGTTTACCACCGATAACTGAGAGGACGCTGCTGCCCGTCCTCCAGTGGTTCTGGATGCAGTTTTAGGACGTACCAAGGTCCGATAAGGCCTAACTATAAACCCTGTTGACTGATCGTCCAACTTTCTCTCATACGTAAATTACTAGTTTAACTACTACTGCTAGCCACTGCGAGTACGTCAGAATTTCATGACTCAGATTGCGTCATCCCATCGATTGGCTAATCGCCAAAGAACGTTACCTCACCCCCTGCCCGCAACGGTGAGTCGTGTTTGTAGGAGAAATTGTGTTTACGAGCCATGAACAGGCTATATGATCTGTGGGTAAGGTAAAGGGTTAAGCGACAAAAAAATTCATTATCATAATTTTTCTGGTAGAAAATTCTTTAGCATTAAGTCCTCCTTTTGTACATACATGTATTTATGTGTGCAATAAAGAATTAAAATATATATAATATACAATGTGTAACAAAAAGGTTCAACATTACGGTAGGGTGTGTATGTTCTCATCATTATGAACAACTTTTACTATGGGGCCAGCTCCGAAACCGCAAAAAAAACAGCTGTTCCATACATTTTGTCCAAGGCCAATGAACTTTTTGTATGGAATAGCGGTTATTTTTCCGCGATTTCAGGGTTGGCCCCATATTAAAAGTTGTTCATAATGATGAGTACATACATACCCTTCCGTATTGTTGAATCTTTTTGTTACACATGTTTTTAAAGCTTAAACAGGAAGAAAAATTATGACCTCCGGCAGGACTCGAACCTGCATACGAGCAGCGTGCTTTTCGTTACACATTGTATATTATCTGCTCACCTATATCTATCGACGAAGTTCTGGAAGGGTATCCGTATGGGGTACCCGGTCTGGCGTATCTTGATGGTGTCCAGCATGCCGGTGTAGCGCAGCTGTGCCAGCACGCACGGCATGTCGAACTTCATGGGAGACTTGTCCGTGTTGGGCTTGATGCAGCGCACGAACCACGGGTTGCAGCGCGACATCGACTCCAGGAGCTGGTGCAGGCTGTCCGAGAACCTGGACAATGGAGAAATAAGCATATACAATAATTATTGCTTGAAAAGTGTCCTTAGTACGCAAAGACTATAAATCCTGTTGACTGCTCGTCCGGCTTCTCCGCATACGAAAATGTGTAGTTTAAAAACCACTGCTATCCACTGCGAGTACGTCAGAATATCATTGTATTTCATAACTCAGATTGTGTCATCCCAGTGATCAAGGCCGTAGGCAGGGGTAGCCCCCCCCCCCCCCCCGAAATGCCTTCGCCAACCCACCGTTTTATACATACCTACTTACGTGTAGATCGTCGTCGTCTTAAAGTTGTTACTTATTGTCTCTAGTCCAGAGCTCGACCCCCCCCCCCCCCCCCCCCGAAATGAATTCCTGGCTACGGCCTTGCCAGTGATTGGCCAATCGCAAGCATAGTAACCTCGCCCCCTGCCCGCAACGATGAGTCGTGTTTGTAGGAGAAATTATGTTCACGACCCATCAACAGGCTATATGATCTGTGTTAGTAGGTCTATGTACTGTAAAAGCAGTTGAGCAGTTTGATCATCGAATCAAAACTAAAACACCTAAGTCAGTAAGTTTTTCATTAATCGATCAAACCATTTGGATCGACGTCGACATGGATCTTTCCGTGGCTTCGATTAAGTACCCAGAGATGACTCCTCCATGTTCAGTGGCAATTCTTTCATAGAGATGCGTATAATGCCTAGATTACACGGTCTTCGTAGTTCTCCTTAGTACTAATCGGTTAATATTAATATTACACTTGTCGCTTAGTAAATAGGATCGGGTTCTATTCACTTGCGCTGTCACTTACTAATAGTAAGCACTAATTAGCACGTTTACAAGAAAGGTTTACGCAGCATTAGCTACGAAAGCCGTGTAATCTAGTCATAAGTATTCATGCATTTTAGGCGCACAGTTGTATTAATCCTACTAATATTATAAACGCGAAAGTTTGTATGTAAGGATGTATGGATGTTTGTTACTCTTTCACGCTGAAACGGCTGAACAGATTTAGATGAAATTTGGCATAGAATTAGCTTATACCTTCGAATAAAACATTGGCTACTTTTTATCCCAAGTATCGCGGATGAACCCGCGGGGCGCAGCTAGTAATAATATAATTCTTCTAGAGGCATTTCGTAACTTCTACTCTGCTAAAAGCAACTAACCCAACGTGAAAATTCGAATACAGTACCTGGCAGCCACAGTCGGCGTCCTTGGCTTCATGGTGACGAATCTTCCATTGGCACCTCTTGGCAGCGTTTTGTTCGCGTCGTGCTGCGCGCGCAGCTGTGTCGACATCTCCGCCACGAGAGGCACCTCGCTGCTGCACAGCAGTTCCAGGACGTCAGCTCGCAAGGCGTCTCGGTTCTTGTCGAGGAAGCCGTCTACGTTGTACCACACCTGGCCAGCGTAGTGTTTTATCTGGAAACATCGATGTTTGTTCTGTGTCTGGGTGTAGTATGTATTATAAGTATGTATTTACGAAAAAAATATGTATTTAAGTATTCTATCAGCTATCTGGTTTCCATAATACAAGCTTTGCTTAGTATGGGGCTAGATGGCGCTGTGTGTAATAAATGTCCCCCCAATATATTTTTAATGGAATTAATTATATTAAGTTGGGATCGAGATTCTCATGAAAACGATTACAGAAGAAGACGTACCCCAAATATGAAAATAGGTATGTAATTTTTTTTGTTTTTTTTTGAGTAATTATCTTAAAATAAGCATAGACATTAAATTCTTTGACTATATACACACCAAGTTTACGCTTCTTTCTTATTTACCTTTCATAAAGGTAGACACAGACTTACAGACAGACGACGCGACGTAAGCGTAAATAACGTTGAACACCCTTCAGGCATGACTTGAGCAAATCACTTCTAAGCAGCTCACCAGGGGAGAATTTGATTAAACGAAAGACAAAAAATTAAGAATTTCTTTCAATACAACGTGAGAATGTAGCCAGCGTTCTTGGGACCCTACACCGTAATTTTTTGATTAATAGATTTTTAAGTTTGTTAAGGTAGTTTTTATTCATTATTCATAATAAAGAACTTAAATAATTGAGAAAAAAAAATTATCGTTAGAATTAGGATAAAAACATACCCCAAACTCGCTAGCTCCCAGCCTTGGCCTGGAGTAAAGCTCGTTGAGCGCGTGGTTGTAGTGGCACTTCTCGAGTAAGGACGCGTCCGAGGCTCGCGGGAAGTTGCTCTCGTCGTCCAGGAGGTGCAGGATCCCCACCGGCTTCTTGCTTAGCAGCTGGATCACTGGCAAACATCACGAAATATCAAAAATTACGAATTTTTGTGATGTGGTTGTTATGTTTTAGATTTATGAAGAAGGCATTATAATAAAAGCGACAGCAGTGAAGGCAACATCACACTTTGGTATGGCGCGTACGATCACAAGCCTTTATCATTAATTTGATGTATGAAATACCCAACAGAAATACACATAAACTTTAGTAACTGCGGCGGTTATTCATATAATACTGAAGCCACGATTTTAAAATAGATAAGTAGGAATAGACTAATTTATATGAACCAACCTGGAGAATTATCGTTCCATGTCAGATTAGACCATTCTAATCGTTCTTTTTGATACTCCTGCTGCTCCAATTTGAAGATATGTTTATTGAAGTAATGCTGCAGAGTTTCATTCGCGTAGTTAATACAAAGCTGCTCAAAAGAATTCTCTTCCAAGTCTTCAAATCCAAAGATGTCGAGGAGAGATATCCTGTGAGCATCGTGCAGGCCGGCGCGGTGGACGATAGAGTTAATACGGAGCACCAGCCAGCTGAATAGTGATGAGTAAAGGGCCTTTGCGAAAGCATCTCGCGCGTCTAAAGCCTGGTCTATTGGGAGCGGCGACCGCATCCTCTCAGCCCTAGCAGCTGTGACCCTAGTAGTTAAAGCTCGTACCAAAGCCTCCGCCGGGACTTTCAACAAATGAGCTGCCCATCGCACCTCCGCACCCCCACCTAATTGCACGCCTTCCTGGCCGTGCCTCAGCTGTTTTCTATGAAAATATACGTTGCCCAAATGCAACACAGCTGCTAACACTCTAATAATATCTTCTCTCTCAGAGTCACCGATGCCGAGGACTTGCATAGCCCCGCATAACGCCGACCAGTCAGCTCCAGCGCCGGCACCTCCCGAATCACCACCTTGATTCAGGTAAAAATAATGCTCCGCTGATAGCAACCCTCGAGCTTTTCTCTGCTCCTCATCTAATCCCGCTAATAACTCGTAAAACACGTGATAATTTCGTTCTCCTGGTGACTGGGTCACTATGCGTGATTTCTCGAGCAAGTAATGCGCAACTCTGGCCCCAGCCAAAGCGCCGTCCTTGAAGTATAATTCTAAGAGTTTGCCGAAGCGACTAGAGTTGTGGTTTTTTGGTGTCCTTGCGTTTCCGAAGGCTTCTAAAAGCGGAGCTGCTTCTAGGATCTGTTCGGAGACAGGAGCGCGGCCGGGGGGTGCAGGGGCGACCGCTGCTAAGAACTGCACGGCTAGTTTGGTAGACTCGGTCTTGCCCGCGCCGGACTCTCCCGAGATGAGAATGGCCTGAGGCTGCGGAAGAGATGCTCGAGCCGCCGCCGCGATGGCGAACAGATGTGGGGGCAGGTCGCCCAGAGCTTCTGCTGCGTGGTATCTGGAAATTAGAAATAGGTAGATGTTAAGGGAAGCATACAAAAAATATTGTCTCTGTAGAAAACTACTCTTCTATGTTCATGTTGCGTACACCAGAAAGTTGTTAAATGATAACAGATCAGCTTATTAAAGCTCTGCGCTCGAAATTAGAGTTAATTTATGTAATCCCTATCTATAGGTAAGTTATTAGATTTTCAAGTAGGATGGAAAGCCTGTGATGATTATTCTGATCTGATCCTAATTCAATTCATATACTGCCTAACTATGTAAGTGGCACATAACAATACCGAGTCATTGAACAAACAATAAACCATGGGGACTCACCTCCTAGCAGTCTGCAGTCCATACAAAGCATCTACAGGCCGGTACGGGTTTACCGCCACTAATATCGACCCTGCATACGTGTAAATAAGGCCCTGTTCGTATCTGAGCTTCAAGTTCCACAGTAGGGCAGCCTCGTGGAGGTCATGGAGGCGGGTCATGTCGTCCACGCCTGAAGGGCCGAGCTCCTCCCGGGGCCATACTGGGTCGCCTTCGTCTTCGCCGGTCCCCATTTGTAGAGCAAAGGTTTGTGCCTGGAAGGTGAGAAAAAGGTGGTTTAAATTACAATAAAATACAATAACATTTTATTGTCAAACATATTACACTACAAAATGCACAAAAGGCGGTCTTATCGCCAAAAGCGATCTCTTTCAGACAACCCTGCCCTCGGATGAATAGAAAAAATAACAATGTGAAATACTCACAGTGGTAAAGACAATTTAAATGCCAAATATACCTAGACAACCCTAATTATAAGTATGCCCTCGACGTATTTTCGCCGAAGAACAAGAAGACATCAGAAGAGTCTTTATCCCTTTCTGTTATACGTACGAAGCGCCTCTCCGAAATTCGTTCATCATATATACGATGAAGAATCTAAGGAATGAACAAGTTTCTTCTAGTTTTGCGTTTTGAATCTTCGGTTTTATATTTGTATCAAGATAAGGGAATTCAAACGAAAACATCATACTTAAAAAAATACCAGTTCATACTCATAGTCATAGATGATATTAAAATATATACTATTCACATACATAAAATAGATTCTCATAAAACGACACTAAAAAAACTATCGATGACTAAGCTGGTTGAGTAGCTTACAATCCAAACATTGCTCTAAGCCTCTAAGGTCTTCACACATCAACTTGCTGCGTCACCCACTCCGGATCCGTGACTTATAAATTACATAATTATTATAATCGTCTCAATTGCGTATTATTTCTCACCGACATACATCTCGAAGGAATAACGAAACCGGCACAAATAGCAACCAGACGGAAAATTTACTTCCATCAGCTGTGATATAACGAGCTCATAACATGCAACCAAAAGTATGTAGGAAAGCAATAAAAGAACTAAACTGTTTCACGGTAAGTCGACTGCTTTGTTAAGAAACTACGATGGTAGCTCCACTATACAACTCTTCAGATAACTTGGGTAAAGCATCTGTTGCGCTTGCGACCTTCTTAACCAGGCGCTTTTCGCTGTCGAGATCACTGGATGGCAACGACTCAACGCTCGCTGATTCAGCATCCTCCTAACTGCTGTTCGGGAGAAAGAGCAATGGACTACCGATGTCACTGATTACGTCGCATCGTTACAGTCGTAATGAAAGATGGTACAATTTGCATAGCCGCTGGCATGCCGTTGCATGGTCGAGTAGCTGCGCTGATAAACTCGCTTGATTAGCAAGATACTGTTAACTGACCCGCTTCGTTCGCACATTAGCAAACAAAAATAGATGGCAGCGTGATCGTGAGCGAAATATTTATTAACTGTTGACATTTGCATACATAATCGAGGCGATGATTCGCAGCCTAATAAAGATTACTGTTTTGAATCGGTATGCATTCTTATGAATACTTGCGTGATTTTAGTGGTGATTTTACAGTCATTTCCCCATTTTATTGGTATAAATATGTATATCCATGAGGACATAACATACAGAAATAGGTATAGTTAACGATGCGCATATAAATTTAGAACGTTCAATAACACAAACAGACACATAGAATGGGTTGCATCCTAGTGAAACCAACGAAGTAGCACCTTTTCTTTCATCAAGTTCGATTAAATCGTTTAGTCAGCAAATCAACTGAACAAAATGGTAACAGAAAGACACAGTAGAGTGCAAAAGGACAGAGTTTCTTTCGTCATTATCTATAGATATAATAATTATTAATAGTGTGAAAGTGTGATTACATTGCTAATTAGAGCGTTCAAGCTCACATCCTTGAGGGCCTGAACTGGCACTCCTCGACGTTTAGCCTTTCTTGCAGGTAGGGACGCGCTTGACGACCTAAAGACCGGTTTAACTTTAGCATTAGACATGATCGGCGCTGACTGCCTCTTCCTTTGCCGACGCATGAGTCTGCACGAAGAATTGGAATTACAGGAGCAAGAGGAATCAAATGAATCCGAGGAGCTACGAGGGGTTGGAGCAAAATGAACCTTTCGACTCATCGACTGATGTTCCTTTTTACAGCAGCATTTCTGTCATATATCTTTATTGTCCATCGTGCATACTTTATCTTAAGCACGGTTAAGGTCATGGTCATTTAATTTTCCGTCATGATAATTAGATATTATCATCATCATCATCAGACCACAAGTGAGTGTATCATGGTGAACGCAAGACGTGACTTTGAAGCATAACGATAGTTATGGCGATATGATGACCCGAGAAAATGTTTGGATTTTAATATTTCTGGAAATCAAATTGTCTGGATTTATCAATCAACACTACAGTCGTCACTCTTCTTAGTCTGACCTAAAACTTTTCGGTTTGATTCTGCCAATAAATTAGGCCACATTTAACCTCCGTTATTTTTGTGCAACTGATTCACGATATTAACAAGCCGCTTATCTTATGGCATCACGATAATCACGATAGCCGGTTGAGGTCCACTCAGACTGTTCAACTTCAAAACCAAACCCCACTGCGGTAATCCACTGCGCTCGTTACGATGCCTTGAATAGGCTGTTAAATCTGTCTAGGTCAAAAACTAACGTTTGCACACTACTGCTTGTTTTTATTTTCTGTCACTACACACTGTCCCGCTTCAATAGAACCGCAAGTTGCATGTAGTTTCGCGTTGCGTTGCGCGTGGTCCGCAAGGTACGGCTAACTGAAGACCGCATGCCATTACCCTGTGATTGCCAAGAACTGTTAGGTAGGATAACGGCGCTGAATGGGACAGGGTACTAGATTACCCACCTGGTTAGCGCAGTACTGCCCGATACTATGACATTTTAGAGAGTAATAAAATGGTATTACTACGATCTGGACGGGCAAAATACTTGATTGAGGACAGAGGCCAAGCGTGTGTCTATGAATTCCTAATTCCAAATTGCTGTCAAGGCATTAGTACTAATTTCTAGAACGCAGTTAGATTAATCGAACATGTTACGATAGTAACAAAAAATAAAAACCAAAATAGTAGTAATGTAAAGTGTAGTGTGTAGTGTGTGTGTGTGTGTATGTAATGTAGTAGTAGTAGTAGTAGTAATGTGTCAAAACCACATCAGTTTTCATAATAAAATAGTTACGATAGTAAGTAATGAACGTAGTACTATTATTTATTCTGTGCTAATAACCAATAATGTTTCAGAAATTCTTGCATGATTTTAAATTCTTGACACTGGTCAAGATCAACTGACATAATATATCATGCATAGCCCTAGAGCATAGTCTCTGGTCCTAGAGACATCATATTTGGAGAACATCATGTTTGTATGTAAATGGCGTAAAACTTGTCATAGAGGTTTCCATAAGTTGTTCTGACATTAATTTCAAATATTGCAAAGGAATAAACCCTTTAACCATATAAGCTAAATTGCTAAGGCACGTCGAGAACGCGGTCAGACAAGTCAGCCAAACCCTAGAAACTTGGAAATCGTTACCCAATATCTTCTACAGATCGACAAATTTATCTCCAAGTTGACCAAATAATGGAAGTGCCTGGACCCGTGCAAAAAAATATTTTGAAAGATATAAACAACGCGGCGGCGGCGGTAGCGACGACGGCATAGGTTTAGGAAATTGGATCCCGTTGCACATTCGGATACAGAACCCTAAAAATAATATATTTTTATTATTTACATTTATCGTGGCAAAAAGAGTAGATAAGGGCGCCATTACTGCGAAAATTCTAAAAACGAACAAACCTGCAGTACTTCTGATGGAGATGGTGTTTTAAACAGTAAGCAAGGAGAAAAATGTAATTTCCGTTTTAAAGCTTTTTCCAAGCCATACTAGCAGTAGCAGGGCTCAGCTATTACACCCGCTATCCTACAGGAGTCGTATATTTTTCCGGTATCGAGTACCCAAATCCGTTGAGCGCTGGCTCAACGGATTTGGGTAAGAAGTAACAAACTTACACCCAAAACTTTCCCATTTTAAATTATTGCGATAAGCGACGATGTGGGAAGTAGGAGTAGATTCTCTCTGATTTTGAAAATATCTAGCTTATATCTATAAGGAAACGTGGAAGCCGACAGGTTGTTCCATTCATTGACTGTACGATTTAGAAACGTGACGGAACGTTTTGTACGTATCCACAAAGTATGCGTGGGAGTGGGTCGTCTAGAAAGATGATAGTGGCTCCACCATTCAACTCCACAGACAAACTATTCATTTGTAACTAAGTTCCTGTGGCACGGTTGCCCGGGAAGTGGCTAATTGGCCCTCTTATTATAAAATGAGCCGTAGATAATCTTCCGACGAGGTCTATTGGACCTGAATACACAATTATTTACGGTATTTTAGTTTAATCATCATGTAGTATTCAGCTGACTATACATTGTAAAGAGAAGATAAATTGTAGTGGAAGATTTTTCCCACCGTAATCACGTCAGATTCAATTATTTATACTTACTTACCATCATATAGAACGCCGTAAGTGTTTTAAAAAAAAAAACCGACTACAACTTCGAATACCTGGATAACATCTTCATATTTTCTATTAATTTTGATTTAGAAACCAAACTACTGAACCGATTTCGATAAAATTTAAATGGGACCACCTCTGAAGTAAAACCTACCTAACAAAAAAAGAATCATCAAAATCAGTTCAAAATTTGCGGATTAATCGCTTAACATACATACAAAAACATACAGTCAAATTGAGAACCTTCTTTTTTGAAGTCGGTTAGAAATGTATGCCCGTTATGCATCTATAACTATTACCTTTTTACACGATTGCCCAAAAATAGTAGTGTAATGTTTTCAGGGTTCATGTATTGTATGTATGTGAGTTTCATTTAACCAAAAAAAAACAAAAAAAATATATTATTTTATATTTATTTATTTTATAATTTTTTTATATTTTTTTTTGTTTTTTAAAAAAATATTTTTCTTTCTTTCTTTCTTTCAAAACTTCTAAAGGCCTGAACAGATTTGGATGTATGGGGTATCGTAAGAATCCTTACATCATTCCGAGTGACATGGGCTATATTTTTTATTTATTTAATTTTATGGCGGTGCGGCGGTTCATTTTCAAAAATGAAAAGAAAAAAAACTAAAATTATTACAATCTGGGTATCAAACTGAAGACCTTGATGAGCACATTCTAAAACCATTTAATTTATACCTATGTATAAATGTTACATAGGTATTGTACGGGCAAAACAAACATTTCATCTTTGGTCTTTGGCTAACGTCAGACTTTAGTAAGACCACAGAATAAATAATAGTACTCCGATAAGACTGAAATGGACCTGGAAAGGACCTGGGTATGTCCTAAAACTGCATCCAGAACCACCGGAGGACGGGGAGCAGCGTCCTTCTTGTTCTTGGTTAACGGTGGTAATACTCTGTGATCCCCAAGCCGCCTGCCAAGCGTGGGGATTATGACAACACCTCCATTTAAGGGCCTTCTAGAATATCTCCAGAGGCCTTCGTCCAGCAGTGGACGTCTTCCGGCTGATGTGTGATATGAAGACTGAAATGTATAATTTTGTATTTTTAATTTTTATTCGTTCTTTTTTTGGCAGGGCAGGCGTGTTTTTGAATTATTTTAATTTGATGTCTTGTTTACGTTAAGTAAGACGATTGCGCTTTTTGTGGTAAGACTACAAACACAAACTGCGGCACGACACCTCCTTTGCTTATTTTTACGATTTCGTACTCAAAGAAAGTCCAACGGAACCCTGTTAGCTAAACCTGTCTTCTCTACCTGGTCTCTTATGACCAGACATGACCTGTACCTTCCGAACCGTTATAGGTAGGGCTCTGCAACTCCATTTAATCGCATGTGACATTTTGGCCTGCTTATTCTTATTATTTTTCAATGTGGGGGCGATAAGTCCTGCACTGACGTCCCGCTTGGGGTGTATTGTCAGGGGGGTGTCACTCCGCAGTTTAGGTATGTTCGGCCGGCGCTCCGTCCAAAGGACAATACAAGGCTGAAGTCAGTGGCCGCCCGCACGCTAGCCTCGTCGCACGTAACTAAGCATACGTGATAGAAAGAGAGCGGTATATCTAGGTGAATATAGCGAGCGGTATCCAGCGCTGTGCGAGTTGAATTGCTTCTTTATTGCCTAGTAGATAGAGTCCTTATTTATTTCAATTCCTTTGCGGAGTGAACTTTCTGTACGTAGTCGTCAGCCATATAACGTCCATTGCTGGACGAAGGCCTCCCCTTGACAGAGGGGTGTTGCCATAATCCCCACACTTGGCAGGCGGCTTGGGGATCGCAGAATTCTCACCACCGTTAACCGAGAGGACGCTGCTGCCCGTCCTCCGGTGGGTCTGGTTGCAGTTTAAGGACATATCCAGGTCTGTACGTAGAACTATTTTTTATTCTGTGGTATTGTGCATTTCCCCTGCCAGCGTCTACCCGAGACAGCCTAGCTCCTTGAAGTAACGGAGCGAGACTCTGGGCCGCTGGCATAGTAGCTCCAGTGAGTTGGATGGAGGTGTATAAGTAAATATATGATGATGATGAGAAGCGTACAAGCCGTTGCGGAGATAAAGCTACCTCATGGAATCCGGTAGCAATTGTCGTTGGTTCTGTGACTTTGCACTGCCACAGCACATGCTCTACGGTTTCATTGTCCTGCATGCAGCCACGGCATAACGGACTATCCGTGGCTTCCAGTTTGTATAAGTGGCTGTTCAAGTTGCAATGACCGGTTATAAGGCCTACTAAAAGACGAAGGTCCTGTTGCAACTTCAACAGATTGTTAGTGATCTTCCTGTCAGGGATTGGGACATTTTGGCCTAGTTCATACAAAGAAGTATGGGAATTTTGTACCACTAGGCCACCTGTGTATGGGAAATGTCCTAAGCCTAAGGAAATGTATTGTAATATTTTTGTAGCGCTCGTGGCGTAGCTTGCTTGACTAGGTAGTCCTGAAAGACCAGCGGTGCTATGTTAAGCTACCGACGATCCGGACAGTCTTTGGTTGGTCCCGGTTGTTTGTTCTATATTCCTATAACAACAGCTATAACAGCATGCCATGTCAGAGGCCTTCAGGCGGTACATAAACTCTGACGCCAGGGCTCCCTATACGATACGAACTTACTTTATTTAGTTTTCAACCGACATCAAAAAAGGAGGTACTCAATTCGACTGTATGTTTTTTATTTATTTACTAATGACTTGATAACATATCGCTGACTAATCTCGTTACTTAAAATGTCAGATTGAAAATTTCAAAAGGTCCTATGTTTAATTTAGAAAATCGTAACCAAAATAGTCGGGAGGTACTAGGCGTGCATAAATTAAGACGTGGTAGCGCTGAGTCAACTCTCTATCGACATTCCATCGACGGCCTTGCGATCAGCCGGCGCGGGCGCGAATGCCATGCCATGCCAGTTACCTACCAGCCTACCACTCGCGGAACATTGTCCCTCTTCAGACAAGGCCATGCTTCAAACAATAAATATAAATATCGGTGGATATTTTTCACAAAGCGCCATCTAGCCCCAACCTAAGCAAAGCTACAAAGCTGTACAATGGAAACCAGATAGCAGATGGAATACTTAAATACTATTTTATTTTGTAAATACATAATTATAATACATACTACACCCAGGCACAGAACAGAACAAACATTTATGTTCGTCACCTAAGATGTTTTATTGCAACTCACTGTCTAAATAACCTTAATGTATTATTGATTGAAGAGGCCATGCAATAAACTTGCGAGGAGCCTAATAAATAACTATCAAGGAGTTTTGGCAGGAAAAATCATGTCGCTTCATTCTATTAATTTCTTAAACTTGTATTTTTTCTCGAATTAATGATAAAAAATGGTGGTGTTTTATTCATTGAGTGTTGAATTACATGCACGAGTGTGAGCAAGTGATATAATGTACTGAATGTATTGTCGTGTTGTTTTCAAAACTCC
Source organism: Erannis defoliaria (assembly GCA_905404285.2). Classification (NCBI taxonomy): domain Eukaryota; kingdom Metazoa; phylum Arthropoda; class Insecta; order Lepidoptera; family Geometridae; genus Erannis; species Erannis defoliaria. The sequence goes on along the minus strand of FR990076.1, from coordinate 15,716,448 downwards.
GTAGAAGCTCATAGTAAAGTCGCCACAACTTCACTAGGGCATGACTTGGACTCGACTATGACTAATTTCGTGTGACTGACTGTGATTTCATGACATATTTGACTTGATTTTAATAAAACAACTTGCAAATTCGTAAACTTGACACTGGCAGAATGCACAACGTGCGATGCCAATAACTAAGAAAAAAAAATTGCTATCAAACGAGCAAATGTCAAACAAACAAGCAAAATGGATGACTTCGTGCTACGTATTTTTCGATAGGTCTGTGCTAGGGGCACGGTTGGGGTACTGAACTAGCAACCGTATATCAACACGTGTGAAACCAAGATATTACACGAATAGGTATTATAAAGGAATGCGAAAGTTTGTCGGTATGTGCGTGTGTATGTTTGTTACCTCTTCACGCCAATACGGCTGACTGAACGGATTTGAATGAAACTCGGAATAGAGACATACTTATTTCCCGGAATAACATAGGCTACTTTTTATCATCATCATCATCACCCTTTTTCATCATCACGCGGGTGAAACCGCGGGCGCAATAGTTGTACTATAAATATGGAACCAAATATAGCGATAGGCTGATACAACATTGCAGGAAAAACCAACGTATCTAGTGTAACATAAGATCATTGGGAAAAACTATGATAGCGCAATCTGAAAATAGCCGATTAAAAAGTTTACGAGTTCCTCTACCTCCTTTGTTGTGGCTGTAGTTATTTGCAAATGACGTGAATCGAAACGACTTTGAATGGAAACACTTTTTCTGAGAACTCATTCAAATATAGCAACCTTCACGGTCACCGATGTTACCGATGCAATGCGGTGCAATTATTTTTAAAAATATTTTTATGAATAAAATTCTCAGCAAAATATATGGAACTGCTGATATTTTTTTCGAGATTTCAGGGGACCTCCTACCAAGTAAAAGTTGTACACCATGATGACTACAATGACTTCTTTTCGGCTTCGTTCTACCGTTACCGTATTTTTTGCTAAGAATTCCAAGCACAACTGGTACACGCAGGAACAGTAATATAAGAATATATAAGTATTAATTACTTTAGAAAACGTCACTATGTATACTCGCAACTATACGTGCCTAAGTACCTATCATTTGATTATGTAACTACAATAACTGAATTACTGCACGTAATCGCGATACGCCTCATAACTACACAGCAACGTATCATTTGCTGACATTCTGCGCATTCTAGAGTTCGGTAGGCGTACGCACATCCGTATTTAAATGGCTTCATGCAGTAAGTGTGGAATCTTGACTTAGCAGGTACGGGACGCTGTCTCGTCACCATTACGAAAATTCAGTTTACAGTCAGGACTTTAACCATTTGAACTGCAGAGCAAAGATTTCCCTTCAATCCTTCAAAAGGCGGATTTTGCCTAGGACGACTGACTAGGCCCAGATCGGTCAGATAATCCTGGCAAAACACTAAACAAAAACAAACTACAAACAACACAAGATGGGGGTTTCTACTACGCGGCCTAGATTTTTAGGAAAAGACAATTCTACCGATGATGTTGAATTATCAGGCGAGATGGAGGTCAAACGTAAGCATATATTGAAGAAAACGGTGCAATTATCTATGTTATTGTTTGGTGCTGGTGGTGATCCTCCCACGTATCTCATCTCCATCTGAAATGCATCGTAATTAACACCCCCACTAACAACGTAGGGACCGTACAGATTCCGCTTTTCCGTGACGTCCCTTAAGTCATTCAGGAGAAGAAGGAATATGAAGTGAGAATCCTGACCTGTCCAGCGACTAGGGCTCCGACGAGCAGCACGCGCGCGGCACGGTGCACCTCGAGCAGCTCTCCCGGCAGCGGGGCGGGGGCGCCGGGGGGCTGGAACCACACCGCCGCCCCCTCCGACCACTCCGCGAGCCCCCCCGAGCCCGCCATCCTGGAACAACACAACGAAACGGTTAGCTTAATTTATCAATACAGACTTTATTCCATTAATCTAAGGTTCATCATCTTCCTAACCTTAACCTACTACATGGGGTCGGTAGAGCATGTTTTACTTCCTTCACTTCACTCTATCATTTGGTATCTCAGTATTTAAGTACTCCTCTTACACACATATCTGGGGGCATGGCAGTGCAGCCAAGTCGAGCCAAAGGCGCACAGCCATACCATCCTTTTCTCGAGCCTCATTTTTTTTTTCTTGGGTAAAAAGCTAGATTTCTGAAACTCGAAAAATTTAGCTCTTTACCCAAGAAAAAAAATATATGACTTTTACCACCAAATTACAACTTTGTACTTAATTTGTATTACGAGATATCTCAAGCGTCCCGCAAATAATCACACAACTATTTACAAACTTTGTTGGTCCAATACCTATTCAATAAATTAAACCTCGTCTAATAAATTGTAGTGAAATTTGATTAGAGAGACAAATGACACGTACTGTTGCTATGAGATATTGCATGGTCAGAAAGGAAAGGTCACAACAGTGGCAAGGCTACCTACCGATCTTGATACCAATTAAGCCTTATCTGATCACGCCCAACCTGTCAAACATTAAGTAATGTGTATCAAATTATACACAGAACGCTAGTTATGACACCTTTCGATTTTACTGTGAGAACACTGGAAAGACACGATAAGTTTGAGCAATGAATTGCAAAAATAATTAAGTTTCGTTACGAAATCAAACACAACCAATCGGTAACACATAATTTATTCTCATTATATCCTCTAAATTACAATTTATTAACAGTATCACACATAAATAGCTCATATAGAGTACCCTTCCATATTTCATGATATCACAAATAAATGGGACACGGGAAGGGTAGGCCACAACCACAACCACAAGGCATTGGAGCAACCTGGAAGCAGATGGGAGGTGGAGGCGGGGCCTGGACGCAGAAAGGCTCCGGTGGGGGAGGCTGGACGCACATGGGTGGCGGTGGCGGCGGCTGGACGCACACTGGGGGCAGACCAGGGGGCTGAACTGTAATGGGCGCTGGTGGCGGCGGCTGGATCATCATTGGCGGCGGGCACGGCGGCTGCAGGCTAATAGGCGCCGGTGGCGGGGCCTGTACCATGATCGGAGGCGGGCAAGGAGGCTGAACCATCATAGGCGGCAGGGGAGGCGGCTGCACCGGGATCGGCGGCAGCGCCGGCGGTTGCACCATCAGCTGCCCCAGCGACGGCGGCTGAATCACTATCGGAGGCAGCTCGATCACGATAGGACAAGGCATAGGCAGATCGAGTATCATCGGCGGAGGACACGGAGGGTTCACGTACATGGGTGGTGGAACTGGCGGATTTACGCACATGGGCGGCAAAGGAGGAGGATTCACGCAAATAGGGGGAGACGGTGGTGGGGTGATTGTTATCGGCGGCAACGGTGGAGGAGAGAACATGAGCGGCGGTGAAGGTGGAGGCGTTATGGTGATTGGCGGAGGGCAAGGCAGCTCCAACATGATTGGGGGCATAGGAGGCGGCTGCACGCATATGGAAGCTGGAGCAGGCAGCGTCACGTATATTGGGGCTGCAGGCGGTGCGGGGAGAGAAAGAGGAGCGGAACAGGGGCAGCTTGGAGCAAACGCGTATGGATCTAGGCCCGGCAACGCGTATGGATCCAGGCCAGGTAACGCGTATGGCGGCAAGACGTAGGGCGAAGCCGGCGGTAAGGCGTACGGTGATGCTGCTGGTGGAAGGGTATAAGGCGACGCAGCGTAGGGGGATGCCGCGTATGGTGACAGGGCATAGTACTGCCCGTTTACTGTACTCTGCAATAAAAGAAAACAAATCATTAAGAAGTTATAAATTTCTTTGTTAAGAGCACACTTAAAACAAAAAGTGAAGTATCGACAAAGAGAAACAAAAGCAAAACGTATGGAAGTAGATAAATATCATTACGAAAGTTATAGGAATGGGCACAACTTGGCTTATTTAAACCATTTGTTTGAATTTATTTATTTCATTTATGAATAAAACTTACCAAAGCTGCTAACAGGAGAAAGATCATTTTGGTTTCCACCTTAGTCGGTGGTAGATTCACAACTTGCTTTAATATCGAAAAAACATCCGATTTATACTTATTTCTTACCCCATATATTATTGCATATACCCATTATCATGCATTCCTTCTTTATCGATTTTTACGTATTGACGAACATTAGATAACTTTTTTTAATAAAGTTTCCCCTAACACAGAAAATAAATCATGTAATAGAAATGATTGAAGTGATAGAACACGAATCCGACTTGCGTAAAGATAAAAGATAAAGTAACAAGTGCACTGCAAAATAACAACCACACTATACTGATTCAGTAACTTGAATTAAATAAAGCGACGAAGTTGCTGATTTAGGAAAATTCGAGGTTGAGTCACATTATTTGTGGAATGAAAACAAAGGTATCGTGAATTTTGGAGATTGGGATTACGGAATAAGTGTAACTTGAAGTTCGGTACGGTCTCATAAATGTTAGACTGCCATAAAACGTCCACTGCTGGACGAAGGCCTCCCTCTTAATAGAGGGGTGTTGCTATAATCCCCACGCTCGGCAGGCGGTTTGGGGATCGCAGAATGCTCACCACCGTTAACCAAGAGGACGCTGCTGCCCGTCCTCCGGTGGGTCTGGTTGCAGTTTAAGGACATACCCAGGTCCAATGTGAAACTTAAATAACATTAAACTTTGTCGACTAGGTGAAGTAGTTATAGTTATCTGTCGTGCATACTCGTTCTCATTCAACTGTGGTGTGGTGATTTAAGAAATCACCGATAGAAGAAGCAACTCCTTAGATGGGCGATCGGGGGAAGTATTTACAACTGAATCTGTTTCTGAGGAGACATTAAACGTAAGTAATATATCTATATACAGACTGTTAGTTTGAACACCGCTATCCTTCTAGGATTTCATTGTACTCATCATTATGAACAACTATTACTATGGGGCCAACCTTGAAATCGCGAAAAAAATATCTGCTGTTCCATACATTTTGTCCAAGACCGATGAACCTTTTTGTATGAACCAGCTGTTTTTTTTTTCGTGATTTCAGGGTTTTCCCATAGAAAAAGTTGTTCATAATGATGAGTACAATGATATCTTAGAATGATAACGGTGTTCAAACTAACACCCTGTATATAAAAGGCTCTGTCCTGACTGATTGACTGACTGACTGACAGACAACGCACTGCCCAAACCGCTGGTCGTAGGAGGTGGGGGGTTGGGGGAGGGGGTTGGGGATTTGGGGGTTGGGGGGAGGGGGTTGGGGATTTGGGGGGTTGGGGGGAGTTGGTAGAGTCGGTAGAGTTGGGGGAGCTAAAAAAAATTTGCTCGGGATGATTTAAAGTGGTGAATTTTGGGAGCGGTCCGAATTTCTTCCGTACGCGGACGAAGTCGCGGGCGACCTCTAGTGTTTAAATGAAAATAACAATTGCTATAACACGTGGCTTTCAGGCGGCTTAAAGAGATCTGTTAATAAGGTTGGTCAATATACTTCATTGGAGATCCCGGAGGAGAGTGAGCTAAATCCTCCAAGTCGCAGATCCACCTTTTCAGCCCCAAGGTAGGTCATATGATGTTTAGGCATTTTGTTTCGTTGCCGATTTGATTCGAAGAAGCCGTCTGGGGGTGTTAAATGTTACAATTCACATAATGACATTACCTCACCCCAAAGCAGTTGCATCTGCACCACTGATGGTGCACGTCAATGGTGCAAACGGTACGTCGGGAACGACGTTGGGCGTCCAAGATTTCCCGTCATCAACAAAAAAGGGTTAAACGTAAGAAAATGTCATGATCAATCATAAATCTTCAAAACTCTCATCAGGTACTTTTACTAAAAACTGTGCAAGTAACTAGTTAATCGACGTCCAATTTGTATGCAAATCGCAGTGATTTCATATTCCACTAAATAGAAAACATTCAATAACGAGACGCGACTCGTAAATCGCTCTCAATTTCATCAGTCGCACAATATGTAAAACTACATAACTGTCGAGAAACTCTCGCAACTAGTCGCTCACATAACGAGTCGGTAGTTGACGGATGTATAGGAAACGACGATAGTTTTCACTTTCCTCGCGCAGACGTTTGGAAATGCATGGTTTATTTATAACCATCCAATCTTTAGATATCAAAAACAATATCAATATCTTGTTTTCAACGCCTAATGTTATTGTAGTCTCCAATATATCATTATAACAATGTACCACGCTTGTCAAGATGAAACTAATTCCCTCTAGACTTTCAGAAGCCCAGTGCATGACTACTGAAATTGATGACACTGGGGAATAGGCACTTCGGCAGCGCTTCAAGCTGCAAACTCGAAAACAGAAGAACACTCTCAGAGTTGGGGGTTGGTGTGAACAGAGGAACTGTGTGTTATTGTAGTAGTACCTAGATAGGACTCTATTGTAGAGTCCGCCTGGGGAAGGAAGCCAAACAGTGATGTGCAAGCAATACTGTTTCGGTATGAAAGGCAATGTTATCAGATAAATTACTGGTCCTGTAAAGATTTGACATGTAATCTCAGGATGACGAGCGCATTGCAGTACGGCACAGGATTTTATTCGTAAGTTCACAATTCTAGCACTGTTGCTGATATGCAGGTGTAGTGCTTATTACTACCAGGGCAACGTCTCGCTCTTCTCGTCACTTAATTGCATTAAAAAACCTGTATATGAAACTTTTACACTTTAGCGATTTGAACACAAATCGCGTTTTTTTGTGCGCTATTACGAGTCCAGGTAATAAACATAATTAGAAGGACTGCACATCAAAACTACAAAGATGGGAAACTTCATAGATTTTTGAAGTCACCATAACATCAAAACATGTTTCAAATATGTTTGGGGCCATCAATTTCGAATTCTAAATGAAATGGATCTACCAAATGCTAATGTTACGATTGCTATGAACCTTGAACTTCAACTGAGGAACTGTGGTTTCATGTAAGAGTAATTTCCCAATGACCTTATGTGTGATAACTAACCTTGATCTTCGACATAAAATACAAGATATGCATGGCTTCATTTATATCTTCAGTTATTTTGATGTACAGTATATAAATAATAATCGGACTGCAAGCTAAATATACCTAAGCCACCACCTACCACTCCTGCGACCTGAACAGGGTTCAATGAATCCGGGAAACAATGACACTTCCGGCTCTAAAGAGCCAAAGACATGGAAACCGAACATCGCACGCATACTGATTGAAACCCGGCGGAATGTGAAAGTCACCATTTCTCCACTAGAGATGATGACGGTGATGGCACTAGAATTGGACGGGTTATGTGTTCGTATTCTACACCCAACCTAGTGCTGGAGGCTTTCTCGGACGCTTCCAGCTTCAGAAATTAGTTGATATTTTTGTAAAGGGTGTCAAGCTGTCAAGAGAAAATTACGATAAACTATGAGAAATCAGATGTAACAAATGGGAATAACAGACTTCATGCTTTATTTTCATTAAATGGTGTATGTGAATCCACCACCCGCAACTGGGACAGCGTGGTGAATATGCCCCAAGCGCCCTTCATGGCGTCCAGCAATAATGTATTTAAAAGTTAAGTGATTATGCCGTTATAATAGGTGTTATACTAAACATCTGAGAAAAACAAGGTCCTAGGACCTTAGATCCTGCGGACTTATCATGTAACTTTTCGGGATAGCGATTCGGATCGCGATTTGTCATAATTGTCACAGCTTCACGGTATCACGGAGGGATTTGTCTCGCTATCGTTATCGAACGAATGCATTGATTTCCAATCCGTCGGTCTTTTGGCGTTTCGTCCTGCCCTGCAGGGTCAAATGTGTTTTGGCAGTGACAGTGACAAGTGTCAATTTTTGACCACTCGTATCCGAATCGCGATCCCGAAAAGTTACATGATAGCTGATCCTTGGATCCCAGGATCAATATAACTTGGAACCTAGATTCAAGAAGGGTTCAAAAGAGGTACAGAACATTTTAAAATACCAGTGGAGCTGATCCGGGCCTGGGAAATTATTCACCTTTCACTCATTTAAATTTACATTAAGATACATGGCTAGAAACTAATTCAAATCCAAAAGACAGAATTGTACTTAATTAGGAATAACAGCTAATAGACGTGTATTATAAACATCACAAATGAAGCAGTGTGAGAGAAAACATCGTACTTAAGTCTGCTATAAACAGTTAGAAAGCTGCCGGTGATGCCCATTTAATTTATATTGGCTTAATCACATAACCATAAAGGGTGATGTATGTTTTTGAGTAGTTAAAGTAGTTAATAAACGAAAGTATATAAATTACCAAAGATTTGACGATCATAGTAAATTGAAGTTAGAAGCATTTTTATGCACCTGTTAGACTAAACAAACCAGTCGCTCATATAATGGTAAAGGCCACGCTTGTTCATGCTTGCGTTGCAACCAAATTGCAACACATTATGATGCACTCATCACCCTGAGATATAAGATGCTAAATCTCTTTATGCCTATAGGCTTGTCACTATATAGCCTACATTATATCCTATAGACTATAGAGCACATCACACTTTGATTGTTTTTCGGCTTCACCGGTGACCGGAATTTTGAATGAAACTATCACTCGTAAGTGTTATTACTCTAAGAACACAAACACGTAACCGTAAAAAAACTTATACGTCTTATTCGAGATGGGGGCGATAAGTCCTGCACTGATGATGAGGACCCGCTTGGGCTGTATTGTGTATTTTCCCGCAAGTGGGTATCTACCGGAACCAACACAGATCCTTGAAGTGCCGAAGGGAAGTACTGGACCGGTAGCATAGTTGCTTCAATGGCCTGAACTTATTAATTCAAATTCAATTTATTGAGCCCGTGGGCCTGGGTCACAATGTTGGAATATTATATACAAAGCTAAGAATCTCAAGGTCCCGCCTTATCAGCGTACAAGCTAATTTGTAGTTAAGTTACTTATACAGGGTTACTTGTAATTCGACGTATTCCCGGCGGGATCAGCTAGGGGAGCTAACAAAACGTTTTTTTTTTATAAAAAATATGTTAAAACTATTTAAAAAGTAATAAAATATCCAATTATATTTAGAATGTGATAAACGTGCCATATTTTTATTGATTTTTTTGGTAAATTTTTACGTTTAATGCCAAATATCTGTAAAAAAACCCTACAACAAAAATAGTTTAATTTTAAATATCTCGAAAACTATTAACTTTCGCCCATACATAGATGGGCTTAAATTTAATGTATGTTGTCTCCTGCCGGGAATACGTCGAGTTACCAGTAACCCTGTATAGGATTAGAATTGAAATCTCAAACGAAATGTTAGTATTATTAATCAATAAACGTCAAACTGATAAATATCACAAATAATTCAATTATTTCATTATTCATTTCATTTTCTATTGGACAAGTCATCGAATTCTTCTGCTGTTTTCAATGTTCTACATTCAGCTAAATCGGAACAAGTAATTTCAGAGTTAATCTTTGTAATAATGACACTATTATCATCTTCGTTCTCAACAATGCTGAATTAAATTTGTAATTGCATAAAATGCTTCGCTTGGTTGCGTTTTGGCTCCGAACTAATAACTGCGGGTAGAACTCATTTTGTATTTTACACATTTGTATGAATTCGTATCACTGGCTTAACCACTGCACTGGCCTGTAACAATTGCACACTATAAATAACTATAATAATACTATAATATATAATATAATTTACTAACTATATTTACTATTTTCACTATAATTTATTGTTTGTTAAAATTTTTGCTTTACGTGTATTATTATTATTTTAATGACTTTTTATTTTTGATTTTATTATTCAATTCAATGATTCATTATAAACAATTCAATGATTTTATGATGATTGAATTGTTTATGTAATATGGGTGAAGCACGAAATAAATGAATTGGTTTTTTTTTTTTTACTATACTATAGGTTCATGATGAGATCAATTGGAACTTTCCATTTAATGTTTTTTCGTTCTTTTGCAGAACGTAACAAATTGTAAGAAAAAAATATGTTTGCCTCCATTTTGTAAAAAGGACAAAAATACTTATACGCGTATGCTTGGTAATAATAAATTCTGTTAAACCAATAAATCATTGGTCTCGTCTTGAACAGCTTAAACTATTTGCGTCCCAAACTGTTTGAATCTCTATTAACATAATCATGGGATACAATTTAAGAATTGAAGACAAATGAAGGATTGACCTAAAATTGAAAACGATACCGCAAAACAGCAACTTCGACAATAACATCATTAATGACAAGTCAGAATTATAATCAAAGAACTAAAATGAGCATTGTCTAAAAAACATCCAGTCATTAACTAAATATTTGCGGAGTCACAAAAAAATTCAAGTCGATAATTTACTCGAACACAAATACAACATGTTAGCATGACCACAGTGTCTAACAGCCTCTCGACTGACCGTCAACTTTCTTTGAACTTGTGGTTTAGTAAAAAGTTTATAGGCAAATGTTTGAAGCTGATAACAAAATTATTAAAAACGGGCGACGTCATTGCGAGTGGCCTCAAGCCGGTCCCGTTACTCTGGTCGAATTGTGGACACATTGGCGCCTTAGGCTAGACCAGCCAGGCCATTCAACGCAGACCATTCAACTGTCATAACTGCTTGTGCTGTTACTTCAGCTAACGTTGTCTCATACTTGCTGACTTACTCTACAAAAGGATTATTTCTTAGAATTGTTGTCTTTGTCGAACAAAATATTTAAAACATGCACTCTCACGTGAGAAAATATGAGGAAAACTAGAAATATGCAAGAATCTACGATTCGTTGGTACTTCTCAATGTCAATCAATACAAGTAAGAACAGCTGATAGTTACCTACATTAAATAATTTTAGTTGTTAAAAACGAATTGCTGCGAAATTCCATGCACAATGTAATAACCGGAACTTTCCTATTTAAACCAAATTAAGTTTATGGTAATACTAATATTCAATCATCGGAATTTGGTATCGTTAACAAAACTGACTCGACCGGCATTATAATTGGAAAACTAAGTGTTTGCGAGGAATTCAAATGCGAACAGAACGATTTCGAATAGTTAAACATTGCCCAATTTCACGCCGATTACGAATATTATCGAATGGTTAGAAACAAATTAGCGATTATTACATCAACTATTAACATTTACGTAAACTTAAATAAATTAAACGAAGGAGATGATATCAAAATGCCATGATAAGCGTGAAATGCCAGACTATTGCGACAAAACAATGGTGGTAAGTTGAGTAGAGGCAGTGACAAATAGAGATTTAGTGTTCTATTGTGGTTCTATTACTACATAGAGCGGGAAAAGTAAATAAGATATGTTTAACCGAACCTGACCCGAAAACCTAACCCGGTAGCGGGTTAGGTTAGGAAAAGCAAAAAGTGATAATTTTCATTCCGAACGTAACCCTCTTCCTAACCTGACTCGAAATGGTGTTCCTAACATAACCCGAATTCAATGTTATTTCGGGTTAGGTTAAGAAATGGGTACCGTTTGGAAACAGTATAATAAACATGATTAATAACTTCTTTTACAACTGCAGATTTATTTATGCATCTACTAGCACCTACTAAAATTTTAAAAAGGCTTGTTAATAAGGCTTGTTGTCTTGCGTAAACGCAATCAAAGGTAGAATTTTTAGCAAAAGCTGTATACTTACTACATGTACCTATGCACCTATCCATAACTTAATAATACATATAGATGACCTTCATCTCCTCCAACTTGTTTTCGAAAATAACAATAAGCTTACCATCGATGTAATCTTACACTTACACCACTTCTTGATGTGTCTCGACATGGTGCTGTAATATTTAAATTTGCTATTTATCAAATAAAATAAAATTGATGAAATTATAACTTTCGAGGAAGTTACGTTTATGTTAATAAATGCTTTGCGATACAACAAAGTAAATAAATTAGATCGTATATGATTCTGATCGTCTAAAACCGTACGTTTCAAACATTTCATAATCCCTGAGTGAGCTCTTTTTATATCGCTCTAAATTCATTAGTACATCATAATTCACTTCAAACATTAAGAATTCGAAAAGAAATCTGCACGGAGTTTGCGCTCACCGCGTCTCTGCCAAATTAAACTCGTGGAGCGAAAATTAAAAAGTGCATCATACGTAATTAGTCGCGTATCTGATTTTGACGTTGCATAAGCGGGGGCTTCAGTGTGGGATCGAGGTCGACGGGGCTGCGCGGGCGCAAGTGTGTCAGTGGAACAATAGTCTCTTGTTCTAGGAGGGGAGGTGCTAATGATAATGGAGAATTGTTTTCCCCTGTCTGAGGCCTATGTTAAAATGCAAGACATAATATTTAATAGGAGTCCAACTATGGAAATAATTCTTACATTGTACTGTAACGTACCATTATTACTTTAAAGACAGCCAAGTGAGGCTTTCAATGGACGAACGTTAAGCATGTGAGCCTTGGTAAAGCCGAGGCGCATATAACGTGACTGTGATTACGTCTTCACATCATCATCACATCAACAGCCGGAAGACGTCCACTGCTGGACGAAGGCCTGTCCCTTAATAGGGAGGGGTTGCCATAATCACTTAGCAGGCGGCTTGGGGATCAAAGAATGCTCACCACCGTTAAATAAGAGGACGCTGCTGCCCGACCTCCGGCGGATCTGGGTGCAATTTTAGGACATACCCAGGTCCCCAGGTGATTACGTCTTACCTACCAGGAATATAATGAGATTTCTAAAATGCCACAACATCTATAAATAAATAACCGTACTTGTTCCAGAAAAATTACTAAATCAATATTCACAAATATCTACAGCTAAAAAAACATATACCTACTTAGTGAGTGGATTCAAGCGAGTGTTCTACATTAAATTTGAATAAATCTGTCAAAACACTAGGAAAACTGATTTCTATGTTACACCAAACTGATTTCTATGAAGCGAAATTAAGCTGGCGTACAGTACTATAATATGTGTAAATACCTAACATTCAAATTGATCTCAAGCCTACAAACGAAAAAACAAAGGCTTCATTAGGCTACACCAAATATTATACTAATAATGTACCTAAAGAGCTAAATCCTCCAAGATGACGTATTTTTATCTAACAGTCAAACTTTAAAAAAATTAAGTAAATGGCCGCTCTGTAAAGAAGGAGAAATAGAATGTCTTTCAAAGATTCTAAGTCAACCTCTGTTAGTGATGTAAATGAATGCATTAATTTCACTCAGCGAAATATCAAAGAAAGTTGTATGCACGCATTTACTATAATATGCAATATAAGAAAAAAAACGCTATATAAAAACGCTTCAATCTAAGAATGATGAACGAATTTACGACGGAAGTGTACACTTTACTCGTGTACATTATTTATAAAACATTTATGATTTAGTATCAAAACAAAGGTTAAAGAACGCGTAATAATTATTATTAGAAGAAATATTGAAGGACAAACTGGTTGCAACTAAAATAGCGGTTTTAGAAGTTGTTAGTCCTGAATATATTTCATAATTTCAAGTTAATCAAGTCGCCAGACTAGTTGGACAATGTGTCGATCGAATTACACTCATTGCGATATAATTGCTTATGAAATAAGAGCATATTAATGATTACCATACGATGGTAGCCGGCATTTTTTTATAATACTTTATTTTAGTTCTATTATAGCATTGAAATGTTGAACCAGAAAACTATGTTTAAATTGTAGAACTAATATGTGCGAAAGACACATGTAATAAATTCATTACGCAACTTCAATTCCTTAATACCGTATGTAGGCGTAAAAATTAATGTATTCGCCAAAAGACAATAGGCTGTGGGACGATTTTGAATTTAGCCCTAAACACTACAATGGCATCTTTGAAGTCGATAAACGAGAAGCAAATAAAGCAACAAAAATAAACCTTGCACCTCTGACAATAAAGCTTTCATAGACATTCTTAAAAACCAGTGCAACGAGACCCGAGGCTAGTAATCGAATACCTCAATGAAGACTGTTCTACGAAGCATGATAATAAGTGAGGAACGTCAAGTTATGTTGGAAGCACAAGTTTAAAAGTAAACAGTCAAGACAATGACTAATTGGCGAAGCTTGCATGTATGTAATCTTATAAATAAAACGCTAGAGACAACAATCGTAGTACGACTTAAAGACTAGATTTAATTATAATAATAGCAACGATAACATTTCGTTGTTCCAAATGTCATTGTTATTAATAAAGTGCCTATTGTTTATGTAAAGTATTAACAAAGCAGTTTTTTTTTTTATCAAAGATAAAAAAAACCAAACGCGCAGTGATAAACCAAGGCAATTTTTTAATTGAGTGCTCATATTAACACCACTATTAATTGAGAATAAATTATTGAAGATGAGCATGTTAATAATAAAACAGTCAGCAAATAAATTAAGTCAGAGAGACACATAAATATCACGCACGCATTATAGCTGACAATAGCAAAGAATCTAATGCTGAAATTACTGAACGACGAAACCAATGATAAAGTGACCTTGCATAAAACGTTAGCACTTTTTCTAAACCACGAACAATAACTCATACGCAATCATCATACTAAAACAGGACAGGGTCGATTCCAAGTGTGAGAAGATTTTCTTAAAGCAAAAAATGGTACTAATTTGATTAAAAATATGACTTCTCTGAATAGTATGCCTAACACGAATCACTATTATTTTACCCATAATAAAATCAAAGCAAGAAAACAAATAAGAATTTGCAGCCCGTGTTTATTATAGATAGCGTTAGCGCGCAAAGTGGGTTCCCATAATATGAATGAAAGTAATAAGTATAATATGGTAGTTACGAGTAGTTACTATTGAATTACCCTTTACATTCGTCGATACTATAGCTAGCCCATACATATAGTCATCTTTAAGAACATAAAGAACCGGACAGTAAGAGATAGTGAGTTAATGTGCACCGTCCATAGAATTTTCTGTTGTTACGAGCGGACTGTTTGTTTAGAAAAGAAATTTCCCTTCACAAGAAAGTGTTAGCACATTTATGCGATGTTGACTCAAATGGCCATCAAATTGACGGGCCCGGCGATACTTAAATATATCTTTTACATCATCAAAACGTGTAAACTCGATGAAATGCAGAACACCAACATCATCATCAAGTAAGTACGTCACAAACAAGGAAAGATATATAAAAAAAGCTACTTGTAAACTCGTTAAACAATTGATATTCTCATCTCGTGCTTAGGCACCACATACGAGACATCCGTAACTTTCTTGCGCTTCCGTGAAACGTCGACGAGACGCGCCGATTGATGGAAAGTTGTCGGCGCGCCCTCCGATACCGTTGCTTACCAGATTGCACCATCCATCACCAAGAAATACTCTCGTACGACGGTCGTTCATACTTTTTATTGGGTAACTGACCTTTACACAGGTTTTTTACTTAACATACGCGCTTCTGAAACTGTGCCAGTTGTGAAATTCACTGGTGTGCCTCAAGGTGTTTTTTGGGATCTCATTTATAGGACTCATTCTCATAATTTCTCATTCCTCATTTATTTTTATGGGACATTTTTACAAATTCGTTATAAAAATAACTGAGTATTGATGAATACTTTACATGAGCTTAACCTTGAATTACTCAGTAGCGGTGAATGTTTATTATTAAGTAACAAAAACTCTCGTCCGAATAAGAAAATTATTTGTACGCCAGATGTTCGCATAAACTTTCTAACTGTCGGTCTCTAACTGCGTAACCATTTCCCTATTATACTATAACGACTGCATTACGTAGTGATATAGATAGACATTCGAGTAATTGTGGATCAAACGACAGGTGATTGGTTACAAACAGAATTTAATGAAGAGTTGTTCAGTTTTGCGCTGTAATACGGGACGCGATGCTAAAGACAGCATTACAAATCTATCTAAAAAAAAATGATTTTTGAACGCATTTTGTTTGAGAACGCCATATCTAGAGTTTTCAAATAAAATGTGAAGTTATTCCCTCAACTGGGACTAAACAGATGGTTCTTGCATAAACTGCCATGACATCAGCGTTGCGGAAGCGATTCATGTTGATGAAAGGAGACTTCGATTACAGGATTGATCGTTTTGATGCTTCGCCTCGCCACAGTTAAACAGCTCGTACGTTATTGATCGAGTTGTCAAAAGGCAAGATCTCTAAAAAGGCAAGATTCTATTTGGGAAATTAAGCGAGAGGCAAAAGTAATGTGCAATGAAATGATGCATTTCATTAATTACAAAAAAAAAACAATTTTATGACTGTTAAGAATTTCGATATCGATTTGGCTATAGTTGCCATAATATCATAAATCATCCTTACTTTCTTTTCTCGGCTGTTACTTTCAGAACGTTCCAGGTATTGTTCGTGGAAAAGTCGAATTTAGGTAAAACTATGTATATATAACTGGTTCATTAAAAGCAGTACTATGACATAATAAGAAAAACTAAAATATTACCCATCCAATGTAGGCAAAGGCGAGGCCGCAGCCGGCACTTTCTTCTCAGCTCTTAAATTTATTATGCCATTTCGAGGCTGTTGTAGTGTTCTTATGCCGCGGCGTTTTGACATTCCGTAAATCATATAAGATGAATCAAGTTAATGAAGATGAAGTTCTTCAATTCACTAATGAGATAGAAGCAAGTGGTCAAAGAAATTAGAAATTATTAGATATTAGGAATTAGACGGGTTGACTGAGTACAATTCAAAGAGTAGATGAAGATGACAAGTTAACAGTAGAATAGAACTGATGAGAGTTTGATTACAATGCAGTATTTTGAAAGCCAGTTAAATCACAACCAATAACAACCCTGTGGACCTTGCAAGCGCTAGGCATGGAGGCGCATGGGCGCAGGAATTTGTCATTTTCAGCTTGTGGCGAGGGTGGAACTCCGAAGCATAACCACAGAAAAAATAATAGTACTACGCATAACTAACTACGGAAGTATATAAAAGTCATAGAAATAGTAGTAATTATAAATATCTAATAAAGACTAAAATTACTACAAGTAGTTATAAACCAAACAAAATACAACCAAGCCACGGAACATAATTCAAGATAGATTACTGTCATCGTCTAAATCACAGCCTTCTTGTCACATAATCCCATAATAATAGCATAGACCCAGCGATGGATATAATCCCATGGACATGTCGTCAGACGGCGGCTAGCAACCTACGTGCGTTTCCAGATTACGTTATAATGTAATGCAGCACAGCCAGGTCAGCCAGTGTAGGATTTCGTCCTATAATTTTACTATTTGTGCTACATCACATCAACAGCCAGAAGACGCATGCTGGACGAAGGCCTCACCCTTGTCCGAAGGGGAGGGGGATAATTCGCACTGTGTTCTCACTTGGGGATCGCAGATTGCTCACCACCGTTATCTGAGAGGACGCTGCTGCCTTTGACTCAGGGTGCAGTTTTATGACATACACATTAGGTCCGTTTGTCAGTTACTATAGTTAAAGTTACAGTCAATTATTTTAGTCGTACCACCCGTATATATTTATTTTCTACGGCACTATACTGAACAATTTTCGATTTTCCCTTGCGAGTTACTGAACAATTTTCTTTCACCTGAATCCAACCATATACTCTCCGTAATGTAAAGTAGAATTATTATAGCGTGGTCTGAAGGGGGGCTATAAAGATATTGACATGGATTTGCCTTGCCTCGGTGTGGTGCTAATGATAGATTGTGGGGTTGGGGAGTAATCATCGGAGAGCCTGTCACGTGTGACGTTAAAATTATGGCGGACTGGTACCGTCAGTGGATTGAAGGTAAGTGTCTTTGCAATTGAGGATTGCTTATATGATTCAGTTCCGTAGACATTTATTGAGAAAAAACGTAATTGGCCGAGTACATATTTGAGTCCCAAGTTGTTTTCGTCGCTTTTCTGGGTTTTTATGGCCCTACAAGATAAGGTCTTCCCGACGAGTTACAGTATGGAGCATTTTAAATATGGTGTTTAAAAATGAGGGGGGCTATTATTCGATTGAGTTGACTTAGGTTCTTGATTTCTTATAGCCTCTAGGAACCGTGGACCTGCGTATTTGATATCAATTTCAACTTGATACCTTCACGCATCCATCTCTGTGAAAAAGGGTATTGTTAAGCTGAGAGACAGACAGACTGACAACGAAGTTCTATAAGGGATCCTTTTCCTTTTGAAGTATGGAACCCTAAAAATAACCACAACCGAGACCATAGTACCAGTACATAGTACATAGTACTGCAAACTGTATATCTTTGTATACCTGTATCTAGAGTGGTCCGTCAATCGATTTACTTGATAATTTGCGTTAGCCTTTACCCATATCATTGGGGCATAGGTCTACCCTCGAAGGCCGCCCTTGCGAATCCATCGAACCGGTGCGGGTCGGTGGATTACTTGATAATTTACTTTCAGCATTATCTTCAACCTAGCTATCCCTAACTTCTTTTTTTATGCAATCGTGTGACGAGTGACGAGACTGGACAGAACGTTCGCCTGGTGGTAAGCGTCACGCCTGCCCATAATAGAAGCAGTGCTAAAATTGTGAACTATGGAAAACAATCCTGCGCCGCACTGTATTGCGCTCGACGTCCTGAGATATTAGATGTTAAATTGGCTCCGTATCAGAAGAACTGTCAGGGTAAATGACCATATTTGCAGAACGACGGCTTGTAAAAACGTCTACATGGAGGGAGACAACTCTTCATACATTATAGTAATATATGGTAACATTGCCCTTCAAACCGAAACACAGTATGCATGCACACCACTGCTTGGCGCTTGAACAACTGGCAAAGGTATGGTACTTTCCGGGCGGACTCTGCAGTTGAGTCCTACCACTACATTAACTCCTTGAGGCTTGAGACATTGGTTAGGTATACCTAATAACTAATAACTGTTTTCAAAAAGAGTTAGCGGAACATTTCCCCATCTCCCTTCAATTCAATATAGGATATCATGCCCACCGTCACAGTGGCTGGTCACCTTGACCGCGCCCGCGGTCAGGCTCGGCTCGTGCAATTGCACCGTGTGAATACGTATCACTTGTCGATGCAATTGATATTAGAAAGCTGAGGAATTTAGATCGGTGTTGTCAATGTAGAGTGGAAATCAAGGTCTGTACCTGCACTAGTAATTTATTTGTTTGTAGGTCTGGTGAGCAATTGTGCCGTGACAGAACTAGGAAGAACTACGTGGGTATAGTGTAAAATGACTAAATCTGTGGACTGTTTCTTCTGATTTTTTTAAATGCCTTTGCAATACGATATATTTTTTTGGCAAGATTCGGCGGCGCTCGGTGGTGCGGTGGCCCAAGTCTTGGTCACTTTGGAGACCTACAGTCTTACTTAAAAAAACTTTTCAACCGTTAGTCACTGCTTAAGATTCTCTGCCATCTTCTCTCTGACGTGAAGTGTAATATGCAAGAACAAGACAGAGAAGTTTAAGCAGTGACTAAGAGAATCGAGATTATTTTAGGTAAGGCCGTTAATTCTAACAGATAGTCGCAAGTCAAGTAAGGCTTGTCGTGGCAACAAAACAAAAATATACATACATATACTTTTTACATAGAACGAAAAGAGAAGATACACATGAAAAAAAGTTCATGATATTATGAGTAATATTTCGTCATGAAACCGATCCCAACTCAGCTCGATACTGGTTATAAACAACCAGCGCTGGTTTTATGTTAGGACCGGCAGATGATGCCACGTACGCTAAGTGATGAAGCCAGCAAGCAGCAGCACTCAGAAAACAGGCAACCAAATTTTAGGAGCACTAGTCGATTAGTAGCTTGCCCCGCAGCCCGCACTAACGTAGTCTCCTCGTTGCACATTCACATGGGACATCACTACAAGTAGCTCCAGCAAGATGGTGGATCAAAGTGGAAATTGTGCTAAGCTAATAATAATGTAGTAGCAAGCTAGCAAATGATATTCCGGGTAAATATACAGCTATTACTATGTACGGGTATTATTTCTTCTGTGACGGAACTTTAAGAGCCTCAACAAAGGCAGTGCTAATCAATCGGGCCGGTAGGTGTTATGAATGGAAGCTGCGTACGAGAAAGCGACGGCCACAGTTTCACCAACAGTTAGCATAGCAAGACGTAGGTACGACGTCCTTTCGTTTGGTATTTCATCAACGTACGTGACAGCATGCCTTTCGTGTTTTGTATTGTAGGTCTTCATACCTACGTAATTAGGTCGCATTTTGGCATCCTAGTCAGCGACGGTTATAAAATGAATGGACGGGAAATAAGCGCACGGATTGAAGACTTTATAGAGTGGTCGTACATTGATTCGGCACGGCATCTGACAGGCGCCGTAACACACTGCGCACAATTAACTGATGCGAGCGAGACGGGCGTCTCAAGAAATTTCTTACGGTGTGCGGGACCTAGTACAAAATGTATGCACGGAGCGCCTTCGGGCGCGACCGTACGGTTTTTTTATCGGGTTTTCTCGTTTTATGTGGCCGGTCATATTGAGCGCCAGCTCTCCACTCGCGTCAGTCGTACAGGGTAGGTACTTTGTTTGGTTAGGTCTTTGCGACATGCGAGCTGTACGATACAACAATACAAATCAATCTAAATTATGCCTTTGTGTGGTTTCCCCAAGTATAAGAACACTACTAATACCTACATAATATAATAAAAGGCTCTGTCCTGACTGACTGACTGACTGACAGACTGACAGACAACGCACAGCCCAAACCGCTGGTCGTACAGACTTGATATTTGGAGGGTGTATTCGTCTCGACGCGGAGGGGTGTACTAAGAAAGGATTTTTCGAAATTCGTTCCCCATTTGTGGAAATCGCGGGGGACCTCTAGTTCGCAATAAAAATGTGGGGATCAAATTCTACAAGTATTTTGTCACAACTACAATTAATTTCAATAAATATGCTAAGGTAATCGCCATATTGAGGCGATCGTATGTACGAGAGAGAGAGACTTCGAGAATCCTTCTTCAATGCTCGGCAATGTTCGAGATTCGAGAGCAAGAGACAAATACATTATTGTTCTCTTTTTGTCATGCAGTAGGTAGGTAATTAGATTTGCTATCTCTATTTTCCGGCAAATGTAATATCCATACATTTAGCTAGGAATGCTTGATTCTGTTTCCGTTGGCTGACCCGTCCATTCCATTATCACCGTCGCTGATCCTAGTTACCTACGGCCTTACCTAAAATAATCTCGATTCTCTTAGTCACTGCTTAAACTTCTCGGTCCTTTTCTAGCACGTGCAACTTCACGTCAGAGAGAAGATGGCAGAGCATCTTAAGCAGTGACTAACGGTTCAAAAGTTTTTTTAAGTAAGGCCGCTCATAGAGGCCGCTAATGGGCGATTTTCTGACAGCCAATAAAATAAAAAATATCCTAGTTCCTAAAAATCCGATAGACAGCGACGAAGAGACGTGGCCCTGAACAGTTTCACTATCTAGTCTGTGGTTCTGAAGATTTTGAACGAGTGAAGCAAAGTAAAAAGGTCTAAAAGATAAAGTAAACTTATTTCATTTATATCAGATCTGTCATGCGTTGTTTGTGGTTATAGTCGGCCTTACTTAAAAAAACTTCTAACTGTTAGTCACTGCTTAAAGATGCTCTGCCATCTTCTCGCTGACGGGAAGTTGCACGTGCTAGAAAAGGACAGAGAAGTTTAAGCAGTGACTAAGAGAATCGAGATTATTTTAGGTAAGACTGTGGATGTCTAACAATGGTCTAACAAAATATTTGCCCATAGCTTTCGTTATTCCACGCAAATTAGTAAGTGCACCTTGCTAAATAATTAGTTAATTACTATCAATAAAAATAACAATAACGTAACTTAACGATAACAATTTACCAGAATTTCAACAAAATGATACAAGAAAACTTGGAAAGGCACTTCACCAACGTACGCGAACAGTGAAATGAAGCAGTGAAGGTGAGTGAACTGCTTTTTCGCAAGAAAAATGCGAAAATAGTGGGTCATACCTACCTATCTCGCCAGCGTGGCCTAGGTATCCTTTGGCTGTAGAACTACGTTCTGACAGCTGTCAGAAAACTTCCCATTGCAATTGGTAGGTACCTTTTAACTTTGCTTAGTAAGTAGGTATTACTTTTGGTCTCGACAGTACCTACTACTCTTACTGCACAGAACTTGTAACAGCTGTGCTAGGTATTGTACAAATAAGTATGAGATTAACAGACCCCTGTTGGCCGGCCCACGAAGGTAATTTGATATGGCGACAAACTCAGCCGACAAACTTTACCGTGTCGCACAGGCATGTGCAAAGATCTTGGCAAAAAAACAGATCCTATTTTTTTGGAACCTTTCGCTCTCTATGGTTGTATTTTATTTTCTATAATTTTTTGCAAGATTTGTACTTTAGAGGCAATTAGGTATTATAGGCGTTGTTTTATATCACAGATTGTTGAAAATATTTATAAGTATGCATGTTACTAACAAAAATGTATTTAATTTAATAACTATAATGTCACTAAACGCATGTCTCCAATCATGTTTTCATGAAATAAATATATTATTATTATTATTGTATTTGACAGCTACGCACACTGTAATCATCCAAATCCATACAGATTTATAGGCTGCTCTGAGGAAGGATTTCCCTCTTTATAGGCTGTGATGATGCAACGATTTCTATGTATGTCTACTATGTAGGTATGTCTATGCTGTGATGACTACCCTGCGTATGTCACAAATTTGCAGTGACCATAATATGTGAATTTTGAAGACATCTTTTGGACTAATTTATAAACACACGATTCTACAGTCATTATCAAGGAGTACAATATTATTATTTTGATAATTTGTTATTTGATTGGCGTCTTCACTCAATAAGTAATTACTTGACACGTTATGAAATACGCTATATTGTGGGGCATTTTGATTTTGTACGCACGACGTCAAGGTTAAAAGTAATTGTGAATACTTTAACAATTTTGAAACAGTTATAAACGAATAAAACGAATGATTTAACTTACGATGCCGTTAAATTTTACGACAGACGTCATGCCGACCTCAAACTTGACTGTTACGTTTTTTTTTTATTTAACGCTAGAATGAATGTAACTTTAATTATTATCATCATTGACCACCACATTGCATAAACCGCCTCTTTTGCAACGCTTTTCTGTATAACGTGCTTCCTAAGTAGGTACATAACGATCTTTTATTTGACAAGATAACTTGTTCGTCCTAAGCTAAATTTGTACTCGCATGCCCCTTTCTCTCACTTTGCGAAGCACCTATATGGCTTCAGAGGGGTAACGTTTTGACAGTACATAGACACCGTTTCACACACAACGTACCGTATTGTACGTTTAGACATCCGTTTGTACATCATTTAGAGTTTCTATAAGTTATTCTTGCGTGGCGTATCACAACTGACTCCACAGTCGCAACTATAACAATGTTTTAATTTTTCGAATAACACATAGGTCCCGGACCTAGTGCTAAAATGTTGAAGACATCATAAGGCTAAAAACGGATGTCAGAGTTAGACAAACTGTTTACAGACACAAGTGTTATATAGCACCCATAGATCATAGTCGCACGGTATGTGAAGTGTGTGATTGTGAAACGTCTTTTGCGCGTCTCCTCAGCTATCCACGGTATGTGATGACGAAACCGGTCGGTGTAGTGGTATTTATTGCGGATACACATGCTGATCATCTATATAGGACTCGAAGACAAGCTGTTTCGAGCTTTTTCTGTCGTGTAATGTTACTTTAGTAGAGATGGTTCACTAACTCCCCTCTGATGATTGCAAACCAATAGTCAGTTTGTAAGTGAGTTAAGACAAGAATTTTTCATCTAAAAATTATAAAACGGCCAAGATCATGACTAGGACGAAATGCGTATATTGTTATTTGGTGACGCAACTCTGCCAAATATTTGGTTCAATTATAAAACGAATTATTTGAAGGGCGATACTAACCTTATCATCTACATTAGTTTTTCAACGCACAACGGCTACGTAATCAAACATGAATAAAGCAAGTGGATGAAACTTATCTTCAAAACTTCCGAGTTACACCTCTTTGAATACAAGGAAGCGAGTTACACCTCTTTGAATACAAGGGCAGGGCGCTAACATGAATTAAGGAATTTTCGCCACATAGAAGCTGGATAACGTTAATTGCATATGCGTGTGTGGCTCTAATTCAGGAATTGTTAGTTGTCAGTCTGTTGAGCGAGAATATCGGTGAAATCCGTTAGAATCCATCTTCGATTAGAGACAAGCCAGTGCGCTTTCTCCGTCAATCGTTCGGCACGAGACCGCGTGAATTACTTAACCGTGCGAGATGTGTTCAGTCTTAAATCGTAATCGTTTATCGCACAGATAGACGTAAACTTTGAGGATTCGCTGATATGACTCAAACTTCAATGCATAATTGAAGTTTTTGAGTTATTGGTCAATATCCGGAAATGGCATTCTCTTATCATTCTGCACATGAAAAATAGACAGGCGGCTTCCTCTATCCAAAGTTGCTTGATTAATTGCGTGGTCATAGGCATTTGTCGAAAGCTGAGGCATTACCAGTTCGTTATTTTCAGGGTTAAATTACCTTCTTGGAGTTGAAGCTCAGCATTGCTTTCGATAAATATTCGGACTCATAGAAGTTTCTTCCATTTAGATTAGATACATAATAAATTTTCAAGACAACTCTAAGATTTTTCTGAGATTGTGCAATACCCATTCAAGTCTGCACGTAGTCATGATTAAAATATTACCTTCACATCATTCAATGCCATACTTGCTTGCGGTACTATGCTTTGAGAAGATATAAATTGAGACCATTAGTGCGCATTGAATAGCCAAAATTATTAGCTAAAATTATTTTTTAAATGAGCGTTGACAGGACATCGTGACTTGTGAATTCATGATGTCCTGGTATGTTTCAGGTTAATAATTCGTTATGCGATGCAGCCTCCGACTGAGATAAATTTAGCAATAAATACTTAAATTACAAGGTGTATAAATTCATATATACGTAAAATAAAATATAAAGATGTTAACATAGAACGCAAAAAAAGATATTGTAGATATTACAGCGAATACAAACCCTGAATTTTAAATCAGCTGTTACAAAGTTGCGCAAAAAAAGTAAAAAACAAACATTGAAATACGATTATGCACAACTATCACAGAGTCCATCAAAGATCAAAAATCAAGTTGGACGTAAAGAAAAAACGTGACTTGACGTTATCGATGCAATCGTTAAGCTTGAGGTGTCATCATACTCGAGTTTTTTTTTTTCGTAGCATAAAAACTAATTATCATCAAACATTCATTCTTAAAATTTTACATAAAAGGGACACTAAATTTAGAAGATGGCATAGCGGGTTACCACGTTCCAGCCAGAGGCACTTGATCGCGACACTTTGTATTGTTATAAGTATGTAGGTTTTCAAACTCCTTTCTACGCCACTGCAAATGGAAGACTAGCGGAAGAGGATTCAGTGTCCAACTTTGTCTCTTGAATCGGTAATAAAAGACGGGGCCGCTTTTAGACAAACGGTATTTCCAGCATCAATATTTATTGCCGCACTTAAGTAAATTAAGGAAGATTGTGGTTAAGCTAAGAACGAATGGCTAAATTAATGAAATCAAACGGAGTTTGTGAAGTTATAAATAATGAACTGATGTATTAAAAGGGTAGCGAGTTCATTTAGCAACTCAAACATGCAAGCATTTGCTGGGATTTTATTATTATTGTAAAGGTAGGTATTCCTACCTGACATCTACATCTCTTATTAAACAGTTTTATTTAGCTTGTTTCTGTTATTTATTACAACTTTTCTAATTCGACATCAACAGGTTTGAAGATGTTTTTAAGCGTTAATTTGAATAGTCGACTTTCAAGTCTGCTTGCTTTAAGGGCATTTCTCGAAACTAGTTAAGAGAAGGTGTATATTAACTGGTAGGTTGTTTGTTCAGCTGCAGTATTAGTCGGCGGAACCACTTTACTAACATTGGCTATCGCCTTCTTAAAGCTTCGTTTCCTTATGTCCTCATTGTTAAAAAGATAAACTTTACACACACCTTTCGTAAAGTACCTACCTACACAACGGAGATGTGTAAGTATGTAGATTGCAGTAAAATATTGAGGCCAGTACGATATAGAGCATGTACATAATATGCCCAGCTGGTGTAGGTAGGAAAACTTATAGAGCTGATTCACTTTTTTTGCCTCATCAGTAGTAGATACATAGCGATTTATAAATTCACTACTTTTATTTAATAATAATAACTTGTGAGCTTACAAATAAATGCCGTGATTTAAAGAGTTTGTAATATTTTTCAAAAATTAAGCAAAGTAGGTTTAAGGACTTTTAAGGATTTTATTTCAGACTTGCATTCGATACTCGATTTATTTTACTGCAAACTTGATTTCACTTTATAATATAAATATTTCTACTTAAAAAATCTGTCGAGATCTCACGTTTGTATTACTGAGACACGTACTTTGAGGTCATTGTAATCGTTTAACATGTGATTTATTATAAAATAAACAGAAACTACAAACCTTGAGAGACTAATATTTGCGATGACTACAACTTGACCTATGAACTTACCAACTATCCATAGCCTAGAAATTGCTTTAGAATGAACAAAAATAGGTACTCCTTTTTAGAATATCATAAAAATTTTAGGCCACTAACAGAGGTCAAAAAATACGTCTCCGGTGGGATTTCTGAGAGCTTTGAGGTCTTCATACGAACTTATAGAGGACTGTCCTGAATTTTCGTGACTGATGCTCACTACGTTTCCTACCTGTAGGTATGTACAATCTATGGTGTAATGTACGTAGGTACATCTATGCTACATTCCTGCGTGAGCAGGTAAATCTAAGTACACAAATAATAGGGTAACTAGGTAATAAAATCTCGAGTAAACCGCGATAGGTCGTGGGCTTATCTAGGTAAGCTAAGTAGGTACCTATATACTTATTGTAGATAAGAAAATGCCCTCAAGCCTACCAAACACAGCTACAAGAAAAAGACATAGACATCGAACCGAAGGCTATACAATGCGAAATCAACGTCACCCAGACACGTAGAGCCTCCACAACCCGACTTACAGGTAAATACTCGACGAAACACCAGAATTCCTTGTAACTTCTCGTCAACTTTCTTCGCACTTCATAACACAAGTTTTTAGCACATCATTCACTGGTTGACAACATTAAATCACTTAAAACGACAATTTACACACATTATTCTGTAAACGTAAGTAGGAAAGTTCACGGCGGTACCGACACTCCGTGCGTTGGACAAGACGAAATGAAATGACTGTCGGGCGAGTCGAGTTCGCTTGCGCAGCGCAGCCCGCATTCCTTTTGCTGATCGAGTGAACATAGGCCCGTCTCGCTCTTACACGCGTAAGCTTCGAAAGCGCGAAGGGGAAGGAGCAAAAGTTCTGGCTACAGGGTATAGGTAGGTAGGCCCGTTATTCACGCAAAGGTAAGCGCGGGATTATCAAAAAATTATAAAATACTATTATAACAAAATTCGTAGGTACATGTATGAAAAAATGTACGACTGTACGTACGTATGGTATGCCCTCAAGAAAAAACTGGCCAAGTGTAAGTAGGACTCGCGCACCAAGGGTTCCGTACGATTATCCGATTTATTGTGATATTTTATTTTATTTAGGGTCCCTGTTGTTAAATAATGGGAAAGATCAGTCTCTTTATCAACACCATGGATCATCGATTCGACGAAGATGACGATATAAAAATCTCTAAAAATTAGTTTTATCCTTCTACAGCTCCATCTAAATCCAGGGGCTATTTTTATAGGTTAGCTTAAAAATATATAATTAAAATTAAAATTTTATTTGCTAGACAGATTAGTAACGCATATTCTGTGAATATTTTAATCGATTATACAGCAGAGGTTCTCATTCTCCGTCTTTGTCATCCTGAATGTAGATGACTGGGACGGATAATGTGGATCGGAACGGAAACTTTTCCGATTGAGTTGTGAATACCCCTGCAGGTCATAATAGGAAGGATGAACAGACAAGACAAACAGACTACGTAGGCTAAGAAATAGAGTCTCGTTGTACACGTTGGCTATGGAACCCTAATAAATTGGGTCTCATTCTGAATTACGGTCTGCCTGTAATAATAGGACGTAGTGACGTACTACTCGCTAGAAGGTATAACTAACTATTATTTCTTCTGTGGTATATAGCCAACACCCCCTATTAAGGGGGAAGCACCTTCGTTCAGCAGTGGACGTCTTCTTTCTGGCTGATGTTGTGAAGGTTGATAAAAAGAGGTTACAAGCTACAGGTGTTTAAAAAAAAGTTCATTGATATTTTTTCGCGCTTTCAGGTTTGGCATATTGTTATCACAATGATATGACTCCCTTTTGGCTTAATACACCAGGGGCCGTACCGTTAACCGCTTATAGCGGGACCAAATAGGTTCAGCTGCCGACACTGCGCGACCGCGAACCTTATTGCGAGGCGATACCTTCACCACCTGCAGCACCTGGTGTTAACTGACGGTGTGGTCGAAGATGATTTACACACCTAGCCTAGAATGGGAACTGGATCTCCAATGAGGGCCAGACCACACCGTAATTAATTGGCGGCAGATTTTCAACACGAAGGTATCTAGTTTTAACAGTGGCGTCGCGTACTAAAAAGTATCCTCTACCATGCTATTGGTTTGGTTTCCTCATGATGTTTTGCTTCACCGCTTGTTGTTGGGGTATGAACCCACGCCCTTCGGCGTGCAATCCTAACCACCATATTATATAAATCTCGGTCTAACGCGTTAACACTGACCGAGCTATCGTCGCTACTCGCTACTTCTATTACCCTGTGGTCGCTCCTTTACATTTAGAAGAGCAGTTACGTATTTAGGAGCATTTGCCTGACAAATTACATCAGGCGCTCACAGAAAGTCGTCAGTTCGAGAATGTACCACACAAAGATCTAATAAATGGTACCACACAAGACCACATATGTATCAACAATGCACAGTACAAACACAGTACGAACTGTACCAACAAAACCTAGAACAAAACAATAATGTCCAGCCAATACGTATACGTATACATGCATGGACATCATGGCTACGTAATAATTTTGTTGTGCAATACGTTTTTTATCTTCTTCTTTTTTTAAAGCGAAAATCACTCACTCACTAACTAAACACGAACGGCCTTACTTAAAAAAACTTTTCGACCGTTAGTCACTGCTTAAGATGCTCCGCCATCTTCTCTCTCACGTGAAGTTGCACGTGCTAGAAAAGGACGGAGAAGTTTAAGCAGTGACTAAGAGAATTGAGATTATTTTAGGTAAGGCCGTTAATCTCGAAAACTGCTTGATCCCTGAAGCTGAAATTTGGCAGCATTGGCAGGTAGGTAGTTTATAGGTAGGAAAAGTCAGCTAAGAACGGATTTTACGACAGGACTGAATTAAGGGGGTGGACGGGGGATATAACTTAACATGGAAAGTTCTTTGTTTTTGTAGTAAATATATTGATGAAAATTGGTAGGTACCTAGTTCATAGAAAATATATTATATATTTATATTTTAATATAAATATATTTTTGACAGGGTTTTTTTTTTTTTTTTTTTTTTTTGTTATTTCTTTATTATTGTAAAGCGGGTGATGAAAATTTATAAAGCAAGTTCTTTATTTTTGAAGTTATAATGATGAACATTGATACTTAGATAGTTAATTCAAAATAAAAAATCGAGTAATTTTCAATAGTTTTTGACAGTGCTGATTAAGGGGGGGGGGGGGGGGGGGTGAGTAAAATGCGGTAAAGTACTTGGGTTTTAAAGGTATAGTGATGACAACATTATAGGCAATTTTTTTATTATCATCTTCACCGTTTTACTTCATCACGCGGGTGGAACCGTGGGGCACAGCTAATCTATCTACTCTCCATTACTATCTACTATAATAAAGAGGAAAGATTTGTATTTTTGTATGTTTGTAACGAATAGGCTCAGAAACTACAGGACCGATTCCAAAAATTATTTCACTATTAGAATGCTACATTATCTTTGAGTAACATAGGCTATATATATAACTAAAAAAAATTAGGGGTCCCTACTAAAACTTCAATAATGTAAACCAAGGTGTATTTTTTTTTGCCATAAAACGTCTTTCATCGCATGCGCTGCGGAAACTATTGATGATAGAACAAAAACATTTTCTACAATATTAAAGAACATATCAATATCTACAAAAAACGTCGCGATACTATAGGTCTAACTATTGTAGTTATGTCACTATCACTACTTTTTACATCTTAAATGTTGATAGAAATGCCGACCAAAATCAGACCACGTTATCCATACCTTTGTATGAACCCTTATCCAAATAAATTTCGTATTTAAAATTGTTTCAATACCTGTCCATTTCTTTTTAAATTATCCAAATTGGACGTTCCATTCAAAAGATATTGCGTATTTAAAAATCTGAACTAGAAAAATAAACGCCGCCGCACCGTGGCCGTGCGGCTCCGCTCAGCGCAGCGCGGGCAACGCGGCGGTGCCCCTGCACCGGAGTGCGGGAGAGGGGCGTGCACATCTATGAAATGGTTTCTTACTCGTGGTGCACATACGTGTTCCACGGATACCTTTTTGTGCCCTTAGCCTACCCAATAGGTAAACCACGTGTAAATATAAGGCCTTACTTAAAAACGCCGCTCAAACTTAATCACTGTTTAAGATGCTAAGTCAACTTCTCTCTGACGTGAAGTGTCATGTGCAAGAAAAAGACAGAGAAGTTTAAGCAGTGACTAAGTTTGAGCGGCGTTTTTAAGTAATGCCGATAATACGTAGCCGCTTCCGCGGCCCCACCTCGGGTACCTCTTGATCTTCACCGTGGGGACCATGGTGGGGACACATCCCACGGCTACTAAGCCCCCCCGCCCCGACAAGGCGGGTACCCCCGGGGGGGATCCGTGGAACACCTAGGTGAACCTTTTATGTGGACCACGGGTAAGAAACCTTGTAAAAAACCATGAAATAGGAAGGCCTGAACACTTTGAACATACGAACATTGAATTTTTTGATTTTTTTCATAGCAAATTTTTTGTTCCAGATAAAAAGTCCTTTTCAGAACTACTTATAAATTATTTTACTTAACTTTTTCTTATGCATGAAAATGTTTAATTTATATAGTATTCTCACAGTTTTTGTTGGTAAGTATTCATCAAAAGTTATTTTCAAAGTCCTGCTTAAAGATGTTTAAAAAATAATAGTCCACCCGTGCGAAGCCGGAACGGGCCGCCAGTATTACATACATATGTGTCGAATTGATAACATCCTTTTTTGAAGTCGGTTTAAAATGGGTATTTACCACCGTGCGAAGCCGGGACCGGTCAGCTAGTTTTTTTAATATGTTTATAGGCTTGCGTTTGTACGTCGTACAAATATTGCCCATACAAAATCGATGCCGACCGTCGGCCCACCAGGGCTCGATCTAAGGGAGCTGGGCAAATGCCCATTTTCACCCCTTTAGTATGAAAATGGTGAGGAAGAAATTTATTTGATAACCTATATGGAAGATATTATTTGGGAGCGTGGCGAATTTCTTCCATACGCGGACGGAGTCACAGGGTGAACTCTAGCGACATAAATGGTGTTATTGTAAAGGCCGGCGACTTTTTTTTTCCCCCGGAGCGGCTAAATATCTAGATCGGGCCCTGCCTCCCACGGTGGTACCGACATGCGACTCGAGTATTGTACGCGTGTCCTACTATATTAAAGAATATAGGTGGTCGTCAATAGCCGCCGTAAATACGCTATAATTCCGTAAACGCGTATGTACGCGAATACGCGTTGCGGTTGCGTCAAAATGGCGTCAGAATATAATTATATTGTAGGTAATAACTATTACGACGCAACGTATGGTTAGCATCTCAGTCGCGTCGCGTACCATGTTATGGATAGCATCGTGGAAGGAGAGCTGTGCGCAAAGGGTTGTAAGCCATTGAGATAATATAATATCATTGTTGTAAGCTGTGAATACCACCGAAGCTATCCATTTATTGAGTAATTTTATGTGCTATGCTGTGTGTGCTAGCCCTACCCTACCCTACCTCTGTTAATTTTCGCAGTTGAACTGAACGTGGGGGCTCGCAGGGTGACCATACATTATTTTTAAATTGTGTGCATATTATAGGCTGTACATAATCTTGTGTTGTGGAATCTAAGACATTGTTTTTTATAACTCTCCTCATGACATGGAGGTACGGTACATAATATAAAAAAAATATTGTATGATGGCGAGGTAGTGTGGCCTTACGACTTTAGCTAAACCCACAGGCAAAAGAACAAAACAAAATACTAGTTGACAGTTAGCCAGCGTTGCCAACTCTAAATGTTTTTACGTAGATCTACGTATTTTAGGCCTTGGCGAATTTGCGGCCATA
This sequence comes from Erannis defoliaria, assembly GCA_905404285.2. NCBI lineage: Eukaryota > Metazoa > Arthropoda > Insecta > Lepidoptera > Geometridae > Erannis > Erannis defoliaria. Next base: position 15,684,055 of record FR990076.1, on the reverse strand, counting down.
CTGCAGAGGCCAAGAGAGATAGTATTTTAGAGGCCTTTCCTGCAAGTTTACAACTTCAGTCCCAGAATCTACGCATTTTATATCAATATATACAAATTTGCAAAATAACAAACTAACTCATTAGGCTGATTGTGCATATTTCCTTTACTTGTGCGAAAATAGTATATTATGATACGAGTGTGCTATGTTGGTCATTACACTAGAGGCGGTATTATGCGCGCGAGCCGCAGGCGAGCGCGATAAGGAAGCCGAGAGCGTAATGACTAATATCACAAGAGTTCCATACGACTGTTTTCGTCACACTTGCGAGGAAAAAACAAACTTTTTTTGATAATAATCAACCACACAGCGAAAACGTCAACAAACATTTGCGGAAAATGGCGGCCAAATCAGTAATGCGCGCGCAGGTTGACATTTACTTCAGCGGCATAAGAACTCTTTGTTGGTATTACAAAAAAACTGTAAGTATTACCCGGCTATATTAAGAGTGCTTCGTATACGTACGTCTAATTGCAGTCACATACAAACTTGACTTTAGCGGATTATACCTATTATAGCACCATGTGCCGTAATGTAAAGTAAAAAGCACGGGTGCGTAATAGCTTGGATTATGAGCCTAAAATCGATGCAATAAGATCCACTTTACGAGCAAGTGTGATGAAAAAGTCTATAAACATTCTGTTTCTTACTAACGCATGACCTCCGCGCCACACTTTATCAATTTAATTCAAAAAAGTTGTGATTGAATTGAATAAAGTTGTGATCTAGTGAAAGAGTATAATTCCTCGGGGATAGGGTTTGGTGTCGTTTTTTTAGATATACCGATTTTAGTTGGAAAAGGTATTGTGGTAATAATGAACTCCTTGACAGTAAGATGGAGTTTTGGCGGGAACGCGAGAAAATCATGACGCTGCATTGTATTATTTTCCAAAACTTGTGTTTTTTCGAGTGTTGATTGCATAATAATGGTGGCGTTTTATTCATTAATGCTGATTTACGAGCAAGAGTGTGGGCAAGTGATATAATGTAGTGAAACGTGTCTTTACGTGTTGTTTCCAAAACTCCGAAGAAGCTTGTAGTAAAGTTACCACAACTTTATTAGGGCATGATTGGATTGGACTGTGACTTACTGTGTGTGACTTGGACTGTGACTAGGACTTATAACTGGAGAAAGAAGGGTCGATGAAGAAAAATGTATTCGGCTAAAGGACTAGTATCCATGGCCAGGAACTATTAAAAACAACTGACAGTAACAAAATATTTGCGTCTGCCTGTCATGATGTACAATCAGAATGTCGGTTATTAAAGCTTTAAGTACGAATAAAGATAAATACGAGAGGTATTTATCTTTATTACAAGTTCAAATCTGCCAATTCTACTGATTTTGCATTTTCTCGTTCGAGAACACTGTCAAACAAACAAAAGGACTACGAGCAATTTGGCGGGAACGCGAAAAAAATTATGTCGCTGCATTGTATTATTTTGTAAAACCTGTCGTTTTTCGAGTGTTAATGTATAAAATAGCGGCATTTTATTCATTAAGTGCCGATTTAAGTGCAGGAGTATGGGCAAGTGATTTTATATTGGTGAAACATGTTTTTTCGTGTTGGCTTTCAAAACTCCCTTTGGAGTTTGGGTTTGGTGTGATGCTTAGGTACAGTAAAGTTGTCACGAATTTACGAGGGCATGATAGGACTTGACCGTGACTTACTGTATGTGACTTTCACTGTGAGACACATTTGTCGGAAGAGAAAGAACAGAAAGAAAGATATGACATATGAATGCGGCTGAGTAACTTGCATCCATGGCCAGGAATAATTAAAAGCAACAAAAGTACTACCGAATCTACCGATTCTAGAGGGAAAATCTAGATCTATCTACCGATTTAGCATTTTCTCGTTCGAGCACACTGATAAACTGCTTTTACTTGTGGCTGAAGGACTAGTATCCATGGCCAGGAACTATTAAAAAAACAAAACAAAAAGCTTTTACTATTGTCAACAATATATTAAATTAAAGCAAAACAGAAAACAATTTGAGTTTGGGACCTGTTAGACTTGTATTTTTCCTGTTTTTTCGAACTACCCATTGGCAATGCCGAAAGTGCGCCGTAGTCGTAAAGCACCGCCAGAAGGATGGGAACTCATTGAACCTACACTTGAAGAATTAGAACAAAAAATGCGTGAAGGTAACTAACCTCATTTTAAACCAAACCTAAGATTTTTACGGTTGAATATGTAATGCCTAAAACTATATTTTATCTTTCAGCTGAAACGGAACCTCACGAAGGTAAAAGAAAACAAGAGTCCCTCTGGCCAATATTCAAGATCCACCATCAAAAGTCTCGGTACATCTACGACTTATTCTACAGACGAAAGGCGATCAGCAGAGAACTTTATCAATACTGCCTGAACGAAAAAATTGCAGACGCTAATCTCATAGCTAAGTGGAAGAAGACAGGTTATGAAAATTTGTGTTGTCTTCGGTGCATTCAAACCAGGGACACGAATTTTGCTACCAACTGCATTTGTCGGGTTCCGAAAAGTAAATTAGAGGAAGGTAGGATTGTAGAGTGTGTGCATTGTGGCTGTAGGGGTTGCTCAGGGTAATATAGACTGTGTGTGGATAGGTTTAGTGTAAGGTCTAGAATTACTAAAACCAGTTGCACATAATGCACAGCGGTTTGCACTGTTTCTTATCAAAAAAGTGTAGTCTTGGCTTATCAAGGCTCTTGCTGGTTAAATATAGTTGCTTTCTTGAAGTAACCACTTAGTGCTTGCATGAGTCACTGTGCATGAAGTGCAACTGCGTGAGGTCCTGTTAGCCGATTGCCTTATGTTATGAGGTAATTATCAAAGTCTGTTCCATTTCTATTACCTAAAATTACCAATTTTGACAGTATCTATTCAGATTCATAGGTTTTTGTGTTTTTAAAGTTTGAACAGTAAGAAAATTATGACCTCTGGCAGGACTTTAACCTGCATATGAGCAATCAATGGATTTCCGTCCTGTTCGTTCTTACAGTTATTTCATAAATGTATTTCTCTGGTATATTAATAAATACATAAGTGAACTTGATTAAATGCCTATTAATTCTTCAAATGCAATTCTCTTCCTAAAAAGGGAAATACCAGCTTACTTGTATTCTGCCCCGATAGCACGCGCCACAGACTATTTGGTCTTTCCCTGCGTGGTAACATGATAAAGGTAGAATATGGATACGTCAGTCTCATTTTCACAGGGAAAGAAAGAGTGAATATACATTTATCACAGCTTGCATGCTAGGTGGTGTGCGTACTCCTGGCAGAAAAGTATCGAAAATCTAATTTTGGTTATGGCAAATAATTAGATCATGACGTGTAAATGTTTGTGCTAATTTGAAATTTGTTCATCCAGCCATTTTTGAGATATCTGCAAAATAGAGATTCCGCCAGGGGAACAGTTTTCGCCATTGAATTGCACGAGTTCCTTATGTACTGACAACCTAAAAGGTAACACAATAATTAGATCATTCTTTCAATTATCTACCTGCCAAATTTTAGCTCATTTTCATGCAAACATCTTTTTTCGGATTCTGTTTGCACAAATATTATAAACAAATTGAAAGCAATATGTGTAAATAAAATCATAACTGTGCGCCTAACCGTTTACGAAATCCAGCAAATGCGCAAACGTTCCCCCAGCAAAAACTTGAATATCTCGGAGGTCTTATGACAAACAAATTCCATTCTAGCACAAACATTAACGAACAAATATGATCTAATTAGTGGCATACTTTTTTTTCTCGAAAGTCCTTTCTTTAGAAAAAAGTGCCGCTGGGAGAACGTACCCCTGGCGGAATCTCTATTTTACAAATATCTCAATAATGGCTGGATGAACAAATTTCAAATTACCACAAACATTTACACGACGTCATGATCTAATTATTTGCCATAACCAAAATTAGATTTTCGATGCTTTTCCGCCAGGAGTACGCACACTGCTAGGTGGGCTGACGGATGTAATGTAGGTCCGAACCTCTTGTTATTTATAGTGTATCATCTTGATCTAGCTCAATAAGAAACATTTTCTGAGCATGGGCAATAAGGTTTGGAAATTGTGATTTGGGCAGTTAAGCCCTTAAAGGCCGGATAAGCCCTTTGTGGGTCTGAGGGCCTTTGGCCACCCCTGATCTAGATGATTGTTCAGTCATCAATTACCAGCAAGTAAGTAGGGAATATATTTTGTATAAAAGAAAAAGACCACAATTTGTAATGAAAAGAAATCTTTATTGTAATAACTTTTAGTAGCTCTGTTGAAATCACTGGGAATTACAGAATTCTTTTAAGACTTATTCAAGAGATTTACAAAGGGAGAAAAGGTAAAAGCTACTTAACAATAATCAAAAAGTAAATGAAACACAAAACTTAACTTCGAACTTATTTCTTTTCTCTATGCCTTAGGATTACTTTCATCATAAAGACAAATAGGTACAAGCTTCTTTACATTTAAAATCAAAATACAGATATGCAAGAATATGCTAAGGTTTTATTGACAAAGATCTGATAAGTGTTTTTTGCTAATAAAATATTATCGATAATCTTTTCGAATTTGAGAAAACATTTTGAAAGTACCTTCATTATAACAAAAATTATTAGTTAAAATTATTTTATCAAATGTTTTAGAATAAGGCTCATAATCACATGTGAAATAAACTTATAATGATTTTAATTAAGTTTGCTACATATTAACAATAGTTAATTCAACTCTCAGTCGCTTGGTTCTATTAAAACTTATAAACTGAAAGGTCCACATTTTTTTATGGCAAATTTTATTTCACAGTGAAATTAATATGGCACTATGGCGAAATAATCAACATTTATCATACTTATAACGTTATAACAAGAAAAATATAGATATTTATGTAAATTTATATTTCTCAATCTTACAACAATTTCTTTCACAGTGAAAGTAATGAAATAAAAATCCTATTATGAGGAATTATAATTATGTAATCACTTAAATTATTCATTCAAATAAACAATACCTTGTATCGCTTATCTGGATAATTAAGACTAATCACAACCATGGTTGAATAATAATTTGGGCTGTAACATTCATTTTATTGTGTACTTAATACACCTATTATTAGTAGGAAAATAGGCCTTTTGTACACAGAAAGTGGGTGAAAGAGGAGCACAAATTATCTCAAGCAGTAGGCCTGATATCGTTCCGACCACACTTACTCCTCTTTTGACCCGATTTCACACACAGCCTTTATAACTAAAGAGAGCAAATTATTTAAATTCTAATAAAAAAATTGAGCAATAACATCAGTCTTATGATGAACAATATTATACCAAGGTATATCATTGCTCATTTCAAAGGAAAAAACACGAACCCTGCAAGCAATGTAGTAAAAGATGGTTAACGGGCTTAAGAAACTAATCTAATACGATGTTGATTTACTAGTATCAGCCTTGATGTGATATGCTTGCAAAATATCTAGTTTTGCCCCTATTATATCTATATACTTAGAAAAAAACTTAAATCATATCAGACTTGTGTTGCAATTCCTTTGATAGCTCAATAACAAGTTCTTTGAAAATCAGTGGGTTCATATTTTTGCCCAGCAAGTATAAAATGAACCAATCACCGTATCCAAAACGCTTCACAATACGAGCAATTGTACTTCTCTTTGCATATCGGAGCTGTCCCATAAGCATCAAAGTGCGTAATGGACGCAGGGAAAGCACCATAATACGAAATAGTACCGCTAAAGTTGACATGAAGGTGAGAATTATCAGCCAAAACCATAGTATCACAAAGATCTTCTCATTGACTATATTCAAAGGCAGAACGCAGAGCCTGTCTTTAATTTGAAGAGTGCCGGATGGACCATAGCTTCTAATCCAGCATTTAGTGAGCTTGGGGAAATACTTATCCATAGGATTAACGCCTGCAAAGTTAGTCATGTCATGGGGGACGCGAGCGACATGAGTGAATGTAGCGACGGCAGCGCCGTAGTTCCTGAATGCTCCACCAAGGAAGATGTCTAAAATAAATATTTGTCCTACCTGAAAATAAGTTAAACATCATTAGAAAATATGCCATTTAAATACTCACACAATCCTATAAGCAAATTATCTCCTACCCCTACAAAACTAGCAGTGAGTTTGCATAGTTAAAAATAAAAATAAATACAATAGTTCATATAAACTGCTATAAGTTTCTTTCTGACATGATTATCATTGAATATCATCATGTCCAAATTATTGAAACTACATATTATGTGGTTACAAATAGTCGTCGATGTCTTCAGGTATGTCTTTTTTGTCTTGTTTGGTCGTTGGTCTCCTGTGTCATAGCTGTTGCAACTTACTGTACAAAAAATTTCATTACGTTGTCCGAGGTCGAAAATCTACATTTTATTGCTATTGTTGGTATGTCTAGTTATTCATGTTCACTCTATATCTCTATATCTATCTCTGTTTTGTAGTGGTACGACTCTACTGCAGAGTCCACCTGGAAAAGTACCACACCTTTGCTAGTTATTCAACCGCCAAGCAGTAGTGTGCAAGCATTACTGTGTTCCAGTTTGAAGGGCAATGTTACCAGATAAATTACTGGGTATGAAGAGATTTAACATCTAATATCTCAGGGTGACGAGTGCAGTGCGGTGTGGCACAGGATTGTGTTCACAAGTTCACAATTCTGGCACTGCTACTGTTAGTGGCTTACCATCAGGTGAAAGTCTTGCTCGTCTCGCCACTTGACAGCATAAAAATAAAAAAAATAAAAAGGTTCTTCAGGGTCAATGCTATTGCATTAATCTTTTTAATTTACTTTGTATGGCAGTTCCAGTGTGGACTCGAGGATAATTATTATCCTCGAGTTCATTATAAATTTTCAGTAAGATTCTCAACTAGCTATGGGGTTGCAGCAAATATTTACTCACCACATTAACAAGGTTCAGTATCTCACAGAAGACGTATCTCAGTGCATACATGTTGTGTGTGTGGATGTTGGTGTAGCTCAGGTAGGAAATCAGATCTACTCGACGGAATGCCGACCAGTCTTTGGAGACAATCGGGCTGGCTGGAATGGGTAGATATTTAAAAAAAAAATATATGCAGGTAGTGACTACTGCCTACTACTACCTGACTGGTAGTGATTGAAATTTTCTTAATATAATTGCATAAGGATTGATTCAGGCGTTACTTTGCGGAAATTCAACCTAGTCTGTAATATAAAAAGGTAATATTAGTAATTGCTGTAAATTGATAATTAGGCCCCTTTTTTGAAAATTGATAGTTGGACAAAAGGGGCCTCCCTTTTTTCTTACAATAATACAGTGGAAATACACTAGAGACTTACAAAAGTAACAGTTAGGTTAAATATAATCTTTTTATCGACTTTTCCGTATTTTTTTATTATTAATACAATAAAGGTGAAGATAATGTAAAGTCAAGAAGTTATTATGTGTCATCTTATTATTAAAGATACAAAGAAGGGATTATTGCTCAAAGGTTTTTGTTAATTTAAAAAGTTAATTTTTGTAAAGGGGCACTGAAAGAATTTATAAATACAATAAATAAATATCGGTGGACATTTTTCACACAGCGCCATCTAGCCCCAAACTAAGCAAAGCTTGTAATATGGAAACCAGATAACTGATAGAATACTTAATATACTTTTTTTCTTTGGATATTACGTAAAAAAAATACTAAAATCATACTAATGATCAACACAATTACAATACTCTCGATTAGAGTTTGTTACTTGTTCATGACTAAATGGCTGAGCCAAATTTGATTACTCATAAAAGCAGTGGTACTGCAATATAATGATTGAAAACAACAGAAAATAAATACTTCTTTTTTATATATTTATGATTCATATTTGGTATGTACTCTATGTACAATGTATGTGTATGGGAACACAGTGCAGACGGAACTGTGTGCTCTGCGTATATTTATTCATTAATAATAATTGAAGTGGCGAATCGGCCGTTACTTGTGTAAATATAACGAATTACTGAACAGTGATCACCGTGGTGTAATTATTAGTGACTTATTGCATCCATCGCTGGAAATATTTGCATTGATTGCCTTGAGTTTGTTGTGAATTTTATGAACAAGAGGGTAGTGGTGTGCAATCCTTTTTCTGTATGCCACCCCGAGATAGTGTACTTTATCAATAGCACCACTACGCCATCTGGCGTCGGGTAGCGGTTGAGTAGTGATAGCGACATCTATCGGATCTTGCACTAACGACTTATTGACATCGATATCATGCTAAAGTGTGGAGGGTGCGGAAAATTTATTTCGTCACAAGAGGGCGCTAAGTGCGGCAAATGTATAGCAGTCTATCATCGTGCATGTGTAAATATACCCGCCAAGGCGAATATATCCTCAGCGTGGTTATGCCCGAGCTGCAAATGCGCGATGCCGAGGGACAACAAGCCATCCACTCCGGTCCGTGGGCAAGCGTCGTTTTATGTGGAAGATAGCGAATCGCAAGTAGAGCAGCCCGCCAGCTCAGCGGATTTAGAGCACGGGATATCAAAGTTCGCCAGTAATGAGACGATGCAGCAAATATTGTCTGTAGTCCTGGACCTTCAAACGGAGGTTCGCAGGTTCACTAATAACGAATGCCTACTAATGCAGGAGATGACTTCTATAAGAACTGAATTGATTGATAATAAGGAACGACTTCGAGAACTGGTCACGCTGAAAGAAGAAATGAAAGCCCTCCGCGCAGAGCTCTGCATGAAGCGGGATAAAAGCGGCGGCTTGAAGGACGATATATCCTGTACTCGATATGCAACTGAGGAATCGGAGCCGCGAACGATGCAGAAACCAATAAAACCAGCTAAGTTGCTGCGGAATAGAGTATTATTAGACGAAAAAGTAGCGACTCAAGTTCTTGCCGAGGTTGTTGGTAGTGACTCCAAGAACGCTTCCTCGGAAAACTTAGCCACACCCAAAATGTCGCAGATTGACTGTAATAACAATACAGTCAGTGTGGGTAGCAAGGAGCGTAGCCAAGAGGTGATGTCACAACAGAGGATCGTGTCACCGGCACCGGTTGCGGCGAGTACTCGGGGCGGCGACAGCAAGGAGATTGTTGGTGAGTGGCAGACGGTCACCAAACGCCGCCGAAGCAACAGGCAACAGCAGCCCGTCGTAGTTGGAGTTGGGAAGGTAAACTGCGGCATTGAAGCTGTTGAGAAGACGTACTATATGCAGGCGTGGCAATTCAAGGCTGACACCACGACTGATCAAGTAACAAGCTTTTTAAACAGCATCGCTCTAGCTGACTACCACATAGAGAAGCGCGAAATAAAATCTGTTAGACATGCGTCATTCATTATAGGAATGCCGGAGAGCGTAAAATCTCTAGTGATGTTACCGAATCTATGGCCGCAGGGTATCCGGTTCGCGAATTGGTTTTTTCGGGGCCGCTCAAACCCGCAGCCTGCAAGAAACTAAAAGAGAGCGCTTCGGATCTTGCGCAGGCGCATAACTCAGCAAGTGACGCATCAATCTCCATTGCATGTGGACTGAGTACACCGAAGACTGTGGCAGCGGAGATATCTGACGGCCATACCGGAGAGCAAGGTTATGTGAGAATATGTCACCAAAACATTAGGTCAATTAAGAATAAATCTAGTAGGATAGAGGTCGCTCTGCAATGCGGTTTAAATTGCGAAATATTGTGTATGACCGAGCATTTCTGTAGAGAACATGAAATCAAATGTATAAATATAAATAACTTTGTGTTAGCATCTTATTATTGCAGAAATTCAGTTGAACATGGTGGGTCTTGTATTTTTGTTAGAAACAATTTAAAATATAAAAGACTGGACAATTATAATAAGCTATCAATAGAGCAAGTATGCGAAATATCAGCTATAGAATTAATAGATGAGACTATAGTGATCGTTTGTATTTACCGTTCTAACTTGACGAGCACGGCTTTATTTTTCCCTGCCTTTGAATGTCTGCTCAACAATCTTACTAAATGTGACAAAGAATTCGTAGTAGTCGGTGACTTCAATATAAATTGTATAAGTACGCTTAGCAGTGATTTAAAAAAACTGAGTGAGATATTAGCATTACACAATCTTTGCAATATTGTAGACTTTCCTACGAGGGTAACGAGCACTACAAGCACCTGCTTGGACCACGTCTACGTGAGCTGTGATTCGGTGGAGAGCGCGCGAGCAGCGCCTGTGCGTTGCAACCTGTCCGACCACTACGCGGTGCGCGCCCGCGTGCCGTGCGCGGCCAGCCGCCAGCCCACCGCCCGCCTCGCCAGGTCTTACAATCACAGGAACTGTGCGAACTTTGTGACCGCAGTGGAGAGCGTCGACTGGTCGGACATTGAGCGAAAGTATGTGGTAAGCTCACCTAACGAGATGGCAAAAGCTATACTAAATATAATAAAAAATAAAATTGATACTTGTTTTCCTGTAAAATTATCGAAAACGATGAGCAGAAATATTTATTGGGCGACCGATGAAATATTTCATTTCAATTCTCTCTTGACGGATATGAATGATATTTTGGAAAAGTTTCCGTATAATCTTGAGTTGAAGGCAAAAATTGAAGAGTTTCAAATCAAGTACGATGAGTTATTACAGCGCGAGAGAAGCGATTACTATTGTAAATTAATTCACCAGTCGCCGAATTTGATAAAGTCAATGTGGGAAGTAATCAAATCGGAAACCGGAAGAAATCGCAGAGCCCAGGACTACACAGAGGTGCTGAGGCGGCCTGATGGTTCGAAGTTCTCCAGCAAGGACGAGGCCGTAAACGCCGTGAACACGCATTTCGTAAACGCGGCGGCTTCGTGCGGTGCACCTGCCGCCGACGTCGCCGCGGCGACCCGCGCGCTGTCGGCGGCGCTCCCTGCGTCCGACCGCTCCATTAGATTTCCACAGTTTACGCCTCGGGAGGTGATGCGCATCCTGAAGCATGGCGTTGCGAGGAAAAAGTCCAAAGACGCGTACGGTGTCTCAATCTCGCTGATGCACGCCACATCCGAACCGTTGGCGAATATATTGTCTGTTCTGTTTAACCGCTGCATCAAGGAAGGGATATATCCGTCTTCCTTGAAGCACGTTAAGGTCTCCCCCCTGTATAAAGGGAAAGGTAAACAGGAGGAGATCAACAGTTACAGACCAGTATCCATAATTCCGGCTATCGCCAAAGTTTTTGAGTATGGCCTTAGCTCGCGACTCACCGAGTACCTAATGCACTGTACGGCTCTATCAGACAGACAGTTCGCGTATCGCAGCGGTTGCTCGACTGCGTCTCTCACTCGAGAGCTATTAAGAAAGATATTAGACGCGCGGGAGAGTCGTCAACAGGTGGCGGTAATCTTTTGCGACCTGTCCAAGGCGTTCGATGTCGCTGATCATGACGTGCTCGCTGCTAAGCTCGGGCACTATGGGTTCAAAGACCAAGCTCTGCTGCTGCTATCGGACTTCATGACCGGTCGCTGCCAGGTCGTTGTGGGAGAGGGAGGCACAGTAAAATCGCAGCCGCTCACAACCGTAATTGGAGTGGCGCAGGGGTCCTCGCTCTCTAATATAATGTTTTCCCTTCTCCTCAACGACCTGCCAGAGAACATAGAGCACGCGCATGTACTCATGTACGCCGACGATGTAGCAGCAGTTGTTACTGCTTCCACTAGAGACCAACTAGAGCGAAAACTGAACCAAGTAGCGAGTGATCTGAACCACTGGTTTAAAATCAATGGTTTGATATTAAACATAAATAAAACGCATTTTGTTCAGTTCGACCTCTCAGGACATATTAGTGAGCCTTTGAGTGTAGTAGTCGGTACCACCAGAATGGATCAGGTTAGGGACACTACATTCTTAGGTTTCCGAATTGACAGCGCTCTTACGTGGGAGGGTCACGTAGATGGACTATGCCAGAAAATCGGGCGTGCTTGCTTCGCTTTGTGGCGATTATCAGCTATATTGCCGAAGAGCATGGTCCGGAATTGTTACTTCGCCTCTGTGCACTCTCTTCTACAATATGGTGTTGAGTTCTGGGCGCGTTCTGCAGACTGGGAACGCGTCTTTAGAATGCAAAAAAGGGCAGTGAGAGCCATAGAGAGAGTGCCAGAGGACTCGTCAGCGCTACCTCTATTCCGGTCCATGAAGATACTGACCCTTCCATCTTTGGTGATTCTTCAGGCGGCCCTGTACGCCTGGGACCACCTGGACGAGTACCCGTGCCTGGGCGACCAGCGCTCGCACTCCCCGCGGCGCAAGCGCGTGCTGCGCGTACCGACACACCGGCTGGTGAAGACGTCGAAGCAGGTGCACGTGATGGCGACGGGCGTCTACAACCGTCTCCCGGACAATATTAAGAACGCGCCGTCACGGCACTCATTTAAGATAAGAGCAAAGAAGTGGCTTGTTGAACAGACATTTTACAAGGTTGATGACTTTCTACCTAAGTTAGATTAATTTTTATTATTATTATTGTTACTTATAGCAATTATTTAAATTGTTGACATATTTAGTACTAATTAATTATTGACATTATTTAATATTAGGTTTACTCAATTCAATTATTATGATTATTTATATGTATTCTATTCGGTTATTTTGATACTTATGTACCGGTGTGGGTAATAAGTGATACATAATATAATATTAGGGACATTTCACGTGAAGCGGACAGGGAAAAAAAAGTGAGGTTCTGAAAATCGACCACATTCGGCCCATTTGTACTTCTAGTAGGTATGAATGTGTACGCAAAATAATTTTTTTGTATAGTGTATATTTACCAAGTTATAGGTTTCAAAAGAATTGTCTTTGATTGGTACTACAGTTTTTCGAAAGTAATTTTTCGAATATAACAAATCTACTATAAAATATTTTACATAGCGATACATATTAAAAATATACTGTTCTTTTTACAGTAAAAAAAAATTAAAAAAAATTTAAAAAAATAATGGCCAAAACTGGAAGTAAACTTTTCAAACCAGAATTACAGTCACTTCGACCAATTTTTTTTTATTTTTTTTTCTTTCAAAATATAGCTTAAATGATAATGAAAGTACACTAGAAAATTTAAAATGGGATCTCTATTAGTTTAGGAGATACGTTGATTAATATACACCCGCGTCGCAAGGGGCGTCATATGTAGCGCTTGCAAGGTTGAGCAGTTTGCGCGGTATTGCAACTTTATTAATATTTTATATCGTTTTAGCGTATATTTAACCTCATATAATGATATGAAATAAGTTATATAATATAAATATAACTACATAATACAAATATAAGTTAATAATATATTATAAAGAAAAAACGTTTTTGGAGCAGTAGAAAAGTTTTATTATTTGCGAAACGTGACTAATAGCGCCATCTGTTAGTAACGTGTAGTACTTTTTTTGTCTCAGATTGAGTCAAACGGTCAAACCTATCTACAAGAAAGAGATAGAAATATGACGCCTAGCGGTTTTAGTGTTGCTTTAACCGCTCAGCGACTTGTGCACGTTTTAATCTGTGACAGTTGTTGTTATGTCGGTTTGGGTGGAAATATGTTTAAACTTATCTTCGGGAATAAACGGTTCATCTTCAATGTTTTGCGAAGGTTCACTAGATGTTTGACTGCATTGCACAATGTCTTCATTAGCTACTGGAGGAGATTCAGTCAAAAGTCGTTTCCTGCAGGAGGCACATACGTAAAGATCTTGTGAAAAACTCCACTTTTGAGCTAAACATTTAGATATTTTCCTTAAATTTTTAAATTTTCGATGGAGTACCAAGTGAAATGGGTTAAAACATCGATCACCGTACGGCGCCATTAATAACTACAACTGTCACAGATTAAAACGTGCACAAGTCGCTGAGCGGTTAAAGCAACACTAAAACCGCTAGGCGTCATATTTCTATCTCTTTCTTGTAGATAGGTTTGAACGTTTGACTCAATCTGAGACAAAAAAAGTACTACACGTTACTAACAGATGGCGCTATTAGTCACGTTTCGCAAATAATAAAACTTTTCTACTGCTCCAAAAACGTTTTTTCTTTATAATATATTATTAACTTATATTTGTATTATGTAGTTATATTTATATTATATTATATTAATAAAACTTATTTCATATCATTATATGAGGTTAAATATACGCTAAAACGATATAAAATATTAATAAAGTTGCAATACCGCGCAAACTGCTCAACCTTGCAAGCGCTACATATGACGCCCCTTGCGACGCGGGTGTATATTAATCAACGTATCTCCTAAACTAATAGAGATCCCATTTTAAATTTTCTAGTGTACTTTCATTATCATTTAAGCTATATTTTGAAAGAAAAAAAAATAAAAATAAATTGGTCGAAGTGACTGTAATTCTGGTTTGAAAAGTTTACTTCCGGTTTTGGCCATTATTTTTTTTAATTTTTTTTAATTTTTTTTTACTGTCAAAAAGAACAGTATATTTTTAATATGTATCGCTATGTAAAATATTTTATAGTAGATTTGTTATATTCGAAAAACTGTAGTACCAATCAAAGACAATTCTTTTGAAACCTATAACTTGGTAAATATACACTATACAAAAAAATTATTTTGCGTACACATTCATACCTACTAGAAGTACAAATGGGCCGAATGTGGTCGATTTTCAGAACCTCACTTTTTTTTCCCTGTCCGCTTCACGTGAAATGTCCCATTATTTAAATTTTTATTCCAAATTATGTGACATGTAACTCATTGTTATGAATAAAAAGTATGAGTATGAGTATGAGTATGTATGCGTGTATTGCCTTGTAGCTCAGTTGGTAGCATGTCTGCCTTCAGAGCTGGAGGGCGTGGTTCGATCCCCACCCAGAATAAAAATTTATGTGATGAAGATAGATGTTTGTTCTGTGTCTGGGTGTGTAGTATGTATTTACGAAAAAAAAATATTGTATATAAGTATTCTATCAGCTTTGCTTAGTATGGGGCTAGATGGCGCTGTGTGTAAGATGTCCCCCAATATTTATTTATTATTTATTTATTTTACTTGGTCATCATGCAATACATAGAGAGTAGCTGTACATTGCTATGACATTATTATCAGGGGATTAAATAATAGTAAGCATTGTTCTCAACTGTGAATGAGAGTTCATTAACAAAAAAAATATTGAAATATGAAATAAAAATTATCTCCTGTTAACAGTTTACAAAAAAAACTTTCAGTCATCAATGTCACAAAACAGCTAAATCCATATTCTTGAGAAAGGTAATAAAATAATCTTTACAATTAGCTGTTACCTAAATCGGCCGCCAGCGCTTTCAGTCTCCCTCCCTCCCACATTTTCCACAAGTATCGAGGTGTGTAGAACATAACGGCCTGCCCTAAGAGCACGAAACACACCCACTGATAGTATGTATGCTTGATCTGCTCATCATTGTACCCTCTAGTGGGACCAACCCCCGGGTATGCCATGTGCTTTCCTTCTTCACCTGGAACCAATTGGGGAATCATTTCATTCTTTAAAATGATTTGATATTTTCATCAACACTAATCCGTTCAATAAACAATTGTCCTTGTTTCTTGCTTCTTATCTATTGTCTATTAAACTTTTATTGCATAAAAAACTGTTTTTTTTTTCATTCATCAGCCCGAAGACGTCCACTGCTGGACGAAAGCCTCCCCCTTTGCTTTTAATAGTTCCTGGCCATGGATACTAGTCCTTCAGCCGAATACATATTTCTTCATCGATCCTTCTTATTGCAGTTAAATGAGTCGTAGCCAAGTTACACACAGTAAGTCACAGTCAAGTCCAATCATGCCCTAGTAAAGTCGTGGCAAGTTTACTACAAGCTTCTTCGGAGTTTTGGAAACAACACGAAAAGACACGTTTCACTACATTATATCACTTGCCCACACTCTTGCTTGTAAATCAGCACTTAATGAATAAAACGCTACCATTTTTATGCAACACTCGAAAAAACATAAGTTTTGGAAAATAATACAATGCAGCGACGTGATTTTCTCGCGTTCCCGCCAAAACTCCAGCCTCCCCCTTAATAGGGAGGGGTTGCCATAATCCCCACGCTTGGCAGGCCGCTTGGGCATCGGAGAGTGTTACCACCGTTAACCAAGAGGACGCTGCTGCCCATCCTCCTGTGGTTCTGGATGCAGTTTTAGGACATACCCAGGTCAGGTTATTCTTTTATAATATTGATAAATTCTTAAATACCTATTAGAAGTCAGATTTGTAGATAACACATACTTATTAATTAATGTAATAAGTACCTATCCCAGACTAACACAAGTCTATCCTACTTATTTTTTGTAGTACCTACATTTTTTCACTGGCAGGGTTGGTCTTTTGTCAGGCACTTTATTCAAGTGTTTTTTTAAATTTGAGAGCTTTGCATTTCTCAAGCAATGAACACTGTTTGTAACTAAAAAAAAGATAGGTACATTCGTAAACATTAATATTCAGCTTAGTTAAATAGGTTATGCAGTCCCTAAGCCGCCTGCCAAGTGTGAGGACTATGGCAACCCCTTCCTATAAAGGCAGAATAGCCTTCGTCCACCAGTGGACGTCTTCTGGCTGTCGATGTGATGTGACGAGGTAGGTAGTCGGGTAAAGTAGAACGTAAGTTTGCTAAACACTTCGGCCGAAACTACGAATCAAGATTTAAACTCACCGTGAAGATTACTCTTCAGCGTATAGGTCCCATAGATCCAGCAGTAGCTATTCACAGCATCCTTGTCGGTATCCTTGTCTCCTTCGCCCATACAGTGAATAGGCTCGCCGAAGAACTGTTTAGAGGTCACCATCAGTGTAAAAACAAGCAGCATTATTACAGTCACTTTGTAATGCATGCGAAACACATTGTTGTCGGTGCACACAATTACATTCTCGAACTTCAGAAACGAGCGAAAGGGCATAAAAAGGTCTATCATCTTGAAGTACTGTGACGGTGAACACTAAACTCGAGAAACTTCGATGAAATATCTTCGGTAAGCTCTTCTTTAATTCAGTTGAGTTTTATTTTAACTACTACGTACTACCCACTTACGAGAAATTATAAAATCGGTTTCGGGTTTCGGGTGGCGTGGGAAAAAAATTTGAAAGCAAAATCATAGAGAAGATTTTTTTTTTTTTTAAATTTATTCATGACCATGGATACTAGTCCTTCAGTCGGAGTCTTAAGAATAATTCAAACAGTAGACGAGAAAAATAAAATTATAGATACATAAACCTAAATTTTTTCAACAGTATTTAAAATAAACTTAAAAACAGAAACATAAAACACTTCGTTTGCAAGCAAGTCTTGAATGCGGCGGGGAACACTGATTGAGTTTTGTTCAGCTATATCACTAATGTCACTGATAAAAATAAGTCGCTGGAGGTTGAAATGTTGACACTTGAAAATTATATGATCGATATCAGCTTGTGGTTGGGAACAATGCGTACAAACATCTTCCGAAACTATTTTAAGTCTGTTTAAATGAGCTGGGACCAGACAATGACCAAATCGGAGGCGGTTTATGACTGTAATGAATTTTCTGCCAAAGTACTTGAACTTATTGTACCAAGGTGTAGTTGGTAAGTCTTTCTGTATCTCTGCGTACCATTTTCCCTTATATTGAGTTGTAATATGCCAATATTCTTTCCACATTCTGCGCAAATTACTTTTAAGTAAACAATAATAGTCTGTGAAAGGAACTTTCAAAATATCTGTATGATCCATATCATAATCTTGTCGAGTAGCCAAGTCTACCACCTCATTTCCAAATATGCCACTATGAGAAGGAACCCATAGAAATTCTACATGTTTCGAAAGACTTAACGTTTCTAAGATTTCTCTAATACTGTATACAATATAATTTAACTTATAGGAAAAGTTGCTATTATTCAGAGCAGATAGTACACTTTTAGAATCACTTACAACTAATATATTTACTTTATTTACAAAATTATTTACAAAAGTCAGTGCAGTTAAAATTGCATACGCCTCTGCTGTGAACACACTGCAGTTGTCATCTAATTTTATACATTGAGTTTCTTTCCTCTGTGCATCATAATACGCAGCTCTAACCCCATTAACACTTTTAGAACCATCTGTATAAATGACATAGAAATCATTCTTGTTGTTAATGAATTCCAAAAAATCAAATTTGTTTTTTACAACATCTAGATGGCAAATAATATTTAAGCAATTTACTAAAGTATTATATGAACATTTATATACTGGCCAGATATCAGATGAGTTAATATTTTTGGTATGGTTTTTTAACAAGGTTATTATTGTTGAAATTTCAGGTAAAACTCCAGAAACAAGAGTATTCGCTGAAATGTTTGGTAGTTCTACTGGATTAGATGACTGTGAAGGATAATATAAAATATCATTCAGCACTAAAACATTGTTGGAAGTCAGCTCCTTCAAACAGAATCGCTCAGCCAATTGCAAACGTCGCAGGATTAGTGGAGGTATACAGTTTTCAATTTCCATAGAATTTATAGGGGTGGAACGCATAGCTCCACTTATAATTCTCAGAGCCATATTTTGAATAACATCAAGTCTTCTTAATAAGGTGCCACTAGCATTAATATAGGCTAAACTGCTATAATCAAAATGACTTCTGACTATACTTTTATACAGCATGCTCAAGGTTTTAGGGTCAGATCCCCAAAAAGTACCAGCTAAACTTCTTAGAACATTAATACTTTTCATTGCATTGCTGCAGATATACTTGATGTGTTCTTCAAATTTTAACTTGTTATCTATTATAACCCCTAAAAATTTATGTTGATTAACAACAGGAATTACTTCATTATTGTAAGAAATTTTGACGTATGACTGTGCAAATGGATCTCTACTAAATACCATAACAGAACTTTTTTCAGAGCTAATATCTAATTTTAAAACATTACTATAATAATTGTGTATCTGCAGCAGTGCAGAATTTAATCGATCTACAGCCCCATCTAAGTGTTGACTTTCAGTGTATAGAACTATGTCATCTGCAAATTGTAAAAGTTTTACATTTGATGTGCTAAGATAGTTTAGAATTAGAGATGTGTACCAGTTATACAATATAGGAGATATTGTTGCTCCTTGCATTGTTCCTTTGTTAACAGTTTTTGGCCCATGTAGTTTATTATTGAATTTAACATATAAAGTCCTATCAGTTAAAAAATTAAATATCCATTTCGATATTTTAGTAGGCAGACCTAGTTCCTGTAAGACATGGATAAGGCTCTCAATATTAACGTTATCAAAGGCACCTTTAACATCTAAAAATACACAAACTACATTAGAATGGCTGAGTTTCGCTTTCTTTAAAGTTGATATGAATGTTAAAAAACTTTCAGAGGAACTTTTACCCTTTCTGAATCCGAATTGTGTGTTAGGTATCTTAAAATTTGTTTCAGAAAAGTAATCTAAACGTAATTTCAACATGTTTTCAAAAAGTTTACCCAAACAGGAGGATAATGATATTGGTCTATATGATGATGCATTGTTTGCAGGCTTGTTTGGTTTCAGGATAGGAATTACACACTGAGTCTTCCAAGATTCAGGAATTACAGAAATATTCCAAAGTTTGTTATAGATTTCCAATAGTATAGTCAGAGCATTACAATGTAAGTTTTTAATTAATTTATATGGAATATTGTCCATACCTGGTGTAGTATCCTTCCGACTACTCAGGGAAATGCGAAGTTCATTTAGTGTAAAAGGCTCATTCAGAAAAGACATACTGTATTCAGACTGATCTAAAATATCATTTAAAGTGGAACTATCAACTGGAGAAGAATCTGCTAATTTATTTAAAAAACTTGGTACCCACTCATCATTAAAGGATCTGTTACTAGAATTACTTTTAAGCCTTTTAAATTTTTTAATATAATTCCATATTCTAGAAACAGGCGTCATTCTGTTAAAAGAAGTACATAATTCATGCCATGATTTGATTCTTTCTTCTTTTAAAATCTTTTTCTTTTTAGCATCAAGGCGTTTATAGTTAATGAAGTTGGGTATTGTGGGTAACTCTTTGTATTTCCTAAGTGCTTCTTTTGAATTTTTGACTGCACCATCACATTCTGTATTCCACCATGGAGCTGGTTTTCTTAATATTTTTAATGTGTTATTTGATTTCTGTTTAGGAATTGATTCGTCTCTGATTTTATATAAGATATCTACAAAATTGTTGTAAGATTCAATGGGGTCTTTATTTTGTATATCTAATTGAGAAAAGGAGGCTTTAGATAGAGTTTCAAATTTAATCCAGTCTGCTTTGCTGTACAAATATTTCTCTTCCACAGAACGAACATCATACACCGAAGGCTTCACATTTACATCCAATAGAGTTGGATAGTGATAACTCCCCATGGGATCATCGTGGACTTGCCATTCACACAGAGGAGCTATTGAAGAGCTTACTAAGGCTAAATCGATTGCTGAAGAGTTCCTGTTTGGGTACTGGATAGTAGTATGGCTGCCATTATTTAACACACACAAATCAAATTCGTCTATAAGGTTGTAGAGACTATTACCTCTGCTGTTATTTTTAAGACAACCAAACAAAATGTGATGGGCATTAAAGTCTCCCATGATGACACATGGCTTAGGAGTTTCTGTTAGCACCTTTTTCAATTTATTGGTATTATATTTTGTAGTTTCACTGTTGGGAGGACAATATACACACAGTACATGTAACTTACCGGATGATGTATCTATAGCAATGCAAATGTTTTGAATTGGCTCATAAAAAGATGTCTGAATGATATCATATTTTAAATTTTGTTTAATTAATATGGCTACTCCATTATGCTCATTTTTAGAATTTTTGTGAATAATATTGTAAGATGGGAAATTTGGAATTTTTTGATTACTCTTAAGCCATGTTTCATTCAGTAAGCATATATCAATATTTTGTTCTGTAAGAAATTTTTGTAATAGGGTTTTTTTGCTCTGTAAGCTTTGTATATTAAACTGTGCTACACGTATGTATTTGTCCATATTAAAACTAAATTAAATTGGATAACAATACTTCTCTTATTCTTTTATTTGTTATGGGTTCTTTCTTGCTATTGTTTCCAAGAGCAATAAGGGATTTTACAAGAGCATTTATAATTATCTCATTGTTGAGAATTTGTTCAGTGTCAAGACTGTCAAGTTCTTTGTGAATTCGAGGTACACTTTGCTTCTGTTGCTTAGGTAAGGCCGGGAAAGAGGTTGGGTCTGAAATGGGTGGTAGTGGCATACTCACAGCTTTGGCATACGATTGGGTCTGGTGGCGATGTTTGTTACGCTTTTCCTCAATTTTTTTCTGTTTTATAGGACAGTCCTTCGAAATTGCGAGATGAGGGCCGGAGCAGTTGGCACACATAATTTCTTCTCTATCACATTCTTTGTACGAGTGGCGACCTGCACATGATGAACACATCTGTTCTGATCTGCAGTTTTTAGCAGAATGGTTGAACCTCAGGCATCGGTAACATTGCATGAGTGGTGGAATGTAGCTGTGCACCTGGTATCTAAATAATCTGATGTACACATATTGAGGCAATGAGGTGGCTGCGAAGGTGACCGCCACAGTGCCTAATGGGTTCAGTTTTCCATTTTCTTTTCGCATGAAGCGTTTTATCGAAATAACTTCCACATCACATGTTATATTTTTGTAGATCTCCTCATTGGACATAGTCACCGGGACGTGTCTGATGACGCCAATGACTTCTGTCATGTAGGCAGGTATGAATGCTTTCAGCTTATAATTGCTCAAAAAACTTTCCATCTTTAAGAAGTTATTGGCCGGAGCCTGCTTCTTGAACGTTACGCCGATTTTGTAAGCATTTATTCGGTGGACCGCTGATATGCCTTTGACATTTTCAGTGAACAGATTTGTCAATATTATTGGGTTTCTATTTCCCACTTTTTCTTGTTCTGTTGACTGTACATATACGACACAATCACCAATATGATTTTCAGAAAATAGTCTTTTATACAGAGGCTTGGTAAAAACTTTATAGCTCTCGGTATCCACTGCGGGTTTCGAGAGTTTTCTCTTCTTTCTTTCTGCAACGGCGACGGGGTCCTCCCCGTCGCTAACGACACTCATGTTATATTTACACTATCAGCAGTTTAAAAATTAACTATTTACACGGAAATAAAAAGTATTTACAGGAAAAAACTTAAATTGAAAATTGCGAAAATTTTAAAAAGCCCTCTTCGTTCGACTTCCCGCCAAAAAGTCTCCTCATAGAGAAGAGAAAAGTACAGCGCTGCCAATGCCAGTTTTCCTAATTCCCCGAATATTAAGGTGAAATTCCCCACAAAAATTAACCCAATTCCCCACATACTAAAAAAATACAAAAATGTGAAATTCAAGCAGTTTATATTGATTTTTACTCAGGCTTTTGTGCCATACGTTTAAATTTACCAATACCATTTGCGAATACCATTAAAGATACTATAATATGTATCGTGTCTCTGTGTTGTCTGTTTCTGTTTCATCGCCAGCCATAAGACGTTCACTACAGGACGAAGGCCTCCCCCTTACCACAGAGAAAATAATAGTACTCCGTACAGAAAGTTCACTCCGCAAAGGAATTGAAACAAATAAGGACTCTATAAAATGGCAATAAAGTAGCAATTCAACTCGCATTAGCGCTGGATACCGCTCGCTATATTCACCTATATATATATACCGCTCGCTTTCTATCATGTATGCTTAGTTACGTGCGACGAGGATAGCGTGCGGCCACTGACTTCAGCCTTGCAATGTCCTCCCAGACGTAGCGCTGGCCGGACATACCTAAACTGCGGAGTGACATCCCTTTGCCCTTACTAGAGGAGCTCATTTCCCCTGTTTCTGTTTTGATATTATTTAAGCCACTGAACTTCCTCTCTAAGGATGCGTTAGCGAATGGAAGCATGAGAAAATGCAATATCGGTAGATTTTCCCTCCAAAATCGGCAGGGTTGTACTTTTTCAAACAAAGAACCGTACTTTCTATCCTATTTTGGAATTTTCTAAAATTGGTTGAAAATTGGCCCAATTCGGTATTTCGGTAGGACAGGCCCAAAATCGGTAGAAATGCAGAAAATTGGTAGGTTCGGAACCATTGGCACAAGTAGTAACCGGCAGGCTACTCATGTAACTGTTCGGGATCTGTCACAGCTTCACGGTATCACGGAGGTATTTATTTATTTATATTTATCAAGTCAGGATTATGGTGTTGCACTTTGCGTATTTGCCAGTGTCACATGAAAAAAATTAAGCAAGTAATTTAAGCTGAATAGTAAGTTCGCAGCGAACTGAGACATCGCGACCCTACATCTTCCAAACCCCCTTACTTAGCTTACTCATATTAGAATTTGATAATTGTATTTGCACGAACTACTTGCGTACATTTCACAAAGATTGGATCAACGGTTCGCAAGTTATCGTCGAACAAAATAAATATACATACAACAGCCGATCTGCCCAGTCCTTAGACCTTCTAACCAAAGGTCTAAGGCCCAGTCAGGTCACGAGACCTTCGCTTCGCTCGGTCAATAATCTATTGATTTAGTCAAAATCGACACAAAAAATGCCAAATATCGCAAACGCACATGTATCTACGGTTTTTTGCTATGTTGTAGGACCCCATAAGAGTAGGTAGTTTATGCCCATGTTTGCAACCCTGAAAAACCTGTGCTACTCGTAAGATGCTCGAAAAACTGCGGAATTTTGGCACTTGTTTATTTTTTTAAAAATAAATTAGGTACCTCTCTCTTCAGTGGGTCCTATCAATATATCAAATAACCGTAGATACATAATTATGTTTGCGACCTAAGATGTATGGAATCCTAGGGCTTCACCTGCGTGTAATGTCATTATTTAGCGCGGTTTAAGATACAGTACGCAGATATTTGGCCGGGCGTTAACGTGCTAATATGGTAATAGCATTATTAACGTCGTTAGACGTCAGGCGCCAGTCAACGTTAAATGATAGTGTGGCGTCACGCAGGTGAAGTCCTAGCATAGGGAAGAGATCCCTTTTAGCGATAAGGCCGCCACGTGTGCAGTAGTATTTAACTTATGGTTGATTCTTTGGTGTGAGCAATAAAGAGTTAATCTATCTATTATATAAACATTATCACATTGTCAATTTCATTATAATAAATGTATACTCAGTTCACCATTATAAATCATTATATTTAATTTATTGTTTATAAATCATAATAATTATAATTTAATGCTATTAAAAACAGTCAAACATACAAACTGAATGAACAATGTGACCGTAAGAAAAATGATAATACAATAACAGGTACAAGAACGAATGAACGCATTGAAAGAAGATAAACGAAAGCTACCACAGAGCTAAAATGTATAGCTACCTACCTTATTTCTCGTATTTAAACGTAATCCTGCCGGAAGTCAAATTGGATCTTTAAATTGACCAATGATATGAACCTGAGAACTACTACAATAATGACCTAACTGTCCAATTTCTAGTCCAGCCAGTACGCGCTAAGAACTAATTTTCTCTTTCCCCGGGGCGCGGGAACGTGATAAAACAGATTATGGATACATCTGTCTCGTTTTCGCGGGTGGATAAAGAGTGGATAGACCTTTATCACGACTCCTGTGCTACTGCTAGGCGGGCAGGTTGCCCCAGAGGGAAGAAACACAAATGGACACAAGTTACTAAGCCTACGTTGTACTGTTTATCTTATTGTCTGAACTTTTATAGTACCTACTACCTACAGGTAGTAGGTACTATAATACAACCTGTTGAAGTGTTGACCCAAAAAGGTAGTTCGTTGGAATTTTCATATGATATGAATATGACTGCAGAATGAAAGGAATTTACTCCATGGGTATGTATACACACAAAAAACTATTCTATCCATGTCTCCATTCTTGTGAGGGGCCATCGGCCGTATTTATAAATGTTTTTTAAATGCACATGTACAAATTATTAGTATCTACAAAAAACATAATTACTATTTTTTTATAGAACCAACATCACTTTTGATACCTGATTGACATCTTTTCCTAGTTATTTTGATATAAAAACCAAACCACTGCACCGATTTTGATAAAATTTATATGGAACAACCTCTGAAATATGACCTACCAAACAAAAAAGAATCAACAAAAGTAATAGCGTAACAAACATACAAAAAAATAAAACAGTTGAATTGAGAACCTCCTTTTTTGAAGTCGGTTGAAAAGTAGGAGTATCCTATGTACATACAAGGGAAGACACCTAAACAAAAAAGGTCCATAACTCAGGAAAAATAGAAATAATATGCACACATAATAGTATAGTAATATAACACTTTATTCATTGTTTAACTTAATGTCGTTAGTAAGAATGTGGTAAATACAAACTAAAATAAATTATCACCAATGCAAACTAATTTTACTGACTAAAGAAATTACTTGGAAATACAGGAATGATTGAGTTTTTTTTAGAATCAATCAGAGAAAAAATTTAAAGTCTTAAATATATTGAGCATTTTTTATAATAATATATTTTAAATAGATTTTAGAAACCAAACTGGAGCAATCACTGTGGGTATTGACGGAACGGACCAAGCCAAACGTAAACTAATCTGAAATTAGGTACAGACCCAAAAGAGACTGCTAAAGAGTAAACGCTCTTTAGCAGTCTCTTTTGGGTCTCGATAGCGTCCGTTACACTGCCCCTGCTACTTTGCAACGATAGTCATAGTCAGCCATAAAACGTCCACGTCCCTTTATAGAGGGGTGTTGCCATAATCCCCACGCTTGGCAGGCGGCTTGGGGATAGCAGAATGGTCACCGCCGTTAACCAAGAGGACGCTGCAGCCCGTCCTCCGGTGGGTCTGGTTGCAGTTTAAGGATGTTCTTAAACTGCAACCCAGACCCAGGTCCAACAACGATAGTAAAGGGCGTCCAGGGGCCGTACTGTGAACTGCTTGCGGGACCGAATAGGTTCAGCTGCGGACACAGCCCGACCGCGAACCTTATTGCGAGGCGATAAAATTCACAGTCGCACAGCGTCGGCAGCTGAGCGTATTCGGTCCCACTATAAGCAGTTCACGGTACGGCCCCAGGGGCAACGATAGTAATTATTGCCTAATTTATGACCCTATAGACAGTGTAAAATATTTCTAAGCTTACCACCTTTACCACTGTCTACAGTTAGCCTAAATAGTAACAATCACTTTGAAAGCAATACTGTCTAACATCCGCTTAGTCGTTTATTAACAGTAGAGGTCACCCGTGACTCCGTCCGCGTACGAAAGAAATTCGCCCCGCTCCCAAATATCTTCCATACCGCTGGGCTAATTTACTCATTATATTTCCTCCCCATATAAATAAAAAAAATATAAAAAAATACCACTTTAGATCAACACTGGCAAAAAATATGATTGGTTTTGTTTTCAAACGTAAATATAAATGCCAATAACATCACAATACATTTAAAACAAATAATTTTCCATGCTAAGTTTCATCCCCCATTTCACCTTCTTAAGGCATCCCTGACAAAAAATATTTATAATACATATTTTAATTTAAATGAACTACTCAAATACCAATTTTTATCAGTATAACGTCAAAAACAAAGAACTTTCTTTCTTCTTGACTTAAGCGGGTGAAATGGGGAATGACATTTACATTCCCCATTTCACCCCCGTTAAGTCGTCCCTGACGAAAAAAAAATGGAAACAGTATTTTTTAAACATAAAAACATAACGTCGTAAAAATGCCCACCATAATTTGCATTTTACCACAAACGGAATACAGAGTTAAACTTAATTCAATTATTTTAAGTAAAATCGGTGAAGAGTACTCGTAAAAAAGTGGCTGTTTCCCACAGTTAAGTAAAACAAATGTCTTTGGTTCCTAAAATAATTAAAATAGATTTTAAACTAAACGTTAAAGTGCAAACTGAAGTTATTAACCCTTAACAAAGAATAGTCTAGATGACTGTTTTTTTTAAATTGTCCTATTCAAATGTGGCACATAAATATAGCTGATTAATGAAAAGAAAATTAAAATCTGATCAAAAATAAGCAACTTATAAGCATTTTAATATCATGCTAGACAGAGAGGCGAAACAGCAAATCGTGACGTCACTTCTCTGTACGCCATATAAATTATATTCTGACAAGTAAGGCGTGACGTCATTTTTTGTTTTGTAGGAAAGGGACAGAGTTGTCTCTAACAAAAACTTTAAACGCTCATATATCAGAACATTATTAACCGATTTAAATAATGTTTTCAATTACCATACTATATTCACTTAAATTCTTCATCAAAGCTATTGATCATTTAAACATCAGTCATCTACACTATTTAAAAGTAGATGAAGACATAAAAAAAATGGTATCATACAAAGATAATTATAAATTATTTGCAGGTACACTCAAAGGCACTGCCGTTATTGTTAAAACTTAATATTATTATGACAGCTAAATAACAGGACTAGTAAAACCATATGAAACACTTAAAATAATATATCACTGCTTTCTAACCCATTATACCAGTGTCAGTTATTCTTACACACCGAAAAAAATATGATAAAAGTCTAAATAGGTACTTCTAAATTTAGAAATAAATTTAACAGACCACAGATAAAAATATAGCATGAAAATAATTATCATAATTACGGGAGCTTTTTTAACAACATACATTTTATAAACAAACTTACAATGCACGCGCGTCGGGCTCTGTTTTCACTCTTTGAAAAAGGTCACCGGATGTGATCGAAACTATAGTCGGGGTATCCGATTTAATTAAACGTGAGTATTCCCGTATAAATAAAACAAAAACTTACAACGGTTACGGTTATGGTTGCCTGGAAGAGATCGCTTTTAGCGATACGGCCGCCAATTGTGGCACTAGCTCATAAGGTGTATCTTTCTCTATTGTATTTTTTTGGTGTGCACAATAAAGAGTTTCTATCTATCTATCTATATATATACAACATCAATATTGGGCATTTATGTTTGTAATGGTAACGTTATGACTGATAATATAGAGCCTAAAGCAAAATTATATAGATAAGAGTAGTTTAAGGAAAATATTACAAGTTTTTATGTCTTGCTATAGAGTTCCATCCGCACCCGTGTGAGTAAAAAAAAACAAGTGATGTTTGGATTCAGGGGCGTTATTTTTGAATCGTGCGCAAAGTTGCGCATGCGAAAGAAGCCGACTTTTAAACGATATTGAATCTTATTCCAAACAATATCGTAGGAAGGTCGGCTCCGCTCGCATGCGCAACATTACGTACGATTCAAAAATAAGTCCCCAGGCCTATAAAACATATTCACAATATTTCACTATCATTAAAAAACCTGGTGCCAGGTAGGTGTAATATGGTATGATATTTTGTAGTGGTAGGACTCTACTGCAGAGTCCGCCTGGGGAAGTACCACACCTCTGCCAGTTATTCAACCACCAAGCAGTAGTGTGCAAGCATTACTGTGTTCCGGTTTGAAGGGCAATGTTACCAGAGAAATTACTGGGTATGAGGAGATTTAACATCTATTATCTCTGGGTGACGAGCGCAGTGCAGTGCGGCGCAGGATTGTGTTCGCAAGTTCACAATTCTGGCACTGCTACTGTTAGTGGCAGGCGTGACGCTTACCATCAGGTGAAAAACATGATCGTCTCGAAATTTGATTTAAAAAAAAGGTATAATTTTCTATAGTATCAAACGTCATAGCAATATCTTTATTATCTGAATGAAACAATCGTAACGGACAGACAGACACGGCGAAACTTTAAATGTATCGGCCTTACCTAAAATAATCTCGATTCTCTTAGTCACTGCTTAAACTTCTCTGTCCTTTTCTAGCACGTGCAACTTCACGTCAGAGTGAAGACGGCAGAGCATCTTAAGCAGTGACTAACGATTGAAAAGTTTTTTTAAGTAAGGCCGAATGTGTTGTATATTTTGTTTCCGTGTGAATTTTTCAGACGATAAAAAGCAGTCACTTTACTTAGTGTAAAACAAAATCACTGAAACACAATCTGCACCCTTATCATGGACGTTAGTGATTCTGATTGCGAGCAGGAGCGCGCATGGCGCGAGTGGGTTGGTACGAGCAGGATGGCATGCCATCGCAATCGGAATCGCGAACGTCCATGATAAGGGTACTGTTTACATAATGCTTGTAAGATTTTTTTATACACTTTACATTCATTTACTATTCATTTTGCACATTGTCAATTTATTTTATAGTTTGCTTTTAGTTAAGATAACGTCGTGGCTCATTTGACTGTCTTGTCCCTCTTCGAACGCCATGTTTCCAAGAGCAAATATGTTATCCGGGTCTAACGCCCTTTTTGCAGCTATCAAAAGTTGTCTTCCCGGTTCACTCACTGTTTCAGTGTACCATTTCTTGCGTAGTTTGCCGACACCGTGATGGTGTGAAATAGAACCTGTGAAGTTTCAATAAAAACACTTTAAATATATGACATAAATGTCATTTTGGCCTCGTATACCTACAAGTAAGTACGTGAATTTTTCACCACTAGGCCACGTGCGTATATGGGATAAGCTTTTAAAGATTTTATTTCTATATTTGAAAGCAATTAGATATCAAAGTTCTTATGTCATGGTAAAACGTGCTGTGAGAGTTTATCAGATTAACTATTAGTACATTATGATACGAGTGTGCTATGTTGGTCATTATTATTATTATTATTATTATTAATAATCAACCACACAGCGAAAACGTCAACAAACATTTGCGGAAAATGGCGCCCAAATCAGTAATGCGCGCGCAGGTTGACATTTACTTCAGCGGCATAAAAACTCTTTGATGGTATTACAAAAAAACTGTAAGTATTACCCGGCTATATTAAGAGTGCTTCGTACACGTACGTCTAATTGCAGTCACGTACAAACTTGACTTTACCGGGTTATACCTATTATAGTACAAGTGCCGTAATGTAAAGTAAAAAGCACGCGTGTATAATAGCTTGGATTATGAGCCTAAAAGCGATGTAATAAGATCTACTTTACGAGCAAGTGTGATGAAAAAATAATGAATACCAAATAAATAGTTATACTTATCTACGCTAAATTAAGGTATCCCTATGATAAATTCTATGATTTCCTGCCTGCCAGGATGCCTGCCGTGCATTTACCATTTGCACCACAGTGCAGAATCAATGTCAATTATTGAGACGGAAATGAACTTGACTATTCATTCATTCGTCTTATGCTAGGGCTTCACCTGCGTGACGCGTTACGTTCAGTTATCGGAAAAAATCACGTGGAATAAATGATACATTTAACAATGCGCTACATGGGTGGCCACACTATCATTTGACTTTGAATATCGCCTAACGTCTAAGAACGTTAATAATGCCACTAGCCTATTAGCGTGCTAACACCCGGCCGCATCTGCATACTGTATCAAATACCGCGCTAAATAATGGCATTAGACGCAAGCCCTAGCATTAGAGTTCAAAAGAAAGGTTTTGCCGGGAACGCGGAGAAATCATGTCTATTTATTATTATATTTGTCTATTATTTTCCAAAGTTTTTCGAAACATAGAACTCAGTATCAGCGTCTTATCCTGATCACCACCCAGCAGCATTACAATGTGGTGTGACATGATTGTCTTTTCTGTGTTAAGATTATGTACAGATAATCGCCGCGTTCCGAATTGAGTCAAAATCGCTGTTGGCGCTGTGAGCGCGATAAAAACCCTTTCCGAATTGGCGTTAGCGCGGCTACGGTAGCTGTCTCGACGTCATGGAGGATCTAGCTCTCTCTCATATAATCAAAGTCTCGACGTCATGGATGACTTCATTACTGGCGCCAGCCATCTTGCATTCACAGTGATATTGGTTCCCGGCGTTAGCCGTCAAATCTGACGTTTAACTCGTACAAGATAAGTATGGAAAGTAAAAGGCGAGTTGTTTGTAAATACTTAAGAAGAAGAAAAACTGTTACAGGAGAGAAATATGTTGGTCGTGATTAATGATGATATTTAAGTGCAGATCAGTTCGAAAGAGGGTAGTTTATGTGTTTCCTATGTTCAGCCATTCCGAAACGATATCGCGCTGATAGCGGTGTCAGCCCAATAAACAAAACGGAAATACATAAATCGTTCACAGCGCCAACAACGATTTTGACTCATTTCGGAACGCGGCGAAAGTGTCATCGTTTCACTCATGGCGGTAATTTCAAACTATTTGTAACTTGAATTTTCCGTAATGAGTGACTATTAATGTAGCCAGTAGGTACTTTACTAGGGTATGCCTAAGACTTGACCATGACTTTCGTTGTATGACTTTGGCTAAGACATAATTGACTCAACGTCATCCAAATTTGAAATATTTAAGTACTGACAGCGGAACAATGCACTTAGTGCAAGCCAAAAACCGAGAAAAACTCAACAAAAAAGTGATTACCGCCAGAAGCGATGATTTCATTCCTTGCCGCTTCTTCGATTTCCTCGTAAGTGGCCACGGGATCCTTGCAGTTGGCCGTGTTGTGAGCGAAGTAGAAGTAAATGCAGCAGCCGGCGTCGTAGCTGGAAGTTGACATAGAAGTTAGTAGAGTTTTGGCGGGAACTCGAAAAAATTATATCGCCGCATTGTTTTTTTTGTATCGTTTGTTTTTGTTTTGTTGTTATAAGTAAAAAAAAAAAGAAAAATATTGTATGATAGATTTTAAGATT
Source organism: Erannis defoliaria (assembly GCA_905404285.2). Classification (NCBI taxonomy): domain Eukaryota; kingdom Metazoa; phylum Arthropoda; class Insecta; order Lepidoptera; family Geometridae; genus Erannis; species Erannis defoliaria. The sequence goes on along the minus strand of FR990076.1, from coordinate 15,652,409 downwards.
CGATAAATAAAAAATAAATAAAAAAAAAGTCGCGGGCAACCGGTGGATGCAAATGGCAAGTTGTTGTACAGTGTGGCGGTATAAGGGGGAGGCCTTTTTTCAGCAGTGGACGTCTCCGGGCTGGCGATGATGACGATGATGATCGTATAATTTTACAAAACTTGTGTTTTTTCGAGTGTTAATTCATAACAATGGTGGAGTTTTATTCACTAAACGCCGATTTACGCGAAAGAGTGTGGGCAAGTGATATAATGTGCTGATATTGTGTGTATATTTGTGTTGTTTTCAAAACTCCGCAGAAATTTGCGGCGTGCGGTCCCACGGGAAGGAATATCTACTCACGTCTGCGTGAGCCTGCAGGAGATGAGGTAGCGCGTGATGCCGCGCGTGGCGCTGTCGTCGCGCACGCGCTGCTTCACGTTCCGGCAGAGGGACAGCGTGCGGTCCTACGGGAGGGAATATCTACTCACGACTGCGTGAGCCTGCAGGAGATGAGGTAGCGCGTGATGCCGCGCGTGGCGCTGTCGTCGCGCACGCGCTGCTTCACGTTCCGGCAGAGGGACAGCGTGCGGTCCTACGGGAGGGAATATCTACTCACGACTGCGTGAGCCTGCAGGAGATGAGGTAGCGCGTGATGCCGCGCGTGGCGCTGTCGTCGCGCACGCGCTGCTTCACGTTCCGGCAGAGGGACAGCGTGCGGTCCTACGGGAGGGAATATCTACTCACGACTGCGTGAGCCTGCAGGAGATGAGGTAGCGCGTGATGCCGCGCGTGGCGCTGTCGTCGCGCACGCGCTGCTTCACGTTCCGGCAGAGGGACAGCGTGCGGTCCTACGGGAGGGAATATCTACTCACGACTGCGTGAGCCTGCAGGAGATGAGGTAGCGCGTGATGCCGCGCGTGGCGCTGTCGTCGCGCACGCGCTGCTTCACGTTCCGGCAGAGGGACAGCGTGCGGTCCTACGGGAGGGAATATCTACTCACGACTGCGTGAGCCTGCAGGAGATGAGGTAGCGCGTGATGCCGCGCGTGGCGCTGTCGTCGCGCACGCGCTGCTTCACGTTCCGGCAGAGGGACAGCGTGCGGTCCTACGGGAGGGAATATCTACTCACGACTGCGTGAGCCTGCAGGAGATGAGGTAGCGCGTGATGCCGCGCGTGGCGCTGTCGTCGCGCACGCGCTGCTTCACGTTCCGGCAGAGGGACAGCGTGCGGTCCCACGGGAGGGAATATCTACTCACGACTGCGTGAGCCTGCAGGAGATGAGGTAGCGCGTGATGCCGCGCGTGGCGCTGTCGTCGCGCACGCGCTGCTTCACGTTCCGGCAGAGGGACAGCGTGCGGTACCCCACGGGAGGGAATATCTACTCACGTCTGCGTGAGCCTGCAGGAGATGAGGTAGCGCGTGATGCCGCGCGTGGCGCTGTCGTCGCGCACGCGCTGCTTCACGTTCCGGCAGAGGGACAGCGTGCGGTACCCCACGGGAGGGAATATCTACTCACGTCTGCGTGAGCCTGCAGGAGATGAGGTAGCGCGTGATGCCGCGCGTGGCGCACTCGTCGCGCACGCGCTGCTTCACGTTCCGGCAGAGGGACAGCGTGCGGTCCCACGGGACCGACGTCTCGAACGACTCAGCCACCACGTCGTACTCCATCGCCACGTCCTGGGGAATGTCAAAAAAGTCTTGAAACTTTTTTATCCCGCGGCCAAAGTGTTTTTTTCATGATTATTATTGTTTGGTTCATAGCACGTCAGACAAGTGCATGGGTGAATCCAAACAATGAATTGGTTTCCATACCAATATAAATGAATGCAGGCAATATAGACCACGCGGGCGGAGCCGCGGGCAACAGCTAGTACTCCGTAAAACTAACGTCACTATCCAAATCTCCAACTTACCCTGAGATAAGCGATGACGAACGTCAGAGTGTATCCGTTCTCGCCATTGGTCGCCCCCGCGGGGACTCCCCCGTACTGCGCTGCTATTGCGTTGAGTCTCTTCTCTCTCTCGGCCACTGCGTCAGCTGAGCCTTCTATCAGCAAGGTGACCACGCAGAGCTTGCGAGGGTCGAAGCCCTTGATGCGGGTGATGTAGAAGCGCTTCAGTCCGTCGAGGAGGATGCCGCCCCATGAGTTCTCCACTTTCAAGGCTTGGCCGAAGCGGAACTGTAGATATGGTAAAGAGTAAAACGTACGTGGTTTTACGTTACGTTACGGTATTATACGTTTGAAGGTCATATTATGGGGAGGCCTTCGTCGAGCAGTGGACTTTTTCTGGCTGATGGGCGAGGTTAGAAATGTGTTATCGTCTTCAACCACGTAGAATTAATCTGGGGGTCTACCACATAGTCTCTAAAACCTTCAATGTTAATTACTTTAATCTAACATTGAATTTTGTCTTGCTACTATAACGTAGTCAATAAAAAACTTCTATTCCACTGCTGGCTAAAGGTATTTTTTTAATGGAATGGACTGGCGAGACGTTCGCCTGGTGGTAAGCATTGCGCCTGCCCATAACAGTAGCAGTGCTAGAATAGTGAACTTGCTAACAAAATCCTGCGCCGCACTGCGCTCGTCACCCTTAAATATTAGTTGAAATCTTCAAGCCCAATAATTTCTCTGGTAATATTGCCCTTCAAACCGAAACAAAGTAATGCTTGGTGGTTAAATAACTGACAATGGTGGGTATGGTACTTACCCCCAGGCGGACTCTGCAATAGTACTACCACTACAAAAAACCCTGTGGCTACATTAGTCCACCACCTTTGCCGCTGTCGCCTGCGTGTCGGAGTGGGGTGGGCTTGAAGCGTTACCTGTTCGTTGTCCATGAGCCGGATGCTGGAGGGCTGGAGGCGCTGGCGAGCGACCTCCCGCTCGAACCAGAACCCGGACTCCCAGTCCGGGAACACCAGCGACCCGTGCCGGGTCACCGGCGGCAAGGGCCGGATTTTTATCGTCACCTGGGGATACATTTTTTAAATATGAATAGGCTTGCGTTTGGCCGCTTTCTCGCCTGATGTTAAGCGAAGATGCAGCCTACGATAGAGCTCGTTTGCCTAGAAGGAACCGATTCACTCGCGACTTGAAGACACCCAGATTATAACTACCGGGAAACACCCACTTGGGCACCGCAGTCCACTGTTTAGCAGTTCGAAAGAAAGTTTGCTTACGGGTTGTTGGTATATCAACCATGAAGCTGTGTCACTTTTTTGAGGACCAGGCCGTCCGATAGAAGAATGGGGGAATAAGATTAAGCAAAACCGAAGCACACTCTCCGGAATGTATCCGTTAAAAATTCAACAGGCTAGCTACTTTTCGACGATGTTCAATACTATAACTTAGCCCGAAGCAGGGAATCGTCGTTTATCTCTTGGCACGTTTCTCAATTGATTCCAACGTCTCAAGCTGGTACGTTGTGCGCCAGTGCATAACTCCATGCAAAACCGAACTTGTGCTTGGTACAATGTGAGCAACTGTTCCGGGGTGGATTACCGCCATACCTTCGAGAGGATTCTTAGCTTTTTTGTGATAAAAAAAACACCTATACCTACATATTATATGACCAGGGTATGGTTTAAGGTTTATGGTGTGTGTTGCCAGTGATGACATATGGAACTGAAATGCGGTCTTTAACTGCTGGCCTTTTGGAGAAACTCAGAGTCACGCAACGGGCAATGGAGAGAGCTATGCTCGGAGTTACTTTGCGCGATAGAATCCGGAACGAGGATATTCGCCAAAGAACCAAAGTTACCGACATAGCTCGCAAGGTTTGCAAGTTGAAGTGGCGCAGGGCAGGCCACATCGCTTGAAGAACTGATAACCGATGAAAAACTAAGACTGATATCTGAATTATTGTGTCTGTCTATAAATTATATTACAAACTGGAGGTATCAGACAAAGTTTCGGTAGGTAAGTGTAGTTTTCCACCAATTTTACTTGAAGGATCTCAAATGATATGCTCTTGTACTCGTATAATTATGTTTTTTTCATCACACTTGCTCGTAAAGTGGATCTTATTACATCGGTTTTAGGCTCATAATCCAAGCTATTACGCACACGTGGTTTTTACTTTACATTACGCCACTTGTGCTATAATAGGTATAACCCAGTAAAGTCAAGTTTGTACGTGACTGCAATTCAACGTATGTATATGAAGCACTCTTAATATAGCCGGGTAATACTTACAGTTTTTTTTGTAATACCAACAAAGAGTTCTTATGCCGCTGAAGTAAATGTCAACCTGCGCGCGCATTGCTGGTTTGGGCGCCTTTTTCCGCAAATGTTTGTTGACGTTTTCGCTGTGTGGTTGATTATTATCAAAAAAAGTTTGTTTTTTCCTCGCAAGTGTGATGAAAACAGTCGTATGGAACTCTTGTGCTATTAGTCATTACGCTGTCGGCTTCCTTATCGCGCTCGCCTGCGGCTCGCGCGCATAATACCGCCTCTAGTGTAATAACCAACATAGCACACTCGTATCATAATGTACTATTATAATATAGGAGATGATAAACTATGAAGCAAAATTTATGTAAGTGGCTTCTGTATTCAAATAAACAAATTATTATTATTATTAATTATTTATAAACTATGATGATGAACCAAAGCTAGTTATACTATGGAAATAATTACTTCAAAAGCTTCCTCGAAAGAGGTAGAGAGGTCGAGAGTATAAAAACAACAAACTTTTACAAAAAAAAAACAACCGACTTCAAATTAATAATGAACCACCTCGGGAGTATACCCTTCCAAATAAAAAAAATATTTTCAAAATCGGGCCACAATTGACGGAAAAATCGGTGAACATAAAAAAAAAAACAAAAAATGTACTTACTTCTCCTCCTTTTTTGAAGTCGGTTAAAAATAGGTGTCAGCAGTAATCGATGTAGATACATTAATAGCGGATTGAACTGAGAATCCTGTTCCTATTTGAAGTCCGGTAATAAATAAAGATATTATACTTCTGTGATGACTCCGAAAGAGCCCTCGGAGCCCATGATGACGTGCTCCCACTCCGGGCCGCAGGATATCCGCGGCACCCGGCAGCTCTTCTCGTACACTCCACGAGGCGTCACCACCTTGCGAAAACAAATCAATAAAATACAAAAAAAAACACAGATACACACAAAAATTACACAGATATACACAAAAAATTCAGATATTGAAATAGTGACATCTACAAGCTATATTTATAACTATATAAGGACACATATAATTTTAATAAACGTAAGTATATAAAAAATAGGTATCTATAATATTTCATCTATTAGATCTAACATTCAAAATTCAACATTCAGTTAATATGTGTGAGTGTGCTCGGTTGGCGTTGACTCCATATCAGATACGTTTAAATTGTTTTTAATATGTTTAAATAAAAATATTGTTTGTCCGTAAGGACAAAACTGTTTTTAAGTGCTTACTATAGTTGGAAAAATTAACATCAAATTGTACACAGTTTTAGACAATAAAATATTTCATTTCATTTTATATGTACTGATGACAGCTCAGTGGGAGACGCGTCCGAATTACAAACCTCAATCATGTCAGCCTATTAATATTCAACTGCCATAGGCAATTAGGCATACTCGAAGAGCGATTGGGCCATATCCATCACGCTGGCCCAGTTGCTGGTTGCTCCAAGCACATACGCCACTGAATCTCTTATCCGGACGTACGCAGCTTTCCTCAATTTATTTATTTATTCCAATTAGTGCGGCTTAAGGCCAATTACACTAATGATATCACATTATTATATTATTTTTGTAAACGTACTAATTAAAAACACTCCTTTAAATTATACAAAAATACTATAATGCAAAACCATATAATAATAATAAAATGACAAATTATAATAATCCTAAATAATAAAAAAGTCAAATAATAAAAATCTTATAATAATATACCTAACCTAATATATACAATAGGGTAGATGACTGATGTTTATATCGTTGAAACCAATAGCTTTGATGAAGAATTTAAGTAAATATAATATGTTTATTGAAAATATAACTTAAATCGGTTTATAATGTTCTGATATATGAGCGTTTAAAGTTTTTGTTAGAGGCAACTCTGTCCCTTTCCCACAAAACAAAAAATGACGTCACGCCTTACTTGTCAGAATAGAATTTATATGGCGTACTGAGAAGTGACGTCGCGATTTGCTGTTTCTTCTCTGTCTAGCATGATATTAAAATGCTTACAACTTGCTTATTTTTAATCAGATTTTCATTTTCTTTTCATTAATCAGCTATATTTATGGGCCACATTTTATTAGGACAATAAAAAAAAACCAGTCATCTAGCTTATTGTTGATATTGTTGGATACAATATCAAGCAATTTTCTCACAATAACACAAACATACCGACATAATCTCAAGATGTTTTCCTTCGCAGAAAAGCTGTATGACAATTCGAAAATAAACTCTAAGGAGCTCACGGGACAGGGATATGAACCAGCGTCCTTATGATTTCAAGTCGAGCGACCTCCCACAACGGCTTCGAACCGCAAGCTTTGGATTCAAATCTGGCTTTAGCTGCTGGCGGAGAATAATATCGAGTGAAAATCGTAGCATGTGTAGGTATTGTTTGTGTGTTACAATGTGTTATCAAAGTGTTACCTTAGTCTGTACAATGAGGTCCTCGATATTGCCATATGTGTTCTTCTTCATGCCGCTGGCTCTGGTCGCGACCCAGCCGCCCAGGGTCGAGAACTCGTACGAGTCGGGCTCGTGGCCCACAGTGAACCCCCGGGCGCGCATCTCGCGCTCCAAGTCTTGACCCACTATACCTGCCTGGGAGATCATATTGATTACTACCGCAGTTTCACGCGGGCTATGATGAAAAACAGCGATGATTATGATGATAAACAATAATCTAATACTATAAGAATCTTTGTCTGACTGACTAACTGACTGATTGACTGACAGACAACGCACAGCCTAAACCGTTGGTCGTAAAGACTTGCAGACAAATTTGCAGGGTGTATTCGTCTTGATGCGTAGGGGTGTACCAAGAAAGGATTTTTTGAAACGGGGGTAACAATTTGCTCGGGATGATTTAAAATGGTGAATTTTGGGAGCGGCCCGAATTTCTTCCGTACGCGGCCGAAGTCGCGGGCGACCTCTAGTCCTACTATAATATAATATTATAAATGCAAAACTTTGCTGGTGTGAGTGTATATTTATTACTCCTTCACGCTGAAACGGCTTAACGGATTTGGATGAATTTTGGTACTTATAAGAGGTAGCTACAACCTTGGATTAAAACATAGGCTACTTTTTATTCCTACAATTGCGGCGCAGCTAGTATAATGTATTGTTTTTCGGATTATATATTATACCGGGAAATAATCTATCTCCGAGTCTCATCTAAATCTGTTCAGCCGATTTGCCGTGAAGAGGTAACAAACACACGCACACATACCGACAAACTTTCACTTCGCTTTATGATATTAATGTTGAACGAATGTGGCGGTAAGTAGAGAGACGATAGCGCAGTGGGATCGCACGCCGATGAACGTGGGTTCAAATTCCAGCAATGAGCTTGAGCCAATGAAGGAAGACATAGTGAGGAAACCATTGCAGTAATTGCTCTACTGCAGAGTCCGCCTGGGGAAGTAGGTACCAGACCTTTGCCAGTTATTCAATCGCCAAGCAGTAGTGTGCAAGCATTATTGTGTTCTAGTTTGAAGGGCAATGTTACCAGAGAAATTACTGGGTATGGAGAGATTTAACATTTAATATCTCAGGGTGACGAGCGCAGTGCAGTGCGGCGCAGGATTGTGTTCGCAAGTTCACTATTCTAGCACTGCTACTGTTATGGGCAGGCGTGACGCTTACCGCCAGGCGAACGTCCCGCTAGTTTCGTCACGTGAAAGTATAAAAAAAAACGTTCTAGTACTCGTTGGCCAGTAACCAGGCTACTGCCATCAAACTTGGAAAACTACCACCAAGCTTACCTTACGCTGTGTTCAGGCAGCCACCGCCAGTTCCTACTACAGGCTAGGTCTGTTAACCATCTTCGCATCTAAACAAGCCTGAGGAAGTGGCGACAGTGGCACATTTTTTAACTTAGCTATTTAAGCTATGATCAAAATTCGAAGTAAATCACTTATTTTTATCATTTCGAAAAGTTGATACAAAAGCAAAAGAAATAATTGTCATTAGCCTTAATTCCACAGATCCACTGCCCCTCAAAAATACTTGACTATATACGCCCTTGGATTCACTTCTAGTAGATTTGAGGAATAAGCATACAGATGTCGTCTTCTATTGCTCCTATAGGGTCAGCTACAATAAGCCTTACATGATTGGTCTACAGATGCTTTTCCTATGGAGACACTAGTTGTATTTACCTGTATCCTGGCCAGCAGTTGTTCTCTGTCCAGCCACAGTATGGAGTTCATTTCAGTGGTATCCAGTACGACGATGGGTCTAGGTTCGTTGGCCGGGCAGGTGACTGCTCCAGACACGCAAGTTCCACCTCCAAAAGGGATGATAACAAATTTTTGCCGAGATGCGCATTGCACTATTTGCTCCACCTGGAATGGAAGGTGTGAAGTGCTAATGCTTACTTATTGATCGATCTTTTTGGCAATTCGTGGGAATCTTTGATTAGTAAGTATCTTCATACTTACTAATCAAATTAATTAATTAATTTATAAGTAATGGTGGGCTTGTCGGATGGAGCGACTTGGAAGCGTGCATGGGGTCCCGGGTGCAAACCGAGGCCCGTGCTCGTAAACCCTTTGGAGTTTATGTACGGAATTACATACCACTGGCTTTTTGGTGACGGAAAACCACGCGAGGAGAAATTCAATGGCGTAGGTATACGAATCTACCAAATTGCAACTGGGCTAGCGTGATAGATGGCCCAATCGCCTTTTGCGGGTAGACCTAAGTCCAACAGCCGATTTGATGCTTTTTATGTAAATTTTAATTCTAGGTTCTTAAAAGTGCTTTGTGCTTTTAGGCTTCTGTATTTTTATTCTGTATAGTCCACACATAAAGCCATCTGGTAAACACGTGTACAAAATAAGCAAAAAAAAACAACTACTCGGGACTTTGTGTTTGTATATCCATTTAAATGAACGACTGTTAAAACATTTCCTTAAGTTACTGAGGTCCAATACCTATTTTTTTTGAAGTTGTAGGGGGTTCTTATATTACGTAGAAGAGGTTTTGGGCTCTGAGAAACATTATTAATTCATAGAGGTTACTATTTTCTGTTGTATCAGCAAATTCCGCCAACAGCTAACGCCGTCCGCACATTAATTCGCATCGTCAAACACCACGCACAATAACAGATGCGAGCAGCCGTAACAAGAAATTTCTTACGGTGTGTGGGACAGAAGGTTAGTACAAAATGTATGCACGGAGTGCCTTACGGCGCGACCGTCCGGTTTTTCTATCAGGTTTTTCTATAATGTACGGCCGGCCCAAATCGTCATCAGCTGTTGTTTTACTTTTTTGTTAGCTTGACCATATGATTCCGTTTGCATCTTAAGGATATACCTACGTGACTTCCAAATATAGCTAGAATGCATATAAACACTAGTTTGACACTAATGTGACATCACAATTATTATTTATCGTGATCTTTCTAACAAACAGAATATAACGAGATTTAAGATAAGGAAAGAGGAACTTTGTTAGGTAGTAACGACTTAATAAGGTTCTAATGCAGTTAGCATTTGTAGATTCAAGGTGTCAATGTATCAGTACTAGGGAACATATTTGCGTCTATTATTTACTTGACTGCAACTACAAAGTAGGTACTAATGCCATGGAGGCCATTGGACTAAACAAGAGGCCACACCTTTGTTGTGTTAAAAGATCTGTGATCATAAAGCGAATAGCATATAATCTAATGAAGTGTTTTGAAGAATCATCCATTATTTCAGTTCAGTTGATTAACCAAAGATAGTGGTTTTTCAGCATAGAAATTTTTACTTTTTTTTTTGTTTACATGTTTATACCTGTTCATGACTCTGCGGCCAGATGACTGCATCAGGTATCCTCGGGAAACTGTTGTTCCTCACGTTCTCCATATCTTTCAGCGTCTGTCCATGTGCCCTTATGAATCTGTCCATTCCGTCCACACTAACTGCTGCTATTCCCTCCAATTCTTCTTTGATGTTCTGAGCTAGCCTACTTTCTGCGAACTTTGTTGGTTTCTCGGGGATCTTCGGTTCTGTAGAAGGATCCAGTCCAAAGTTTTCTATTGCCCAGTCGCTTAACAGTGCCATCTTTTTTCCTCCTATAGAGTACCTGAAAAATATTTTCTGTGAACTATCTCAGAAGAAGGGCAGCAGCATCCTCTTGGTTAACGGTGGTGAGTTTTCTGCGATTCCCAAGCCGCCTGCCAAGCGTTAGGATTATAGCAACCCCTCCCTATTAAGGGGGAGGCCTTAGACCAGCAGTAGACTTTTCCTGGCTGACGATGAGACTGACTGCTGGATGAATTTGACTGCTAAACAGTGGAATGCGCTGCCGAGCGGGTGTTTTCTGATAATTATAATCTGGATATCAATGATATTATATATATGTATAAGGAGGAAGATATGTCATATCGCGCCCTAAAATGGCCCCGTGAAGACGGCCCTAACGACTGTCTCGCCTGTCTGCGCTCACTAAGCGAGACGCACGTTATCTCTTTTGCTCTCATAAAAGTGCTATCTTCTATCGCACTCCAGTGCAACTCGTAAACACGACGGCGCGGGGGTAATTTTCAAACGTTGTTTTATTAGTAATCTTTGTTGGGTATTTTCAAGTCGCCAGTGAATCGGTTTCTTCTAGGCAAGCGCGTTCCATACTGCAGACTACATCACCGCTTAACATCAGACGAGATGACAGTCAAATGTAAGCCAACAGATAATAATAAAATAAAAGATGGAATAACCCTAAAAGAGTAGAGGACGTAATCTGTTCGATGGGTCGTTGTTAATATTTTATTTTATGATTTTATTTTATTTGGACAACCAACAGCCTTCTTACGGGGAAAACATAAACATTACAATGAGCACATATAGGCCAATAAAGGTTATGACTAATAGACAGTGATGCTTATGCATCACTTTCGCAGGTCAAACAGACCTGATTTGTAAATACTTTATTTATGCGTCTTATAAATTCACTATGAACGTTACGCTTCAATCTGAAACACTCATATTAATGGTGGAAATGAAAATATGCCCACCGATATTAGTAAGATTGAATTGAATAGGCATGATGACTACTAATTTTTTATTACCTCATAAAAAGCTGATCATCAATAGAGCCTATCAACAGAAACAAAATGAAAAAATAATTCAAAAATAAAGTATTTTAATTTCAAGTTAGACAGACAGCGCGCTATACTGAGCTATGACGTCAAGCCTCAGGCGCGGCATACAAATGCTATACTAACACGTGCTTTGCGAGAAAGGGATAGAGCATCCCCTCTCTATCCCCACCTAAAACTTTAAACGCTCATATCTCAGAGATTTATCAGCCAATACAATTTATTTTATCAGTTTGTGTAATGTATTTAGTTATATTCATCACTAAGCCTGTTATTTGTCGTAAATTAAACATTAGGCCTATTGTCACACTAATATTATAAATGCTAATATTTCGTCGTTATTTGTGTGAGTGTGTATTAATAAACAAATAAACGATTGTCTATTGTCTATATAAAGTGACCTGAAGCATGTCACTAATGAATCAAAGCAAGTTAATTATTATAACAATATTCATTATTATAACAGATATTTAAAACAAATATTGGTCTACAGTAAAATTAAACAATAATAAATCGTATTTGATGTCTTTGTGGTTGCGAATGGCAAATGTGCAAACATGTGTATTCGTGTGAGTAATATCTATTGAGAATTGATGTATAGTAAGTCTTCAGGATTGAATGATTTAATAACCGTTTATTGTATTTCTTTTATACTTATGCAGTAGCAAAAAAACTTTTCCCTTTTTCAGGGGAAATACCCCTCCATCCAAAAAAGGCCGACGAAAAATAATTCTATGAAATTGTAGATCCTGTTTATAAACTTCCGTCAAGAAAGAGAAAGAATTGAAATATTTCTTTTATGATCAGACTGTCTATACAAAGCAAAACGACTACGAGGGCAGAACGACTAAAATGCATACAGAGAAACTAAAATGCAAACCGACTAAAATTCAGAATGAATAAAATGCAGAAAGACTACAATGCACAAAGCCTAACAGGCAAAAAAGACTAAAGTGCAGAAAGACTAAAAGGCACAAAAACTAAAATGCACAAAGCCTAACAGGCAAAAAAGACTAAAGTGCAGAAAGACTAAAATGCACATAGACTAACGGCAGAAAATACTAAAGTGCAGAAAGATTAAAATGCTGAAGGTCTAAAATGCCGATCTGTGCACGAGCACCAACATCCATACATCGAAAAGATTAAAGCTTTTGCCAGTTATTCAAGACTCACCCGATCAAATCACGAAAGATTTATTTTCGTTAATTTCCTGAGAAATTACTGGGCTTATTGAATATTTAAGTATATGAAGGGATTCCACACTTTGAGTATTTCTATGTTCGGAAATTGCTCGTATGTTCAAGTCCAGCCAGAGTTCTTCATTTTTCATACTGTATGTCATAGATCTAGTAAATTTACTAGATCCGCACATACAGCATAGATCTAGTAAATTTACTAGATCTATGCTGTATGTGCTTTAAAAAAAACGAGCGCAGTGTAGTGCGACGCAGGATTTTGTTCGAGTCACTTGTCTGGTCTCTCCATTGCAAAAAATATATGCTACCTAACTAATCCATCAAAACCTTGTAACGGTTAAATCCATACCTCAGTTCAAGCAAGGCCGTCAATTGTTACATCATGGAATCTTCAGAGGATCGAAGAATTTGGATAATGTATATCAACATTGACACAAAGTTTTACCACGTTTTAGCATAGAAGCGGTATTCTCCGGGGATCGACAATATTGACGCGATTTGTATCCATTAGGTTGAGTAGAGCCGCTTGTTTGCAGAAGACGTGTAATATTGTATTGTTGACAAGGGTGTAGGCAACCATTGCGACGTTATGTTTGCCTAAGTTTTGTACGTATTAACTCTGCCTGGGCAAATGTGTGAGTTTTAGAAGTACCCGTAAATAAACCTTCGGTAGACTCCATTCGGGTTTCGACATAATGCGTGCTTAGCGTTAAAAACTTCTAATCAAATCAAAATTATTCATTTGCTGGAACTAATTTGTGAAGCTTTGCTAGCCTAGTTGGAAGATCGCTGACTTGAAAGCGTCAGGTCGCGGGTTCAAATCCGGCCCGGCCCGTACCAATGAACTGTTGTAACTCACGATACAGACACGATACAGTATATATCTCCCTTTTAAGCTACCATACAGACACGATACAGCACATATCTCCCTTTTAAGCTACCATACAGACACGATACAGCACATATCTCCCTTTTAAGCTACCATACAGACACGATACAGCACATATCTCCCTTTTAAGCTACCATACAGACACGATACAGCACATATCTCCCTTTTAAGTTACCATACAGACACGATATAGCACATGTCTTCCTTTTAAGCTACCAGTGCTATTTCAATTTGAATTCATTTTTTATGTTATAATATTTCAAGAAAACTATAGTGAATCCTTAACTATTATTTCGAAACAATCACCAATAGGTGAACCTATTTGTTTAAAATGGATTTGTAGTTATATTTGTATTGTTTCAACCAAGCTAAAATATACTAGATAAATTCAGTTTACGACTATTGGCAGCCATTGTGGTCCGAACTAGATTACACATAGAGTACTCACTCTATTGACATGTTCGTATGGAGGGCCTTGGTGATGGACTGTTTGCCGTTCGCCACAATAAATATGGTGGTTTTATGGAACTGGCATTGACGTAATTGGTAAGCATTACTGCACATAAAAGACCAGGACTTATTATTCGAAATAGGTTTATGTGTCACATTTTGCTTGATGAGATAGTAGATTATTCACCTAGGGAGCAAAAGTAAAGAATGTCTCAGATCTCACAAAACCGAGGGAGACACATGATATCCGAGGCTTTTTTACTAGCTCCTAGCTGCGGGGAGGAAGTGGTTCTTTTTGCTCCGCGTAGCGGGGCTAAAGTGACTACTTTACTTTAGCGCAGTCATCCGTCCCGTCTGTTAATCCTTTCCGTTCTTTCCTTTCTTTCTTTGCCTGGAAGAGATCGCTTTTAGCGATGGGGCTGCCTATAGTTACACTACACATCAACAGCCGGAAGACGTCCACTGCTGGTCGAAGGCCTCTCCTTTAATAGCTCCCTAATAGTTCTCCCTTAATAATTGTTACACTAATTCTAAGTTAATTTTTCTGTTGTGATCATCACGACTGTTATTATTTCGTTTGGTATGTACAATAGAGAGTTTATCTATCGATCTATCTATCAGTAAACAAAGTGAGAATATCATACATCAGAGTAGGTGACATAATCGAAAGCCACGTAATCCACGTTCCACGTGGTTGCGAATTAAAAGGAAGCACCAATTTAATCTCCGCCCACTGACACTCGCCAGCATGTCGGGAATGTAGTGAGCTCCAGTACAGTCTCGATAATACCACTTTCTTTAACATTACTGCCTAGAGCCCTACGGCTCTAACGACGAGTGATCCCACTCCTGCTAAATCCGCGGGAGTTAACAAATTTATTAAATTTGTTTTATCAAATGGGTATGTATTGGGAAAAAACGGTGACAGACTCGTGTCTGATGAGACCCCTGATTCCCCCCTGGGGGAGATAATGTTTTACCTGTTTTTTTTTATTGACAGCCTAAGTATAAATACGTACGTATGGAACTGAAACGTGGTCTTTAACTGCTGGCCTTTTGGAGAAGTTCAGAGTCACGCAACGGGGACTGGAGACAGCAATGCTTGGAGTTCTTTTGCGCAATAAAATCTGGAACGACGATATTCGCCAAATAACCAAAGTCACCGACGTAGCTTGCAAGGTTTACAAGCTGAAGTGGCAATGGGCAAGCCACATCGCTCGAAGAACCGATAACCGATCTGGTTGGGGAAGAAAGGTTCTTGAGTGGCGACCACGGACCGGAAGATGCAGCGCAGGTAGGCCTCCCAGTAGGCGGACCGACGACATTGTGAAAGTCGCGTGCAACCGGTGGATGCAGATGGCTGGTTGTCGTACAGCGTGGCGGTCCAAGCGCCTAGCCTTGCGAGGCGCAAAGGCCTCCTTTGTTGAGCTGTGGCCGTTTTTTGGCTGATGATATTCCATTCCATCTAACGCGGAAATGCGTCATGGGCACCTGTGCGTTGCTTGTACAGGAGGGATTAGGGGTTAATTAGGAAATTTGGTAAGTTAAGTAGTTAGGTTAGTTAGGTTAAGTAGGTTATTTGCATAGTTGGACCTTGAAGTACGTTTTTTGTTTGCATTGATTTAATGACTTCACTTGTTTCTCGTAATATATGTTAAAAACTAATTAAAAAAAGATAGTATTCAGTTAATATTTAAATGGTACCTGTTTCCAGTAAAATACGCACTATCTTCTTCTAGCTTGAACATCGAGTCGTTGTAGCCCCAACCGTACCATTTTAATAACTCCTGTCTGAAAAGAAAAAAAAAACACATAGTAGGCCAGTAAATAAAGACATCTAACATCGCAAACGCGCATGTATTTACGATTTTTTCATAAGTTGCTAGGACCCCTGAAAGCAGTTTATACCCAAGTTTGAAAGCCTGAATGAAATGCTTCTCCCGTGATGCTCGAAAAACTGCGAAAATTTGGCACTTTTTAGGGACGCGTTTGTCGTATAACTTTTCCGTCATATGCATAGTATTTCAAACCAATTTTTGCTAAAAAGTGTTTTGTCTTCTTTTTTCAAACTCAAATCGTAATTCGAAAGAATGTGACAAAACACTTTTTATCTGTAATAGGTTTGAAATACAAACTACAAATTATAAGCAAACTAAATTTGCTACAATTTGAGGTCAACTCGAAGCTCTCAGAAATTCGCTCGAAGCTCAGGGGCCTTATTTTTGAATCGTTCGCAAAGTTGCGCATACGAAAGGAGCCGACTTTCAAACGATATTGAACCATATTCCAAACAGTATCGTTCGAAGGGCAGCTCCTTTCGCATGCGGTACGCTTGCGTACGATTCAAAAATAAGGCCCTTGCTCTCTAGGTGCACTGGTTGCAGAGGTATAGCTATTCAAAGATAAGCATTTTTTTCAAAAAAGGTAAAATTTATCAGTATGGTCATTTTCCAAGACACATACCGGCTTAAGTAATGGTCCTAGAGAAAAGTTTTTCTATGGAATTATTTAAAAGCTTCTCCTTAATTTAATTACAAGCTAGCTTCTGTAGTCTGCAGTGGTAGGACTAGGACTCTACTGCAGAGTCCGCCTGGGGAAGTATCACACCTTTGCCAGTTATTCAATCGCCAAGCAGTAGTGCGCAAGCGGTTTGAAGGGAAATGTTACCAGATAAATTACTGGGTATGAAGAGATATAACATCTAATATTTCAGGGTAACGAGCGCAGTGCAGTGCGGCGCAGGATTGTGTTCGCAAGTTCACAATTCTGGCACTGCTACTGTTAGTGACAGGCGTGACGCTTACCACCTCGCGAACGTCTAGCTCGTCTCGAAACTTGATTGTAAAAAAAGCTTAGTTCGGCTAATAAGTAATTTAGTTCTAACTTAAGCTACTAGGTAATCATAATATTACCAAGAATGTGTCAAATAACACGTTTCTTATTGTCTCTAATAATTAAGGGGTGGTCTCTTTGATCGAGTATTTTGCACCTTATTACACTAACACTTATTAATTAACTTCACTACACTAATTCAAATGGTTTTGTTCTTTTGAGTCTTCTCACTTTAATATTGTGGTCAAGAGAAAGAGAAAAGTTATAAGTTAGAGAAGAATTTGCAGAAAATTAAATTAACTTCGAATTAATTTTAAAATGACGGACGCCTCCTAGGCTTTAAACTTAGGTCTTCATTTTTCTTCCTGTTTAAGCTTTAAAAACATGGTTTATACTTAGTTTCTTCAAAAACGAACAAATAGTAAAACACCATTGCACACATTTTGTGAAATTTATGAAAATATTTTATTAATATGTTGGTATATACCTACGTACTTACCTATACCTATTTCATTTTAAAAAAAACGTGCAAGCAAGAATGTCATGCTAGACGTAACGTTGGAAGCGTAAATGTTTTGTATTGTAAAATCATTTGTTACACAGTTTACAGGAAACGATTAATAATAATATAATTTCTCTGAACCAGATAAGCATAGGTGTGTATAAAATATGGGTCACAGAAATATTATCGTTTATCACATGCACTATCACTGATAAGATAACGCTTGGTAAATAAGATACAAAAATCACCCTTTCATCCAAGGAGTAAGGTTCAAAATAAGGTTCTTTTGAATATTTATGTAAAAATCGTTAGGTACCTATCTTAAACGATACTAAACTTATTCCCTAAGTACTTTCTTGAGTCATCAAAAATTCAAAATGCTAGTTTTCTTAGCGTTAACTAGTAACTTTACAGTTTATGTTATAGTAAACTGAGAGAACTTAAAAGCGCGCTATAATTTTTCTAAGTATGTTTTGGCGCGAAACTCGTCAAAGCTACATCTACATCTACAGCTGTGCTGTGTTATTTGTTAATATGAAGCTAATTCTGTATTGTGTATTCGGATTCCTAGACTATTTTTAGAGTGACTTCGGTTAATTATATCCAAAAACTGGAGCGGCACGGTCACTTCTAGTCCTAACTAAACATCTTGTATTTGTATTTACACCCTTATTTGAGAGTTTGATAGTAAATACATTTATTGCAAATGCTTGTTAAATACAAAGGAAGATTTAATTTAAAAAAATCGATAAAAAGCTTACCTTTTTCTCGGTATAGCACTTTTAACTTTGATAACAGTGCTACCAGTTCCACTGGAATCGCTCTTACTTTTATCACTGAGCGTTTTCATATCTTTACCACTTTTTGTTCTTTCGTCTATGTTTTTCACCATTTGTGTCTTATTTCCCGAATTGTATTCTTTTGCAGCTGACATTTTCACGATGCGACAATTATGGATTTCTGGCGGACGGCATTTGGTACGATTTTTATAAACGGCGCAACCTCGCGCGCATGCGGTGACAGCTGCTCCGTCGATAAAGTAGCTTTGTTTTCCGAAAAGCGTCATCTTTGTTTTTCGCCTGAAACAAATGTGAGAACAGCTGTCTATGTACTGAACTCACTGAAAAATGTGAAGCGACGTTCCTGAAAACGCGGTCTATATAAAGTTAGAGTAATGGTGCGGTAGATGACGCTGTGTATGCATTATTTTAGCCTATTTCTCTTTTCCCTGTAAATAACGAATAACGGTGAAAATCTAGAGACTTTACTGCGTATCCAGCGACGGTGATAATGGAATGGACGGGCCCAGCGCTTGCAAATCGATCAAAATTAATAAAACAACACAATCAAGCATACCTAGCTAAAAGTATGCATATTACGGCGAACGAGGTCGCCACATCACATTTGCCAGAAAATAAAGATAGCGAACCTAATTACTGCATGACAAAAAGAGAACACATGTACATGTATTAGAAGTTTGTATTGTCGTATCGTACGACTCGCATGTCGCAAAGTATGACTGAAGCGAGTGGAGAGCCGGCGCTCAACATATAGTCTTCATAATTCTTGCGCTTATTTCCCGTCCTTTCATCTTATCATTGTCGCTGACTGTATAGTTTATTTCTGGTAGCATGTTTAGAGTTCAAAACTTTATCTTTCATTCATTTTATGTGCCGGATGATGACAACATAAAGCGAATAATATTTGATATTTTGATGATATTTTCGTTTGATTTGTTAATTTTGGTACTCGCAGGCTTGGAGGATCTAGCTCTCTATTATAATCAAAGCTCGCAGGGTACTCGTATATTCCGACATTTTGAATCTCGTAGATAGTACAGTCAAAGTTTATACAAGTTATAGGGGTGATAGTAGATCAAAAGCACTGAATCTAGACTTGAGTACTTTAAGATGGAGTCACTAACACATCGCAGGCATACACTGGACCTTTTATATCTTTTTAAACTTGCGAACGGGACTTTGGACACTCCAGATTTGCTTTCGGAACTGTCACTAACTAACCCCCGAACATTGCCAAGGGTGTCGCGCTTCAACATTTTTTCTACGCTGTGCTCTCGCTCGAACCTGGGATTCAGTGCACCCTTATCTAGAATGACCCGTCAATATAATACCATGTCTAAGACAATCGACATTGACATTTTTGGTGACAACATTATTCGTTTCAGGAAGTCTTTAAGGTCTCTGACTATGTGAGCATCATCGATAATAATGTATATATATAATTTTATAATTAAGTAATTTCTTGATATAAAATTCTCTAATTGTATGATTAATGTTTTTAAATTTAAGTTTTAATTGACATTTTTATTTTGACTTTTTTTTAATTTAATTTTACTCGAAAATATTGTTATTGCATGCTGTCTTCACCTATAATTATTGTGACATTTGGCTATATACTATTAGTTTTAAACCCTTTTAAAAATGTATTGATGTACACAATGTTGGTGAACTTATATAAATAAATAAATAAATAAATACTTCACTATCATTTGTGCGGTTGTGGGTTTGATTCCGGACCCGTAACGTAACAATTATACGTATTGTAATTCTTCTCTTACTAAAAACTTTTCTTGGGGATGTGGTGTGGAAATTCAGTGTCGTATGATTGTGAATCCGCCAACCAGCACCAAGTCAGCGTGATGGAAGCAGGCTAAGTAACTAAAGTATAAAATAATACGCAAAAAATATTTTGAAGGTATTTATTGATCTATTCTTATGTTGTTTAAAAAAATATAATAAAGGTAGAAAACGTTAGGATGCCTATGATGTTGTAACGATTTTCCTTGAGAAAGTTAAAATATATTTATAGAGTAGATAGAGTGATGAGACCTTAGTAGGTATACTTATTCTAATAAATGCGAAGAAAAATACATTTTTACTTTTGATTTTACAAAAATGATTAAGTACTTACTCGAAAAGTTTAGAATTTTGAAAAAAAAAAAAAAACTATTTCTTTGCAAGTTTTTAATTTTGTTTTTTTTGCTGCCAGTTGCAGATCATGAGCTCGATTTTTGAAACGTTCGCATGGTTCCCGCATACAAATAAATACCAGCTTACGAACGATATTGTTTGAAATTCGATCATTATTCGTACGCAAACTCATGCGTAAGTATATAGTACCTACCTATGATCAAAAATTCAAGCCCCATAGCCGCTTGGGCTATAGTAGATACATCATCACAATCAGCCTATCATAGTCATTATCTTTTTTCGCGAATTAATAATTAAACATTGTGTTGTCAGTTGTTTTATTATAATTGAGTGTTGAATTACACGCACGAGTATGGGCAAGTGATTTAAACTCGTTAAACTTGTCTTCGTGTTGTTTTCAATAAATCCGTGAAATATTATAGTAAAGTCGCAACCACTTTACTAGAACGTGGCTTGGACTTCACTATGACTAATTTTGTATGATTTGATGACTTGAAACTATAAAAAAAAAATATACTAGACACTGGCAAAATGCACAAATTGCGGTCCACGAGGAACAAGCTTACATAGAAGAAAACTAAAATTCTTAGGTACTCGCGACTTGAAGACACCCGAGACACCTTATTTAAATCGAGAATTATCATATCGGGAACAAAAGTTAAAAATTAAATATAAATCGATACAATGTTAATTTTATTCTTAAATCTATGAGAGATAACATTATCTCTTTGCATCTCTAATTACATCATAAACATAGCTAGATATGTAAAAGGTAATAATTTAAATTCGTTATGCAGTCTTAATTACCTACTTAACTAC
Organism: Erannis defoliaria; assembly: GCA_905404285.2. Lineage (NCBI taxonomy): Eukaryota > Metazoa > Arthropoda > Insecta > Lepidoptera > Geometridae > Erannis > Erannis defoliaria. Next base: position 15,631,497 of record FR990076.1, on the reverse strand, counting down.
TAAGCACCTATTTCTTACAATAATTAATTGTATTTACAAAAACGAACACGTCGACATAGCTTTAAATAATTGAAGAGAATATAGGCATTATTTATACTTATAAATATATACTTAGTAAATTAAAGTGCGAGATAAAAGAGCGACTACATACTAACGGCGGGTCCCAATACTCAATCCTCGATCGGGAGTTTTTTTTATACTGTCAGGAGACGAGACGAGCAAGACTTTCACCTGATGGTAAGCGTCACGCCTGCCACTAACAGTAGCAGTGCCAGAATTGAATTGTTGTTGTTTGTTTTTGTTTTTGTTAAAATTCCGATCAGCAGGGGTATTCACAACTCAATCGGAAAGGTTTCCACATTATCCATCCCAATCAATGCCAGACATTCAGACTGACAGAGACGGATAATGAAGATCCGAACGGAAACCTTTCCGATTTAGTTGCTGAGGTCGTTAAAAATGGATTGAGATCTTTGATTATATATAGAGAGAGAGCTAGATCCTCCAAGATTGAGATCCATTGTTGGCTTTGCTTGTTGGGGTCGGCCGCAAGAGGATGTCACTCACAGAAGTGTCACTTGTCATTGGTGTGTTATTGTGATATATATTTCGTGGACACTTTTTATTTTCTGATAGATTCCCAACGTCCTCAATGATGGAGATGTCAGCGGGGCGTTGGGAATAAACTGTTTAACACTAAACATAATAAATATTATAAATAGAAAACAAGTTTTGTGTGTAAGCTGTTTATATATCCTGAGAAAATGTAAGTTAAAATTGAGAGCGAAACTGCCACCCACTGCTAGTTAAAATATAACAGATAAAAGCTCTTTTATTTCGCACTCTACAGGTTTAGCCTCAGAAAAAAAAACTTGAGTTGTAGACATTGTGGTAAACAACATGCAACGCAATAGCAGGCAGCATTTTGTTTTATTGCCAACGACCCGGCAGTAAATGATATATTCCTAATGTCCCACTGATTTCCCCTAAATTCCCATTGAGGGGAAATTGAGGGGAACGTAGGCCCCTTGTAAGCACAGATCACCACTCGCCAATATCTCGCTCGCAAATTCCACAATTTATAAAGATATAAAATAACTGACGATCGTTATTTAAAATTGCAATGGAAAAAAATTAATTGTTAATAATATTACAAAGGTAAAATTAATATTACAAATGTAAAAATATTATTTTGATATAAATTGGTTTAAGTATGTACCTAAAGTTTTATGTTTTGTCCAGATTGTATTGCTGTACCGTTGTAAAGTTATTCTCAGTAATTTCACCGATTGCGATTTTTCTTAACGTTTTTTATATTTTCCATAATATTGAATTGCGCGAGCGAGAAAATGGCGTGCAGTATTCTTGGCCGTTGGGGATGCGTATACGTTTAACCTGTTAATTGAGGCATGTTGTGTCATGAACATTGTTACCGTGCCTGTAAGCAGGCTTAAGGAAACAGTAAAGTATAAAAATAAAAGAAAATATTTAAATCTATGAATGAAATAAGTTTTTGTTAGTTCTAACATACTCTACGTTAAATTGTGGAGTACATTTTAGAGTCTCAAATTCTCTGGGTTCAATACTCATTACGACTTTATACTTTCATAATGAGTTGTTTTCAAGCAGTTTTCTTGTATCTTACATGAAACTTTATTCAGTTAGGTAGTACGAATTTCATGGAGTTCTCCGGACGTGTTTTCTATAAGTTGACTGTGCAAAAATAGCATTGATTGTTTCATCTTAATTACGTGTCTAGTAAAATTAATGTATGCCTCGAAGTAAGTTTCATATCCGGTTTTCTCCTTTCAAAATTATCAGGATTGGTCCGTACCTACTGCTTAGTCGCTTTTCAATTTCATAGTATTTGATGTTTATTTTGCTTGTAACTGGTTCACTTTGAGGGTGATTCAAACTTATTAGCGGCTGTGAAGTGCGTTGCAAGCGAGACTTTGCGATTGTACGCACACCGCGCGCCTAATTTTTGCTACTGCGCTGAGTCTCGCGCCTAAGTTCACAGCCGCCATTAAGTTTGAATCAGCCTTTACCAAAATTATATAAGTTTATATAAGCGAGTAATGAAGTGAATCCTTGTTACCTAAGATTGTTATAATTAATGCATACAAATGTTTTAACCACGTGGTTTTTGTGGGTATTTTAAATATACTTCTCCATGGCCACATCTCTACTCCAGAACCTTATAATTACGGCAACAACTTATGATACTCCGCAGTTTTCTTGTTCTTGTCTAAGACGTAAAAGGACTTCGGCTTCCCATTCCCCGAAAAGTATTTCCTAAAAGATGTCTTCTTCGCTGGGACGTAGTACGCCAACGCGTCCAAGGAATTCGGGTGATTATTGATGCCTTTGGGCCATGTTGGCGTGCTCTCTACGTCAACGACGTCGTCATCAAATCTCGCTTGTGGCCTGTTCTTAGCGAATTTCTGGAGTACTGGGATGTTCCAGTGGTAGACTCGAGCTGGTTTCCCGTTGCTCGTCATTTGGAGGGGCAGAGTCCTGGCCGCAGCTGGGGCTGGCTCTGGACGGGTGTAGTACGAAGTGTTGGGAGGTAGCTTGATGACGTACATCCGGGAATCACCTGGAATAATAACAAAAGTTTGTTATATTATGAAAACTGACGTGGTTTTGACACATTTTTGTTTTATTTATACGGGAATACTCACGTTTAATTAAATCCGATACTCCGACTAAGCAAGCAAGTGAGTGCTAAGCAGGTTGGAGTATCCGATTTAATTAAACGTGAGTATTCCCGTATAAATAAAACAAAAGTTTGTTAATTACAGAACTTGGTTTGATTGGAGGCGTAAAAAGTCCCATAAGCAGATCACTTGCTAGGTCGATAAAATTAACAATTATTTATTACTGCAGAAACACGAATACAACGTTAATGTTTGCTTGGTATAATTGTCTAATTGTCAAATATATTAATGGTTTCACTGACAAGCCAGTATCGAAGGATCCGAATAAAATAACGTAAAAACACGAAAAACGAGAAAATTTCTTCTTCCTTTAGATTTTAGATTAGTAAATATTTGGATAGGTTTTTTTTAAATTAATGAAATTTTTATTTTATGATATTTGTACAAAACTTAAAATAAATATTTAAACTATATACTAAAAACGACTTATTTACAATAATATATATACTGGGTTAGTTCTAATCAGTTAGCATCCTTTTAAGGGCATATTCTGTACATCAAAACAAACAACTTTTTCTATGGGACGAACATTGAAATCGCGCAAAAAATATCAGGTGTTCCATACAAAAACTTCATTGACCTTGGACAAAATGTATGGAACAGCTGTTTTTTTCTTTGCGATTTCAATGTTGGCCCCATAGTAAAAGTTGTTTGTTTTGATGTACAGAATATGCTCTTAAAAGGATGCTAACTGATTAGAACTAACCCTGTATATAAATATAATTAAAAAAAAACCCTGGTACCTATAAAACAAAAACGCCGTCTAGATCGCCACCATGCGGTATAGGGTTCCCAGGATGCTGGCTGCATTACCCCGTTGAATGGCAATACTTAGCCTCTGGGCAAAGTATGCGCCAGCTCTGAGGTCCCCCGAGGCGAGGCCCAAATCTTTACAAATTTTTTTAGTGTCGGTCGACCACGGGCCCAAAGTTTCCACAGCCAGCGCCACAAAGTCATAATGTGCGCTTAGCTGTGAATACTTTCGATGTTTGAGTAGTTGGGCCTGTTCGGCCGCGGCCCCGACACTGCGAGCAGAGCTGCCGACATGGGACGGTGCCAGGGTATCTACGCAAGTGGCGTCCTAAACCAAAGCTCGGCCGAGACACCACGGTACCAGCGTAGCACCGTCCGGTCGCTTACCATCATCCCTCGACATTCCGCTCGGTTCCAGTGTCGAGGGCACGGCCGCCGTGGAGAGTGCCCGCCGGACTAAATCATTGAGCGCAATGACGAAATAGTTGGATAGGTAATAATTATTAAATAAAATTCTCAAACGTATTTCAAACCTATTTTAGTTAAAAAGTGTTTTGTCAAATTTCTTTCCAATTTCGATTTGAGTTTGAAACAAGTACCTAACTTAAAAAAAAAAACATATTCTTCATTCATTCATATTATAATGGGACCACCCACCCATACACTTTCAAATAAAAAAAGTTTTTTTAATCGGTCTTCAATTGACGGAGAAATCGGTGAACATACATTAAAAAAAACATACATGGAGTTGAACATAGAATCTCCTCCTTTTTTGAAGTCCTGTCAAAAAGAAGACCAAAACACTTTTTTACTAAAATATGTTTGAAATACTTTTTAATGTTTTATGCAATGATGTTATATGTTGTTTTATGCATAAGACGGTAAGTGTATAACAGAATTTATTTATTTATTTATTCATTGCCAATACACACAATTATAACATCATGTTTAATATATCCCATCATCCCCACCGATGAAGCTAGAGAGGGTGGGAATATACCATTTAATTTGTTGCTATATGCTATATCTTACATTATATTATATCGTCGTCCTAGCAATCACATCATGTCACTCACCTACACATAATATGCGAGAGTTTGTCGGTATGTGTGTAACATAATGATACAGTATGTTTGTTAACCTCTTCACGCCAAAACAGCTTATCGGATTTGGATGAAACTTGGAATAGAGATATTTTATTTCCTGGAATAACATATAGGCTACCTTTACATCGTCATCATCACGCGGGTGGAACCGCTGGGTGCAGCTAGTTTTAATAATATATGTGGAAAATTAAAATCGAAGCTGATTTACCTGTAGCGTGCCTTCGTCCTTGTTCCGAGAACCGCTTCCTGTGATGTGCTGCCGGTATCCTCAGCTTTTTCAGGCCCAGCGAGCTGAGTAGTTCGTGAGTGGACGGCTCCTTCTTATCCAGGGTGAGGTTATCGTCCCTGGCAGCGCAGCACGCTGTCACGACGATGACGAGGACCGATAGCCTAAATTGAGAGCAAGCTTAGGGTGTGCTTTTACATATATATTTTTTTACATGCATGTGACGAAACGAACACGACGTTCGCCTGGTGGTAAGCGTCACGCCTGCCACTAACAGTAGCAGTGCCAGAATTGTGAACTTGCGAACACAATCCTGCGCCGCACTGCACTGCGCTCGTCACCCTGAGATATTAGATGTTAAATCTCATCATACCCAGTAATTTCTCTGGTAACATTGCCCTTCAAACCGGAACACAGTAATGCTTGCACACTACTGCTTGGCGGTTGAATAACTGACAAAGTGTGGTACTTCCCCAGTCGGAGAGAGTGCCTGCAGGGGAGTCCTACCACTACAAAAAACCCTAATTAAGTAGGTATTGAGGGAAACATGACCTGGGTATGTCCCAAAGCCTGCATACAGAACCACCGGAGGACGGGCAGCAGCGTCCTCTAGGTTGTGAGCATTCTGCAATCCCAAAGCCGCCTGCCAAGCGTGGGGATTATGGCAACCCCTCCCTATTAATGGGGATGCCTTCGTCCATCCGTGGACGTACTGGCTGATAGTGTAGTGAGGGAAACACGGAGAGAACTTAACATTATAAATGTTATTATACAAAGTGTGGAATGAATTGTTAACCTTTTCAACCGACTTCAAAAAACGAGGTTCTTAATTTATTTTTATTACTTTTTTGTATGTCTGTTACGCGATTACGATTTTGCGAATTAATTTTGATGTTTCCTTTTTTGTTTGGTGGTGGTAAGTTATACTTCAGAGGTGGCCCAATTTTTTTTTAATCGAATTCGTTTAAGTAGTTGGGTTTTAGATCAAAGTAACTGGAAAAAAGATGACATCTATGTAGTCGAAATTGAAGTCGGTTGTTTATTTTTTAACAGTTTATCTACGGTTACGATGATACGGGACATGAAAAATCACATGGTTTTCGAGTTAAATATTTTTGAATGATTAAATTTAGTTTGAGAGCGTTGGAGATTTTTTTAAATCGTTCGATACTTTAATTGCACGACTTTCGTTCGAAAGTTGGTTAGTTTTTTGTGTGAAATTATTTTGAAAATTACACAAAATTGTATTGAACACAATTGAACAATTTGAAAATTAAGCGCTGTCATAACTAAAGGCTTAGAAAATTTTCCGTACGTAGGTGGCCTATTTGTACTTTCCCTTACTTCCTAGGTATGCCTCCTAGTTAACTATTATTATTTTAAATTTTCCATTCCTATACCATTTTATGGGTGTAAAAACCTGAAATCTTTAAAAATATACAGTAGGTAAAATTATAAGAGATATGAACAGAGACAAATAGTACTTTCTATTGTTTATAATTATGAAGTGTTCTATACTATTATTTAGGTATTTCTGTTTTTAATGCATATTATACAGTATCAAAATTTAAGACCTCTGGTAGGACTTGAACCTGCATTCGCGCAATCTTATAACATCGAAGAATACCTCACAGATAAAAATATATAACAAAATAACATTTTTTTAACCGTTCTTTTATTTATAAATTTTCTTCCTTTATCACGATATTGCTGTCTTCGTCTCTATCATACCTTGTAACATTTAGCTATGCCCGACGGGGTCCACAATTGTAACCGTATCGTTTAATTTTTACCACCTAAGAAAGATACATTGTAGAATGCTACAATAAAATGAATATGAATATTAATATGAATCTCCGGGTTTCCATCCCGACTGCTTTGCCAGAAGCTACAGAAGTCTTTGCTTGTGCTAATCAACTAAAGTCCTGCCAGAGGTCTTAATTTTTCATATTGTTTAAAAATCTTTGATTATGAGAGAGAGAGAGAGAGAGAGAGAGCTAGGTCCTCCAAGCTACGAATGAAGCCACGAAATATGAATAGGTTTTGTTAGATTTATTTCTTGTGTAAAGCATTCTTCATATTACGGTGCTAAAGAGGCTTTGTGGTTTATGGTTGGTTTGTACTTTGTTTCTTTGTGGGCACTTTGTACAGGCAGACTATATGGCTAACAAAGAGAACTAAACTGACCTACACGAACGTTTGGAAAATGCGAAAGTGGATTTCCCATTCAGCTCAGGGATAAATTGTTTTCAAGTTCAACATATTTATTTCGAAGAATAGGTAGATGAGATGCGGCTAGAGTCTAGGCGGTTAGTATGCAAAATATGATTACTAATTACATTTTTATCGAAGTAGAAAAGTTATTGTACCTACTTATCGGGATATCTCGAGTAAAAGATGACACTATACATATAAACGACCACTAGCAGTAAAACAGATATAGATTTAATGCTTTCTAGTCAAAAATTAAATAAATTGCTGAATGCAGCAAATCCACGAAATCAATAAAATGTTTGTATTGAGCGATATTGGAGATTATTACCTAAATACATAACTGACAGAGTAATAATCGATTGAACATGCATCAGGGTTACAAAGAAAAAGTGTATTTATTTTTGTAAAACGAGGTTTTTTTCGGTGATTTAATTTATCGGGAAAATTTAATTGAATCGTGTTTTTCTATCGGGAAATACTAGATCATAGAGTTGAAAGTAAACTAAAAAACAAAACCCGAGCATATACTTAATGACCTATCATCAGTTTTAGGACCTCGGTATGTACTAAAGCTGCATCCAGACCCACCGGAGGACGGGCAGCAGCGTACTCTTGGTTAACGGTGGTGAGCATTCTGCCATCCCCAAGCCGCCTGCCAAGCGTGGAGATTTTGGCAACCCCTTCTATAAAGAGGAGGCCTTCGTCCAGCAGTGGACGTCTTTTGGCTGATATGTCTGTATGTATAATGTATATAAGAGAAAATATACATGACATAATAAAAATACTACTAAATGAGATAAATATACTTAATGAGATAAATATACTTAATCGCAAAAGCAAAATATTTTTTTCCAACATAAGCCCTTATTTACCAGTTCTATATCTTAGTACGGTATACACAACAGTAACTGTTTTGTTTTTGTTCAGACTTAGCAAACTTACTGGTATTGTTTAATTTTCTATAGGATTATTCACAGCTATATGTTAGACCGAGGCGGTCCGGGCGTGCAAAGCAAACATGAAACTCTACCATTCCTTTAAGTAAGTACCACGTTTTATAGCAACTGAACGTGCTAAAAAGCACACATAGAAAGCTATAGGAAAGTCTATGCAACATGTAGGGACTCTACCCACAACATTAAACAAACCGACATATTGTGTACTACAGTAACTGCCAACTATTCTCGGAAATATTTTCAAAGCTACGACCATGGAGATGTATGAGAGAACAATGGCGTACGTCGGTAAGACAAATTCTCAAGTTTATTTGTGCAATTATGCAATCTGAAGTTACGTTTGGTACTAAACTTCTTTCCATGGGCAAAAGTTTACTTCAAAGCATAGTATAATTTTGGCCAAGTATCTACGTACAGATATGTAGATACCGACCTAACAAAATACTAGAATCGTTTAGTATACAAGTAACTTTAAAAAAAAACAACCGACTTCAAATTAATATGGTATACTTCGAGAGTCATCATCATCATCTTCAGCCCGGAGACGTCCACTGCTGAACGAAGGCCTCCCCCTTAGACCGCCACACTGTACGACAACCTGCCATTTGCATCCACCGGCTGCTCGCGACTTTTACAATGTCGTCGGTCCACCGTAGTGGGAGGCCTTCCTACGCTGCGTCTTCTGGTTCGCGGTCGCCACTCAAGAACCTTTCTTCCCCCGCGGTTGTCAGTTCTTCGAGCGATGTGGCCTGCCCATTGCCACTTCAACTTGCAAACCTTACGAGCTATGTCGGTACCTCGATGCATGTACCTCGAGAGTATACCCAATCAAATTTTTTTTTTTTAATCGGTCCACAATTGACGAAGAAATCGGTGAAAATAAATTAAAAAAAAAAACATTCATACAGTCGAAGATAGAACCTCTTCCTTTTTTTTAAGTTGGTTAGTAAAAAATTGCTTTGCCATTTGCCAAAAATGCCATTTAGATGCAATATTAAATTAAAAACTTTGAATTTTTTTTCAAATACATAAAGTTTGGATACTCAATTTATTTTAAACACACCAGAGCTCACAGCATTGATGATAGTTTGTGGAAGTAGGTAGGTATATCGTATAATCAGTGATTAAGTATTCGTAAAATCCAGGAAAAACATGATACTAAACAAACAGCATAAGGACTAGAGAGGTAGAAAATAGCAGAACACAACTTTAACTTAAGCACCAGCGACGTATATAAAATTAAAGCACCTTTATTTGTAATCATTTTCCTACTATAGGTACATATCAGACATTCTGTCGGTAATGCACAGTAATGCTTTTAACTTCTTATTTTTAAATGCAATCGAGTGACGACGTCTCGTCAATCGATTGCATAAAAAAAAGTTAAAAGAGGCTTGTTAGCCGGGCCTTCGCCTGCAGGCCTAACATGCGCACCGCGAGAAAATTTTCTCGATTCTACACAACAGGACAAGGCTACGAATCTGTATAAGTTTGTCTCGTTTTCGCACGACATAAAGACACGACAAAATTTTCTCGCGGTGCGCATGTTAGCCCTGCTGGTCGTAAGCGTCACGCCTGTCCATAACAGAGCAGTTACAGAAGTGTGAACTGGCGAATACAATCCTGCGCCACACCATGTACTGCGCTCGTCACCCTGAGATCTTCATACCCAGTAATTTCTCTGGTAACATTGCCTTCAAACCACAGCTTACACGTTTGAAAAAATACTTATTTACTTCACTGTGCCTCATTTGTTTTAAAAACGGAAAAGTTCTAGAGTGTAATTTAAAGAAAAAATTGTCTGAACAAAAATCTATTCAAAAATACCTACTTTGTTTCTCGCAAACAGGGCAGAAATGAACTCTTTTCCTCGGGAGGAAAATAACTTTACCTCCCTCCGGGCGGTGATTTGGATTTGGAATGTGGATATTGTTAGTAAAAGTTCCAATCAATCAAAGAGATCAATCACGGACATTGGATGAATAAGTAACAGGCTGTTTGAAAAAAAGAAGGCACGCCAAAAAAAAAAATAGTGTGAAAAACATAAAAACACGCGAAATATCGAAATATGTATTCCGCCTTCGTTCGTAATTGTTTACTCAAATTTGGATTTTATGTTAACTCAGTGTTTCTTCCTCAGTAAAAAGTGAGAAGTGAGAGTGAGTAGTGAGAATCAAATAAACGTAGGTACTATTCTTATTCATAAGTTGCACTTACTTATTTTCTCATAGAGGGTGATAAAAAGTAGAGTGTCCACCTCGGGATCAACACTATTTTAAAGCTCGAGTACTTTGAATCCCTCGCTCGCTCAGGATTCTACTTTAGAATCCTTCATTACGCTCTGGATTCAAAGAAACACTCTCGCCTTAAAAATTGTTGTTTCCTCCCTTGGTACTCAATCTACTATTCTATAAAGCCAGTCCAATGAAAATGCATAAGTACTTATTTCATGCCAGTGCGCCAAGCTCATTTTTGTATGAATCGCACTGGCCAGCACGAAGACTGCATGAAAAAAAACTCTAGCATTTTCCTCACTGTAGTGAGGTGAACATTTGTTGTGTTTCGCTCGGCAGCAAAGTTATTCCGTGTCTCATACCTTTGAAACCTTCGCTACAATCCTAGGATTCCTTAGCCTTATGAATTTATTGTTAAAAAAAATATGAAAATATATCTATTCCACATCCTTGTATAAAATTAAAATTTATTTATTGTATCTAGTGTTTATTAAAAAGTTTGAACTTAACAATTAGTTTCTCGAATTTAAAAGAGTTAGAAAATCCATTTACTTATATAAATATTTCTCTATGCAGCAGACCTGAGCAATCCTGTTCAGAGTTGATTAAAATTCTCAACACAAGCCAAAGTGGGCCACCCTAACGCTACTACGGCTAATCCCGGAATACTAAATTCCATGTTGCCGTATACGCCATTCCAGTTTAGTATCTAGTACTGCCCTGTCTAGTACTGGTACTGGACCGGACACACCTCACCTAGTCTATTGATTTTATTGGGCGAGGGCATTCGGTTGTGTATTCTGAATAGGGCAGGTAAGAAAAAGGAGTCTTAGAATAAGTACTTACTCTAGTTAATGCATATACAATAGTATATACTCGTATACACTACATAATAAAGAAACAAAAGAACAAAGATTTTTTTTATCCCCTGCTCTCTCTCGATTCTACAACAGGAAAAAAAATATATGTCTTAGTATTGTTTGACATATAAATGAAAATATACTTAGTTATTGTCATAGAGTATGTTATATCCCAATGTACCCCATACAATGAAGTATTGCACAACCACTGAGAACGTCACCGCCGTCCACATAAAAGAAGCCCGCGAGTACCCCGCGCCGCCTTTCGTTACTCAACTTCAGATCGATAGGACATCCCTTTTTTATTAATTAGCCATTAAGAAGTTAATGTAACTATTACTAATAAATCTAGTAATCTTATATCGTGTTTTTTTTAAATCTACCGTGGCCGCCTCTCGTAATTGGCGCAGTCGGTAGGATAGTAGAGTCAGTGCGTGCGTAGACTTTTAACGTGAACAACACTGGACATTCATGTGAACAGACTTCTACTAGTGCGTGCTGATAACGTCCCAACGTTTAATCTACTATCCGGAAGGAAGAACCCGAGAGCAGCCACTGGGAAGCAGCGAAGGTCGCACGTCATCCAACCATTGATGAGTCATCGTGTATCGCCACCGCAATGATACTGTGAGTTGCACAATTCTAAGGATTAAGTAGCTACTTCATTCCTTACCCGTGACTCACACTTCCCAACATTTTCCAACCACGATTTACTAGGGGAATCGTTCCCCAAAGAACGTCCTCCCGCATAGCGCAGAGGGACGCTTTTCGCAATTTAGATCTAATAGAAGAAGAAATTAATTTAAACATGAATACTACTGATAAGAAAATTGATAGTATAATAAGAACCCTTAAGTTAGTTCCGGAGTTCGACGGCACTCCTAATACCTTAATTAGGTTCTTGTCGTTATGCGACAAGCTAGTAATAGAATATATTAATCCTGAGCCGGGAAACGAGCTGACCAACTTAGCTCTAATAAATGGCATACTGAATAAAGTCACCGGTCCTGCCGCAAGGACCTTAACCACGAACGGGGTTCCATCAGACTGGCATAGCATCAGAACGACCTTAATTAATTCTTTTTCGGACCATAGGGACGAAACCGCCCTTTACACTGACTTGTCACATCTAACTCAAGGTTCAGACACGCCTCACATATTTTATGAGAAGGTTCAAAATTTGCTTAGTTATATAATGACGTACGTGGAACTCCATGATACTATTCTAACCACAGTGCAATCGAAAAGAACTTTGTATCAAAATCTAGCTCTAAAAACCTTCCTCAAAGGACTAGATGAGCCTCTAGGCTCACGCATTAGGTGTATGCGACCACCTACCTTAGAAACAGCACTGATATATGTACAGGAAGAAATGAACGTCCTATACCTACAAAATAATTTACAGAAAAAGCCCATGCCCTCCAGCTCCGCAGGAATACCTGTAAAACCCTTCAGTTTTGATAAATCTTTTGTACCTCAAGCGTTTAAACCTCGGTTTGGAATGCCTCAACTAGAAATGAATAGACCCAGACCAATATTTCAAGGTCCAACTAGAACCCAACAAATGTTCCGAGCATTGCCCCGATCCAACATGTCGACTGGTTTTAGAATTACCCCACGACAACCGAATTTTCAACAATTTTATAACCGGCCGGAAGTCCCGCAACCTATGTCTGGCGTAAGCCACCCAGTAGCAAAACCTTTACCTTTGACTCGACAGGCACATGACTGGAGAATTCATGGTAACCCACCACCAAATAATTACTTCAAAACTCGTGAAGTGAATACAAATGAGTTCTACGAACCTTACCAAGACTATGAATATGACTATGACTACTACTATGACCCCAACCAATCTGACTACGAGTATTATAACTATGACCCCGTACCAAGTGAAGAAACTTCCGCAGTTGCCTGCGAAGAGACCGATCAAGAGCAAAATTTTCCCAAGGGTCAGTCGGACACTGCCCCCGAATAGAAATACACGTTCAGAATAAGAGACGCCTGCCCTACATAACATTCCAAATTCATCATGATTGCCCGCCTTTAAAGTTTCTGATTGACACGGGAGCAAATCAATCGTTCCTGAGTCCCGAAGCAGTAGATCTATATTTCCCAGACTATGCTTTAAATTACGACCCATTCATTGTGACAAATGTACATGCCACTACTAAGAACAACTACTCCATAACTATACCTTGTTTCAGAGAAATTAAAACATCCGAACCAATTAAATTATATGTGTACCGATTTCACGAATACTTTGACGGCTTAATAGGGTGCGATCTTTTACAACATTGGTTAGCTAAAATCGATCTAGAAACTAAAACCCTTCAGACTAGATCAGCATCTATACCTATACGTATGTATACGTCAGATAACGTCAATTTATACGAAGACGTTATTCAAGCGAGATCGTCGAAATTATTAAGACTTCCAACAAACGTGCCTGAAGGTGAAATCTGTATCGAAGACCAAACTATTAGTGGATGTCATGTAAACGAGTGTCTATCCATCGCTAGGAAAAACCGTGCGTTCTTAGAGGTATCTAACCCCACGGACTATGACATTATATTTTCATTAAGCGAGCCAATCCGCGCACATATCTTTAGCGAACAGACATTACCCATACCGACATTTGACACCGCCACCTGTCCTCGGACTCGCGATGTCTTATCGCGGTTGCGCACAGATCATTTAAATGTAGAAGAGACAGCGAATTTGAAAGCTTTATGCGCTAAATATGCAGACGTGTTTTATCTAGAAGACGAGCCCTTGACTTTCACCAATCAAATTAAACATTCAATTAATACTACTGATGAAGAACCTGTGCATAGTAAGACTTACCGATACCCCTACATACATAGAGAAGAGGTCCAAACGCAAATTCAAAAAATGTTAGACCAGGGTATTATACGACCTTCCATATCTGCGTGGAATGCCCCTATTTGGGTAGTCCCTAAGAAAGTTGATGCATCTGGTAAAACCAAATGGCGAATTGTCATTGATTTTCGTAAATTAAATGACAAAACCAGCGACGACAAGTACCCTATACCTAACGTGACAGACATACTAGATAAATTAGGAAAATGCCAGTATTTCTGTACACTAGATTTGGCATCAGGTTTTTATCAAATCCAAATGAATCCTAGAGATATTCACAAAACAGCCTTCAGCGTTGAACACGGGCATTGGGAATTTTTAAGAATGCCCATGGGATTAAAAAACAGTCCATCTACATTCCAACGAGCAATGGACGATGTGCTCCGAGGCCTTCTAAATAGGATCTGCGTGGTCTATTTGGACGACATTTTGGTATTCGGATCCTCTCTCCAGGAAGTACTGATTAACCTCAGCACAATTTTCGAGCGCCTTAGGCAATCTAATCTAAAAATACAGATGGACAAGTCCGAGTTTCTCAAGCGCGAAACTCCATATCTAGGTCATGTAATCACTCCTGACGGTGTGAAACCTAATCCTGATAAAATCAAGGCCATTCTGAACTATCCCATTCCAAAAACTACTAAACAGATAAAAGGATTCTTAGGACTTCTAGGATACTATCGACGTTTCATACCCAACTTTGCTCGCGTAACTAAACCTCTGACCGCCTGCTTAAAAAAAGGTGCACTAATATCCTTGACCCCTGACTATGTGAACTGTTTTGAGCACTGCAAAACATTGTTGACAAACGACCCCATTTTGCAGTACCCCGATTTCTCCAAAGACTTTATACTCACAACTGATGCATCAAATTTCGCTTTGGGTGGTATCTTATCCCAAGGTACTATAGGCTCTGACAGACCAATTGCCTATGCGTCCAGGACCCTTAACGAAAGCGAGACCAACTATTCAACGATTGAAAAGGAACTCCTCGCAATCGTATGGGCAACTAAGTACTTTAGGCCATATTTATTCGGACGTAAATTTAAAATATTTACGGACCATAAGCCCTTACAGTGGCTCATGAACATAAAAGAACCTGGTTCACGATTGACTAGATGGAGATTAAAATTAGTCGAGTTCGATTACACCGTTATACATAAGAAAGGTAAATTCAATACCAACGCTGACGCACTAAGTCGTATAGAGATACATAATGAAGAGACCGACTCGTTACAAGTGAATACGTCACAAGCACCGCGTCATGACGATACGTCATCAACCATGTCAGCGATAAGTACGTCATCTACACTGACGGCTCCGGACAACCCAGTACACAGCCGATCGTCTACCGAAACAGCTCACACTAGCGCAGAACAACCTATCTTAGATATTCCTATCAGCGATGATCCCCTTAACAAGTTCCGGAAACAAATCATCATAAATATAGTCAGCCGCCTAGCTCGATCAAAACCGATAGTCACTAAACCCTTTGACAATTACCTTCGAGTTTCAACCGAAGCTTCTGAGGAAAATCTCGAGCGAGATATCATAGACGTAATTAAAAAACACGTAGACCCAAGACTACGAACCGCGATCTTAGTCCAGCCCATAGGTAAAATGCTTAGCATCGTCCCTATCATTCAAAAAACATTCCGAAGTTCATCTATGAATCTAGTGCTAGTAAAAAAGAACATAGAAAATGTATCCGACTATCTCACTCAACAAGATATAATACACAAGTACCATGACGGGAAAACGAATCACCGCGGTATCAATGAAACATATAACTCACTATCACAAAGGTACTTTTGGCCGAAAATGAAATCTGATATCACTAAATTCATAAATATATGTGTGGTGTGCGGTTGTGCTAAGTACGATCGTAATCCCATACGGCAAGAATTTAGAATAGTTCCGCCTCCGCATAAACCGTTCGAGATTGTCCACGCTGACGTATTAACCATAGAACAAGATAAGTACTTAACCATCATAGATTCATTCTCCAAATACGCACAAGCTTATTTGATGACTGACTGTACAGCTCCTAAAATTATAAAAGCCCTTCTTAACTTTAGCACGCACCATTGCTTTCCGTTTACCATCACGACCGACCAAGGAACGGAATTCACGAATCAAGTAGTTGCCGAATTCCTTCGATTACATAAAATCCAACACCATACAACTGCTGCGAACACCCCAAACGAAAATGGAATGATAGAGCGTTTCCACAGTACTCTTCTAGAACACCTGCGTATACTGAAACTAAAACATAGGAATGAGCCTGCTATAAACTTGGTACCTTACGCCCTCATAGCTTACAACAGCTCCGTGCATAGTTTGACAAAATGTAGACCATACGATTTAATCACAGGACACTTTGACCCACGAGACCCGACCGACTTAAATATTACGGACCGATTATTACAAAAGTACATACAAGACCACCGTAGTAGAATGGAAACAGTCTACGAACTTATACATGACTCATCGTTAGCCGAATGTGAAGCTTTAACGACACAAAGAAATATTGACAGAGACCCTATTATAGACTATTCGACTGACGAAGAGATATTCATACGGAACCCAGCAGCCGACCGACAAAAGTTAGCTTCGCGTTTCACCCGTGATAAAGTAGTTACTAATCTACCTATTCACATTTACACTTCCAGAAAGCGCGGACCCGTTGCTAAGCGCCGACTAAAACGACAACGTAAGATTGATAAGACTAGAGACTCTAATTTGTTACAGATACCTACTGATACTGACGCACCTGGCCCAAGCTCAAGAAATCCGACTTGAAACCCTTGATAATGGACCTGGGATCTTACCTTTCAAACTGGGACCCACTAAAATAGTTTCTCATTATCATACATTTCTGCAAGATATCGATTTGGCTATTATGAATAAGCATTTATCATACTCACGCAACCGACTGACAGAATCAAGTCAGCAATTAACTAATAAAAGCTATCCCCTGTTTAAATCTCAGATAAAGTATATTTCATATAAACTAGATAAGATACAATCGCAACTAAGCACATTTGAACCATCTATTAGAAATAAAAGAGGCCTTATTAATCCTCTCGGTACATTAATCAAGTCCATCTCCGGTAATTTAGACAACAATGACGCCTTAAGGTTCGAAACTGTATTACATACCTTAAGGTCAAATGAATTAGTTATTGCAGATAAGATGAATGAACATATAACTTTATATAAGAAGTATTCCATTCAACAAACGCAGCTATTAAATAATCTTACTCATAACCAGCTTAAGTTAGAGAACGCGTTATCCTACGTCATTAACATGACGTCATCCGATAACGAACTCGCACTTAGATTATCTTATATCGCGCAACTATTCATTGTCTTAAATGACAATGTAAGGGAGTTGTCCGATGAAATGATTAGAATAGAAAACATATTAGCTTTTAGTCGCACGATGTCTTTGCACCACTCTATTTTATCTATTGAAGATTTGAAATTAATGCTAGGTAAGTTACGTGAATTATATAACACGGACGAAATTTTGCAGTTAGATTATAGGTATTACTATGATATAATTAGCTTAGGCTCCTACTATTCGGGTAGGAAAATCGTGATAGTCCTTAAGTTTCCTATCACTCTTATACTAACCTTTTCCTTATTCAGATTGTGTCCCGTTCCAAACAAAAATAACGAAATCATTCTCCATCCTTATCCTTATGTAGCTACTACGTCTAAAGAATTCGTGTACATGGAGGCTGAATGCCCGAAGGTTGACAGCGTACGCATCTGCAAGCAACATCTTGGACACCAACTCCGGACCAAGCCTGACTGCATAGAAAAACTCATTAATTCACAGGAGATAGATGAAACGTGTAAAATCACGCCTATCTCTCTGTCTAAGGAAGCTCTAATAGAGCTAGACAGTCAGCACTACGTCGTCTCGTTCCCGAAGCCTACGAGAGTCCAGTTATCCTGCGGACCAGACAAGCACCACATACTTCAAGGCAGTTACCTCGCAGTCATACCTAAATCATGCAAGCTGCAAGCGCCGGAAGTTACATTGATCAACCTTGACGATAAAGTCAACGGAATTACTGTCGAAATCATCGCACCACCAATGAATCATCTTCCCAGGGTTGGAGCAACCTACCGCCTGAGTTCCTTGAATCTCAGCTCATTGCACAACATTCAGAAGCAAATCGAATCTGAGACACCTGTTCAACCGGACACCTCTGACGAAGTACTTTATCATACGACAATACCTCTTTACACAATTATAACTGGAACAATGGTAGCATGCTTAATTGTTGCATTATACCTACATCGACTTATGACTCAGAAGATGCAGACTGCACAATGTATAGAAGAGAACATCGAGTTACCAGAACGCCGTAAGCGAGACGCAATATTTGCACTAAACGTTAGCAAATAGTTGCTCATCTAAGGGGTGAGGTGTTATATCCCAATGTACCCCATACAATGAAGTATTGCACAACCACTGAGAACGTCACCGCCGTCCACATAAAAGAAGCCCGCGAGTACCCCGCGCCGCCTTTCGTTACTCAACTTCAGATCGATAGGACATCCCTTTTTTATTAATTAGCCATTAAGAAGTTAATGTAACTATTACTAATAAATCTAGTAATCTTATATCGTGTTTTTTTTAAATCTACCGTGGCCGCCTCTCGTAATTAGTAAGTAAATACTACGTTATTGTATGCAAACAAGTATGTCAACGAAGTGGTATCTAGTGGTATGTGGTGGTAAGACTCTACAGAGTCCGCCTTGGGAAGTACCACACCTTTGCCAGTTATTCGATCGCCAAGTAGTAGTATGCAAGCATTACTGTGTTCTGGTTTGAAGGGCAATGTTACCAGATAAATTACTGGGTTTATCGATTTAACATCTAATATCTCTGGGTGACGAGCGTAGTGCAGTGCGGCGCAGGATTGTGTTCGCAAGTTCACAATTCTAGCACTGTTCCTGTTAGTGGGAGGCGTGACACTTACCACCAGGCGAACGTCTTGCTCGTCTCTTCACTTATTTGTATTAAAAAAAAACCTACTAGGTACTTAGTTACTTAGTATTTTTTAACAGGTTGATTACTTATGTCTGTCTTATAGTCATGTAACATTAAAGCCATACGACGAGAAAAACCTAATAGAAAAACCGTCTGGTTTCGCCCGAAGGCGCTCCGTGCATACATTTTGTATTAGGTACCGCACACGGTAAGAAATTTCTCTCGGCGCCCGTTCGGTGCCGATGCGCGCCAGATCGCACCTCAACCGCGAGACATTTTTCTTTTCTTTTCCTTTTTTCGAAAGGCCCGTCCGCACTTTATTTTGTGCCGACAGTGTGCGGGGCTGCACACTGTCGGCAATTCGCGTCAGTTCGGAAGACGTCGCCGTACGGTGCACACGCGTTCCTCGATCGAAATATTTATATTTCATTTATTTATCCAAATTACAGCTATTATTACAGGCATTCCCTAATTAAATAGTGTAAGTAAACTGCATAATTTTAAAACGAAAAGTTAATTATTAGACCCTGATAATAAGTCTTACCCTACATAATTATAATAATAATCATTTACCTACGTAAAAGTTAAAGCATATAATAATTTGTATAATAATAATATTAATGCAAGATTTGATAGCTGAAGTTTGGTTTGATGTCTGTGTACTTATATGAAATTTGGAAAGCGAAAATTATCAATATAAATTACAGCTGGACATAGCCAAGCCAAGCTTCTTTTTTATTACACTAAACAATATTGCCAATAGTAATAGCGTGTCGTCATCCATAATATCGCTGTGCGAGCATAAAATGGCGGAGAGGTGTGTCGTGGCGGAGCGGTCAGACGCGACTGGTCGTGCCTGATAGGTGTGCGTGGTGGATAACGATCGGTTCGGCGCCCGACCGGTGCCTGACGGAAGTCGTGCCGAATCAGTGTGCGGACAGGCTAAGGCTGCGCTCATCTATGTTTCGAGCACATTTTTTTACCGCGATCAATAATTATTCTTAGGCTGAATTAGATAGGGCCACATTTAGAGGCAAAAATATGGCAGTTACGCAGATTCGTGCGTGTCAAGATTCGATTTTCGTTCTATTTTACCCATTTTTAATTTATTACAAGAATAAAAGAAATATATTTTCAAAACTAAGAGCTAAATCGTGACAAACTATATTATTTACAAGTGAGTAAATTATCGTGCTAAATTTGTAAAAATTGAATGAATAAAATTGTTGTAATGTGTTAAAATAGAGGTGTTTTGTAATTTACTTTTCTCCGTATCTATATTTTTTTTAAATATTCCAAAAGCGCTAAAACACTTCTCAGAGTTTTGGCGGGAACACGGAAAAATCATGTCGTTGCATTCTATTATTTTCTTAAACTTGTGTTTTTTCGCGAATTAATGATTAAAAATGGTGGTGTTTTTTATTCATTGAGTGTTGAATTACATGCATGAGTGTGGGCAAGTGATATAATGTGGTGAAACATGTCTTTTCGTGTTGTTTTCAAAACTCCATAGAAGCTCATAGTAAAGTCGCCACAACTTTACTAGGGTATGACTTGGACTCGACTTTGACAAATTTAATGTGACTTACTGTGATTTCATGACTTATTTTACTTGATGATAACAAATAAATGCGAAAATTCATAAACTTGACACTGGCAGAATGCACAACGTGCGATGCCAAAAAAAAGAAAAAATAAAAAAACACTTCTCACATCATATAGATACAAATTTTTTTTTTGGAAATACACAAACTCATAAAAACCGTAAAAAAAAACTGCCGACTGATTTTTGTGAACAGGCCCCTTAATATACGCAAAACACATGTTTAATTAAATTTTATCTAAGTGTATCTCGATATAAATAGCTGCCTATGCTACGAGTATAGCTACTACAGTTTAGTTAGGCTATTAATCCGTATAAGCACCATTCTACCTACCGCAATGAACATACGGACATACTAGCAGTATAATCATTCTGACTACAGATCACCCAGAATGATTACCGAATGATTACTACAATGATTACTGTGATACGCTAATAACATGTCGCAAGCCCGAGCAAATAGAGATGAGAAACATTAACGCAGAATACGTTAAACGGTTTCGTGTAATCTGGGAGTAGGTATGGAAATTTGATTGTATCGTCATTATTTCTTATGTGAGTTTAGAAACTGGATAAATATAATAAAACATATATACTCATTTATTTAGGTATAAGCAATTTTGCTAGTATTACACTAATCTATAACTATAAAAGGCTTTGTCCTGACTGACTGACTGACTGACTGACTGACTGACATATAGACAACGTACAGCCCAAACCGCTAAACGTAGAGACTTGAAATTTGGAGGGTATGTTTTTGGAGAGGTGTAAACGCCCACTAAGAAAGGATTTTTCGAAAATCAACCCCGAAGGGGGTTAAATGGGGTGTTAAAGTTTGTATGAAACTTTTTATTCTCTGGTTCGATTGATACAAAACTTGGTATACATATTCTACTATAAAAATAAGAAGATACGGGTGTCACAGTTTTTTCAAAATCAGCTCCCGTTAGTATAAAAAAAAACGAAGTTTTAGTGATAGTACGTTTGTTTCTCCTTAACTTTGTAACGGCTGTACATATTCAAATGAAATTTGGTATAGGGATGGGGATAGATGTGGGGATGGGGGTGGGGGTGGGGGTGGCGATGATACTGGGAACGGAGACGGGACGGAGATAGGCATGTTAATATTAAGATTACAATTGGTATCGGGATGGGGATGGGGATGGGGATGGGGATGGGGATGGGGTGGGGATAAGGATGGGTTGGGGATTTGGTGGGGATGGGATGTGGATGTGGATGAGGCTGGGAACGGGGATGGGCGTGTCCATATTAAGATGAAAGTTGAAATCGGGATGGGGGTGGGGATGGGATGGGGTGAGGATGGGGTGAGGGATGGGGATGAGGGAGGGAACGGGGATGGTGACGGGGATGGTGACGGGGATGGGCGTGTTCATATTAAAATTACATTTGGTATCGGGATGGGGATGGGGAAGGGGCCGCTTATAGGGATGAGGCTGGGAATGGGGACGGGGATGGGCGTATTTATTGGTCGGCTGAACAGATGGAGCTGCATTTTTGGATAGGTAGTTATAGCATAAGGTTCGGAAACGGACATAGGCTATTTTTTTGTAGGTCCACGCAGACGACTGTTTGACGGACATAATTATTATAGATACTGTACAGCCTAATCTGCTAAATTATTTTTTAATCTATAACTATAAAAGGCTTTGTCCTGACTGACTGACTGACTGACTGACTGACATATAGACAACGTACAGCCCAAACCGCTAAACGTAGAGACTTGAAATTTGGAGGGTATGTTTTTGGAGAGGTGTAAACGCCCACTAAGAAAGGATTTTTCGAAAATCAACCCCGAAGGGGGTTAAATGGGGTGTTAAAGTTTGTATGAAACTTTTTATTCTCTGGTTCGATTGATACAAAACTTGGTATACATATTCTACTATAAAAATAAGAAGATACGGGTGTCACAGTTTTTTCAAAATCAGCTCCCGTTAGTATAAAAAAAAAACGAAGTTTTAGTGATAGTACGTTTGTTTCTCCTTAACTTTGTAACGGCTGTACATATTCAAATGAAATTTGGTATAGGGATGGGGATAGATGTGGGGATAGGGGTGGGGGTGGGGGTGGCGATGATACTGGGAACGGAGACGGGACGGAGATAGGCATGTTAATATTAAGATTACAATTGGTATCGGGATGGGGATGGGGATGGGGATGGGGATGGGGTGGGGGTGGGGTGGGGATAAGGATGGGGTGGGGATTTGGTGGGGATGGGATGTGGATGTGGATGAGGCTGGGAACGGGGATGGGCGTGTCCATATTAAGATGAAAGTTGAAATCGGGATGGGGGTGGGGATGGGATGTGGTGAGGATGGGGTTCGGGATGGGGATGAGGGAGGGAACGGGGATGGTGACGGGGATGGTGACGGGGATGGGCGTGTTCATATTAAAATTACATTTGGTATCGGGATGGGGATGGGGAAGGGGCCGCTTATAGGGATGAGGCTGGGAATGGGGACGGGGATGGGCGTATTTATTGGTCGGCTGAACAGATGGAGCTGCATTTTTGGATAGGTAGTTATAGCATAAGGTTCGGAAACGGACATAGGCTATTTTTTTGTAGGTCCACGCAGACGACTGTTTGACGGACATAATTATTATAGATACTGTACAGCCTAAGCTGCTAAATTATTTTTTAATCTATAACTATAAAAGGCTTTGTCCTGACTGACTGACTGACTGACTGACTGACTGACTGACATATAGACAACGTACAGCCCAAACCGCTAAACGTAGAGACTTGAAATTTGGAGGGTATGTTTTTGGAGAGGTGTAAACGCCCACTAAGAAAGGATTTTTCGAAAATCAACCCCGAAGGGGATTAAATGGGGTGTTAAAGTTTGTATGAAACTTTTTATTCTCTGGTTCGATTGATACAAAACTTGGTATACATATTCTACTATAAAAATAAAAAGATACGGGTGTCACAGTTTTTTCAAAATCAGCTCCCGTTAGTATAAAAAAAAAAACGAAGTTTTAGTGATAGTACGTTTGTTTCTCCTTAACTTTGAACGGCTGTACATATTAAAATGAAATTTGGTATAGGTATGGGGATAGATGTGGGGATGGGGGTGGGGGTGGGGGTGGCGATGATACTGGGAACGGAGACGGGACTGAGATAGGCATGTTCATATTAAGATTACAATTGGTATCGGGATGGGGATGGGGTGGGGATGGGGTGGGGATTTGGTGGGGACAGGCGGGGATGGGATGTGGATGTGGATGAGGATGGGAACGGGGATGGGCGTGTCCATATTAAGATGAAAGTTGAAATCGGGATGGGGGTGGGGATGGGATGGGGTGAGGATGGGGTTCGGGATGGGGATGAGGGAGGGAACGGGGATGGGGACGGGGATGGGCGTGTTCATATTAAAATTACATTTGGTATAGGGATGGGGATGGGGAAGCGGCCGCTTATAGGGATGAGGCTGGGAATGGGGACGGGGATGGGCGTATTTATTGGTCGGCTGAACAGATGGAGCTGCATTTTTGGATAGGTAGTTATAGCATAAGGTTCGGAAACGGACATAGGCTATTTTTTTGTAGGTCCACGCAGACGACTGTTTGACGGACATAATTATTATAGATACTGTACAGCCTAAGCTGCTAAATAATTTTTTATATTAAATTTGATCATCCTCAAGCAAACTTAAAGACTTGCAAGCGGCTTGGAAAAAATGCAATAATATACGTATTTTAGTGATTCAATTGAGTTGGGCCCCGATTTAACCGAATTCCAGTATTCAACATTACTACGCGGGCAAAGCCGCGGGCAAAAGCTAGTATTAAATTAAAGCGAAAGTTTGTCGGTGAGTTTGTATATGTTACCTCTTCACGCCAAAACCACTGAACGGCTTTGGATGAAACTCGGAATGGAGATAACTTATTTCCCGGAATACCATATAGGCTACATTTTATCATCATTATCATCACCGTTTTTCATCATCACGGCATATAATTATCAAGTAAATCTTTGGGCTTGAAATATATTAACAAATAGCAGCGCCCGCGGTTTTACCCGCGTGATGATGAAAAACGGTGATGATAACATGTACCTAGCCTATAATATGTTATTCCGGGCAATTTGCTTCAAATCCGTTCAGACGCTTGGGCGTGAAGAGGTAACAAAATTAACAAACATAATACACATATCTATACCGACAAATTTTCACATTATATTATTAATGTGATAAATTATGATTTTTTTTTGAAAGAAAGAAAGAAAATTTACTTTATTCGAGACAAAAAAAATAGGGCGGGGTTCACACAAAAGTTCATACTAAAGAAAGAAATTTAAATAATAAATAAATAGTGAGCACCTATATTCTTTGTCACGAAACCGATCCCAACTCAGCGTAATGCTGGTTGCTAACAACCAGCGCTGGTATTCTGTTGGGACCGGCAGGTGACGTCACGCACGGTACGCTGTACATTCTTACAATAATAATAACATACACAATACCAAAAATAAACAGAACAAACAGAACAAAATGAAAACAACTAACTGAACATAAGAACACAAGAAACATCGAATAAAATATACACAAACATACATAAAACATCTAGACAACATTATTTACCAGGTGGTCGGTATTAGGTATTAGATGTTACACATTTGCTCATATTGCGCTTGTGTCATTTCTTAGACCTTCCTCCCTTTTTTGGTGCAAGAAAATGAATATTTTAAGCTTTTTTCTGAAACTATTTATACTCTGCAGGTTCCTAATGGGTGGCGGAATGTTATTCCAGCATCTTGTCGCAGCATATCGGAAGCTGCCTCTAAAAGCGGCTGAGCAATGTGTCTCGGTCCTGAGCTGCGACAACTTAGAACATGCCCGATCCAAGTGAGGATTAACATTCGGCTTCCACGATAACTTGTCGAACAGATACCTCGGAGTTTTAAACTTTACAATTCCAAACATGAGACACGCCAAATGAATTTTGCGGCGATGCATCATTTTTAAGAGAAGACACTTGTTTAAAAAAGGGGTGACATGTGACCTAAATGGAATTTCGAAACAGAAACGAGCACACGCGTTTTGAACTCTTTGTATGATCCTTTTCGTTTTGGATAGTAACCTTGGCCCGTATACTGAGTCCATGTAGTTTAACCTAGACAAAATTAGTGATTCCGTCAGTTGAATTCTCAGCTCCTCTGTTAAATACTGTCTCATACTATATAACATCTTGAGCTTATAAAAGCAGTTCTTAACGCTGTTCACAATATGTTTTTCGTATCGTAAATCACAGTCCATATGCAGACCCAGGTTTCGAGCTTCATAAACACGCTCAATAGGTTCCCCCATAAGTGAGACACACGAAGAAGGTGCAAGATTAGCTATCTGATGCCTACTACCAAAGATCAGATATTTTGTTTTGACTGGGTTGAGCAGCAGGCAGTTATTTTTGGCCCACGTATCAATTCTATGGAGATCTTCGTTAAGTTTGATGATAGTTGAATCGATATCAGACGGCTTACACGAGATATATAACTGGATATCGTCTGCATATATATGAAATTTACAATGCTTAATTTGCGATGTAATATCGGCAGAGTAAAAGGAAAATAGTTTAGGTCCCGGAATAGATCCCTGAGGTACACCTCTTTTAACAGGTAGCTTATCAGAAATTACAGAAGAGCCATCTTCGCGACTAATCTTCACCGACTGGGAACGATTAGTAAGATAACTATTAAACCATTTTAACGCTTTATCATCAAATCCGTAAAAACTACATTTCGACAAGAGAAGATCTATATTTAGTGAGTCAAATGCACGTGAAAAATCTAATAATACCAAAATTGTACACATTCCATTATCTTGTGCACTGAGTACATTGTCGGTAACATCAAGCAAGGCAGTTGTAGTACTGCGCCCTTTTCTAAAGCCTGATTGTACTTCTGGCAAAATACCATTATTTTCAAGAAACTCATTTAGCTGATTGCAAACAACCTTTTCCAAAATCTTAGACAAACAAGGTAATATACTTATTGGTCTAAGATCTGTTAAATCGACAGGATTATTGTGTTTCGGCAACGGTCGAACAAATGCATGCTTCCAAATTTCTGGAAACGTGATTTGTAACTACTATTCTTGTTTTAGCATTCGCTCACTAGGCTTTCTTTTTTTTTTTCTTAGTTATTGGCATCGCACCTTGTGCATTCTGCCAGTGTCAAGTTTATGAACTTTCAAGGTTTTTTATTAACATCAAGTCAAATATGTCATGAATTCACAGTTAGTCACACGAAATTAGTCATAGTCGAGTCCAAGTCATGCCCTAGTAAAGTTGTGGCGACTTTACTATGAGCTTCAACAGAGTTTTGAAAACAACACGAAAAGACATGTTTCACCATATTATATCACTTGCCCACACTCGTGATTGTAATTCAACACTCAATGAATAAAACACCACTATTTTTAATCATTAATTCGCGATAAAACACAAGTTTAAGAAAATAATAGAATGCGACGACATGATTTTCCGTGTTCCCGCCAAAACCCCTCACTAGGCTTACTGTCTTGTATAGTATATAATATAAACATTTTAGCTCTGTGCTTTCTGCAAGTTTTCTCTTTCACTCTTCTGCAAATCTTTGAATACCATAAAGTTTGGATGAACATTGTCTATAGTTGACAGCTAGTCAACTAGGTATTATAGACAATGTTCATCCAAACTCTATGCCAAGTTAAAGATTATTCGTTAAAACCAAAATAAATTCTTGAAAGGTCTTCAAATAGTAATACTTAAAATATAGAATCATACACTCATGGCTCCTGTGTAGAACTTGCTTGTAATGTGGGGTACCTCTACCCTATAACATGTAATATTCTGCAGCAAAACAGATAAAAGTGTCTAGCTGCAAAATTAATCTCCGCACCTGCTTGCTGCTGCATAGCAAAGCCGTCTGCTAAAATGTTGCTTTTTAATCTACTGAAAATTATGAAAAATTAAATAAATATAGCGACAGATCTACAAATATAACTCATACTCTACCCTGGACTACCCTCCATAATATAACCAAAAGAGTTTTGGCGGGAACACGGAAAAATTATGTCGCTGCATTCTATTATTTTCTTCTTTTTTTACATGAGTTAATGATTAAAAATGGTGGTGTTTTATTCATTGAGTGTTGAATTACATGCACGAGTGTGGGCAAGTGGTATAATGTGGTGAATCATGTCTTTTTGAATTGTTTTCAAAACTCCGTAAAAGCTCATAGTGAAGTCGCCACAACTTTACTAGGGCATGACTTGGACTCGACTTTGACTAATTTCGTATGACTAACTGCGATTTCATTCATGACGGAAATGCATCAGAATGAATGTAATGTTGTAATGAAATGAACGCTTTTTTTGCTGTGATTTTGAGCTAAAAAAAAAAAAAAGAAGTTTATTGCTTCAAATTACATTGTGTAGGTACTTTCTTAGAAGGTAGGTAAGGTACATAACAATACAATGCTATATACTAATGAAACCTATTTATGGCTGCACTTATATGAGGTACCTGAGTAGAAGCTCTGTCCCCCAGACTAGGAATACCTGTATTCTGAGGTCACAGCGTTTCATCCCCGGACGATACATAATACTAACAATACAATGGTTTATATGCCTTCTAGTAATTGATGCAAGTTTAATTCATCCAACTAATAAAAAATAGAAAAAATGGGTAAAAATATATATAAGTACATTTCTATAGGTATGCACTGAAAATAAATGAAATCGAGAGGATGCTCTTTTAATTTTGAAATGAGTAAGTATGTAGTGTATGAGTGTGTGTGTGTATGAATGTGTATGTGACTGTGAGTAGTGTAACTGAGAATCTAACGTAAACATGCGTGAGTGAGTGGATGTATGTATTGTTTTACAGTGTTAACAAGTGTAGCTGTGCGTAATCATGAATGTTATGCTATGTATGTAAATATGCAAGGGCGTGCGTCTATGTGAATGTGTGTGTGTTTGGGGGTATGTGCACATGTCTAAATAAATAAATACTTGTGCTTGTGCACGTGTATATATGAAATTATAATAATGAGAGAAGGTAAAAAATTTGAACCATTTAGCCAGTAATAATCAATCAATAGTTGTTTAATCATTCAGTTATTTTAAGTAGGTTTTCAGTTATGCAGTAGTCTAGCTGCTGTAAATGTTCTGTAACAAGTTTGTTGCAGGCGTTACGGTTTAAATTGATTAAGGGTGTATGTTGGCAGAATCGATTGTATAGTGCGGGCCCTTGTCCTACAAACGACTTGCCTGCGTATCTAGAGCGGGATGAGGGGGTCTTAAAAACAAGATCCTTCCTTCTTTTTTGTGTAGTTTTTTCTATTATATTTTTATTAATGTTTGCGTGATGTCGCAGGATAGATATCTTTATAAACAGCTGCCTAATGGTAAGTACTTTTGTCTCTTGGTATAGCACAGTTGTGGGATATCTTCTAGGTTTGAAGTGCATTACCTTAAGCAGTGCTCTTTGTGCTATCTCAAGAGGCTTTAAGTGCGATTGAGCCGCTGCTCCCCAAACTGATATGCAGAATGTTAGAATTGATTGGGCTAGTGTATAATACACCATGAGAATAACATCTGATGATAGAATATGGCGTAATTTCTTAAAAATATGAATTAGTTTCCTGGTTCTTTCGGCTAACAGGCTAATGTGTTGTCTCCAGTTAAGGTGTTTATCGATCATTACACCCAGATAATTAATGGATTCCACTGCTTCTAGAGGCAAACATAAGCAATAATGGTCTTTAGTACAGTCGACCTTATGTATTTTTAGTGTAAGTGGAGATTTTGAGTCGATGAATTTATAGTGAAGGTCATATGTTTTGTTTTTCTAAACATTTACAGTAAGGAGGTTATTTCTAAGCCAATTTGCCACCACCTCAAGCTCCTTGTTAGCTGCCTTTTGCACATCATTCCAAGTTTTACCATCAAATAGTAAAACTGTGTCATCATAGCATAGGTGTATACATTCCCGTTTCCAATATCCAGATCACATAAGTCGTTAATGTATATCAAAAAGAGGGAGGCCAAGAAAGCTGCCTTGTGGCACCCCAAACCTGACGCCAGCTTCGTCACTAAACTCGTTTTTAATTCTGACCATTTGTGTTCTTTCCGTGAGATAGCTAGTAAACCATTGGAGTGGGACTCCACGTATTCCAATGACTTCCAGCTTTGAGAGGAGGATTGGAATGGACACCGTATCGAAGGCTTTCGCCAGATCTAGGAATACACCAATCGTTTTTTGCCTTTTATCTATCTGTTCCATTATCTTCTCAGACAGCGTATAAACTGCATGATCAGTTGAGACTCCAGCTCTAAACCCAAATTGGTTCTTAGATAGCAGTGATTTTGTTTCCAGATACTGGCGAAGACGTTTGTTAACCAGTTTTTCCATTATTTTAGACAATATTGGTAGCAGCGAAATCGGTCTATAGTTAGATACGGTAGATCCATCTCCTCCCTTGTGAATAGGACAGATAACAGATTTTTTTTAAACCTTTGGGCCTATTCCGTTATCTAGACTGGCCTGACAAATAAGAGTAATCGGTTTCAGCAGAAAAGGCAGAGCTTCCTTAATGATTTTCGCAGAAATGCCGTCCCAGCCAGATGCCGATTCTGTTTTCAGAGATTTAATAATAGAGAGAATTTCTATTTCATCAGTTGGTATTAAGCAGAACGAGTCTTTTTGTTGATTTTTGGTCTTAACGTCTTAGACCATACCAAGAGGTGAGATGAAAATTGAATTAAATTAAATACCTATACAGGGTTATTTCTAATCAGTTAGCATTCTTTTAAGGGCATATTCAGTACATCAAAACAAACAACTTTTACTATGGGGCCAACATTTTTTGAAGATTTCATAGTAGTGTAAGCTACTTATAGAAAAACACTCTAACCAAATGAGATTGATAAATTGTATCTGGAATGCTTCCAGATACAATTCCCGTTTCCCAAATACAGAAGTAGTAATTAAACTTTCATATTTTACTTGTGTACCTGTTATGTCCTGTACAATTGTACATACATGCTATTTATATCTGAGAATAACACTGTTGTCTGCGTAGATTTTTAACTTGTATGTTTTCTCGACTGTTCTATTTACGATTCTCGTTGTAATGAATTTCTCACGCCTCGAATTGCGTTGCGTGTTGAGTCCAGTTGAATCCAAGTGCAGTGCATTAGAACGCGTGACAGATTAATTATTTCAGTTGATTGCTTGTGTGACTGCTAGGGTTATATACGCTTGGTCTATACAGGGTGTTGCGTAATGAGTGGACAACCTTGTACAAACAGATAGGAGACATCATGGTCTCCATCATGGTGGTTAAGAAAAACAACACGTTGACATGACATTTCGAGTTATTCGAGTAAGATTGCAACCAAGGTTTTTTTTTGATGTTTTTTCGGTTAGTAGTTTTGTTCAGATGTGCTATCGAAATTATTCTGCCATTTTTGTTTCGCGAGTTCAAAGTTTCTAGGGTAGTGGAGATATTATGCTGGTAATTATATTGGTGCAGCCCACCTAGCACGCGAGCCGTGATAAACGTCTATCCACTCTTTTTTCCCATATTCTAGCTTTATCACTTTCCCGCGCGGGGAAAGACCAATATAGTCCTCGGCGCGGGGGCCTGGAAGGCTTATAAATTGAACTACATGATTTATTGTCATACATTATTTATGTTATAGGAGTCAGTAGGTGGGGTTTTTCTGAGTGTCTTACTTTCTTTTTCCATAGTTTTCTTGTACCTGTTTGAATGATATACACATACATAATTGAATTGTAACATTTTTTTTTATTATTCTGCTTGATGTTTGCGCATAACTCACTATTTTATTGACGTTAAGCAGTCGAAGATGGTTAACAAACCGGTAACCTAGCCTAAAATGCCGGGATACACCGTTAGGTCCTTGGCGACAGATTTCAACTTTAGTGTGTAGCTAGTCAGCTAAGTTCTAGGAAGCACTATGTACCACCATGATAAGGTTTTGCCACGCCTTCATTTGCAGTAGTGGCAGTTCAAGCTTATATTGTTGGAATCTGAACAAGAGCGGATCCAGGATTTATTTCTGGGAGGGGCACATGGGACATAGACCAAGTTGCCCCAAAGTATTATCCTATGCTGTCTTTGCGATCGATTCTTTTTCAATGACATAAATGAATAACTATAAAAAATTATTTTAATAAAGATTAAAGGCCGTCACAGACGACGAAGATGCTATAATATTTCATGTTAAGATTGAATATCGCTCTCCATACATTTCTGAAACATAAATTATCTTCGTCACTTGTTCGTCATTTGTTTTGTACGAGTAGCGAAATTGAAATGTGTTCTAAGTTAACTTGAAATATTATAGCATCTTCATCGTGTGTGACGGCTTTGAATAATGAGAAATTACATGTTTATTATGCAAAATTAAACAAATGTTATTAAAGCGGTAGGTATGTTATAAATCCCCCGGGTCCGCACTTGAATCTGAATACCCGCGACCGTCTATCATGGCTACAATCTTTATTCATTTTAATATATGGCTCCAGACTTCCGTCTGGATTTTGTTAATTTCGTCAAACAATTCCAAGCCACAGTTAAAACTAGTAAGTATTTTACTCCTACTATACCCACTACTATTTAGTATTTACTCCATCCAATGGGACTAGAAAATAAAATATAACCCTCGACAAGAAAAGCTTACAAAGGAGGTTTTGGCGGGAACGCGAAAAAATCATGTCGCTGCATTGTATTATTTTCCAAATCTTGTGTTTTTTCGAGTGTTACCTAATGCATAAAAACGGTGGCGTTTTATTCATTAAGTGCTGATTTACGCGCACGAGTGTGGGCAAGTGATATAATGAAGTGAAACACATGTCTTTTCGTGTTGTTTCCAAAACTCCGAAGAAGCTTGAGGTAAAGTTGCCACAACTTTACTAGGGCATGACTTAGACTCGACTATGATTAATTTCGTGTGACTAACTGTGATTTCATGACATACCTATTTGACTTCATGATTACTATAAAAACTTGAATATTCATAAACTTGACACTAGCAGAATACATGAAGTGCGTTGCCAATAACAAAGAAAAAAAAACGCTTACAAAGTAATGTTTATGTCAGTTCCGAGCAGGACTGGCAAGAATAAAAAGTAAAGAAAAATAAACACATACTGGCCACATAAAACTATAATTATGCTGAACTCACCACAGACTGCATGCGTAATGTCATAACCATAAGCGCTTTTATAATCACAATGGTGCGTGCAATAGAAAAGCTACACCATAATAAATCTTGGCTCTGCTATTCGCGTGCTTACGGTTAGTAAATTCTACTACAGTACAAAGTAGCCAGACGTTTTAATCCTGCAATAATTTATAGGCTGCGCCTTATGCTAACATTGGCCAATTATTATTTCCGGTCCACATATTTTTTAATTTAATTATTTTCTAGGACGATAATTATTTTATGTATACGAATAAACAATTGATAAGAAAAATTGGTGGCCACCCAAAAGAAAAGTTATAATTTTTAATACCACTCAGGCGGGAAATCGTTAAGAAAATTTTAAAAAAACAACTCCTAAACTATGTCAAATCGTAGAACATACACTATTTATTATTAGTAATAGTAGTATTTTCATGAAGCCCGTTACGAGGAATACAAAATTTTCGGGTTGACGTCACCGTCTGGACCACCTGTATAATTCAAATTCTTAGTTATATAAACGTGTAGGTAAACGTTTTTTCATTGAAACTGGCTTTTCACTGAGGGATATAATTTATATATTATATCTCGCGATTAGCCTTCAGAGAGGTAATATAATTATAATACATAATCAGTGTGAAAGGTCGCATTTAAGGCCGGCCGCAAAATATAAGAAAAACCCGATAGAAAAAGCGGATGGTCGCGCCCGAAGGCACTCCGTGCATACATTTTATACTAGGTCACGCACTCCGTAAGAAATTTCTCGTGACTGCCGTCTCGCTCGCACTGTTAATTGTCCGCAGTGTGTTACGGTCGAAACGGCTCGCGCGATAAAGACGTGTTTCATAATCTGCGGCCGGCCTAAAAGTACGGTGAGCGATATTAATTTATATCTCGAGCAATAATATATATTTCTATAACATATTTATATTATATTATCTCATTGTGCAAATCCAGCTTAGTCCGCTATTGTACCTATCATGTACAATTGTACATAGCCGTGTGCATGTAATAAACAAATAAGTACTTACTTGACTTTACGCATACAAACTTACAAAATTGGTGAAATACGTGTTTTTAGTCCGTAAACTTTGTGTCTACAGAAGTGCCGTAAAGTAAGTCTGGCTATTTAGTTTTAGTGTACGTCACTTAGGTTTCCAAAGATTCCAACCTCTCTCGAGATAAAAAGATCAACGTTTCTTTTGGTCGCTAGAAATGTACAGTAGTTTCAATAATGTAAAGTACCTACATAGCCCTTTAGTTCTATAGTAGTGAGTTCCATAACTTATTCCTTATTTTAAGTAAATACCATTATTTTGTGGTATTGCATTGCCAAAACGCAACAAAATTGAATTGTGTGATGTGAAACAGCGACAATGATAAGATGAATGGAGGGGAAATAAGCGCACGGATTTTGAAGACTATGTGTTGAGCGCCGGCTCTCCACTCGCTTCAGTCATACTCTGCCTTTGCGACATGCGAGCCGTACGATACGACAATACAAACTTCTAATACATGTGTTCATGTGTTCTCTTTTTGTCATGCAGTAATTAGATTCGCTATCTTATTTTTCCGGCAAATGAGGTGCATACTTTTAGCTAGGTATGCTTGATTGTGTTGTCTTGTTAATTTTGATCGATTTGCAAGCGCTGGGCTCGTCCATTCCATTATCACCGTCGCTGATGTAAAACGTACTTTATGAAATAATTATAAGTACTTAATAATAAATAATTAATAGATTTTTTTCAATGTTTTGCATTGTTTTATTTCATTACGTATTATTTAAGTTTTATTTCAAGTTTTAAGTTTATTTCCATCCTTTTGTAATTGAACTCAACCAAGAGTCTAAGTGGATCTGGGTATGTCCTTAAACTGCAACCAGACCCACCGGAGGACGGGCAGCAGCGTCCTCTTGGTTAACGGTGGTGAGCATTCTGCGATCCCCAAGCCGCCTGCCAAGCGTGGGGATTATGGCAACCCCTCTATTAGGGGGGAGGCCTTCGTCCAGCAGTGGACGTTTTATGGCTGACGACGACGACGAAGCGTCTAAGTAGTTCTGATGGGTTTCTTGGAAAAGCGAAAATCAAAAATTAGAGTCAAAAATGTTTCAAAACAACAAATTTCCTTGTTGCAAAAATTAAGCTATTTTGGACAAACGGCCACTGGCAACTTTTATATCCACGGATTATTGTTTGAATTCCGTCATGTACAATCCATACCGTAATAATTTACCTATAATCAAAGGTCAAAAATCCTCTCCTACGATCTTGATTTGATGCCAATTCAAAGTCCCGTTTGGGCTGTATTATTCCCACAGTAAGTCAGGGTAGTGTTGCCAGTATGGTAGACGTAGATTCTTATACCGGGTGCTTTTTTTACCTTCAGAGAAAAATTGAGATGATACCGAAGCGACACACGAAAGTAATTGTGTCGTGGTGGTTTGACGCTCTTACAAGCGCTCAAAGGCTTGATATAAGCACCAACGCAAGGTATTTTTAGTTTTTTTTATTTATTTATCTTCCTGAAGTTCATATAAACATTTCTGTAAGAAATATGCTCTAATAAATTAATCGTGGCTGTGGATAGGTATGTCAACTTTGACACGTAAAATGGAAAAATATATTCAAAAACTAACTATACCGCAAAAGCTTCTATTTCATGTACTAATAACACCCTATATTTTTCCTGACGGTAAAAATATCACTTCGTATAAATATTTTAGGTGTTTTCGGCCTTCACTACTTTCTACTTCATTAACGTCAAAGTAGAGATGCTAGAGCAATAGGCATGTTATAGTATTGCTAACGTAGGAGTTTTCCAGAAAATATTATCACGGGAAATCCTAATATTAATAATAATAATCCTAATCATCTTGGCTCTGGTACTTATTTGCTAGTCGGCTGCAAGGCGGCTTAGGGATCGCAGAGTGTTACCACCGTTAACTAAGAGGATGCTGCTGCCCGTCCTCCGGTGGTTCTGGATGCAGTTTTAGGACATACCCAGGTCCCTCCCAGGTGGGGATTATGGCAACCCCTCCCTATTAAGGGGGAGGCCTTCGTCCAGCAGTGGACGTCTTCTGGCTGATGAGTGAGTGAGTGAGTGAGTATTATTTTGAAAGAAATGAATACCTTCTTACCCGCAATTATTATTAGCTGAGCTGGGACTGAGTACTTATGTGTTAGAGTCTCTACATTAGTGTACCTATTTATTTGTCGTCAAACACTATAATAATGCCCTTTGATGTCCTATATATTTTAGACGAGTCGTCAGACAGAAGACGTCCACTGTTGGACAAAGACCTACTCTATAATAGGGGTGGGTTGCCATAATCCCGCAGCCTGACAAGAATTCAGTTAAAAAAAGTTAAATCTGCGGGGGCACACCGATACAACCAACACGACAGGTGCAAAATATCGAATGTACTTTACAATGTTGCCAGTGCAGAATAGTTCAAGTAACAGTGAGCAGCCTAGGGGTATAGTGCGCGGCGTGTGGGCGGGCTCTTACACCGGTGACCGCTTGGCCCCAACTCCCGGGTCAGGCCCGCTGCCTCGGTCAACGCACCGCAACGCGCGTGCGGCGCATGTTGTCGCCAGCTTTCGTATGCTTGACAGACCGCAGCCATCTTGGATATTCGAATTTGCATTGATGCAAGTGTGACGTAACAGCATTGTTTGAGTGCAGGAAATGCGCACATGATTATGAAATAAATATGTACAAACAAAAAAAAATTTTTTCACATTACAACTTGGAGGATTTAGCTTTTAGCTGCTCGTTGGGTACTTAATCACTGCCTCACAACCTCGGCAAGATTCTGTTTATCATTCGAAATTACGAAATCTGAAAGCATTTTGTTCGCTAGCAGGAAAGATTTTTTCAAATTCGAACCTTTCTATTCAATAATTTTCTATACCGACAGTCCACTGAAAATGCATTAATACTTATATAATTTCAGTGCGTGTCAATTACCTACCTCATTTTTAGAATAATCGCACTGGCCATCACGAAAAATGCATGGAAAAAAACTCTAACATTTTCCTCAATGTAGCGAGGTGAAAATAATAGATTGTTTACCAAGGGAGGAAACAACAATTTTTACGGCGAGAGTGTTTCTTTGAATCTAGAGCGTAGCGAGGGATTCAAAGTACTGGAGCTTAAAAATTGTGTTGATCCCGAGGTGGACACTCTACTTTTTATCACCCTCTATGAGAAAATAAGTAGGTGCAACTTATGAATAAGAATAGTACCTACGTTTAATTCATTCTCACTACTCACTCTCGCTTCTCACTTTTTATTGAGGAAGATACACTGAGTTAAAATAAAACAAAGTAAAATCCGAATTTGAGTACACAATTACGAACGAAGGCGGAATGCATTTCGCGTGTTTTTTGTTTTTTTTCGCAACCTGTTTTTTTTTTAAATTTTCGCGTGCCTTACTTTTTCAAACAGCCTGTTACTTGTTCATACAATGTCCGTGGTTGATCTCTTTACTGATTGAAACTTTTACTAACAATATCCACATTCCAATTTCAAATCACCGCCCGGTCTCTAGGGCGGAAAGAGCTCATTTCTGCCCTGTTTGCGAGGAACAAAGTATGTCTTTTTGAATAGATGTGATAAAAAACTGTTGTTCGCTCGGCAGCAAAGTTATTCTGCATCTCGTACCTTTGAAACCCTCGCTACGCTCAGGATTCTATATTTGAAGGATACTACGCTTGCTGAGGTTTCAATTCAAGTAGGGTACTGGCGCCAAAAACAACTTTGTAGCCTTGCTTAACAAATGCTTGCTTCATTTGTTTATACTATTAAGTGACGAGACGAGCAAGACGTTCGCCTGGTGGTAAGCGTCACGCCTGCCACTAACAGTAGCAGTGCTAGAATTGTGAACTTGCGAACACAATCCTGTGTCGCACTGCACTGCGCTCGTCACCCTGAGATATTTAGATGTTAAATCATTTCATACCCAGTAATTTCTGCTACTACCTTGTTTGTTTTAAAGCATAAACAGTAAGAAAAAATATGACTTCTGACAGGACTTGAACCTGCATACGAGCAATCTCTAGGTCTCCGTCCCAACTGCTGTGCCAATGGGCGGTTTTCTGACAGCCAATAAAAAATAAAAAATTGTTCATAATAATCCGTTTTTTTTTTTTTTTTTTTTTTTCTTTGCTCTTGGCATCGCACGTTGTGCATTCTGCCAGTGTCAAGTATATGATTTTTTCAAGTATTTATATTAAAATCAAGTCAAATATGTCATGATATCACAGTCAGTCACACGAAATTAGTCATAGTCGAGTCCAAGTCATGCCCTAGTAAAGTTGTGGCGACTTTACTATGAGCTTCTACGGAGTTTTGAAAACAACACAGAAAGACATGTTTCACCACATTATATCACTTGCCCACACTCGTGCATGTAATTCAACACTCAATGAATAAAACACCACCATTTTGAATCATTAATTCGCGAAAAAACACAAGTTTAAGAAAATAATAGAATGCAACGACATGATTTTTCCGTGTTCCCGCCAAAACTCCAATAATCCGTTACTTGGCGTTGACAAGACATGATTCTAAATAGTAGCACTACACAGTCTGTGGTTCTGAAGATTTTGAATGAATGAAGCAAGGTCAAAGAGTAAAAAAAAAGCTTATTTCATTTTCATCAGGAGGGATCA
Source organism: Erannis defoliaria (assembly GCA_905404285.2). Classification (NCBI taxonomy): domain Eukaryota; kingdom Metazoa; phylum Arthropoda; class Insecta; order Lepidoptera; family Geometridae; genus Erannis; species Erannis defoliaria. The sequence goes on along the minus strand of FR990076.1, from coordinate 15,593,041 downwards.
CAAGTAAACGTTCAAAAATAGGTGCTTTTTATTTATTTTAGTTTATGCACGTTAAACTTATAATGTGGCTAAAACATGTCCTTTTGCGTTATTTTACAAAACTCCGCACAAGATTTAATAAAAATTCGTATTTAAAATATTAAATCAAATTTAAAACATAAAACTTATTTTATATTTTTTTTATTACTTACCATTACAATAAAAAAAGGTTAAAAAAAACCTGGTAGACATTATAGTTCAACAAATTAAAAGTAGTCTTCAACAGAGACGAACTAAATACAACACAACTTGCGCCCAAGACGAAAGTAATCACTTGTTGTTGTATTAAAAATAAACTATTCTAACAATTTAATACAGCAAAATAATTTCCCGGCTATAATTTCACTGAGAGCTTTATAAATAAGTGCAATAAATAACCCGAGGACAATTATTTAGCACGGCTTATGTTATAAGAAGCGGTAAGTATTATAGCGTTTATAGCAATTATTCATAATTTTATCTACTTTTTTATAAAAGCGCCTCCAGCTAGTCTACATTCCGACGGCTATCTGGTGGTTGTTTCGATGTTTAATGGCTAAGTCGTAAATTAATGTATAATAAAAAGGCGGTAGCTGAATGTCGTTTAATAAAGTGCTCGTTATTTTATTTCGACCGACTGAGGCAATAACAATAGCAAATGCGAGCGCGGTTTTTACTGTAGTCGATCATTACATTGTATTGCGGAGCAAAAAATATAGCATTAACACTCGAAAATTATTTGTTTATTATTGAAATATAAGTGAAATAATAACAATAAACCCAGCGATCGGTTACGAATAATAGAGTAAGTATATTTAAACTGTTTAGTTTTATAATAATAACTAAGTAAGTATATGAAAAAGCCATAATTAATCGAAAATAGTAATCTAATTATCGTTTAATTTTAATAAATTACATCACGTTAATAATTCATCAACGTAAGTTGAAAAATAATACATTATGTGCTTCAAGGGAATGGTGCCCAAACGGTAATAGCTAACTACCTCAATTTTTAAGGGTGTTTTAAATGATGTATTTTTTATGAAGTAAGTATGTATATTCACCGAGAACTTGTTTTGGCCTCTTGCTTTTTCGCTGCTTCCTATAATTTGTATTTATGTGGTTGAAAATCAATACAAGTGGTTCTCTTAAAAACACTCATTTGACTTATCAGTAGAATTATTAGGTACAGATTATTATTACCGAGTCATAAAGGTAGGTACCTACTCAAATCTCTATCAGTGTTGTAGAACTATATAAAAAAACTGTGTACAGTTAGAATTACAATGATACAACGAAGAGTTCTCATTTGCACTCGCTTTACTTACGTGTCTTAAGGAAATTACTTGTGATCATTGCTTTTAGGGGTTCCGCACAAAGAAAATAATATTTGATTAAATCTAAATTTAAGAAATCTTGATAATGGCGTTCCACAGGCAAAACTTTTCACAGATGGCACCAGCGGCGGCCCGGATATGGCAAAATCAAGTTGTTGGTTATATCTATCTACTTTTGATGAGGGTGTTGTCGATAATCTAGTCCAAGGACAAAAATACTGGGTACTGTGCCTTGTTTTAAGAATCTATGCAGCTGTTGACGGCCTGGAAATATATTTTTAGGTCAGTTAGTTGTTTACATTTTTATTTACAATATTTGGATAGTGCTTTAATTAGTAAGGCAAAGGATTGCTGTACAAACTAGTATAATTATACAGATTCTGCCTGGTAATCCAAGTCTAAAAAGAGTAAAACCATTAAATTGTAGAATAATACAATAAATTTATGAGATTGACAGTTGACTATGCCGCCTCAACGATGCGCCACCTAGCGGCAAAAAATCAAAGTGTGGAACCCCAATGGATTAAAAAAAATTAAGGGCTATTTCATAAAATACATAACATATTTTTGGTTTTTGCTGTGCTTAGAGTAAAATCGCCCCTATTATCACTCTACGGTAGTTTAATTTAAACTTTAAACTTTATGAAGGCAATGTCAGGCTCCTACTACGGATCATAGGATAATAATTGGTTTGCGTTTGCCTTCCATTTCGCCACGTCATCTGGTGTTAAGTAAAATAAATCGATTTTTCTTTTTGTAAAACACATAGCACATAACACAAGGAACCTTCGGTAGGAAAATCTGACCTGCACTTGACCAGTTTTTATTTCTCAACCACATCGGCGGTCAACGTTCTGTGCCAACCGCAGTTTCTTAATTTGCTCAATTCTTCTCCACCATAATATAAATAGCTTAACCATGTGAATTTGTCGTAATTTCCTACACTGCTCTTGGTATTTTATACACCACATTTGAACACTTACGCTGTAAATGAAGAATGTGCGCTGTTACGCAAATAAAAACTTTATATCGTAGGTAGAGGAATTCTTAATGAGCATATTCTAAATGCAAACCCATTTTGATACAATTTTTTAGGCTTGCGCTTGACCGCTATCTTGGATCATGGATTATCATCATGATGTCTTAGAAAGATATTCAACAAATCACTGCGAATGTAATGTAGGTACAGATATTCTAGCATTGCAAATTATATTAGCCCTATTCAAAGAGCCGTCGTCGTCAACCATAAGACGTCCACAGCTGGAACAAGGCCTCCCAATAGAGGGGTGTTGCCATAATCCCCACTTGCACAGGCTTGGGGATCTCAGAATGCTCACCACCGTTAACCAAAAGGACGCTGCTGCCCGTCCTCCGGTGGGTCAAATTCAAAGAGTAGTTAGTACATATTTTATTTTTTGCCCGTTGACTTGGAGGATCTAGCTCTCGGCTGGGTATATAATCAAAGCCCGTTGATCATATTTGTTAGAGTAAGAAGATTTGATACGCTTAGTTGCTTACGCTTTAAATTTCGAGAGCTGGCCAGCTCTCACTATAGTATGTACGAACTGACATGCTTGGGCAGAGTCGTAGTATAAAAAAAATATATACTGTATTTTTATACTACGACCCTGGCCAAGCAAGTCACTTGGTACATACTTACGAGTTTAATCTTTCATTTATCAAGATTTATGGTAACTTTCTAATGCACTACTTTATCCTCAGAAAAGATTTTATCTTAAAGATAAGCTCACACAGAACCAATTTACACACTGATATGCTTTTTACTAGTAGAAATATCTAGTTAATTAGAATGAACATTCAATTAACGTAATCTGTATTACATGAATGGAAATTGCTTAATCCGGCCGCACATATCTACTTAAAATTCGACCAACTTATTGTTAAAGTTGTCGAATAGAAAGAACTAAAAATATACAACGATTGGCTCTCAGTTTTGTTTAGAAAAAACGATAATCGCTCCCTCACAAAACTCTACCAGATAAATTGGTTATACTCTACTTATGCGATGACATTTTTTATACATACTTAAAACAAAACATGCTACATTTCACTTCGTGTACTTTTTGTACGATATTCTTTCTAGTTTTATTCATAAATACATTGTCTCGATGAACACGCAAAGAAATAAACATGATCAAAAATACCTCCTACCTTACACGATTACGACCTCTTTGTTGTACCGTCAAACAAGACTAGAGTACATAAACTTTACTAGGGCATGATTGGACTTGACTGTGACTAAGACTTATGTGAATAGAATTTATCAAAACTTGACACGTTAAATTGTTGGTCCCGGTTGTTTGTTCTAGTTTCTATAACAACAACCGTCAGCCATGTCAGAGGCCTCCGGCGGCACAATACTCTGACACTAGGGCTGGCCACTCAGCCTATACGAACTAACTTTTTTTTAATCAACACCTGAAATGTTAATATCCTTGAAACTGGCAAATGTACTAAGTGCAACGCCCTCCTCATCTTAGAAGAAAATAAAGTATAATAAATAGTCACTTTAAGTAACAAAAAAAAATTCGAAATATTCTATTCAGTCTCAGTCTCCGTGTTGGGATAGAACACAAAGATAGAATAAAAATAAAATAAAAATAAGTTAAACGTATGTACGTATAGAATGGTTATTAAACGATTAAAATGGAGCTTTTTTGATATTATTGTGGAGTGATTTAACTAAACCGAATGTTAAGGCAATATTTAGAGCATAATATTAGAGTAAAGCCGTACTTAACATTAGTAAATCTGACTAGACATTTTGTAGTTACGGTAGGTAAATCAGGTTTAATATTTTGTAGCGTTTTATGCGATTGTCACAAGGGAAAATTCCAGGGTCGAAAAAACATACTATGTAATGTACGTAATCACAATATAGTGTAAAGGCATGGGACATTTTCCATACGCAGGCGGCGCAGTGGTACATTTTTTCCATACTTGTATGAACTAAACCAAAATGTCACATGCCTTTAGTTTATATCTTTAAGTGAGTTCAATTAGTCTAGTTTATATCCAATCTACAATCGTTCCTGGTGAAAAAAGTAAATTCTGTTAATAAAACGATAAAGTTTTCCCAAAATGAGTATACCTAGCTATTAATTTGAAAGTTTGAAACAAGACACGAGTGAGTGGAAACATTTTTCGCTCGTGTAACACGACGTATTATTTCGCCCCTATATCCTGATTACGACTCTGAATGCACATCTATCTTTCATTCATTCTTTTTCATCATAGATCTAACAAATACTCTTTAGATAATTTTTTTGTTTTTTTTGCGACACACTTTGTACATTCTTCCAGAAATACTTAAGTATTTTTTACATAAACAAACATTATTTTTGACAGAATAAAGTACTTTATTCTTGCTCAGATTCAAATAATATTTTTTTTAAAGTTTTACGCCACTCTTTGACCGGACAAAAAGGTCTCAAAAAGGTTTTTGAAGACTATAATAAAATAAAGCTCAAGTCTCTCGAGGTATTCTAAATGGCAACGAAGCGCGATGGTGCGAAAGCTGTGGCACGTCGCTAGGCGCCAGTACCAATTAGGTAGTATTTGTCTCTGTTTATTTAGCTTGAGGGACACTAGCTGAATAATAAGTCTCTCATCCTACAACGATGCTAAAATAAACTTACCTGGTGGTAGTTAATTTACCTGTAGGGTAGATGCTTTAGACTTGGGAACTAAGTGATTGTAGATTAGGTAACCTACTTTGCTATTCCTTTTTAACAACAACAATTAGCTAGGGAGGTATGTCAAACTTAAATCAAATATACTATATTTCATCGCAGAGGTCAAAGTTTATAGTTATTGATTCAAGCTTAATGGCGGCTGTGAAGTGCGCTGCAAGCGAGACTGCGATTGTACGCACACCGCGCGCCTCATTTTTGCTACCGCGCAGCGTCTCGCGCCTAAGTTCACAGCCGCCATTAAGTTTGAATCAACCTGTACTCCATTATCATTGATTTATTGATTCATATATGGCTACTGACTACTAATTAAAGCTTCGAGCTACTGTATTCCTATTTCAAATTCCAGCAAGCGCTATTAATCGAAAACCTCATTCCAATAATCAATTCGGTTGCAATTGGTTTACCTATTATCCAAGCCGGTAATTCTTAATTAAATATAATAACGAGTTCACAGGAAGTGCGCTCGCTTTTTGATTTGTCATTCTATCATCGTTTATGAGTACGATAAATCGATTTAAATGTAGGTGCGCCTTTTATCAACATTCTCATCTAAATATACGTAGGTACGTGTTTTATATCCTCTTTGACCGAAAAGGCAATGTCTGATAGCTTCGACTATCGGATATTTTATTTTCTGGTCTAGTAAACGAGTTACCTTATTTGTTAGGAAATTGAACGAGGTTTGTCTAGACAAGTTGACTGACATGTTGAATGGCTGGTAGAGAGATTGGATTGTTTTACAATATCGTAAAATACTTATTAAATGGCTCTCCTAATTTTATTGATAAATTATGAAATTCAATAGCTGTATGATGGTTATGCCATATAAAAGATAATAAGTTACTATACAACTACAAGCTCTTATGGCTATACTTAAACGAGAAACCCTGACATGATGACGTCGGTAGACTCTAAGTATAGGCGAATGTGGTTATTAAACTAAATATACTTACTTACTTACACGATTTTGTAATACTCTAGTACTCACCCTCAGTCACCTATTTAAAGCTCTGAAATAACCATCACTGTGTAAGCTAGTGATGGTTTGACCACATGCTTGTAATCAAGGAGTTAAAAGAGAACAAGTTTTGTAAAATTGTTTGTAAATAGCAATGAAATGAGACGAAAATAGGAATGTCACGACAAAACCCTGTTATTTCTCTACTCAAAGGTTCTCAACATAGGGTCGGAGCAAGTTTGTCGAAGCATTTGCTTTCGTGTTGTGTCAATTTACATAAAAATGCGATAGAACTTCGCACGGCTCCATTTACTGAGTAGCTAGGTGCCAATTAGCACTCAATCTTTTACACAGCCCACCGTAACTCGTATTCAAATCGAATCTAGATTAACGAGTACATTTTATAAATAATAGTGTTCCCAATTCTAGTGGGAAGAGATACATGTTATACGCGCATTCTTTTTTATTAATTAAGCTAAAAATAGGTACGCGAAAAAAAAAGGTTATCTGCAATTGATCAGATTAAGATGTACGTATGTGTATTTATACAGGGTTGCGTGAAACGGTAGCACTAAGCCGAAAGGTAATTCACCATGGGCGCCGCCGTCAGGATTACTTTCAGGGAGGTGCATAAACAAATATTTCGCTCATCGTAAACCTAAACATACCTTAATCTCTGTAGTCATTTTATTGACAGGGTGACGAACTTTGGACAGCAACCTAGACGCCTTCAGTATGTTTCAAAGAAAAAAAAAAGGTTTTTTTCCTGCAGGGTGCAAGTGCACCTTACACCCTGCTGCCGGCGCCCATGAATGAGTTCAACGCTGAATTAAAAAAAAAAACTGATGCTTCGACTTGCTTTGTCGAGGATGAATAACACTTCAACATTTATCATGTTCATGGAAAAGCAGTTTTTTTCGCAAACTCACGGTTTGACCCTTTATAAAAGTTGTTCATAATGATGGAGTACAAAGGCCTCCTTTCTGTTTATTAATATCGTTCGCGTAGCTTGGTATTTGGTGACTTTCATTAATTAAACCTAAAATAATAATTACATACATACAGTAATTACTTATAACTGTTAAACGTTATCACGGTTGTTCATTATTGTATTTATACATTATGCTAGTAATATAGGTACTACTAAAACCATTGAGAACTCCATTGAGAACTCCTAAAAAAACGGGAAAAACTTCACCCATGCCTCGAACATACCAATGTCAAATCAGGCGACGTCTCCAGCTTTGAATCTCAGTCGCAAGTATTCAAACAAGTACGAAATAGTGATATTTAAAGCTATCTAATATGCGTCTACTGCCTGCTTGTCTTCCTGTCTTGATCACTTCATTAAAACAGAAAACGTATAATACAATGGAAGTGTAGCTGGGTGCACGTTATTTGTTTGTGTGTTACATTATCTCCAAATTATATTATCGTGATATTAGAGCGTACGCCATCTCCCCTTTTTTATTTAAATCGATGAGTTAAATCTTATAGCTATCCTATGTTAGCATTAATAATCAGTACTGTAGGGTTTGTTGTTACCTATATAACACCACTGGCTCGACAATGCCCACGTATTTTATCTAGCACACTCCCCGTCCACTCGCGCCCGTGGCTCTCGTGACAGTGACGTTTGCTAACCAACACAGGGACACACGAGACAGCGTATGTATGCTATAACGCATACACTACATCCCTCCCTTGAGGATAAATTGGAAAATAACAAACAAAGGATCTTAGAAACGAAATCATTGTTATTATTTAAAGATCCGTATTCAACTTGGAAGTTTTATACCCAATCAAGGTATCGAACATTTGCTAACCTATTTGGTACTTATACACATCAAATAACATTTGTAGCACATTATTAGTATTAGGTAATCAAGTTTATTGATTTGTTGAATCGCAGTTTCATTTATTTATTTATTTTCGATATCCTTGTCTTCCTCTTCAGCTGCTTGTTCTTGATCCTTTTCCTGAATTGCTTTCCACTGCCCTTCAACTCTTTTTAAGTGGACAAAATTTCTTCTCAGTACTTGCCCTGTTTGGTCGTTCCTGACTGTGATATCTCCTCCATGATTATTCTGTACCGTGTGGGGTGTTGGGTTATAATTTGAGCTAAGTTTATTAACTTTATCCATATTTTTTACATACACTTTATCTCCTTCAGTCAATGTCGATTCAGTCGCTCCTCTCCTTTTATCTCCATACTCTTTCCCCTTCTCCTTCTGAATTTTATCGTGATCTCGCACTTCAAGATCAACTTGTGTGCTTTCCAGCCTATCGATTGACGGAATTTTGTCTCTGTTCTGCCGTCTAAAGAATAGTTCCGATGGCGATCTTCCTGTGATTGAATGAGGCGTGCTGTTGTACATTAATAGGTATTCCATCAGGCTCTCTTTTATATCTTTTTTCTCTAAATGACTGATCTTGAGGCGCTTTACGATGTCACGGTTTTGTCTTTCGACTTCTCCATTCTGTTGGGGCCAATACGGCACTGTATTGTAAAGGATGATGTTGCATTCCTTACAAAATGCACGAAATTCATCGCTGACAAATTGTCTCCCGTTGTCGGCAGTAATTGAGACCGGGTAACCTAGTCTGCTAAAAATTTCTTTGAGCAGTCTTATAATCTGGGCGCTAGTCACCGATTTCGTGATCTTGACTTCTTTATAACGACTATAATAATCAATCATTACAAAAAGGTAGTCGTTGTTAGGTAGTGGACCCAGTAGATCCATTGCAACGTCAATCCAAGGAGCTACAGGGAGTTCACGTCTTTTCATGGGCGTCGGGGGATTTGGCAATCCCACCAGAGTGCAGCTCTTGCAGGATTTGACAAGATTTTCTGCATCTTTGTCAATTCTTGGCCACCACACTTTTGACCTTAACCTTCCTTTCATTGCAACAATTCCAGGGTGGCCTTCGTGTGCAGCATCTAATACGTTTTTTCGTAATACATGTGGTATCACAATCCGGTTTCCTCGGAGTAATATGCTTCCATAGAAACATAACTCATTTTCGAAAATCTTATAGCCCTTGATAGATTCATGCCACTCTTTTTCGTAGACTCCTTTCTTAACGTCGTTTATTTCTTTGTCACTACCTGAAGCTTCAATGATAGTATTCATTGAAATTGCACATGGCCTCGCTTGCTCCACAATTTGATGTACGTGTCCGTCTCCTCCCTTAGGTGGTGATTTCAAATGTTCACATAAACGAGACAACGGATCAGCGATGTTTACCTTTCCTGGCTTGTAGATCACGTTGAATTTATAAGATTGTAGCCGGAGCACCCAACGCTCTATGCGCGCACAAGGCTTAGATTTTAGTCCGAACAGTATCTCAAGTGGTTTGTGATCAGTAATTAGATCAAACTGCTTCCCAAAGAGGAAAATATTGAAATGTTCTACGGACCAGACCAACGCTAAAGCCTCTTTTTCTGTTTGACTGTATTTCCTTTCACAATCTGATAGTGTCCTGTTCCCGTATGCGATTATTCGTAGTCCTTTTGAGTCTGTTTGTACCAATATAGCACCGAGGCCTACAGGACTAGCGTCTGCGATAACTTGTGTTTTGTCTTTAACATCGAAGTATCCCAGACACTGTATTTGAGTCAGAGCTTCCTTCAGCTCTGTGAACGCCTTGTCTTGCTCGCTTGTCCAAAATGGTTGAATAATAGTCTTCTTTCCCAATTTTTTCCTTAGTAATTCCTTCAGAGGTTCGGTTTTTGTAGCCAAATTTGGTAACCACTTGTTAACGTAATTCACCAGTCCTAGAAAACTCTGTAGTTCTTCTATAGTTGCAGGGACTCTAAAGTTGGCGATGCTCTCCATGTACTTTGGCAACGGTTTTACTCCGTCTGATGACAGTTCGTGTCCCAAGAAGTTCACCTTCTCTACTTTGAATATGCACTTCTGTTTGTTGAGTTGTACATTATTTTCTTTGAGTACTTGCATCACCTTTTCCAGTCGTGAGTCGTGTTGTTTTTCGCTATCTCCAAATATTAAAATGTCGTCAATAAAGTTAATTACTCCATCGCATTTTTTCAACAATCTTTCCATTACTTTCTGAAAGATCTCTGGAGCGCAACTGATACCGAACATAAGCCTTTTGTACCGGTATAGCCCTTTAGACGTTATGAAGGTCGTTATATGTCTGCAATCTGTGTGCAATTCGAGCTGATGAAAAGCATCTTTGATGTCTAATTTGCTAAAATATTTGGCTTTACCGACTTCGGGCAAGAGTTTATCCATGCATGGCAAAGGATGATTTTCCCGCAAAATAGCAACGTTAGCGCGTCGCATATCCACACACAATCGCAGGTCCCCATTTTCTTTCATAATTGGTACCATTGGGGAAACCCACCTTGAAGGTCCGTGAACCTCTTCAATTATATCTCGGTTTAGTAGGTCCTGAATCTTATTTTCAACTTCTCCTTCAATAGGCAGAGATATTCTCCGGTACGGTTGTGATACTGGTTGTACGTTGTCATCAATAGGGATTTCCACCAGCACATTCTTGAGTTTGGGGAATGGGTTTAATGTCCGGCTGTCCTCTATTTCATTAATATCTACGCCTATTTTCAAAACCCCTAAGAGTGTGGCAGTTTCTTTTCCTAACAGGTCCCTTGTGCCGCCCGCAATAACGTAAACAGTTGTTTGTTCTTGTCGTTCATTTATTCCTATTGTGGTCTCGAATGATTCTTTTATATTGAGTGGAGTGCGACTGCCATAAGCGAGGAGCGTTTTGTTTGGCTTGGGTGCCTGATTTTTTGTTACGGCTCCTTTCTTTTTCATGGCCTCCCATGTTTCTTGGGTTATCAGGTTGACTTTACAGCCTGAATCCACTAGCATTTTAGTCTTGATTCCTCCTAGGGTGCACTCAATTGTCGCGTCGTCATCAACATTAAAAACATAATCCACTTCCACTCTCGCTTTTTTGTTTCCTTTTGTATTTTGTGTGTTTCCAGATTTTTCTTTTTGTGCCCGCTGTTCTGCAGAATTGTCGGAAATGACCCAGCTTGCTACAGGTAAAACAAGTTCTTCCTATAGCAGGGCATTCTTTGCAATCTGATTGATGACTTTTACTTCCACACCGTCCACATGGTCTTATGTTTTTGTTGTGTACTTGTCTAGTTTTGTAGGTTCCTTCTTTTTTATTTCTGTTGTATATAGCGTTAATTTCTTGGTTTTCTTGCTTCTTGTCTTGACTTTCTTGTTTTTTATCTTCATATATTTGTAATTGGTCGTTGACCACTTCCAAAGTGTTGGCTTCCGTCACGATTTTTTCTAGAGTTATGCTGTCACCCACTGTTAGAATTTTTTTACGCAATTCAGGTGAAGTACATTTCTCAGTAATCTGGTCGATCAAGTGGTCTTCTTTTTTGTCAAAATTGCATTTTTCAGCTTGCTTACGTAGTCGTACCAAAAAACTTTCAAACTTCTCGTTATCTTCTTGCTTGATCAGTCTAAATCTGTGACGTTCAAAAACGCGATTTTGTTTTGGAAGGAAATATTCGTCGAGTTTTTTTATTGCTACGTCAAAACAGTTGACTCCTTCCGCAGCTTGAACGTTTGCGCCAGGTAGGTTATAAAATATATCTTGCAGGCTAGCTCCTCCAAAGTGCAACAACGTCGCTCGTTTTCTCTGTGGAGACTCGATTTCAGCGGCGTCAAGATATATGTGTAGTGATCTTTTCCATTTCTCCCATTTGCTACCTATAGAGGTCCTATCACCGTCTAAGTCTAGCTTTTCCAAAGCAAGCATTGGTTGCTGAGCCATGTTTCTTGATCCCTTTGGAGCGACCTGGAATATCCAATTTATGGATAGTCAATACAATGAACTACCTATTAGACAACTTGCAATTTAGCCGAGGTTTTGTCAACCAGTTCCAATTTAATGGAGGCGTTCATTTGAACCCCAGACAATTCCTAATTTAATGGGGGTTTTGTCAACCAGTTCCAATTTAATGGAGGCGTTCATTTGAACCACTAGACAATTCCCAATTTAATGGAGGTTTTGTCAACCAGTTCCAATTTAATGGAGGCGTTCATTTGAACCACCAGACAATTCCCAATTTAATGGAGGTTTTGTCAACCAGTTCCAATTTAATGGAGGCGTTCATTTGAACCACCAGGCATTTCCAATTTAATGGAGGCATTCATTTGAACTACCAGACAATTCCCAATTTAATGGAGGTAATGTCAACCAGCTCTAATTTAATTAAGTGAATAGTAGGGTCACTATATACACGGCTACGTTCATTTGGAGTTTTAATATCAACATTCCAATAATATCCAAAACTAGTGATGTTAATAAATGAGTATTGTAAATGAATATTATTTTTAGGATCCGATAGTGCGAACGTTCGTTACATCACTACTCTTAACAAAGTAGCTCAAAGAGATTGAACGTGATCCCGTTACGTATAACATTTTTAAACAAAGTCTAACATTTAAGATTGGTAGGTAGGTATCTACTAAACTAGGCAAAGTTTTTTCTCTCACTTCCCACTCACTAATTATAACAAACAGTTGGAACATTCATGACACCTCGTAAGATCACTAAGAAATGTGATGAATTCTTACGACCCATACGGGTAGTAATGAATATAAACGTATTTAACTTAGGTGGTGTCGGTAGGTAATTAGTTAATTATAACTTATATATTCTAACATGTAAATTTGAGGTAGGTAATGCGTTTGTTGTTGGTATTCACATAGGTAAATGACAAAAAAAATGTTGATTTTGCCCTGTAAATTACTATTTAGTACCTAATTTACTATGTTCGGCAAATTTCACGAAATATAATAACATGCATGACGGGTTTGTTTTTAGTTATGTATTGATGTAAGGTGTTTCCTTCCGTAAGATATTAGTAAAATGTTTACCTTTTTGCTCGTCGCCACTTGTAGGGTTTGTTGTTACCTATATAACACCACTGGCTCGACAATGCCCACGTATTTTATCTAGCACACTCCCCGTCCACTCGCGCCCGTGGCTCTCGTGACAGTGACGTTTGCTAACCAACACAGGGACACACGAGACAGCGTATGTATGCTATAACGCATACACTACAAGTACCCATGACACTTGCGAATCTTGATATTCTGATTTAATATTGCCCAATCTTTAATCTAGCAACCCTGGGAGTTAAAAGCACACAAAAGAAAAACCAGCTTTGAAAATTTTAATTAGTCTTGTAATATTTAAATAGCGTAATTTGTTTGTTAACGAGGTTAAAGCACCTAGGAATCCTAGAATAACTTGAATGGTATAAATGTCAGAATATACCTGACAAAGTGCATTACGTTTTTACGAGTCCTTTCAAAGTGGGTATCCATTACGGCCACTTAAGCAAATGTCGGGAATGAATTCACAATGGCTAGAGTTTCCTGCAAATTGTAGGAACTACGTAAAGCAGAAAAGTATTTCCTACAATCAATCATCAATTATTAAATAGTTTTAATAGTTTTGAGGAAATTGCAGTTTCCTTACAAAAATAGGCTATTTGTTGTCTGAAAACAAATTATTTCATAATTAAAATGATTAAATAAGTTAATCAATTCTGGCACTGCTACCGTAATACTAATATTTATTATGTGCTGCTACTGTTATGAGCAGACGTGATGCTTACCACCAGGCGAACGTCTTGCTTGTCTTGTTGTTGTGTCACCATTGTATAAACAAGTACTTAAAAAAAAACAAACGCTTCAATTTCGATTACCTGGACGATATCTTTTTTTCCAGTTGTTTTGATTTAAAATCCAAACTACTGAACCGATTTCGTAATTTATTTTGACCACCTCTGAAGCATATGATCTACCAAACATAAAAAGAACCATCAAAATCAATTCATAACTGGCGGAGTAATCGGGTGACAAAAATTTACAAAAAATACAATCGAATTAAGAACCTCCTTTATTTGAAGTCGGTTGAAAAATAACTAAGTCAAAAAAGCCCAAAACTTTATGTATTGATACACTGGTAGAATGTACAATGTGCGATGCCAAAAACGAAGAAGAATAAAGTAGGTAGTACTTGTAGACAGTTCATTCATTAAAATTCATTCTTTTCCATATTTATTTCGATCTGCCCCCGCACTCGCCTTAAGTAGGTACCTATCTATTTTGTGAATCGTGTAAGAATGTAGTATAAAATAATTAACAGATACATAAACAACAAACCTGCATTTCTACAAACTAAAGATATGCAGATATTTTAATGAACCATCTATCATGTTGCATTCTATTTAATAATGATTATAATTAACAGGAGCACAGCGGTGCGATAAAACTCACAAAAAGCGCTATGTTTTTTTTTTAAATGTGTAATTGGGTTTGTAAATCGAAGTTTATTAAGGTTTATACTTCTTGTCAAAATGTAATCAATAAAATTAATTTAATATGTTTAACCAGCATTAAAAAAAGAATTAAAGCAAGTCCAAGTCCAAGTGCGAGTTGGACTTGCGATCCGAGGGTTCCATACTACACGACATATTGTGTTTACCAGCGACAGTGATGATGGAATGGACGGGCCCAGCGCATACAAATCGTTCAAAATTAACAAGTCAACACAATCAACCATGAGAGAGGGAGCTAGTTCCTCCGAGTCAACCATACCTAGCTAAAAGTTGCATATTACATTTGCCGGAAAATAGAGATAGCGAATCTAATTACTGCATGACAAAAAGAGTTTTGTATTGTCGTATCGTACGGCTCGCATGTCGCAAAGCCAGAGTATGACTGACGCAAGAGGAGAGCTGGCGCTGAACATAAATAGTCTACAAAATCCGTGCGCCTATTTCCCATCCATTCATTTTATCATTGTCGCTGGTGTTTACCATATAAATGTATTTTTGGTCCTGTCCGGGGTGAGAGTCCGGCTTGTACATGGCCAATTTTTTACAATATTTAATTTGATTTGTTTTTTTTTTAAACTTTGTGAGTATGTTTCTTTGGTGTGAGCATAAAGAGTTAATCTATCTATCTTTTGTTTTTTTTGTTTTCATAATTTTTATATTTTTCATAACTTGGGTAAGTATTTACATTTGTAACCTGCTACCTAGTAGTCGTACAGTTAACCTTATGTGTCGTGCTAAGAGGTTGCTAGAATTAAGTAGGTATGTATTATTTATGATATTGGTGCTCCTATTAATTTCAACTCTTTGCTAAGCTATAGCTTAATTTCATGGTAAAAAGAAAGCCGTGTGAATTAGTTAGTTTGCTACATGAGAATATTTCACTTTCATTCTCAATACGAATAATAAACCCACAAGTACAAAAAAACTACGTCCACGATTAAACCAAAAAAATAGCTGAATGATTCAACATTGTTTTATAGCATCGGAATGCCAGTGGCATAGAGTCTCGTACATATTGCCACGTTAATGGTACAAAAATAAATAATAATAAAATACCTACCGTACTATTTTGGTTATGCAAATTAGACAAATTTGTGGTGTAATGTTATTTTACATGCCTGCGGGACGAAAGTGGTTACTTTCGCCTCGCTACGCGGGGCGAAAGAACACTCGCTCCCCCGCAGCGGCACGTACAATCTTAAAGCCGTCACACACGATGAAGATTCTATAATATTTCATGTCATTTTAGAACATATTTCAATATCACTACTCATACATAACAAATGACGAACAAGTGACGAAGATCATATATATTTCAAAATGTATGGCGAGCGATATTTTATCTTTACATAAAATAGTATAGCATCTTCGTCAGGGTCCCTAATAATTCCCATACAAATTTTCACCCTAATTATGTCTTCCATACCGTTTTAAGTCCTAACAATCAGTCAAAATTCTACCAACTCTACCGACTCTACCTACTCTACCAACTCTACCTACTCTACCAACTCCCCCGTTTTTTATTTTAAATGAACTATCCAAATCCAAATTTTCGTGACTTAATTGAATTACTTTTAAACGTATAACTATTCAGTGCAACCTAATTTGTACTCTATTTGTATAAAACATTATCGATATTACACTGCAGAGCTGAGCTGAGGCACGCGTGCAGCCGGCGGAGCAGCGTGTCGCCAATGAGCTAAGCGTTACAATGGAAAATCGATACACTGTCTCTTACAAATAAATAACTAATTAGATTATACTGAATATGACATTGTTATAGTTATATCTAGTGTGTAAAGTGTGGTGGTGGTCTAGTGTGGAGTGAGTATATCTGCCGTAGGGGCCATATTTCTATACGATTATGGAGGGGGAGGGGAGGGTTTGAGGGGGTTTGGCGAGTTGGTAGAGTTTTGGGCTAAAAAAATTGCTCGGGATGAATTAAAGTGGTGAATTTTGGGAGCGGGCCGAAATTCTTCCGTACGCGGATGAAGTCGCGGGCAACCTCTATCATTTATCAAGATATATCTTATATCATTTAGGTAAGAAATGTGTGTATGCATGTACACTATACTTAGTAACTAAATGTTCGCTTTCATTTCAATTGTTGAATTGGGTCGAATAATTCTGCACGCAACTGTTAGAGCACTCGATTACTGGACTAATTAGATTATTAAATAATTACCGTACAATTTTGCAATTAGAGTGTTATTTACGATGGCATGATTTATAGTTGAACATTACCAATGATTTTACTCTTCACTATCAAAAAAACAAGATAAAAGCGAAGTAAGCTACTTACCTTCCTGTTTCTGGATTCTTTACTAGAACGAAGCAGGTAAACGCTAATTATGAGATAGACGAAGAAAAATAATGCATTTAATTTTAAGGCGTCATTACATGATAAGAGAAACCTGGACCTGGGCATGTTCTTAAACTGCAACCAGACCCACCGGAGGACGGGCAGCAGCGTTCTCTTGGTTAACGGTGCTGAGATTTCCGCGATCCCCAAGCCGCCTGCCAAGCGTGGGGATTATGGAAAAACCCCTCTATTGGAGGCCTTCGTCCAGCAGTGGAGGTCTTATGGCTGACGACGACGTTATAAGAGAAAAAGGAAAAGATTAGGAAGAGGTTGTGGAACCTTTTTCTTCAACCCAAATGTAAACCCTATTCTCCCCAGCCCTTTTTTTCTGCTCGTTATTTATTGTCGTTTTTTGTTTGTTTTTGACCACATTCTGCCTGATGATAAGTAAAATAAACCTGTTTTATTATTTATTTATTGTTATTTATAGGATTGCTTTGTAAAAGTCGCGGGCAACCGGTGGATGCAAATGGCAGGTTGTCGTACAGTGTGGCGGTCTAAGGAGGAGGCCTTCGTTCAGCAGTGGACGTCTCCGGGCTGATGATGATGATGATAGGCTTGCGTTTGACTGCCATCTCGTCTGATGTTAAACGAAGATGCAGCCTACGATGGAACACGCTTGCCTAGAAGAAACCCTACACTCGCGACTTTAAGACACCCAGATTATAATAATAGGGAAAAACCCACTCGGGCAGCGCATTCCACTTTTCAGCAGTTCGAATAAAGAACACTGTTTGTTGACAAATCAAAATAGTCAAGGGAACAGGATATTTATTGAGAAGAAATGATTACCACGCAATTGTCATTAGCCTAATGTAACCTTTAAGGAAATATAGTCTTGCTGAAACATTATTGACACTTTGAGATAACTTCGTACAGAGATATTGTGGTTACCAGCAGACCTCCCATTCCGTGTTAGCCTCACATCAATTCGAGCCCGGCGTTAGGAAATTACTCCACTTCGGATCATTCGGATGTGAAATGTGAAGAAGCAATTATTTATTTTTCCAAGACTTGGAATTCGGAGTGAAATCAACGTTCTCGGATTGACAATGCGCAATGATTGGATTAATTTTATGGTCGTTTGCGGGCAGGCATTTTGAGAATGATTGGCATTTTGGAAATTGTATTCGAGTTTCAAAATCGTACAAAATGATGAGCTGAATACAATACGTATCGAATTATCCAACATGTAAGTTAACTGGTCTAAATAAAATTCAAACAGGTGTCGTGAGGTTATGTGGCTGTCAGGTATGGGAAAATAATAGGTATTATTTGAAATACAATTTGTTTTTAAACCGTTTGAACTTCAAAATTCTGTGGCACTAATGTGAGCGACGTGTTCGTCAGTTTACTTACGAGATATACGCATAATATCCTCCTCGTGGTCAAACTAGATAGTCTAACTGATTTGTCCAACACGTCCAACAGGAAGAATACCTTGTGGTCAAACTGCTCGGATTAAAAAATCTGTCATTGCCTTGAAGGATTTAGCTCCTTTCTCTCATTACGTACAGTTATGAATAAGTTGTCAAATATTAAGTCACTTTGTACAGTATAGTACAGTACAGTAGTAGTACAGTTCTAATGCAGTTTTATAGCTACAGGCCACACATACATATGATAATTACCTATTCATATGTGACTACCTGTACCGTGTAAGCAATATTCAAATTCTTCTATGTGACCCTGATTCATATTTGATTGATTATTTTGTTTAATGAAGAAGTTCAAATCAAAATTCCGAGAATGCGTTGAACTCTTTTGTATAGGACATTTCTCATACAAAATCGTTACAAGAAAAAGACTCAATCCATGCTATGCGGACAACTATTTGTACGTAAAATGACCTGTGTAGTGTGATATTTTATTTGTATTGGTTAAGTGGGGGAAACACACACTGAAGAAAGGAATTTCAGAAAAGGGAATTTCCCGTTGAACATTTTAGGTTCCATACATTACCATTATAAAATCATATTTTTTTATTTTTTTTGTATTTTTTTTCATTTTCGTTTTTTTTGCCATTTCTACTTATTTACGTTTTTTTTTATTATTTTTTATATTCTCAGTTACATTACAATGAATGTTTCGGTAACTAGCACCTACTAAACCTCGCAGAGGTTTGTCTTAGGGCTAGGCCCTCTGCTAGTAAACAAAAAGCATATAATATAAGTAAACACAATACAATTATAATTATAAGCATGATTACAATGAATATGTTAATATATTACTTATTTGTAGCTACTGCTAACAGTAGGTATTCACTTGTTGTGTAAGTCATAAAGGATCGTAAACTATAACCGAACAAGTTCTAGTGCCTTGACCTGATTGGAAATACATGAAATGAAAGCTCTAAGGCATTTATGGGTTGGGGTATAACTTTATGGCTAATTATGGCCTGCATTATAAACTTTATAGCCAGCGTTAAATTAAATAGTGTTAAATGCTAATAAATATTGAATTGAATTAACTATTCAATGAATTTCATTGTACACAAATTTATGGACTCGAATCCCTTCATTTCTACAATGAAAGCTCCGTCGGAACGAATCCGACGGGATTCGGTCAAATTTCGACGCACAACTAATACGCATTACGATCATTGATGCATGTTTTTTAATTTATTAACCGACTGAATTCTGTTTGACAATTAATTTTCCTGCATTTTTACTGACTTTAATTTTAATTTTGACCTTTTCTAGTTATGACATTTGATTTTTGAATTTTATTGTGTTTTATTTTTATTTTTCTATGTTGTGTTTGCCTAAATAATTAAATAATAATAATTATTAAGTCTACTTTCGTTTTATCATGAACTAAGAACTACTTGCGGATATAAAATTTGCCTCGAAGCCTAGCATATAGCTAGCAGTCAAGTGACCAGCATTTTGGGCAAATTATATCAAAATCAGAGATCGTTTGAACATTACATGTTTGTTGCATATTTTATATACGAGTACTTTAAATCATCTCCAATTTATTTTAAATTCGTTTTATTTAACAATAAAGTTGTTTTTTGTTTTTGTTAGTTAGGTGATGTCCAACCTTCGGAATGTAGTCAGTCTATAAAAGTTACATTATACACGTCTAGCGTAGTGCTTAATAGAGATTTGTAAGTAAAATACTTGATTTACCAAAATATACTATTAGCCGATTTTTTTTCTTTAAACGAATTTTGGACGCTTTTTCTGAAATTGAGAAAAAACTGTTGCTATGCCCGCTTCATACGAAGAATGCAAATAAAGAGTGATTATTCCATTGTGATATATTCGAGAAAGTTGCACAACAATCCAGTTCGCGTATGACCTAATTCCAAAATCGTGTTTTTACATTTATTTAAAGCCAGACCGGTATCTTGCATTATAAATGAGCGTAGCGACAGGATCCTGAGAAAAACATCACTTCAAAAACGGTTATATGTGATATAAGGACGAATATCGAATTGGATACGTCGGGTCGATGACCGGTCTAGCGACGCACTATGCCACTTACCATGTAAAATGTGTGCTTACCACTTCAATGGCAAAGGTTTGTTATTGTAGAGCTCGAACTATAAATCATTAAACTATAGCTAAGCTGTAGAGCAAAGTATTATACATAGGTATGTATTTGTATAATTATGAATATCGGAGTTAAATGTTATGTTGTAATGTTAAACTTAAACAGTTAAATGCAAAAATAATTTATTGTCTGTAGACTCTAGGTAGTCTTACACACACATAAAAGTGAAGGCCCTACTTTACTTCTCTCTTCAGTGCTTACACATAACAGAAACATTAGGCATTTTATCACCGAATAGGTGTTCTAGCACAAGGGACACGTCACAGCCACAAAACGTTAAGCCTGAAGTTAGAAGCGGCTTCTGAGAAGCGTAAGCGTTTCTACCATGTACGAGTTCATTTAAACTGTATGAAAACTTAAAGTCCACAGTTTGGTGGCGGCGTTTTGTGCGTCTAGGCTAATATACGATTCCTGCAGAATAACGGATGAAACCCCGGCGGCATAGTTAGTCATAAATTATTTCAAAAGAACTGCTCGCTTTAGAGAAAGTTGTTATTATTATCGGATATGAATTCCCGATACCATACTTCTGAATCATGCATAAACGAGGGTGAAGGCGTCAGCATTATCATTCAAAGTTTCCTCAAGCGGTAAACTCTTCGCATAACGGCATGAGTAAGAAGAAACATATTATGATGAGTGATCAATGGTCTTTGTAACCTGTAATTTTATTATGCCTTGTAGCTCAGTTGGTAGGACGTCTGCCTTCAGAGCTGTAAAGCGTGGGTTCGGCCCCCACCCAGGGCAAAAATGTATGTGACGAACAATGTATGTTTATTCTGTCATAGTGTTTAAATGTAAGTATTACGTATAAGCATTGCCATTCAACGTGGCAATGTTTGACAACGGCAGAGGAAAAAAATAATCTAGTCACTGTAGTCAGTATCAAAAACTAGCGAAATGTGCAGTTGGCTACCAAGGGGTCATGTATTGCGGCATGACCGGTCTCATCTTCTTCAAACTTCAAGTATGTCAACTAAAAGGGCACTGGTAGCCTTAGAAGAAGAAAAAAAACAAGGCAAAAATAAAATAACAAATAAAATGGAAAAAATATGTGGCTGCCCTGGCAATTTTTTTTACCAGTGTCACATTCTAACGATACATCCAAATCTGTTCAGGCATTTAGAAGTTATGGTGGTATAAAAAAAACTCCCATCCTAATACCTGAACCCTGAAAACAACACACTCCTTTTTTGGGCAATCGTGTAGTGAATAGGGGCGGCACTATCGCAAATAGTTCTACATACTCACAACCTTGTAATAAGAGTAAGTCAGAGGATATTTTAGAACTCCTGGCCTGCCAGTGATACGACTCCCAGCAATGGGGATCCGCAATGCATAATTTTTTCCGCTAGGTGGCGCATCGTCGATGTGGCCATAGTCAACTGTCAATATCATACATTTTGATTGTTTTTGTTTTGTTTTTGCAGAGAACGTATTAAGACTCGGATTACCAGGGAGAATCTGCATATACTGGTTTGTACAGCAATCCTTTGCCTAGCTAATTAAAGCTCTGTCCAACATAAAATATAAGCAACTATCTAACCTACAAATTTATTTTTAAACCAGCAACAGCTGCTTAGATTCTTAAAACAAAGCACAGTACGCAGTAACTTTCCTTGGACTAGATTATCGTCAACGCCCTCATCAAGAGCAGATAGATATTATAAGCTGTCGATTAACAAGAAAACTTGATTTTGCTACACCTGGACCGCCGCTGCCGCCATCTGCGAAAAGTTGTGCCTGTGGAACCTCATTAGGTAAATTATTGATTAAAAACTTTCCCCCTTGACTTTCCTTATCCAGTTTATTTATTCTCAGCATCTTTGTAAAGTTTTTACTATTGTTCCTGGGGTGTCGTGTGTGCTTAATCTAGAATGTTCAATCAAGCGCAACGATAGGGGAAGCTTTTTTGTAGTCGTAGGACTGTACTGCAGAGTCCGACTGGGGAAGTACCACACCTTTACCAGTTATTCAACTGCCAAGGAGTAGTGTGCAAGCATTATTGTGTTTCGGTTTGAAGGGCAATGTTACCAGGGAAATCCGTACGTAAACTCTAATGAGCTCATTGGTACGGGCCTGGGTTTGAGCCCGCGACCCTACGAATTGTAGTCGAGCGGTCTCCCGATTACGGCTTACCTATAATTATTTTGATATACGCTCTGTTAATTATACTCGTATAGGATGTGGCGTAATGAGTGGATAACCTTAAACCTACAGATAGGGGGTGACATTATGTTGGTTCAGAAAAAGAAAAAGATATTTCATAAAGTCACATAATTTTCGAGTTGAAACGAGTTAAATACATTCGAGTTGAAGCAAGTTAAATAGCTTTCTTAAACAAAAATTATACTCGCTATACAAAAATGCGAGTGTATATTTGATAGCACATCTGACTTGATCTGACCAAGACTACTAACAAAAAACAGATCGAGAAAATTCTTTGATTTCCAACCTTACTCGAACAACTCGAAATGTCAAATAACTCGAAAAAGTTGCATAGAGATTTTCGCAAAAAAAAACAACTGTTCCATACATTTTGCCGAAGGTCGATGAACTTTTTGTATGGAACAGCTAATATTTTTTTCGCGATTTCAATGTTGGTCCCATGTTAAAAATTGTTTGTTTTAATGTAAGTAGAGAATATAAAGGATGCTAACTGATTAGGACTAACTGTATACCTGTGTAACAAAAACCGTCATATATCAGAGGCCTTCGCGCGTTATATTGACTCTGACATTAGAGCTGGCCACTCAGCCTATACGAATACTTACTTAATGAAGGCGTTAAGAGAATTTATCGATAAACAGTACGTAGCGTAGTAACTAGTGTAACTGGTCACAGCTCGATATAGGAGTTTTCAGACTACGCTACAAACTTCAATACGGTTTATCACTCATCAGCCCGAAGACGTCCACTGCTGGACGAAAGCCTCCCCCTTTATTAGGGAGGGGTTGCCATAATCCCCACACGCTTGGCAGGCGGCTTGGGGATCGTAGAGTGGTGGTAGGGCGCTGCTGCCCGTCCTCCGGTGGTTCTGGATGCAGTTTAAGGACATAAGGTTTATACAGGAATCTAAAGCAAGCTGGAGTGTACAGAAATAAATAAATAGTTTAATCTCTTATTGTCCACACATCATATTAATTGAAAGCTAATTTGTACTCTTATTTTAACCGCCCTACTGTCTTTTTTTGTATCTTTGTTACGTGTTTACTCCGCCATTTATGAATTGATTTTGATGATTATTTTTTGTTTGGTAGGTAATAGAAGTGGTTCTATATATAAGTTTATCGTAATCGATTCTGAGGTTTAGTTTTAAAATCACAATAACTAGAAAAATATTTCATCCAGGTAATCGAAATTGAAGTCGGTTGTTCTTTTTTAAAGTACTTGTTATAGAACAGTGCCGATATCCAACTGTAGTGCTGAAACGCGAGCGCGCAGCCGGCGTAGTTATATATGCCACGTGACGTCAACGAGCCAAGTACTACAGTGGAAAATCGATACACTGTCTTATAGAAATAAAGTAAAAATTAGCTTGCACTGAATACGCCGTTGTTGCATATATTTAAACGCGTTTTCTTTTGGAGTTAATCTGCCCTGGGGCTAAATTTTTGACGCTTTGGCATGGTTTCCGCGTACGAATAAGGCTTACTTTCGAACGATATTGTTGTAAATTTGTAATTCGATCATGTTCGTATACGCAAACGTTGCGAATAATTCAAAAATCATGGCATACGGCACGGTGCAGCGTAGGTATGGGGACAGTATAGGAAAACGAATGCAAAATGTCATAGCGTTACAGATCTAAAATGTTTTTCAAGTAGAGCGTAGTCTGAAAGCTGTAGACACGCGAAACTAGAACACGTTAGACGGCGACATAAACTTTCGCTGGTGTTAAAGTCAATCACGTCGAACATGAGCTTTGGATTGATCTAGATTTCAGATATACTGTATATTCGTAGTACCTAATGAGGCTTAGGTTAGATAGGTATATAAACTTTTTATTGTACACCCAAAAGAAAATAATATCAGTCATAATCCAAGAGGGAAATCCTTCTTCTAGTATTTACTTACTCTATGCTTCCTCCGAGGTTATAATCACAACAGAAAAATCGGGGTATTCCCGATTGAGCACCCATGAAATGAGCACCTAGCATATTCCCAAAACACCACGCATCAAAATTTTTGCTTGGTGCTATTACGAGAACAAATTAATTGTATCTTATTATAATCCCCTTTGAGCACACACACACACTACACACAGCTTCTAGTGACGGGACACTAACAAAACTTTGCAGTTTTATATTAACTATTTACTACTATATTAATTTTGGCTGCCTTGGCCGTGGGCCACACAGAACTGGTGCGAGGACATGGCACGGGCAAGGCACGGGGATGGCGCGGGCATGGCGCCATATATATATATATATATATATATATATTATATGGGATGCTACATGCGTCAGTACATTTTCAGCCTGTCACCTTTCTGCCACACAGAGGACGGCCGGCGCGGGTGCGGAGTCAGCGGCTTTAGGCAAGCACAATAAATATGCTGCCCTTGAATCGGGTTATAACTTCGTCCCTTTTGCCGTAGAGACAGCGGGCCCGTGGTGCTCTGAGGCAAAAAAGTTCGTGGCCGAACTGGGTCGCCGCTTGCGGAGCAGTGGGCGTGACCCACGCTCGGGTCAATATTTGACCCAACATATTTCGTTGGCCATACAACGCGGGAACGCTGCCAGCCGTGGGTAATGATGGGATGGGTACGTTTGTGCGAGTGGTTTACGGATAGGTAGTATAGGTGTAGACGTGTAATAATCATTATTATTATGTAATTTTTAATATTATTTAATTCATAAGATGTGAGACATAGTTGTAATAATTAACAAATGTAATAAATCTCTATATATTATGTAAATATATATATATAATAAATAATTAACAAATGTAATAAATCTCTATATATTATGTAAATATATATATATAATATATAGAGATTTATTACATTTGTTAATTATTTATTATATATATATATATTTACATAATATATAGAGATTTATTACATTTGTTAATTATTACAACTATGTCTCACATCTTATGAATTAAATAATATTAAAAATTACATAATAATAATGATTATTACACGTCTACACCTATACTACCTATCCGTAAACCACTCGCACAAACGTACCCATCCCATCATTACCCACGGCTGGCAGCGTTCCCGCGTTGTATGGCCAACGAAATATGTTGGGTCAAATATTGACCCGAGCGTGGGTCACGCCCACTGCTCCGCAAGCGGCGACCCAGTTCGGCCACGAACTTTTTTGCCTCAGAGCACCACGGGCCCGCTGTCTCTATATATATATATATAATAGTTGTTTCCTCCCTGGGTAAACAACCTACTATTGCACCAGGTAAATTTTCTAAATTTCGAATGATAAACAGAATCTTTCCGAGCTTGTGAGGGAGAGAGAGGCGCTAAATGCTCCAAGTAGTGAGATGAAAAATTAAGAGACGCACTTTGGGAATGTATAAATTAATTTAGTAAGTATGGTGTAATAAATACACCCCCAAAGCACACATGTTGTTTAATCGAACACCCGGTATAATTAATATAAGTTTTACCTAAAATATAACTAGAAATTTCTCTGTGCGGCTTCCTTGCATTAGCTGGTTATTAAGATAGATTATCAAGAAAGTACGACCTGTACGGCTCAGTGGTAACGTGTCTGACGAACTAGAGATACCGGATTCGATTTCCTGCCGGGCTTGTAGCAACTGCTTTAGCGCCTTGCCTGTTCTTACCTGTAATAAAAAAACAACAAATTAAACAGGGTGCACAAATCAAATGACGTGTGTTAATGGCTTTTTACTCTTTCCTAAATCGATTTTAATACATACAGGGTTACGAGCATCAGTGTTACTTAGCCGAAAGAAGATAACTGTACACATCGTTGACTGCCTTATAGCTCAGTTAGTAGCATGTCTGCCTTCAGAGCTGTAGGGCGTAGGTTCGCAAAATAATGCTACCAGCTAAAGTACCGTAGTGATGGATATAGTTCAGTTTTTATCTTTTAAAAGTATTATCGAATAATTATTATTATTATATTCATTATTATTATTATATATATTATTATTAAGTGCCATTAAACATTAAAAGTGCTGCCAGTGGAAGTGCAGGTAGACAAGGGAAAAATATTAAGTAAAAAAATATCTGTATAATGCTACAGGGAAATATAACTTTATTTTCATGATATATAGGGTACCTTTATATACCTTGAAAAAATGTAAGTCAGGAACTACATACATGATACACCTTTTACAAAGACTTAAGTAACATGAAAATATCGAAGCAGTTCACTGAAGCGATATAACTAAGTTTGTTAACATAAGTTCATAATTTAATTTTTAAAAATGTTGTTGGGGGGGGGGGGGGTTTGGGGGAGTTGGTAGAGTAGGTAGAGTCGGTAGAGTTGGTAGAGATTGGGGGAGCCTAAAAAAATGCTCGGGATGATTTAAAGTGGTGAATTTTGGGAGCGGGCTGAATTTCTTCCGTACGCGGACGAAGTCGCGGGCGACCTCTAGTTACTTC
This sequence comes from Erannis defoliaria, assembly GCA_905404285.2. NCBI lineage: Eukaryota > Metazoa > Arthropoda > Insecta > Lepidoptera > Geometridae > Erannis > Erannis defoliaria. The sequence continues at coordinate 15,566,123 of FR990076.1, read as the reverse complement.
ATAAAAGGAAGTATGGGAAATTTCTACCACTAGGCCACCTGCGTATAGGAAATGTCTAAACCTTTAAAAGTTTTTTTAAAATGAGTCCAATGAGCTCCTTTAGGCTACTTCCGTACCCCGTAAGTCCCGTAACCTTGTACAATGTAATTTGCTTAGAAAATACTAGATTCGAGTGTATGACCGAGTCAGCCGGAATGAAAATAGAAACGAATCAATCAATCGCATGGTGAACAATAATTACGAGTAAATACCGAGTCCACTAGGAATGGGAGAAAGAGAAAACGGAATTCGTTCTGCTATTTAAATGTAGCCAGTAAGCTTCGATCCAGTCAAACCGAATAAGAGTGGGTGTTGTGATGCACGTTGATACATTTTTACGAAATTCTGTTAGGCATGTAATTGAACCGCTATAGTTAGGTTTATGGCCACATTTTTTTTAATGTAATCAAGTGACGTTCACGTTCGTTATATATATTTTTTGTTCGTTATATAGACGTTCACCTGGTGGTAAGCGTCACGCCTGCGCATAACAGTAGCAGTGCCAGAATAAACTTGTGAACTTGCGTACACAATCTGCGCTCGTCACCCTGAGATATTAACAGTCTTACTTAAAAAAAACCTTTTTACAACCTAAACCACTGCTTAAACTTCTCTGTCCTTTTCTTGCACGAGCAACTTCACGACAGTGAGAAGTTGACAAAGCATCTTAAGCAGCGACTAAGTTTGAGCGGCGATTTTAAGTAAGGCCGTAGATGTTAAATCTCTTCATACCCAGTAATTTATCTGGTAACATTTCCTTTCAAACCGGAACATATTAATGCTTGCACACTTCTCCTTGGCGGTCGAATAACTGGCAAAAGTGTGGTACTTCCCCAGGCGGACTCTACAGTAGAGTCCTACCACTAAAAAAAGTGGTTTAAAAGTGGTTGTGTTTTGTGATAATTATTATATTATGGTGAAACACAATGAGATAACTACATGTAATATCATTGGTGGAACATGCATTTTCTTGTTGTTTTCAAAACTCCACAAATGCTTATAAAGTCACCCTTATCACCCTATATGTGATCGCAGTTAAATATCTCTTATTTTAAAACAAGCTTCATTCTCATAAAACAGACTCTCTCGTATCATTCAATTCATTACTAGATATCACAATAAAGTAGTTCACACGGAGACATGACACTATGTATGTATACAGCATTGTTCAACGTACAAAGACGCATTCAACAAGACATATTATAACAGAAGAAACGTCTTATAAGCTAGTATAATAGCCAACTCTGGCATAAACGAGCCGCATTACATGCAGTTAAATGAAATAATGCCATTACGTGCGGAAGTGCACGCCCACTAGTCCTGCCTGCACGCGACGTAGTGTTGCCCATCTATCGATACCAATAGATTGATAATAGTATGAAAACTGTCGTGGTTTTGACACAATCATATTTGTTTTATTTATTTGAGATGAGACGTAGGAATGAAATTTCAGAAAGTGTTCAGAAATATATATATATTTTATATTTTAAATTTCCTATAAGTATGTCATTCCGGGAAATATGTCTATTTGGAGTTTCATCCAAATCCGTTCAGCAGTTTTGGCGTGATGAGGTAACAAACAACACATATACCGACAAACTTTCTCATTTATACCTAATATTAGTGTGACTATAAAAATACTAATACTATAAGAATCTCTGTCCTGAGAAACAGTGGTCCTGACTTAACGACTGACTGATTGACTGACTGACAGACAACGCACAACCTAAACCGCTGGTCGTACAGAATTGAAATTTGGAGGGTGTATTTGTCTTGATACGTAGGGTTGTACTCCCTTTATGGGAGAGAGGCCTTCGTCCAGCAGTGGACGTCTTCCGGTTGTTGATGTGTGATGTGTGTAGGGTTGTACTAAGTAAGGATTTTTCGAAATTCGACTTAAGGTAAAAATGCGTAAAAACTTTTGTACGAATCTCTTTTGTTTTTTTACTTTTAGTGGTGAAAAATTTGTATTTGGATAGTTCATTTGAAATAAAAAATGCTGTTTTAAATATTTTTTAAATGATGACTTAAGAATGTGAAATGGATGATGAAATTTTGTGTTTTTATTTTGTTTATGATTTTATAGTGATGAAAATTGGTATTTGGATAGACTTTTTAAAACAAAAACAATAATATTTTTGCTAGGGTTGATCTAAAGTGATTCATATTGGGAGGAAAACATAAGTAATTAATAATAATAATCGTAATTAACCAAGTGGTATGAAAGATACGAGTATTTGGGAGCAGTGCAAACTTCTTGCGAAGTCGCGGGCGACCTCTAATGTTTTTAATAAAATTTACCGTTGATATTCGCTATTAATATTATCAATTAGCATAATTCAACAATTTTATTCCAAAACATGTGTTACGATGAGTAATGTGTCTTACTAAAATCGATAGAAGAATAGTATACTATTTGTATTTGTATCGAAATTATCGATATTCTTGATATTGTAAAGCTATCGATAGTTTATTGGCCGGCATCACTGGCAACGGTGGCGTAGGCGACGTGTCTAGTTACCTCGTATGACATTTACTACTGATTCAAGTTTGGAAAGATTCTAAGTTAACACAATAACAAAAAAAGTATCACATGCAAAACGAATTCTAAATATATTAGATTCTAGGTTTTTCGTGATAGATACGTTTGATGGGGCCGCGATTACATTGGGAACTTCACATCGCAGCCAGAAGACGTCTACTGCAGGACTAAGGTTTCCCCCTTTAATAGGGCGGGGTTGCCATAATTCTCATGCTAGGCAGGCGGCTTGAGGATCGTAGAATGCTCACCACAGTTAACCGAGGGGACTCTGCTGCCCGTCCTCCGGTAGTTCTGTATGCAGTTTTAGGACATACCCAGGTCTATACATTAGGGACTTATTAAAATGCTATTCAGCATTACATTCCATAAATTACGCCAGGACTGTCAAGGTGTTTGCGTATTCTCGAGATAGCACCCGATAAAGAGAAACGTTAAATATGCGTCGTATACCTAACTGTCTCTGGGCAACTGGATGTGTAGAGTAGACTTGATCACGACGTAGATGTTGACGAATATTGATCAAACTAAATTCTAGTAAACTAGAAACCAACTCAAAACTCATTACCGTTATCAGCTCGAAGGACAGTTTTCCAGCAAAACATAAGTTTAAATATTGATTTTTCTAATGAGTGGGATCAATCGGAATTAAGTTGTTTGTTAAAATAAATGTATCACAACTGTTTCTTAAATTGTAAACGACAAAATGTTAAAGCTTTTGCTTAGTTTTTACACCAAGGTTCAAACAAACGTGCGAAATGTATTAGAATTCATAGCATGCTTCCAGAAGACGGAAAAAATACTAATGAGACAAATTCTTGTTTAGTGCTCACTAGTTAACCTACGGCTGGTTAAGTAATTTATTAAATTCTAAAAAATACTAGTGAGCTTTGGAAACGGGAAATCCAGTATTACAGTTAGTTATTTTATCTACGAAGGTAATTTAGTATCATTGATTTTGTTGCTAGCAGCTGCATTGCTGTTTTATTACTCGAAATGTTCAATAAAATGTTTCTGAATCTAGGAAGACGTTTTTCGAAAAAAATATACGTTGCGTACAAAATTATTAAAGTCGAATTCGTAATTAGACGGACCAAATTGTCATTTCAAGAATTACTACTTTTTGGTAAAATTTACATAGTGCTGCGATATAAATGTTAAGTTAGTTAACTTATGTTAAAAAACTTAATCTTTTTATTAACTTATATACTTATTATGTTAACAAACTTAATCATTTCACACCAGTGAACTACTTCGATATTTTCATAATTATTAGTCTTTGTAATGGGTGTTTCCTGACTTATGTACGATTTCAATCTTTTCAATGTTATAAACCATGAAAATAATGTTACATTTACCCTGTAGCATTTCACAGAAGAACTTTTTGATGCAATATGTTTCCCTTTTCTACCTGCACTTCCACTGGCAGCACTTATTCGATAATTCTTTTGAACGATAAAAACTGAACTATTGCCATCACGACGGTTCTTTAGTTGCCAGCATTATTTTGATAAGTGATATTCAATCTGTCAGTTTAGTCCGTTTAATTATGTATCCGAGTATAAGTATATTTTGATAGAATGTGTCGCTGAATTATATTTAGGCGTTCCTAAAACTTAAGGACCAAAAATAGTTTTTACAGAAATATTAATCACTTTTTCAATATTTTTTTTTTATATTTGTGTTTGGAGCCCGAAACTAACAATTTTTTTTCTAAATTTAAGTAATATTTAAACCCTTTTAGCAGTTAAATATTTTTACTAAAATGATGCTTACTCATGTGACCAAATGGTCGCGTAGTTCAAGGAATTTGATTTTAGTTTTTGTAGAGCGACAAAAACTCGCAATTCAACGGACAGATCAGAGCTACTTTCTTCCTACATGTTTGTCGAACAAAAAACAAACATCATTTGGTTTTGCTCATTCGGTCATTGCTTCCTTGACACAAATATATCAGTTAAAATCAATATTTGGCTAAATAAAATGCCGTCGGATAAGTATGCAAATAAAGTGAAGCTGTCATCGCTTGAAAACTTCTTTTTGATAAGCTTTTAGAATGTATAAGCAGTACGCGTGTACCTACTGTTTTTACCGATGAACATATTTGTTATTTGTCCTCAACAAAATCAGTTTTAACTATTGATATTTAGTATGCGAAATTTGTGGTGCAAATTGAAGCCGAAATGTCTTGCAAAAGGGCATCGATTAGTAGAGCAGCCTTTGGAGCTGATTTATTACATTTTCATCAAATTACTTGGAAACGTGGCGGCCTGTCAAACAATGGCTTCTAATCGCTGTTTTAAATATTCTTTTGGTCCTTAGGACTTGCGCCTTTGCACGCTCGCATATCTATATTGAAAATAATATGCTATAAGCTATTTTACTAGGCGATTAGGTCTTCCACCACGTTGGCCCAGTTGAGAGTTGGTGAATCCACATACGGCATTGAATTTCTTCTGCGGACGTAAGCAGGCTTCCTCATGGTGTTTTCCATTACCGAAAAGCCAGTGGTATAAAAATCCACACCAAAGAACTCGTCGGCTCATATTTTTTTTTTATCAAGTTTCATATACCTACTCATATTATACCATAATTCATTTTATAGTAGTAGTAGTCACATTAATAAATTACGTAAACACAAATTTTAATAAAAATTAAAATCAAATTATAAAAATAGAGGTCAGATTGCATATTTTAAACATATGTCTGATCGACAATAATGATACATTCAATTTCAAATAAGTACATGACGAAGTTAAGGATAATTGCTATAGTGAGCTAGATCCTCTAAGTTGCTAGGACTTGAAACACGATTGCAAAACAAAATCTCGATAGAAAAAAATTACGAAGTTACCTCTAGATTGCACAATAAAAAAATTGATAAGTGATTAACAAAGTAGGTACTCTCAATGAGATCTTGCATAAAAATTTTACTGATTAGAAGGAGGTATTCCCGTTTGAAAACAATTTCTTGAGCACCCATTAAAATAGCACCTAGCATATTATTCCCAAATTGGACCATATAAAAATGTTGTGCTATGGGAGTATTAACATAAATTAACTGTAAAGAAAAAATACCTAAACTGTCGAGCTTTGGAACCACTTTAATTGAGACTTCATGCCGCCCGGCCCAGGCAAAGGGGGGTATTTGAGCTGAGGCAGGAGTCTTAAAGAACAAGGCTTTTAGTTTAGGCTTTGTATTTATCTATGTATTGTAGTACCTGGGTATGTCCTTAAACTGCAATCAGACCCACCGGAGGACGGGCACCAGCGTCCTCTTAGTTAACGATGGTGACCATTATGCGATCCCCAAGCCGCCTGCCAAGCGTGGGGATTATGGCTACCCCTCTATTAAGAGGGAGGCCTTCGTCCAGCAGATGACAAAACTTGTACCTATTAAAAAGTTAAACAAGTTAAACTGTAAACAAGCGCGTCTAACAGTTAGTTTTTAAACAATGCCGACGAATTACAAATTCTCAACGCTTTGTAATTGATCAGGTCGGTAGGAAGCCTCGATGGATATTCACATCCATTCAATTTGCTTAATGAAGCGAATAAACAAACCCTGAGTTTTAATTCAACGACCCGTTAGAAATAATTAATTTTTATCTATCTGCCTCTTTATACTTCTCAAAGTTAATGATGCAGGCGTATTTAATAACGTTAGTGTCAGTTCTACTTTTTGGTTAAAGCTGGGATATTTCACTTGGAGGATCTAGCTCTCATATAATCAAAGGATATTTCACGTTTCATGCACATTTTTTTATGTTTATTTTGGGACCAGCAGGACTATCATGTAACTTTTCGGGATCGCGATGCGGATATGTCACTGTCACTGCCAAAACTCATTTGACAGGACGAAACGCCAAAAGACCGACGGATATGCTTAACTTAATTAAGGAAATCAATGCATTCGTTCTTCTCAGCTATACACGCGACATTGGCGAAATTGCGGCCATACCGCAGAGGCCATAACCAAAGATAGATAGATAGAATGCATTCGTTCGATAACGATAGCGAGAGAAATCCCTCCGTGATACCGAGAAGCTGTGACAGTGACAAGTGTCAATTTTTGACAACTCGTATCCGAAACGCGATCCCGAACAGTTACATGATTAGCCTGCAGTTTCATTTATTTTGGGGGTCAAATTCAAAAATTCTGCTGTTACATAGAAAAATTTCTTGTCTTGGCTAAATGGAATATCTGTTTTTTTTCACGAGTTCTATTAATTTTGCTCATATTCCTCGAATTCATTAATTATTTACATGTGGATGGACAGTTGGTGACATATGAATCGAATGTCGTTATTCTACAAGCCACAAGCCAAGCTACATTTCCTGGAATACGCAAGTAGGTTAAACAAGTCAAGAAAAGGAAAGCTTATAGATTTCTATAAAAACTCCACATATGGATAGCCACGTTTCTTATTTAGTAGGTACTTTTTATTTCATATCGCCATCACATTGTACTTTTACGTTTAATGGTAAACTTTTATTAGGTATTATACACATATTCGTGCTATATCGGTGACTTTGGTTCTTTGGCGAATATCCTCGTTCCGGATTTTATCGCGCAAAGTAACTCCGAGCATAGCTCTCTCCATTGCCCTCTGCTATTGTGGAAGACGCAGCGTACGAAGGCCTCCCACTAGGTGGACGGACGACATTGTAAAAGTCGTAAGCGACCGGTGGAAATGGCAGGTTGTTGTCCAGTGTGGCGGTCTAAGGGGGAGGCCTTCGTTCAGCAGTGGACGTCTCCGAGCTGATGATGATACACTTATTAATGGACTGGTATTCAAGTAGGCGCGGTCAATTGAGTATGGCCTTACCTACTCTTATTTCGCTTCATAAATATTGTGTAGTGTAATACGTTATTTAATTTCACATCGTTGATTTTTATTAAAATTATTTATTTAATTGTAAAGCAAACATTTTAGAGCTGATTTTAGGACCATTTACAATCCGATCGAACGAAGTAATTCGCCAGAGAACTAAGGTTACCGACATAGCTCAGCGTATTAGTAAACTGAAGTGGCAGTGGGCTGGTCATATCTGTCGCAGAACCGATAACCGCTGGGGTAGACGTGTTCTAGAGTGGAGGCCACGTATCGGCAAACGTAGGGTAGGACGTCCTGAGACTCGATGGAGTGACGATATACGTAGGACTGCTGGCAGTGGTTGGAAGCGGATAGCTGAAGATCGGGCTGAGTGGCGTGCCTTGGGAGAGGCCTATGTCCAGCAGTGGACTATGACAGGCTGATTATGATGATGATGACAATCCGATCGTGTTGAGTTTTGACATATACATGATAATCAAAACCTGATAACTCTATCGCACCGTCTCTTCAAGTCGGAGAGGTCAGTGTTTTATTTCTGGGACCGCAATCTACAACCTCATACCATTACAATCGAGATGCATCTTCCCTAAGCATCTTCCACTGCTGCCACAATTTATATGCGTCATCAAGACTCATAATAAAGTGACACTTAACCCGGAAGATGCGTCAAAAATGAAATATATCGCCAAAACCGCAGGAAGCACCTTGTTCTTCAAAAATTACCGTTACGTTAAGCATGGTAGGACGACCGGTTATAACTTTTCATCGTAAGATGCTGCGTGGTGACTATTATTTATACTGTGTTATAAAGCCCATCTTTTCAAGGTCGATGTATTTTTGATTATGCAACGATGGGAACCAGTTTTAATGGAGATGACTGGCCGTTCAGAAAAAAATCTAGCGCCGTTGTTCAATAAATAGGTGTTGAAGACTCAATTGTCAATCAAGATAGTACCTAGTAATATTTATACTATAGGTAGTGGTGATTCTTTATCATTGATTCTTTTGGCCCAATGACACGTTATTTATTTTTTTCTTTCTTCTTTGGAAATTTGGAAGTCTAACGGAATAAGTTTTAGGTCTATTACGTTTCCATCAGGATCTCTTGCCCGAAAAACTTCTTTTTTTTTCTCTTTTTTTCCCTTAGTTATTGGCATCGCACGTTGTGCATTCTGCCAGTGTTAATGAATTTTCAAGTTTCTTTTATTAAAATCAAGTCCAATATGTCATGAAATCACAGTTAGTCACACGAAATTAGTCGTAGTCGAGTCCAAGTCATGCCCTAGTAAAGTTGCGACTTTACTGTGAGCTTCTACGGAGTTTTGAAAACAACACGAAAAGACATGTTTCACCACTTTATATCACTCGCCCACACTCGTGCATGTAATTCAACACTCAATTAATAAAACACCACCATTTTAATCATTAAATCGCGAAAAACACAAGTTTCAGAAAATAATAGAATGCAACGACATGATTTTTCCGTGTTCCCGCCAAAACCCCTTCGATCATTAATATTAATACTTACACGATATATTGATCGAAGCGGAAAAGTGTCTCACAGGACCCTATATACCGGGTGTTAGTATACCGGTTGTTCCATACCGTACCGTTGCTTGGCACGAAAACAACAACAGCCGAAAAAACCACAGCCGTACGCGCGGCCCGCTCTGTTTTCATTCCTCGAAATAGATCACCAGATGTGATCGAAGCATACGGCTAAAGTGAACGTGATTCTGAGCATTCGAATTGAACTTGGTATAGAACACACCTCATAAACACGCAAATACCAAAACTATATCAGTTTACGAAACTCGTATATGGAACAACCGGTACACCGTTATCCTTCTAGGATATCATTATGAACAACTTTTACTACGGGTCCAACCCTGAAATCGCGAAAAAAAACAGCTGTTCCATTCATTTTGTGCAATGACAATGAACTTTTTATATGTGTGTTCAAACTAACACCCTGTATATTATAACCGTCTTATGCATAAAACGCTAATAAGTATATCAAACCTATTTTTATTAAACAGTGTTTTGTCTTCTTTTTTCAAACTCAAATCGTAATTGGAAAGAAATTTGACATAACACTTTTTAACTAAAATAGGTTTGAAATACGTTTTAGCGTTTTATGCATATGACGGTAAGTTTATATCCCTGTGTTGCAAGTAGGTATATCTAGACAGGCAAGCAACTTTTGAACCGTAATAGGAAATAATAAATAAGAAATAATGGACTTAGTTTCATTTAAATAATTTTTTTTTTGTTAGGGATTCCGCCTTAGTAACGCATATTCTGTGTCAATTTCAACCAGATATCTATTATTGTTCGGGTTATTAGTAATAGGGCCACGTTGGATAACCATCGGGTAACGTAACCTTTTCAACGTCCGGTGACGCTGTAGAGGCTGTCTGAGACAAACAGAAAAGTCAAACCCTTTGGATATGGGCCCGTAAAACAGATAATCGATGACAAAAGGTACATAAGTTCCACAGACATAAACTAATAGCCTAACTAAAAAATAGTAAGCAACTACCTAAATAAATTTAAAACAGCTTAGCTAGTGCGTCAGTTTTCCGTGAATTTTACAGCTGGCCCAGGTGAATTACTGCCTTGTGCTGTAATCATGGACACAGTGGGTCGTAACTCTCGGACCAAAGCATGAATCAAACAGAGGTACAGCGAAAGCCTTTACGTTTGGCAGGAATGTTGACTACTTTCCTGGTAAAATTAAATAGGAATTTAAATGCGAACGCTTTGCAGAATATTTTTTTCAAGCTATGATTGCGTTTGTCCCATGTTTTCCAAAATTCCAAAATTGTGTTCAACACAATTTTGTTTGCAGTTTTGGCGCGAATGTGACAGAAACGACGACGTTGCCTACATTATTTACCAAAACTACTACTTAACTTAACTACTTTTACTTAATTTAAAATATTATGGGTAAAAGTAGTAGCATTTCTTAACTATTTGTAGTATGTTTGTATGTTATTTACTACGACTTTTTCTACTAGTTTTGTAAGACTTTGACTGCAACTCCTTCGATAAAATTTTCATTTTGATCCAACTAAAACTCGAAGAATATTAAAACTTGACATTGGCAGTGTGCTTAAAGAGCAATGCCAAATAAAAATAAAAACCACAACCGTTTTAGCGCACTCTTGAAAATTGAAAATGGTATATCGCCACATGCTATTCCTTGTACCTATGTTTAATATAATATATTGGAGCTCTGTGCGTGTGGTATTAAAAAAACGTCTCAAAAATGTTAAGCCGTTTCGTAATTTTGATTGTTAAGTAGGTAATCAATTTCAGTCACGTTCGAGTGTAGGCAAATGTGGAAGAAACTGTGGTGAATCGTGAACAAAACTTCAAAAAAGTAGTCTCTACCCATTCTACCACGTATCTGGGGAAGAACTAGACTTGACCGTGACTTGTTCGAGAATCTTTTACGAAACATCAGTGTGCTCAGTATCACACTTCAAACTCACTTCTAACTTATTAATGTTATAGGGGTTTCGGTTACTTTTCACGACGAAAACATCTTGATGAATGGCATAGCAGCCTATCCACGAAGTCGGGCATAGAATACTTTTTATTCTGGGAAAATTGGAAAGTCGTAGGTTTGGAGGATCTAGCTCTCTCTCTATATATAATCAAAGGTCGTAAGTGTAAATTATAATCGCAGGGCACCGTTTGTGTAAAATTAAGAACCGTCCATACAGATAATTATATTATAGCTTATAAAATTAATCTCTATAATCTTAGACAGCAGGTACCAATTGCATCGAGTAAAGCATTCCAATTTTGATTAGCTAATAACGTATCATTTTATTTTTAATTACATAAATAACCTGGTAGGCAATAACTATAGTTGAGTTCATAATTAGACGGACCAAACTGACATTTCAAGTGTTGCTACTTTTTGGGTAAATTTAAATAGTGCCGGGATAAAAATATTAAGTTTGGTAACTTATAATGTTAAGAAACTTTCTTTTATTAACTTATTTACTTATTATGTTAATAGACTTAATAATTTTACAACAGTGAACTATTTCGATATTTTCATATTTGTCTTTGTAATGGGTGTAGTTCCTGACTTATGTACGATTTCAATCTTTTCAAGCTTATAAATCATGAAAATAATGTTCCATTTCCCTGCAGCATTTTACAGAATAACTATTTGACACAATAGAATAGAATAGAAAATACTTTATTATAATGTTTTTCCTTTTCTACCTGTACTTCCACTGACAAACTTTTAATGTTTAATGTCACTTAATAATTATTGGATAAAATTATTTTGTACGATAAAACTGAACTATATCCGTCACTACGGTTCTTTAACTGGCAGCATTATTTTGAAAAGTGGCATTTCAATCTGTTAGTTTAGTCCGTTTAATTATGAATCCGAGTATAAAATAAGTCTATGTATACTTAGGTACCGCTATACATAGTACTTACTCAGAATACAGGAAATCGTCAACCTTATTCAAATGGTCATAAAAACCGAGGTTTGTGATACAGCACAGACTCAACTCGGCCAAGACTAGGGTCACCATCACCATACATCTGGATCATTTGGGACATATCTAGACCATCTGCTTTTCTCCGGATTTTTCGCTCGCATCTCCTGATTTGAATAATCACATCACTAAAATTTTATTCTTATTTAGTGCGAAATGTTATGAGTTTGAGGTGATTGTTTATTTGTATCAACTCTCCCTCATTGTCATGGAGAATAGTACAATTGGCAACATTTTTCATGTTAACGCTAAAAAAATATGAGATTGCTATTTCATTTTCTGCCAGCACTAATAAAAAGGATGGGTATGAAATCCCCCTTTTTTAGAAAAATTGCTTATGTCCTAGTAAATTAATCTGCTTTTGTCATTTCATCCCTTGTTAGAGAAGTACTATAGAAGAAAACGGCCCATACTTATTATGTCGTTTTGTCTAAGAATTGTTGACATCGTTGACATAAATCATCCACATTTTGTCTATGCCGTTCTCTATCTATTTTATACCAGTGAAATGTTATCAAGCCAGAGCTAAAATTTATACCAACGGAGTGTGAAACTAATAGCATCATTCATCAGCTGATGAAACCTTGTTTGTATTGTTTAAGCCTACAATTTTTTTTATGTAATTCATTGAGCCGACCTTTCAAATTTCGAATTGACAACCCTTAACAACACTCGTTTATAGGATGTGGGATCTAGGCACCAATCAAAAAAGCAATTTGTCGCTACTGAGAGATATCTTAACTGCGTGATACCTTACTGAGAGGTTGTCGGTGAATGATACCGTAGGCATTCCTAGTGGCCAGATTAGATGAGTAGACTTGCCCTTTCCATGTGCGTATCTTTAGTTTTAGGGAGTGTAGTGAAAACTGTGTTTATTCTCTATCTATCGAATAGATACACAGTTAACTATCGAAAATATCGTAAAATACGTACCATGAAAAAATATATGAATACTGGGACAGCCCCGGAGAAAGAGCGGACACAAAGCTAAAGGTTTATTACTAACAGACCACTCAAACCACCAACCTGGGTTTTGGAATTTTGTTCTTATCAGACCACCAACTTTACACCTGGGTTGCTGGTTAGGAACCCTTGTTCTTATCAGAGGACCAGCTGGCCGCCCGAGTGGTCGTTGGGCCTAAATGGTACATCATCGGCCAGAAGACGCCCACTTTATTTTTTTTTATATCCATTATTATTTACTTTTTTACTTTTTTTTTAATGACATTATCATAAATGTTCATTTCAATTTTCTTATTATTACACTCAATTTTTTATTTTACCAAATCTAAATTTTAAATTTATTATAATTTAATTTTGTTTAATTTTAGTAGTTCAATTGTTACATTTATTCATTTTAATTCGTGTGTCAACATTATGTGAGCATTGTAAATAACTTACCCAGTGTAACAATTTTGTTATAAGGCCAATAAAGCATTCGAATTCTAATAAAATTCTAATCCTAAGTGTCAGTCATTTCGTTGAGTGTTCATAACTTGTTAATAACGACGAACATAATGACAACCTTTCGTCTTTCTACTGCCGCTCCGCAAGGCTATTATGCTCGTACCTTTGAATTGTAGCAATAAAATTGTCAACATTAATATTTTACAACGGCCTCATAGAACCTACGTCTTTATGGTACCTTATGGCTCAAGCAGACTAGCGACTATTAGCATCAGCGATCGGCTATTTAGTCGCTTTTTGGAAGCTTGATGCCGCGGCAGACCGCTCTAGGAGCCAGGGCCCGATCTAACTATTTAGTCACTCCGGGCAAAAATAATGTTCGCTGCCCTTTACACTAACACCATAAGTCGCCCCGTGACTCCGTCTGCATACAGAAGAAATTCACCTCGCTCCCAAATACACAATCGAGAGCAGCTAGACGCCTAAACACAATGCAGCATCGATGCAGTCGCTAAAACGCGCGATTTCGATACCGCGATCGAACGCCGCAAGTCGCCTAAAGGCGATACAGCATCGAAATGGTCGCAAAATCGCCGATAGCAGATGCTAAAAGTCGCTAGTCTGCTTGAGCCCTTATACCAACAAACATCAACAACTTGACCCACGGTACCGTTGGGTGTCAACACAACTGCCCGGTCCACCTAGCTAAGCCAAGTGCTTGCTAGTGACAAAGATTTTGGATTTGTAAATGTCCGTTGAACATTTGCGTATTCATTGGAGTTCAACTATTATAATACAGGCTCCATCATCATCAGGCACAGAAACTATCGAAAAATACGAGATAACTACTCCATTTATGTTATTATTCTAAAGAAAAATATATGAAAATGTGGTAAGTTTTCATAATTCTACAAAATAAGATTCAAAGTTTAAATTTTCTTTAAATGTTTCAAACAGTAAAAAAGATCTCACAAAAATGTAGTTGTATCCAGTCCTAATTTATCGATTTCCAAATAAAAATACTTACTATTGCTATATCATTCGCATATTTTACAGTGGAGTCTGATAGCAGGTTACAGAGGTAACGCCACAATACCTTTCTGTATTAGCGTACAACCAGTTTATGCAGTATTGCACCTGATAAAACCCTGTCGGTGCCTGACGGAGGGCACAACTTACCTACCCGTAGTCTGCTTCTTGCAAAAAGAACCATAGCACTAGATTAGCGATAAAAAGTGAACAAGAACAACAATAACAGTTACAGCGCGACAGTGAAATATTATAACAATCGGTCGTCAGCACTGATATTCCCAAATCTGTGCACTGTGAATCAGAACACCACCGTTACTCGGGTCGCGCTACAATGTGGGTCGCTGTCATACAATTGTGAGTTTTGTTCAAATGGCGTAAAGTTCAAGGAAATATAAATCCCAGCTCTAGATTCTAGAGATTCCTGAGCAGAAGAATAATCAGACATTATTCAAATTTATTGTGATAGGTTCCATGAAACATAGACAATTATATTTACGTGCCTGTGGGGCTAAAGTAGCCACTTTAGCCCCACAGGACTACGCGGAGCGAAAGGAACCACTTCCTCCCCACAGCGGTACCTAAAATCGTATACACACTACGGGAACAAGCAAAGAAGCCTCAGATCTCATGTTTGTCACCCTCGGCTTCACTTCGGGAGACAATATACATGAGACTATAGACATTCTTTACTTTTGAATATTTTTATATATGAAGTGTTTCCACACTAGGTTTTCTATTTTTAAGAAAAATTATGACCACTGGCAGGACCCGAACCTGCATACGAGCAATCTCTGGGCTTCCGTCCTAACTGCTTTGCGAATTAAGCTACTAGAAGTCTCTGCCTTATTCTTTACTTTTGCTCCCTAGTTGAGTAATCTACTATTGTAACTACTCTAACCTACTAAACGTGGATTATTCTCGGAATAGGTTTAATACTTCTTTTGTCTTTTCCATTCTTTCAAAGTTACTCAGTGGATAAAGACTAACAAACCCACAAAAATTTTACTAGATTCCGTGGTCCGGTCAACCGAACTGCGGAAGAAAAAACTATTCCGTATATAGTCCGGTAACAGTGAAACATTTTTTTTTCATAGTCCGGTTGACCGGACAACTGAACCGGATCACGGGCAAAAAGCCGATTAAAAATGGATTTACAACTCCGAGGTATGGTAATTCCTTAATTGGTTGTTCATTTCTTCTCGTGAACTAACGCAATTAAAACGGATTAATTATTCAGAGGCTAGAGTTTTAGGTGTGTGTTGCCAGTTATGACATATGGAACTGAAACGTGGTATTTAACTGCTGGCCTTTTGGAGAAACTCAGAGTCACACAACGGGCAATGGAGATAGCTATGCTCGGAGTTACTTTGCGCGATAAAATCCGGAACGTGAATATTCGCCAAAGAACCAAAGTCACCGACATAGCTCGCAGAGTTTGCAAGTTGATGTGGCAATGGGCAGGCCACATCGCTCGACGAACTGATAACCGATGGGGAAGAAAGATTCTTGAGTGGCGACCGCGAACCGGAAAACGCAGCGTAGGAAGGCCTCCCACTAGGTGGATCGACGACATTGTAAAAGTCGCGGGCAACCGGTGGATGCAAATGGCAGGTTATCGTACAGTGTGGCGGTCTAAGGGGGAGGCCTTCGTTCAGCACTGGACGTCTCCGGGCTGATGATGATGATGATGATGATTCAGAGGCTAATCTTTGTTTAACTTTGCGTTTACTTTACTCCGTTAAGAGTAAAGTAAACAACGATTTCACTGTTAAATGCATAAGTCTAAGTTTCAACACAGAAATGATATTAGTGAGAAATATAGTCAGTTAACTATTTTCTCTTGCAAAGTTCTAAATATTCTATCGCAACTTGTCAGGCCCAGAGCGTCTGCGATTTCAGTAAGTTAGCCTTCTGAATTGGTAGTTGAAATCCTACGATGAACTGCACGGCAGATTGAGCTCTTTGAATAAACAATGTACCGCATGTATATCATCGGATTTATACGAGGGTTAAAACTTCGCGCTGAGTTCTAGGAGGCGTCTTAAATATTTCAGGCAAGTTAAGAGGATTGAAAGTCAGCTGGAGCTAGGTTATCTCATTAGTAAAATCAAGTTGTTTGAATAGATGGAAGATGTTCTAACTATATTCTGACTATTACATCTATACGCTTTTATCGGAACCAGCTAGTGGCCAGCGGAGTTATCAAAGAATAGCTATTTATGAGAATTACGTAGCAGATGAAAGGAAAAAGGTAGGTTTCATTTACGGCCAATGCGTCCAGTTTCTATACATTTTCTAATGTTTACATAGGTACTTCCAATATAATTTTAGCTAATTGTATTTTTATAAGGTTCGAGCTTGTTATGACTTTAACAAGTTTATAGGAAGGACATAGTCTGCTTTTCAGCTTACTTTCATGGCTGTGGGATTTTGAGCAGTGTTAGGAAACGTTCAAATAATCCATGTTACAGGAGTATTTTTCGCCTATAACCAATATCGGTTAGCTATTGCTACAGAAATTCCACTGTTGCACACAAACTAGTTTAAAATTACAACGTTTGAGCAATAAATATACTATATAGATTACTTAGGTACTAAAATCCGGCCTTGCCAAGCTCTCCCCAAGCTGCCAAGCTTTAATAATTAGTAATCAGTCTAATTGGTCGCCTGATCTCTGAGACAGCTGCACCAATTTAGATGCAAGCCGATACTCCAGCTGCTAAGATGAAAGATAATTCGCTGCGGGAACAATACTGGTGCTCTGAGAGACGCATGTCGCTTTTTGAAAGGTTATTTATCGTAAGTGAGACTTATAAGTTCTATATCAAGTACCTACTTACTTTCACTGTGAAAGCAAAAATTGGTTGATATGAGCTGATACGTATTTTTATTCGGATGACATTCCAAATTGACTAATGACTAACGTCATTCTGTAGTAGGCTGTGTACAGGTTTTGTTTTACGCTTTATTGTTTTCTCTCTATCGTCAAAACGGTACTTTGATTAAGTACCCGACCGAAAGCTAGATCCTCCAAGAAACGGTAATAGCTACAAACATCAGCCTAACTGGGATATGGTGCAAATAAATGGTTTACAAAAACACCACAAAATAAAAATAAGCTAACCACAAGGCAAGCGCGGAGCGAGCAGTACGCGAGCGACGTGTCGTGCGTACCTACTGTTAAGGAACTCTCTAAAGGCTAAGTTAAACTCTTAGATACGTGAGTATGATTCTTACTGGGCCTATTGTTCTACTGTAGATATTTTTTTAATACATAGTTGAAATAAGAGCTACCAAATTAGGTAGAGAGCTGGGTAGTGAATACTACAAAGCACCTTAGTCACCGAAGCAGTAATCTCATTGCCTACAAACAAGAGCTTCTTCAGAGAGACCAATTTGCTTACCGTTAAAGATGGAAGTAGGCGAAGCAAGTAAATAGGATGAGACTTTTTTCACGATACACCTGATAAACATGTCTGTAGAAAGCTGTGTCATTTCGTTTGTCTTTTTAGGATTCCGCAGCAAGTTAATGATGAAAGAAAGAGAGGCAGCCAATTTAGGAACTTTTTGTAAAACCTAGGAGGCTTCATCCATTTTCTGCACAACATTAAATACATACATAATATTATGTACAATATTGGACCTGGGTATGTCCTAAAACTGCAACCAGATCCACCGAAGAACGGGCAGCAGCATCCTCTCAGTTAATAGTGGTGAACATTCTGCGATCTCCAAGCCTGCCGCCTGCCGAGCGTGGGGATTATGGCAACACCCCTATTAAGGGGAGACCTTCCACGGCTGGAGCTGTGGACTTTTTCTGGCTGATGCGATTATATACAATTTTATATCTGTGATTCGCCCCGATTACTTACTTACTTACTTTTTGCCCCGATAAAATGTTAAGGAATATAGCACATCAATCACTAAAAGAAATCAAGCATTCGACGAAATGTATATGGAACAGCTGATTTCACGAATTTAGGGCTGGCCCCATTAAACAACAACAACAGCCAGAAGACGCCCACGGCTGGACGAAGGCCTCCCACTTTATAGGGAGGGGTTGCCATAAGCCATAATCCCCACGCTTGGCAGGCGGCTGGAGTTCGCAGAATGCTCACCAGCTCACCACCGTTAACCGAGAGGACGCCGCTGCTCGTCCTCCGGTGGTTCTGGATGCAGTTTTAGGACTTACCCAGGTCCAGGCTCAGATCAAGGTCAGGCTGGCCCCATGGTAAAAGTTATTTACAATGGTGAGTACAATGACCTAACGGCTTAGTAATTCCGTTAGTCATAACCCTGACAACACACCAACACCAACATCACATTATCTGAGATTATAATAAAACACGCGCCGTTTTGTACACTCAGCAAAGTAATCGGAAGCAATAGTACATTGTTATCTAGGTGAAAGTTACTTATTTAGTCCCGAGATGGGGTATGGAGCCCGAGCGTAGCGAGGGCGCTAATAGTTCGAGGGACTAAATAAGTCTTTAACCCCGAGGTAAACACTGTGCTTTTCATTACGAATACAAGGAAATTACAAATAAACTGACACTGGGAAATGCACTGAAACAATGCACAATGCATTGAAAGTGATTCTCCCTAAGGCTGGAATGGAGTTTTTTTTGGCGGGAACACTGAAAAATCATGTCGTTGCATTCTATTATTTTCTTAAACTTGAGTTTTTTCGCGAATTAATGATTAAAAATGGTGGTGTTTTATTCATTGAGTGTTGAATTACATGCACGAGTGTGGGCAAGTGATATAATGTGGTGAAACATGTCTTTTTGTGTTGTTTTCAAAACTCCATATAAGCTCATAGTAAAGTCGCCACATCTTTACTAGGGTATGACTTGACTATGACTAATTTCGTGTGACTTACTGTGATTTCATGACTTATTTGACTTGATTATAACAAATAAATGTGAAAATTCTTAAGCTTGAATGCCGAACGTGCGAATGAGACTGACTCTTGTTTACATTTTATCTATACTAATGTTAATAATAGATTCAAGTCCTTAATGTGTCATAGCCACATGTTCTTCAGTTATTAGGAAAAATAAGTAGACCACACGTTAGTCGCCTAAGAACTGGAAAACTGGTTAGTCATAAAAGCTTCTATAAATATAGCGGTACTCGGTAAGTGTGTTTATACACATTAAACCTGAAATTAAAACTCCTAATGCGGATATCTAATGTTTTCTAAAAGTATTTTTTTTAATTTAATATTTTCCTTTCGCTCATGGAACGATTCAATCTTAAATCTCAACACTAAAAAAATCCATCAGTTAATTAAAAAATTAAAACCCCCGACTCTCGTGAGTTTTAGCTAAGAAAAGTATCGGTCAAGATCTTAAAAACAAACAAAAACCTAAATCAATATGTGCATCCATATCAGAGGTACCTACGATGCCACAGACAGAAACACACAAATGTGCACACAACATGGCTTTGTTTGCGTCGGGGCTTAAAATATTATAATCTGCAGATAAAGAATTAAAACTTTGACTATATAAGTACCTACTATAGTATTTTACTATTTAATTCAAATTCAAATCCTTGTATTTCGTCAAGTTTTTCAAGTCATATTAAATTAAAAACATACACATTACAATATTAGGTATGTCAATACTATTATTATTATTCATTTGAAACATTATGCAAAATAGAAAAAGAAAAGAAAAAAGTTTCATGAAAAAAAAATAACAAAGAAAACAAAACAGATAAATTAGCTTTAGTCGACTGGACCGCTCGCCAGTGGACTCGCGGGTCCACTCAAAATTTTGACACATCGTCATCATCAGCCCGGAGACGTCCACTGCTGAACGAAGACCTCCCCCTTAGACCGCCACACTGTACGACAACCTGCCATTTGCATCCACCGGTTGCCCGCGACTTTTACACATTTTTGTTTTATTTATAGGTACGAAAATTCATGAATTATTAAACTCATCCCGCAGGCTCAGTTTCAGGCGGGATCAATTGATAATAGTTTCGCACACTACGTCGGGCTCCTCTTTTTTCACTTCTTGAAAAAGGACACTAGAAGTGATCGAAGCTGTAGCCGGAGAATATGACTTAATTAAACGTGATTAATCTCATAAATATGGACCTGGGTATATCCTAAAACTGCAGCTAGAACCACCGGAGAACGGGCAGCAGCGTCCTCTTGGTTAACGGTGGTGAGCATACTGCGATCCCCAAGCCGCCTGCCAAGCGTGGGGATTATGACAACACCCTTAATGCAACACCCCTCTATTAAGGGGAGGCCTTCGTCCAGCAGTGGACGTTTTATGGCTGACGTGGAATATCGTATACAATTAATACATCTCGTATATAGATCCTTTACGAATTAGACTTTTAAATACTTGCATAATATATACCTATCAGTAAGTACAAATTATGTACTCACCAATACAATTATGGACTACGGTATATCTATACATTTTCATTGGATGAAGATCTGGCTTTCTATAACGTTTTGTTGATGGTGTTGTTTTCCCAATCTAAGACATAGCTAATTCTGCAAATTTTTTAGATGCACAAATATGCCAGGATGTATGATGTCTCGAAAACAGACGGAGCTAGAGCTGTAGATGGTAGCTAAAAAAGCTAGATGACTGGTTTATTTTTATTATCCTATTAAAATGTGGCCCATAAATATTAATGAAAATAATAAATGAAAATCTGAACAAAAATAAGCAACTTATAAGCATTTTAATATCATGCTAGACAGAGAGGCGAAACAGCAAATCGTGACGTCACTTCTCTGTACGCCATATAAATTCTATTCTGACAAGTAAGGCGTGACGTCATTTTGTGTTTTGTGGGAAAGAGAGTTGTCTCTACTAAAAACTTTAAGCGCTTATATATCAGAACATAAATAACCGATTTAAATTATGTTTTCAATAAACATATTATATTTACTTAAATTCTTCATCAAAGCTATTGGTTTCAAAGATTTAAACATCAGTCATCTACCCTATTATATAGTGGCTAGCCATTGTGTATTGCGTTGATTCATGCTAACAGAGGGTAAGTGATACCGTGTGTTTGACTATGCATCATTTACGGTATATTTGCTGCGGGCAGGCTTCCTAATGTTTGCTATTTGCTTTGGCTCGCTTCTGTAATGGCTTGCTAAACTGTTCTTAGGCGAAACATAGACATCCACAACAGTATACTTACCTAGCTATCTACCTCTATTAGGGAAGTATGTTATTGATCACAATAATGCGTTTCCACTGAGGCGCATAGACCAGAGAAAAGACAGCAGAGAGAAGGCGTGCAGGAATGGACCATTAATAAAAAATAAGTTGATTTGAACCAATTTCTTTGATCGATTTAATTTTCTGCACATCGTGCGTGCGTAGTTTTGTGAGTTGCGTCTTTTCCGTCGCGTTATACCGGGTACAGACAAATGCTATAGCTACGCCCGTGTCTGTTTTCAGGACGTCAACAGCTGCATTGATTCTTAAAACAAGGCACAGTACCCAGTATTTGTCCTTTGACTAGATTATCGACAACACCCTCATCAATTGCAGATAGACAAGAAATCTTGATTTTGTCACATCCAGACCGCCTCTGGCGCCATCTACGAAAAGTTTTGTCTGTGGAACCTCATTCGAAAGAAATTGACAAAACATAGGTTTATTTAGTTTAATGTTTTAATGCATAATACGGTTGTATATGAATTTATTATTTTGTTCTAGTTTCTTCTGTTCTTTAATTGATAGATATTTTATAATGAGAAGGAAAAAATGGCAGTTAGATCATGAAATTAAATACGTATGCGATCATTTTCTATATTATCCACAGAAAAATAAAAACTTGAAAAAAAGTCGCGTGAGGTACAAACTCAGCCAAAGAAAATATACTTAGCTCATACTTATTATGTCTGGTAACATATTAAAAAAATTACATTCGGTCTAAACACTTAAAAACATAATAACACCTCTTTAATGACAATTGTTTCGTAATTTTCCGCCTCTACACAGCGGTAATAACATCGAGATCTCAAAAATGTTAAAATCGTAACGTTCAGGCACAGATGCAATGATAGTTGCTGAGTAAGTGATGGGATTGTGCCTTGGAGGATTTAGCTCTCTAGGATTGTGCACATCATCTTAGTATGAACTGTGAAGTTTTGTTTTTTTTTTATCATTATTGCCGAGTACCTACGCTGTGGGCTGGTGGTTTGAGCATTTGGATTGTCTCTATAGACTTTGGATACAAATATACAAACCTTTTGTTTTTGTGTAGTGCAAATTTATTTTAAAAATGTGGCACCTTAAATGCTTAATACGGGGCATTTTTGGCCTCGCGTGCGTGTAATGACACACTGACGTCACCTGTCACTTCCAGACGTCAAGTCAAACCCATTTTTTCAACTTCCCGGAACCTCGTGATCGGTCTGCCATGACAAACACACAAACAATAAAAAAAGTGCCACAAAACACATGCACAGAATATTTCAGATTACTACTTCTACTAAAATACAAAAATGACAAGTATTTATTTATGATTGTGAACAACTTCTACTATCCAAATGCGAAAAGGAGAAAAAAAAACTGCTGATCTCTCGTCTCTTCTTTTAATTTCATATTTTTTGAAGAGATCACTTTTAGAGATAAGGCCGCCATTTGGTACACTAATGTTTATGTTATTTAGATAATGAAATTAAATACATAAGCGATCTATATTTGTTTAAATTATTTAATCCTTTGTGTGTAATTATTCGGGTTCTTCCTCGTGGTCAAATTAAATAGTCTTTCTTTGTTGGTGTAAGCCATTAATAATTAATCTAAGTATCTCTCTGATATTTTTATATATAAATAGTTGTTCAAAATGTAGTTAGTTAATAGGTATCCTTTCAGAGTATCCCTCTATATCTACTCTACATGTAAAATGTAGTGTGTAGGGTGTAGTATGTATTATAAGTATGTATTTACGAAAAAAATATGTATATAAGTATTCTATCAGCTATCTGGTTTCCATAATACAAGCTTTGCTTAGTATGGGGCTAGATGGCGCTGTGTGTAATAAATGTCCCCCCAATATTTATTTATTTTATTTAGTTATTTATTTTATTTATTTATTTTATTTTACATATAATATAGTTGTGAAACAGCTGAAACAAATACAGCTGTGAAGTACGAGCTCTTTTTATCACATACATAGCCGGAGGAGGTACAGTCGTTACTACGATAAAGTATTTCGGAAAACTATTATGACGTGAATTCTGCATCTGTTCTTTTCCAAATCTTTAACACAAGTGTCGCTCGGCACGATCAAAGAGGCTTTGTTAGCTCTTTCTTTCAAGTCTCGCATGACATGAACTTGGACAATCAATTTGTTATCTGACGCAACTGGTGAACTCTGGGTGAACTGGCCAAATGATAAGTTGATGACGCAGCTTTTTCTGTGGGGTTTATTTCTGGGACCAAGTGGTAAATATGACGTGCGGTTATTTTGGGCACTAAGAAGAAATCTTTATTTATTAATTACCATTGAATTACTTAATGAATGGTGTAGTCCTTTGGCGCCGGTTAGCGCCGGGTTTTTTATTTCTGTTATTGGCATCGCACGTTGTGCATTCTGCCAGAGTCAAGTATATGAATGTTCAAGTTTATGTAGATTTATCCAGTCAAATATGTCATGAAATCACAGTTAGTCACACAAAATTAGTCAAAGTCGAGTCCAAGTCATGCCTTAGTAAAGTTGTGGCGACTTTACTATGAGCTTTTACGGAGTTTTGAAAACAACACAAATAGTCACGTTTCACCACATTATATCATGCATGTAATTCAACACTTAATGAATAAAACACCACCATTTTAAATCATTGATTCGCGAAAATACACTCGTTTAAAAAAATAATAGAATGCACTATGCAGCAACATGATTTTTCCGTGTTCCCGCTAAAATTCAGGCGCCGGTTTTAGGTCATCAGTTAAATCTGACAATCTTATTATCTCTTATTACTCCCATCTTATTATTATCTTTTAAATTTTGGCATCACACATTTGCGGGCCATTGTTTCTACTAGACCGGGTTATATTTATATGGATAAAAAAATTGAGGTGTTAAATAAGATAATGTAAAGCTGTTTTTTATTTCAAAATAATAATAAAATAAAGCTTAAAAAAGGCATGTGACATTATAGCCTAGTTCATACCAGGAGGTATTGACAATTTGTACCACTATGCCACTTGCGTAAAGAAAATGTCCTAAACCTATGTAGGTCCGATTAAAGTATTCTATTTTGACTTGAAACCGTTAATGTTATAACAATATAGCATTTAAAAAATATTGTATAAAAAAACTGAAGTAAGTACTTACCTTTAGTTATCGAAATGAAGAACACCCAAGTTATTTTTGTTTGTACCAAAAATCCGATTCATGGCTCCGATAAAACATCCGGTACACAAACGTATAATTTGAGAGTTCTTAAATAACAGTGTTCCGTAGTACTCTACATAACGATTTATTTAACACCGTTTAAAGCACTGTAGATAAAATCTTGATTCACGGCAGTGCGTGGTCAACTGGTCAGTTTTGGACACCGTATACATTTTTTAGTAGGTACCATTTTGAATTAAACAATTATTGTATTTTGGGCGAACGATCTTCTCGTCAAAGATATTAAAGCACTAATTCTGATGATCGAAATTGTCAAATCGCTTGCCTTATAGTTAGTGTCATTAATTGCCTATAAAATTGTTTAGTTTTAAGATTGTTCTAAGATTGAAACAACAGCGCTTACTTAGTTTTAAAGGACGATGCGGAGATCCGTGTCTACCCTTGTTGTTTTAAAAACTTCAAAATAGTAAGCTTGGTATGTATACCAATACATACTCGGTGTGTATTGTGTTAGCTCAAACTATAGGACTGGCCACACAGTACACTGTGTGGCCAGTCCTAGTTTGAGCTAAATTGAGCTAATGTGCCGCCTGAATAAACAATTGGAACCGAGTATTTAATAGGCTCAGTAACACTCCATATAGGGCATGTAAATTATCTACCAATTTACTGGAGCATGACTTCAACTTGACCGTGACTTGACTCGTTCGACTGAGACTTATTTGACAGTATTTAAAACTGTGACTTGATAATTTGGGTAGGTAAACATCGATCATATTGCGTGGTTCAATTCACCCCAGCCCTATAAAAGTAACTTATTTATACCTACAGAGAAAACCAGACAAAACAAAACGAAGTCAGACAACAAGACAATGCTATATCAAACTTTGCGTCTTGTTTGTGTAATTTAATCGCAATTTCCTGAGACTGAAATATGTTACACTATACTTTTCCTTTTACTCTCCTTACAAACATTACCACCGACTCTTTATGTCAGGACTTCTTGTTTATTTCTATCTGATACCGCAAGCAACATGAAATTTATTTAAATTGGAGTTGCCGCTGCGATAATATAAATTTTGAATTTGTGGGAATGATAATCTTCGTCTTTCTAACGAATAAAAACAAAAACTTTACATTTTATCTACTTATCTCACTATTTTGCTCGAAGTAATTCGATTTCAGGGTAAACTAACTATTATAGGCAAGAAACTCGTTTGGTTCGAGGGTGGAAACATCCACATAAACCTGGTAATTAAAGAAATCCTTTTCACACCACCTGCACGACAATGTCCAATTACATATCATGCAACAGCATGCAACCTCAACGTAAAAGTAAAGCATTATATTATCTCTTATCATTGTATCATTATATTCTCATCATTCTATTATCTCTTAAGGGATATAAAGTAGAGTATGAAACTCCCTAGGGAATAAAGTGATTTGAATTAAGAACGTCAAATTCGTGTGGAAACTCGTGGAAAACTGTAAGTAAAAAAATGCCCATATGGCATTGTAAAGAGGTTTGTTCGAAAATCGAACTGACCACCATAACCAGAACTCAAAAAAAAGGTGCGTTTACAAAGAATGTGAAGCAAAAGACGGTGTTTGGTCCTGTGATTGTCAGTGAATTTTAATTTATGGAGCCCTAGCTTTTTATTGTCTCGCAGAAGGTGTGAAAAGTAGAGTATGCTCCTCTGGAATAAAGCCTGCCTTTGTCTTGGGCAGCTTGAACCCCTCGCTTCACTCAGGACTCTATATAAACTCCCGAGCGTAGTTCAATATGCCGCCCGTGACGTAAGACACTGCTTTATTCCCTTATTGCATGGTACTAATTCATCACACTTGCTCGTGGATCCTATTACATCGATTTTAGGCACATAATCCAAGACATTGAAGATATTATACACTCGTGCTTTTTACTTTACATTACAGCACAAGTGCTATATAATAGATATAACCCGGTTAAGTCAAGTTTGTACCTGACTGCAAGTTATAATGTATGTTTAAGAAGCATTCTTAATATAGCCAATAACAAAACAAAATAGGGCAATACAGTTTTTTTTTAATAATACCAACAAAGAGTTTTTAAAGTTATATTATTATTAACGGGATATTTACCGTGATTATGTTGTGAAATGAGCTCCCGATATTTCGGCGCAGTTGCATGCACCATGTTCACGAGTAGACTGAAGAATGCGGGTGGTTGTCAAAAGAGTTCGAAAAACATTAAGGGCATTCATAACGAACTACCCTCTTTCTAAGTCTTTTACTACGATTACTGGAACTCGAACTCGAACCCAAGTCTCGACAAAAAACACTCACAATATCACTGCATTATGTTGTTTTGAACACATTTAGACATACATTAACATTTTTTTTTTTTTTTTTTATGCGGCTAAAGAAAATGTCACATGCGCGCGCGTTGTTGGTTTACGCGCCATTTCCCGCAAATATATGTTGACGTTTTCAATGTGTAGTTGATTTTTATTTATCATAAAGAGTTTGTTTTTCTCTCGCAAGTGTGATGAAAACCGTCGTATGGTACGCGTGTGCACTTGGTAATTACACTCTCGGCTCCCTTACCGCGCTCGCTCAATACCGCTTCGAGTGTAATGATCATAGCACACTTGTATGTTGTATAATGTACTATTATAATTCAGTACTGTAGTACCAGAAATAAGTGTTGGGACGACTGAGCGATGCGCGTTTTTTCAGTCGTTTTGCTATTTCAACAATTTTATTCTAGGGTATACTAAAAGTACGTAAATAAGTAACCATGGTAGCGTAATGGGAAGATAGCTAGACTAGGTATCGTGAAGGTTCAAATCCCTGGTCCGTATCAATGAGCCCTTTTGATTTTATGTAGGTACGGATTTTGATAGAATAGGTTATTGAACAAAAATATCGTGAAGAGATACACGGTATAGATATACGTCCAGAGAAGAAATTCAATGGCGTATGTGAATCTACCAATTTCACCGGGGCTAGCGTGGTGGATATGGTCCAATCGAC
Organism: Erannis defoliaria; assembly: GCA_905404285.2. NCBI lineage: Eukaryota > Metazoa > Arthropoda > Insecta > Lepidoptera > Geometridae > Erannis > Erannis defoliaria. The sequence goes on along the minus strand of FR990076.1, from coordinate 15,538,359 downwards.
CTTCTGAGGTAGGCCTATTCCCAGCAGAGGAGTGGGTGGACTGTTTTAATAATGCTAATAAAGCGCGAGCGCTACACAACGGATTACTAGGCAATAAAATAAAAAGTTTTGTTTATTGTTATTTAATAAGCTAGCGTTTGACCACGGTTCATGAAAGAGCACGCTTGCTTTGAAACCGATTCACTAGCGCCGACTCGTACGTAGCTACTTTAAGATTGTATTTATCGTGATCGTGAAACACCCACTTGGGCAGCGAATTCCACTATTTTGTGGTTCGAACAATGAAGGTGGAATCGAACCCTTTAGTTCGGGGTTTTAGAAAATCGACCATGAAACAACGACGCTTATTACGTAAATAATGTTAAATATATATTCTTATGTACTGTACATGTTTTAATATGTTTTAAATAAATTAAATGTTAAAATTTATTAAACAATTTGGATTGTAGAGTTAACTCTTTGATAAAACCAAAAATAATAGAAAACTGGCCAAGTTCAATATGGACTCGCTTATAAAAAACTCAAACAGCCCCAAAACTTTATTTATTTAAAGTTTATATTTATATATTAAAAGTTTTATTTATTTATTTATTTAGGATTTTCATTATATACCCAGCCAGCTAGTTCCTCCGAGATTTAGGAACGTTTTTTTTGTTTTGCTATAGTGCCTTTAGAAAGTAATTTTAGTGAGTCCGACTAGCCAACTACCGGTTAAGTAAATCATGATCGGGCAGCTTTCAGCTAAAATTTGAAATGCGCTTAGAGTCAAAGGGTTCATTAAGAGCATATTCTTCACACGCGTTTTATATTGCTTTATATCAGGGTGGGAAATCTGACGGGCCGCCATTGTTTTTACAATGGGGCGCCGTTTTAGCATGAGGTCAACTCACATATTATACTTACACATTTGACGGGCTAATATGTTACGGGTTTATGACATTATTTTGTGCAGGAGGTTTGTGAGTGAGTGAAGGAGTGTGTGCGTGTATGTTTGTTGGCCGATTACATTATTTGAAATATAGTTAGCTTATGACCTGGATTAACACATTAAGGCATTGTGGTTATAATCTTACTAACAGCGTTCCGCTGTTTCACCTGATATCCTATAAAAGATATTAAAAAAACGCAATAAAAAGTATTAAGTAATTCAAGGTAAGTAAATTGTATTTACTTACCGAACTTCTTTTCTAGAAAACTTCGATCTACAGCCCACAAGTTTATTTTTGTTTTTTTTTTGTTTGTACGGTTGCTTTTGCCATCTCGTCTATTGTTAAACGAAGATGCAGTCTACAATTAAGCACGCTTGCCTAGAAGAAACTGATTCACACGCGACATGTAGACACCCAGATTATCGCCCTACAAACACCTAGAAACAAATGTGTCCATAGGTCCAATCCGAGACAGTACCTTCGCTTCGCTCAATCAATAATAGGATCTATAAATCTCTACCTTTATCATTTCAGTAAGTGAGCAAATGAAAAATAATAATTTTGGATTTCATGTTTTAAAAAAGTCAGTTAAATTAAAAAAATACAGATTCTACTTAACAGAGAGTTTTGTCTGAAGAGAAAATTGACGAATAACGGTCAAATTGAAACTAAAATAAAACTTGTGCAATGCGGATTAAGTAAAACGGAAAAATGAATGCCTATCTACCTAAATATACAGTTTCTGAGGATTTTAATCTCCATAAAAATAATACAAAGACAGAAAAGGTTGACTAGACTAAAGGTTAAGTTACAAACAACGAAAAGTAAATAGTGGAGCAAGACGTAACTCGCTAATTACGGTTTGAAAGGAACCGACACAAAGTTATCTCAATATAAAAGAGCTCTTTGTTCAAAAGCTAATTAACACTTCCGTAAAAATTAAAGACCGCATTTATTGTAAACTTAGACGTCGAGTGCAATAACCTAGGTTATGGAGTGTAACCCTCGGTCAAGGGTATAAATTAACGATAAATTGACTCCAGCTTACTATTGAGTTTACAGACTTCACTAATCGTTGGTTAGCTTACCGTAATGAGTTCCACATGATGGCCGGTTTAAAGGAAATAAAACGTCACTGAATTTTTAAGTTCGATTTTTGAACACTCGAGATCGCGCGGTTGGCGAAGGCGCGCGTTCACTTGGCGCGTGCGATCGGAACGGAGGCAGCGACTAATGTGAAGTGAACTGTTCTTGAACTTGGCAGCTTGCTTGCACATAGCTGCATTTCGACAAAAGCCTGAACAATGCCTCCGAAGTCATACCCTTTGATGTCTGACGGCGGCGTCTGACAGCCAATATCTCGGGAGGGGAAGAGTAAACATTTTAATAGCCTGTAAATGTACGAACTGTACAGGTTCAGAGAATGGGGAAAGAATGCGCGCCTAGATATTAAAGAATTTTTCGCTTTTCCACAAGGCATGAGTAAAATTATTCGATATCTGTGGTTTTTTGTGTATCTCGCCGTTTGCCAGATGCCTTCCTCCAGGATGAAAACGTGAATGAAGAAAAGCATTTTATGACTTCGTGTTTCCTTGTATGTAATTCGTGATTTTAACTCCAGAACATCTACTCCACGTCTTCAACGCTCATGTTTAACCCCACTTTACTGTGTAACGGCTGAACAGATTTGAATAAAAATTTTGTATGAAGATGCGTATGTAGGTATACATTGCAATAATGCAACTATCACTTTTATCCTTAACAAAATAACTATTTATTCGTATCCTAGCACAAACTGTCAATAAATATTTAGCATAAATTATATTCGATTCGATAGAAAAATAAAGCCGTCAAGTACGAGCCAAAAAAATCGATTCCGATTACGTACCTACCTATTAAGCAGCGACAATAATAAAATGAATGGACGGGAAATAAGCGCACGGATTTTGAAGACTATATGTTGAGCGCCGGCTCTCCTCTCGCTTTAGTCATACTCTGTCTTTGCGACATGCGAGCCGTACGATACGAAAATACAAGCATCTAATACATGTACATGTAAACGTATGTGTGTTTTGTCATGCAGTCATTAGATTCGCTATCTCTATTTTCTGGCAATTGTAATATGTATACTTTTAGCTAGGTATGCTTGTATATGTTGACTTGTTAATTTTGAACGATTTGCAAGCGGGCCCAGCCCGTCTATTCCATTATCACTGTCTCGTTTTTTTATGCTAGGGTACCGACTGAAGAAGTAGTCTTTGAAACCGCGGGGCGTAGCCAGTTGACAATAAAATTCACCATTTTCTTAAAATAGCTCGAGTGCATCAAAATCCTTTTAAGGCCTATATCATAGTAATTAAGTATATCTAATGAGCATGTTACTTCCGTGCTTTAAGCGATGCTATAAGTACAAAACGTATTAATATTTCTATGTGATAATGTATATCTATTATTATTCTATGCCAATTTAACAACATTAGGTCGAATAAGCCAGCCATGTAGCCCGTAAGGCAACTTGCCCGAAATGTTTTTAACGCAATTATTTATGCTATAACATACTTGAGTGGGTACTTATTTAGTTATTTTCACACTTTTACGAACACCCAACGTTTAAGCGAAAGTTAGTTTATTTTGTGTTTTTTTATAACTCACTGCGGTAACTTGGCATTCAAAGTGCACTTTCTCAATTAAGTAAGTATAAATTAAGTTAAACACTGTAATTATACTTAATTTACTGATACTTTAAATCTTCACGCAACATGAAGTTTAAGATTATTAATTAATAAATACTCGTATACAACGTGTAACAAAAATGTATGATAATACTGAAGGGTATGTATACATATTATATGTACTCATCATTATGAACAACTTTAGACCCTGTAAGTGGTGCTTGAACATCGATTTTTAAGGTAGAGCTCCTCCGATTTTGTTTAATCATACTTAACTCTGTAACGGCTTAACAGATTAGAATTTTTATATTTGGCATGAAGATAGCCGACACTGAGAACAGGCACATTTTTTTTAAAGTACCTATTCTTGTACCCCTAGTCAAACTATCGAATAGATCTATCTATAGCCTAGGTATCGATAGAGCTCCTCAAAGTGCCCAAATAGGGTCGGTTTTTTACAGAATACACCATGGTGAGTGTGCAGAGGAACTACATGACCTCATCTTGCCGTCGCCGTTCTTCTACAATACAACCAGACGCTCGAGGAAAAGACACCCTCTTACGGTGGAAATTCCTTTTAACCAGACTAAACGTTTCCAAACCACCTTTTTGGCAAGAGCTGTGGAGGTGTGGAATTCCTTACAGGCGTCTGTCTTCCCGGCCAAGTACAACCTGGGGTCGTTTAAGAAAAACGTGAATAGGTATCTCCTAGGCAAGCGTATTCCAGCGTCGATCACATCGTCACTTCCCATCAGGTGAGATTGTGGTCAAACGTATGCCTAGTAAGTTGTACAAAAAATATTTATTTGCGATTAGGTATCTCGTCTAAGTAATATAAGAATTCGGAACATTCCCAGATAGTAGTTACTAGAGCGTGATAATAAACGTCCGTTTAAATGAGAAAGTCGTGGTAGCCCTATTGAGCAAGTAGCACCTTACAATCAACAAGTTACAGAGGTGTGGGTTCGATCCCGAGCCCGTATGAGTTCATTAGAATTTAGGTACTGAAGTAAAGCGCTGGTTTTCGGTGAAGGAATAACATTGTGGGGTAACCTGCATACATTATGTTAAAAAAAGCCTAATATTAAACATAAAATCCAAAGAGCTCATCGGTACTGGCCTGGGTTTGAACCCGCGACCTAACGATTATAGGTAGGTTTCCATTACTGAAATATGACATGGTATGTAATGATTGCTCAAAGGGACATGAATTCGTATTATTTACTTACACCAGTTTAGTTCCCATAGCAAATCTTTCTGGATGAACCAAGTACCTGTAATGAGATTCCACTAATGCCGACATCACACTGGCGTACAACCGTTTCCGTGGCGATCAGAAATCGTGCTGCGATCGCTGCAGCGAGCATATTTCGAGTCGAACTATTGCATCCTTAGAAAGTATCGCATTCGCAATTCATAAATACGGGTCGTAACCTAACTAAACGTCATTTTCTACTTAATCGGCAATGTAGGTATTGGAGCCAGCAATTTTACATAATAAATCAATCGTCTGGCTTAAAAAATATTGATAAATATTACTAAGTGCTTACACTTGTAGGAAACAATATGAAAAAGTCAGAAACTAAATAATACAACGAACATTGTCGTTCCACGATCGTCCACCAACTCGTCTATTGGTAAAGCGATTGAAGCGCTCGATGCGGGCGTGGGGATCATAATGATATTCATAATTTCAATTATGTTGGCCAATTACACCCATACATTTAAAACATTAAAAAAAACAATTAAATTAGAAAATGACAAAAATAAAATAAAGTCAAAAAAAACATATAAATACAGGATTTTTTTATAAAAGTCAAACAGAATTGAGTTCAATGTTCTGCCCGGCTTTGGCACCGCAACGTCCGCGACATGCCTGTCGCAGCAATGCCGGATATCCGCACAATCGAGTCTGGTGGCGATTATGGCATCCCCTCCCTATTAAGGGGAAGCCTTCGTCCAACAGTGGACGTCTTCTGGCTGATGATGATGCGGTAGAAGACAAATCTTGCTGTATTGACAACAAGCCTGTCTAAAATAAGACACTCAAGCATGAAATGGATACATTTTTCGCATAAACCGATTGCCTAATAAAATCGCAAATCGGCACTCGACAGTGTGCCAACGCATCTAAATGCAACGAGCCAGCTGGCAATGTATTGGAAACGAGCCAGCCTAATACCTAGGATACCTAAGTATATCCTAGCGCTTCCTGTTGGCAGCCTACTTTGAGTCTAATCAGGTAGTTGTATGAACAGGCAGAGCTTCGCTTGCTAATGAGACAAGCCTAGGAGCGGAACTTCTAGTTAGCATTGGATTGGATGAAACTAATCTACTGGTGTGGTATCCACAGTATTGAGAGAAAAAAAAACTGTTACAAAAGTTTTTGTCAAGCTATACGTCATCATCATCATCATCAGCCTGGAGTCGTCCACTGCTGAACGAAGGCCTCCCCCTTAGACCGCCACACTGTACGACAACCTGCCATATATGCATCGTCCGGTTGCCCGCGACTTTCACAATGTCGTCGGTCCACCTAGTGGAACGCCTTCCTACGCTGCGTCTGGTTCCCCATCGGTTAACAGTTCTTCGAGCGATGTGGCCTGCCTATTGCCACTTCAACTTGCAAACTCCGAGAGCTATGTGTCGGTGACTTTGGTTCTTTGGCGAATATCCTCTTTCCAAGTTTTGTCGCGCAAAGTAACTCCACGCATAGCTCTCTCCATTGCTCGTTGTGCAAGCAAATTCAAGCAATACATACATACTACCAAACCTTATATGCTACCATGCAGGATGCCCTGCACTTGTTTTGCTATCCATAGACCGTGTACCGCTACAAATGGTCACGGGCATGTGTTATTTCTAACCAAGACGGCGCGGCGGCATCTTGTTCGTCCCCTTGTAGTACTTGTAGTAGGTATATTGAAGATAAGGCAACAGAACAGTACGTAAGATTTGTAAGATTATAGGTCTGCGCGATAAGCTATACCGGTAACTGTCCAAGTACGACTGGCGGAGGCAGAGGGCGCGCGATGCGCGGCGGCGGTGCGCGCGGGCAGCTAAACCGGTCCGTTCCGGATTGCGTGTCGCTACTAACTCCGTCCTAAGCTGCGGCGCCCGGCTGGCGATAGAACAATAGACGCATTGGCAGGCTGCGCGTTTCCAATGCTTCCAAATCGCGACATTAAATACGTATTATATACTCGTAAATAAAAGTATATATTTTTGTATGAATATAATATTCTATGTGTAAATGTGCATGTGTATTATATGTGTAATGTGTGAATATGTATTATATGTGTAGTAAAATTATTAACTTAGGCCAGTGACAAATAAATATGATTTATGTTATTTACGTAGTTATAAAATAATATATAATATGTGTATATAAATGAGAGAGTAGCCTACATCACTCCCCTTCAGACCGTTACTACGGTCGATAGAAGTCGGGAAATCGTACCGTACGCCCAGAGCGAGTCTTTTTGATCGGAGCCGGGACTAGTGCTGTAGTCGGGACTGGAACTGCGACAGGGTTGGGTACAGGAATATCGTTTTGACGTGTAGGAGTGGGATCTGGTGCGATAATTGTAGTGGGGGTAGGTATGGCAGGAGATGGGTCTGCTAAAATGTAGGCTGGCTTGAGCCGATCAATTGAGACGGTGACATGTTTGCCTTTCACAATTATTTTAAAAACTTTGTCACCCCGCTCGAGCACTTCGTGAGGGCCGGTGAAGGGAGGTTTTAAAGCACCTCGGACTGCATCGTCCCGTAAAAATACGTGGCTCGAAGTGGCTAAGTCTTTAAAAATAAAGATCTTATTTTTATTATGTCGAGCTGCTGGTGTGGGCTGAAGCTTTACAGCGAAGCGGCGTAGGCGAGCCGTGAAGTCCGAAATATCCGTACTGTCTGCGACAGTTGGCTGGAAAAACTCTCCAGGCAGACGTAATGTCTCGCCATACACCAGTTCGGCTGAGGAAGCTTGCAAGTCCTCCTTAAATGAACTCCTGATACCAAGCAGCACCAATGGTAAAACTTCAACCCAGTTACTGTCTGCGTGGCACATAATCGCCGCTTTAAGTTGGCGGTGAAACCGTTCCACCAACCCATTACACGCTGGGTGGTACGCAGTTGTTCGGCGATGTTTGAATCCAGTCATTTTTCCAAGATACTGGAAAAGTGCGGATTCAAACTGCGCACCGCGGTCGGTCACGATGTCAGTTGGGGATCCAAATCTGGATATCCACGACATCAAAGCCTTGCCAACAGTTTCGGCTGTCATATCCGGCATTGGTGTGACCTCAGGCCAGCGTGTAAATCGGTCCACCGCTGTAAGGCAGTATCTCTGGCCTTGTGATGGCGGAAGCGGTCCAATTATGTCCACGTGAACGTAAGCGAAACGAGCGCTGGGTAAGTCGAAAGTGCCCAGTGGTGATGACACATGTCGGCTTACCTTAGCTCTCTGACAAGCCAAGCATTTTCGTGACCATTCTCGACAGTCTTTGCGCGCCCCAGGCCAGATGAAGCGCTCAGTGACCTGTTGGGCTGTTGCTTTTGCGCCTGGGTGGCTAAGATTATGAAGACTGTCGAAGACTTGTTTTCGAAATGGTTTAGTCACGAAAGGTCTTGGTGAAGCCAAGCTTACGTCGCAATAAAGTTCGGTGTGGCTGTTGGGTAACTCCAACTTCTCCAGGCGGAGTGAAGATTCACCATTGAGGAGTTGTGCCATTTCATGGTCAGTGGCTTGTGATATGGCCAGTGAGCTCCAGTCAATGGGCATCTGCAATTCCTCAATTCTCGACAGCGTATCGGCAACGACATTGTCTCTGCCAGAAATGTGCCGAATATCTGTGGTGAATTGTGAGATATAATCGAGATGCCTGAATTGACGTGGAGAGCAGTTAGCCTTTCGTTCACTAAAAGCAAAGCTGAGTGGCTTGTGGTCTGTATACACCACAAAATGTCGAGCCTCCAACATGTGACGAAAGTATCTGATACTGTCGTATATGGCCAATAGTTCACGATCGTATGGCGAGTACTTTTGTTGAGCTGCACTCAGCTTACGCGAAAAGAACGCAAGTGGTTGCCACTCGCCGTGAACCAGCTGTTGCAAAACTGCACCCATTGCCAAATCGGACGCATCTGTTACCAGAGCGAGTTTGGCTTGACAATCTGGGTGTGCGAGTAATGCAGCATTAGCCAGGTTCTCTTTGCACTGGTCGAAGGCAGAGAGAATTTCGCCGAAGAGGTGAATTGGTTGGGACGCTTTTACTGAGCCGGTTAGCAGGGCGTTTAGAGGTGCTTGGATTTTTGCGGCATGTGGTAAAAAACGCCTATAAAAATTGAGCATCCCTAAGAAGCGTCTAAGTTCCTTCACTGTCTTTGGCGGGGGAAAATTCCTGATGGCTTCGACTTTGGCATCTAAGGGTTTCGTGCCAGACGATGAGATTCGATACCCCAGAAAGGAAACTTCGCTAGCTCCGAAGATGCACTTCGAAGTATTTAGCAAAATACCATATTCCTTCATGCGCGTGAAGAGTTGATGCAGATGGGTGTCATGGTCTGCCTCTGTCTTCGAGAAGACCAGAAAATCATCCAAATAACAAAAGCAGAAGTCGAGGCCCCTGGTCAACTCGTCCACGAATCGCTGGAAGGTCTGACCAGCATTTCTCAACCCAAAGGTCATGTATGGAAATTCATACAGGCCAAATGGGGTTGAGATGGCGGTCTTCGGGATGTCGTCTTCGTGCACTGGGATCTGGTTATAGGCCTTAACAAGGTCTATGGTAGAAAAGACCCTACAGCCAGAAATGCTGTGTGCGAAGTCGTGAATGTGTCTAATTGGATAACGGTCGGGGATGGTGCGTGCGTTGAGCATTCTATAATCGCCGCAAGGTCTCCAGCCATTATCTTTTTTAGGAGCGAGATGTAATGGGGAAGCCCATGGGCTCTCGGACGGTCGCGATGTACCGTTGCTGAGCATAAGTTCAAATTCCCGCCTCGCTATCTTAAGTTTGTCGGGAGCTAGTCTGCGGGGAGTGCACGAAATGGGTGGGCCATGCGTGGTTCTGATGTGGTGTTTGGTGTTGTGCTTTGGGAGCATTGGTGTGCCTGATGGGCGGGTAATCTCAGGGAAATTACTAAGAATCGCGTGGTATCGCGTATCGCCCGACCAAGTCTTAACCGAAAATACATCAGTATGAGCCGTAGAAGCACTAGTACTTAAGGTAGTAGTGTTATCTGTCAAGCGCTGATTGCGACAATCTACTATCAAGCTGTAATGGCTCAGAAAATCGACACCTATTATAGCTTTAGTTACATCTGCTACAGTGAAACGCCATGGAAAACTACGACGTAAGCCTAAATTAAGACTAAGTTCGATGTAGCCGTAAGTATCAATGTTGGTCCCATTTGCTGCACAGAGTTGGTAGTCAGTCTTGCTTCGTCGCTCTCGCAGTGCAGATCTAGGGTACACGCAGAGGTCGCTGCCGGTATCCACCAGGAACTGGGTGTTAGAGCCGCGATCAGTAACGAAGAGGCGACCAGTAGACGCAGGGCAATCGTCAGCCGCCATTAGTGACTGCCCGCAGCGTTTCCCGACTTCCCGAAGTCGCACGGCTTTATGCACTTCTGAGCGTTAGCGCCGTGCCTCGAGTGATACCAGCACATCGGAAATTTGCGATAGCTGGAGTTGGATCGTGACCTCGGGTCATGTGAAGATCGGCGCTGCTGTGGTCTGGAACGGTCATTATAGCTGCATGCTGCGCGTGTGTGCTCGTCGAGTTTTACCGCTAGGCGCTCCACCATCTGTTTCAGTTCTGCAATTTCACTAATAGGTTGTGCGCATGTGGGTGCAGACGAGGTTGCTGCGACGTTGCTTGGCTTCGTTATCTCGTGAATCCGGTCTGCCAAGTCGGAAAGATCCTCCAGTGTTTGTAAGGTCTGAGACGCAATTACTGTTTGGATGGTGCTAGGTAGGCGGTTGCTCCAAATGGTCTTGATAAAATCTTGTGGGACAGCTGGCCCGGCCAGATCTTGAAGGTGTCTTAAGAATTGCGATGGCTTCCTATCTCCTAATTGTTCGTGTGTCAGCAACTGCTTGACTTTTTTCTCGTGAGAATCGGAGAGGCGCCGTATCAGTTCTGCCTTAATTTTGACATACCGATTCGTGTTTGGTGGTTTTATGATAATGTCTTTTACCTCTTTTGCATACTGCATATCAAGATGTATTATGACGTTATTGAACTTAATCGCGTCATCGGTAATGTCATAATTATAAAATTGCCCTTCTAGAAGCGCGAACCAAATTTCTGGATCTTCCGGTGAGAAAGGTGGCACTTTAATATTTATTTTCCGTATGGGTGTAGTGGAAACGCTCGCCTTTTTGCACCGACGTGTGGTAACATGGTCGCCGTCACTTTTAACTGTCTTGTATGTTCTATCAGACTCACCGCTATCACTCATTTTTGTGTAATCCAAGGGTCACCAGTTGTAGTACTTGTAGTAGGTATATTGAAGATAAGGCAACAGAACAGTACGTAAGATTTGTAAGATTATAGGTCTGCGCGATAAGCTATACCGGTAACTGTCCAAGTACGACTGGCGGAGGCAGAGGGCGCGCGATGCGCGGCGGCGGTGCGCGCGGGCAGCTAAACCGGTCCGTTCCGGATTGCGTGTCGCTACTAACTCCGTCCTAAGCTGCGGCGCCCGGCTGGCGATAGAACAATAGACGCATTGGCAGGCTGCGCGTTTCCAATGCTTCCAAATCGCGACATTAAATACGTATTATATACTCGTAAATAAAAGTATATATTTTTGTATGAATATAATATTCTATGTGTAAATGTGCATGTGTATTATATGTGTAATGTGTGAATATGTATTATATGTGTAGTAAAATTATTAACTTAGGCCAGTGACAAATAAATATGATTTATGTTATTTACGTAGTTATAAAATAATATATAATATGTGTATATAAATGAGAGAGTAGCCTACACCCTTACTGGTTACTATAAAAATAACACGAGAGCTTTCCAATACGTCTCTCAAATTAAGGTGAGCGTTTGACATTTTCCTTTCTCTCTCATGCGGCATATCACGGAACATGTGGCTTCGAAGCTACACTGAGTGAACCTAATGAATTCATCACGGCGCATTAGCATCAACTGCCGGCATAGAAAGTGAATAACTCGGAAGTAATCGGCTATCAAATCGATAGCTTGATTTGAGAAGTAACCACGAAGTACCTATTCGTTGTCAGAAATAATCTTGGAGGATTTAGCTCCTTGAAATAATGTATCTTTTCAAGATAACGTTTGTGGCGTAACTCAAGGATATACACAAAATTAAGCAAAAGACGTCTTTACATTTTATTCCTACAATGAGTCTGATGACACTTAAACTTAGGAGCCCATGTGTTTGTTTTATGACAGCAAAAGACGGCTGGCTCCTCAAGGAACAACATCTGTCATGCCACTTACAAGACGGCTGGCTCTTCAAGGTACAATATCTGCCATGCCACTTACAAGACGGCTGGCTCTTCAAGGAACAACAACTGTCATGCCACTTACAAGACGGCTGGCTCCTCAAGGAACAACAACTGTCATGCCACTTACAAGACGGCTGGCTCTTCAAGGAACAACAACTGTCATGCCCACTTACAAGACGGCTGGCTCCTCAAGGTACAACATCTGTCATGCCACTTACAAGACGGCTGGCTCTTCAAGGAACAACAACTGTCATGCCACTTACAAGACGGCTGGCTCCTCAAGGAACAACAACTGTCATGCCACTTACAAGACGGCTGGCTCCTCGAGGTACAACATCTGTCATGCCACTTACAAGACGGCTGGCTCCTCAAGGAACAACAACTGTCATGCCACTTACAAGACGGCTGGCTCTTCAAGGAACAACAACTGTCATGCCCACTTACAAGACGGCTGGCTCCTCAAGGTACAACATCTGTCATGCCCACTTACAAGACGGCTGGCTCCTCAAGGTACAACATCTGTCATGCCACTTACAAGACGGCTGGCTCTTCAAGGAACAACAACTGTCATGCCACTTACAAGACGGCTGGCTCCTCAAGGAACAACAACTGTCATGCCACTTACAAGACGGCTGGCTCCTCGAGGTACAACATCTGTCATGCCACTTACAAGACGGCTGGCTCCTCAAGGAACAACAACTGTCATGCCACTTACAAGACGGCTGGCTCTTCAAGGAACAACAACTGTCATGCCCACTTACAAGACGGCTGGCTCCTCAAGGTACAACATCTGTCATGCCCACTTACAAGACGGCTGGCTCCTCAAGGTACAACATCTGTCATGCCACTTACAAGACGGCTGGCTCTTCAAGGAACAACAACTGTCATGCCACTTACAAGACGGCTGGCTCCTCAAGGAACAACAACTGTCATGCCACTTACAAGACGGCTGGCTCCTCGAGGTACAACATCTGTCATGCCACTTACAAGACGGCTGGCTCCTCAAGGAACAACAACTGTCTTGCCACTTACAAGACTGCTGGCTCCGCAAGTTACAACAACTGTCATGCCACTTACAAGACGGCTGGCTCCTCAAGGAACAACAACTGTCATGCCACTTACAAGACAGCTGGCTCCTCAAGGAACAACAACTGTCATGCCAGTTACAAGACGGCTGGCTCCTCAAGGAACAACAACTGTCATGCCACTTACAAGACGGCTGGCTCCTCAAGGAACAACAACTGTCATGCCACTTACAAGACGGCTGGCTCCTCAAGGAACAACAACTGTCATGCCACTTACATGACGGCTGGCTCCTCAAGGAACAACAACTGTCATGCCACTTACATGACGGCTGGCTCCTCAAGGAACAACATCTGTCATGCCACTTACAAGACGGCTGGCTCCTCAAGGAACAACAACTGTCATGCCACTTACAAGACGGCTGGCTCCTCAAGGAACAACAACTGTCATGCCACTTACAAGACGGCTGGCTCCTCAAGGTACAACAACTGTCATGCCACTTACAAGACGGCTGGCTCCTCAAGGAACAACAACTGTCATGCCACTTACAAGACGGCTGGCTCCTCAAGGAACAACAACTGTCATGCCACTTACAAGACGGCTGGCTCCTCAAGGAACAACAACTGTCATGCCACTTACAAGACGGCTGGCTCCTCAAGGAACAACAACTGTCATGCCACTTACAAGACGGCTGGCTCCTCAAGGAACAACAACTGTCATGCCACTTACAAGACGGCTGGCTCTTCAAGGAACAACAACTGTCATGCCACTTACAAGACGGCTGGCTCCTCAAGGAACAACAACTGTCATGCCACTTACATGACGGCTGGCTCCTCAAGGTACAATATCTGTCATGCCACTTACTTTTCTACCTAAGAGAGATGTAAATCCTCCAAGACCTAATCTTTTTGTTTAAATATTAATAAAAAAAAAAAAAAACGACTGCCCTGACTAAAAACTATTTTTATATATTTGGAAATGGCGCCCCGCGCCACACATCTGCCTTCCACCAAATAGATATTTTTTTCTTTAAAAAAATGTATACCCAACCATTGTCACTCGGAAAGATATAAGGATTCTAATGATACGATACATCCAAATCTGTTCAGGCATTTAGAAACAGAGAGCTAAATCCTCCAAGTATAGAAGTTATTATGGAATAATGACATAATAACAATTGGAAATTTTACAATTATTTTTTGGGCACTAGCGTTCAAAGTAAAAGGTCAAGACAGATTTTTGTACTTTTATAGACTGTGTACAACAGAGAAATTTATAGGTGTACAAAGTATACATATAAGTGCTTATAGCTCGCAGGAGTCAGCTCTTTACTGGTCTTAATAAATCAACTCTAACGATGTTTTGGCGAGCCTCATCACAGATCCACAGTCCGGCTGATAGGTTCGTAATTGATTGCAGTGAACCGCTCGCGCTTCGTTAATCAATACCTTATTGATAGAGTGGACTCGGTTCTGCTATAACTTAGTTGTTAGTTATAAATAAGTTTGGTAACTAAGTTATGCACAATTCGTAGTAAATTAGCTACGCATTGAAAAGTTATACTGCGTCCCCCTGTTTTATCCGCAACTTTCCAGTTTTCCGGTATTTTTCCCAAGGGAAAGTAATTTATGATCGCACACTAGTGACAACGTTTTTTTTAATACCATTTAATTGCTGTCCATTGTTTATAAGTACTTACAACTTTCATTATCTTAGAGAGCTAACTTCTCCGAGACTTACAATCTTTGACTAGATAAAATTAAAGGTACAACTTACAATGTCATAGACTGAGCTAAAAATGTATACAGGGCTAGTCCTAATCAATTAGCATCTTTTTAAGGGCATATTCTGTACATCATAAACTGTTGTTAAGTACTAATTTTAATTTATATGATTCTTTGTACACAGTTTTGGCAATCAAAAATATTCTATTATATTCTATCAAAACACACAACTTTTACTATGGGGCCAACATTGAAATCGCGTCAAAATTATCAGCTGTTCCATACAAAAACTTCATAGACCTTGGACAAAATGTATGGAACAGCTGTTTTTTTTTACGATTTTAATGTTGTCTCGATAGTAAAGGTTGCTTGCTTTGATCAACGATCTTAAGTGTAACATATAAGATCATTGGCTTTGATGTACAGAACATGCCTTTAAAAGGATGCTAACTGATTAGGACTAACCCTTTAATACTCAATAACACATTTTATTGCTTCTTAGACTTCTTTTCCTTTTCTTTGGAATATAATTTGATGTGTTTAATAGGAAAAGACTTTGAGAGAGCTAGATCCTCCAAGGGAAAAGATTCAGATTTCCTTGGAGGAAGGATTTACCTCTATCTCTAAAATTTTCTGCAGATTTCTTTAGAGATACCACAGTCTGTCTATTTTACTGTCACTGAGGTGTGACACATGTCTTTCATAATCTACAAAAACATTATAAAGCTTCTTTGTACATTATTTCAGTAAAATCAATTACATATATCCAGTCTAATGTAGTAATTTTTCACAACTGTGTAGGAACCGCTGCAAACCCACATTTTGAGTGAAATGAACTGGTTTCTGTGTTTTTGCTTTGTATGGTTACTTTACTACGCAAAAGCACAATTCAGACTGCCTGTAGACGTTGCCCCTACACATTATGACCTGAAACTCTTGTTCGACATCGACCCAGTCTCTAACTTTAGCTTCTATGGAGTAGTTGATATCCTGGTGAGTAAGATGTAGATGATAAGCCTAACCTTAAAGGGCGATAAGGTTTATAGAGGGATGGACAACCGGGTCCACTAATTTACAATACAATACATCTTTATTGTACACCAACAGTAAAGATCTTAAAAACGAATAATTATTAGTCCGCCCTTGCACTGCTACTGTATGTACAATGGTACATACAGCGGACACTTTAAGGAATTTCTTCCAGGCAACCTTTGGATGGACAGAACTAACATATCGTGTCATCCGACCTATGGTAACGCGCAGATGTTAATGCCCTGTAAATGCCACACGCGGTGTAATTTTTTTCACTTTTTGTGTACCCCCAAAAATAGGGTTGTAGGCACTGAAGATAGAAAGGGCCTTCACTTTTCTGTGGTTTTAGGGTAGGTGGGTAAATTAAACGGCGTATCTGTGTTTCTGTGGCATCATAGCTCCCAAACGGCGAACTGATTTTAATGATTAGTTTTTTGTTTGATAGATGATTATATCGAGAATGTTCTTAGCTAAACGGCAGAATCAATGTTGATGTAGTTTTTTGATTTTGCTGTATCAAGAAAATTTGTCGGGGGTTTTACAAAATTTTTACTAATTTTATATAGGTAATTTTACATGAAGTGTAACACTTTAGTTATTTCTATGTTTTAAAGCTTTATACAGTAAGAAAAATTATGAGCTCTGGCAGGACTTGAACCTGCAGGGTTGGGACGGAAACCCAGAGATTACTCGTATGCAGGTTAAGTATGCAAGTCCTGCCAGAGGTCATAATTTCTCTTACTGTTTATGCTTTAAAACAGGTAATTTTAAATTTTAATCATTTCGAAATATTGAGTTAATGATGAATATACTTAGTTTAACTTTTTGTTCCTTCTCTCCAGTTGCAAGCCATGACTTCGACTTCAAGAATCGTTCTCAACAGCAACGGCATACGCTACCTCGATAGGGAATTAAAGCTGATCTTAAACGCTCCGGGCGAAGCCGTGGCCAACGTAATTGAGGTCGAAAGAGTCACAAAGGACAGGGACAATCAACTCTTCACCCTTGAATTAAAAGCCACATTAGAACCACACGCGGTTTACTCCCTGTCTATAGCCTTCTTTGGGAACTTGATGACGTTAGAAGGGCCGGGCGTGTATATTGTCAGATACGATGGCGGTGAAGAACCGTGGATCACTCGATATTGGTAAGTAGGCGTAATAAAACTGAACCACACTATATATTGACTAACGGCCAATCATATCCGCCAGCAATGGAGCGCACCTGAAGAAAGACAAGAATATACTGAACCACACACAATATTAAAAGTAAGCGTGTTCGTAGCATCTTCTAACATCAGGCGAGTTAAAGGTTAAACCCAAGACAATATTTAAATAGCCTAGGGGGCAAAAGTAAAGACAGTCTCAGATCCCATGTTTAAGAGATCTGAGGCTTCTTTACTTGCTCCCGTGGTGTGTATACGATTGTACGTCCCGCTGTGGGGAGGAAGTGGTTCCTTTCGCTCCGCATAGCAGGGCTAAAGCTCTGCGGAGCTGCCTGCTAACTTTAGTCCCGCAGCCACGTAAAAAAATACACAAACACCACTCAACATTTTGCATCCTGATGGAGGAGGACTTGCGTAAAGCGGATACGAAAAAAAACTGGATACATAGAGCTGGAGACCGATGCCGATTGCCGACTGAGCTCAGTCACGTACATTACGACAGGCGAGGGAATCGGTATTTTTTAGGCATGCGTGCTCCATCATAGACCGCATCTTCGCTCCAGACGAGCTAGCGTTCAAACGCAATACATAATAATAAAAATAAAAAACGAACTCCAAAACACCACTGTAAAGTCACAGCAAAGCAAAATACACTATTTCGTTTACTTTGGATGACATATTTTTTCCTTACTTTGATTTAAAAACCAAACAACTGAATCGATTTTGATTAAATTTCTATGGGGCTCTATATTAAATATTTTTTCCAAGTCAGCAGTTATGATGAGTATGCTTTCTTCTAAGGTACGCAATAGGAACAAAGTTCGAGCCTATTGGAGCTAGGACGTTGTTCCCGTGCTTCGACGAACCGGAGTTTAGAGCCACCTTTACCATAACTATCGGACACCATATGAACCACCACGCCATATCTAACATGCCTCGATCTGACTCTACCAAAGACGAGTGAGTACCCATTTTTTTCTTTCTTCTATTCGCTTAAGAGGACGATGGCGTCGCACTTTATGCATTTGCCAGTGTCAAGTATTTTAACATTTCAAGTGTTTTTTATTTATTTTTATTCATTCAAGTGACGAGACGAGCAAGACGTTCGCCTGGTGGTAAGCGTCACGTCTACCACTAACAGTAGCAGTGCCAGAATTGTGAACTTGCGAATACAATCCTGCGCCGCACTGCACTGCGCTCGTCACCCTGAGATATTAGATGTTAAATCTCTTCATACCCAGTAATTTCTCTGGTAACATTGCCTTTCAAACCGGAACACAGTAATGCTTGCACACTAGCTTGGCGATTGAATAACTGGCAAAGGTGTGGTACTTCCCCAGGCGGACTCTGCAGTAGAGTCCTACCACTACGAAAATCATGCATGAGATATCTGCAGGCGTAGTTAGGGTTTGAGGTAAGTTAAAGATACAAAAGCTGGGCGGTAAAGGGTTCATTATTACTACCAAAATGATATTTTTTAAAGAGGTCCAAAGCCTAACCTTTTACTTATTTTCTTTTTAGATCTTTTGAGGCATACTTTTCCTGGGCCGAGATTGAGAAGACGTTCTCGTAAGCAAATAATTTGACTGTATCGTTAGCGTTACTAATATTTTAATCTGAAAGTGTGGTTCTTGATTTGTTTGTTTGTATATCTTTACTCTCTCTTACCTTAAAATAAAACCCTTACAGGATAACTTTGTTATCCGTCAGTCTGACCGTTGGCGAGACCTTTTTTTTCAGGCATATGTCGTATCGAGTTGAAATGAAAATAAAAAAAATCCTCTACGGTCCCAAAATATCAAGCTTCTAAGTAAACTTAATAAAAATCGACTATAGGTATTCCTAATTACATCAAAATTCAGATGTTCCGTTGAGCTAGAGTCAAGAAATTTCACAAAAAGCATATTATAGGCATATTATAGGTACCTAAACGGAAAAATCTGATAAATCACATTTGCAGTTTCAGAATCGACTGTGAGTGTGAGATATATCGATGATATATATATATGATATATAGAGATATAGATATATGATATATGATCGACAAAATAATTTTGACGTAGCGGAAGAAGAACGATTTAGCGTGATTTTTGGCATGGATATAGATTAGAGTATTTTTATCGGTATATTAATGTTATTGCAGGAAAACTAGGGACGAGCTCGTATGGGATCACTTCGAGAAGACGGGGCCGATAGCTACATACCTCGTTGGCTTCGTAGTGTCTGTAAGGCATGAAGCGGTTGAGGACGCCACGCACGCCATCACCAAGGTTGCGGCTTGGACCAGGCCGGATTTTCTTGTTCACGTAAGAACTTCTATTATAATAGGGTTGCGCCTGTCAAGCGTGGGGATTATAGAAAACCCCTAGGTGTTTCCATTACCCCATGCTTGACAGGCGGCTGCGAGAGGACGCCAAAGCCCGTCCTCCGGCCTATGACTTTTAAAATTGGCAAAAATTAGCTGTCCCGTACATTTTGCTAAAAGTAAATGGATATTTTTTATGGAACAACTGTTTTTTTTCTCGCAAGTTAAAAAAGTTAAAGAGCAAAAGTTTATTTATTTGTGTACAGAAGGCGATAGAGTTTATGAGCAATGTTTTAAACCAATTTCTGTCACTTTCAGGCAAAATTTTCCTCTGCGATCGCTTCTAAAGTCTTGTCTTACTACGAGACATATTTTAACATGCCCTGCGAGCTACCGGAGATAGACCACGTCTTCCAAAACAACTACGAAGACGTCAGCTCTCCGGGCTGGGGGCTCATAACTTATGCAGAGTCGTTGCTCCATGACGAGAAACCCTTGTTTATGGAAAGAGCTGCTCTTATTCAGGTTTTACTTTTTAAGTACTTTTTTTAATCGCGGGGGGTGTAAAAAAATAAATAAAAAAGGCGCGGCCGAGCATTTGAGAGCAGTGAAAACAGAGCACTGTGCTGTGAAATAGATCGATCGTTTGCGGAAAATCTCATTAGCTTATAGAAAACTAAGAAATATATTTTTTTGGTTTTATTATGAAATTGTGAAAGTAATTATTAAAGTAGTCGGAAGATCATAGTAAGGTAAGGTGGCGCTACGGGTCCGCATTAGAAAAATGTTGTGAAACCCTGGTTTAAAGCTTAGAGCTAGCGCAAAACCTTAATAGGCACAGAATTCTGCCTATTAAGTGCCTATTTAGTACCTTTGTCAGTTATTCAACCGCCAAGCAGTAGTGTGCAAGCATTAATGTGTTCCGGTTTGAAGGGCAATGTTACCAGAGAAATTACTGGGTATGATGAGATTTAACATCTAAGTTATATCTCAGAGTGACGAGCGCAATGCAGTGCGGCGCATGATTGTGTTCGCAAGTTCATAATTCTAGCACTGCTAATGTTAGTGGAAGGAGTGACACTTACCACCAGGCGAACGTATTGTTCGTCTCGTCACTTGAATGTATAAAAAAAGAGTTAAAAGCCAGTAAAAAAATATCACTTGTTTTGTTTCCAAGGCCATATCTAAAGAAACGGCTCTACAGTGGCTGGGAAACACCATCAGATGGTGGAACGACCAGTGGCTGAAGGAAGGGCTCGCTATATTTCTTTCACGATTGTCTCTAGCCACTTTACTCGCTGAAGATAATATTCCTGAGACTGCGTTTATGCTGTCACCACTCATGGAAATCCTTCAAGAGAATTCTTTAGAATCTTCATCTCCAGTTAGTATATTTGTTATCGTTGTTATTATCTTTAGTCGGTATTTATATCATACTTGGTTTTCGACTTCGAGCATTATAAGGTATTCAACGACTAACATATTGTAAAGAATTAATCATGATTATGAACAACCTTTATTGTTGGGCTCAGGCCTGAAAAGGTTGCCTGTGGTTACGAACGTAAGTTCATAGACGCCATGTCATTTTACAAAGGAACAGCAGCTTTCCAACGTAACTATTTGATCTAATTGAAAGTGGTTCGTATTGGCGAGTATAATTACGTCCTATCATCTAATTAAGCGCACAGTATAATGCTGCGCTTGTAGAGACGTAATGAAGTCTTTAATCAGTGTGTTCTACCCGTTATAACCTACGGTACCGAAACGGGGACAGTCATGGTTGGATCGACCCATAATCCAGTGAGCTATGGAAAGAGCTATGCTTGGCGATACTCTAAGGATCGTATCCGGAACAAAGTAGTTCGTCAGAGACCTAAAGTCCCCGTCATAGCTCAGCGTTAGTAAGTTGAAGTGGCATTAGAATGATCATATCTCTGTCGCAGATCCGATAATTGCTGTGTTAGACGTGTTCTAAACTGGAAACCACGAATCGGTAAACGTCGCGCAGGACGCTCCGAGACTTAATGGAATGACGATATACGTAAGAGAGCTGGCAGGTTGGAAGCGGACAGCCGAAGATGGACTGAGTGGCGTGCCTTAGTAGATACCTACTTATATGGGCAGCACAGGACTACGATAGGCAGATGATGAGGACGTAAATGCCGCGTTACAATTTTAAACATAAGAAACCAATTAAATCTTGTTTACAGGTCAAATTACCAATAGAGACTACTCATCCAAAGTCTATCAACGACTATTCGAAACACATACAGTACAACAAGGTGGCTTTTCTCTTCAGAATGCTGCACAAGATATTGGGAGACGTTATCTTCAAGGATGCACTACACAAGTAACCCTAGGTTTCTGTTCACATTCGGAATCCAAACACAAACTTTTAATCAAATCATTGAGTTCTCTTGACTTGCGTTGACTTTTTTATGGTAACATATGAATGAGATGAACAAGAAACTCTCGTCGTGGTAAGAGATATTGGCTTCCTATGATCTTTGCGGTGGTACCTAAAACTTCGATTAGCAAAACAAAGTCCTGGATATCACTGCAGTGGTGCTCCTCACGACATTCGATAGTGAGTAACTAACAACGCTAGTAGTAGTCCCTGTAATTTATCTAGACACAAAATTATACCTGATACCTCTGCAGAATATCTGATACTGCTCTGACTGATACCTACCTAGTCTACCTGTAAAAAAATCTACTACCAGGGTCTTGTTTTATAAAGCTACAAGTACAAGCTTACAATTGTAATAGCTTCTTGTGTGACTACCAGTTACCAGTTACAGATGGTTTATCTTTAACTTATATACTAGTGCTTGTACTTGTAGTTTGTACACTGGTTGTCCTGTAGCTTTAGGAAACGCCGTACTCTTTTTTTTTTCTTTGCGTTATTGCCAGTTTTTCACTACAAATACAAGACTAGTAGCTTTATAAAACAGGGCCCAGATAAATAGGTTCGATGCAAAAATTGTTTTCCTCTCCGTGCTTCATCTGAATGCGCAAAATAAATATAATATTTTCTTCTTTTTACTAGCTTTCTGATCAGATATTCCGAAACCAACACCAGTCCAGAGAATCTTTGGGACGAAATGTACAAGTCCCGATTCAACCTCGGCGATCAGATGCGGAACATCACAGAGAAAATGATAATGGAATCGTGGACTACTCAGCATGGGTACCCACTCATCAACGTCGTGCGGGACTATACTAATAATTCATTCTTTATAAGCCAGGTACCGAAGCTAAGCTTTGATTCTGGCTTCACGTTGCTTAAATATGACATCTACCAAGTCTTTTTTATAGCATGCTTAGTCTGGATCTGCGCATTCTCAAGTAGGCCTTCTAGAAACCCTGGTTCTTCCCTGGGGTCTTGAATAATGATTCTCAAAATCCCGTCTATCGAAAGAGTAGATCAAAAGGGGATCTTTGGGCTTGCGAGAAACCAAGTTTGAGGATCTGATCTCCCACACTAGTGAGCCCAGATAAGACAACGGCGCAGAGTGAGTGGCAAGCACCGATTTAGAAGGAAGAAGGGTAAATGCAGCAGCTCTTCCCGGGAGTATTGCCGAAGGTAAAGTGCTAAGCGTGTACCGGTGCATTCTTTATAGAGATCCCGGTGCCCTCCAATTGGCGCAGAGGCAGGCCACTCCGCAGGGGTGTAACTACGTGTTATCCAACACATGTTATCTTCAGAAGAATTCCCCCCGATAGCAAATAAAAGTCTTCTAGCATGAAAGACTGATACTCGTAGTGTGTACTTAACGATATGTCGCAGAGACGCTACTTGGGTCAAGAAGAATCTATCATCCGAGCGCCACAGGGATGGTGGGTGCCGCTCCGGGTTATGGCGCAGGGCGAGGAGCCGACTCAGGTGCTGAAGTGGTTAACTGACTCCGAAGGCTTCAATACTCCTGTTAACTTTCTGCACGGCGCCTCTAATGATGCCTGGCTAATCTTCAACACTGACGTGATAGGTGCCATACTTCTCACTACTCTGTATAACGTCGTCAACATGCATTTACGATTTCGGGGTCGGTCTTTGTGAAAGGTGTGATGAGATGAGATGACCACAATGAGTTTTCGGTACTTCTGTTCCGCGTCAGCCTGTATGCTGTATCTTTGCAGTTTTTTCATAGGCGATGGTAACCATTTATAATCAGTAGATCACCAGCAGTAGTTTAGTAGTTTAGTTTAGTAGTTTTCGAGTTTAGTAGTTTTCCTTAGCAGGCCTGGCCAACAGTGCATTGTTTTCGTATGAGTTTGTACAGCTTGCCTTTGGGTTTTTTATGGCCGGACGGAATCTTTCTATGGCGCTGAGTCTTCTGTAGTTTTCATACTTTACTAACTGCTTTATAATTTCATTTCACCAGGCTCCATACACTATCGTATTTTGTAGCAAGGAGCGCTTGATAATAATTTAATAACTATATCTATCTTCTCTTCTAATCTAATATACTAAAAGGCTCTGTCCTGAGTGACTGACTGACAGACAACGCACAGCCCAAACCGCTGGTCGTACAGACTTGAAATTTGGAGGGTGTATTCGTCTCGATGCGGAGGGGTGTACTAAGAAAGGGTTTTTCGAAATTCAACCCCAAAGGGGGGGCGGGGTGTTTGTATGAAAGTTCTTTGTTTTTGGACTTTTAGTCACGAACATTTGGATATAGATATCATTTATCATTATCATTATCATTTATCATACATTTATCAGTTCATTTAAAATAATAAAAGCTGTTTTCAAAAAAAAAACACAGTGACGATTTAAGAAGGGGAAAGGGGGGGTGGAATGTTGTATAGAAAGTGCTTTGTTTTTGAAGTTATAGTGATGAAAATTGTTATTTGGGTAGTTCATTCAAAGGGGAAAGTTGGGGGGGGGAGTTGGTAGAGTCTAAGATCTAGATCTAAGGGCATAGTTGGCTTGCCAGCTTCATTGGCACCCTGCAAAACAAATTCATCATCAACAGCCGGAAGACGTCCTCTGCTGGACGAAGGCCTCTCCCTTAATTGCCATAATCCCCACGCTTGGCAAGCGGCTTGGGGATCGCAGAATGCTCACCACCGCTAAGAGGACGCTGCTGCCCGTCCTCCGGTGGGTCTGGATGCAGTTTTAGGACATCAACAAAGCAAACAACAAGGCAAAACAAATTGACGTATGTATACTTACTTTGGGTACTGTGCTATTGCCGTACAGGGAGTATAGGTATAGTTTTTTTTTTGTATCTTTTTAGTTTTATGGTCTCGTAGGTATCATACTATATATCTTCTTTGATATCATAGGTCCTTAGACATAGATTAGATATAACCCTAGGTATCTTTCTTAAAATGATCTAGGTATATATAACTTACTTTATATTATATTACTACTTTTAATTTAAAATGTTTCTCTGAAATACTCTGAATGGCAGAGCCTGGAGCCCACGACACAGGTCACCCTAGTGTGGGATCCAGTAGGCTATGCCGAATGTTATTTAGGTTTGTTTTTATTTATCTATACTTTTTTCTGTTGTCTTTCGGTATGTTTTAAATGTAAATCTCATGAAAAATAAACTATTATTATTATATTTTTTTTTTTTTATTAAGATAGCAAAATACTGAAAAAACATATTCCACAGCCCCCTGTCGGTTCAACTACGATAAACGCAACTGGGAGTTGCTCGGTAAAACTCTTGGGGCGTTCGAGAATCGGACAACTATACCAGCTTTCAGCAGAGCCCAACTCTTGGCGGACGTTTTCGAGTTAGCAAGAACTGATCATGTGGACTATGAGCTAGTTTTCAAGTAAGTTTTGTAGTTAGTTTGTTTTTTGTAGTAGTTTGTACTACTGCCGAGTCCGCCTGGGGAAGTACCACACCTTTGCCAGTTATTCTACCGCTAAGCAGTATCGTGCAAACATTACTGTGTGCCGGTTTGAAGGGCAATGTTACCGGAGAAATTACTGGGTATGAAGAGATTTAACATCTAATATCTCAGGGTGACGAGCGCGGTGCGGTGCGGCGCAGGATTGTGTTCGCAAGTTCATTCTGGCACTGTTACTGTTAGTGGCAGGTGTGATGCTTAGCACCAGGCGAACGCCTTGCTCGTCTCGTCAGTTGATTGTATAAAAAAATAAACTTTAATTATTTATTGTTTCATAAGATTTATCATTATAGGCTTTGATAAATAATTTATCAAAGGTGATAGGATAGGGTCACATTTTTAATATAGCATATAAATGGCGGTTACGCAAGTCCTTGCGTGTCAAACTAAGATTTTGAAGTTTTTCTTATATTACCTACACGAAAAGTAAAATACGAAACCCAATTCTATTCTTATGTATCGCTCAATAGTAATAAGATTATTGAATATTTTGGATGAAGTGTTTCCACAAACAATATGTCATAATTTATTTGTGGTCATATTTTTCTTACTGTTTAAGCTTTAAAAACATAGTAAAAGATTAGTTAATAACATTGGCATGTTTACCCTAACTAGATATGGAATTTGGAGCAGGAACCAGCTCCCGTAGACTCTATTCCCAATCAAACCGGATTAGATTCGAAAACTATCTATTCTCATCATCCGTCATCTGCATTAAAAAAAGAGAAGATATACAGTGTAGTTTCCAAACCTTTCCGATTGGATTTAGTATTCTAAACCCAACTCGTAAAGCATTGTTTTCAGTGTCATTCTTGACTTAACTTCCCATCCAACCAAACGTTCTAAAATAATCGTCTTTTTTTAAAATAAATGTTCAATATTATGTAAAATTTAAATAAAATTTATATTTCAGTAGATTGAAATGATAGATTTGTTAAAAAATAAACGAATTATTGTCTCATCATCATCATCATCAGCCCGGAGACGTCCACTGCTGAACGAAGGCCTCCCCCTTAGACCGCCACACTGTACGACAACCTGCCATTTGCATCCACCCCGCGACTTTTACAATGTCGTCGGTCCACCTAGAGGGAGAACTTCCTACGCTGCGTCTTCCGGTCTGCGGAATTATTGTCTAATTCTAGATTAACATCCTATCTTGAATTCGAGATGGACCCTGATGTCCTGGAGAGTGGTTTCAAACAGCTCGATACCATTGGCTTAATGCTACAAAGGACCCCAGAATATTCGAAATATGAAAGATTCTTTCAACATTTAGTGGTGAAACACGAAACTCGTTACGAAAGTAAGAAAGGGCCTCTCTCATGCCTGTACCTGAAAGAACACTCAAAACATTTGAACTATAACGATCTCAAGCTATGTGTGAGTAATTTTTATGTTTTTTTTATCTTCTGTATACAACGTGTAACATAAAGTTGTGACAATACTGAAGGGTATGTATGTATATGTATGTACTCATCTTTATGAACAACTGTTAATATGGGGTTAATTTTGAAACCAAAGATACGATAATACTATACTCTTGAAACGGAGAAAAAATTATCTGCTATTCCATACATTTTATCCAAGGTCAATTAACTTTTTCTATGAAACAGCAGATTTTTTTAAGCGTGGGGATTATGACAATCCTTCCTTATTAAGGAAGAGGCTTTCCTTCCAGCAGTGGGCGTCTTCTGTCTGATGATGAATAATAATTATGCATAAATTTCATAACATCACAAATCACATCAATTTTCTCAGCTATCCTATACGAGCTGGATCTGTCACCGAGTTTTAATATACAATTATACAATATACATACAGTGTTGCACGAGTAGTGAAGATTTCTGCGTTGAAATAAATAAAACCTAATAAGAAGGCCTTCTCTCTTCTCCCCTCGTTTAGCCTAATACCTTCGTCCAGCAATGGACGTATTCTGGCTGATGATGACGATGATTACAAAAATAATTATTTTTTCGACGTAGAAATCAAAAACATGGTAGAAAGGTAAATTATGGACATTTACCACAACTTTTAAATACCCATTACTTATAAAAGCTTGCTTAAAATAATTTAACGAAATCTTTTTTTGTATATTTTCAGTTAGTTTTAACTGAATGGGGGACTAAAATGAAAGTCATGACGTATAGTAATGTTCTTTCAGACATGTTCAGAGAACAGATGTTACCACCCAAATCTATACCTTATTCCCGGTGAGTAAGTATTCGAGTTTCTACTCAAACTTTTTTTCTCAAAAAATAGACAAGAAGGTTCGTTCCATTATCGTTCAGCAATTTAATTATGTTTTTAGGGCTAGTGTTTCACTTCACTAAGTCAGTTGTTGTAGACACAATGTGGTCGATTCTGGCGGTTTTAGTTGACAGTTCTAAACTAACTAAAGTATTGCTGTCACTTTTTTACTAGGCATGTTAGCTAAGGACAGCAATACTTTAGTTAGTTTAGAACTGTCAACTAAAACCGCCAGAATCGACCACAGTAACACGCTTAGTGTTTCACTTCTCTAAATCAGTTACTGTAAACAAAATAACAATGTTAGTATTTCACTGTCGTTAAGTCCGTTACTGTAAACACAATGATAGGCTTAATGTTTCACTACTTTTAAGTATATGTTATTTAGAATAGGCAAAACAAGCATCAATTATTGACTTCATTACTTGCTTTAGGGTGTCTTTGGAGCTTCTGAAGGTAGCTTCTTGCGCTGGTATCAGTCAAGGTAGCAGACAGGAATTCGAATATCTACTAAATGAACTTTTAGACGGTATGTATATACATTATTTGCCATAATACAAGTTGTAATACTTAATACAATCTACCCTATTAGGGTAGATCACTGATGTTTATATCGTTGAAACCAATAGCTTTGATGAAGAATTTAAATAAATATAGTATGTTTATTGAAAAAATTTTTGAAATCTGTTAATAATGTTCTGATATATGAGCGTTTAAAGTTTTTGTTAGAGACAACTCTGTCCCTTTCCCACAAAACAAAAAATTACGTCACGCCTTACTTGTCAGAATAGAATTTATATGGCGTACTGAGAAGTGACGTCAGGATTTGCTGTTTCGTCTCTCTGTCTAGCATGATATTAAAATGCTTATAAATTGCTTATTTTTGAACAGATTTTCATTTTCTTTTCATTAATCAGCTATGTTTATGGGCCACATTTTATTAGGACAATAAAAAAAACGGTCATCTAGCCTTAAAATATGATCAACTTTTTTTCTCTATAATACTCAAGAAACTTTAAATAATCGGCCCTAAGGATTACGTGTTGAATTAAAAAATTAACTCACTAGATTTTATGATTGGACGAAGTTCACTAAATAAGCTCTTCGGCCACAAATCTTCGGTTACCAACAGTGGAGTTGGATGTCAAACGTGGAGTTAATTGAATAAAAAATATATATTAGGTATTAATATTATTTATTTAATTCTTTATTGCACACATAAATACATTAATGTACAAAAGGAGGACTTAATGCTAAAGCATTTTCTACCAGTCATCCCCGCGGTTAAAGAGATAGGGATGTAGGCGCACAAAATAAATTATAGTTAAGAGCAAATACAGTAATTACATTTCAATTAACTAATAACTAAAAATATCTATACTTATAAATTTAAATATTAATTAATTATTATTATTTATTATTATTAATTATTATTTATTATTAATTTAAAAAATAAATTTATTTAATATTATGTGAGTACCTAAGCTTCACGCGAAGAATCTCGTATAATAAACTCTGTATATTTTGTGTGCTGATACGGAACCCCTCGGTGTGTGTGGAAAACCGACTCGCACTTAAATGGTTTTTACAGTAACAATATAGTAATTTTTTAAGGTTTTATTTGACAGATCTAAACTAATTAAAATATCGCTGTCACTTTTTTATCAGACGTGGTATTTAGGGACAGCATCACTAAAATAGTCAATTTAGTTATGTCAACTAAAACCTTCAAGATCGACCACAATTTAACTGTTTTTTGTTTCATTTTCCTAAGCTACAACTTATGCTAGAGTAACTGACAAGACACCCTACGTAAATGCACTCGCTTGCGCTAGAGAACCGTGGCTTTTGCATCGGTGAGTAACTAATAAATTATATTGATACGATTTTTCTCTCTAAATCTAATTAGCTAGGTATCTAACTACGCCGACCGGGATGTCTGTTACTGTATTGAAACTATTTTATTATGAAAACTGACGTGGTTAGGTCACCGGATGTGATCGAAACTATAGTCGGAGTATCCGATTTAATTAAACGTGAGTATTCCCGTATGAATAAAACAAAAATGTATTGAAACTGTTTACTGGTAGGACTCTACTGTAGAGTCCGCCTGGGGAAGTACCACACCTTTGCCAGTTATTCAACCGCCAAGCAGTGGTGTGCAAGCATTACTGTGTTCCAGTTTGAAGGGCAATTTCACCAGAGAAATTACTGGGTATGAAGAGATTTAACTTCTAATATCTCAGAGTAACGAGCGCAGTGCAGTGCGGCGCAGGATTATGTTCGCTAGTTCACAATTCTGCCACTGCTACTGCTAGTGGCAGGCGCGATGCTTACCACCAGACGAACGTCTTGCTCGTCTCGTCACATGAATGTATAAAAAAATACATTTAGAAGGTATTTGAATGTCGTTTTAGACCAACATTCCTCCAGCAAATAGCTGACATTGCATGGCTAGCCCAGTCCCACTTTGGGCGCCAATCATAAACCATGCATAATCACAATAGTGAGACTGTATAAAAATAGCCAATAACAGTAGACAATAGTTTAATTGTGACAAAAAATATAAACAAAATAACAATTACATTGAACACAGAAAAGTAAAAAAAAATTGCCACAAACTGGCCCCAACTCAGCATGATGCCAGTTGTGAAGTGTTAACAACCGGCGCTGGTCTTCCATTGTGCCCGGCTGGTGACGTCACGCACGCGAATATCGCATGATGCACAATTGTGCATAATAGGCACGATTACAAATAGGTCAAATCCACCACCCTGGCTCAGTTGCGGGTTGGTAGATTCACAAACGCCATTAAATTTCATCTCCGGATGTATGCAGGTTTCCTCACGATGTTTTCCTTTATGAAAACAATAAACAAAAAGCCAATTCAGAAGTTTCGAAAAGCCAGTGGCATGAATACCTACTGAATATCCATACATACATTCCAACGAGCTCATTGGAACGGGTCTGGGTTTGAACGAGCTACCACGGGCTGTTAGGCCGGGAAAATAAAGTCTATATAAAAGAAGAAGACACGCATTTCGTGTGCGTCTCTTTGTGTGCATAGTTTTTCTAAAGGCTAAATGCTAACCCACGTAACCATTTTTATATTTTTTTATAATAAAAGTGTGTCATTAGTGTACATTAAAAAGTAACAACCATTACAACATTATTTGTTTTACAGGACTTTATTTATGCTAGTGAACGGTGAATTTGAAATCGTTCCAAACGTGGACACAGTCATTAAAACTGCCCTTCATAATCCAGTAGGATTCTATGTGGGAAAGGAATTTATTTATAAGAAGAGCAATGAAATATTTAACGGGTTTGTGTTACTTTGATGACATTTCCTGGTATGTCCTAGAAATGCCTCTAGAACCACCGGAGGACGGGCAGCAGGGTCCGCTCGGTTACCTGTGGTGAGCATTCTGCGATCCTCAAGCCGCATGCCAAGCGTGGGGATTATGGCAATAATAGGGGGAAGCCTTTGTTCTTTGGCCTCTAGCGACAGCATTAAAAATTTTTTTGTACAGTTTTGGTTATTTTATCACATTAGGTACGTCTCTTACTCGTAGTTATCGGGAGCGGCTCTCTTCCACCCGGTAAACATCCAAGAAAGTTTTTTACTCTATCCCACACTGACCATCAAATAGTACCTAACTAGATTCGCATCAGCATCCCGTCCTCCTCGAAACCCTGTGAGGCCAGGATACTGTTACAATTGGCCAGCCAAATGCATAGCAAATGCTGTTACTATTGCTACGTGGCAGTAGGCCCCGGCCTTATAGCGCGCACACTCCGACACAGGCGCGGATACAGGGGGGGGGCAATGGGTGCAATTGCCCCCCCCCTGAACCCTTCATCAAAATTCCTCATAGATACTTGTTTACAAGAATCGTTATTAACTCAGTGCTAATTTATATTATGTAGATTAAGTACATCGATCGATCAATATTTTTTACTTGAAATTGCTGTTAAAAAAACATCGCTAGTGCTTTTCATCTTTTCAAGGAGCACTTCGGCATTGCGTTCGCTTGTCCATCCGTGCGCGACTGAAATTCACCGAGTGCTTGGAATCTATATCATCATCAGCCCGGAGACGTCCACTGCTGAACGAAGGCCTCCCCCTTAGACCGCCACACTGTACGACAACCTGCTATTTGCATCCGGTTGCCCGCGACTTTTAGTGGGAAGCCTTCCTACGCTGCGTCTTCCGGTTCGCGGTCGCCACTCAAGAACCTTTCTTCCCCATCGGTTATCTATACGTGCTATGTCGATGACTTTAGTTCTTTGGCGAATATCCTTGTTCCAGAGTTTATCGCGCAAAGTAACTCCGAGCATAGCTCTCTCCATTGCCCGTTGTGTTACCCTGAGTTTCTCCAAAAGGCCAGCAGTTAAAGACCACGTTTCAGTTCCATATGTCATCACTGGAAACACACACTGGTCGAAGACCTTTGTCTTCAGACACTGCGCGATTTTGAACGAGAGGATATTACGCAATTTTCCGAACGCTGCCTATCCAAAATGGATTCTTCGGGCGACCTCTTTGTCGAAGTTGGACCTACCTAACTGAACAATCTGTCCAAGGTAGTAGTGGTCAACAAATTCGAGAGTATCGTTCCCAACAACAACCGGTACGGGTACAACATAGACATTGGAATGATCTTTGTCTTGCCCATGTTCATTTTAAGACACACCTGTTGGGAAACGTTACTGAGGTCGCTGAGCATAGTATTAAGGTCTTTCAGCGACCCTGCCATTATGACTATAACATCGGCAAAGCGAAGGTGAGGGATGTGTTTGCCATTAATGTTGATGCCGAATCCGTTCCAGTCCATGGGCTTGAAAACGTCCTCCAATGCGTTCGTGAGCAGTTTCGGAGAAATAACGTCTCCCTATCTCACGCTTTTCAGCAATTGGATTGGTTTCGTGCTCTCGTCCTGCAACTGATTGACATGGTGGCGTTTCTATACAAACACTTCAGCGCTTCGATATACCTATAGTCGATATGACATCGCTGGAGGGACTGCAATACCGCCCAGGTCTCGATTGAATCGAAGGCTATTTCATGGTCCACAAACGGTAGACATAACGGCCGATTATACTCTTCAGTCTTCTGTATAATCCGGCGAAGCGTGTGGATGTGGTCTATAATGCCAAAGCCTTTCTGGAAACCGGCTTGTTCGGGAGGCTGGAAGTCATCAAACCTGCGTTCGAGACGGTTCCTCATTACGAACCGTCCTGAACGCAGGATTGATTGTTTGCAGGTTCTCGAGAGACATTACTCTCGAGAACAGCTTGTACACATGGCTCAGAAGTGAGATGGGCCTGTAGTTCTTCAATAAGGTGTTATCTCTTTTCTTGAAGAACAGCACCACCACACTCCTGAGCCATGCTTTAGGCGTAGGTACCGTCGTGAATGACGGAATTAAATAACTTCTGGAGGACTAAAAGTACCGTTTTCCCACACGCTCTCAGTAGTTCTATCGTTATTCTGGCATCACCTGGCGCCTTGTTGTTCTTAAGCTGCCTGAGAGCCATTCTAATCTCGTAATGGCTGACGTCTGGGATGTCCTCAGTGTAGTGTCGGGTCAGTTTAGCTCTCGTGTCCCGAGCATTACTGACAATGGGTTGCTCTGTTGAGGTGTACAACTGTCCATAAAAACTACGAGCCTCTCGGAATCTATATAGGCACTGGTTATCTTTGCCATTCCTGGCACGGCAATGCAACATCTTTGGTTTTCTGATAGTTTATTTTGCATTGTGTGTTTTTATTTTATTTTTTTAAAACAGACACGCTGAATAGTTATATTTTGCAAACTCGAAAACTTACGGGAACCGGATTTTTTCTGTTATAATTATTATTCTGTTTATTGTTAATACTTTTCGTATTGAAAATTTGAGGCTCGCCATACATTCGCTTATTTTTTCTCCTTACAAAAAAACAAATATTGGAACGTTATCCAGTTTCCAGTCAAATCATTGTCAAGTTCTGAACAAAGCACTGGGATTGTTCAAAGCCAGTGCTGAATAAACTCGACGACGACTTGACGACGATTTGACTAATTACGGAAACTGGATATGGCACTGTTGGTATTCCAGCATTGTTCGGAGGACATGGCAGTTTGCTAACCTGCAACCTGTGCCCAAAAAAGGTAGTTATGCCGACCATGCCAACTACAGGCACAGGCCTATCCCGGTCACGTCCACACTCTGCAAGATTATGGAACGTGTATAACCTCCTCAGAGATTGGCAGTATGGGTTTCGCCAAAACCGTATATTGTCCGTCTACTGGAGATCTTCTACCGTATGCTATTCGCATCTGGAGTGAGGCCATCGAGAAACACGAGGAATCGGTTGCCGTTTCCCTCGACGTCTCGAAGCCCTTCGAGAGAGGACGACATGGCAGCCTAATTAGCAAGCTCTCCTCATATGGCTTGTTTTCTGGTTTAATTGCTTGGATTTCGTATTTCCTGATGGACTGATCAATCTGAGTGGTTGTTGATGGCCACTCGTCCGAACAAATGGCTTTCAATGCCAATTCTAATTATTACTATATTACCGGTGTTCCTCAGGGATCGTTGCTCTCTACGACTCTAATACCGCTGCACATTAACAATCTGCTAAAGCACGGTAGGTACTCTTGGGTACGCACACGACAGCACTGTTGTAGAGAGCTACGTATCCGATGCACGAACCAGTGGGCTAGAGATCCAGTGCGCTTGAATTTATCCCTTAAGGCAGTCTCGGATTGGGGCGATGCCAACCTGGTCAAGTTCGGTGCAGCTAAGACCCAGACGTGTCTGTTCTCTGCCAAAAAGAGGCCATTCGATCTGGCTCCTACTTTCCGAAATGAGTATCCGTGCCGATATCAGAGGGATTAACTGGACATAAATTGACTCCAACCCTCAACTTTGGATCCAATATTGAGTCAAAGGCTCAATTGGGTGCTAAAAAACAAAAAGTCCAAAAAAAAGGTCCTCTCTAAGGTGCGACGGCACTTCACGCCAGAACAGTTGCTCAAATTATATCAAGCACAAGTTCACGGTCGTACAAGGATTACTGCACGCACCTCTGCGATGGATCGGCCAAGGCGACCAGCTCGAGGCGTTAGAGTCCATTGAAAAACGCGCAAAGAAAATGATAGGTTCCTTCGTTCAGGCTAAGCTCCAAAGCCTTGAACATCGACGCAAAGTTGCTGTCTATCGGTTTATTATCGGATACATTTCGGAGAGTATGTTTTGGTGCTGCATGATCTGATCCCACCCTGTCCGTTCTACTATCGGACGGCCAGGAACTCTAAAAAGCGGTCCGTTTCATGGTTGATATTCCGAAAACACGGACAAAACGTTTCGATTCCACCCTTATTTTGCGAATTGCTAAACAGTAGAATGCGATTCATTCTTAAAGTCTCGAGTGAATCGGTTTTTTCTATAGACAAGCGTGCATAACCGTAGACTGCATCCTAAGCTTAACATCAGATGAGATAGCGGTCCTTGCCATTGCAAGCCAATATTAAAATAAAATTGTATATTACTCACCTTGGGAGAAAAAGTAAAGAATGTCTCAGACCACAACATGAGATCTGAGGCTTCTTTACTTCCTCCTGTGGTGTGTAAACGATTTACGTGCTGCTGCGGGGAGGAAGTGGTTCCATTCGCTTCGCTTAATGGGCCTTAAGTAACCACTTTAGCCCTACAGGCACGTATAAATAAAAGAACTATAATAAAAGTTTTTTTTAAATTTAGTATAAATTTTCTGGAAGATAGATAAAATCACACAAAAATTGCCCCCCCCTCAACGAAATCCTGGATCCGCGCCTGCTCCGACAACACTGCAGCAAGCACATCCTGCAATCCTGCATCGACCTTCAAGAGCAACACAGTGTCTTTATTTTCTTGTAACTTCTGTTCTGGTCATATATAGCTTCTTATTTCTACTGCAGATATGCGGCGCAGTCCACAACACTGGCCCTTATTACTCACCTGCTAGATCAAATCAGTGATCAACATGATTTATCAGAGGTAGTTATGACGCATATCTGATTTTCTTCTTCGATCATCATTAATAGTATTATCTTAAGTTAAAATAATAAATCATTACATGGTTATTTGTAAGATGTTAGGTTTATTAAACAAGCGAATTAACGAAAAAATAAAGAAACATGGACGCATCCTTATACCTATAGACATCTCGAAGGCTTTTGACAGGGTTTGGCATACAACCCTTATTAGCATTAACCTTTCCTTACATAGCGTAAACATGGGTTTTTGAATCTGTACCGACCTCCTGAGGGGTACCGAACGATAAGCGTATTTATTTTGATGGCTGCTCGTCGGATCATATGGCTATCAATTCCGGCGTGTCTCAGGGATCGGTGCTTTGTACTGCTCTCTTCCTACTGCATATCAGTAATCGATGTTGGACGTCGGCGTCGATAGGATGTCAATTTTTAAAGTTGTTTGGGTGCCACGTTTACCAATAGTCTTGGTAGGTATATACCTATCGAAGATTTCAAAAAACTTTCGCCCAAGTCAAAACTGTCAAGAACATTTCTACGATATTGTTAATTTTAACTTACATTGGTTAACAGTTCTCAGAATGGCGTTCAGAACACTACAATAGCCTGGTAAGCTTGGGTATCAACGCATCAGTTCAGAGCGCGTACGAATCAGCACGCAGGAACGTCGCCTGGTTCGCCAAGAAACGTGATATTATATTGGAGAAAATAATAACCTTCATTGACCTGATGTAAGATACACATTATCCTCGTATTATCGCAAAAAGTTTTTTTAAAAATCTAATTGCTTAAATATTACGAAAATAAACATTTAATCGCTTACTAGATAGGCAAGATGACCTTCGGCATTTCTTACTGTGAACCATGTGTGCTTTTCTTCCATGTCACCTACTTGTGATCTGGAATGTTTTTCTTGCAAGTTTGACAGAATCCTTGCCATAAAGAGTAAGCAACGTTTCTAGTGTTGCAACGGTCCATAATTATATAGGCGCCAGTGACGTCTTACATTCAGGAGATCCGCTAGCCTGTCGCACAAAAATTATATTGGCTTTCAAATGATAACTCATGCGAATGCGTATTTGAACGATTCAAAATTGAGACCTCACGTTGCTGAGCTGTTAAGCGGACTACGACGACAGTGGAGACGACCACTTACGACTCGTAAGATGAAATAGGTAGTCATTAGAAGATGACTCGCGTTTGACTTTTTGTTTCAGGGAACCCGAACATTCACTGCAGACGATAATGGCGAGATCAAAAAATAAAACACATAGAAATAAATCAAATAACATTATTACAAAATTATGTTGTTTATTAAATTATATTTGGTATTTGTTTAGTTGGTCGAATTACATATAGGTAATGATAATTACTATTGTTTTATTTCAGAAAAGCTTCAGCGCAATACAAAAATAAAGTGCACAGCATGCAGGTGCACAGTACGTAGTACCTACTATTATTTCTTCTGTGACAGCAACTGTGTAACTTTGCCTATTATTTTGTTATTCTCAGCAAAATTAAGAAAGAACCAGCTCTGTGAGTCCCCCTACAAATGTATTCCCCTATTTTTTTTACTGGATAATGCCTCTAGAGATATTTTTGTTTTTATGAATTCGAGATCTACGTACTGTAGACATGTCTCTGTCATTTCCCTTTTTTCAGGTTGAATATAACGCTGTAAGGCCTCGTTCGCACGTGCGCTTTTTTAACGTCGCTCTAAAACTTGGCTTTGGCGCTTTTTAACGCTCTCCACAAGTGTGTTTATACGCTTTACATCCACTCTTGTCTTGGATCTCGATGCAGTAGGACTATGTAGGACTCAAAATGAATTTCTTGAAATAACTTGCTATAGAGGTATGTGTTACAAAAAAGCGGAAAAGGAACCAAAAAGCATTCTGCGTGCATCCGCTGAGTGCAAGAAATAAATTAGAGGTCAATTCATAACTCTTTACGAAAATCGTGATAAGTGATAACGATCGAGAGGACGTATATTACTCTGCTCTATGGAGAGGACAGTCCGCTACGCGAGCGCGCGGGATACTGAACGAAGAATGAGTGCTTTTGTAGCTAAGATGTTTTTACCTTTTTTTTATTTTTTATTTTATTTCTTTTTTTATTTCAACTCACTGTTTTGTAGCGCTCGTGTGAACAGAAGTATGGAGTGCCGCACGTCTCATTCAACATAACGCTCAACGCCCAACGCTCGAAATATGACACGGCGCGATAAAAAAACGTCGAGATAAAAAGCCGCGCCACGACGTTGCCGCGTGAACAAATACCCGGGTATCCGTTTGTTCCATTTCAACGTTTTTTTAATGCGCGTTGAAAAAGCGCCCGTGCGACCGACGCCTAATCCTCCAAAAATTACTATGAAGCCTATGAAACCTATGAAAATATGATTTGTAGCATAGACCTTTTTTAGACAGGGCCATCACTTCGTGTTCGTGAAAGCGAGCGAGATCAAAGGATCATGAACTTTGATAACAAAGTGAGAGAAATAGTTCTTTTTTGTCCCCGTCCGACACCGTGACGTTTGTCACGTTTCATTTGTAATTTCAAGAAAATCATTACCTATTTACAAGGTTTGAACATGATTTTAAAAGTGCAGGGCAGTGCAGTGCAGTTTTAGCATACTGTTATCTAAGGTTAACGATGGTGAGGTGTTGCATAAGCATAAAGGCTTATTTCGAGTATAATTTAGCTGTCTCATGCGCGACCACGCGATAGAGCCATATAAATGAAGGGTTACCTATATTTATTTTTGCAATAAGTTACTGGAAAAAAAGGCAGAGAAATGTCCACAGTAGACCTAGACTTTATAAAAAAAAGGTGAAGCTAGAGGAAAAAAGATATATCCAGGAACATTCTGAAAGAAAATAGGGAAATACGTTTCTATGGTTTTTTTTTTCAATTTATTTATTACCGAAAAAACTTAACTAACACTTTTTTTTCCATAACACAATATATCTCAAATAATATAGTAAACACAATAAAATTACATAGACATGTTAGGAATTTTGTTGGCAGCTGTACTAGGTAATCCTGTATTACAGCTAAGTACCACGATTCTACCTCCGGCTTATGTCCCTAAAATGATATAAAGTTATTTTTGGCATAATTGAACAGAATTGCAGACCGGATCTTAAGTGCCGGAGATGTTCTATAACTATGTGATATTATTATCTTCATACGAGATAGCGGCTCGCTTTATTCTGATCCTTAATTTAATTGTCACCAATTCGATAATA
The DNA here is from genome assembly GCA_905404285.2 of Erannis defoliaria. NCBI lineage: Eukaryota > Metazoa > Arthropoda > Insecta > Lepidoptera > Geometridae > Erannis > Erannis defoliaria. Next base: position 15,499,631 of record FR990076.1, on the reverse strand, counting down.
CAACGTCGAATAAATAGAGAGCCGACTCCTCCAAGTGATCCTAGTCCTATACTGGTTGGCACCCTCAGAAAAAGCATTCGAGAGATTTTTACAGACATTTTGCTAGACCCACAGTTTGCCAAACAGCCTATTTGCGGGCACTCCGCCAACACAGCTTATGCTTACGTTACGTTACCTACCTACTTTAAATTATTTTGATGCCTCTCTATAGATTCGCTCTTGAAGTTCCAGTTAAATGAGTAGTTTGTTACATTTTAATTCCTGCTGACACATTCTATTTTGTAGTCAAATAGGAGAATAAACTATCAAGTATCAACTTCAGCTCGCTGTCGGGCGATATTCCGTTGTGTAGTGTTCCAATCAAAGAGCATGTTCCAATGTGCAAGTGCAATTGTATATAGTAAAGTGTAGCTTTTAATGAAGGTTTAGTTAGTTTAGACTTTAGACTTGACGATGACTTTCTTTGTGTGACTTTGTCCAAAGATAATATAATACTATACTAGCTTTGTCTTAGACTTATTTCACTCTAATGCAAATATCAAAATACACGATACTGCTAAAATGAACAAATTGTGATGCCAAAAATCAAAAACACTTACGGGCAAATGCATTCGTGGTGTCGTAATGTTGGTAATAAAAATGTCTCTGGCCCCTTCCCGGTGTTGCCAGATTGCAAAAGCAAGTGAAGTACTGAAACTGAAACGTGTTTCGGTTTGTTTTCAATAAACCATACTGACCGGGAGGGACTGACTGAAGAGAATTCAATATTACAACTGAGAAGGACACTCTGGGACATAGACTTGCCTGTAATCTTAAGATACACTAAAATTTATAAAATTAATATTATACACTGGCTAATGCACAACGTTCTGTGTCATATTCCACTCAGGAGACAAGTGAGCCCAAAAAAAAGCATTATCGGATTGTTTTGTTGACTTGTTGCCACCTCGCCGTAATGTCATCCGTGCTATAGAAAATTGAAATGAAATTACAAAAATACAAGTAATTAGAATATTTTAGTGCTTTTTAAAGTTACAAAATGTCTTCAACAGAGCCATCCCAGAATAAAACATGGGAGCTTTCTCTTTACGAACTACACCGAACTCCCCAAGAAGTGATCACAGATGCGACAGAAATCGCCGTGTCCCCTCGAAGCTTGCACAGTGAATTAATGTGTCCTATTTGTTTAGACATGCTTAAGAAGACAATGACTACAAAAGAATGCTTGCACAGATTCTGCAATGACTGTATTATCACTGCCCTACGCTCGGGCAACAAGGAATGTCCGACTTGTCGAAAGAAATTGGTGTCAAAAAGGTCGCTGCGACCAGACCCTAACTTCGACTTGCTGATATCTAAGATTTATCCGAGTCGTGATGAGTACGAAGCGCATCAGGAGCGAGTGCTGCAGAAGATAAGCATGTCGCATTCCCAGGCTTCACTGGTAAACTCGATCACGGAAGGCATAAAACTACAATCCCAAAATAGGCCCCAAAGATCTCGGAAGAATCAGGAAGAGCCGAACTCTAATTCGAATTCTAACGCATCCATTTCGAATGGTAATACAGAGCCAGTCCAAAATGTCCCAACCCAGAATGGCAGTACCACAGCTGTACCCAAAGACGTAACTTTAGCCCCTAACAATAGCAACCCTGCACCTTCTGGGCAGTCAACGTCCAACCCAGCGTCAGTTAGGAGCACGCCCTCGCCTGTGCCATCCAATATTAGTTCCATTTCCAAAAATACAAGCACAACTAAAAGGGCGAAGTCTATTTTGACATCAGAGCGAAGTGAGGAGAGTGAATCTAGTGATGGCAGGTGAGTGTAATTTCAAATGTCATTTATATTACTTTATTCCAAAATAGCTGTGCCTCTGATCCCTGCAATAAAAAATAGTTTAATCCAAATCCATTCAGTGGTTTCAGCATGCAGGAGTAACAAACATACACAACCACAACCACACACCACAACTTTACCATTTACATTTATAATATTAAAATCCAACCACTGAGAGAATGCGTTTGGCAGCTACAATAATATAACATTGTCTAAAGTTGAATGAAAACACTTTTGCTGGTAACATGTTTGGCGATTATAATACCAATAGCAAAATTATTAAATGTGTTCATTCAGCTTTAGTCAATGTTATTGTAGCGGTCAAATACATTATCTCAGTGGCCGGACTTTAGTGTAATATTAGCTGTTGGTTTTACCCTTTTACCATAGACAAAAAAACACTATTTTTTTTTATTTATTTATACCTACTCTATCTGACACAATTCCTGATTGTTAATATGATGTCCAGAACAGAAGGCGAAAACTCAATGGACACAGAGGGCGAAGGGGAGCCACTGAACCCGAATGAGATTGAATTGGTGTTCAAGCCACATCCCACAGAAATGACCGGCGACAACCAGCTGATGAGGGCCTTGAGAGACAGCTCTGTCAGATACCTGAAGACGACTGCTAATGCATCTGGTTAGTGACCATTTTGCATTAAATATAGTGATCTCTTATGTCAGTATGTCTCAAGGACTGGATGTAATATAGTCACTCACTATGCATGTAGCTCAGTCCCTACCATTGTAAGCACCCTATCCTCACAATTTTCTAGTTGTAAGCTTTCTTGTGCTTAATAACATGTTCATTGATCAGCCAGAGCCCAAATTTTGTGTAACAAGATTCCGTGGTCTGGTTTACCAGACTGCGGAAGAAAAAAACTCTTCCGTGGTCTGTAGACTACAACTTTTTTTTTTCTATGTTCTGATTGACCGGCCCACGAGCTTTGCTCCCATTCTTGCTTCAACATGCTTAGCAACCATTTCTCTATACTACACTTCAGCTCCATTATCAGATCTGAATAACCAATTACTGTTAGGATTGGCGTTTATACCCTGCTGCTCTGTACAAGCCGGCTTCTGAACCTACCACTAGAGCTGTAACCAGATCCCACTTACATTGTCCTACTCCACAAATTCCCTCGTATTTACGATTAGCATAATCTCTGAACAGATTATTTCAAAATACTCATTCTTCATTATGAAATATAATAAAGCACTATGTATTGAAGTGTTATTTTCCCTTGTGATAAGAATATTGATCTAAATTATCTCCATGGAATAACACAGGACTTTTGTATTTCAGTTGACCACCTGAGTAAATACCTGGCAATGCGGCTGACTCTAGACCTGGATGCGGAACTGCCCGATGCCTACAGAATGCTCAACTTCTGCATCTACGTGGCTCCAGCGCCCGGCCAGTTCGTACCACTCGCTGGCACACAGACTCTCAGACAGATTAACGACAAGTTCTGGAAGGTAAGTATAATGAGATTTAACAGTAAAAGCAAAATGCGCCACAGTTGAGATACTGCATTTAGTTATATTATGACACACAAACAAACAATATTTTTAATGACATGTGAATTAGTGAAACTTTTAAACTTTCGCGATTTGAACACATAATTATGTTTATCACCGGGACTTAATCGCGCACAAATAAATTTATTTTTATTTACCTCGACGTTTCGACCATGTTCCAATGGCCGTGGTCACGAGCTGACTGAAGAATGCGTGTCATCTTGGTGAAAAATGAGGGTGTTGTGGTGTCCTACCTTCATTTGGTCTTGTTGAAACGTAGGTTTGTTTCCACGGCACACTACACTGACACTATCAGCAGATTTCTCAGAAACCCTACCGCGATATGAAAACTTGCCTATAACGGGATTCCACGACGACGACAATCTAAATCCATCTTCCCGATTGAAATTACGATGTTTTTTTATTTCAACCGCTTCACGAACAATCCTTGGATAATAATGTCGTTCAGTGGAGAGGACTTTCGGATCGTGGAGTTCGTTGGATTTATTTGTGCGCGATTAAGTCTCGGTGATAAACATAATTATGTGAATTTGTGTTTATTAATATTATAATAAAACTAAGCTATAGTTAATTTTTGATTTATTTATACGGGAATACTCACGTTTAATTAAATCGGATACTCTGACTATAGTTTAAAGGTTATCGGCTGTGATCGAAACTATGGTCAGAGTATCCGATTTAATTAAACGTGAGTATTCCCGTATTAATAAAACTATAGTTAATAATTTGACCATAACATAAAACGAGAGCATCTCTCGACTATATCTCGCGTGTTTCTTCTTTTACTTTGTTTTTTCTTCTTTTATTTTGTATAGTGATGACTAGCCGGGGCACCCGCCCGGGCGGCAGTTTCAGGGGCGTCAAAATCATAATATAATATGGCTGAAAATAAAAAACTTTCCTTGGTTATTAAAGAGTGCAAATTTATTTCACATTGTCCCGTTTACGAAATGCCAACCATTATATGTGAGTTTTGTTAAGTCATTTATCTCAAACCCTGGAGAGAGGGGGCCCCACTACCAAGTTTCTACCCTTGTTCGAAAAAAATCGTAGATCCGGGGCTGGCTCTTAGGTCTAGTCCAGTACTTTGAGACATCATCGGCGGGCGGTAGCTAACACCAAGAAACAGAGAACCACCACACTACTACTACGCTGTATACTAGTAGTACGCCCCGAACTGAGACCTCGCGATGTTCAGTTTTAACATTTAACCACTGGTTAAATAAAATATTAGTATTTTTTTTATCGCCGATTAAGCTTGTATAAATTAAGCTTATTTTGACGTGTAGCTTTGGTGTTATCAATAAACTATTTGTATTATATTCGAACTTAGAAATGGTATGCCCATCAACTATTTACTTACAAAATGTCATAGGATCTGATCAAAGGTTTGCATGTTATTGTCGAATAAATAATACAAACGCCAATCTGCCAGTAGAGTCGTAGATCTTCGCTTCGCTCGGTCAATTAAGGCCACGATATTCCACGTTTCAAGCACATTTTTTAACGCGATCGATCATTAGTCTTAAGTTGTATCAGGCAGGGTCACATTTAGCGGAGCAAAATTATGGCGATTACGCTGATTCGTGTGAGTCAAACTTCGTATTTTGAAGTTTTTCTCAGATTACTCGAAAATTATCAAAATTAATAAGTTTTCAACCAAAGAAAAATCTCCAAAACACTATTACCTTTCAATAATTATTTTTTATGTGTCTGTGTGCTGTAATTAGGACATATGACTGAAAAAAGTATAAAAATAGACACTGTTTCGGTATTTTTTTCTATCGAGGAAAGTATAAGTAATCGTGTTTTCAACCAAAGAAGTAACCAAGACGGATGTTTGTCTGTAACATATATATTTTGTGGCATTTAATATAAGTAATTTGACTAAATCGAGGGAAAACTTTGGAAAATTGATGGATTAATGGTGTGTAAACGGGATCAGAGCTCCTTTACTTTATAACATTATCATTATTTTTTCCGTTTTATTGTTGATATATGATGTACGAAACGGTTTGATTCCACTTTCTTTATTCGAACTGCTAAACAGTGGGTAGCGCTGCCCCAGTGGGTGTTTCCCGATAATTATAATCTGGGTGTCTTCAAGTCGCGAGTGAATCGGTTTCTACTAGGCAAGCGTGCTCCATCGTAGACTGCATCTTCGTTTATCATCAGAAGAGATGGCAGTCAAACGCAAGCTTACATCATATAAAAAAAAATAACACCGTAAACTAATTACGCTTATTATGTTTTACAGGTGAACAAGCCACTGGAGATGTACTACTCATGGAAGAAAACCTAGAAATAAATATCATTTTAGTTGTGTCGTCAGCAACTAAAATGGTGCAGTGAAGTGTTATTTAAAAAAATGTGGCTGATCCACACCAAGCTAGCACTTGTACATTACAATAAGGACCTTACTTAAGTTCACAAACGTCACAACTTCACACTGTACAAAAATGTAGTGCACATTACTGACTATAGTCATACTATACAGTACAATGGTACTGTTAAAAAAAGCCATGTTGACTTTTTACACCAATGTCTTAACTCATTGCATGAATAAAAATCAGTATGGCTTTAGCCTATTCGCCGGTATTACATAAATGAATCGCCCTACTCTGTACTATATGTACGCCTGGAATATCTCTGGGGTTTACAGAACCGCTCTTACTTATAAGGTATGGATTGTGGCAGTTATGGGGTTAAAATAAAAATAAACCAAGTTTTTACAATACCAAGTACTAGATTAGTGTGGATAAGACATTATGTGTATATAAACAAATTTTACACGAGATATGGACTCTTTAATGAAGTGATAAGAGTAATGAAAATAATATGAATTGAATTTTATCTTTAATATTAAAATAAAATATTGTAATAATTACTGTAAAAGTTGTGTTGCTAAACATTTTAACTCGAATATTTTAAAATACGATTATTTTAAAACATTGTACGATTTGCTGGCAGATTATGTACCAGTTTTCTTAATTATTTAAGACCTATTGAAATAGAAATATAGCAAGACACATACATATATTTTTAATTATTTTACATGTGTCTAATAAGATTTAACGGCTGGATGTTAATGTTAAGATTTAAATCATTCAATCCTAGATAATGTTGCTTGACCCCTCAGGGTATTAATTGAACCCCTATTTGACCCCTCAGGGTATTTAATTGAAAAAAAATCTTTTCGAAGTGACATTCTGTGTCATATGTGTTAACTTGTTTGTTTCAAGATCCGTTTGTTTAGGTTGTGTTGCCAGTGTATAGCTAGATCCAGACTGATCGAGCATATCTTTCGAGTAAAGCTTTTCTGTTTCTCTGGCTTAAAAGCATAATATACCATCAAACGCAAGCCTATCACGAGTAAAAAAGAAAATAAATATATATGAGGTGGCAAGCCTAGATTTACCCTCTGCCAAAAGGTACCTATATACAGGGTTAGTTCTAATCAGTTAGCATCTTTTAAAGGGCATGTTCTGTACATCAAAACAAACAACTTTTACTATGGGGCCAACATAGAAAACGCGAAAAAAAAATCAGCTGTTCCATACAAAAAGTTCATCGACCTTGGCCAAAATGTATGGAACACCTGTTTTATTTTTTGCGATTTCAATGTTGGCCCCATAGCAAAAGTTGTTTGTTTTGATGTTCATAATATGCCCTTAAAAGGATGCTAACTGATTATAATTAACCCTGTATAGTCGGTAACTTATACATATACTCTTTGTATGTGTAAGATTATTTTAGTGTGAGGTCAGACGAAGTATACACGACCAGGAATTTATCCTCTCTATCCACCAGGCGAACGTCGCACTAGTCTCATTACTCCATTGCATAAAAAAATGGTCCAACATAGTGGCGCGGCGTATTCTGGGCCTTAAGAATTTTATTTTAATAGAAGCACGATTGCAAAAAGAATACGAAGTTATTTAAAAACTAGTATGTTCTTTATACCATTTTAAAGTTTACAAATACACTAACTATTTTGAAATGTTGCAGATGGATGTAATATTATCCTATTTTAGTATTGTAAAATGAAATGACAAAGTTTGTATGGTTAGATGTTTGTTACTGAATCACGCAAAAAGGCCTAAACGTCCTACTAATATTATACATGTCAAGTTTCATGTTTGTTTAGTCAATCACGCAGAAACTGCTGGATGAAATTTGGGGTAAAGGTACCTTATACCTTAAGGATCGACAAGTTGTCGGCTCGAACTCATCGGTGGGCGCGGCTAAAAAGCATGCTCTCTTCATCAAAGAAACTGTGGGAAAGGGAGAAAGAAAGATAAATGAGCGCACAAATTTTTTTTTGTCGACCTTTGGCTGCAGTAATGTGGTTGAATAAACTCTGAGTTAATTTATTCCAACTTAAGTTATTTGAAATGTTTATGGACTAAACTATGCCGCTTGATAAATTATTTTAGAGTTTTCGTATTCCTTATATTATTTATTTACGTCCAATGTGGCGTTAAAATTGAGCTCAAATACAAGATGTTTCCTGGCTCATAACTTTCATGTTTATTAACTTTTTACTTTCGTAATAGTTTACAATCCTAGATAATGAAGAGATTAATCGATATAATACTTAGTCTTGGACCTACAACATTACATAGTGGAGTAGTAATACTACCGCGTTTCTATGGAGAAGTGACCAACTTGTCTACTCTTAAGACAACACAAAGGTGACATAGGCTACTTTTTACCCCAAGAATCGCGGGTGAAACCTCGGGGCACTACCTACTAATATACAATATTTTAGCAGCATTGAAGGTTTTTGTGTGTGCATAATTTATTTAGAAACAAATTGCTTAGCGCAACTGTGTGACCAGTATTTTTATAGCGGACTTGCTGTACTCCGTGTGTTCACCCACTTGGTGTCACAGATAATATAAATAGTATTGTATACAGAAGACTAACTCCCTAAGAAAACACGTCTAAACATAGTTGAATAACAATATATAATTTGTACTCTCTTGGTACAGTCCAGGGTTTCCCAAACTGGAGTCCGCGGACCCCCAGAGGCACACACCCACACACAGGCGGCCCTATCCCAGGGGGTGCGCAGACAAAATAAAAATTATAAAGTATCTATGTGTAAAGGCGCGCGTTAAAATAAGAAACGTGCAATGATAACAAAGCCGCGGAACACACTACGCTGCACCGTAAAATAGATCGATTGCGTGCGGAAATATCTCGATAGCTTATCGAAAATTATGAAAGCTATTAGTACGCAGAATTGAAAGAAAAAAAGGTTGGGAAACCCTGGTATAGTCCGTGTGTTGATATTCCACTATAGTGCTGAGGCGCAGGCGCAGCCGGCGGGAACCGCGTGACGTCAATGACCCAAGCCCTACAGTGGAATATCGACACTATCAGTTATACAAATACTACATTAATTATGACATATTTATAGATATATATCTGCGCTTAGACGCGTTTTCTTTGGGAGTTAATCCTCTGTAAGTAGTACTGTATTCTGTGGTTAACCCATAAGTTATCCTGTCCTATTCAGTATACACTACCAATGGCGTCAATGCCAATGTTGGTGAGAGTCAAATGTGCAAATTATTATTATTAATATCCGTATCATTATAAATGAAGTTTGAGTGTAGTGTCTTTGTGCTTGACTGGCGTTGAGGTTGGCCTTTACGTCTCAAGTTTCATCCTACAATAAAGTATAATTTATGGACTCGCTTGAAGTTTAGATACACGGTTATCGGTTGCGGTAGGTACCATGGCGAAGGGTCCCTGTACTTATAATTGTGAAAACCTTTTACTATGCAGCCAACGCTGTAATCGCGAAAAAATATCTGCAGTTTCTTGGAAAAAGTTCATTGAACCATGACAAAATGTATGGGAAAACCTGTTTTTTTTTTGCCATTTCTGTATTGACACTATAGTAAAAATTTCAATTATGAGTATTCCCGTTCCACTTAATGGCTCTATGTAATAGGTAACGAGAAACTCTGTGGAAATAATAAACCGATTCGTAACATTTCGATCAGTGACAAAAAAACAATATTGTGAATACAAATTGTTGTTGAAATTACCTACGTATTGTGTGACAATCATCATTATTTTAACATAATTAAGGGGCAGAAATTCGTGTACTGCCATCTCGCTCGTACACATGTTTTCGTACCTGAAGGAGTATTCACAACTCAATCGGAAAGGTATTCGTTCGGATCCACATTCTCCGTCTCTGTCATCCTGAATGTATATGACTGGGGCGGATAATGTGAATCCGAATGGAAATCTTTCCGATTGAGTTGTGAATACCCCTGCTGAACTGAGATATTGTGCTTTGAATGGCTAATTTTATACATGAATTGGAAAAAAATAAAAACTTGTTTATCGTTTCTGCGTGGTATAATGCTCAGCAATTTTAGACAATAGACAATATTTTATTTGTAGAAAAAAACACATACACTGATACACATACACATATACTTTTACTGATTGCTATTACCGATGAATAACGTGCTTAGATTATATATTAGTAAATGTGTATGTGCGAGCAAGGTGGCGGCAAGGCGCGCTATTTTCTGGGCCTTAAGATTTTTTTAAATCCAAACCTAGATTAAATTGGTGATGTCAGTAGAGTAGAATTAGCATTTAATGGAGGAAAAGTGTTGTACATTCTAGCTTATGCAATTTTATTAAAATGAAAATTATAATTTGCCAAAAAAGGGTTTTTTTTTTTAAATAAAACAATCGCATCAATAAAATAATTTATACAGTTAACAAAGCATGTTGTTTACAAAATTGGAGTTCTTATAAACACTCCTTTTCAACAAGATTTTAATGAAATCCTTTCAAATTGTTTCTATGGTGCATTTCGTACTTAGACCTTCTAACCAATTGGTTAGATTTCTTACTTCTAAAAAAATAACAAAGCGCCATTGTTTTATGAGTAAAATTGCAATACCGAAATTTGTTTTGGCGCGAAGTTATAAATCGTTTCCGAAATCGACGCACTTTAAAGTGTAGGTAGATTTATTTTTCCCATCACTTCGGTATAAAATGCCTTCTAAAGGCATTATACTCCCTTCTTAGTGCTTTGGTTGCTTCTACTTTTAGGACCTTTAGTGCTTCTTCAATTGCTCCATGATCTTCAGAATCCCGGGCTACAGTGAGTCGTTCCATTGTGGTGAAATCCAGTTCTTCTATTCTCTCAGCTTCATCTATAAGTCGATCTACATCTCTAAGATAACTTCGAAAAGAAACGCTTTCGGCATCTTCTCTATGATTTAAAAGTCTCTCTACGTGTTCCCAAAAGTCTAATGTACGACGTCCGTCTCGTAATTTGCATGTATACATAAAATTTCTGAAGTGTTTCCTACCCTTTTCGTCGTTGAGAACATTTTCTATTTTGTCCGTGAACCTGTCCAAGTCAGATTTGGAGACTTCGAAGTCGTCACAGCCGCAAGCGACGAAACATTTATCCATGTTACAATCATTTGTCTGACATATTGGCCTTTTTCTTGCTCCTTATCGATTTTATTTACCACTAGATAGGTACACAAGAATTACATTGTCCCAGGCAAGTATTTAATCCACACACGAAAAGTTGTTTGATCGATGTAAGCCTGCGCAACCAATAAACACGCAAACAGTCATTAGGTTTTCGACTCCGTGATTCACCTTTCGAGGTAAGGAAGTGAGGTTAACTTCAAAAATAGCTAGCGGTGAACCGATTCACTGCAACCGTGTAAATAAACTGGCTCGGCTGCGCGCGCCTCACGTCTTCCAATATTGTTATCTATGGCATTGATTCGTATAATGCGCATGCTCCACTCTACAAATCCACAATAATATAGGTTCAAGTTATTTATTTAAACTTTCCCGCCACACTTCTCACAATGTTTTGTCTTTACACTGCACTTTTTAAGAAAAAGAGCGGAAAACTTCACAAAAACTCGTGAGAAACAACTTAGCTCAGCCTATTTTACGGAGAATGTGACTTGAATTAAAACACGGAGGTATTACATCACGACAGGTAAAAAAACGTGTCGTGACCTCGGTTGAATGCGCGATTCATTCATGGGAAATAATATCATAGAGGTACCTACCTCGCTACTTTGAGTACCTATTTAATAAGACAATGGTGATTTAACCGCGCCTTAAACCTCGAGGTCTTTTATAGGCTTAGGTAGGTAACCAAAATAATTTATTGCCCTTGTTACAGTATAAAAAATATACGTAGCTAAGTATAAATATCTATTAAAATAAAACAGATCCAGGTCAAAGGATCCAGGTATAGGTAGTAAGAGTTCTTTGTATTTCCAGCCATAGGTCTAATTTTTACTAGATCTATATCTATGTTTCCAGCTCAATTATACATTACATTATACAGGGTTACTGGTAGCTCGACGTATTCCCGGCGCGCTGGGATTACGGGAACAGATAATAATTATGTGGGCTTAAATGCATGTTAGCCCCCCCTATATCTGCCGCCTTATCATGGATGTTCGTAATTCTGACATTCTGATTTGATAGCATGCTATCCCGCTCGTACTAACTAAGAGCGGCCGCACATTGTTCCGTGTCTTACGATCGGTCCGGCGCGGCGGCGCCTGTCACGCACCACGCACAATTAACAGGTGCGAGCGAGACGGCCGTCACGAGAAATTTCTTACAGTGTGCCGAGCGGGACCTAGTACAAAATGTATATTTATGTATACAAGTAAATGTGTACATGGAGTGCCTTCCGGCGCGCGCGAGAGTTTTTCTATTAGAAATTTCTTATGATTTTACGGCAGGGCCGTAGCTAGACCTGCAGAATAATCATGTAACTGTTCGGGATCGCGATTTGTCATAAATGTCACTGTCACAGCTTCACAGTATCACGGAGGGATTTCTCTCGCTATCGTTATCGAACGAATGCATCGATTTCCTTAATTAAGTTAAGCAAATCCGTCGGTCTTTTGGCGTTTTTTTTTTCTTCTTTCCCCTACTGGGGAGTTTGGCACCGCGCTATCGACGCATTTGCCATTGTCAAGTATTTTAGGGCTTGAAGTTTTGGCTGGCTATGAGTTTTTGGTTTTGGAGTAAAGTTGAGAGGTAGGTATTGGAAGTTTTGAAGTAAAGGGAAACATAACGCGATAGCTAAGATGAATTTAGGAAGGATGGATCAGGAGAGTGGTATAGCAGGTAATGAAGAATATTTACAATATTATTATGATAAAATATTTACAACTTTTACAGCTATAAAAATAAAAAATCGTGAGAGAAAAATATTTATAATAAGTATATTAGTTAATTCGTCTGAAATTATGAATATTAAATAATATATACAACATTTACAGCTTTATTTACATTAGGAGAAGAGAGTAGTGTGGGTAATGGGACACGGAGGGATATTAAATCAATATAAAAGGAGGCATGGACGTTATAGAGGACAGGAGACAAATACATGATCCAGGTCCCCGCAATCACCTACAGTCTCGAAAACAAAAGTGCTAGGTACAAGTAAGAAGTATCAGAAATTATATATTTATTGTTTATGAAATATATAATTTAACTTTTTTTTAATGAACTGCGCTTGTTTACTTCTTCTGAACTACTTTGTAAAACACTACCATTATTAATGGCTTTAGAATTGTTAAGTATATCATCAACTATAGGAGCTACGTTGGACGGTATTTTTATGTTAAACTGAGTCAATGTATTGATTAGGATTGTTATGATATCCAAATCTGACATTAGTAAAGGATTGTCTGATATCTTGGTCAAGGCGCAGCCGTCTTGTGGAGTAGGGATTTTGAAATCTTCAATTATTTTTTTATGTGCTACTTGGTCATAACCAGTTCCTGGTTTGGGAGCTGGACGACGGTTTGTAAAAACTGTTTTTCTGTATGAACTCTGATGTTGTTGTTCTGTATGTCGTTGAGTAGCTGAAGTCTGCGAGGGTATTGTATGGAATTGAGAAGTACTTTTGAAAACTGGCTTTACAACATCAGCATATGATTTCGTAACAGGAGGTATTAATTTAGCAGCTTCGCCATAGGATATGCTGTTTTCTGCCATTGAAATTTTAATTTGTCTTTGCCGTATAAACTCGGGGCACGATTTATTGATTGCAAAATGGGTTCCTGAGCAAAGGTAGCATGACATATTTTCTTCCTCTGAATCACACTTATCAGCATTGTGATCGCGACCGCATTTATAGCATCTAGGTTTGGACCTACATTGAAGTTTCGTATGTCCGTAGCGGCAACAATTGTAGCATTGGATTGTGGGGTATGTGTAAAGTTCTACCCGAAGAGCATTGTAACACATGAAAACCCTATTAGGTAAAAACTGCCCGTCAAAAGTGACAACAACACTTTGTGTTGGTTTCCAGATAGGAGAACCTTCTACCATCGTCTTGAAATTGATCCTCCTAACTTTCAAAATCTTTCCACAACCATCTGGAACTGACATGTTTTCTATCACCTCTTCTGGTTCTGATGGCACACCACGGATTAGACCCATTCGAGTAACATTAAATGTTGGTATGAAAGCTTTTAGATTGTCCTGTGATAAAATGCTGCTACTGACAAATGTATTGGCATCATTAAAGCTCGAGAACGCTAGTGTAATTCTATTTCTTCCAAATTTTTTTACGGAGCCGTTTATAATATTATGGACATTATTTTTTTTTTAGGAACCTACCAAATGATACCGGTTGAAGGATAATTCCATCATCTGGAGTTTGAGTCACTCGCTGCACATGTACAATGAATGGTGCGCTGTCATTTGGATGATATAAATTCCTCGCCACAGGGTTTACTTGGGGACCTGGACCATCAGTATTTAAGACTATAGGAGGACCTACTGAGTTTTCAATATGAATAACAGACGCAACCTTGTTGACAGAGTTGTCACTATTGCTCTCACTATCAGCACAGTGACAACCCGTCTTACCATCTACAGCTTGGGAATGTTTTCTTACTTTTTTATTGCAATTTTTGCAAATTTTATTAAGGCGGCTCCTTTTGCGACCAGAACGCTGATTAATAGACCCATCCGTGTCCATACCAGACTCGTTAGAAATGATGCTATGTGTAGTAATAGTCACATAATTGTTTGCCGGAGGGACCATGTCGCACTGTCCGCCGCCGCCCCCGCCGGGGTCGGGCGGCTCGGCCATGACAAAAAAAGGCAAAAAACTTACCGAATCACGGAAACTATACTCTTACACTAAAATATATACAATAATTACTATTTTTATATACACTACAATACTCTACTGATCCTTTCTATAGCAAATTCATTAATTTGAAAAATCCGTAGAAAAAATACACCCGCCTAATTCGATGTTTCCCGCGCTTCGTCTTTTGGCGTTTCATCCTGCCCTGCAGGGTCAAATGAGTTTTGGCAGTGACAGTGACAAGTGTCTATTTTTGACAACTCGTATCCGAATCGCGATCCCGAAAAGTTACATGATAGCCCGTTGCGGGATGTGGTATAGCTCTACCGAAAAGAGTAGACCATAAATGAGGGCGCTAGTGTCGTTTATATGGCATCCCCGTATAACGTGACTACAATGGTCTTGATACTTGATATAATTAATAAATAAGTAATAATAAATATTATTATTTAGAAGAAACCTAGAAAAAGCTTCAAACTAACCAATGATTTACTATAATTTTATTTATTATATATACCTTGACTTTTTTAGACCTAGATTCTCCTATATAGTATAAATAAATATTATTATGCTATTTTGGACAAAATTAATACTGGACAAGTATAAAAAAAACATTTTATTTTATCAGTACGACCAGAATGAGGTGTCATTTTATTTTATTGTTTATATCTTCTCGTAGAACAGCTGAAGCAACAACTTCTTGACTACATAGTGTTGAATATTTTACCGTATTTTCCACATTGATCAAAATCATGTATCATGTAAGTCATTCTTTGGGCGACTTTTCCTGTGTTTTGCAGGTGTATGCAATTTTTTATTCGTCCTTTCACCGCCCCTCACAATCCACCTAACGGTACTTTCCGATTTTCCTGCAACAAAACCAAAAAGTATCAAAAATATTAGTCGCAGTACACAAAGCGCAATTTTCGGCAAAAAACATCTACTTTATATTATGATTTTACAGATCAAATTATCCATTCCTGCAATAAGTATATGATTAGAAATGATGAATAAACGTTTATTTATCGATAACATACTGGTTGGTTAAATTCGCTGTTCGTTTGTAAACACCTCTAATTCCGTCAGCAAAATTTGCCTGCTTGAAATTCGGCCAAAGTCCTCTCAAGTCTCAACCTCTCATCCTCCGTCTACGGCCAGACAAAATAAACCCGGCCACGGTGATAAGGACGCAAAAAAAAGGTTTCATCTCTTTTTCACTTTTTGCTAAATGTAAAGTGCTATCCTTGTCTTCGATAAATTACGTCATCACATTACGATTCTCCTAGTAAATTTCTCTGGGCGGGAGTCGTAGTTTTTTTTTCTTAACCGAGTTGTTGTCTGTACTTTTTTAATTATAGCAACTTCGTTACAAAACTGCCAACATTAACAAAAATTGACGTTTTCCTCGGCCATTTTGCAGTTTTTACGGTAACTGCGGTACACGTGTTCTGTAGGTTAAATTCTAAAATTTAGTAAAAACTCTATAAATTCCACTGTTATTTGTGTTCTAAATAAACGGATATATATTGCAGGTTGCCAAGATGGCAGTTGCAAAGAAGCCCGTGGCCAAAAAGGCCCAGTTACACCAAAAGACTGGCAAGAAGGGAATCAAGGGAGGCAAAATCCGCGGCAAGGGTCTAAAGAGGAAAATCAACCTGAAGTTCACGATTGACTGCACACATCCCGCAGAGGACAGCATTCTGGACGTGGCAAACTTCGAAAAATACCTGAAGGAACACGTCAAAGTTGAAGGCAAAACAAATAACCTAGGCAATCACGTTGTCATTGCCCGGGACAAGACGAAAGTCGCTATCAACGCAGGTAAGTGCTTCAGTCAACTCCTTAAATGTGTAATAATCCTTTCAGTTACACGAGAAACGTATCTACTTGCACGTGAATAATCACAGGAGGACGAAAGAAGGGCAAGCATTTAAGGTTTTTATTCCATGCATCTTCAGCGCAATCGTCAACTGCCTATAAGAAATACCAATTAATATTTACTTACAGTAGCCGTGTAGAAATAGAAGGATCCTCCTAAAAATTGCAGTCAGCATGTGTGATAGGCTCATTGAAAATAAAGTGGGCCCACAGATCCCTTTATTCATAGACCTTACTCGCTCATTTTCTGTATTTCTTTCGAAAATCTTAATTTTTGGCCCAAGTTTTGTATTAAATTAACAGACCATAACTTTCTATGTAGTTATCGTTTGTAATTTGCATTGTGTGCTTATAAAATAAATAAAAATAGACCTCATTGCAGAGTTCATTGTTATTAACAATGAACTCTGCGGAGTTCAGCTTTACTTCTATTTTGACTCTGTAATATCATTTAAGGACATATTTATAATATGAACAAATAAAAATAGACCTTGTATTTAGGTGCAGTTAGTGCAATATACATTTGCAACATCTCATGCCGTCTCTGACATTTACAATCTTCTTTCCGTCACACTCTTCTATGCTGAACCAAGTGTGACGATATATGAGAGAAAAGTGAATGCGCTGCATCAGCGATTAACAGCCCACTGCTGAGCATAAGTTTAATCTACCCTTGAAGAACAATAATTCATTTCTAATCATATAAATGCAAAAGTGTGTTTATTGTCTTTCTTTCGCATTGCTAAGAAATACTACATAGACGTTGCCATTGATGTAGATTAAGAGTCGGAGAGTGACATAGACTTATCCCGGACAAACATAAGTTCCTGCAGGATACATGGGCGAAGTTGCAGGTGAAAGCTAGTAAACTATATTTTGCTTTGGAAAGTATAAACTGTTTAACTTGAAAACATACAATACATACTGAGCTCAAATATACAAGCCAAGCAATACACTCACACAGTGATACAATATGTTGATTGCTGCTATAACATTGTACCTTGATAGCTTTTTAAGCATAACTTATTATTTATGTTTTAATCTTTAGGTTAGTAAATATTTTTAGTTAATCTTTACATAATTATAAAATAGAAAACATATTGGAGTAGAGTTTGTTTTAATGTTTTAGTAAAAAACATTAAAACAAACACATAATTTACCTACAAACAACAGCCAGCAGTACAATCTCAACAAAGTCTTATCAGAAGTTATTTCATCCAGACCTTTTTATAAATATTATTCTAGCTTTTACTTTAGTATTCCATAGGAACTGTTTGTTAATCTGGGACAAACAGTGGGCTAAGTCACTCTGACCCTTGCTAATCTGTATCAATGGTAAAAATCATGTGGATGCAGCGTGAAAGACTGAATATATAATTCTGGCACTGCAACTGTTATGAGCAGGGGGTCTAGACAAGAAGCATTTTCTGTTAGCGTTAACGCCTGCAGAAAGATAAAATTGTATGTAAATTACATTAGCCTGAGAAATGTCACGTGACTGCTAATGTCATTTTCATAATAATAATAATAATAATTTCTTTCATTACCAAAAATAGAACTTATAGTTATTTTATTATCTAATTCGAATAATATTATTTGTAATTTAATTCAATCAAAACATCAAAAATTTCATATTAATAAATTTAAGGTTGACTACTAATAAATGAGTAGAATACAAAATTTCATACAATTTCATCTTTCCGCAGGCGTTAACGCTAACAGAAAGTGGTTCTTGTCTAGACCCCCAGGTGTAATGCTTACTATCAAGGAAACGTCTTGATGTGTTTGTCAATCCATGGCAACATATTAATTTTTTTCTAGTTCAATGAGTCAAAAAGACATGTTTCACTACATTATGTCCCTTTGCTCACACTCATACGCGTAAATTAGCATCAGAACGAAATAAATAAAACGCCACCATTTGTATACATCATCAATTGAAAAACCAGATGTTGTGCAAAATAATAGAATGCAGCGACATGTTTTTTATCGCCTAATCCAGAACTCGATCAGAAATAAAGTTGTCTTTGATTCTCCAAACTTGTACTTGACTGCAAAAGATTTGTCACATGTTACTGCATGTCTTCTAGCTCGTATACTATACAAAATGATAGCTAAGTTATGTACTAAAAATATTTTGTCCTCATTCCAGACATTCCCTTCTCCAAGAGATACCTGAAATACCTGACAAAGCGGTACCTCAAGAAGAACAACCTGCGAGACTGGCTCCGAGTGGTGGCCTCTGCACATGACGCTTACGAGCTCCGCTACTTCAACATCAACGCGGACTCTGACAATGAAGACAATGAGGATTAAGCTGTTGTAATAAAAATAGTTTTACACTATTCACTTGTTTCATTATTGTCCAGGATTATCACAGAATAAAATATGAAATTACTTGCATAAGGGCGCGGTCATTTACATATACCGAGAGCTATAAAGATAGTAAAGGCCTTATCACTCTAGCGGTTTGCAAGCGTCTTCAAAGCGGAGCGGGCACGCTGCGAATACGTCGCGAACACAGCGCGGCTGTACAGCGATGACGTCGCGGAGACGTGGCGGTTACGCAACGTTTTCGTCGCCTGTTCGCGGCGAGTTCATGACGTACAGTACCAATACACTTGTAACAGAATGGATTCCGATGAGGAAACACTTCTGTTGGCTTTGTTACTTCGAAGACGAAGCATTCAAGCACGAAAGGGTTCTGTACGAGAATGTACAATGCGGCGTGTTCGTTCGTTGTGCGTCCGCCACTTAATCGGCGCGGTGCGCCCGCTCCACTTTGAAAACGCTCGCAAACCGTATAGTGTGATAGCAGCCTAAAGTACCGTCATGGTTTACACTCCGAAAATGTCATTATCATTGTAGTTCACGTCAGTGATCAATGCATTGAAACCTAAAACCGAACCTAATTGCCTATCAATGTTTAGGGCGTGGCTGCATTGGCATTCATTACTTTATTAATAGAGAGCGGACTCATCTCAAGCTTTATGTAGGTATCTTATATTCTTTTAGACAAAATTGTCCCACTGCTGGGCAAAGGCCTTCCCTCTTTCCATTCCTCGCGGTCGAGTGCTTTAGTGGTTCAGCCGTTTCTGTTTGGGCTTGCCGAGGAGCTTTTATTGGTATCCACATTGTGGTGGTTTTAGCCCACTAGATTTCTTCTAAACCGTGGTTTTATACCCGGCCACACCATCTTTGTACTATATTGCTGGGAGAAACCATGTAGATTCTATTTCTCCATTATTTGCTTCCATGGTAGATTCTACCACATTTGAAAACTACACTTTTGCTACTCCTTTTTTGTTTAAGGAAAACAAAACAAAACACACATTTTATAATAACTTTTATTCGGAAGGTAAATACTATTTACATGAATAATAAAAAAAAAGAAAACAAATTCAAACTAATTCATTGAAGGATAAAAGATTTGAACTTAATTATAACCTGACGTTATCAACGTAACTTCTACTTTCACTACATTAATATAAGTAGTAAGATTCATCACCGACTCGTATTGTCCTGAGAAATTGCACTAACAATAAATACATTTGAACTAAACTGGTAACATTTAGCTGGCACCGGAGTTAAGGCGACCTAAAATCTAATTTCATTGTATCTATTCATTTACAAAAGTAGAATCGAATAAACACTAAGTACATTAAATTAATACTCCAAGTTTGGTAATTTCATTGATTTTTAAGAAATATAGTTTCAACCAGTTGCAAGCTTTTTTTTTGAAGCAATATATATATTTAAACTAGCGCCTATAAGTTGGCAGTTCGTATGCATAACTTATAATTAGTTTGTTTCCTGTACCAACATATTAATTTAAAAAATAAATATGACTGGACAGAAAGACGGACATCAAAGTGTTCCTTTTTCCCTTTGACGTATGGAACTCCAAATATAAGTAGAACAATTTTTTATACCAAATTACAAATTAATCACCGCCAACTTACAGTGTAGTCTGACTTTGTTCAGAAACATTCAAAAAGCTAATTAGCATTACAAAGTACACTATCGACACATAAATACAGCTAAACAGTCCAATTGAACGTTTCTGAACGAGTTTACATTAAGTTGCCACCGTTTCCAGTGTTGCTACATGACTATTTCCCTACAATTTGGGGTAATTCCAGTGCAAGGTAGTGTTCACTTGGCAGCGGCGATTTCTTTCATTCTGTTCAATGCGGAGCCGGCCCTGAACCAGCCGATTTGTTGTTCGTTGAGCGAGTGGTTTAGCTTGATGCGTTCGGATTTGCCGTCTTTGTGCTTGATCTCGCATTCAACTTGCTGTGGGTGGAAACATTTTAGCATTAGCAGGGCCCGATCTAGATATTTAGCCGCTCCGGGCAAAAATAACAACAACTTTACACTAACACCATAAGTCACTAGAGGTCGCCCCGAACCCAAAATAATTTGTCGGGCTGCTAAGCATGGTCAAGATAAGATTTGTCTATCCTAGAGAAAAAAATGAGGTCCGCCGGGCCGGGCGCCCTCAATTTCTTGAAATCGCGAAAAAAATATCAGCATTTTGTGATTAACTTTTTTTCCGCGATTTCAAGGTTGGCTCCTTAGTAAATGTTGTTCATAATGATGAGTACATACATACCCTTCAGTATTGTTGAAATTTTTTGTTACACATTGCATATAAAAAAAAACAATTGTAGAGCGTAATTCTCGCAAAACTCGAAAATGGCTCGAGTGAAATGAGTTTTTATTGTTTTGTTACCTCAATACTGGGACGGCTTGGGAAAAAGATTTGGGTGTCACATGGTTCAATGGGTCATCTAGTCTAGTTTATTATAATTGCGAAAGGGTTTACCGCGCCAGGCTTGAGGTCCTTGAGTCCGAGCAGCGAGATCTTGTCGTCGGGCCTGATCTTGTCGTAGTCGGCGGCGTCTGCGAACGTGAGCGGCAACATGCCTTGCTTCTTCAGGTTGGTCTCGTGGATCCTGAACAAATGGACAATTAAAAAAAATTCAAAAAATATTTACTGACAGACTTGTAATCGTGAGGTCGCGGGTTCAAACCCATGCCTGTACCAATTGAGCTCTTTGGCGTTTTTGTAAGGATCAAACATCGTGCTTTATGCTGCGTAGTGTTGCAAATTTATTTTTTAACTCTTTTGAAAAAAATACAATGCAGTGGTTACTAGGCCACATTGGCGTACTTGGGGATATCTTCCAGGCACGGCCTGGCCCCTGGGCTGCGATGGCCGATGAAGCCGAAGTTAATTTGACTGCTGGTCAAATTAACCATTCTCTTCAGTGGTACCAGCGGTGTACGTTCAAGTGAAAGAATTCATCTATGCCTGGCTCAAATACTCTACAGGTAAGTTTATTATTAATCATTTCAATAAAATAAGTGTAAATATGAAATGTTGGTGGACATTTCCATACAGCGCCATCTAGTCCTGAACTAAGCAAAGCTGGTACTATGGGAACCAGCAAGCTAATCATGTAACTGTTCGGGATCGCGATTCGTCATAATTGTCACTTATCACTGTCTCGCCAAAACTCATTTGGCCCTGCAGGGCAGGACGAAACGCCAAAAGACAGACGGATTTGCTTTACTTAATTAGGAAATCAATGCATTCGTTCGTTAACGATAGCGAGAGAAATCACTCCGTGCTACCGCGAAGCTGTGACAGTGACAAGTGACAATTATGACAAATCGCGATACCGAACATTTACATGATTAGCCTGCAGTCTAGAACTTCGCTTCAGTACCCCAACATCCTGGGATGGGCACTGTGGCGGATTTACACATTTTCCGCTAGTAGCTATTAAAATTTTGCCGTCCGTACCGACCTCTATCGATAACCCTAGTACACAGTTGTATTTTTGTCAGTGAAATTGTAACTTATGACTTGTGCACTATTGTCCCAATTATATCAACTTTTTCCCGTAATTAGTATGATTGTGATCTAAGGGCTCGATGTGTCAGTTCCTAGAATATTTTTACAATTGTTGGCCCAAATTTGCCGCCCCTCAAATATAGCCTAGTCTCCAGCCTACTCAGGTGGGCAGTAGAACATCCTGGGATGGGCACGGCCACGCCAGCGTTACCTGGCGAAGGACTTGACGATGATGGCCCGGCCGCCCAGGTGGCGCGGCTCGAGCGCGGCGTGCTCGCGCGAGGAGCCCTCGCCGTAGTTCTCGTCGCCGACGACGCACCAGGCGACGCCGGCCGCCTTGTACGCGCGCGCGGTGGCGGGCACGGCGCCGTACTCGCCCGACAGCTGGTTGCGGATCTTGTTCAGCTCGCCGTTCTCTGCGTTCGTTGCGCTGGGAACACAACACGTTACATAAACAAACCAAAAAAAAAAAAAAATACAAAAATTTTTGCTGGCCTATTAAACAGACTTCAAACGAATATTTAATAAAAATAAATAAATAAATAAACACGACTGCCATGCCAAAAAGGGCCTTGAAAATTAAAATGTAAAATATTTTTATTAAATCCCAAACATAGGAAAAAAACATATCTTATGAAAAGTATATTGTGGTCAATTCTGACGGTTTTAGTTGAAAGTTCTAAACTATTTAAAATATTGCACTCACTTTTTTACTAGGCATGTTAGCTAAGGACAGCAACACTTTAGTTAGTTTAGTTCTGTCAACTTAAACCTTCAGAATTGACCACATTATTTTACTATAAGGACCATGTTTATCTTAAAATTATTTATTTTAAGATTTAAGATAAACTTTGTCTCGCGGGATGATATAAGGATTCTAACAACACCCCATTACATCCAAGTCAGTCCATCCATTTAGAAGTTATGGCGGAATAAAGAAACTCACATACATACATACACATTACACATATAAACCCTGAAAACATTACACTCCTTTTTTTGGGCAGTCGTTTAAAAGGGAGTAGTGAATGGTGAAGCGAAGTAATGATGGAGTTGACAAATTTGAATTAAAGTAAAGTAAAAATGTATTTAATGAAACACAATTAACTTTGGATACAAAAGCTGTGTTACCTATTAACAATAAACTTAAAATGATTTGTTGATCCAATCAGAGATTATACTGCGGCCCCACACTAGGCTCAAGGCCCGTATTGTGGGAACCTTATGGCGACCTTACAGATAATAAAATAGGCAGACAGAGGTATCCTTCTAGAGGTATCTTTGCAAAAATAACTTTAATCACAGAAATCAAAAATATATAGAAAAATCCGTTTTCAGACTCCCAGCTATAGAAAAATATATACAATTTAAAAAGTAAATACCTAATTAATTATCAGGGGCGTGTGAGTGTGCGTGTGTGTGTGTAGATAGGGGTGTGTGTGAGAGTGTGATTTTGGTGTGAATGTATGTATCTTACGTATTATCCCCTACTCTTATGCTCTCAGTCTCGTTATATGACAGTGTAAGTAATTGTAATTGTATTGTTGAAACGTATAAAGTTCTTGGAAGTGTTCCGTACTGATGAAAGAGAAAAGTCTTGTTGATATGAAATTATTCAAACTCATAAAATACATCATAGGAGACCCTAGTGGCCCTGTCTAGGCTAGACCGTTCCGTCACCGACCAACACCGTATCATAAACGTCAACAAATTGTCTAATTGAATATTTTGCCAGTGATGCCAAACAGAACGTGAGATCAAATAAGACTATCTAATACGCCATGTCCATGTCCACCCACCCTCCTCAGTGTACAGGCTCTCCAGATCGAGTCGAGTCTCACGTCCTAAAAAAACGCACTTACGTGATAAACATGTTGTTGGAGATGTTGTCCAGATGCCCGCGGTACTTGAGCCAGGGCCCGGCCGCGGAGATGTGGTCGGTGGTGCACTTGCCCTTCACCTTCATGAGGATCGTGAGGTCCGACAGGTCCTTGCCGTCCCACTTGCTGAACGGCTCCAGCAACTGGAGACGGTCGGACGTGGGCGCTACGTCCACTCTCACATCTTAAAAAAAAACATATTATTATATTATACATAATATAATTGTTTTAATTATTATAATTATGTTATGTGCTTTTATGACTTATGTTGACATAAATGTTTTTTTTTACAAAATAAAGGCATGTGTCATTTTGGATTAGTTCAGGAACTAGTTCATTCAAGGAAGAACGGGACATTTGTACCACTAGGCAACCAGCATATGGAAAATATCCTAAAGCCATTATTCAAAACAAAAAGATAGATACACAAGTTACATACGCAAAGAAGTAAAAGGCATTATGAACATCTATCATTTCGTCATGAACCAGCGGAGCTATCATGTAACTTTTCGGGATCGCGATTCGGATACTAGTTGTCAAAAATTGACACTTGTCACTGTCACTGCCAAAACTCATTTGACCCTGCAGGGCAGGATTAAACGCCAAAAGACCGACGGATTTGCTTAACTTAATTAAGGAAATCAATGCATTCGTTCGATAACGATAGCGAGAGAAATCCCTCCGTGATACCGTGAAGCTGTGACAGTGACAAGTGACATTTATGACAAATCGCGATCAGAATCGCGATCCCGAACAGTTACATGATTAGCCTGCCGGTCCCAACTCAGTGTAATGCTGGGGTTTCTGTTGGGACCGGCAGATTAATACGTAGATAATAATTATGACCGGGATAAATAGGGTTACTTGACTTTAGTGAGTATCTACAACCGAATGCTCAAACACTGAACAGTGATGCTAAAATAAGCTTTAAAAAACCGACATAAATTTCGACTTGCTGGATGATATCTTAATATTTTCCAGTTATACTGATTTAAAAACTAAAGTACTTAATCGATTTCGATGAAATTTATATGCGACCACCTCTGAAATATCACCTACCAAACAAAAAAAGAATCATCAAAATCAATTCATAATTGGCCGAGTAAACGAATAACATACAACAACAAAAAATACAGTCGAATTGAGAACTTTTTTAGAAGTAGGTTGAAAATGTGGTGACGGTCTCTTGATGTCGGGGGACATCAAGAGACAAGGGATTTTTCAGTCCAGTTTCAGAGATTTGGTGTCTCCCCCAGGCCTGGGAGATATAAGAACTTGCAGCCTTACCTAAAATAATCTCGTCTCTTAGTCACTGCTTAAACTTCTCTGTCTTGTTCTTGCATGTTACACTTCACGTCAGAGAGAAGACGGCAGGCCATCTTAAGCAGTGATTAACGGTTGAGAAGGTTTTTTAAGTAAGACTGTTACTTTTAAAATAATATTTTGATTACTCCTGTGCCCCCTGTCAAGCATTACATTGAATGAAACCATAAAAGTAAAAAAAACGTACTGCTGCCATCAGCGGGCGGGTGCTCGTAGGTGTCCTGTCCCGGGTCGAAGCCCTTGGCGGGCAGCTCGTCGCCGAACGGGTCGGACAGCTTGAACTTCTTGCCGTCCGCGCCGGTCAGCGAGTCCACCAGCGGGTTGAAGTCGAGGCGCCCTGTAACGTGGTCTTACTACATGCGTGCGAGCTCACGTTCAATATCTGAAGGCAAGCACCTTCTTTTTTTATGCAATCAAGTGACGAGACGAGCAAGACGTTCGCCTGGTGGTAAGCGTCACGCCTGCCACTAACAGTAGCAGTGCTAGAATTGTGAACTTGCGAACACAATCCTGCGCCGCACTGCACTGCGCTCGTCGCCCTGAGAGATGATAAATCTCTTCTTACCCAGTAATTTCTCTGGTAACATTGCCCTTCAAACCGGAACACAGTAATGCTTGCTTGGCGCTTGAATAACTGGCAAAGGTGTGGTACTTCCCCAGGCGGACTCTGTAATAGACTCTACCACTACAAAAATGGTAGCCTGGAAGCCATCGCTGTTATCAATAAGGTCGCCACTAGTTAAATAAATAAAAATAAATATCGGTGGACCTTTTGACATTTTTCATAGTACAAGGTTTGCTTTTGCAAAGTTTGTACTATGAAAAATGTAGTACAAACTTTGCAAAAGCAAACCTTGTACTATGAAAAATGTCAAAAGGTCCACCGATATTTATTTTTATTTATTTAACTAGTGGCGACCTTATTGATAACAGCGATGGCTTCCAGGCTACCATTTTTGTAGTGGTAGAGTCTATTCATATACTTATACTTCATAAGGTTCTTGTTCCTACGAGGGCGGCACTGAAAATTTCGGGAATCAAGGAAGTGACACAACATTACTATTTAAAAATATATTTATTGCTTTTCGAAGTATTCTCCGCGAAATTTGACACATTATTCCATACGATGGAACCAATCATTGAAGCAACCATTCTATTCGGAAGTTGGGGTCTCCAAAATGGCCGTTTTGTAGGCGTCCACAGCTTCTTCAGGTGATGAAAATCTCTGTCCAAGCAATTTATTCTTTATTTTAGGGAAAGTATAGAAATCATTAGGGCTTAGGTCGGGGCTGTACGGCGGATGGTCCAATAATTCTATGTTTTCTTGCTCTAAAAACTCTTTTGTTCTGTGCGCGGTGTGAGAACTCGCATTGTCGTGATGGAGGATGATGCGGCGGTTGCAGTTCTCTTTACGGAGTTCAGAAACGACCTGTGGCAAACAAATGCTAGCATACCATTCTGCATTAACCGTTCTTTGTCCCTCAAGAGGAATAGTCGTAACATGGCCGGTTTTGGAGACAAACGTGGCCACCATTTTTTTTGCAACACTCCGTGAACGAACAATTTTTGTTGGCTTTAACTCATTTTCGAACACCCAAACTCGTGACTGGTTTTTTGTTTCGGGTTCGTACGCGTATATCCAGGATTCGTCACCTGATACGATGTTGTATACAGCATTTGAGGATCCTGCGTGGAATCTTTCGAGAGTTCTGACGCACCAAGTAACGCGAGCCGCTTTTTGCTCTTCACAGAGCGAATGCGGTATCCATCGGGAAAACAACTTTTTTACACCTAATTTTTCATGCAAGATTATTTGTATTTGACTCATGCCAATGTCTAAAGTTGCCTGAATTTCGCGGTATGTCACATGTCGATCTTCCTCAATCAGCTTACGCACAGCATCAACGTTTTCTTGGGTGACTGCAGTTTTTGGACGACCTTGACGGGGATCATCACTGAGCTTGACACGTCCACGTTGAAATTCAGCAAACCAGCGATAAATTGTGGTTTTGGATGGGGCTTTATCACCAAATGCAGAAATCATCCGGTCAACACACTGTTTTTGTGTTAAACCACTTCGAAAGTCATAATAAATCATCGCTCTTGAATTTTCTCGAGTCAATTCCATTTTCTCAACGACTAAACAAGTTTGACAAAACCTTGTGACAAGACCGAGAATATTTTTTTAAATAAATAAATGGTATTCGATTTTTAAAACCAAGGAGTTTTCAATTAAAAAGATTTTAATATGACAGAAACAGTGGAAATATTCCATTCCCGATACTTTTAGTGTAGCCCTCGTATTATTGTTTTTATAACTGGTGTGCACAATAAAGAGTATCTATCTGTCTAACGGTGTGTGCGCAGCCCCACTTGAGAGACAGATCCCATTACAGGCTAGCTATTCGAACATATACTGGCGATTATCTGCTTACATCATTTTCTGCCACTTTTTGCGGGGGATGTGGTAAACACGCATGGCATACATTTTCAAATACTGTTCCAAATAATGGTAACATTAAATGTTACTTATAATATTTTTGTAAATTGGCAACCCTCCTGCCTTGTGAATGAAGAAAATGAACAGCGCAATTTTGAGAAGTCCTGTGTTTTCAGTAAATACGACGGCTAGCGCCACCAGCAACCCAAAACAACCCCTAAAATACATTCCACACAAAAAATACTGTCAGTTTGGACGCATACCAAAACCAACTCACAACACTGCCAAAAGGTACGAATATATGTATAATGTATATGGTCGGTGACCACATACATACCTTTTGGCAGAGGGGTACGCCTTCCGATACCTCCAACAGTATATTTATTATTATTATTTATTTATTTACTAAAAACAGTTGTATCACCTTAACTGTTCACCCAAATTGATGCTACACTAAATATATATTATTATTAAGTACATTATATACTTAATTATAGAATATAAACATTTTCATCTCAGTGAGCCGCTTCCGTAGCATATATAGATAGATAGATAGAAACTCTTTATTGTGCACACCAAAAAAATACAATAGAGAAAGATACACCTTATGAGCTAGACACACACATACATACACATACATATGCTTCGGAATGTATATATATATGTATATACTCGAAGCAGGCTAGGTGTTTACCATCTTCGATCACAACGTCACATGTAATGTGCCACTCACGGTCGCCAAACCAAAGACTGAACGGATCGTCCGTTGCTTAACCAAACTACTTTTATAACTTTTTTTTTTGTTTTCTTTTACTACTACTTGAGAATAGTTAAATGAAGTGATGTGTTTTATCCGCATTACTCACGTTTAATTAAGCCGGACCCTCCGACTATAGTTTCAATCACAACCGTGATCACGCACGCGTTACGGGCGCTGTTTTCACTCATTGAAAAAGGTCACCGGATGTGATCGAAACATATAGTCGGAGCGCTGCATCCAACTTAATTAAAGGTGAGTAATTCCGTATAAGTATAACAAAAATGTGTCAGAACTCTGGTCAGTTTTCATAGTAAAATTGTGTTATTAATCTACTACTCCTTTCTACTTTTTAAGTTATTCCTGTAGGTTACCGGCTAGAGAGAGCGCCGTGACGAGCTCCGGGCTGGTGACGAAGCAATGCGTGGCCGGGTTGGCGTCGTTCCGTCCGGTGAAGTTCCTGTTGTATGACGTCACTATCGTGTTCTTCTCTCCCTTCTTCACGTCCTTCCTGTCCCACTGGCCGATGCAGGGGCCGCACGCGTTCGCCAGAACCTACACTTACAAATATTAGATTACTCACCTAGGGAGCAAAAGTAAAGAATGTCTCAAATCTCATGTTTGTCACACTCTGCTTCGCTACATACATGATATACACACAATATACATGAGATCTGAGGTTTCTCAAGTTGCTGCTGTGGTGTGTATAGGAGTTCACGTGCCACCGCGGGAAGGAAGTGGTTCGCTCCGCGTAGCGGGATTAATGTAGCCACTTTAGCCCCGCAGGCACGTAAAATAATTTGTGAAAAATCTTGTATAGTTATCGCTTGACAAAAAAGTCATGAAACGGTTTTTTTATCTTCTGGCAATACTGTGGAATTCTGGATAATAGTTGCCTCTATTGATTTTCACTCTTTTTACACACAAAAAAGGAGTGTAATGTTTTCAGGGTTCATGTATGTGAGTTTCTTTGTTCATCCATAACTTCTAAACGCCTGAACAGATTTAGATGTTTGGGGTATGGTTAGAATCCTTACATCATCCCGAGTGACATAGGCAGGAAACCCATCGAAAATTAAATATAAATTAAACAGTACGATAAAAATATCTGTCATTTTCGGTTCGCACTCTGGTGTACTGTCAACCAGCGACGGTGTTATTGGAATGGACGGGCCCAGCGCTTGCAAATCGTTCAAAATTAACAAGTCAACACAATCAAGCATACGTAGCTAAAAGTATGCATATTCAATTTGCCGGAAAATAGAGATAGCGAATCTAATTACTGCATGACAAAAAGAGAACACATGTACATGTATTAGAAGTTTGTATTGTCGTATCGTACGGCTCGTATGTCGCAAAGACAGAATATGGCTGAAGCGAGTGGAGAGCTGGCGCTCAACATATAGTCTTCAAAATCCGTGCGCTTATTTCCCGTCCATTCATTTTATCATTGTCGCTGCTGTCAACCACGATTAAAAAAAACGTTTTATGATGCTAAAATCACTTTTTTAGTTATTGAATCGATTCATTAATCGACTAAAGACGATCGACATAGTAATCTACAATAACATGGGTGTCGATCGACTGTCTCCTACACATTTGATCGCTTCTGACGATCAGCACGTGCGATCAAACAAAATCGAGCAAATCTGTAGGCACCTTTACGTAGTGTGAAGTAGACAATAGACAGTAGTTTAGTTTGCGACAAAAAAGATAGCACACAAACAACAGAGATTAGAAAAAATAAGAAAGTACATACGGTGCCTCCGAAGTCCCGGAGCGTCCCCGCGATGCCGTCCCTCTCGATGGTGGCGCGCACCTGTTCCGAGCCGGGCGTCACGTTGAACGGGATCTTAGACTTTATGCCGTGCTTCAGCGCCTGACGGTAACAATATATATCGAGTCAATTAAGGGGTCCATGCAGCGCGGCCAATAGATGGCTACAGAATATATTTTTTATTTAAAAAAAAACAGTCCAAGTATCCTCCTGTTTTTGACCTCGGTTGAAAACTGCAAACTAGCGGGCTCAAGACCTCCCGCGGGCGCGGGAGCGGGGTCCTATTTCCTATTTTATTTTTTCTTAAAAAAAAATAGTTTTCAATATTTTTTCCTAAAAACCTAATCCTAAGTTGCCATTCTCAAGTGATGCGTTTAGCAACGAACAGCATTTCGTTTTTACCTAAATTGCTTTCTTTTTTTTTTTTTTTGTATTGGTACAGAGATTGTAAATCGAACATATTACTTCTGTCAATGGGATGATGATATTTACAGCAGCGCGCAGACAAAGAACAAATATAGCTATTATGTATGTCTTCCAATCAATTTACAATCTCTGTATGGGCACATGTTCGCCATATAAATAAAAAAATCCTAAAGGAACTGTAAACAGACGTTTGCGTGGCAAAAAAAGTGGTCCTGTTTTATTTTTCCGACCTAAATCTTGTAATAAATCCTCACGTCTCTATTACCTCCTTAACAATGCTGGCGCAGCGGCCCATGTCTTCGTAGCTCGAGTTGGTGCAGGATCCAATGAGGCCGACTTTGATGTCCATCGGCCAGTTGTTCTTCTTGGCCTCACCGGCCAGTTTGGAGATAGGGTTGGCGAGGTCGGGCGTGAACGGACCGTTCACATGTGGCTCTAGGGTTGTCAGGTCGATCTCGACTAGCTGAGGAGGAGAAACACGGTCATTTTGGATATATTTTCTTGGAATAGAAACACGGTAAGGCATATATTTTCTTTGAGTTGTAACACGGCAATGGTTCTATTTTGTTGGAGTTGAAACACGGAAAGGATAATATTCTTGCAGTTTAAACACGGCAAAGGATATATTTCCTTGGAGTTGAAATAAAGTAAAGGACTATATTTTATTGGAGTTGAAACACGGCAATAGATATATTTTGTTGGAGTTGAAACAAGCTACAGGATATATTTTATTGGAGTTGAAACAAGCTATAGGATATATTTTCTTCGAGTTATAAACACGTTACATAAAGGTACGGCGCTTCTGCGGGGTTACGGGAGACATCAATATACTTAGCCGAAAGGAGCTCATTGTACTTATTACTTACACAACTTCTATTATGGTCAAGAAATCATGTTTTTTTTTCTGTTTTATTATCATCATGTTTCAAATCATCTGTTTCATCATCATCATATTTCAAATGATCTATTACATTTCTTTGAGGATAAATAATATTTTCCTATGGAACAGTAGATTTTTACCTATATTGTTCCCAGTAACCTTGTTTAGTAAATGGACACTACTAACTCCTACAAATAAGCTTTCTATTGTTTACGTTCTACGTATTTTTCTTTAGTTTCTGTGCTACAGATACGGATTTTTCTGTGATAAAATAAATAGCCTACGAGCAAAATAGAGCTTTCTGTCCCAACTGTAGCCATACCCTGAAAAGGCTCATAATGTATAACTCGATAAACCTAAACCAATATAAACAATATTTATTAAGATCTGCATGTAGCTAATAGCTATATAATGTTGCAATGAATGATTGGGTATTGACTATTGTGTCGTTTTTAATAGAATTATTTAAAGTTCTATTCAAGCTACAATAATTGTTTTAAAAGTACTTACTGCTTACTACTATAATTGTAGATTGTGTACGGTACATCTATAACATAACTATAGTAGAAGACATATATTTTTTTTATGAACAAATTACAATTTTCAATATAATACAAACTTATACCTTTGCATTTCAATGGGTACTTTATTTGTCATTTAATTGGAATTTCATCAATGAAACTTACTTGAAAGAATATCTGGAAATAAAATAACTTTATTGTTTTTCATGCAAAATTTTTTTTTCGCTACGGAGTCTAGATTTGGTTTCGACACATGGAAGCAAGAGGATGCAACGCGGGCCGTACTGTTTTCGCTCCTTGAGAAAGGTCACAGATCTAATCCGTAAGAGCGAGTGATTCGTGAACATGGTCACGCGCAATTTCGGTACTACCTAGTTATTTATGTATACTTAGCGTCATGCATAAAACACAAAAACTATTTTAGTAAAAAAGTGTTACGTCTTCTTTTTCAAACTCAGCTCGTCATTCGAAAGATATTGACAAAACACTTTTAAACTAAAAATGGGTTCAATAGAGGTTTTAGTGTTTTATGCATAAGACGGTTATATATACGGAATAAAGATAAATAAATACGGAAAGGGCACACCGCTAGGCGTGGTGTTGCCTTGTCCTCTTCTGAACTTCCGTAAAAAAGTAGTGGCAGTTTATTGTGCTCACCTCATCGAAAGGCGCCTTCGGGTCCGACGTCAGCAGATGCTTGTGCTCGTTGGCAGACGCGGCGATGTCGTGTCGGCCGGTCGACTTGAGGTAGGCCTCCATGCGGCTGTTGTACGGGAACACCTGTGCACACAACTCTTTAGTATTGTTTGAGAGGGTTTGGGGAAAAATATCTATGCTATGCCTTTCATGTAAGAAATTCAAATATTTTTAACAAATGAAAGAATGAGATACATAAAAAAAGGTTTCTATTTCTAAACTTATTATATGTATAGATGTGCCGAGACTTCTATGGGGTTATGTGCTTATTACACGCCTAGGGAGTAAAAGTAAAGAGTGTCTCTGATGTCATGCATATTGTCTCCTGAGGTGAAGCCTAGGGTGACGTTGAAACATGAGATCTGAGGCTTCTTTACTTGCTCCCGTGGTGTGTATTCGATTTTACATGCCGCTGCGGGGAGAAAGTGGTTCCTTCCCTCCGCGAATCGGGGCGAAAGTAACCACTTTCGTCACGCAGGCATGTAGGTTTTATTTCTATACGTGAAGGCTTGGTTCTACGGGGCTTGTACACAAGTCAATACTGATTGGTGTCAGGACATTCAAAAGTATTGACGTGTACAGCCCTTGGAGACCTATATGCCACCATTGACGGTTGGAATGCCGCCCTCGGGGTCACAAAACTTTGCTCAACTTACGCTGGTGGTAGCGCCGATCTCAGCGCCCATGTTGCAGATGGTCGCCATGCCGGTACAAGAAATGGAGTCCACTCCGGGCCCGTGGTACTCCACAATGGCTCCAGTGCCGCCCTTGACGGTCAGAATGCCTGCTACTTTGAGGATCACGTCCTTGGGGGAGGTCCAGCCCTTGAGTTTACCTGTGGAGATAACATAATACATAAGTCTATTTTCAAATTCAAATCGACTGACCGACCGACCGACCAACCGACCGACCAACCGACTTCAAAAAAGGAAGTTGTCAATTCGACTGTGTTGTTTTTTTTTTTTATGTTCGCGATTACTCCGCCAACCATGAATGGTTTTTTTTTTAATGTTAGGTCATACTTCAAAGGTAGTCCTATATAAATTTTATCCCTTAATATTTTTTATATTTATTTTATTTTATAACAGACTTGAATTTTGATTACCTGGATGAGATCTTTCTTCCAGATATTTTGATTTAAAATCCAAACTACTGAACCGATTCGGATAAAATTTAAAGTAAAATCGAAATGCCATTTTGCAACAGATTAAAATTGATCTAATTACGATGCAATGTCGTTTGGTTTCCTACACGTCTATTTAAATTGTCTTTTTGAGTATTCTCAGTTTAAAAACATGTATATTGGTAGAATTGTCATTAAGCGCATTTGCACTTAATGCCGCCTAGCGCGGCCCGTCACATTTCCGTTCTATTCACTTCTCTCTTCAGTGGTTAGTACCGCACTGGCTTTTCAGTGAAGGTTGTGGCCGTGTTAGCCTATGCAGTTAGCAATATTTTACCAGCATCTAGTAACCAGGAAAGTTATTCCAGGAAATGCCTTTGACAGCCTTATAGCTCAGTTGGTAGCATGTCTTCCTTCAGAACTGTAGGGCGTGGTTTCGACCCAGGACAAACATTTATGTGATGAACATAGATGTTTGTTCTGTG
The DNA here is from genome assembly GCA_905404285.2 of Erannis defoliaria. Taxonomy (NCBI): domain Eukaryota; kingdom Metazoa; phylum Arthropoda; class Insecta; order Lepidoptera; family Geometridae; genus Erannis; species Erannis defoliaria. Next base: position 15,465,056 of record FR990076.1, on the reverse strand, counting down.
TCCGGGTGTAGTATATATTATAAGTATGTATTTATGAAAAAAAATGTATAAGGTATTCTATCAGTTATCTGGTTCCCATAATACAAGCTTCGCTTATTATGGGCACAGAATAAATAATAGTACTGCGTACAGAAAGATAACTCCGCAAAGGAATTGAAATAAATAAGGACTCTGTCTACTAGGCAATAAAGTAGCAATTCAACTCGCACAGCGCTGGATACCGCTCGCTATATTCACCTAGATATACCGCTCTCTTTCTATCACGTATGCTTAGATACGTGCGACGAGGCTAGAGTGCGGGCGGCGACTGACTTCTGCCTTGCATTGTCCACCCGGACGGAGCGCCGGCCGAACATACCTAAACTGCGGAGTGAAACCCCCCTGGTATGGGGCTAGATGGCGCTGTGTGTAAAATGTCCCCCAATATTGATTTATTTATTTAAATAAGATATCTCTATTACGTGTTTCATCCAAATCCGTTCAGCCGTTTTGGCGCGAAGAGGTAACAAACATACACACACTCAAATCGACCAACTTTCGCATTTATAATATTAGTGCGATGTTGCAATCTAGAACGTTACTTACAGGTTTGTTTGTGTAGAGAGTGTGTTTTCTCTATTGAGATATGCATTATCAGCTCTTGTTTTTCAATGCCTTAATTTTATCAAACGAATCTGATAACAGGTCACTTACGCATTATGTCTTTATCCGATGAAAAAAAAACTAATATTTTTAAAGTCCATTTATAAAATGTCTGGACTTAATTTATCTATTTAAAGCATTCGATGCATAGAATAAGAAACATGAATTTAAGGCCTGCGCACCGCTCATACCATGTATGTTATAATCTTTGCTTATGGGACTAGTATAGTATTATATTATCTGTGGCTTATACACAGTTTTGGGGTTTTTTGATCTGTAGCCAACTAACAGTTAAAAACGGTAACAAATAGTTAAAATCCCAATAATTCGGTTTTTGATTCATAGTTAGCATGACCAGTGGTCAATAATTTAACTAATGGTTAGCTAGTTAACTACAGTCAGTTTAACAAATGGTTATATCGATTTTGACCACGGATCAAAAAACCGGCCCTAAAACCGTGCCAAAAGAGTTATTATGTCCCCGAAGGATATAATTTCGAACTGTCGCAAGCGTTGAAAATTCAGTACACTTTTTCGTGTATTCTCTACTAGAAAAAAGCTATGATTCGATCTCACAGTAGCGAACTATTGATTTGTATTTGCTCAGTCTACTGCGCCGTAGCATTTATGAATGCGTCACATGACATGAATCTATACTATAGTAATGTACCTAGCACCTAGTCTAGACTAATATAAAAGTAAATCAACACTTTCACATTATTGCATCTTCTACGTAGTACTATTTATTCTGTGGTAGAGTCGAAGAGCATTTTATACTGTAACAGTCTTATGCATAAAACACTAAAACGTATTTGAACCTATTTTAGTTAAAAGTGTTTTGTCTCCTTTTTTCAAACTCAATTTGTAATTCGAAATAAATTGACAAAACATTTTTAACTATAATAGGTTTTAGTGTTTTATGCATAAGACGGTATTCAGGGTTAGTTCTAATCAGTTAGCATCCTTTTAAGGGCATATTCTGTACACCTGAACATTGAAATCGCATTTTTTTTATTTTCGCCTATATTTATTTGGCATACTGAGCAGAGACTTTCAATAGAATGAAATCAATACACAATTACACATAAATAGTAGTGCCCTTATCATTTATTTTCCCGTGGCATTGAAACCGGCTTCAGTTAGGGCCCGGGTAGACTAGCGACTTTTACCTACTTGACTATCTACGATCGGGTTTTCGGCTGCACCGATGCAACATCGCGTGTTAGCTACTTTTCGAGATCGATCACGGTATTTATCGCGCGTTACGGATTCTTTCATTATGGTGTACTTCTGATGAAACAGTCGTTGATGCGACTAGCACATTAACGTGTGCGGCGTTCAGTCTCGGCATCAAGCTTCCAAAAAGCGTCTGAATCGCCGCACGCAGATGTTAAAAGTCGCTAGTCTGCCCGCGGCCTTATATATACTACATTATATAGGAAGGTTGACACTTCATCTTGGCCTTATTAGTAGCAATTTGCGAGATGAAAACGATACGGCGCGCACTTTGTCTGAACCAGTAGTGAGTAATAATATATCCGATATACATATTATGTATACTTTTACATTGTTTATTCATACCAAACAGCATAAATATGTTATAAAACCTGACATTCAATTAATCATTAAAATACAGGTCAGGAATTCTGTCGAAGCCGTGAGCAGGTCTAGCGGCTTTGTGATTTGTGATGTTTTTATTCGTTTATTATGAGAAGAATATTTGAAATGGGATAAGGCCCTATTACCGGACCTGGGTATGTTCTTAAACTGCAACCAGACCCAGCGGCGGACGGGCAGCAGCGTCCGGTGGTGAACATTCTGCGATCCCCAAGCCGCCTGCCAAGCGTGGGGATTATGGCAACACCCCTCTATAAAGGGGGAGGCCTTCGTCCAGCAGTGGATGTTTTATGGCTGACGACGATAAGACCCTATTAAGTAGTCTGTCTGTCCTGTATTTTGTTTAACGCAATAGAGTAATGATGATGAATTGAGTTATGAGACTTTCCCCTGGAGATAAGCATCACGCCAGCCCATAACAGTAGCAGTGCCAGAGATATTAGATGACAAATCTCTGATAACGTTGCCCTTCAAACCGAAACCGTAATGTCTGGATTACACTGGGCTTAGTAGCTAATACTTCGTACTAATGCTTACTAATACCTTTCGCGAAACGCACTAATTAGTGCTTAGTAATAGTAAGTGACAGTGCAAGTGAATAGAACCCGATCCTATTTACTAAGCGACAAGTGTCATATTAATATTAACCGATACGTACTAATGAGAAGGACCTGGGTATGTCCTTAAACTGCAACCAGACCCACCGGAGGACGGGCAGCAGCGTCCTCTTGGTTAACGGTGGTGAGCATTCTGCGATCCCCAAGCCGCCTGCCAAGCGTGGGGATTATGGCAACACCCCTGTTTTGGGAGGCCTTCGTCCAGCAGTGGACGTCTTATGGCTGAAGACGACTAATGAGAAGTAGGAAGCCCGTGTAATCTAGGCATAATGCTTGCACACTACTGCTTGGCGGTTGAATAACAGGAAAAGGTGTCGTTCACCAGGCCGACTCTGTAATAGAGTCGGCCAACCACACCAGTTTACAAAAGAACACGATTCAAATGTGTTAAATTTGCTCGACTGTAGTTTATGAAAAATCTAACACTTCGACAGCAATGGCGTTCAGAACACGGTGTTATATTTATACATTATCTTAATAGGTGAAAGATAACTATAAGATCCGCCTACATTCACGCGGCGATATCAAACCACTCTGCTCCAGTTATCCCCAGTCGCAAGGTCAATAAGCAATAATAATTTCGACAGAGAAGAAATAATTTCGATATCTCGCTCGAGTAAAATGTGACGCACTTTTACGTTGTTGATAAGGATTTGGGGGCTTGTTAATTTTTATCTGCGTATTCAGTAACGTATTTATATAATGCAGCAGTTGATTTATTGACGCTGTAATGGTAAATATTTCACAACTTTGATATTTCTTTTGTAAAAAATGGATATCTACGGAAATTCATTCAAGTTTTGTATAATGTCTTCGTATTTTATTTCGAACTAGCTTCGTCACGCGAGTTCACCTAGTACAAATACAATGATATAGGAAACTGGAACCGTTTGCTTTTGTGGCATTAAAAGTAGCCCAAGTCTCCGACTCTTAATCTATATCCCTGTCATCGCTTCGTTGCTTTGTTACTGTGTGAAATAATGACAAAAAAAACAAGAGAAACATTCACTATTATATAGACTAGCAGGGCTAACATGCGCACCGCGAGAAAATTTTGTCGCGTCTTTATGTCGTGCGAAAACGAGACAAACTTATACAGATTCGTAGCCTTGTCCTGTTTTGTAGAATCGAGAAAATTTTCTCGCGGTGCGCATGTTAGGCCTGTAGGGATGCCGTTTATTGCATCGGATAACTTAAAAGTGCGACTAATGCCAGAAAAATAACAGATTTCACCCACGCGTCTTGCATTAGTTTAGAGTCGAAAATCGCATGATACAATTGATGATGATGATGATGGGATTTTGAGCAATTTAGGTGGGGTTTTATTTAATTATTCAAAATGTAGGCATGAAATAAAAAAAATAAACGGCTACTGTGCTAAAACATTAGTTTGGCTATGTAATTCGTAAAAAATAATGTGGTGCTGTCGCTGATAATTTAGAGCATTTGAATTAAAACAGTTTTGTTTGTTGGTAATTTGTTATTTTTTTTAATAAGCCAGATTATTTTCCAAAATTCTATTCGGTTACTCGGCTTCTTTACGTTTTTCCCCTACCTGTAGTATTTTTTTAATCTGAATATTTACGTTCTTTATCATTAAACAATGTGTTTAAAAATACACCTTTTACTTACTTTTGGCATTAGTCGCCCCCTTAATAAGGTGCTCGGAAAACCGAAATCGTAACGATAAATTCAACATAACGGTTTGATTCTACTTTAATTGTGTCCTAATTATAAATAATTAAACTATTGCCGTCCTTATCTAACATGCCTAGTAAGAAAGTGACAGCGATATTTTAATTAGTGTAGATCTGTCAACTTTCAAAATTGACCATAATATATAGATTAAATAAGAAGTTATGAAATAAAGAATCAACTCGTATATTTTTATCTACATTATGTATTTTGTTGGTTCTATGCATCGTCATAGTACTAGGCATGCGAATGTATGCGCTGGCGCCGCGCCCGCTTCGCCAACGAAATATCGGGCTATTTTTATACACTTTCATTATAAACACTTTTACCTATCTATACGTTGTAAATGCAACTGGGCGGTCAAAAGTCACGGGTACGCGCAATTGAAAGCGATTTTGTACTGTACTCGTATCACTATCACCTTTTAAGCTCCCATCCCGTAGGAGGTCACGTTGGATTAATTATAAACATCTGTCTGTGAATGTAGCAGTATTGTCGTAAATAAATTACAAAATTCAGGATAATTGCTAGGACATACACGCTGTGGAAACACGATTAAACAACAAACTCGATAGAAAAAAGATCTTAGATCTCTACGAGGGCTGCACTAAAAGTATCGGGAATGGAATATTTCCACTGTTTCTGTCATATTAAAATCTTTTTAATTGAAAACTCCTTGGTTTTAAAAATCGAATACCATTTATTTATTTAAAAAAATATTCTCGGTCTTGTCACAAGGTTTTGTCAAACTTGTTTAGTCGTTGAGAAAATGGAATTGACTCGAGAAAATTCAAGAGCGATGATTTATTATGACTTTCGAAGTGGTTTAACACAAAAACAGTGTGTTGACCGGATGATTTCTGCATTTGGTGATAAAGCCCCATCCAAAACCACAATTTATCGCTGGTTTGCTGAATTTCAACGTGGACGTGTCAAGCTCAGTGATGATCCCCGTCAAGGTCGTCCAAAAACTGCAGTCACCCAAGAAAACGTTGATGCTGTGCGTAAGCTGATTGAGGAAGATCGACATGTGACATACCGCGAAATTCAGGCAACTTTAGACATTGGCATGAGTCAAATACAAATAATCTTGCATGAAAAATTAGGTGTAAAAAAGTTGTTTTCCCGATGGATACCGCATTCGCTCTGTGAAGAGCAAAAAGCGGCTCGCGTTACTTGGTGCGTCAGAACTCTCGAAAGATTCCACGCAGGATTCTCAAATGCTGTATACAACATCGTATCAGGTGACGAATCCTGGATATACGCGTACGAACCCGAAACAAAAAACCAGTCACGAGTTTGGGTGTTCGAAAATGAGTTAAAGCCAACAAAAATTGTTCGTTCACGGAGTGTTGCAAAAAAAATGGTGGCCACGTTTGTCTCCAAAACCGGCCATGTTACGACTATTCCTCTTGAGGGACAAAGAACGGTTAATGCAGAATGGTATGCTAGCATTTGTTTGCCACAGGTCGTTTCTGAACTCCGTAAAGAGAACTGCAACCGCCGCATCATCCTCCATCACGACAATGCGAGTTCTCACACCGCGCACAGAACAAAAGAGTTTTTAGAGCAAGAAAACATAGAATTATTGGACCATCCGCCGTACAGCCCCGACCTAAGCCCTAATGATTTCTATACTTTCCCTAAAATAAAGAATAAATTGCGTGGACAGAGATTTTCATCACCTGAAGAAGCTGTGGACGCCTACAAAACGGCCATTTTGGAGACCCCAACTTCCGAATGGAATGGTTGCTTCAATGATTGGTTCCATCGTATGGAAAAATGTGTCAAATTTCGCGGAGAATACTTCGAAAAGCAATAAATATATTTTTAAATAGTAATGTTGTGTCATTTCCTTGATTCCCGAAATTTTCAGTGCCGCCCTCGTATAGAATTATAAGGGAGGGATTATGCGCTTAAAATTGTAAAAATAACTATTATATTAACTGTAAAGAAGAAACACCTAAAAATTAAAAAAAAAAAACTTCTTCAATAAGAATCAAAACTTAGTACTACTACTAATAGGAACAGAGCACTATGCACACGCGAGTTAACAACATTTGGGGGCAAGGAAGTTAATTTTTATTTTGGCCTTACCTTATTCTTACGAGACCCGAGAAAACTCGAGAATTCTCGAATCTCGAGAATAAAAAAGGTCGAGAAATCAGAAACCCTAGTGGTTACTCACCAGTAAGTTTGACACCGATGACCTTTGGGCACTTCAGTTCCCAGGGGATGTCTGCCATCACGTCTACCGCGTCCGCACCACCCACACCTGTTCAACAAGTTATGATTCTAATTTTACGAAGATCTAGTGACGGGATTGAACACTTATTACTTAATTTTTTGGAATACCAAACTAACTAACTTAAAAATCTACGAAACCTAAAAAAATGCAATTTTAACTTATGCTGGCCTTTGTTTGGGGCAGAAACTTGCTTAACATCGGTGATCTTTTAGAATCACCTAGACAAGCTACGCTACAGCAGTCAATATAAGCCTTCATCTCCCTGTTCCCTGTCCCACTCTACGTCATATTTCCTTCCTCCACTCTAACATTCGTCATCTATCTCTACATTTACTCCCACAAACATACATATTATATCTATTATGTATCTTTCACACCGTAATTATGAGTAACTTACCAATACAAAGTCCACCCAGACCGCCTCCGTTAGGCGTGTGCGAATCAGTTCCGATCATAAGCAGTCCAGGGAAGGCGTAGTTCTCCAGGATGATCTGGTGGATGATACCAGAGCCCGGCTTCCAGAACCCAACACCGTACTTGGCGCCCGCTGATTCCAGGAACTTGTAAACTTCGCTGTTAAGATCCTGACAGAGGAATGTTTGAAATTAGAGGCCTTACATAAAAGCGCCGTTTAAAGTTACTGTTGAATATTTGTTTTTAAATCTAACGATGGATTTTTCAAAAATGTTTAAAAGGAAGTTGTTCTCTTCAACTCTATAGATGGCGCTGACTATACTTGCGTCCAAAGCATAATATTTTTCATGTGGCACATAAAATAAAATAAAAAACTTGACAATGACAAACACGTGTGGTATGCGCCATCTACAATGAGCTTTTTTTTTAAAGTGTGTCGCTAAATCCTCCAGTCTAGCCAAATATAATATTAGTCTATGCTATTGTCTATTATCTATGCAATCAGCTGTCAATCCAAATTCTGAATGCCTTCTCTTACGTCACTCTGCATCCGACTTCCATCGAGTTACAAGGTTTGGAAACCCGAAAGAGGGTTTTACATTTTATTATGTGGCAAATTATGAAATTGCGAAAATAACAGCTGTTCCATAATTTTTTTATGAGTCGGTGAACTTTTTCTTAAAAACTATCTGATTTATTTTTCGCGATTCAATGCAATGAAACAATAAAATGCAATAATGATAATGATTCAATGCAATAAAACGGGGTCAACCCTAAGGTTGACCCCGTTTTCTTGAAGGTGGATTGTTCTCAGTAACCTTTACTCTGGCCAGATCCTTGTCACCCCGACTTGCCCCTTGATCATGTGTCACAGTGGATGGTGTATGGCAACACATAGCAAACAAAATAGACTAAAGCATGGCCATCTACGCAGTTCTCTGTGCATCTTGTATGGCCACGCCGCGCGCCGTCGGACTGTAAGAGGTTGTCTTACGCTAGTGAACACTTCGCAGCTTACCTTTGCTCTGGCCAGATCCTTGTCAGCGCCGATCTGCGCTTCGATCAAGTGGTCGCAGTGGATGGTAGAAGGAACAGCCACTCGCGGCAGACCCGATGAGATGAACTGGAGCATAGCCATCTGGGCGGTGGCATCCTGCATGGCCACACGGTCGGGACGCAGGCGAAGGTAAGAGACTCCACGTTCAAGTTCCTGTTAAAAAGAAGATGTCAATGTCGATGAAACTTGGTAGGTATTGTATTTAAAAGAACACTGAATATGATTGCCTTCTTTGGAAAACTGAAGAACGAATCACAAGTTCCCATATACACCCTGTCACGAAATCTCAACATGTAGATCTGTCTACAGAGACAAGACACACATCATCAGTCAGAGTAGTTAATAGCCAGCCTGTATAAAAAAATTAACTGACTTCAAAAAAGGAGGAGGTTGATTGATTGATTAACTCTTTATTTTTCAAATCAAGAATTACACAGAAATAATTTAATAAATTTTAATATTGGAACAAGTGGCAGTTCTCAATTTGTTTGAATTTTTATTAAACATATTTGTTACCTCAGGACTCCGTCATTTTAAGCCGTTTTTTTTTAAATTGCTTGTTGTCCTATGTAAAATACTAGTCAGCGTACTATATTAAAAATAAAGCCGTCAAGTAAGAGTCGGACTTGTTTATTTATTTTTGTTGAATATTACGTAGAATACTAGCAATCATACTATATTTAAAAAAAAACTGTAACAACTACAAACTCTGTTTAATTAAGATAATAAGAATGTACCTTCTTGGCCAATGACCACCGACTATATTGACATTTCATACCTACTTAACTCACAGTACAGTGTGAAAAAACATTACAAAGTCAACAGATAAAACTCCAAGTTCAACATACCATAATTATTTTTATATGGCTAGTCTCCTATTTGTTTACACTATAAAGTCTTATGTGAGTTCATTTACGTTTATTTATTGATAACCAAGGTGTCATGGATGTGAGTCATATCATGGAAAATTATTAATAAGAAAATCCATTTAAAAGTTAACCTATTATTATTGGACCTGGGTATGTCCGAAAACTGCATCCAGAACCACGGGAGGATGAGCAGCATCCTTTCGGTTAACGGTGGTGAGCATTCTGTGATCCCCAAGCCGCCTGCCAAGCGTTGGGATTATGGCAACCCCTCCTTATTAAAAGTGAGGCCTTTGTCCAGCAGTGGACGTCTTCTGGCTGATAATGTGACCTAAAAATTGTTACTGAATTCGACCACTGACAATTCAAGACTTTATTTATATTATAATACAACATAAAAATTTACTATTAACTTCATAATCTTGTCATGGCAAGTTTTGCCAAATGACGCACAATTTAGTATCTACCATCTTGTATACCTAAAACCTATGAGTATATGAATGTCTAAGTCACTGAACACAGAAGTTTAATTTAATTTATTAACAGAAGTTTATATAATTTATTATTAACAGAAGTTTATATAATTTATTATTAACAGAAGTTTATATAATTTATTATTAACAGAAGTTTATATAATTATTATTAACAGAAGTATATATAACTATAATTCAGAAAATTAAATAAATAAAAAATTAACAGCCACCCAAAGTTTGGTCATTTTCACACAAGCATTCTGGTTGAAGTTGTAGGATACTATTAATTAGATATTGAGCTGGCAATTAAATAATTAGTAGGTGATGTCCAATTGGTGATTTGAGAAAGTTTTAAGACAACAAAATAATATTTAAAAATTTCACTTATAATAAAGTAACAGTAAGAAAAATTATGACCTCTGGCAGGACTTGAACCTGCATACGGGTAATCGACGGGTTTCAGTCCCAACTGCTTTGCTAATTAAGCTACAGATGTCTCTGCCTTACCTGTCATAGTTCTCAAACTGTTTAAACTATCAACTAAAGCGTTGAATACCCAAAGTATGGAAACACTGCATATAAAAAATATTCTACATTTAAATTAATTTGAGAAAACCATTAGATTAACTGTGTTTAATTTGTGAAAAAATTGCGTCGAATGTTAATATCTAAGGCATAAACAACACCTAGTTGTTAATGTATTCATAGGGGAATAAACCACCTGAAAATAGTGCATTCAATTTTGTTAGCTTGATATTCTGACATTATCCAGCTAAGTTTAGCTTCTCTGCCTAAAACCTATTTACTTCGCAGAGAAAACAAATAATGAAGTAACATTTTATTACCTGTACATTTAAATTCCAGTGAGTACTTAAACTTACATCCTGTTGGGGGTCACACAATTTTGTTATCCTTATCAAAGGTCAGATACAGTTATCCTTAAAACAACATACAACTTACCTGTCCTTGGGGGTCATCCAGGTGAGAGTAAAGAACTTTCTCGGACAAGGTCATACCACGACCTAACCTCTTCTTGACTATTTCCAAATTCTTGGACAGCTTTGCATAGGGAAGGGGAGCCGGGTCGAACTTCGACATCGCAACCTACGGAACACCATAATACTGTTTACACACAAAAAAAACAAAACTTTTGATACTAAGGTTGTTACATAACTAGAATGGTTTATCGCTGAAATCACTTGTAAAACAACTTTTTTGGGGTTGTGGGTACCTGAGCCGCTGCGGCCGTGAGCGGAGACACGCTGAAACATCTTTGCTGGATCTCCAATAGCACAGTTCTCGTCCTGCCACCCTGAAATCGAAATTTTGTGTTGAATGTTTTTTTGCACAAGTCCTTTGCATAACACAAATTTGCCATAAATGTACAAAAACTGCCGTAGTATCAATGTTGATGCTGATGAATAACCCTGTTGACCTCGTATAAATTATTTAACATGACCTGACCCCTTCATTGAAGACTTATCGGGATTTCGCAAACAATTACGGAATTGATAAATTAATAAATAAATACCGCCTGATATCGCGAGAATAGTTTATACTACGAATTGTAAGCGATGGGTTATTCCATACGTTATTCAACATTCAACGTGGAATATTCAGGAACTTACTTGGCCATGCAAAACTCTCATACAGTGAGCCATGGTTGCCGGACTTCAGTACACCGAATAAATAGTAAACAATATTTTAAATTATTTAAATTGAGGCAACATGGATTTAACGAATCGACGTCGTTATAAATTAACCACTGACAATGATAAAATTAACAATAAATGGGTGGCCAAACCGCACCACCGAAGGACACTAAATTCTCTACGAAGTACACCTCAAAGAACCATTGAGCATTTAACTAGAAGAGACGGGACTTCCATACATCGAGTCAATTTAATCGAGTCAATAATTCATATTTTTTTACGAATTTGTGTCGCATCTTGTAGCCAATATAATAAGTAAGTACTTCATTCGCACCACATGGGTACCAACCAAACAAACGAATAGGGTTGTGACAGTCCAGCTTTTATCGATAAAATGTAAAACCGGCTAATGCACAGGCTAAAAAACCCTTTTTTATATTTTACCGGATAATCCATATTACAGTAACGTTGGAATTAGATGTAAGCAAAATGAAACGCAATTTTATATTCAAACTATTTATCTAGGTAACATTAAAATACAAAATATAGTAGCCAGTCACGCGTGTGAAATCCGAAGGCACGCACCCGCGCCATTTTGCGCCGCTTATACAATTTTTCAATACCGAATCGCGACCATGCTAGCGCGCTATCTTCAGCATACGCCCTGAAAAAAACAAAAACAATCATATTATGGGGTGGTGATTCTGTTCTTTTTATACGATTTTGTTACCAACGTGACGGCGGCCTCTCCACGAGCGCGCCAAAGCAGTCCAAGCCACGCCTCCTTCCGTCATGCAAGCCCGTCAATACTTTCGAGGGGAAGCGTTATTACATAAGTAGGCTAGCTGTTATTTCATGCCCTGTTCATATTCCACCGCCGATTAAACTAATTGTACTCCGTTTTGAGTTATTTCGTATTCTCTGCCGTTTCAATTGATATTCAGAACTGACATAATTATATAGTAAATTTATTTTCATAGCTCTATTATTACTTTGAAAACGTGAGTAAGCCCGTATAAATAAAACAAAACTCCTTTTCTATAAAAAGTATGCTTGCGTTTAACCATACATAATAATCACTAAATTATCGGTTTCTAAGTTATCGATAATTTTGGTACATCACTATCTTTGTTTATTTAATGTAAGCAATCTTTTTAGTTCTAATTTATATGAACGTTTACTGCCGTATGCGGCTACAGAATGTAATTTGATGCTTACCGGGTCTCATCCAAAGGAAACTTGGCCATAAAAAACCTTTTATTAATTCCAATGCGGCAGGTTCTAAACCCGCAAATTTCGCACGTAACACTCCGCGGTCTTGGCGGCATATCACTCCAAGCTTACCTACACTCTTAGTTAACAATATCAAGCTATTAGATAGTTCGGGTAACTATTAAAAATGTAATTAAACTCGAAAGCAAAAAAGAAAATAAACAAACGGACAAAGAACGGCGAATGACTGGGAATGAGCGAATGAACTGATGACCGATGAAGGGCGGATGGATCTACCCCCGTCCCACCCCGCCTGCAGGCCGCCATTATTTGCGACACAAATTCCTTACAAAAATTCAATTTGTTCGTACTCGCGTCAGCCTGAAAGAACTCAACATAACTCAAAGAGGATTCAATATGAAGTCCGGTGTAACCATTCTAAAAACAGAGAATCTGCCAAACACAGGCTCACATTCTGCCTAAATTTTTCTAAGTACACTGGCTGAAACACATGAAAACTTTGTCGAGCAATAAAATATTTTTTTTACGTGCTGGAAATTTTTCTCTGAGTCTGAGTGGGTCACAACTCAATCGAACAGGTTTCTGTTCGGATCCACATTATCCGTCCTATTCATCTACTTGCAGGATGACAGAGACGGAGTATGTGGATTCAAACGGAAGCCTTTCCGATTGTGTTGTGAATACCCTTGCTGCAGAGGATTTAGGTTGGGCGGGTGACAATTTGAAGCGTAACAAGTAAAGTTTTTGTATGAGCAATAAAATATTAGAAAGAGACCTTTCAGGGGTGAATTGTTCTAATCAAATTTCAAATCTGCTAAAATAGCAAAAATTTGCTACACATGGTCATACCACCACAGTTTGTAAATTCGTCTTTCAGTGCTTTGATTTTGGCAGATTTGTAAACTTGACAGTCAGTGTTTTGTTTTTGTTATTTCACCCTTCAAGCAAGCTAAAGTCGTAAAGCCATACTGCCTCATCATACGTCAATACAATTTCTCCGTGAGAATATATAAAAACGATGTCATAAGTTAAAATAGGTCACCTACCAGTGTCAATAATAAAATAAAAGTATAGATAAATACAAATAATTTATTGATAACACCAAAGTTTCATAGGATATATAAATGTGAATAGGTTGAGGTTGAGGCATTCATAAGCAGCTGCTTTACACAATGCGTCAATTTGGCGACAATAATACAACTCTGAGTCACACAACGGCCAATGGAGAGAGCTATGCTCGGAATAACTTTGCACGATAAAACCGCGTTCCGGTTTTATCGTGCAAAGTTATTCCGACAATATTCGCCAAAGAACCAAAGTCGCATAGCTCGCAGGGTTTGCAAGTTGAACTGGCAATGGGCAGGCTAAATCGCTCGAAGAACTGATAACCGATGGGGAAGAAAGGTTCTTGAGTGGCGACCGCGAACCGGAAGACGCAGCGTAGGAAGGATTGGATATTCGTTGTAATCTTATCAGTAACGTAAGCAATTACTCCATCGTTTTTATTTAGATGGTTATTTTTAGGGATAGTTCGGAAACAAACTAGGGAAAAACCAAAATTGAAAGTGGAAGCACTGCTGTGAGTTAGGTAGTCACTGTCAGTGTGTTAAGCACCTTTTTTTTTCTTATTGGCATCGCACGTTGTGCATTCTGCCAGTGTAAAGTTTATGAAGTTTCAAGTTTTTATATTAAAATCAAGTCAAATATGTCATAAATCACAATAAGTCACACGAAATTAGTCAAAGTCGAGTCCAAGTCATGCCCTAGTAAAGTTGTGGCGACTTTACTATGTGCTTCTATGGAGTTTTGAAAACACCACGACAAGACACGTTTCACCACATTATATCACTTGCCCACACTCGTGCATGTAATTCAACAGTCAATGAATAAAACACCAGTATTTTAAATCATTAATTCGCGATAAAACACAAGTATAAGAAAATAATAGAATGCAACGACATGATTTTTCCGTGTTCCCGCCAAAAACCGTTTAGCACTTGGCTGGCTTCTATAGCATATGCGTTCCGTAATGCGCTAAAAGTGATAATATCGTGAATCCGACCAAATGTAAAAGTTACAAAATATCAGGGCTTTGATTTGATCGAGTAATAATTGTTACTTTGGTCGGATTCGCGATATTATCACGTTTAGCGTATTATGGAACGCATCAAGCAATGTTGCTGTCAGGTCAGCTGTACCTGTCAACGAATATTAGAAAAAAATATTTTAATAGTAAATATTAAAGTAAACTATTTTATTTTATAAGACTTACACTTACAGTCCAAATATAAAATCCCAGCAAAATAGTTTTTAAAATTTATTGCACTTGATCTACAATCACAACAAAGTTATATGGACTAAAAGCTCAATACCTCATAATGAATGCTACGATACAGGTAGGTAAACTCCCACTACATATCTTGCATTTTATTAACTATTAAATATTTAAGTATATAGGTTTATCAGTAAGATAAGCAGTTTTTCTTATTCTTCGCATGCAATAAATCAGCTAATATACTTGCATCTAAGAAAGCTCGATATATTTTATTCTAGGAAATCGAAGGAATAGACGACTACTGGGGCCCGGCATTCCGATCAGTTTACGAAGGTGACGGCCATGAAGCCTTCGTGCAACAGCTTGATGAACGAATCAAGCAGCATGACAAGGAAATTGAGAAGCTTTGCAACTTCCATTACCAGGTGATTCATATACTTTGTATTAGGCAAGCAGTCCAGCAATGGACTATGATAAGCTGATGATAATGACGAGTAGTTAAGCAGCCTCCCTAGCACGCGCCGATGACAAATTTTTCTCTCCCTGTGCGAAAACGTGATAAAGCTAAGTTGCTGAGTCTAACAGCGTTTTCCAGACAGCTTGTGACCAATGCTGTTGAAAGATGGCTGAAATGTTGAGGAAATAAACCATAAAGTACTCAGTAAAGTTTTGTTATTAAATGGAATTGAGTGGCGAGACGGTAGCCTGGTGGTAAGTGTCACGTCTGCCCATAACAGTGGCAGTGCTAGAATTGTGAACTTGCAAATACAATTCTGCGTCACATGGTTGATTTTTCTAATCTCGGGATTTCAGGATTATCTACAGTAAATCTCGGGATCCCAAGCTTGTCCCGGGATTGTATTGGTAATGGAAAGTGGTAACAAAGAAACAGTAAAACATAGCAAAATCAATATTTTATTAATTTTTTAGTTTTGTGAGGATATAGAATATTGAAGTTTTTAATCTTCAAAAAGGCGGTTAAACAAAATTATACTTTCTTCTTATAAAATAAACAAACTAGGCACTTCTGTAAATAATTAACGAAACTAACAATAAACTTCAAAAAATCTACTTCTTTAGATTTATTTAGATAAACTTTAAAAAAGATTATATTGTAAAGAGATCAATGTTTATAGGTACTCATATTTTTAAATTAAGTTGAGAAAAAGTTTATAAATTACTTATTTATAAAATTTATCTTTATCGACTAAATATTACTCAACACTGACGAAACATCTTCATCTTTTTTATGTTTCATATATAAACTTTCTTTGGATAGTGACATTGTTTACTTCTTAAACCTAAACAAAAATGAAAAGAACATTTAACATTACCTCTTAGAGCTACAGAAAATGACACGTGTTGTTTATAAATAAATAAATAAAATAAATATTGGGCGGACATTAATTACACACAGCGCCATCTAGCCCCATAATAAGCAAAGCTTGTATTATGGAAACCAGATAGCTGATAGACTACTTATATACATTTTTTTTTCGTAAATACATACTTATGATACATACTACACCCTGTTTGTCATCTATATTTACTCAGATACATGCTTTTTAATAATTTCGTTGATTATCACCAATTACCAAAAAAAATATCAGTACTTACACAACGTGAAGCGGGAATTTTTACACACTTTTACGCATAATCCTTTACCGGTCGTTAGCAAAAACAAATGAACTCAGCTGTGTAAACAAAATGGTAGTCAAAACGTCAAATCAAGGTAAGTGCGTTTCATTTCACGCACATTTTTATTGACTTCAATCCGAAACACACGAATGCTTGCACACTACTGCTTGGCGTTTGAAAAACTGACTAAAGTGTGGTACTTCCCCAGGCAGACTCTACAATAGTCCTAGCACTACCTACATCCTGATGATAAACATAATTAGAATCATCTTCTACATTTACGTTTATTCAGATGGGTTTTTTTTATTGTGCGCTCAGTCTTTATGACTATAAAATAGATAAATAAATATCAGTGGACTTTATTCACACAGCGCCATCTAGTCCCAAACTAAGCAAAGCATGTAATATGGAAACTAGATAGCTGATAAAATACATATTTTTTTTGTTGTAAATACATACTTTAATACATACTCCACCCAGACACAGAACAAACATCTATGTTCGTCACATAAGTGTTTGCCCTGGGTAGGGATCGAACCCACGCCCTACAGCTCTGAAGGCAGACACGCTACCAACTGAGCTATAATCAGATGACATGAACCATTTTTTTACAGATGGCTTTTTTAAATTAATTAAGTAATTTTGATGAGACTACACCTTCAGGCAACCTAATTCTGTAACAGAAGTAGAGACTGTAGAATGGTGGCATTAGAAGAGTTGTGATCCATCATTATCAACCATTTTCTACCCTCATCTCCAACACTAAAGTTATATTTTGTGTAATTTTCAGGGCTTCATTGATTCAATCCGTGAGTTGTTGGAAGTACGCTCACATGCTGAGGAGTTACATGCTGAGATATCCAATGTAGATGCCAACGTTAAGGACAGCACTGAAGGTCAGTATTTTGTCAATGTTTTTTTGTGAAGGTTTATTCCACTTTGTTCACCTGGGTGATTTCACCCAAAACAAAGTGGAAATTAAAGTCTCTTCATTTCACCTCGGTCTCATTGCACCTAGGTGATATCACCTGGGTGATTTGTTTTGACATTATTGGTGGCCTTTGTTCACCTTGGAATTAAAGCACCCAGGTGAACAGGGGCGAGTTTTTTTTATTATTCTTGTGGACTTTAATCACCAACATAAGACATGTATTAAAACTTTCAAATCAAAGCCAACCTCCCCAGGCCTCCCCCTTCCCCCTTCTATCCTGGTAATTCGAGTCTAATAAGAGTAAAACCATTCAATAGGCTAGATGATTGTTTTTTTTTATTGTCCTATTAAAATGTGGCCCATAAATATAGCTGATTAATGAAAAGAAAATGAAAATCTGATCAAAAATAAGCAACTTATAAGCATTTTAATATCATGCTAGACAGAGAGGCGAAACAGCAAATCGTGACGTCACTTCTCTGTACGCCATATAAATTCTATTCTGACAAGTAAGGCGTGACGTCATTTTTTGTTTTGTGGGAAAGGGACAGAGTTGTCTCTAAAAAAAACTTTAAACCCTCATATAACAGAACATTATTAACCGATTTAAATATTTTTTTCAAAGAACATACTATATTTACTTAAATTCTTCATCAAAGCTATTGGTTTCAACGATATAAACTTCAGTCATCTACCCTATTGTAGGAAAAATACAACAAAATGTTTGAGATTGACAGTTGTTGTGATACCTAGCGGAAAAAATCGCAATGTGGATCCCCATTAAAATAACACTGTAATCTCGGCCTAACTCAATGGGAAAATGGTGCGATTATATGTTTATTTTTCAGGTCTTTGTGTGAAGGCAGAAGAGTTGATCAGAGCTCGGCGCGTTGAGCTCAACATAGCCGCCACTATTGAGAAGATGGAGCTATGTCTGCCACTGCTTACCACTTACTCGAAGCTGAAGTCACAGGTTGACGCTAAAAGGTAATTGCAATACAATGTGGTCGATTCTGGCGGTTTTAGTTGACAGTTCTAAACTAACTAAAGTAATGCTGTCACTTTTAAGGCATATTAGCTAAGGACAGCAATACTTTAGTTAGTTAAGAACTGTCAACTAAAACCGTCAGAATTGACTACATTATTACTTTAAAGGAGTTTTGCCACAAGTATAGACAACTAGCCGTGCCTCGCTGTTTCACCCGAGTGATGATACAAAACGGTGATGATGATGATGATAAAAAGTAGCCTCTAATATGTTATTCCGGGAAATAAGCTACATATATCCATTCTGACTTTCATCCTAATCCGTTCAGCCGTTTTGGCGTTAAGTAGGTAGTAACAAACATACACACTGACAAACTTTCGCGTTTATAATATTGGTGTGATAAGTTGGTAGTACCGAAACTGCATGTGATTTTGTGCACAAATCGCCATAGTACTCGCTAATACTCGCTGTTATGCACTTGCTGAGTAAGATCGGATACGGTAATATGGCTACGTCGTAGGTGGGAAGCAGACGCACCGGATTCCTTAATTACACTGACGCCGTCGAATACGTTTATGGAGCAGTTAAAACTATGCAGGAATTATAGTTTCCAACCTTTCTTACATATATTATAATTAGAATAAGAATAGCTTTTATGGCTGATAAGATATCTGAAAATATATGATAATGATAATATATGTATGTTATTGAACTAATATCTAAAGAGTCACAATCTCTTAGTGAAAACAGTAAAAAAACGTCCGAGTGCCGTTGTACATAGCTAAACGTGCAGTATATAGTTCACAATTGTTCGAATTTAGACGTTATGTCGCTGGTATAGTGTTCAATGTATGCTTGAGCGCTTGTGTCTTATCGCAGTTCAAGTCGTTCAAAAAGTCGGCGCACTGCATAGCGTGCGCCGAGTTTTGGCGCGGACATTTTTTTGCACGTTTGTGACTATAGATATTAGTTTAATGATGTATGTATATAAAAAGATAAGTTAAAGTAAGTTATTACAAGTTCAAATAATTAAAAAAAAACTTTTTTTTTTTCATGTATCCTCACAGAATAATAACTAGTAACAGAAGCTTTACTTCGCAATGGTTTTCAAAGAAATATGACTCAATCTGATAAACAATATGATTTAATTTAGCTCGCGGTCCAGTCGAGCACGTGTTCATTTACATACCTACCAATTTCTTTTTGAAGGAATATGGGCCTTAATTCACTATACTACGGTTCATAATAAGTTATACATGGTTATACGTATTGAAAGAGCCGCCGTGGCAGCCTACTAGATTGGCCCTTGCGCAATGGCCGCCGCCCGTAGGTATGTTTTTAATACCTACACGCGGAGTGACACAGGCCTGGTATCCTTTAACTTTTTATTTTCTTTCTTCCTTCACGTCACATCGCTTGTCCTGAAACATTTGAATTGAAACAAGCCTTCTCCACCTTACAGATATTACCCAGCACTGAAGACCCTAGAGCAGTTGGAGCATGTGCTCCTGCCCAGAGTTGGTCCATACAAATGGTGCGGCACTATATCTGGCGACATCCCCCGGCTGCGGCAAGCCATCAGGGACGCCTCCATGGCCGACTTGAGGGACTTCCTCGAGAACATTAGGAAGCTTAGCCCGCAGGTAATCAGTTCATCATCATCATCAGCCCGGAGACGTCCACTGCTGAACGAAGGCCTCCCCCTTAGACCGCCACACTGTACGACAACCTGCCAGTTGCATCCACCGTTAATCAATCCGTTAATCAATGGTAATCAGTTAATTGATTTAAAATCAGTCAAATACCAGGACCCATGCATCCATGGATGCATGGCGGTGGATGGGTGCATGGTCGTGGATGCATGCATGGTTTCTTTCCACCTAGCAATATGAGTTACTAACGTTTTTCTAAACAGTCTAAAAATTTAAAAAAACTTACTAAAAATTAAAATAAAAACAGAGTTGACAATTTTTCTTACGTACAAGCGCTTTTTAATTTAAGAAAAAGCAAAGGTCTGTGAAGGATAGCTCAGAGAAACCTTATTCTACCAGATAGTACCCCAAACCCCCCCCACCCCCCAAGTTGCCTGCCCTACCGTTGCCCTACCGTGCCGCTGATACATTATGTTTATAAATATATCGGCCTTACTTAAAAAAACTTTTCAACCGTTAGTCACTGCTTAAGATGCTCTGCCATCTTCTCTCTGACGTGAAGTTGCACGTGCTAGAAAAGGACAGAGAAGTTTAAGCAGTGACTAAGAGAATCGAGATTATTTTAGGTAAGGCCGTAAATGTGTAGAATTATTATTATATTTTAGAAACGGATATTTTAATCGAATATTTTTATATTAGATTAAAAGAGACTTACGAAGATTGTTTTCCTTTTTGGACTCTAGTAATGAGAAAACAGATTTTAGATATATTTATTACATCTAAGATTGTGTTACTTAATTTTTATTTTTTAATTAAAAGACATATCGACTTGCTTTTGTGGTCATGTTTTAATTTTAGTGTCCGCTCGACAGGTTGGCGCCATGGCTTTGAAACAAACACAAGATCTGTTGGGCAGAAACTTGGCTGCCATTATTAAAAACAAGAAAGGTAACTTTTTTAAGGGACTACCTCGAGAAAAAGATAGCGCTATACGCTACTGCGTGCATTACAAAAGAGATGGAGTTAACGCGCTCTAGACAAAAAAATTAACAAGATACTGACTGCAACAAAATCACGAAAATCAACCACAATAGGGAATATGCAAATGTTTTTTTAATGATTCACAAAAAAGCTGTCTAGCAACAAAACAAATCAACGAAAGTAAAATTTTAATATGTGCACAAATAACGAAGTTATAAACATTTTAGTTTCATGTTAGACAGGGAGGGCACTATACTAGGTTTATGACGTCAAAGTCCACGATTCCAAACAAATTCTATACTAGCACGTGTTTTGCTAGAAAGGGACAGATGACTCCCTCCCAAATAATTTAAACGTTTATATTTCATAACTTCACCAGCCGATTTCTATTATTTTTTCGACGTAAGCATCAGATTCAGTTAAACTCTCCATTTATCCTATTATTTTTAATAATTGAAACATGCATATTCCCTATTCTGTATTGAGCGAATAGTACATTATGATACAAGTGTGCTATGTTGGTCATTACTTTCGAGGCGGTATAATGCACGCGAGCCGCAGGCGAGCGCGATAAGTGAGCCGAGAGTGTAATTACTACAAGCACACGCGTTCCATACGACGTCTCTACTTAATGACACCCTTTGAATGAAACGGGTTAGTAAACCTCAAGCCTATGAAGAGATGTTTTTGTATTTCCAGATAAAGCGACATTAGGCATAGCAGCCAAGGAGAGCTCAGGTCCGCAGTGTCCACACGAGCTGGTTGACTTCAGTCCGTTGCACCGCTGCCTGCACATACACAGTGTTCTGGGAGCTAAGAACGACTTTATTCAGTATTACAGGTAGATCTAAAGTCTGTTCCGTTATATTTGTCCAACAATAGGGAATATGCATGGTTTTTTCTATTGACTCACAAAGAGCTAACTCTCAAAAAAACAACACATCGAAAAGAAAATTTTAATATGTGCACAAATAACGAAGTTATAAATATACAATTGTACTAGCTTCTTGTACCAGTAACTACAATTTACCAGTTACAGGTAGATGGTTTGTCTTTAACTTATACACAAGTGCTTGTACTTGTAGTTTGTACACTGGTCGTCTTGTTGCTTTAGAAAACGCCGTACTCAATATTTTTTCCGGTGTTGTTAGTTTTTCACTACAAGTGAAAGACAAGTACAAGACTTGTAGCTTTATAAAACAGGGCCCTGCAGTGGACGTCTTCTGGCCGATGGTTTTAAGAAAAAAATACTTCCAGAGCGCAACGCAAGCAGCAGGCTCGGCTGGTGCTGATCCCGGCCTCGGCGAACCTCCACGACTCCATCCAGGGCGTGAGGAACTACCTCCACGGGGTGCTCGGCTTCTTCATACTGGAGGAACACCTGCTCTGCGCCGGAGCTGGGTTGGTTTCTAAGGTACAACATCAGCCAGAAGACGTGCACTGCTGGACGAAGGCCATAGCCATAATCCACTCGCTTGGCAAGCGACTTGGGGATCGCAGAATGCTCACCACCTTTAGCCGAGAGGCTGCTGCTGTCCGTGCTCCGGTGGTTCTGGTTGCAGATTTAGGACATACCTAGGTCCCATACCATACTATACCTAGTTGTAGAAGGTACACTCAGTGGCAAATAGATGCCGGCGTTCAGGCAGCTGTCCCACCCCCAGCGAGTATAACCGTACGTACCCAAATCACTTCATCCAAATTCGTAGCTCAAAACGAATAACTTGATACGAAAAAAACATTTTCTTCTCTGTTTGATAACCAATTATTAAACGGGATTTATTTTTCTATAACCAGCTACGAAAAAACGAGGTCTGTAGCTCCTTTTGCAGCCTTCGAACCTCGTAGCGCTCGTGGCGTAGCTTGTCTCGGTGATTCTAATCGATCACCGATGTTAAGCAACGGACGGTCCGGTCAGTCTTCGGGTGGGTGACCGCGAGTGGCATTTATTTCTGAGCGCTACAGTGGGTCGGATGACACGTTAAATTGTTGGTCCCGGTTGTTTGTTCTGGTTTCTATAACGACAACCGTCAGCCATGTCAGAGGCTTTCGGGCGGCACATTAACTCTGACACTAGGGCTGGCCACTCAGCCTATACGAACTTTACTTTACCTTGAATTCTTCCATTTCTACAACCATCTGTGTTCGTCAAGTAAATATTTGTCCTGGTTGGGTTTCGAACCCACGCCCTACAGCTCTCAAAGCACAAATACTACCAACTGAGCTGTAAGGCAGTCACTACATAGGTATGTTTTTATCCCAGGAATCGCGGGTATAACCGTGTGCCACTGCTAGTCTCTTCCTCATCATCAT
This sequence comes from Erannis defoliaria, assembly GCA_905404285.2. Lineage (NCBI taxonomy): Eukaryota > Metazoa > Arthropoda > Insecta > Lepidoptera > Geometridae > Erannis > Erannis defoliaria. Next base: position 15,441,764 of record FR990076.1, on the reverse strand, counting down.
CATCAGCCAGAAGACGTCCACTGCTGGACGAACGCCTCTCCCTTAATTGGGACGGGTTGCCCACGCTTGGCAGGCGGCTTGAGGATCGCAGAATGCTCACCACCGTTAACTAAGAGGACACTGCTGCCCGTCCTCCGGTGGTACTGGATGCAGTTTTAGAACATACCCAGGTCCGGTACTGCTAGTCTATTTTTCTATTATCTATTTTTCAACCGACTTCAAAAGAGGAGGCTCTCAATTCGACTTTTTTGTATGTATTTTACGCGATTACTTCGCCAATTATGAACTGATTTTGAAGATTCGTTTTTTGTTTGGTAGGTATTCAGAGTTATTCCCCCGTCCCGTATAAATTTTATCGAAATCGGTTCAGTAGTTTGGTTTTTAAATCAAAATTACTAGAAAATATTAAGATTTCATCCAGGTATTCGAAGTTGAAGTCGGTTGTATTTAAAAAAAAAACGTATTATATATTTTTTTCGATTAGTTTTTTTTTTTTTTTAATTTATGTTTTTTCTTCAATATTTCGTTTCAGGACTGGCTACTAGAGACCTGGAGCATGTCCGTGAGTAAAGTGGCCTCTACACTGCGCACCAACACGTCTCTGATCACCGACCCTACGCTCATGCTCAGCATCAAACATCAGATCGTACTGTTTATCAATACTCTCAAGTAAGTACAGTAACATCCAAGTGAAATGGACAGTTTACTGACGAATTTTGGCGGGAACGCGAAAATAAAACATGTCGTTGCATTGTATTATTTTCCAAAACTTGTGTTTTTTCGAGTGTTAACTTGTGTTTTCATTTTTGCATTAAAATGGTGGTGTTTCATTCATTAAGTGCTGATTTATGCGCACGAGCGTGGGCAAGTGATGTAATCGCCGCGTTCCGAATTTAGTCAAAATCACTGTTGGCGCTGTGAGCGCGATAAAAACCCTTTCCGAATTGGCGTTAGCGCGTCTACGGTAGCTGTCTCGACGTCATGGATGACGTCATTACTGGCACCATCTTGCGTTCACACGGCCTTACCTAAAATAATCTCGATTCTTTTAGTCACTGCTTAAACTTCTCCGTCCTTTTCTAGCACGTGCAACTTCACGTCAGAGAGAAGATGGCAGAGAATCTTAAGCAGTGACTAACGGTTGAAAAGTTTTTTAAAGTAAGGCCGACAGTGATATTGCTTCCCGGCGTTAGCACTGTGAGCGCTGTCAAATCTGACGTTTAACTCGTACAAGATAAGTATGGAAAGTTAAAGGCAAGTTGTTTGTAAATACTTAAGAAGAAGAAAAACTGTTATAGAAGAGAAATAATGTTGGTCGTGATTAATGATGAGACCGCTGATAACCAAATCCAGTTATATTTAAGTGCAGACCAGTTCGAAAGAGGTTAGTTTATTAGTTTCCCATGTTCAGTCAATCCGAAATGATATAGCGGTGATAGCGCTGTCAGCCCAATAATCAAAACGGAACGACATTTGTCGCTCACAGCGCCAACAGCGACTTTGACCCAATTCGGAACGCGGCGAATGTAGTGTGAAACGTCTTTTCATGTTATTTCCATAACTCCGATGCAGCTTGTAGTACAGTTGCCACGACTTTACTAGGGCATGACTGGACTTGACTGTGACTTAATAAGTGTGACTTTGCCTGTGACTAAGACTCAATCGACTTGAAAATCATCAAAAAGTTAATATAAAACTCGGTTTCTTATACTCACTCACTAAAGCTCGGTCGTAAAACTGCCTCGTATTTAATGGGTTATTTTATGTGTAACAATCTACTATTACGTGTGTTCTTTCCATCGGGACAGAGTATAGTCAATGTTGAGTCTCAAGCCGAGTGTGTTTGCCAGGTGTTACGGGCTGCCCACGGACCCCTTGCCGCTGCTGCTGCAAGAGATGGCGGAGCACTACACCGAGGTGCTGATGCAGAGATGGGTGGTCGTCTTCAGGGATATACTGGATAACGCTACTTTCTCACCCATCGAGGTAAAATTTGTTTTTTAAATTAATTTGTGTGTTTTGATTTTTTTTAAATTAACCGGTGGTGAGCATTCTGTGGTAGAGGGGTGTTGCCATAAGCGTGGGGATTATGGCAACACCCCTCTATTAAAGGGGAAGCCTTCGTCCAGCAGTGGACGTTTTATGGCTGATGACGTGACGTGACGTGTCATCTGCCGCATGTATGAAGATCTGTGGGTCAAGGCCATCACAATGTGGAACTAAAGACCTCTCAGTAAACGATGACGAGACGGGTTTGACTTCCACTGCAGCGAGTGGACGATAAAAGCTCTCGACCGTGAAGAGTGGAAGGAGAGTAGGGATGCATTCGCCCTGCAGCGGGACAATCATAGCTGAAAATTAAAATAACCACTACAGGATTGTTCTATCTATAAATAAAACATGCAAAAGATCGGGCTGAATGATGTGCCCTACGAGCGGCCTATATCCAACAGTGAACTATGTATGTGTATCACTGACCTCTATTATACTCTATTATTCTATTGTACGCTGGACTTCATATTGTCGATAGCATATTGAAGCCATTTGATTTTCGCCATTTTGGCGCGGATAGCCAACGGATAGCAGCGTGAGCGTCCATGGAACTAATATTTCTCGTAATACACAAATGTCAATTTTAGTACCGGAGATGCTCGAGGGGCGCTTCAAATCGGCACAAAAAAAAAATTTATTTCCTAGACAATATTTAGTCCAGCGCACTTGTATTATAGAGGTCAGTGATGTGTATAGTGACCACATTATTTTAATATTACCTAGTTTCTTATTGGACGATATTACTTTTTCGTCTTTGGGACCGCAGCGGGGCTATCATGTAACTTTTCGGGATCGCGATTCGGATACGAGTTGTCAAAAATTGACACTTGTCACTGTCAGTGCCAAAACTCATTTGACCCTGCAGGGCAGGACGAAACGCCAAAAGACCGACGGATTTGCTTAACTTAATTAAGGAAATCAATGCATTCGTTCGATAACGATAGCGAGAGAAATCCCTCCGTAATACCGTGAAGCTGTGACAGTGACAAGTGAAATATTTGACAACTCGTATCCGAATCGCGATCCCGAACAGTTACATGATTAGCCTGCTGGGTATATCCTTGAGCGTCCTCTTGGTTAACGGTGGTGAGCATTCTGCGATCTCGCAAGCCACCTGCCAACCGTGGGGATTATGGCAACACCCCTCTATTAACGGGGAGGCATTCGTCCAGCAGTGGACGTCTTATGGCTGACGACGACGACTTTTCCGTCAGGTGGAGAATCAGGAGCAGTACGACGGTGTTATGGACACTTACCCGTATGACGGAGACGAGTTGGAAACGCAGCCTTTCCCCAGAACGTGAGTCCTCAATTGTGACCTCAAGGGTATTTCCTCCAAAAAGGGGGGGGGGGGGAGTGTTCCACCAACACTTTCCGCCGAAGGCGCTAGCGGCGGTCCGTATGTGGCAAAATCAAGTTTTCTTGATGAGGGCTGTCGTCAATCTAGTCCAAGTAAAAATACTGGATACTGTGCCTTGTTTAAGAATCTATGCAGCTGTCGACGGCCTGAAAATTTAATTGTATTTTACATAGTTGCTTACATTTTATGTCGGACAGAGCTTTAATTAGCAAGGCAAAGGATTGGTGTACAAACCAGTATATGCAGATTATCTCTAGTCATCCGAGTATAGTAAGAGTAAAACCATTAAATTGTAAGAAAAAACAACAAAATGCATAAGATTGACAGTTGACTATGGCCGCATCGACGTTGCGCCACCTGGCCGAAAAACATCTCAGTGTGCATGGATCCCCATTGGCTAAAACTTTGTAAGAAAAGTATGTTTCCATACAGGTTTCCATTCTCTTCAGTGGTACCAGCGGTGTACGTTCAAGTGAAAGAATTCATCTACGCCTGGCTCAAATACTCTACAGGTAAGTTTATTATTTATCATTTCAATAAAATAAATATTAAAAAATAATATGAAAATATGATATGTTGGTGGACATTTCCATACAGCGCCATCTAGTCCTGAACTAAGCAAAGCTTGTACTATGGGAACCAGCAGGCTAATCATGTAACTGTTCGGGATCGCGATTTGTCATAAATGTCACTTGTCACTGTCCATCCTGCCCTGCAGGGTCAAGTGAGTATTGGACTCACTTGACCCTGCAGGGCAGGATGAAACGCCAAAAGACCGACGGATATGCTCAATTTAATTAGGAAATCAATGCATTCGTTCGATAACGATAGCGAGTGAAATCCCTCTCGTGATACCGTGAAGCTGTGGCAGTGACAAGTGACAATTATGTGAAATCGCGATCCGAATCTCGATCCCGAACAGTTACATGATTAGCCTGCAGATAGCTGATAGAATACTTACTTACATGCATTTTTTCATAATTAGATTTATTTCATAATTCATTAAATTCATACGTATGATACATACAACACCCAGATACAGAACACATTTCTAAGTTCGTCACATACATTTTGTCCTGGGTTGGAATAGAACCCACGCCCTACAGCTCTGAAGGCAGACGTACTACCAACTGAGCTGTAAGGCAGTCTAAATAATATGACGTCATGCGTTTATCAAGTTGGCACCAAAAACTCACAGTTTTGCTTTTTGTATTTGAACGTTACAATTCGTGGTAGCCCAATCGGAAGACCGCTCGTTTTGAAATCGTGGTGTCGCGGGTTCAAACCCCGGAACCCCGGGCCCGTACCAACGGGCGTTTGGAGTTTATGTACGGATTTTCATACCACTGAATTCTAGATGAAGGAAAACATCGTGTGGAAACTTACATCGTCCAAAAGAAAAATTCAATGGTGGATGTGAATCTACCAACCCGCAACTGGTGCCGCGTATCGCTTTTCGAGGGTAGGCCTCAGCCTAGCAGTGGACTATTAACCTCTGGCTCCCAACGTCGCGACATTATTCCATTAAACTAGGTCTTAGCGTAAACAGGATGTTGAAGGCTTAAAAAGGTTGGTTATGCTAATTTGGACGATGTTGTTGTCAGGCTTGGGACTGGGAGGCGGCAGACGCGCGGCTGCGGCGCGGCATTCCGCCTCGCTCCTGCTGAGCCGCTCGTTCACCGGCTGCCTCGAGGCGCTGTTCCGCCGCCCGCTGCCGCTCATGCAGCTTGTGCAGGTACTTACTGCGGCGCGGCATTCCGCCTCGCTCCTGCTGAGCCGCTCGTTCACCGGCTGCCTCGAGGCGCTGTTCCGCCGCCCGCTGCCGCTCATGCAGCTTGTGCAGGTACTTACTGCGGCGCGGCATTCCGCCTCGCTCCTGCTGAGCCGCTCGTTCACCGGCTGCCTCGAGGCGCTGTTCCGCCGCCCGCTGAATCAATCAATTTTAACACGTCCAAAGAGTCTTCCGTACATGGTTGATATTCCTCATGTACGCGAAAATTGCTTTGATTTCACGTTTTTATTCACACAGCGAGGATGTAATACTCTGCCGAAGTCGATTAGAAAACAAGTACCTACTTAAAAAAACATCTACCGACTTAATTTTGTATAACTTGATGACAACATTTTTCCAGTTATTTTGATTTAAATACCAAACTACTGAACCGATTTCGATAAAATGTATACATAATTATGTTTATAACCGGGACTTAATCGCGCACAAATAAATTTATTTTCAAATCGCGAAAGTTTAAAAGTTTCATTAAAATGTATACAATACAATTTTATTGCACACCAGAAATATAGAACAGCTTACAACTAATCATGGTACATTATTCTGCAGGACAAAGGGCGCCCTTATCATCTTAAGCGATTTCGTCCAGGCAAACTTTGAGGCAAAAAAAACTCGAAGCAACCTGGAAGTTTACGAGTCGTTTGAGTTATGAAAAATAAAACTAGGCTTAAATTGTGGATATTTCAGTGTTTTTATACAGTTTAGAAATAAATAAAACAGTATTATTTTTATTACAGATCATAGTAGACACGAAGTACTTAGAGGACGCGACAATATGCCTGTACGAGTTTATAAGCAACATCACAGGCTCCGAACTCGTCACTACACAAGTAAGTCAACACGAAGCACATTTTACGAACGTGGCTTTTTCGATTTTATTTATAGCGCTGTGTTAAAATTCAATAATCTTTGTGCTGCGTCAACTTAAAAACCAAGACGAAATAGTTATATTCGAAGCGCTATACCGGGTGTTAGTTTGAACACCGTTATCCTTCTAGGATATCATTGTACTCGTCATTATAAACAACTTTTACTATGGGGCCAACCCAGAAATCACGAAAAAATACCAGCTGTTCCATACATTTTGTCCAAGATCAATGAACCTTTTTGCATGAACAGCTGGTATTTTTTTCGTGATTTCAGGGTTGGTTTTCTAGTATCTTCTAACGAATCTGCAAGTTTACTTTATGCAATTCATCTTTCATCAACCATTTTACGACTTTCTATAGAAAACTGACAAATTAATGAATTCCGTAATAGAATCATTTGCAAAATCATAGTATGTATTGGCGCTTAAGTGACCGGTTTACGATTTGCGAAATTAATCATCGTAGGATCATATGCAGAATTGCTAAACGCGACCATTTTAGCCCCCCTGCACTGACGTCTCGCTTGGAGTGTATTATAAAGTTACCCGCCAGCTGCTACCAGAGCCAACACATGTCCTCGAAGTACCGGAGCGAGGCTCTGGGCCGCTGGCATAGTAGCTCCAGTGGGTTAGATGGAAGTACGTATTATCTTTATTGTGTTGTATTAAGGTTCAATTTCAACACCTTTGTTCCTTCTAACAATAATTTGTATTTTTTCAGGCAGCTGGCAGCATGTTCCAAGCAGCGCGTGATGACGCCGAGCAGCAAATCTGCGAGAATCTTGAGAAGAAAGTCGACGAGTTTCTCGACCTCGAGAACTATGATTGGCTTTTGGGTGAGAGTTTTAGTCTCGTTGCATTTATGACAGTTTCCTAACATAAATTGGTTTGTGTGTCTGTCTCTGACATGTACGACGCCTGAGCGGATTTCGTTGAAATAATCCGTTTTTTTCCATATCACACTGAAACAAGAAACGTTTTACTTATATTCTACTATCAGCGCCCCGCAGAGTCACCCTGGATACTGAGATAAAAATTAGCCTGTGTTCCAAGGTACATAAACGCTACCTTTATACTAAATTTCAGCCAAATCCATTCAGCCATTTTTGCGCGATATATAGGGTGTTAGTTTGAACACCGTTATCCTTCTAGGATATCATTGTACTCATCATTATGAACAACTTTTACTATGGGGCCAACCCTGTAATCACGAAAAAAAAAACAGCTGTTCCATACAAAAAGGTTCATCGATCTTGGATAAAATGTATGGAACAGCTGTTTTTTTTTTCGTGATCTGAAATCACGAAAAAAAAACAGGTTGGCCCAATAGTAAAATTTGTTCATAATGATGAGTACAATGATATCCTAGAAGCATAACGGTGTTCAAACTAACTCCCGGTATATATGTGATAGGGCTCAGAAACTCTCAAAATTTATATTAATTTTAATAAAGCTTCTTAGTGTTTGACTTGGCCCTACTAACTTCCCAAAAAAATACTGATCACAAACGAAGATTAAAAAAAATACGTATAAAAATTGCCTATTATACCTCGAGGTACATCATGTATGTAATTTCAGTGGAACCGACCGGGCAAGCGTCGTCTTTCGTGACCGACATGATCAGCTACTTGAAGGGAGTGCTGACTTCACTGGAACAGCTACCAGAACGGGCTAGGTAAGTCAGGTTTTTTTTGCGAGACGAGCGGGACGTTCATCTGGTGTTAAGCGTCACACCTGCCCATAACAGTATCAGTATCAACTGAAGAATTTAAGTAAATGTAATATGTTTATTATAGAAAAAAAACATAAATCGGTTATTATTAAGCGTTTAAAATTTTTGGTAGAGAAAACTCTGTCCCTTTCCCACATAACAAAAAATGACGTCACGCCTCTGTACGCCATACTTTTCAGAATAGAATTTATATGGCGTACAGAGAAGTGACGTCATAGTCTCCTCTCTGTCTAGCATGATATTAAAATGCTTATAAGTTGCTTATTTTTTAACAGATTTTCATTTAGTTTTTATTAATCAGCTATATTTATGGGCCACATTTTAATAGGACAATTTGCAAGCCTATTGTAAACCGATGTTGATTAATTTTTTCTTATTAAAAATAATGTCGGTTTTTTAAAAATATTTTTTGTTTCCTTCAGGGTGGCAGCAGTGAGAGCGGCGACCAATCGTATCGCGACCCGCCTTCGCAATCTACTCCTCGATCCAGCTGTGAAGCAGATATCTTCCGGAGCTCTATACCAGCTGGACCTGGATGTGATTCAATGCGAGCAGTTTGCAGCTGGAGAGCCAGTACCAGGTCTTAGGGAAGGGGAACTTCTGGAACACTTCGCCAGTTTAAGGTGAGCTCCGGCTTTGAAGACGTTAGATTTCACGATACTAGTTATACTGGATGAAGGGGAACTTCTGGTACATTTAGCCAGTTTAAGGTGAGCTCCGGCTTTGAAGACGTTGTTAGATTTCACGATTCTAGTTATACTGGATGAAGGGGAACTTCTGGAACACTTTGCCAGTTTAAGGTGAGCTCCGGCTTTGAAGACGTTGTTAGATTTCACGATACTAGTTATACTGGATGAAGGGGAACTTCTGGTACATTTAGCCAGTTTAAGGTGAGCTCCGGTTTTGAAGACGTTGTTAGATTTCACGATTCTAGTTATACTGGATGAATGGGAACTTCTGGAACAGTTTGCCAGTTTAAGGTGAGCTCCGGCTTTGAAGACGTTGTTAGATTTCACGATTCTAGTTATACTGGATGATTTTAATACCGCCAGCGACAGAGTTGACTTATGTTGTATGACTGAAAATCTTACTAATATATTAAATGCGAAAGTTTGTCGGTGTTATGTGTTGTGCGCGTGTGTGTGTATGTTTGTAACTCTTTCACGCTGAAATGGCTTAACAGATTTGGATAAAAATTGGTATATTAAACATAGGATACTTCTTAACCCAAAAATTGCGGGTAAAACCGCGGGATGCACCTAGTATTTAATAATTTCGAACACTTTACAGTCAATATTGAATGCTTTAGTTGACATATCTAAACTTACCAATAGTGTTTCAGTCCTTACCTAATAAGACTGCAATGAAAGAGACAGCCATTTTTTTTTTTAGTAAGTTTAGATCTATCAACTAACGGTATTTATATCAAGGGTCAGTGAATTGATATTGTTTGGAAAACAATATTTATTATTATTAATAATAAGCTGGGTGCTCTATCAACAGGTAGCGCTCCGATACTTTGCTCATACAACATTAATGCAAAGCTTCTTTCCGGCGGACTTTCATACCACTTAGCTTTTCCGTGAAGGAAAACATCGTCAAACTTGCATAAGTCAGAAACAGTACATTGTTATCCTAGGGGTGAAAGTAACTTATTTAGTCCTAAGACGGCGCTTATAGCTCGAGGGACCCCCCGAGGTAAACACTGTGCTTTTCATTACGAATACAAGGAAACTAAAAATAAAAACGAACTGACACTGGGAAATGCACGAGAAGTGCGGGGCCATAATCCACTGAGGAGAACATGGTTCAATACAAATTCATGTGAAAATAGCAGGAAAATAGAACTAGTTTTTTTTTAATAATTTGAGTGTCTGTCATTTGTCAACTGTCACTGTCAGTTGAAAGTGATTCTCGCTAGGGTTGAAATGTTTTGGGAGTTTTGGAGGGAACACGGAAAAATCATGTAGTTGCATTCTATTATTTTCTTAAACTTGTGTTTTTTCGCGAATTAATGATTAAAAATGGTGGTGTTTTATTCATTGAGTGTTGAATTACATGCAAGAGTGTGGGCAAGTGATATAATGTGATGAAACATGTATTTTTGTGTTGTTTTCAAAACTCCGTAGAAGCTCATAGTAAAGTCGCCACAATTTTACTAGGGCATGATTTGGACTCGACTATGACTAATTTCGTGTGACTGACTGTGATATCATGACATATTTGACTTGATTTTAATATAAATACTTGAAAATTCATAAACTTGACACTCACAGAATGCAACACGTGCGATGCACAGAACTAAGAAAAAAAAAGAAAGAAATGTTCTACTTTCAACCCGCTTCTCAGGCAACTTCAGACCTACTTTCCGAGTATGAGTAATGAAATTTTTTTTTATGGCTTATGTAATCCACCATCCCGCATGTGGGCCAGCCTGGTAAATATGGACCAAACGGCCTTGGAAGTTAGCCTAAGTCTTAAGCTTTTAATAAAATAGGGTGACTATTTTTTTTACGAGACTTGCAATACGTTCGCCTGGTGGCAAGCGTCACGCCTGCCACTAACAGTAGCAGTGCCAGTATTTTGAACTTGCGAATACATCCTGCGCCGCACTGCACTGCGCTCGTCACCCTGAGATATTAGATGTTAAATCTCTTCATACCCAGTAATTTCTCTGGTAATATTGCCCTTCAAACCGAAACACAGTAATACTTGCACAGTACTGCTTGGCGCTTGAATAAGTGGCAAAGGTGTGGTACTTTCCCAGGCGGACTCTGCAGTAGAGTCCTACCTCTACAAGGACAAGTTGCTCTCGAGTAACTTCTAACGAATCTACTAGTTGACTTTATGCAATTGATCTTTCATCGCCCATTTTACGACTTTCTATAGAAAACAGCCAATGCAAACAGCAAAAAAGTACTGCCGCTACAACACTATATATGTTACGTTCGTTCAGGCAACTGCTGGACCTCATAACCGGCTGGGACTGGTCGTGCTACCTGCACGACGTCGGCATAGAAGGCGGCAAGTACGCGCTGGTGACGCCGCGCGACGCCGCCTCGCTGCTAGAGAAGTTCAAGGAGGCGGAGCAGAAGGCGTCCGTCTTCTCCGTCCTCAAGAAGAACGAGAGAGACAGGAGGAAGCTGCTCGATACGGTGCTCAAACAGCTGAAGCAGCTGCATAATCAAGATGGATCGTAATCGTATGAAATTTGCGTATTATCTATCTATCTATATAAATAAAAACGAATCGCTAATCGCGCGTTGATAAGCGCAAAACTCGAGAGCGACTGGATCAATTTAGCACATATACTTTTAAATTATTCCTTGAAGTTGAAGAAAATTGGCAAAAAAAATGTCGCTTAAAAAATACGCCAGTGTAAAGCCGGGGCGAGTCAGCTTAATATTTAATATATTTTTCGCGATATGGGTTAATAGCTCGTGGCATATAGCTAGACTAGGTGGTTCTAAGAGATCACCAACAAGATCAAGCAACAGGCGATCTGGTCGGTCTTGGGATGGGTGACCGTGAGCAGCATTTACATCTGAACGCTACCGTGGTTTGTATGACACGTTAAATTGGTGGATTCGGTTGTTCTATATTTCTATAACAACAAAGTTAAAGCCATGTCAGAGGCCTTCAGGTGGCACATTAAGTCTGACACTAGGGTTGGCCACTCGGCCTATGTAAACTAAATAGATTAATCGACATATTAATGATGGATCTTTTAAAAAATTCACGAAATATATCTAGATTTTATATTTATATCAGTTTTTATTTTTTTATTTATTGACAGAGATTAATTTTTATGATGCCATTGTTTAATTTGATTTATGAAAATAAATAAAAGAGAGGGCCGGCTTGATGGTGCTTGCGGGCCGTAGTTTGCAGACCCCTTCTCTAGAGGTTGCTGTCTAATTGGCGTCAGCTGTTTTTTTTTGTATATTTTGTTAAATACACTGCGAACTAAAAAATATAACGAAACAAGGGTTCTCAATGCTGGTGATCCGCCTGCCAAGCGTGGGGATTATGGCAAGACCCCTCTATTAAGAGGGACTTCGTTCAGCAGTGGACGTTTTATGGCTGATCACGAATACTGTTGTTTCTGAAAAAAAATGCGTTTCCCTTACACCCGGTAGAAATAAACCTACCTACCTACCTATTTATTTAACTGTTAATATTTATTATAATAATTATTTAGTAAATATTTTCCCTTGGTCTATATTTTTTTCTTTTTGTCTCTTTATATTTGTATGTTATGTTGTAATTACTTATGTTGTAATATCGTATGGGGTTATTTGTAATAGTAGCATCATGCCGAAAGGAGCTCATTGTACCCATGTAAACAACATTTACTACGAGACCGATAGAAATGAAATAAACCTGATGTTATATACAGTTCTTCGTTTTTCTAAAGTTAGCAGTGTTTTATACGATTTCAGGTTCGGTGCAATAGTAAAAGTGGTTCGTAATACAACGACATTCTTTCGGCTGAGTTATACCGTATAATATAACTCCGTAATTTAGTTAGTTTTATATATTTTTAGATTAGACAACTGTTGCAAAGTATTATCAGCCTTACTTAAAAACGCCGCTTAAAACTATACGATGTTAGTTAGCATCAGATCATTAGATTAGATCTTAGTTTTTGTGTAGCGCAGAATTATCGAAATAGATGACGCGAATTTACTTACTACTCAAACTCTGTACTTCGTCTCAAAGGGAGTGCAATCCACTGCCTTCGACGCTATTTTATTTAGTCTGCGCTCCAGGACAGGACGTAAAAAAAAAAATATTGCCGTATTGTTATAAACCGCACAAAAAATTTTTTTTACGATGTTTGCTTACGTTTGGTCGCTTTCTCGCCTGAAGGTATGCGAAGCAGTCTACAGTGGAGCACGCTTGCCTAGAAAAAACCGATTCACTCGCGATTTGAGGACACCCGGTTAGTATCTATCGGGATAGACCACAGATCATATAGCCTGTTGATGGCTCGTAAACATAATTTCTCCTACAAACACGACTCGCCGTTGCGGGCAGGGGGCGAGGTAACTTTCTATGCTTGCGATTGGCCAATCACTGGGATGACGCAATCTGAGATATGAAATACAATGAGACTGACGTACTCGCAGCGGTTAGCAGTGGTTTTTAAACTACTTTTCGTGTGAGGGGAAATCGGACGATCAGTCAACAGGATTTATAGTCTTTGGGAAAGACCCTCTCGAGAATCATAAGATAAGAAGACGAATAGATAAGGGAAACGTTTATTTTTATCAGTAAGTAGAAAAAAGGGGCACGCTTGGTTTCCATATAGATTGAAGGACAGACGTCATCTACTTCGATCAATGTCTGTGGCGCAGAAGTTAAATGACGTTTGTTAAGTTAAGCAAGTTTTTAAGTAAGGCCCACAAAGTATATTATTTTACTTAGTAATAGTAATTAGGCCAATTCAATTTGCGTAAGCATAAAGCTGCGTCAGAAGTGAATAGCCATAGAAAGCATTTATAGCTAGACTAGATATAGCTTAGGTTAGAAATAACAGTTATTTATTTCATAGAAATAACAACCAATATTGAAAAATATATTTTTATTCAAACTACTCTTATCTTTCATTTAATAAAATTATGTATTATATGTCTATATACAGGGTGTTAGTTTGAACACCGTTATCCTTCTAGGATATCATTGTACTCATCATTATGAACAACTTTTACTATGGGGCCAACCTTAAAATCACGAAAAAAAAACAGCTGTTCCATACATTTTGTCCAAGATCGATGAACCTTTTTGTATGGAACAGCTGTTTTTTTTCGTGATTTCAAGGTTGGCCTCATAGTAAAAGTTGTTCATAATGATGAGTACAATGATATCTTAGAAGGATAACGGTGTTCAAACTAACATCCTGTATGTATTTCTAGACGACGGATATATTCTAGGATACCATTTTACATTTAACTTTTTTATGAGCCAAACCAGAAATCGCAAAAAAAATATAACTGCTGTTCCATACATTTCTTCAACGATTTGTCGACGAAATGGACGATTGATTTTTTCTATGGAATTTATGGAAACAGCAGATTTGTTTGGGATTCATGGTTGGCCCCATGGTAAAAGTGGTTCATAATTATGAGAAAAATTGTATTCTATAATATGTCTGTTATCTAGAACTAAGTTTAACTAGAAAAATATCTAACTTTATGATTTTATATTTAAGATTTTTTGCAAAGTGTATTTTTAGAGGTTTATTCCACTTTGATCACCTGGGTGATTTCACCCAGTTCGATCAGTTTCATTTGTTTCGATATTATTGGTGGCCTTTGTTCACCTTGGAATTAAAGCACCCAGGTGAACAGGGGCGACGAAGGAAGTCGATACAATTGCTTCTTTAATGATTATCTTGTGTGTGTACCGAGATGTGGAAGAATGATTATAATACTTTATAAAGGGAAAAAATTATATGCGATCCCATTTAGAAGTATCTAGGTAGAAAAATTATTTGCCATTTTCCAAAAAATATTCCGTCATGACCTTCATCGGCTTCAGCTAAACCGTTAACATCAGGTAGGTAAAATAGTGTTCAATCATAAAATAAAAAACGATGCTCTCTTTATAAGTTTCGTCAGCCTTACAGTTAGTATAGTCACAGATTAAGGAATAACCTGCGTGAGTCGTTTAGTAAGCACATTTTGAAATAGTTTACTATGACACATACCCGTTAAGGGCAAGTGACCACATTTCCACTTATACTGGTACTTAGAACGTATCCATCTCAATGTTAACTTAAAAACAGTCGTTAAAGGCGCGCTGGTGACTCACTGAAATTGAACTTGTAAATTATACGCTAATTACTGTTGACCAACAAAATCAGTTTGGCCGTGATCGCTCCAGCCGTGTACAGAACTGCTAGCAAAGAAATTCCAGAGATCGCTGTATTGGCGTTGATTAGCTGAGCTTTGCTTCTATATTCTAGGGTTCTATATTCCAAAGTTGCCCTTCTAAAAATTAATATTATTTAGTCAAATTACTATATTCAATGCCAAAAATATACATGTTACAGACGAATATCCGTCTTAGTAACTTCTGTGGTTGAAAACACGAAGATACCGAAACAGTGCCTATTTTAAAACTTTTTTCTGTTATGTCCTAATTACAGCACATAGTCATATAACAAATAATAGTATTTTTAGAACTTTCTATAGTTGTAATTTTTTTAATTTCGATACGTTTCGAGTAATCTGAGAAAAACTACAAAAATAGAAGCTTGACACGCACGAATCTACGTAACCGCCATATTTTTACCTGATACAACTTTAGATTTAGACGAAAGATCGATCGCATAAAAAATATGCTTGAAACGTGGAATATCCTGGCCTTAACGATTTAAAACTTATACATATATTTTTATACTTTTATATTACTTAGTACATTAATAAACTCCCGACTAATCAGTTACATAGTAAAAAGTACCTCCGCTAACTGGTTAATGCAGGATTTACTATTTGCAATCGCTAGTGTCAATGTCAGTTTTCATTAAAAATTATATTCACCCTTATTTTGTTGCAATAATACTGACTTGCGTTGCTATTGACCGCTCTCGAATGATGCGCGAAGATGCTGTTTAAATAACAATGGGGCACGCAACCCTTGGAAGAATCCGATTTATTCGCAAATTAAAGACACCCAGACATAGATCTAGTTAAAATCTATGTACCCAGATATAATCTATACTATATTAAAGTATCTTTGTGCCGAAGCTCAATGCTGTAATAGTTGTGCGGACACTAATAAATGATCTCCTTCTAAACGTGACTGTCCAACGCTACCTGCCTAACAAATGGCACACTTATCTTCGGCCAACGTTCGGCCCAAGGTCAATCTGATAACATTCGACTGCACCATTTGTCAAAGCTTGGCCACGTTTGTCAAAGCAAAACGATACAAATTGTGACATGGTGGGTATGTGGCTATTGTTCCAAGCTCTGATTGGGTCTGTTGAGCCATACTATGATCGGTTTGACTGATGAATGCAGTCTAAGGTTTATTGTAAACAGCTGAATGCCTCTAATAGTCGTGGTAGGAGCACATTTTTCCGTGAATGAATCACCCGTGGGCTTAAGGCCCGCAGTATTGTGCGCTGTTATCTTGGCACATATCAACGTTTTTGGAGATTCATCTCTGAAAATAGAAAATAGAATCGCGTTGTCTGAACAAGCTGATGGACGTCCAATGTCTCGTTTACCGGTGCGCATCAGCATAATCTGCCTTTT
Organism: Erannis defoliaria; assembly: GCA_905404285.2. Lineage (NCBI taxonomy): Eukaryota > Metazoa > Arthropoda > Insecta > Lepidoptera > Geometridae > Erannis > Erannis defoliaria. The sequence continues at coordinate 15,425,693 of FR990076.1, read as the reverse complement.
AATTGACCAGTGCTGGACTCAGGTCTACCCTCGAAAGCCGAATGGGAATGTTGTAGTGGTAGGACTCCACTGCAGAGTCCGACTGAGGAAGTACCACACCTTTGTCAGTTATTCAACCGCCAAGCAGTAGTGTGCAAGCATTACTCTGTTCCGGTTTGAAGGGCAATGTTACCAGAGAAATTACTGGGTATCATGAGATTTAACATCTAATATCTCAGGGTGACGAGCGCAGTGCAGTGCGGCACAGGATTGTGTTCGCAAGTTCACAATTCTGGCACTGCTACTGTTAGTGGCAGGCGTGACGCTTACCACCAGGCAAACGTCTTGTTCGTATCGTCACTTGAATATATAAAAAAAAAAACCACGCTGGCCCAGTTGCGGGTTGGTAAATTCACATACGCTATTGAATTTCTTCTCCGGACGTACGCAGGTTTCCTTACGATGTTTTCCTTCACCGAAAAGCCAGTGACATGAGTATCCGTACATAAACTCCCAAGAGCTCACTGGTACGGGCCTGGGTTTGAACCCGCGATCTCACGATTACAAGTTAACAAGCTTTGATCAATAATATGTCTAGATAGAGTCCCGTACTGTTTATGAACGAAAAATGACAGGCCAACATTATTATACTAGTGTGCGTGACAGCCATGTCTTACACTCGTTTACACCATTGTCGTTGTTATAACGTGCGTGCATAAGAGGCTAACAGTTAACCGCTATTTTTTTCGACGCGTTTAGGATCCATCAGTCTATCTAGACATATAATTTATCAAAGTATACAATTCAAGCGGTTTCCCGATTAGGCTACCACGGCCCATTTTTTTTATGGTTCTATAGTAAAAACATACAAATGCCTTGGCAATAGGTATTTTGAATGTTTATGGAACAGGAAAACAAAACACGATTTAGCTTTGTAATTTACGAGTACCAATGTAAGGAAAACCGCAAAAATAGAAGTTTTGAACGCAAGAAATTGCGTAACCGCCAAATTTTTGCTGCGCTAAGTGTGTCCCTATTTACTACACAACATAATATTAATACCGATGATCGATCGCAGTAACAAACGTGTTTGAAAGATTAGGCTAGATGACTGGTTTTTTTTAATGTCCTATTAAATTGTGGCCCATAAATATAGATAATTAATAAAAAAAAAGGAAAATCTGATCAAAAATAAGCAACTTATAAGCATTTTAATATCATGCTAGACAGAGAGGCGAAACAGCAAATCGTGACGTCACTTCTCTGTACGCCATATAAATTTTATCTGACAAGTAAGGCGTGACGTAATTTTTTGTTTTGTGGGAAAGGGACAGAGTTGTCTCTAACAAAAACTTTAAACGCTCATATATCAAAATATTATTAACCGATTTAATTATTTTTTTCAATAAACACACTATATTTACTTAAATTCTTCATCAAAGCTATTGGTTTCAACGATATAAACATCAGTCATTTACCCTATTATATACTTTTATGATGAAAGAAAACGTCGTGACGATCCAGTGGTATGATTCATTGGCACGGGTCCGGGATCGAACCTAAGACAACAAGGAGCGTCTCGAAGTCTCACGACTTCGAGACGCTCATTCCTACGCTAGCGCAGCTTGCTAGATTACTACGGCTTCTATTTTTAACCCTTAATGAACAACAGGCAGCCTTATAGCTCAGACAGGCAGCCTTATAATCAAAGATTACGAAGGATGCGCCATCGCGTAATTAAACAAAGTTTGAAAATGACCCCTGCGCCGTCATATTAACGAGTTGCGCTGGAGTGCGAAAGAAGATAGCACTTATATGAGAGCAAAAGGGATAGCGCGTCTCGCTTAGTGAGCGCAGACAGGCGAGACAGTCCTTAGGGCTGTCTTCTCGGGGCCATTTTAGGGCGCGATTTGACATATCTCCCTTCTTATATATATATATAATATCATTGCTTATAGCTCAGATGGTAGCATGTCTGCCTTCAGAACTGTAGGGCGTGGGTTCGATCCCCAACCCGGGACAAAAATGTATGTGACGAACATAGATGTTTGTTCTGTGTCTGGGTGTAGTATGTATTTACGAGAAAAATATGTAAGTATTCTATCAGCTATCTGGTTTCCATAATACAAGCTTTGCTTAGTATGGGGCTAGATGGCGCTGTGTGTAAAATGTCCCCCAATATTTATTTATTTTAACACAGTTTAATCTACTGCTTACTTACCGTTTGACAAGCTTTCAAATCAGCGAGCGACTTGACCCGGGCCCGCCAAAGCCGTAAGGTCGCAGCCTTGTCGGTCGGCGCACGCGCTCCGATAAGCTCACACCAGATACTATCTGTGATCTAGATGCCGATGCCAGATTACGCAACCGTTGGGTCATATTTTTCGTACCCTTACAGTGACTGTCTTTAAGAATAGCTTCCTCCCATACATCAATCCCGAGGCGTGAATCTCATTTATGGACTGTTTATTATACGGGATAAAAGTAGCACACATACACACCAAAACACATCTAATATCTCAGGGTGACGAGCAGTGCGGCTCAGAATTTTGTTCGCAAGTTCACAATTCTGGCACTGCTACTTGTTATGGGCAGGCGCGATGCTTACCATCAGGCGAACGTCTCGCTCGTCTCGTCAATCCACTGCATAAAATAAAACAGTCACTCGTTAAACTATTTTTTACTTACTTTTACTTACTTACTAAACAATTATGAGACAAGAATAATGTTGCCGTTTTGGTAGCTGTATTTTTTTTTGTATCTGGTGAACCTAGACATATTAAGAGGGATTCCTTCGTCCAGCAGTGGACGCCTTTTGGCTGATGAGTAAAGCTTAACCGACATATTTTAAATGTAGGCGCAAATCTTCGACAGCAAAGCGTGTTTTTTTAATTATACAGGATGTTAATAAAAAGCAACGCGTGTAAAAAACGTTTCAGGATATAAAGATGATTGCAATTTTTATAGCATGCCAGATCAGCAAATCAGATGATATCATTTTGCCAAATCAATAAACTATGGCGATGTTTTTATACAAACTGTGTTCAATAACAATGGGTTCAGATTTCACGCCGTAAATGAATACCTACTTGATCAGTTTTTGCGTTGATGGTGATCATATCGGCATCGGGAGATCTTTGTGGGTAAGTAGGAAGTAAACGTCATAATGTATACTATGATATATACTGTAGTGGTAGGCATCTACTGCAGAGTCCGCCTGGGGAAGTACCACACCTTTGCCAGTTATTCAACTGTAGTGGTAGGACTCTACTGCTGAGTCCGCCTGGGGAAGTACCACACCTTTGCCAGTTATTCAACCGCCAAGCAGTAGTGTGCAAGCATTACTGTGTTCCGGTTTGAAGAGCAATGTTACCAGAGAAATTACTGGGTATGAAAAGATTTAACATCTAATATCTCAGGCGCAGTGCAGTGCGGCGCAGGATTGTGTTCGCAAGTTCACAATTCTGGCACTGCTACTGTTAGTGGCAGGCGTGACGCTTACCACCAGGCGAAAGTCTTGACCGTCTCGTCACTTGACAGTATTAAAAAAAAAACTTCATATTATTTCTAAAGAAATTCCTCAAACCAAAAATGGTTTTAACGCTATGTTTCAGGTACGCAGGTTAGAGCCTTAACTTTATGTGCACAGTCATACCACAAGCTTTTTAGCAAGTCATCCTCGGTCTGGTTTTTAGGACTGGCTTTTTCGTGTTATGGACTGTGGACTCTATAGAATGCAAACGGTAGAAAGACTTAAGAAGTAGTGCTTTTGCTTTTCTGTGGTAGAAAGAGTGATATGAACGTCACTGTAAGAATCTTTTTGAGATTGTGATACTAAACAGAATATGTGGTTGATGCGACCTGCTATTCTTTTCGCGTTTAGGTAGACGTAGTATAGGACTCCTTACCGCCAGTTGGAGTTAAGACCTGAGTAAAACACGGCGGGCAAAAACTGGATGCAAAGAGCTGCCGACCGACCTCAGTGCAGGGCCGTAGCTAGACCTGAATTTAAGGTAGGGCAGCTCTTGTTACAGGTAGGGCGCTTCACAGTACTTTGCTTATTTTAAGGTAGGGCATTGGTATTTTAAGGTAGGCTCAATGCCCCCCCCTGGCTACAGCCATGCCTCAGTGGCGTACATTATAAGATACCTATCTCCAGCAGTGGACAATACATGGCTGATGATGATGAATATTTTATTTGTTCCATTAATCTATATTTCGTTTCCGTTTTGCCTACTTTATTACCCTAGACAACGTTTCCCGGATCATAAAGTAAGCTAGGCGTTTTGCGCTATGCTAGTACACCCGCCAAGGTTTGCCCGCCCACGTCTGCCTTGGGTTTGGCCGCCGTGAGAACTATTGTTATAATATAGAGTACCGTGAAGCACGGTGAGGTTTTCGTGCATTTGCATAGTGGTATTTGTTCTTGTCGCCCATATGTCGTGTCTAGACCCCGTTTTGTAACACCCATGATATGCGGATATGGCGCTGTCGTGCCAACGAAAGAAAAAGTAAGGTAAATAAGTACTCAGCTCCTCTATTGTTGGTCAGACGGCGGTAGGCCGTGGTCGAGACGAACCAAATCCGTAGCATCTGTCAATGCCTTACATACACATCAACAGCCGGAAGACGTCCACTGCTGGACGAAGGGCTCTCCCTTAAAGGGAGGTGTTGCCATAATCCCCACGCTTGGCATGCGGCTTGGGGATCGCAGAATGGTTACCACCGTTAACTGAGAGGACGCTGCTGACCGAACAATTCAATTGCTGCTGTCAATGCCTTAATGACAAACTAATTATTTCTGTTAAAACGTACTACGTCCCGTTTCTGGTGCTTGTCCTTTTCCCCTGTCTCCACGGCCTAGGGTCCTAAGGAAGGTAGACTCCACTGTTGTTTCGCTTATTAAAATTATTCCTGTTCTGCTATGTAGTCATATTAGTATAGTTTACTGTTAGCACAATAATTCTAGTATTTCTAGTAAAAAGCAGTATATTTTTATTTCACATCTGACTTAATTTTTTATGCCAAAGTATATAGAAGCTAGAGTTAATGTCTGGTCAGGTGCTCTGGTCTAAAATCTGGCCAGCGCCTGCATAGTGCGCGAGAACCCTTAGCTATTGTGAATCTATAACAACATGTAGGTATGTTATCGTAGGTTATATGCTAATGTGATAAAGACAGGGAGTTATGATGGATGGGCCGTGTTAGACAGCTCTTGTTGATAGATCTTTTTATATGTATTATTGTTTTTTTGGAGTGCGGAAAAGCTTTTGGGTACGTTAAATTAACTTTAGGATCCAAAAATCCTAATGAAATCGCATAAACGTTAAAATGCGCTGCCTGAGCGGGTTTTTCAAGATAGATACAATCTGGATGTCTTCGAGCTCAAATGAATCTCATGAATCTGTTTCTTGGGAAAGCTTGCTCTACCGTAGATGACTTCATCGATTAAGATCAGGCGAGAGGTCGATCAGCTATGCAGAATGAAAGGAGTTCACCAGTACCAACCAGTACAGGGAACCAAGTAATTAAGTACCTCATCATCGTCATCGCCAGCCATAAGATGTCCACTGCTGGACGAAGGCCTTAAGAGTAGACAAGTTGGTCACTTCTCCATAGAAACGCGGTAGTATTACTACTCCACTATGTAATTTTGTAGGTCCAAGACTAAGTATTATATCGATTAATCTCTTCCTTATCTAGGATTGTAAATTATTACGAAAGTAAAAAGTTAATAAACATGAAAGTTATGAGCCAGGAAACATCTTGTATTTTAGCTCAATTTTAACGCCACATTGGACGTAAATAAATAACATAAAGAATACGAAAACTCTAAAATAATATATCAAGCGGCATAGTTTAGTCCATAAACATTTCTAATAACTTAAGTTGTAATAAATTAACTCAGAGTTTATTTAACCACATTACTGCAGCCAAAGGTCGACAAAAAAAAATTGCGCGCTCATATATCTTTCTTTCTCCCTTTCCCACAGTTTGTTTGATGAAGAGAGCATGTTTTTTAGTCGCGCCCACCGATGAGTTCGAGCCGTCAACTTGTCGATCCTTAAGAGTGCACCTAATGCCAGAAAAATACATGATTTCATCCACGCGTCTTGCATCAGTTTAGAGTCGAAAATCGCACGACACAATTGATGATTATGATGGCTTTGAGCAATTTAGGTGGGATTTTATTTAATTATTCAAAATATAGGCACGAAATAAAAAAAGTTAACGGTTACTCTGCTAAAACATTAGTCTGGCTATGTAATTCGTAAAAAATAATGTGGTGTTGTCGCTGATAATTTAGAGCATTTAAATTAAAACTGTTATTTTTTTTGTTAGTAATTTGTATATTTTTTTTGTAAACCAGATTATTTTTCTACTTTCTATTCGGTTACTCGGCATCTTTAGGTTTTTTCCCTACCTGTAGTATTTTTTTTATCTGAATATGTACGTTCTTAATCATTAAACTATGTGTTTAAAATACACCTTTTTCTTACTTCTGGCATTGGTCGCCCCCTTAATAGGGAGAGGTTGCCATAATCCCCACGCTTGGTAGGCGGCTTAGGTATCGCAGAGTGTTGCCACCGTTAACCAAGAGGACGCTGCTGCCCGTCCTCCGGTGATTCTGGATGCAGTTTAGGACATACCCAGGTCCGATTAAGTACCTATTTAGGTAAATTTAAAACAATTTTAGGCGATAAGTTAGCGCAATCTTCTACAGATTTTTAGTTACTCTGTGCACTTTTTATGCAATGGAGTGACGAGACAAGCGAGACGTTCACCTGATGGTAAGCATCACGCATGCCCATAACAGTAGCAGTGCCAGAATTGTGAAATTGCGAACGAAATCCGGCGCCGCAATGCACTGCACTCGTCACCCTGAGATATCAGATGTCAAATCTCTTCATGTCCAGTAATTTATCTGGTAACATTGCCCTTCAAACCGAAACACAGTAATCGCAAAATGAAACTTCATAACAACTTTTTCATTGCGCGATGTACAGTTGTGTTTTTTTGAATTATAAAATCCCAATTCAGAAACGTAGGTTAAGTACAGAATGTTTCTATACAACATAAATAAATATCGATGGACATTTTTCACACAGCGCCATCTAGTCCCAAAATTAGCAAAGGTCGTAATGTGGAAGCTAGATAAGCTGATAGAATACACGTATGTACTATTTTTTTTGTAAATACATACTTATAATACACAATTACTACACCCAGAAACAAAAAACACCTAAGTATATTCGTCACATAAATGTTTGTCCTGGGTGGGGATCGAACCCACGCCACAAATCTCAGAAGTCAGAAGGCAGACATTCTACCAACTGAGCAATAAGGCAGTCAATATATCGTCGACAAAGATCATGACAAAGCTCGCGATGCAACGGCAAAGCATCATTTGCATAACATATCAATAAAGGTTTCAATTAAGTTTCGCCCAATGAAATAATTATTACTTCGAAAGTCCCCGATGATTTCTTACATTAACCGATTGTGAAGTAATCCGAGTCCTCATTCTCGCGCGCTGGACACTAACTTTGTCACTCTCACTTTCATGACAATTTGTAACAGAGAGACAGTGACCGAGATTATTTCGAGTGGGCTAGAATACGGGCTCTGTGATCTGGTTCTTAAGTGTAGGTGGTGGGCCACTTTATAAAGTGGTCTTATACTTGTCTTAAGCTATCGAAGGTCGCGGTAGATAGTTTAAATTTAATTTATCGATGTTATGTTTTTGTATTTATAGCAAGGTGTACTTGTTTTTATACTTTGTATGTTGAACTATATATTTCTGGGCAGTTTTCCAAGTTGACATCATCAATGTCAGGCAGTTGTTTAAAGTAATGTTAAATGTAGGTGGTGAAGTAGATAATCTAATAACAGTTTTAGGATGCTTTGTTTTTTCAACTGACTTCAAAACAGGAGGTTGGAGATACCCAGATTGTGTCATCGGGAAATACACAATACACATATTTTATGGGTAACGCGTTCTGCTATAATTTTCAGTAAGCTAAAAGTTACACATCAACAGCAGGAAGACGTCCACTGACGAAGGCCCTCCCTTAATAGGGAGGGGTTGCCATAATCCCACGCTTGGCAGGCAGCTTGGGGGCCGTTAACTAAGAGGACACTGCTGCCCGTCCTCCGGCGGTTCTGGATGCAGTTTTACGACATACCCAGGTCCATAGTCCAAGTTATAATTTTACCTGACCAATAATACAGATTACTGATAAATGCCAGATTTCTTATCGAGTGTTAACTTTTCCAATAATTGCATACTAGCTTACTAGACAATGTTTATGAACTACTAATTATAATATCAATTTAGCTTACCGCGCCTAGCGGGCGGCGCTAGCGTAGAAACAAAAGGTGCCCAGGCGACCTTCTCGCGTAATATTCGCTCTAATTGCAAAACCTATTAATACGCAGATAAGCTTAATCTGTTGCTGCGGTTTAGGTATGGTTTGCTATGCTAAAAAATAGTTATGCTGTTTGCTTGATGTCTTTGAACGTGTATGTTTTTTAAACTATAGACTTGCGTTCAATCGTGGTATTGCCTGAAGCTAAGGCGAGGTTTTCCGGAAAAGCGTCCTATCGCGTGTTATTTCGTAAACTGTAACTGTTTCAAAACTGAAAATAACGAATAAACTAATAAAAATAAAAAACGACTAATAAATAAAAATCTACGTGATTAACTAAAACAACTATAACTAAATAACTATTGCGTTGTTGTTTTATTTAACTTCACTTTCGGCCATTTGAAATAGGAGTATTGAAATTTTGCTCTATAGAAAAAATAGGTCGATTATTTCAATGAAAAAGCTTTTTACAATTCAAATGCGTAGTGCAGTCTACTATGGAGCATATATTTTGGTTAGAAGAGACATATTCACTCTCGCCTTGTAGACACTTAGATTGTATCTTACAGGAAACACTCACTCGGACAGCAAGTTTCAGTGCTTAGCGGTTCGCACAGTGAAAATATAATAAAATAGTTTCTTTGTTTTTTTTAATGTGGAATATCAACCGTGAAACGACGTCGCTTTTTAGATCATTTTTTCTTATGATAATGACATTATGACCTTAATGTATCTGTATTCTGTACAAATTTTGTGTACGTGCATTTGGTCTAAAACGACTACTTTATAACTGTCGTTCCTAACTTGGGTTGAAACCTCCGAAACCGGACCGTTCTGGAGCACACCTGTTCTTACCCAAGCGTTCCACTTTAGATGACAAGATCAGTTCTATGCATTATCCAGAACAAGGAAGCTATGGAGCAACCTAATCATATAAATAATTATATCTTCAAAGACACCAATAAAGTTTTTTTTGTCAAAGTTTCATTAGTTCACTAATTATAATAAATTCGATTAAAAATATCTACTAAGTTCGGAATTATGTCTCTTTCATCTCTAGTTTACATGTTATAAAATTGAGTAACAACATTTTTTTTTAAACTCTATCTCTACTTTACATGTTATAAAATGACATAACTTGATACCCTCTCTCTGTCGACAAAAATAAACATGTTTTTTTCTGGACGTTGTGTGTGTTATCCGTTATTTTTAAATTTAACTAAGTGTCCTTTATCATACTTTCGCATTTAGAAATACTTTTGCTGGCTAGACGCCTATTCTCTGGGAGAGGCCTATTCTCCCAAGCAAGCGTTTAAGGGTATTCGCTTCCAGTAACAGCCACCTCGTCGTTCGACACGTACTAGAGTGAACAACGAATTAACTCTCTAATAAATACTGAAAATAACATAAGTCGTGCGACTCTAAAGCTTTTTCTGTGGCGTCACTATAAAAATATGCATGAAATTCATACCTCGCGAACATTGCACCATAACTAGAGCAAAATTGCCCCGTACATGTCGCAGGCATTACGCTAGATGTGCGACAACAATTAGGAATGTCCGTGTGGTTACCGTGAGGCTCTGGCTTCTATAGTCGTGAACAGTTCCCGTTTACCTTGAATTTTCTGTGAGAATTTTCAAGACAGGTTCGAAGTGGCAGTGGTCCGGTCATATTTCCCGAAGAACCGGTAATGTTGGGGTGGACGAGTTCTAGAGTGCAGACCACGTTTAAGTAAACGTAGTGGTGGTTACCTTGCAGCCAAATAGACCGATCTGTGGAGGGGTGAGGGAGCGAAGGGGGAGGGGAGTGACGTCCTGCGTAAAGCAGCGAAGGAAATACAACAAAGGTGCTGAGGAGATTCGATCCCTGGCCCATACTAATGAATTCTTCGGGATATTTAAAAACTCTGGCTTTTCATCGAAGGTAAACATCGTGATGAAATCTGCATGTCCAGAAAATAAATTCATTCTGTACCAATTTTTTTATACAATCATGGTAAGCGTCACGCCTGCCACTAACAGTAGCTGTGCCAGAATTGTGAACTTGCGAACAAAATCCTGCGCCCCATTGCAATTGCGCTCGTCACCCTGAGATATTAGATGTTAAATCTCTTCATGCCCAGTAATTTCTCTGGTAACTATGCCCTTCAAACCGGAACACAGTAATGCTTGCACACTACTTCCCCAGGCGGACTTTTAGTAGAGTCCAACCACTACTAGCGTATTTAAATCAGCCGTACTGGAATTGTGTGGCGGTGCATCGCCCAATCATCCTTCGAGTGTAGCCCGTTGCCCGGTACTATGATGTTTGAGGCTGATGTACACACAGTGCAACTAATCGTAGTTATAACCGATCATGGACTATCCATCGATCAGGTTCTATAGATAGGCGGAAATCACGTCATTATTTCGATCAAAATACATTCAAAAATAAAACCGAAAGCTGTCCCTCACGTCCTTCAGACTCCTTCACCTTTAGCATCCTGTTCAAGTGATTCAGCGATATTGCACCAGTCTAGCGACTCCGATATGAATCATGGTGTGCTTCCGGGAACGGTAATCGGAGCATATTTGCAACTTATTACCTTCATGCAAATGGAGCGGTTACAGTACCAACACTGCAAAAGTGATCAAATAAGGGAACTAACATTTTGAACAGGTGCCCGTCATTTTTGTTTAGAAATCACAACGGTGGCTCCCTCAGTCAATTCTTTAGGTATGCTAGTGCGCTTTCGTTAGTTCAGACAATAGAGATTTAAATAGTGCGATTAGACGATCTGAAAGACGTGTTTCTCTATAGATAAAATTATTCCTAATTCTATTAGGTAGTAGGTAAAATAAAATAAAACGTCTTTCGTTTGTACTCATTTGTAAAGAATAAGTAATTCGTTCAGTTTGCTTACACTGGCCATTTGCCGCCATAACGTCATCATCTTGACTCGAAACGATGGATTTCCGGGTTTCAAGGTCGCATTATATCTTTCTTTTACTAATGCTTTCAGAGTAATGGGTAAGATCATGTCCAATGTCCATGTTGTGCCCGTACCGGTTGACGTTGGGAACGATACTCTCGAAGTTGTTGACCACTACAACTACTTTGGACAGGTAGTTCAGTTAAGTAGGTCCAACTTGCGATAATATCTTCTCGTCCAAAATCCCGCAGTGTCTGAAGACAAGGGTCTTTAACCAGTGTGTGTTGCCAGTGATGACATATGGGATTGAAACTATGTCTTTAACTGCTGGCCTTTTGAAGAAACTCAGAGTCACGCAACGGGCAATGGAGAGAGCTATGCTCGGAGTTACTTTGCGCGATAAAATCCGGGACGAGGATATCCCACTAGGTGGACCGACGACATTGTAAAAGTCGCGGTTGCCCGCAACCAGTGGATGCAAATGGCAGGTTGTCGTACAGTGTGGCGGTCTAAAGGGGAGCCCTTTGTTCAGCAGTGGACGTCTTCGGGTGATGATGACTAATGTTTTCACCTATTTGTACGGCATGATATTTTTGAGCCATTTATTTACGAAGCGAAAACATGTAACGTGTTTTATAAACTGTATTAATTGTAACCTGGGTATTTTCTAAACTGCATCCAGAACCACCGAAGGCCGGGCAGCATCCAGCATCGTCCTCTCGGTTAACGTGGTGAGCAACCCCTCCCTATTAAGGGGGAGGCTTTCGTCCAGCATGTCTAATGGCTGATTAAAAACTTCCAGCGTCTCCAGAGCCAATGTCACCCGACGTCTTTACTTACGACCTTTTTGTTTTGTCTTCACTATGCGATGCAATGCATGCATGGTTTCTTTTCTTATAAAGTTTTTTTTATCACAAATCAGGATGACGGAATCGGTGGTTTTTGCTAAAATATAGCTAGCTAGTTAGATACCTACGTTAATAAAAAAAACGGTGACACTCGTGATTTATTTGCATGAGTCATTATGATGACAATTGCCTCAGGAGGCTTAAAACAAACCGTATCAGTGACATTATGACATCGCATACTAAATCATCCAGAAGACGACACTGCTGGTCTCTTAAAAGGGGGGGGGGGGGTGAAGGGGGCATAATCCAAGAATAGATAGGTACATCAACATCAACACTTTAATAAGGGGAGGTTTCTATAATCGCCACGCTTGACGCTACTTCTTTGCAACTGGTAGAATAAAAAGTATAATTCCAATCTATCCCCGTTTGCGTTTGTTTTCTCTACGTATAGATTGGAATGAATGTATTTTTAAGTCATTCAAAGTGGTACGAAAATAAAACGCACCTTTAAGTTCTATACATATTGTCTGAGTTAGTTTATTTTGTTAGCTCTCACAAACTATTGTTATTACGCCTTGCTTCCTTATCTACTGTCCACATCTTCCACTTACAATTCTACCGACATTGAGCAAAGTCACCAGATATTTTATCCCTAAACCATTAATGTCCACGTTATCAATCAAAGCAGTTTTAGCAGTGAATTTCACACGGTTCCTGATAAGTTGTGTTATGAAAACAAGGCACAAGTCGGCACGAACGAAGACGATGTCAGGCGAAGACGGGCGACGTCGTGCGATATCTCTGAGGCCTCTGGGCCTTATTTTTGAATCGTACGCAAAGTTGTGCATGCGAGTGGAGCCAACTTTCGAATGATATTGAACCTTATTTCAAACAATACGTTCCAAGGTAACCTGGAGGTAGTCTGGTGATAAATATCATAAGATTCGCGAGCGATCTATGGCCCTAGTGAATACAAGCCTTAAGATATGCGCGTTACAATTCGGTATTGCCAAGTTACTACATTTTCCCCATTCATTTTCTATTGCTGTGACAAAGTTTTGATGACAGACGCTGACATGGTAACAGATGGTTGTTAGCTTCTTTATGAAATAATTATACCTTAGACATATTGCAACATAACTTGCTGACTAATTACCAAAAACTACCTACTTGTATTCCTCTGAAATATTTGCGATAGCACGAAACCTTTTGCGTGCGTTGCAAAATGTTATTCAAAACCATTTGTTCAAACATCCTGACTGTCCCCAAATAAATTTCAAAATAAATACTACTTGCATAATATTCTATTATATTAATAATGTAGTACCTAGACAATAAGAATAAGAATTGAGAAATTTGCCAGTGGGTAAACATCCTGCATGGACAACTCACTGTGCACAATGGACATAGACTAGAAGGACAGTCGAGCCATATCCACCACGCTCTGGCCCAGTTGCAGGTTGGTGAGTACTGTAAAGTAAGTATTGCTCATCAAGAAAATTTCCTTTATCTGCACCTGTCCTACATAACGTAACTTGACCTTATCTTCGTCGTTACATAATATAAAGTAGGTGAAGAAAGGTCGAGCACTCCGGTAGTCCTTAACTCCTTACAGCTTGGCGACATTTTATCGCAAGATCACCAGCGGCACTGAGCTGTTTCTGCGCATATCTCTTCCTCTTCATATCTGCGTTATCCTTGATCTTGGTAATAATTTTTGTCATGCCTCGGCAAGCAGAAATAGAAGCGATTTGTGTAGATCCTGGGTTCCTTAAAAATAGGCAGCTCATAGGCAAGTGTGCTCCACCTTAGACTACAACGTTACTTAGCGTCAGGTGAGTCCGTTTTAGCAGCACCCCGCAGTTTTACCCCGGTGGGATAAAAAGTAGCATAACATAGCAGAAGCTACCCCTAAACCAAATTTCATCTAAATTCATTCAGCCAATGTCGCGTGATTGAATAATAACAAACTTTCAATTAATGGAATTGAATGGAAACTTTATGAAAATAAATAACCAACTTTCATATTAAATCCAAGCTTTGACAAAAAAGCATCTCTACGGAATGACCACAACGGACAATGCTAATAGAAAAAATACTACCAAAGGTGATCACTCTAGTTGGAAAGTAAGCGCCATTACCTAAACCCTGCCTTGAGGTTGCCAAACTCGATGTCTTTGCCTCTATTTTGTCTGAGTTAAAAGCATAAGCCAGACTGATATAACTTCAATTATATATTCATGACCTGCCACTGCTTATTTTGACGCAACTGTATGAATAAGAATTGAAGTAATTGCATTAGTGACAGATTAAGAGCACCTATCACTGCATAAGTACTTCTGCGTCCAGTTTCGACACCTCTGGTTAAAGTTAACTGCTACTGACAGGTACCTTGGATAAAAGTGCTTAAAAATTATCAAGAACATGTTCAAATCAATGTCTAAGAATTTGGGTTTACGAAGTTGGCCTCTCCTGATTCTGTAGTTAACGCATGTACTTTTAATTTTATTGTTATAATGACTGTACCATGTGTCAAAGAACACAATTTGACTTTAAGGTTTTTTTTTCCTGTTGGACAAATCAGTTAGACTATCCAGTTTGACTACGAGGAGGAACCCGTCTATATACAGCTTGGCATAAACATTTTGAAATGGAAACTTTTTTCTCACCTGCCGGTACTGTGGTATCTTCCTCTTGCGATAGTTGCGCCCCTATTAAATTCGGACTGGTACATCTATCCCTACCAAGGTATCCCTATAATAGATAGGAAGAAAAACAAACACTTGATCTACCGGTAGCGGTAAGTGGAAAGCTTGAACTCTTTAGTCCACTTATCCCTACTAATAAATAAATTGAATGAAAGTGGGACAACACAATACAGGTTAAATAAAAAAACAATTTATTTTTTACACTCTACTCATTTTTGACAAGCTGCACTTTTCAAAGCCGATTTCGTTGTAACGTTTTTAAAGATGACGCTTTATAAATTTTTTTTATACGTAACTTAAAGGTAACTTAGTAAAATGCCAAATTTTTATGCATTTAATCAAATAAAAAAACTATGTCCGTCTTATACTCTAGTTTTAGTGTCTTGTCACATGAATACGGGCATGTAATTATGAAATGGTATCAAAAATAACTCGAGGAGCGTATTGATTTTGACATTTGGGCTGGCCACTCAGCCTTTAATAATTTGACTAACGGACAGAGCTCTTAAGTTTTTTTTATAATATTTTTTAAAATAATTTTATAATAAGTATGTAAAGTAAATTTGTTCTGTCAGTTTTTTTACTTGCACGGAAAATCTATATCTTAGCAATTCTATGAATTTCAAGAGAAAAAAAACTTGGATTAGGTACATATTTAAAAACAGTAATTTTTCTATAGAATGTAATTTTTGTTCCAAAGTCAAATTTTGTTTATTTTGAGAAAAAAAATTTCTTTAACCCGTAAATTTGTTGTTCTCTTTTTATTCGTTATTATTTCTCTTACAAAGCATGAATATAAGCAAAATGTATGTCAAAAGTACAAAATGGTGTAACACAGCCCTAATTTAGTATTCAAATTAAAACCATAATGAAATGTAGAGTAAATGTTACTTCACACCTAATACAAGTCAAGCATCTTATCACTTCAAGTACTTATAGCTTATAGTAATTAAAAACCAAAGTTCACTCGAAGAGTAATGCAAGACTATTGATTTACATTTGCGCCCAAAAATTTGGGTCAGCGCACGTTTTCGAAAGTAGTCCATCCAGATTCCAAGACAGAAAAAAACATAAAGGCCATTATTCTGACCACTGGGTAGAGTCGCGTGGAGAAGTGGTTACTAGTGACCTTTGACCAGGTTGATCGAAAATTTAAAACATTTAGTTTTGTCCTAGTTGTGATAAATTCCGACTACGCAAATATTCCTATTTTATTATTTTGGATGGACATATGTATAATAAATTAGAATACATTTTAGTTTACACATTGTTTATATTCTGACACTCAAAATCCGTCACAAGCATTACATCAAAAACATCAAGAAGGTTGATCAGTATAAAGTAGGTCACAACATTCCTCCCCATTCCACTACAACTCGTCGATGAGACGACGAGGAGCTCTCGTTACTCTCGTACTTCTGCGTGTTGGCTCGGGTGGCTCAGGTGGAGTCGTTCTTGAAATTTCAGGTGATGTTGCTGGAGTGTGGAAAGGTGTGACCGGTGTGTTTTGCGAGTTAGGAGCTTGTAGTTCTTCCACGACACGTGGCCTTATGTGATCGGCATGCCTTCGCTTTATGATACCCTCCGGTGTTTTAATTTCGTATGAGTATTTGTGTGTCCTCCTCTCTACTGTGCCTGGTTTCCATGTCGATTCGTCCTTTGTTTTCATATAAACATTGCTGTTAGGCATGTACGCGTGTGTGTGTTGACTTTCTGCCAAAATATTTGCCTTCACTTGTTTGTAATGCAATGTTTTTCTAGTACTAGGACGAGCATTATCCAATATGCAATTCAGTTGCCTACCAAACATCATGAATGCCGGAGATTTCAATGTTGCACTGTGTGGTGTGTTCCTGTAAGTAAACAGAAAATCTCGGAGGCATTCTGTTACGTCACGCGTGTTTCCGCTAGACATTCTTGTCTTAAAAGTGCGCACTAAGCGCTCTGCTAAACCGTTGGTTCGTGGATGATATGGTGATGCTCTGATATGCGTTATGCCTCTTCTCTTGCAATAGTTTTTGAATATTTCTGAAATGAACTGTGGCCCGTTGTCAGATACTATTATCTCTGGTAAACCAAAGGTTGTAAAGATATCATTGAGCTCTTCACACAGCTTGTCAGCAGTAGTTCTGTTCATTGGCTTAATTTCTATCCATTTAGACAGGGCGTCACAGAGAACCAACCAATACTTGCCTAGAAAAGGTCCTGCGAAATCGACATGTATTCTCTCCCAAACCTTATTGGGTATAGACCATGAATAAATTGGAAGTTCTGGGTTATTTGGTCTATTTTCTTGACAACCGTTACACGTTTTAACATAACTGTTAATATCTTCTTCAAGTGATGGCCACCACACGTAAAAACGTCCAAGTGCTCTCATGGCAGATATGCCTGGGTGTCCTCTATGGAGATATTTTAATGTGAGTTTCCTCATAGAAAACGGTATGACAATTCTACCTTGCCACATTAGAATATCGTTTTCGATTGATAATTCGTTACGCTTCTTGTAGTATGCTTGCAAAGAAATGTCTTCGTATCTGTAGGAGCTCCAATTTGATCACCTAAGACAACGCCTTGCTGACGGAGAAAAGTACTCAAAAATTCCAATTCGTTCTTATGTGCTGTTGAACATTCGGAAGCGTGACATCCTTTTTGGTTTCTTCCTTGATAGTTTCTTCGTTTATAGCTATCTCATTAATCATTGACTCATTGATCTTTTGCACAATTTTATTTACTGCACATTCTGCCGTAGACGGTTGTTCATTAGGATTTGGTAGTCTTGATAGCGGGTCGGCGAGTATGTTATTTTCACCTTTTGTATATTTAATATCGTAATCATAGCTACCGATTACTAAAGCCCATCGGATTAGTCTGCTGTTCACTAGTTTTGGTAAGTTTCGATTGGTTCCTAGTAGATGTATAAGTGGTTTGTGATCTGTTACCAGTGTGAACTTTGATCCGCGTAAAAATTGGTCGAATTTAGTTATACCAAAAAATATAGCAAGGGCTTCGCGATCTATCACTGAGTAGTTGCTCTCAGCTTGTTTTAATTTTCTCGATGCAAACGCAATCGGTTTTTCTATGTTTTTGATTTTATGATAAAGGACAGCGCCAATTCCTTTCTCTGACGCATCACAAGCCAAAAATAGAGGAAATTTTTCATTGAATGCGATTAAAGGCTTCGATTTTGTTATGCACTTCTTAGTTTTCTCAAAAATTGCATTTTCGTGATCCGTCCATTTCCATTTCTGTTTATGTCCTGTGAGTGTGTGCAATTCTGCGCATATACTGTGTAGGTTTGGTATGAATCGTTCGTAAAAATTTACCAGACCTAGAAAAGATCGTAGTTCTTTTGTGTTGACAGGAGGTGGTGCATTGAGAATGGCTTCAATTTTTGATCTCGTGGGGCGAACTCCTTGTTTGTTAATTGTGTGTCCCAGATATTCTATTTCAGTTTGCAGGAAAGCACATTTCTTGAGATTTACTTTCATTCCTGCGTTGTTAAGTTTATTTAAGACTTCTGCCAGTGTTTTTAGGTGCTCTTCGTTGTTTTTGCCCGTGATAGCTATGTCATCGAAATAAATTGCCACGTGAGGAATGTTTTCTAGTAGATTTTCGAGATAATGTTGGAAAATCGATGGTGCAGTTGTAATTCCAAATGGCATTCTATTGTACTGGAAATAGCCCTTATGTGTCGATATCGTCAGGTATTTCTTTGATTCGGGTGCTAATTTAAATTGCAGATAAGCGTCTTTCAAATCAATTTTTGAGTACTTTTCTCCGTCAGCAAGGCGTTGTCTTAGGTGATCAAATTGTGGTACAGGATGAGTATGCGTCACCAACACTGGATTGATAGTAGTACGATAGTCTCCACATATTCTTATTTTTCCGTTCGGTTTCACTACGTTTACAGTTGGTGTAGCCCATTCGATTGCTGTTTTATTGGGATCAACTTTTTCAATAATTCCTTCTTTTGTTAGACGTTCCAGTTCAATTTCAACGTTTTTCCGCATACTGAATTTAATTGGTCGTGCTGGTAAATGTTTTGGTTCCGTTCCAGGTTTGATATGAACGTTAACTTCATAATTTTTTACATCGCCCAGTTTGTCATTGAAAAGTTCTTTATTATCATCAATTATTTGTTTTAGTGACATCGTTTGAACTTGAATTGAGTAAACTGAACTGGGGAAATTCATGTTAAACATTTCGCTCCACTGGAGACCAAATAGCATTGGGTTTGCCTGTGTCATTACAATTACGGGTAAAATCTTTAATTCCCCTTGAACTTCCACTTTGACGTCAGTTAGACCTTTTGGTTTTAGTTTGTGATCACCATAAGCTCGTAGCTTTGGTCCTTTTGTCAAATCCGGTGATCCAATTTTCTTCCAAAATGACGTACTTATTATTGAATATATAGAACGTGGATCCCAATCCATAGTACATTTGAGTCCATTGATGTTGACGTCAATCTTTTTGCATCTCATTGTATTAGCATTGATTTTGTGTACATTAAAATCATAGTTGCTGTCGTTGTCTGATGAACTACTTGTCGTAGACACTCGATATCTGTTTGTTTCATTATTGTTGTTTCTCCTATTTAACACATTATTCACGTTCTTTTTGTTAAAAATTCCACGTCGAAATGACAAATATGCTTTTCCAGTCTTCAGGCAACAGCTTTCAAAATGTCCTTTCATGTTACATGCTTTACAAATGTGACTGAAAGCTACACAATCAGTAAATCCATGTTTTTCGGTCTTACCGCATCTTTTGCATTGATCTTTTGTCAGCGGTCGTTGTTTGTAGATGTTCGTAGAGGATCTGTTAACATTTTTTTGTTTAATGCGTTGTACTGCGGGGTCGTTGTTGGAATTATCGTTTTCTGCCAATTCTCTAGATTGTGAAATCGCAAAAATTTGTTCGAATGTTACCTCTATCATATTTCCGTCACTATCTTTGTTTTGTAGTTCCGGCCACTTCTGTTTCAAAACAATTTCTAACATTTCATGATTAAGACCGGTTGCGAAACGGTCACGTAGTTGGCGTTCTAGAAGTTTCCCTTCGTATCCACAATCTTTACTCAAATCCTTTATTTTGTTTGCGTATGTTTCCATTGATTCGCCTTCTTTTCTTATACAACTCCAAAATTGTGTGAGAGCCTTGTATCGTGTCGTTTTCTTTGCATAGAAACTGTAGTGAACTGAAGTGGAGTGGCGCTGCCATCGCGAGTGTATCGGTCTTGTGTTTAAAAAATATTTAAAAATAGATAGCCCGCGTCTTATATAAATGTAATAAGTTAAACGTGTAGATTCATAAGTAAATACATAGTGACAGTGTTATTTTTATCCAAAATACTTGTAGATAGTAGTAAATTCAACAATAGTATCGGATCAATAGCATTAGCCGTGTGTGTTAGTGAAGTGGACTCAAGACTCAAAACTGTACAGTGTTTAAAATTAATATCTCAGTCTTTACCTCTGTAAGGACTGAAATATTAATAATTCAATAAAAATAAACTAAAACATAAATAAAATCTGAACGTTTTCAAAATCACCCTCATTTTTGTGTAAAAAACTAACCAACGGAGTGTACAACAGTGATAAACAGTGACCGACTCGCATCATAGTATATGAGTCACCTGTAACGGCTTTGTGTCCGGCACGAGAGCTTGTCGCAGTTATAGTACGACTATTTCGCCGCTTAGCGTAACGAGCGGCTGGCCTAGGGGTCAGGCGGACGGCTTTGCGGGCGAGAGCTCCAGTGTTCAAACCTCGCCAAAGGTCCTTGTTTTGCGCGGATCGAAGATTGTCTGAAGGCGCAGTAAGGTAACCCGGGCGGTACACAAGTAAGTCGGAGTTCAAATAAGAAATATATATATATATAATTTTTTTTTTTGTAAAAAAAATAAAAAAATAAAAGATATGGACTGCTCCGCATGCTGCAATATAATAACGGACATTGAAGAATTTTTGAGCTGCAGTTTAACTGAATGCTGCAAAAAATATCATCTCCTATGTATTGGTGACAAAAACCTGACCCCGGAATCACGCAACCGCTGGATCTGTCCCGAGTGCCGTTGCGCAGCTAAGAGGGGTGGCGACAATAGTGCAACACCGGTAGGCGTCACTAAGAAAAACCGAGATCCTAACGTGACCCACAGGGCTAAAGTAGCTCCAATACCTCCGGTGGATTTGAGGAAAGATGAAGACACTGCCATACTACTACAGGAAATGCGCATGCTACGCCAAGATATGACATCGATGAGAGAGCAATTTAGTCTCGAGATAGCAAGTTATGACGCTAAGCTGAGCCGCTCCATTCACGTCATCGAGAGCTACGAGGCGAAGCTGGGCGAGGCTGTCAACACAATAACCAGCCACGAGACAAAAATTGGACAGTATGCTGAGCTAGTCGAGACGCTCGTCGGGACGATCAGCAAGTACGAAGATCTCAGCGCCAAATTTAACTCCGCACTCGTTGCTAGAGATAATGCAACGGAAATCACGACGCATTGCGCTCCCACGACTGAGCTAAAAGAGCCCGAGATACAGCCAGAGCGCTCATCCCTCGCACCTGTTCATCAGCGCACACTATACGCTCATGTAGCCGCGCCCAAACACAAGCGACGCGCACGCCAGCAGAGGACTCTAGCCTCCGCAGCAACAGAGCCCTCATCGAGCGCGGCGGGATCTACCATAAGCGCTCTGCCTGCACACTCCGGCGGCAAGCGACCTACCGCCCCTCGTCACTTATACGCGCCAGCGCAACCCTCCAACTCCTACGCCACGCACGAGTCGACAACACCGACGGCCACCACAAGCCACCATGACGATGATCAAGGATGGGAGAGAGTGCAGAATCGTAAAACCAGAAGGGACGATCAGCGACGGCGAACCGTTATTAGAGGAAGTGGAGTGAATGACGACGAACTCAAAACCGTTGAACGAGCGCGTAAAATTCACGCCTGTTTCTTTACCCCCGAGACCACAGCTGAAACCATATTATCGTACATGAGAAGAAAGAAACAGTGCGATAACTACCACGTCGATAAACTGAAACTAGCCCACTCGTATTACTCGTCGTTCTCCCTCACGGTACCGAACAGCCATTTTGAGTTCTTCATGTCCGCCGAGAACTGGCCGACTAGCACCCAAGTCAGTGAGTGGTTTCGTGGGAGCGGCGGGCGCGCAGGGGGCGCGCCCCGAGCGCACCCCGCGCCACGTAGACAGCAGCGTTACGCCCGCGACAGCGCTACGTCCGCTTTCGTCGCCACCGCTGCCCACGGGACGTCGACACAAGAGACCTACACCGGCGCCACCAGCCCCGCCTCCGGGAAATCAACCTCGACATTGTAAATCGGCGTCACTGACAATCTGTCACCAAAATATTCGGTGCATAACAAACAAGACTAAACAACTCGAGGTTCTACTGACAAAGGAACTCACCTGCGACTTAATAGTTATCACCGAACACTGGTTACGTAAACACGAATTAGTTTCTGTTACACTATGTAACTTTGATTTATTATCTTTTAGCTGTAGAGAAAAAGTAGCACACGGCGGAAGTTGCATCTACGTACGGTCGGGAATGATGGCGGTCAGCAGACAGGATTATTGCGACCTAACGCAGGAACAAATTTTTGACGTGTGCGCCGTGCACTTACTTGACGACAATATCCTAGTTGTAGGAGTGTACCACTCCAACTTGACGAGTCACGGTGACTACCTTCAACTGTTCGAGACCCTTCTCTGTAAAATAACGGACGAGGGCTTGGACTGCGTCATAATGGGTGATATTAATATCGATCTGCTAGATAGCTCTCGCGCACAAAAGCAGTTGGTAGATGTGCTGGAAAGTTTTAATTTTACGCAATTAGTAAACCATCCAACGCGCGTGGATGCGGGTGGTCGTAAGTCACTGCTAGACCACGCGTACACAAACATGAATGCGAAACGCGTGACTGCCATCGTTGGCGTCGACACGCACCCGCTCAGTGACCATGGCGCCCAGCGCCTCACTCTCGCAAGAAGCGTTACTTCTGCACCTGCGCCCGCGCACTATCTAGGCCGCACCTTCTCTGCGGCCAACGAGTATAACTTTATTGTTGCCCTGGATTCAATTGACTGGGACAATATCATTGAAAAATCGGAAAGTTGTTGTCACGCGTTGGCCGAGAGTATAGTCAATATTTTATCAAATAAATTAAAAACCTGTTTTCCGCAAAAAAAAAAGGTTACTCATAATAAACACTGGGTTGACGCGGAAATTCACAATTTTAAGCACTTACTGCATGAGACTATACAATTAAAGAAATCATTTCCCACCAATGATTTACTCCGTATTAAGTGCGATGAACTCACAATTAAATATCACGCCTTATTGAAAGAAAAACGAGTCAGTCATTACTCTAGTATAGTCAGGGATAATCCACGACGCATGTGGAGTGTAATAAATTCAGAGTTGGGTCGTGGCACTCGCGAGAGAGTCGATTTCACTGACCTGGTGCGGGACGCGGACGGTCAAGCGTTTGGCACGAAGAAGGATCTGGTGGACGCGCTTAACTCGGGGTTCGTGACGGCGGCGAGTAGGTGCGGAGCACCCGCAGCTAACAGCGCAAGCGCTTTAGCTGCACTTGGGGACGAGGCATCCGCGAGCGACGTGTCTCTAAGGCTAGAACCATTCTCCCCAGTTGAAGTGGTTACTATAGCGACAAAACGTATCGCTCCTAAAAAGAGTACCGATCTCTATGGTCTGTCCGCGAGCATATTAAGAACCGGTATAGAACCAGTAGCGCCCGTTCTTAGTCACTTGTTTAACTCATGCCTGCGGGAAGGAATATACCCTACAGCACTCAAGAAAGTTAAAATATGCCCCTTGTACAAAGGGAAGGGTAAAAAATCAGAGATGAAGTCCTATCGGCCCATATCCCTCGTCCCTGCCGTCAGTAAAGTGTTTGAGGTCGGACTCAACAGGAGACTTCTTAATTTTATCGTGGATCGTGGCGTTTTGTCGGAACGCCAATACGCGTATCGGGCCGGCCGCGGGACCACAGACTTGGTGCGTGAGGTGGTGTGGCGAGTGTTGAGCGCGCGCGAGGCGGGATTGCAGGTTGCCGTTCTTTGTTGCGACCTATCGAGCGCGTTTGATACTGCCGATCACGATCTCGTTGCAAATAAGCTACGGTTTTACGGGATCCGCGGTCCGGCTCTGTCCGTGATGTCGTCCTTCATGTCTAAGCGAACGCAGGTCGTGGTGGGTGACAGAGGCCACGTAGTATCGTCTGAGATGGAGAACGGGATGGGCGTCCCACAGGGCTCCTGCTTATCTAACACCTCGTTCAGTCTCCTCCTCAACGACCTACCAGGTGCCATCAATGGCGCCGAGATTTACATGTACGCCGATGACGTCGCTGCGGTGATCACCGCGCCGACGCACAGTCAGCTGGAGTCGAAACTGAACAAGGTAGCAAACGAGCTCGAAAGCTGGTTCCGTTCTAACGGATTAGCTCTTAATAAGGACAAGACCTGCTTCCTTGCATTCAACCTCAATGGCCACTCGACAAAGACTTATTCGGTAGCAGTCGGCAATACCGCGCTCCAACAGGTACATAGTACGAAACTTCTGGGTTTCCACATCGACGGTGCGTTGACGTGGGAGACGCACATAGACGAGCTTTGCGGGAAACTGAGCCGCTCGTGCTTCGCGCTCCGGCGGCTTGCGAGCACCGCCACCCGCAGCGTGGTGCGCTCCTGCTACTTCGCGACCGTCCACAGTAACATCACGTACGGGTTGGAACTGTGGGGCCGCGCTGCCGATCGGAATAGAGTCTTTGTCATGCAGAAACGAGCCATACGTGGTATATGTGGTGTCCAGAACGATGTCTCATGCGTAGAGCTATTTAGGGAACTTCAGATACTGCCCTTGCCATGTGAGTTTATTTACCAGATAGCCCTATTCACCCATGTTAACCTAGAAACGTTCCAACGTAGGGGCGTTCACAGCACGTTAGCTTTACGAAGCAATAAAAAGAAAGACCAACTGATAACCCCGACGCACCGTCTCGTCAAGTCGGAGAGGTCAGTGTATATTTTGGGGCCCGCGATCTACAACCGTATACCAGCTTCCATTCGGGATGCTCCTTCCACCGGGTGCTTCAAAACCAAGCTCAGAGCGTGGTTGCAAGAGAATTTGTTTTATGACATTGAAGCTTATTTTAAAATAAGAGATTATTAACATATTTTTTATAATTATTATTTCATTTTATTGTGACATACTTAATGAAATTTGACGTGTAACTTTGGTGTTATCAATAAACGATTTGTATTTGTATTTGTATTTGTATAGTTTTGCCTTTAATTCATCGTAAGAGCGTTCCTCCAAAGTGCCTATGAACGAGGTTTTTATTTTGTGGAAAACATCTGGTGGTAAGCAGGTTATGAAGATATCTTTTTGAATGTCTGTGTAATCTTTTCCGAAAATCTTGCATTTAGCTTCGAAAAAATCTATAAAGTTGTCCACTGATGTAGTTTTTGGATCGAACTTATCGTTGAAAAAATGTGAAATTTTTTTGCTTACCGAATCATTATTTGTTGTTGGGCTTGGTTGTGTTGTTAGGGCACGCAACAATTCCACAAGTTGTTGTTGGGATTGTTGTTGGAATTTCATGAACTCTATAAACTGTTTCGAGTCCATTTTCGATTAAAAAATAATTATTGTCGCCAATATAATAAATTAGAATACATTTTAGTTTACACGTTGTTTATATTCTGACACTCAAAATCCGTCACAAGCATTACATCAAAAACATCAAGAAGGTTGATCAGTATAAAGTAGGTCACAACAATATGGGCATTCGAACTATAAAATGTTGAATCCACTCATCAGACAGAAGACGTCCACTGCTGTACGAAGCCGCCTGCTAAGCGTGGGGATTGTGGCAATCCCTCTATCCCTCCCTATTCAGGGGCAGCCCTTAGTCCAGCAGTGGACGTCTACTGGCTGATGAGTTAATGGTGAATCCATTGACTTACAAATAAAGTAAAATTATTAACTAAGCATTCATTTTGGGTTTTGAGCTTATTAGTAATAGGGTAGATGACTGATTTTTATATCGTAGAAACCAATAGCTTTAATGAAGAATTTAAGTAAAGATAGTATGTTTATTGAAAAAATAATTTAAATCGGTTAATAATGTTCTGATATATGAGCGTTTAAAGTTTCTGTTAGAGACAACTCTGTCCCTTTCCCAGAAAACAAAAAATTACGTCACGCCTTACTTGTCAGAATAGAATTTATATGGTGTACAGAGAAGTGACGTCACGATTTGCTGTTTCGCCTCTCTGTCTAGCATGATATTAAAATGCTTCTAAGTTGCTTATTTTTGATAAGATTTTCTTTTCATTAATCAGCTATATTTATGGGCCACATTTTAATAGGACAATAAAAAAACAGTCATCTAGCCTATTATTTTACTGTGTAAACTGACGTGGCTTTAACATTTTTTTTATACGTGGTTACTCACATACGCCGACGAAAGTTTTGATCACATCCGCGCACGCTCATCATTTAGAGAACGACTACACACGTGCGGCTGCGTCCTGATTCGTACACAAAAAAGCTTTAGTCGCAGTATTCGACTTAATTAAACGTGAGTAATCTCATTAGTTCTGTTATTTAGGCCAGCTTTAAATGCGAATAATTTAAGCGAATGTTTTTTTTCAATAAGTTTTTTTTAATAAATGTGTCTATTGTACCTGTTTTTGCTGCAACTGTACTTACGGCATTGCAGTGTTCACATCGGCCAGACACATCACCTGCTTGGCGACACGCAAACCTTTAATAGTTAATGAGTAAAATTCAATCAGACTTTATTATGCAGAATTGCTATTGGGTTGTGGAATTGGGGCCAAACTTTTATTTCATAGAATTAATGTAAAATACTACCTACCAGGGCTTGATTTTAGAATCATACGCAAAAGTTTGCGTATACGAATATAATCAAGTTTCATACAATATCGTCTGAAATTCAGCTTTATTCGTATGCTGAATCCGTTCATACACACATGCATACATTCGGACAGATGAAAGCATATTTTTCCAGTCGTTACAGAAATTTCGCTCGCTCGGCTAAACATAAAAATATTCCCTGAAAAATAATTCCTAAGTTAACCTTCAATGGATTTAATTTAATTTTATATTTATAATTTGTAGTCCCGATTCGCGGATATGTGTAACGAAGTCTACCCTCCGTACCCCCGTACGTTCCCCTATCGTTTGAGACCGCAGACAGTTTGATCCGCATACTTACCTGTTTACTGTTTACCTGCTTTTTTTTTTCAAACGGATTTTTTTTCTGACTAAGTACCTATTGTGGATAACGCCAGTAGGAGTACTATTATTTATTCTGTGCCAGTAGGCGACAATAACTATTTATATAGAAGTGTAGCAGTATTTGCAATACATACTGGCGTAATTTAAACGTTTTTAGCCATAAAACGTCCACTGCTGGACGAAGGCTTCCCCCTTTATAAACAGATAAACATATTTATTAATAATTATTAAATTACAAGTCAATATTAATAAAAGTCATTCCAATATTAATTAATTAGTAGTTAATAGTAATAAAAAATTCACAAATTTTTCTATGATAAAAATAAACAATTCATCTATAAAATTTATATAAATAAGTACCTACAATTTTGCGCTCATAAAAAACTCGTCAAGTGAATAAATTTATATCATTTATTCATTAAATAAAAATATTAAATTTATTTTTATAAATTTATAAAGGGGTGTTGCCATAATCCCCACGCTTGGCAGGCGGCTTAGGGAAGAATACTTTTATTTTATTATAAAAATTATAATTATTTTCCTTTTAAGTAAGAAAAAAGATGATAAGTCATGAAATTAAGTTAAGTAGTCGTTATGATGCACGGAGTTACAGTTGCCTTTAGCTGAGGTAATCTTTTATAATCCTACATTATGCCGATATACACACTGTTTGTTGATGCAATAATACCTACTTATACGTGGACTACATACTGATGTCTCAGGATGACGAGTGCAGCGCATTATGTATTAAAAGTATTTTATTGTTAAATCTACAATAAGTTATTATGATTATAATATCCTGACATTTTATCGGTAGGTTATTAAATGTTTCCACTGCAGTGCTTACAAAGCATTATCAAGCAGAAAGTAAACTGTTGCCAGCATTTGAAGACGCAATTCTGGACAAAGGCGTTTCCTCGACTCTTCTAGTTTTGGCGGTCCTGACCATAAAGTTCAAGGCCAAGTTAGCTTAGGACATAGACAAGGATAATGATCCTCAGGGCCGTATCCTTGGGTGGGGGGGGGGGGGGGGGGTCATTGAGGGGCAATGCCCTACCTTAAAATAAGTAAAGTACTGTGAAGTACGCCCTACCTGTAACAACAGCTCATGATCCGTCGTCTAAGGCTATAAGGATCTCCGCATCAAAGAAGATATAAAATACTACGACCCGCGCTGAAATCTAAGCTTTTTCCGAATCAAAGCGAGAATTTGCCTAGGCGCTGCGCGCAGAACCCTTTTCTTTTAAATTTTTTTGACAACTCGCTTTTTTCCTGTTTACATATCACGTAAATAATCATATAAATTTAAGGAATAAAACCGTTATAGTTTAAAACAGTGTTTTTCATCACACTTGCTCGTAAAGTGGATCGGTTGTAACATCGGTTTTAGGCTCATAATCCAAGATAAGTATTACACACGCGTGATTTTTACTCATAATAATAATTAATAGCAGCGACAATGATAATAACACCGTCGCTGATAATAAGTGCTATAATTTTGTACCTGACTGCATGTTTAAAATGTATGTGAAGCATTCCTAATATAGCCAGGTAACAGTTTTTTTAACAATACCAGAGAGTTTTAATGCGGTTATAAATAATGTTAGGTACTTGCGCGCGCATCGCTGGTGCCATTTTCCGCTAATACGAGTATTTGTTGACGTTTTCGCTGTGTGGTAGAGTTTGTGTTTTTCCTCTCACGTGTGATAAAATCGTCGTATGGAACGCGTGTGCTATTGGTAATTACACTCTCAGCTTATCGCGCTCGCCTGCGGCTCGCGCGAGAAATGCCGCCTCGAATGTAATGACCAACATGTATACTTGTATCATAATGTACTGTTACCGCACTTTGTGTTTTTAGATTACGATGATACTGCATCAAATAAAGCTGTTATTTTCGCTGATTTAGGGTTGGCCCCATAGTAAAAGTGCTTGATGGTTGAATAACTGGCAAAGGTGTGGTACTTCCCCAGGCGGACTCTGCATTAGAGTCCTGCAACTACAATGATGAGTACAATGACTTCCTTTCGGCTTAGTAATACCGTAACGCTTAACCCTGTATATTATTACAGCCTCACTTGAACCGCATTGAATAACACTTATCACAACAAGATCAACAAACAGTAATAAGATTAATGAGTATACTGATTACAATCAGGACATTAACGATCGCAATCTCAGCGGACGGCCATTGTCGCGACCAGTTTACGGATCAGACGATTAGTCGCGACACCAGTCTGGTGAGGAGTGGAGGACTTGATTATGCTTGAGGCTAGCTATGTATAGGAAAGTTGAGAAAAAATCGGTCAAGTGCGAGTTTAACTTTCGCCTCAAGGATTCCGTACATAATACGCAGTTTCCTAATATCGCCAGATTCTTATATAAGAAGACGTTTGCCTAATTGGAAGAAAGCTCGACTTGAAATTGTGAAGCCGCGGGTTCAATACCCCCGGACCCGCACCGGACCGCTCTTTGGATTTTATGTACGGATTTTCATATTTATTTATTAAGCCCATTGCACACCAACGGAGACATAGGTACATTATACTATAAAAAAAAAAAATATATATTAGTTATTACATTTCCTATATGAACTCCAATTGCAGTTTATCAAAAAGTTTAAGATTTCGGTAACTATTTTTCTACTCCAAATAAAGCGCTCGTAAATTTTATCTGCCGTTCATAAATGTATGCCTACATGGATACTATGAATAATAATGATTACTTATCTAAAAGCCGTTGTTTCAACTAACTATCGCAACTCTATTGCTCTGTAGGCGACAAAAGCAGCGTGGCGCCAGACTTTTACAACACTCCTAGTTTCTCGCAGATTTACTCGATTTACCAAAAAAATACTTCTTAGGTATACCTATACCATTCGTGCGGGGTTTGATATTTAATTACCTAGGTTTACATTACATTATCAGCCAGGAGACGTCCACTGCTGGACGAAAGCCTCTAGGGGCCATAATCCCCACGCTTGGCAGCGGCTTGCGGATCGCAGAATGTTCACCACCGTTCTGAGAGGACGGTGCTGCCCTACCTCCGGTGGTTCTGAATGCAGTTTAAAGATATACCTGAATAAGTCCTAAAACTGTAAACCTTAAAAATATAGTTTTAGTAAAGAAATCGTTTAAAAAAAGGAACAAATTGGAAAAAAATATTTTAATTTTTAGAGGAATTAAATTTAGGATTAGAAATTAATAAAAGGTTTGATAGTTAGGGTAGGTACCAGTGAAACTAATAAAAGGATGTTAAAATATACCCCGTACTTAATACAGAACAGCGAAAGCCCTACTTCCTTCCTTTCTCTCTTCCGCTTCTTCTCCACTGCTCAACTAGATTGCTCAACTAGTTGATCAGTGGATGGACTGATTAGGTCTAATCTGGAGTGGGCGGTCCCGTGCACAAATGTACCCGAGTACTTCTGACAGAGAGAAATGGTGAAATACTATGAGATCACCAGCCTAACTACATGATCAAGACCGCTAGGTCAAGAGCTAAGCGACACAGACGAAAAAATATACGACTGGCTTTTTGGTGTCGGAGAACTTCTTGAGAAAATTTGCTTCTTAGAAGAAATCCAAGGCGTATGCAAATTCGCCAACCTGCACCGAGCTCGGATCATCAGATAGTTCGTCAATAACGCACACAATAGGGGGTGTTGTCTATGCTAAGCTATAGATGAAGTAATTATGCTAAACCCGGCGACAGTATGCCATGTTTATTTATTAGGTGATTGTTTTGAACACCTGTTGTAGTTGTGAGTATGCTCAGCGCGCTGATACGAGTATAGTTTTTAGTTATGGCCATAAAGATTTACAAATGGCTGCCAGATGATCTAAAGAATATAAAAAATTACACTACATTAATATGACAAGTAAAACAGTTCCTTACTGACAAACCCTACTATTTTATGGCATGGCCGAATATTTCAATGAAAGTATTGCATGCAATGATTTATGTATGTCTATGATTGCATGATCGTATTGTTATAGGCTTTGATTATACAGGGTTAGTTCTAATCAAGTTAGCATCCTTTTAAGGGCATATTCTGTACATTAAAACAAACAACTTTTACTATGGGGCAACATTGAAATCGTAAACATAACAGCAGTTCCATACATTTTGTTCAAGGTCGATGAACTTGTTGTAAAAAAATATCAGCTGTTCCACTGTTTTTTTTTTCGCGATTGCAATGTTGGCCCCGCCCCATAGTAAAAGTTGTTTGTTTTGATGTACAGAATTACATACAGACCCTTAAAAGGATGGTAACTGATAAGGACTTACCTTGTATAATATTATAGTATTTTTATATTCAGGTGTATATAGAGTTGTTATAGGCTTGTACTTAGCCGAGATGGGGGTCATTGTTGTACTCATTATTGTGAAAAACATTTACAAGAGAGACAGACCTGAAATCGCGAAAAATACCAGATCAGCAAAAACATCTGCCGTGTAATCTGTTTTGTATGTGCTGCTGTGCTGTGTCTCTTTGTGGATGTGTGTGCTGTGTGTGTGTGTGTATCTGCTGTGCATAGATATAAGTATACAGGCATATATGCTTAGCATAGAATTTAAGCATAGACGACATAGAAATCATTGGCTTTTCTATATCAACCCCCCTTGACCTTTTGTCCAGAGCCGATGTACTTTTTATATGAAATAATCACACCATATGGCCGTCTGCTTGTTAGCTGCTGTTCCTATATAACTAGTTCCCGTTCCTCCAGTTAGAAGGTGCATGCTAAATATGGTAGAATGATTAAGCAATATTTTTTACTTTTTTGTAATCAGTAAAACACTTGCATCATGCCATGTGTGTTATCGCTGATAACAGAGGTAAAATACCTACTTTGGGAATTACCTACCCATCTATGTGTGTTACCTCAAGTAATAAAACGATAAAACTTTGTAATGAATGAGGTGTTGCTAGGTCATCATTATTTTGAACATAGGTTTAAAATCTTAGATCCTCCCAATATGGTATTCAGTGATGAGTATTCAGATATGGCGTAGCTTCTTGAAAGCAAGCCGACCTCTTCCTCTTTTCATACCTTCCTCATTCCGTGTAATGCTCTCTGAATATCGAGTAGTATAAATACCTCTTTTAGGTAGGTTACGCAGAAATAAAAAAACTACGTCGTACATTATTTACACAAATTTATTTACAACGTAATTATATACATATGTACATTACTTAAAATTTGAATAATTACGTATAATATTGCAACATTAATACCTATATACTTACCTAAATAATCATAATATTATGAGTAGGTTATAAAAGAGTATTTTATCAGGTATGTAAATAACTACTATAAGAGATAATGTAATGTAATGTATACAGCAAATCTAAAGTATTATTATAATTTTAAGTCTAAGTATGTAAAATATTCGTATAACGTAAAAGTAAGTATATACCTACTTATTAAAATATTATTTTAACGTAATATTAAACACGCCTTATAAAATACGATATTATTATAATTATAAATAAGAAAAAAATCACAATTTTTTTTACTAAGCTTGCATAGCAATGAAATAACCATAATTGATGAAAATTGTAAAGTTGCTTTTCATAGAAGATTCCCTTAGATACGATTACACAAAATTACTCTCCCGCGATAAATATGCTGTTTCCTCCACTAAACCCATTTGTCATGGAAGTTATCTATTTATTTCGAAGACTGTTCTTGATTGATGCTTATTCTTAAAAGCAATAGTTTCAACTCAATAATTACTTAATATTCATAAATATTAATTTTAACTTTATTGTATACCTATTGTCGTCGGTTACTCTCAGACATACCTTTTATTAATTAATCAATAAATAAATTGTAACTAAATTTACCTAAAGTTTGTTATATATTTTATTATACTACCTACGTTATTGGTTGGAGATCGACTGCAGCCAATAAAGTCACTGCCGCAATAACTACATATATTCATATTTTTATTATCAAGTAATGGGACAAACAAGGCCCACATGTCTTCGTAAACTATATACACTTGCCCATGACTATTGCAGCGGATCCAGTGCTGCCAACTCAGCTCTTTCAGTCAGATCTAGCACTATTTTCGTATGCTTAAAAAACAGCACTTGCACGTTAGCATAGCAGCAATGCTGTATTTTTTTTAGATATCTTAAAAAAACGTAACGGCAGTAAAGAAAAGCTTTTTGTTAATTTTAATGATGACATCTTTTTCGCACTATTTTAGAAAGATCATGGCAATCTAGTACTTTTTCAGTTGCCACGTAGCACCAGTTCGTGGTATCGAGTTGGTAACCCTGGTGGTATCCAGATCTAGTTCAATAAAATAGGACCAATAGTAGTTATTAGTTCTTTGTGGTATCATGTTCGTATAACCTATTTCTGTGAAATATATTAGTTTCTCTGCTACCTTGAGCGTTCTTTGCGACAAACTTATAATGACCTGAATCTGCTGCTACATAATAAGCTATATAGGCGGCATTTCGACGTCCTGGATATATGAATGTACGTCTGGGCGATTTCCTTCCTGTAATTCCTATTTCCCATAGTCAATGGGATATTATAAAGATTGTAGCATTTCGCTACACTTTGTTCCATATCACTCGACTTGTTCATAGTATATGACTGCTGGTTCATTCATTCCAGGTACTGTTATTATCTGGAACAAAAAGGCCTCTATAAAATACATAGGTCTGATCCTGAAATAAGTCTAAGGAGTCCGTGTGTATCACCACGCATAGCAACGGTATATCGTTAATGTTTTAAGATTTCTTGACTATTATTTTATAGTATCAAGAAATGACTAACGAGGCTCTTTTCTGTTGATAAGAAAAAACGCTTGCCAATGACCACGGCACCGGTACCCAGAACGTTGAGTAACAAAACTAAATCCAAGGTATCACATAGATGCTCAGTATGGAGAGTGGGTGATTGAGTGGATGGTGAGTTTCATTAGCCCAGTAATTTCGCTAGCCGCATTAGTAACCATCAAACTGGAACACGGTAATGTTAAACTACAACTTGGAAGAATATCTGGCATCGCACCTATCTAGACGGCCTCCCGCAAAATACCCCTTAGCAAAAAATAGGGTGTTTCTTAATAAAATAATATGAAGTGGGGAGTTTAACTGATTCTGATCAAGGCAATAATTGATATCGGCTGGTAAATTTCTAAAATATGAACGTTATAATATTTGGAAGACAATGATATGGCCTGGGTATGTCCTAAAATTGCATCCAGAACCACGGGAGGACGGGCAGCAGCGTCCAATTCTGCGATCACCAAGCCTCCTGCCAAGCGTGGGGATTAGGGCAGTCCCTTCCTATTAAAGGATTTCCTACCTTCCAAGGGCGGATCCAGTTTTTAAGTCAGGGGGGAGGGGGTCATGTAGTCGAGTCGAGGTCTAGTTAGCAGTCAGGCTCCAATTCCATTACAACTAGAAAAGGTATCAGTAGTCGACCTACACCCATCCCACGGGGGGTCATGACCCCCATGAGCCCCTGGATCTACCCTTGCTACCTTCATCTAGCAGTGGACGTCTTTTGGCTGATATATGATCTGTCGCTTTCTAGCAAAACCAGTGTGTGTGCTGTGTACACTGACGTCACTTGCAACGATAGTACACTCTCTATCTAACGTGAAACTAAAATGTTTATAACTTCGTTATTTGTACACATGTTTAAATTTTGTTTGCGATTGTTGGTTTTGTTGCGAGTCAGCTTTTTTGTGGGTCAATAAAAGAAAACATGTATATCCCCTATTGATGTAGATTACCTACTTCGATGATGGACTAGGCAATTGCTGGTGATGTAAGATAGATTGAACCAGGTAGATATAACTGCATTATTATACTCACTATAATAGAACTAGAGTAAATTCCTTGTAATCGTAATGCGAGGGTTCGATCCGTATAAAAATGCCGAAGGAATATTTATTCAGGGTTTTGGTGTACTTTTTTACAAGGAAGTCATGTGTGTCTTCATTACGGGTGACTACATTTACTTCTACGTAGTTCATCACGTTTTTCGATTAATTATTTCAAAAACTATCTAATATCGAAAATTTAACTATCTGGTTTTTATATGTTTGAATCAAGCCTTATTATCATTTTCTTCGCAATGGGAATAACCTACAACACTCACCATTTTGTTGGATGTGCCAAATTCGCGTCTAAAGTGTGCCACTTTGCCATCTGGGTGCCTGATAACCTGGTTTAGAATGTTATCGTCCTCTAGTGTGAACGTCACTTTTACCTAGAAAAAAATATCTCATATCATCCACCTCTTCTGTTTAAGAGTTCTGTACTCTGAAAGTATCTAACGGGAACCTTTAACTCTTTCTTTTTTGCTTTCCCATGACGATTTTTATCGTCATCATCATACAGTTTATTTAGCCCTCTGCACGCCATAAATTTATTTATTTAATGATAGGCGAGCAGCATTTACGCTGATGTGCCTATATCAAACAGTGTTGAAATTCAGTAGGTATTTGTCTGTTAAGTCTATATCTTCTCCTTTTTTATCCATTTATCCAGACTGTTCTTAAATGCGTTTAAGGATTTGGATGAAATTATATCCTCAGGCAACCTGTTCCAGCTATAAACGACTCTATTACCGAGGATGTGGTGTGCAGTGTTGGTCTGTGATGGAGCTGCCTGCAGAAGAATTTTATGGCGTCTACTTTCTCTAGTGTAGTCTTTAAGTGAGTAGATGCTATGGATGTCAGGTAGATTGTAGAACCCGTTAAGGATTTTAAATGTCTCAATAAAGTCACCATGCAGCCGATTCTCAGCAAATTTCCTCCCTCTTTTGCCAATTTTCATATAGAAGCTTCTGCAGAACTATCATCATGCTACCATTGGCTTTAAATGACCTACTTCCCCTGCCAGCACTGCTGTTGCCAAGTGTCCTACGTAGTTAAGTTTAAATATACGGGGTCAGATGTATTTCACCTTGGTTCTTCTGATCTCCTTATTTCTATTAACGGTAATTTCGGTACTGTTTTAACTCCTGCTTTACGGGCTGGTCATCTGCCAGAACCTTGGAGGATATTAAAACGAATGCCAGACCTGACCGAATCAAGTCTTTCCAAGATACTCTTGATGGTAGAATATCCACCATTTTCCAGAATACGAGATCAGATAAATGCATTAACCTATGTGAAAATCTGATAACTACTTATACCATATTTTTCTTATTCCGCATTGAATTGTGATGATTTACCTTAGTGCCATTGTGTCTCTCCATCTCAAACTCCTCTCCGAGACGAAACTTCTGTGACATGACCTTCTCCCTGAGAATCAGTTTGAAAATAAACGTCTTTTCATCAAGCCTGATGAAGGAAAACACAGGAGCGCTGCTCATTAAAATGTTGATCGTTTGGGGACTCGCTTCTGGAAATGACACGTAAGTAAGTAATATATTTATTATCAAAAACACAAACCACAATAAAAAGTAGAAAAATAAACCTAAGAAGTTGACCTAAATCTATTCTATCTATCTATACATATACAAGGCTCTGTCCTGACTGATTGGTGACTGACTGACTGACTGACTGACTGACA
The DNA here is from genome assembly GCA_905404285.2 of Erannis defoliaria. Lineage (NCBI taxonomy): Eukaryota > Metazoa > Arthropoda > Insecta > Lepidoptera > Geometridae > Erannis > Erannis defoliaria. The sequence goes on along the minus strand of FR990076.1, from coordinate 15,388,986 downwards.
GACAACGCACAGCCCAAACCGCTGGTCGTACAGACTTGAAATTTGGAGGGTGTATTCGTCTCGATGCGTAGGGGTGTACTAAGAAAGGATTTTTGGCAAGCATATTTAAAATAAGAGATTAACGATTTTTTATAATTCTTTTATTTTATTAACTGATTGTTATGTGAAAAACTAAAATTTGACGTTTAACTTTCGTGTTACAAATAAACTATTGCATTGTATTGTATTGTAATTTGGTGAACCTGGAGTTATAAGTTAGGTGAGATAAGCAGATTTTCAGGTCTCCACATAGTATTTGATTTATGTAAGGCCTGAGAACCGCTCTTTGCTTGACAAGTCTCTGTGTATCCTCGTAAAAGAGGAAACAGAGAGAGAGAGAGAGAGAAGAGAGGAAACGTATAGTTTTAATTTTTAATCTATTCATGAAGTGAACAATTTGGGCACCACTTTATGGGCAGTTTAAAAACAGTGTTTTTATTTCTACTACTAGTTAGTTAGTTCGTATAGGCTGAGCGGCCATCCCTAGTGTCAGAGTTAATGTGCCACCCGAAGGCCTCTGTCATGGCTGACGGTTGTTGTTATAGAAACTAGAACAAACAACCGGGACCTACAATTTAACGTGTCATCCGATCCACGGTAGCGCTCAAAAATAAACGCCACTCACGGTCACCCATCCGAAGACTGACTGGACCGTCCGTTGCTTAACATCGGTGATCGTTTAGAATCTCCTAGACAAGCTACGCCACGAGCGCTACAGTAAGACCTTGCTACTACTAGTAAGACCTTTGTGATATGACAGGCAGGACATTGTGCCCAATATGCGCAATTGCGCTTGTTTGGGAGACCTTAACAAAAATATGGAAACATAATAGGCAGGAGATCTTAGGAAAATTGAGATAAGGGTTCAGGGCCTCTCGATTAGTTGTAACCGAGATGTTCAGATGGCTTGGTCATCTAATGGAGGCGATAAAACTGTATCTGAAGCCGGTGACAAAGCGATAAGAAGCTATATAACCTAGGGTAAAATGCTTCACTAGTATGAGAGCAGTGGGTATGAATACGAAAACCAGAAACAAGAACATTTTCGAAAATAGTCTTATCCCTGTGTTAAGACACAGGCTCAGAACAAATTTTGACAACATACATGTACAAAAGACAAAATTTGCCTCTCATCATCATCAGCCTGGAGACGCCCACTGCTGAACGAAGGCCTCCCCCTTAGACCACCACACTGTACAAAATAAAAAAATATGAATTTCATATTTCATTAATATAAGTTATATTACTTCAATTTTTCTTAACCATCTTACTTTACAACCTAAATTTTCTTAACTTTTGTGATTTTTATATTTTCCTTTTTACGTTTTAACACAACACGTGTTTTTCAATTTACACAAATAACACAAACACTCCGACTCACTTGATTGCCTCAACATTTCGTGAATGTTGATACACCGCGTCCGTCTAAACTTTTTACCAGAAAAAGACATGTTTCTCACTAAAATGTTTTCATAACATGTTACGACCGAATTCGCAACACCAGTGACGCTTTCCAGCTAGGTATTGATATCGGTATGCCTGATAAGATTTAGTACAAATGTCGTATCACGCTTATCACTGTAATCTTTACTTACATTTAAAAAAATGGTTCTGTATAATGTTTTCACTTGTATTGGACTTTGAACATCCGGATATGTAACAATAGAAATTTCCCTATTTCAATTACTATTAAAAATTTAACATGCTAGTTACGTAACTTTTAAATGACGACTTAAAATAATTTTAAAACAATTAAGGCTTACTTACGCCCTTATTGTAATTTTTGCTATTGACCCATTAACTGAAACATGAACCTTTAGAGATTAGCAAAAAGAATTAGGCCGTTAGGTACCTACTGGATTTCACACAATGACATTTAAAAAATAACGCTACTGTCTGTAATTAGAGGGAAATCCTTCCTCCGAGGTAAGTATGGGCTTGGTCTGGCTGTGGCTGGATGCCTGTCTGACCAATGAGACGGAAAGAGAGAAAATTATACCTCCCCCTCTTTTCCTCTCGTTGGTCTTCCGTGATCAAGCTGAACCTGGGACGCAAACCAAATCAAGTCAATTGTTTTTGCAAATCAGGGTCTTCTGTCCTGTCATAGATATGTACCACAAATTCAGTTAGCACAAATTCTAAGTGTTATTGTCATACATCATTATCACTTCTGATAATTTTACAATACAAATAAAGTTTATAGTTAGGTACGGCAAAACCGAAAACCAAAATCTAATAGGTATTATTTATGCAGAAACATGATAAGACGATACGTCATAACGACCGATATTGTAACAGTCATTGCGGCTATTGGTCTTTTTTGCTTTGTAATGCTTCTATGTAGAATTTAGGGCGTTTCGGATACTTGACCGTACCAAAATATCCCATACATATAAAAAAAAAATTGTTTTTTTTTATTAATATTTCTTTTAATTTCCTATATTTTTTTATTTTCTTTCTTTCTTTTCTTTTAAATGTAGTTTAAATTACATGAAATGAAGTGCTGATGTCTGAGCTTGCAGGCGCACATATCTCGGTTCAATTCTTCTAAGTCTTGCTACCCTGTTAGTTCTGTCCCAAACCGTCAGGTGTTAGAAACATTTTTGGTATGAGAAATGTGTTTGGAAGGGTATTCGTGACAGTGCAGGTTTAATAACGGGTATAATTTCAATAAAATCAAATGGATATATTTTTATAGGTGATATACATATACATACATAGTAGTGATATATACATACTTTCCCAGTGTCAACGAAAAACAACCTATCTAAAGCCTACGTATCAGTTCAATAATATGCCTTTAAATTAATACATACACAGTTGACACACATAAAGTTTGGCAAACTCAATAGGCAGGCCCACGAAATTTTGGAGTCTCGAAACAAAAAGAACAAGAAATTAAATAAAGGAACGGCTTCATCATGCCATCTGTTCGGTGTATTTATGTAACGTCGCGTCGATTTACAAAATGTCGTAACTTTTCACTTTTTGAACATTTCAATACGGACGGACAAACGGACATACCTATAACAATTTATATTTTTTGCTAATTTGAATCGTGTTATTTACAATAAATACATATTCAATAATTTATAAAAGTTGCATGTAATAAAACTATACTTTTTTTAATAGAATTTCAAAAATACTCAATGTACGAAATACTACTGCATAAATGATCTATTCATCTCCCATAAATAATAAAAGTTTAAAGGATCTTGTTGAGGTGTTGTTGCGCACGCGTTGTTTATGGACTACATGATATAAGCATTTTACCTAGTTCTCCATTTGTTGACTCATTATGTCCATGATATAAACTTATTGGTAACTATGCTCTCCTGCTACTTCTGTCGACCAAAACTTGTTAGTCTTGATTTACTAACCTGTGGAGCAAACCCTGGGCTCAATATCTGATTCGGGTACAGTACAGCAGAGTTATGGTTTCCTGGTAGAATTCAAATCTCATACCACCTTGGTACATACCAACATTCCACCATACCACTCGAACATTCGAGAGATTATTGAATTAATTTATTTATTCTGTTTGCGAGCTGATTGTTGGTTTATATTACCTGGGGTTATTTTTTATCATACACAAATGTCTTTTCGCATACGAAAATTACTGACTTTAATTCATTCGTTCGAAACTCGGAATTCGTATTTTTCGCATACGGAGTTTCGAACGTATACATTAACCAAAATCAAAAATCAAAAAATCTTTAATTGAGCGAAAAACATTTGAGACCATTTCAGAATTAGAACCCTGGATCACTAAGAGGAGTCCTGTGTCGTGGATTTTAAACCTTTTTTGTACAACCGTGGCTTAAAATTGAGCTCCTGGTAATTTCTGATCCGCATAATCACCTGTTGAATTGGTTCAATACCTCTACAGTTGTTGATCTTTTGTGAGGTACTACAAAGACTATGCACTCCTAGTACACTTCGTGGCGAGCCACTTGTTGGTGCTTTAGGTTATTGGGGGATTCATAACAACACTGAATTGTTATCATATCAAGCCAGTTAAATCCTCCAAGCATATGAATGTGGATGAGACCTTTGGTTAGATGGTCTATGGATGTGACTGATGTACGATGTGACTGACGCACGATCCATTCTCTAAAGAGTCCTGTCTGTTTTTATTCTAAATCACACATCCTTACATGTTGATTACTGATATGATCAGGCGCGGATACGGGGGGGGGGGGGGGGGGGCAATGGGTGCATTTGCCCCCCCCTGACGCCATCATCAAAATTCCTCATAGAGACTTGTTTACAAGAATCGTTATTAACTCATTGCTAACTTATATTATGTAGATTAAGTACATCGATCGATCAATGTTTTTTACTTGAAATTGCTGTTAAAAAAACATCGCTAGTGTGTTATTTTCACCTTTTCAAGGAGCACTTGCACTGCGTTCGCTTGTCAATCCGTGCGCGACTGAAATTCACTGAGTGCTTGGAATCTATAGAAGCACTGGTTATCTTTGGCGTTTTTGGCCCGGCATTACAATATCTTTGGTTTTCTGATAGTTTATTTAGCATTATGTGTTTTTATTTAAAAAAAAACAGACATGCTGGATATTTGTATTTTCCAAACTCGAAAACCCTACGAAGTCCCTACCTAACCTACCTTACCCTCGAAGTCCCTACCTCTAGCGTATATAAAAAGCGCGGGAGCCCACCCGGAGTCAAATTTGAGTTGGTTAGGTTTAAAATGAGTGACAGATCCGAATCAGAGCACCCCGACTCCACCTAGTCTTGTGGCCCCTACCCCTAGAGTGTACATAAAAAGCGCGGGGGCCAGAAGCTCAAAGGAGGTCATGATCGAGGGGAACGAGCCATACGTGTGGGTTAGGTTAGTATTTTTTGATGGAAATAGTTTGTTTTATGGTTTATTGATATTTATGCTTTTTAAAATTATTAGTGATATTTGTAGTTATGCTTGTTTGATTTAGGCGATATATTTTTATGCTTTTTGATGATTATGGTGATAATTGCTATGCGTATAAACTTTATACGCAAGGATTTAAGCGACTTGCTTTTTTTGCGTAATGACTTTTCTGCGTAAAGTTGTAATGCTAATCGTCATTATGACATTTGTTTTTCTGCGTTGGTATATGGACCCCCGTTTTATGATTGATATTCCAAAAACACGCACAAAACGGTCCGATTCCACCCTTATTTTGCGAATTGCTAAACAGTAGAATCCGATTCATTCTTATTCGCGAGTGAATCGGTTTCTTCTAGGCAAGCGTGCAAAACCGTAAACTGCATTCAGACGAGATAGCGGTCATTGCCATTGCAAGCCAATATTGAAGTAAAATAATATATTACTCACCTAGGGAGCAAAAGTAAAGAATGTCTGAGACCACATGTATATGTCTCCCGAGGCCAAGCCGAGGGTGACAAACATGAGATCTGAGGCTTCTTTACTTGCTCCCGTGGTGTGTATAAGATTTTACGTGCTGCTGTGGGGAGGAAGTGGTTCCTTTCGCTCCGCGTAGCGGGGCTTAAGTAGCCACTTTAGCCCTGCAGGCACGAACAATACAAGTACTATAATAAAAGTTTTTTTTTTAAATTTACAACTAATTTTCTGGAAGATAGATAATATCACACAAAAATTGCCCCCCCCCCCCCCCCCCTCAACGAAATCCTGGATCCGCGTCTGGATATGATTGGGTAAAAATGGAACTCTCTGTCATCTTCATTCTTTCCTATGAGAACTATAAAATTCAGGCTTTTTTAAGTCACACATTGATTACTGATATGATTGGGTAAAAATGGAACTCTCTGTCATCTTCATTCTTTCCTATGAGAACTATTAAATTCAGGCTTTTTTAAGTCACACATTGATTACTGATATGATTGGGTAAAAATTGAACTCTCTGTCATCTTCATTCTTTCCTATGAGAACTATTGAATTCAGGCTTTTTTAAGGCTGGAGTGACTAGGTGTCTTCTAGATCCACGAGTTCCATCCTTGGCTACACCGCACACCATTGCTTATCAGTATGCGAATTGATGGAAAAACGCTGATAATATTTCCAAAGTAAAAATTAGTAAATAGGTACCTAGTAACAAACTGCGCACGACTTTTTGCACACATCACTCGCTCTTACGCGCTATCTGAGCAAGAACGGTTACAGCAATAGCCGTGCCTTAGCTGAAAAGCGAATGCGCTGGATGTCCTATTTATTTATTTTATTACGCGTATACCAAAGTGACACCTGGCAACCAGACCCACCGGAGGACGGGCAGCAGCTCTCGGCTCTCTGGCAGCTCTTGGTTAACGGTGGTGATCATTCTGTGATCCCCAAGCCGCCTGCCAAGCGTGGGGATTATGGCAATACCCCTCTATTGGGAGGCCTTCGTCCAGCAGTGGACGTCTTATGGCTGACGACGATACCAAGGTGAGTGATTTTGCACGCGCAATTTCGGTACTACTCGTACCTAGTTATTGCCTTTTCCTCTCTATTCTAGTTCCTAGAAACTTCAGGACATTCTTCTATACGTTCCCGGACCTGTGTGTGGGTAGGTATGTCTTAAAACTGCATCCAGAATCACTGGAGGACGGGCAACAGCTTACTCTCGGTTAACGGTGGTAAGCATTCTGCGATTCCCAAGCCGACTGCCAAGCGTGGGGTTTAAGCCAACCCCTCCCTATTAAGAGAGGCCTTCGTCCAGTTGTGGAAGTCTTCTGGATGTTGTGCTGTGTGTGTGCACCACACACACAGCTCCAGCTCCAGCTCCTATGCTGTTCCAGGGTGGTTGCACCTCATACTTGCATTCTCCTTATCTAATTTGATATAGTTCTAGGGCCCTGGTAGATTCTTGTGGGCGGAGTGTGTATTGAATCAAACGATTATAATATCATAGTCGATATCCATGTAATGCAGGTCGCTATTAAAATATTAAACTGTTATTGAAGTAGTTATAAATGTAATATCACACAACGTTAATGTCAGGGACATGACGATCGGTTCAACCGGAACCGATACATTTTTTGCCCACACCTATATTGTTCGACTAGATTTTGCCCGCGGTTTCACCCGCTTTGTAAACCAAAATATAGCCTCATGTGCCACTCAGGGATAATGTAGCCATTTACCATCAGTGAAATATTTTTCATAATATGTTAAGTAGATCTAAATATTACAATTGTCGAACAATATACGACCTGGGTATGTCCTTAAACTGCAACCAGACCCACCGGAAGACGGGCAGCAGCGTCCTCTTGGTTAACGGTGGTGAGCATTCTGCGATCCCCAAGCCGCCTGCCAAGCGTGGGGATTATGGCAGCACCTCTCTATAAAGGGGGAGGCCTTCGTCCAGCAGTGGACGTTTTATGGCTGACGACGAAATATTACAATTGTTTCAAATGTATACCTATACAGCCACTAGTGTAAATGAACTCACCACTAAATAGGGTTCTCGTTTTTCAGTGTTACTTACTGCAACAGCATCATTATTAGCAGCTGCAGATGCTTAAGCATCCCTCAGCTGGGCACACCCCTACAGTCTCGAATGCTGGTTGGCCCATATTCCGCTACGTAGGCCCAGTGCGGATAGGTGGATTAATTCCTAGGAAGTACACTGAGAGAAAAAACCGGCTACAATATATGCAGTTTTACATTGCGAGCAAAATTTTGTGAAAATTTGTAAAGAAAAGTACATACTACACCACATACTTCATTTACTACATAAGTTTTTTCCTAACATTACTGATAAAAGTCAGTTGTATTAATTATTTCACAAGTCCGTACGTAAATTCCGACGTATCCATTGCCACAGATCCGGTAACGATCCTATAACCTCACGTCTGGGTGGCGCGACTTCATGGCTTACCATACCACGGCCTATAGAAGTCAAGCCCGTGACTTATAGAAGTCAAGCCCGTCAACTTATAGAAGTCAAAAACTTAAGCCTGTGATCTAGAACTAGTGCATGCAAAATTGGAACGCCAAAATATTGGGAGCTCGGTTCACAAAATTATCAATTATTAAGGTAAACATCCATTGAATAATCATAGACTACTACAATACTTATAGTAGTAGTTTATTTATTAATAGCATAATCGGCCTCTTAGTCCACTACTGGACTTGGCCTACCCTCGAAGGACTGTTGGGCCATATCATATCATATCATACATTTTACAAGGTTGATGACTTTCTACCTAAGTTAGATTAATTTTTATTATTATTATTGTTACTTATAGCAATTATTTAAATTGTTGACATATTTAGTACTAATTAATTATTGACATTATTTAATATTAGGTTTACTCAATTCAATTATTATGATTGTTTATATGTATTCTATTCGGTTATTTTGATACTTATGTACCGGTGTGGGTAATAAGTGATACATAATATAATATTATTTAAATTGTTATTCCAAATTATGTGACATGTAACTCATTGTTATGAATAAAAAGTATAAGTATAAGTATCCACCACGCTAGCTCAGTAGCGGGTTACCTAGTGGATTCACATACTCCATTGAATTTATTCTCGGGACTTGTTCAGGTTTCTTCATGATGCTTTCCTTCACCGAAAAGGCAGTAGTACAACTCCAAAGAGCTCTTCAGTAAGGGCCCCGAATTCAATCCCACGACCTCTTGATTCTGAGTCTAGCGGTCTTCCCATTACGCTACCTATGTCCCGCTATGACCGCTAGACTCAGAATATGTATACATAGTAGCGTAATGGGAAGACCGCTAGACTCAGAATCAAGAGGTCGTGGGGTTGAATTCCGGGCCCTTACTTTTTACCCTTTAACATTACGCTACTATGTATACATCACAGGTGCCACCTCGTTGATGTTGTTTGTTGTTTTTTTATTTTCCCTACTTTAATTTGTATTTATTTAAATTATCATATTAGATATAATATTATATTTATTATGTTATTTTATATAGTAGTTTATTATAAAATATTATAATATTATGTATTACTATTCGATTGTAAGTAATGTTTATGATTTGTAGGAATTTCTTCTTTACAGAACACCCCGTCTTTTCGTGTTCATAATTTTTCTCCATCCTAAGGTTGCCTGGAAGAGATCGCTTTTAGCGATAAGGCCGCCATTTGTGCACTAGTATTTAATTTATTTAATCCTTTGTATGTATGTTTCTTTGGTGTGAGCAATAAAGAATTAATCTATCTACATAGTAGCGTAATGTGTATACATAGTAGCGTAACATTAGGCTAATGCTAATATTAATATGCCTACTCACATAAATTGGTAGGTACATAAATATAATTATTGTTTTCCTCTTGATAATGTGAACCACTTATTTATAAGGAGGCACAATTTATTTAACTCGTAAGCCAAAATGACACATGTAGGTGTAAATGCTGATTATTATCATTTATCTCAATTTAAAACATGTACAATAAAATGGACTTACTTCATTAAAATTAAGTGATTTGGTATTGTGTAATATTCGATTGAAGTATTTCGATCCATAACAGGTAATCATTTTATGTGTGTAATGGTAATGGTAATGGCCTTCTAGTCTAGGTGGTGTAAGGTAGCCTTTTTTAATCCAGGGAAAATCCTTGATTAATACCGCGGGGTATAGAGTGGTTCTGTGGGAGTGAGACACTCCGTGCAATGAGGTTCTAGCCCATGTGTTCCAAACCTGTGGGTAATAATTACCCCTGCTAAAATAGCTTTTCTACGGGGCTAGTAAAGATAGCGCGCGAAAAGTACGAAGTAGTAATTTGTGTATTGTATTGCTTATTGGATTTAATAATGCATATTGTATGCCTAATAAATAAAGCCTACATGTACTTACTGTATCTATTTCTGACGTTTTAAAGGCGGAGCGATGGAGGGGGTAAAATCAGTTTTATTGACGGGTCATATGTGTAAGAAAGTTTAAAAGGTTAGGAACCGCTGCTCTAGCCGCTAAAAACCCTGGGATGTTGTACCACGGCGCTTTGTGTCGATGTCACTTTGTAAAGGGCGTGCCTTTACACTTGTCTGGTGGAAGGACAAGCCACAAGCCTAACCTCACTCAGTACTCACCAGTTTGTAACATCCCACTGGGACGAAGGCTTACCCCTTAATATTTGCCATAATTCACACGCTTGGCAGGTGGTTTAGGGATCGCAGGAGCTCACTACCCGTTAACAGAGGGGACGCTTCTGCCCGTCCTCCGTCGGTTCTGGATGCAGTCTTAGAACATATCCTTAAACAGGTATCTGTTAATAATAGGCTTATTTAACTAACCACGAAGGGCGAAGCTTCACCAGTCTGGTCTAGCGCGGGTTGGCGCTTTCCCATATGCCATTGAGTTTTCTGGACGCTCGTGTGTATTAAGGTATCCAGAACTTAAAGAAGGGAACTTTTCCTTTATTAATAAAATCACAAAACAGTGCGATACGAAGTCCGGTTCTCCCTTATCCGTACTCGGCCGGTCAGAACTTTTTTTTAATGGTTGGTTTTGTTATGGTATACTTACTTGCGTTTGAGTGCCACCTCGCCTGGTGTTAAGCGAAGATCTACCTCTATTTATCAGTTTTTTATATAGTTGCGATGGTGCCTTATCTATTAGCGATCGAGCACCCTTAATAGATCTTAAAAGATACCAATTTACTGCTAGATTAAAAATGACGTTTCTTAGTGAATAACATTCAGTCACTGCCAAATTTGTTGTGATTAAATATCATTTATATGTGGTTTCTCAGTGTAAGGACTAATCTGACACCTGAAAGCTAAACTTTCAACCAAGAACCAAGCTATTTAAGTTATGTTTTTAAAGCTTAAACAGGACTAATAATTATGACCTCTGGAAGGACTCGAACCTGCATACGAGCAGACTCTATGGCTATTTAAGTTATGTACTCATATACTAGTACGCGCCAACTTATATCCAAAGCGCCAATGATCCAAATCGAAGCCTTCATGGGCTTCTGACGTCTTAGTGTCAATATGATACCACAATGATGGTGCAACCTTCATCCATTACTCTAATTCTGGCCCTAAACGGTAAACATTTGGCGATAGTTGCCGCGCAGCTTCGCAAACCCAATGCTGCAGACATGCCACATATGACACGCGGTATTATAACACACTATTAAGGGGCTACCGCGAGAAAAAGATAACACTACACACGACCGCGTGTAGTTAAAACGAGATAGAGTTATTGTGCCCTAGCAAAAATTAAATAAATGCTGATTGCAACAAAACTACTACATCAATCATAATTATGTATTGAGCGATACTAGAAATTATAATTACCTAACTGCATAGAACTATAAACACTTGATTACACATCAGGGTTACAAAGAAATAGTGAAAAATGTGAGTAATACGAAGTTTTTTAAAGATGTTAATTATCGAGAAACATATCTTTCATCGTGTTTACATGTATATTGAGGGAGGATACTAGATCACAGAGTCAAAATTACACTTTTAAATGTAAAACCCTAACGCAAATGCTTAATGAGGTGCATCTAATCGAAAAAGCAATTTTTATTCAACGTAAGCTCTTAATGATAGTAAGTCATGTTGTTGTTACAGTTCTGGGGACCTGAGGCGGTGAGCGTAACCTTGGTGGCTCCAGCGCTAGGGCGGGGGATTCGATCTGCGCGGGAGTCGACGGCTTCTACGGCACTCGATCTGCGCTTGCGAACACACACGCGCGCAGATGCAAGCGTAATCATGTGGGGTTGTTTGGTTCTCTTGGCCGCGGCGGTCGCGATCGCGGAAAGCGCGGGCGCGGGCGCAGCCCGACTCGCTTGCTATGTAGAGGGTGCAGCGACGGACGTTCACGAGTGCACGCATATAGTGTACGCGGGCGACGCGAGGGGTGACAAGCTTGAAACTTTGCTGAAGGAGTACAGGAAATACAACCCGAGGGCTAAGATTGTGTTGCGGGTCGCTGAGGTGGATAAGGTGAGTGTTTTACTTTTTTTTTACCGAAGTGGAAGATCGATTCGCTTTTATTTGATTAAGTATGTAAACAGGTCATCGCGACATTGTGTTGTGGACCAATATGTCATGTAGAATGCTTTCGAGGTGGTAATTTCATAAAAAATACTAACTTTAGTTCTGTAGTTTTTAACCAGCTCTAAAAGTAAAGAATAATGTTCTGAAGCTTACCTACTGATTAGAAGTTTTTTTTTAAGGTTTTTATTTTATTACTAAACGGAGGAAAATGTTTGTTGCTAAGAGGTTGAAAAATGCAAAGGTTCGTTATATTTTATTGAGTCTTGATGATATGAAAATGAGCCATAAATTATATTTTTTACTTAATACCCAAGAAAAATCCCAACAGAACTAAATTGAGTATTATAGAGAGCGTCTTGTACCTGCATGTTTTGCCGTTAAACAAAATTCAAATCATATTTAATCCAAATTTTTTTTAGGCATAAGCCTTTATTAACTGCAACAAACTACAAAGTCTACTTAGCCTACTACACAAAAAAACAAAAGGATTGTATCCAGACCAATGAAAGTCTAGAGACAATCCAAATGCTCAAACCCACTACCAGTCGGCAGCGTGCACCACCCAGCATGCTTTTATCTTATAATGCCAGAAAAATATCAGATTTCACCCGCGCGTCTTGCATTAGTTTAGAGTCGAAAATCGCATGATACAATTGATGAGGATGATGGCTTTGAGCAATTTAGGTGCGGTTTTATTTAATTATTCAAAATGTAGGTATGAAATAAAAAAAATAAACGGCTACTCTGCCAAAACATTAGTTTGGCTATGTAATTCGTAAAAAATAATGAGGTACTGTCGCTGATAATTTAGGGCATTTGAATTAAAACAGTTTTTTTTGTTGGTAATTTGAAATGTTTTTTTAAATTAACAGGATTATTTTACAAAAATCTATTCGGTTACTCGGCTTCTTTAGCTTTTTTCCCTACCTGTAGTATTTTTTTAATCTGAATATTTACTTTCCTTATCATTAAACATGTGTTTAAAAATACACCTTTTACTTACTTTTGGCATTAGTCGCCCCCTTAACCGTAATTTCTTAGACTTTCCTAGACTGAAATTTCGTCGCAGTTATAATTAACCGTCCTCAAATTTGTTAACATGGTATTTAGAACAAAAAAAGCTAAGATTTAAGATTTTTTATTCGTACAACGATGTTGTATAATTCTTTGCCGGAGTTTTACAAAGTAACTATACTTACTGTAGATTCGAAGACTAACCTTCTTCTTTTGACTTCTTTGATTAGAAGGAATCTATTTAGGTTCCTTCGAGGTAAGGGTGCTCCATCCTACGTTTTTTTTTCTTAGTTATTGGCATCGCACGTTGTGCATTCTGCCAGTGTCAAGTTTATGATTTTCACATTTATTTGTTATCATCAAGTCAAATAAGTCATGAAGTCACAGTAAGTTACACGAAATTAGTCATAGTCGAGTCCAAGTCATACCCAAGTAAAGTTGTGGCGACTTTACTATGAGCTTCTATGGAGTTTTGAAAACAACACGAAAAGACATGTTTCACCACATTATATCACTTGCCCACACTCGTGCATGTAATTCAATACTCAATGAATAAAACACCACCATTTTTAATCATTAATTCGCGAAAAAGCACAAGTTTAAGAAAATAATAGAATGCAACGACATGATTTTTCCGTGTTCCCGCCAAAACTCCATCCTACGTTGTTTACCATCTATCATAAGGCAGGGAGGGTGTAGTCAAATGCAAACCTATTAAGAATTTAAAAAAACGATAGTTCAAGAAACTACAGGTCTGTTATTTATATAGTTAAGTAGGTTATGATATTTTTCTTCTGTTACCACTCCATCTTTAATCTTTGCACATGCATTTAAATACAAAAAATATAAAACCCGCATGTGCATTCAAAACTTCAATTAATTAAACACAAAGAAAAACATGGACATAGCTATTTTTCATAAACTCATTTATAGAACTTTTGGTCGCTAATGCAATGTTCGAGTTTTGGCGGGAACACGGAAAAATCATGTCGTTGCATTATATTATTTTCTTAAACTTGTGTTTTTTCGCGAATTAATGATTAAAAATGGTGGTGTTTTATTCATTGAGTGTTGAATTACATGCACGAGCGTGGGCAAGTGATATAATGTGGTGAAACATGTCTTTTCGTTTTGTTTTCAAAACTCCATAATTAATAAACATGACACTGGCACAACGTGCGATGCTAATAACTAAGAAGAAAAAATGCAATGTTCTTCGATGACACAAAAACCTGAGCTTTTTTAAAACCACTGCCGCGCCGGTGCACTGAGAGATTTTCTAAACAAGTTTAAAGAAAAGTAGTTCTCATCAACTTGTTAGATGTCGCTGACTATGTTTTTAAATACAGCATTTTATTTTTGATGTGTGGCACATAAAATAAAATAAAAAACTTGACAAGTCAAGTCAGCGCCATCTACAATGAGCTTATTTTTTTTAAATGTACCGGATAATCCCAAATTATAAAAACTCTACCATTACATAAGCTAATCCTCTGCCGGAACTCGCCATCCATACAAAAAAAGTGACGTGTTCTTTTTTAAGTGCAAACGAGGGTATTTTGACAGTAAATGCGGCTTTTGAAAGTAAAGGCATCGGTAACGCTAATTACTTAACTACCAGTTTGTCTGTAGAGCGGATAAGATTTGAACTAAAATGGTCTTCGGACGGCGTACAGTTTTGTTTAGAAAATGCGATACTAGCTACCCCACGTAACAGCACATTAAAATTGTTGTTTTGGACAGCTATTACGTTTCAAATGCTAATTAGTGACGTAGAACGGAACTGATCATGACTCGACTTAAGTATCTGCTAGACTAGAATCTTAATTTTATGAAAATTACTAGGTAATACCTAATAAATTCACCGCAGGTAAATTAAATAAATACAGGCTTGGTGGTATTTATGGCCTTTATTTAAAACGCCGCGCCCTTATAGGCCATTTGTTTAATATTTTTCGCACTTTTGCTATTTTCTAACATTTGCCTCAGATATATAAGGTAAGTAAGTAAGTTCGTATAGGCTGAGTGGCCAGCCCTAGTGTCAGAGTTAATGTGCCGCCCGAAGACCTCTGACATGGCTGACGGTTGTTGTCATAGAAACTAGAACAAACAACCGGGACCAACAATTTAACGTGTCATCCGACCCACGGTAGCGCTCAGAAATAAAATAAGGTAGGTATGCTATTCTTTTATTTCTTCAAATCGGTCCTTTACTTGGTTATACAAATTCCAGACAAAGGGCTGGTTGTTACATCATCGGGCATTCTTCTGGTATATTAACTGAAAACCACTAATGTTAGCGGAAGTTGTGTGGTAGGTAATTCATTTTTTGTCACATCTATTCAAGAATACCTACTTTGTTCCTCGCAAACAGGGCAGGAACGAGCTCTTTTCCGCCCGGAGGGAGGAAAAGTGATTTGAATTTGGAATGTAGATATTGTTAGTAAATGTTCCAATCACCAAAGAGATCAAGCGCGGACATATGTATGAATAAGCTACAGGCCGTTTCAAAAAGGAAGGCGCGCGAAAAAATAAAATAATTAAAGTTTGTGAAAAAAAAGACGCGTGAAATGCAGTCCGCCATCGTTCGTAATTGTTCGGATTTTACTTTGTTTTATTTTAACTCTGTGTATCTTCCTCAATAAAAAGTGAGAAGTGAGTGAGTATGAAATAAACGTAGGTACCTACTATTCTTATTCATAAGCTGCACTTACTTATTTTCTCATAAAGGGTGATAAAAAGTAGAGTGTCCACCTTGGGATCAACACTATTTTTAAGCTCGAGTACTTTGAATCCCTCGCTGCGCTCAAGATTCTACTTTAGAATCCAGAATCTAAAATCCTTCGCAGCGCTTTGGATTCAAAGAAACACTCTCGCCTTAAAAATAGTTGTTACCTCCCTTGGTAAACAATCTAGTATTTCACCTCACAAGTTCAGAAAGATTCTGTTTGTCATACGAAATCTGAGTGCAAAACTGCATTTTGTCTGCTAGCGTGGAAAGAGCTTTTAAAATTCAAACCTTTCTATTCAATAATTTTCTATACCGCCAATCCACTGAAAATGCATACTTAAGCATTTTCAGTGGATTGAATACAAACTTATTTCATGTCAGCAACATCTTTTTACAATAATCGCACTGGCCAGCACGAAGACTGCATGAAAAAAGAACTAGCATTTTCCTCGCTTAGTGAGGTGAAAAGTTGTGTGTTGCGCTCGACAGCAAAGTTATTCTGCGTGTCGTACCTTCAAAACCCTCGCTACGCTCAGCTCAGGATGCAATACAAGTACTCGCGCCAAAAAACAACTTTACAGCCTTGCATAACAAATAACTATTGCATAGGTACAAAAATACTTATACTTACCTAGAATATTTCTGAAAAAAGAGTTGGTTTGCATACCTACATAATTACTTCTTTATTGCCAACTGTTTACTTATTTATTATATTCAGGCGCTTCTGTTCAATGGATAAAATTATACAAAGAAATTAATCGATAAGTTGTGACAACGGATATATACGAGTATTTTTAGATAATGTTGCTTTATGTAACCATAATGTTTTTTTTGTTTAGGATTTCATTTCCCAAATAGTATAAAATTATTATAAAACAATTTGCGATTTTAAAGATATCAAGTTATTTCATCAATAACAGCCAGAAAACGTCCACTGTTGGACGTAGGCTTCCCCCTTAAAAGGGGGGGTTTGCCATAATCCCCACGCTCGGCAGGCAGCTTGGAGATCGTGTTATTTCATGACTTTGTCGAAATGTTTAAGTTATGTATAGGAAGGAAAAAAATGTACGTACCTATTTCCCGAATATTTTTGTAGAAGACAGCAAGATAAAAAAATAATATACCTGGCCACCGCCATTTTAGCCAAATAATACGCTGAGCTATATCGGTATACCGATAACTTCTTATTCTTTTTTTTTTTTTTTTTTTTTTTTCTTTGTTCTGTGGCCACTGCACGTTTGTGCATTGTGCCAAATTCTTATTTTTATTCAACGTGGGGGCGATAAGTCCTGCACTGACGTCCCGCTAGGGGTGCATTGTGCATTTCCCCCGCCAGCGTCTACCCAAGCAAACCCAGCTTCTTGAAATAACGGAGCGAGGCTCTGGGCCGCTGGATAACTGGAACCGATAACTTCTCGATATACCGGGTGATTTTTAGAGGGTTAGATATAAGTCTTAGGTTACTGAAATGCAATTAATTTGTCCAAAAATATTCCAGATGCCCTAACATTATAGTGATTTTCTAGAATTTTGCCATAATTTTACCTATTAAGCCATTTTCTACTCATACTTCATACTCTAAAATCCTTTCAAAACTCACATTTTAGCCCCGTATCCTAATAAAATTTTTATATCGTTATTGAACTCAAGTTCAAGCTACACGAAGCTTACTTAAGTTTTCAAGTTCATTACGTAACTTAATGTTGTGGTTGCGAGCGCTCGTTTAATCCTAAATTACATTCAATTCAACACCTGTCTTTATTGTATGTAAGTTGACTTTATTTATGGCGTAGACGTGGTATTATTTAACCTTTTCTTTTTAACCCCGACGCAATAGTAGATTATACACTAAGGGAATAAATCAGTGTCTTACGTCGCGGGCGGCATATTGAACCCTGAGCGTAACGAGGGGTCTAGAGAGTCCTGAGTGAAACGAGGGGTTCAAGCTGCCCAAGACAAAGACAGGCTAAAGCCTGTCTTCGAGACCAGAGGAGCACACTCTACTTTTCACACCTTCTGCGAGACAATAAAAAGTCAGGACTCCATAAATTGGAATTCACTGAAAATCACAGGACTTAACACCGTCTTTTGTTTCACATTCTATGTAAACGCACCTTTTTTTTTGGGTTCTGCTTATGGTGGCCAGTTAGTTTTTCGAACAAACCTCTTTACAATGCCATAGGCATTTTTTTACCAAGAGTTTTCCAAGAGTTTCCACGTGAATTTGACGTTTCAAATTCAAATCACTTTATTCCTTAGGGAGTTTCATACAACTTTATATCCCTGCTTTATTTTACGTTGAGGTTGTTAAACCTAGCGTATAGCCAGGCAAGCAGAATTAGGTAGGTACGTACTCAGATTTATCTTCCAGTACAGCATCAGTGGTTTCGCTTGCGTGTGATAGTACGAAAGGCACATTCCGGAGTGTAGTAGGGAGCACGGTAATTCAGTCACAAATAAAACGACACAACTGAGGTAAGTTGAACATCTGTTTAATCAAGCAAGATTAAACTTATCTTCATTACTAATGATGAGGATGATGATTGATAACAAATATATTTATATTCATGGTAACGAGACATCGATCAAAAACATGGAGACCGGAAGCGGAGCAGAGATCAAGAGAGTAGTTTTGACAAGTGACATTTAAAACGTAGAAAGAAGGAGTGTTGCCACTCGCATAGCTCTATTATAAACAATTATGATGAGAATACCATAGACAGAAGGATTATTTAATCCTTTTTAACAGAGGTTGCATGATATGTAATTGGGCATATTGTCGAGTAGGTGGTGTGAAACCACTGTTTAAGTTTGACGTTTGCGTTTGTATTGTCTGTGGCATCGTAGCTCATACACCGATGAACCGATTATATTTGAGTTTATTTTTGTTTTAGTGGGCTTGTATATTTTAAATTTAATATTTGACGATAGTTAATACCTACTTGTTAGTCGTAATTACAAACTAAACCTTACTTAACACTTTCTTCCTTATTATACTTATACTACTTACTATTATTCTATACTACTTACTATACTATACTACTAACTAATACCTATTAAAACCGAAAATGCAATGTGTTTGTCACTTTGTTTGTTCTTCTTTCACGAAACAGCGAAATAATGGGCCGATGTGATTTTTGGCTTAGGTGTGAACGCATGAAAAACAAAAAAAATACAAAGAGAGAGAGAGAGAGAGAGATAGAAAACTATACTCTGTTACTCTGTACATTATTTGTTGTATTGGACCTGGGTATGTCCTTTAACTGCAACCAGACCCACCGGAGGACGGGCAGCAGCGCCCTCTTGGTTAACGGTGGTGAGCATTCTGCGATCCCCAAGCTGCCTGCCAAGCGTGGGGATTATGGCAACACCCCTCTATAAAGGGGGAGGCCTTCGTCCAGCAGTGGACGTTTTATGGCTGATGACGACGACTCTGTACATTATGTATCGTTTTTGACAGCTCAGGAAAAGTTCACGACATAACATTGTAAAGCGTCTACCAAATTATATGATCCATACAAATAAGTAAATTCTTTTGATCTAGAATTACGTCTTTACAGGATTATGCCAACTGTCGAAGTAACATTGTAAGGTAATGTTAGAGAAAACGTATTTTTTTCTATGGGATACAACTTTGCGTCAGTTGCCAAAAAGCCATAATGGACACAGTATAGTTTGTACGTATTGTAATAAATTATTATATACTTAAATGATATCACCGCAAGTACTCAGTCTCGAGGCGTCCGTATTACTTCATATCGAGGTCCAGGCTA
Organism: Erannis defoliaria; assembly: GCA_905404285.2. Classification (NCBI taxonomy): domain Eukaryota; kingdom Metazoa; phylum Arthropoda; class Insecta; order Lepidoptera; family Geometridae; genus Erannis; species Erannis defoliaria. The sequence continues at coordinate 15,369,475 of FR990076.1, read as the reverse complement.
CTGGGGCAGGCAGAGGCGAGGCCGATCGTGTGAACTGGTTCGGTGACGTCATCCGTTACACTCATTACCGTACCGACATAATACATCGCACTGTAGCAATACTTCCAATTTCACAGGTGAAAGAATCGGGGCTGGCCATCTGTGATAATGTGTTCACACTTTTTTATGCAATGAGTGAGGATACGAGCGAGACGATCGCCTGGTGGTAACCAACATGCCTGTCTATAACAGAAGCAATGCCAGAATTGTGAACTTGCGAACAAAATCCTGCAGTTCGCTTCACCGTGCTCGGTACCCTGAGATATTAGATGTCAAATCTGTTCATACCCAGTAATTTAAGTATCTGGTAACACTGCCCTTCAAACAGTAACACACTGTTGCTTGGCAGTTGAGTTACTGGCAAAATTGTCTTCCCCAGGCGGGCTCTGTAAAACATAGTCCGTCCTGTTTTTTTCTGTCCACTACATAAAACCAGACCAGTCACCACTTAAAATCAGGCCAATCTAGAGGCGGATTAAATGTCGATTAGGTTGAAATGCGCTTTAGGCTAGCAAGCACCTCTTAAGTCAGGCAGCCTTAGTAAGAAAATGCTGGCCGTTTACCCGCTGTCTGCGACTATGTCAGTTCGAGATGAGGCATCTAGTATAAAGTAGGTATATCTATTAATATTAGGTTAAGGTTAGGGTTTAGGTTTTTTTGGTTGGTTTAATGGTTGGTGGTTTGGTGGACCTCTGTAACCTTGCGCCCTTAATGCCTTATGGATAATCCGCCACTGGGGCAGTCTTTTTTAAATGATAAATATTAATTTAGTTTTCTTTTTCATCTTTCAAAATAGATAAAGTTTATTATATTTAAGACAATGGTTCAATAACTACGTTATTAAAAATAAGTGACTGCACAAATGATTATTTTTTCTCAGATTGTTCGTTTTTGTTTTTTTTTGTTGTTTGTGTTTTTTTTGTTTTTTGTTTTACATAATCCACAATGTGCAATAAACGATTTGACTTTGACTTTGTATCTCTGGGGAATAATAATAAAAAAACGAAATAGAGGTTGAAAACATTTTTCTATTTTATTGTACTAGCCGAAAATGGATCTATAAGTAAGGAACAAAAAAAAGTAAGTTCGTATAGGCTGAGTGGCCAGCCCTAGTGTCAGAGTTAATGTGCCGCCGGAAGGCCTCTGATATGGCTGACGGTTGTTGTTATAGAAACTAGAACAACCGGGACCAACAATTTAACGTGTCATCCGGCCCACGGTAGCGCTCAGAAATAAATGTCAGTCACGGTCACCCATCCGAAGACTGACCGGACCGTCCATTGCTTAACATCGGTGATGGTTTAGACTCATCTAGACAAGCTACGCCACGAGCGCTACACGCTATAAGGAACAGAAGCGCAATTTATCTAAAAGTGTCTCTGTGGGGAAAGCGTGTCTCTGCTCTAGGGAGTATAAATAGTCTAAGCTAACCTCCCAACCAGCTGAAATCCGCCCAAGTATGCGAGGTCTCCCAAGTAGACTACAAGCTACAACTCAATACTCACGTATTCAAAAGTAGGTGACTCTCTCTGAGGAAAATCCGCAGTTTTGTAACATTCGGTAACGTGAAACATCTAATTAGAGTTACATGGGATGACTAATTGTGGGTGCCGAGCCGACTTGAATGAGAATATTGCACGGCTCGACAAGTGTGCATACGAATTTCAATGGAGCTCTTCATGTATAATACTTAGGTACCGCACAGGTATGTATAGCTCTTTTTACAAGCTTTTATTTAACTTTCAATGGTTGTACTTATGTATGTTTTCAACCGACTTCAAAAAAGGACGTTCTCAATAATTCGAATGTATGTTTTTTTTGTTTGTTTGTTACGCGATTACTCTGCCAATTATTAATTGATTTCGATGTTTTTTTTGTGTGGTAGGACAAAACAAAACTACTGAACCGAATTCGATAAAATGTATATGAGACCACCTCATCTAATCATTTATTTAAGTCGTTAGTATATGGACATGAACATACGAGGGAACTACTGTTCTGACGCAGTAAGCGTTATGCGTAAGCGGTATGGACGCCAAATAACAAACCCAGTTCCTACCTTATTGTAGATATCAGTGCAGATCTAGCACAAAAACTATCAAATTAGTAAAAAATAACCATTTAAGTACTTACTACTAATTTTTCGTGCTGTATGGCACTAGAAGGGGAAAAACAACTTCTTAAACAATATTGCATATATTGTACTACGTATATTTCGATTGTTTTTGTGCTAGAGCCATGGTATCTACAGTAAGGTACTAGGATTTTATTTGTCAGTCTTATCGCTTATAGCGGTCTTTTCCAGCCATGTACATGCCAGTATGTACATGTACAAGTAGCAAACATTATCAAAAAAACTATCTTTACAGTTTTCAGACGACTGATTTATTCGGTGAAATTATTGAAAACTAATTTTTAGACGGCTGCTAGTAAGTAGGCTTTCGTATTTCCTGTGAAAACACCAACCAATCGAGCTGAAATCCACAGATAAAATCTACCTCTAATACTATATGCTTGTTTTTATTCGAGCGCCTACTAATTTGAAGTCTGTTTTTTTATCATTTATGTTTAGCTGTGCCTATCTGTGTACAGATCTAGGTATGTCCTAAAACTGGACCCAGAACCACCGGAGGACGGGCAGCGGCGTCCTCTCGGTTAACAGTGGTGAGCATTCTGCGATCCCCAAGCCGCCTGCCAATCGTGGGGATTATGGAAGCCTGCCTATTAAAGGCGAGGCCTTCGTTCGGCTGTCGACGTCTTCTGGGTGATTATGTTGATGAACCTATTTATTCTTGGAGGCGTTAGCTCTCTAATAAGTAAATTCGTGGTTGTACTGTACACCATATGACGTCACAATACAATATAGTTCAATTCACAGTGGTGGCCTCGCCCGCGGCTGGCTGGCCGGCAACGTTGTGGCGACTTGTAAGGAAGCTTGTCACCGCCCAGTAGGGATTATACCAATTGCGCAAAGTACTACATTGTAGGTGGAAAACTGTCGCTGTCATGCTAGGTGACGAGTGCTCACAAAAAAAAACATTAGCCTTTTAATAGACCAGTGCTGAATATAGAAACATAATCCTTTTGTAAAGTCGTGAGTATTTTTAAGGTTAGTTGTATTAGTTGACGAAAATTGTAAAGTTTTGATAAAAGACACGTACCCAGAGTCCGTGGTGCTAAAAAGGCCTCGCATGGAAGGACGACTGGGTCATGTCCACTAGGCTGGCCCAGTTGCAGTTGCCCAGCGTGAATCCATTATGGACCACCAGTTGCGGGTTTGGCGGATTCACTTATGTTATCCATATAACACCTATAAATATGTAGGTACTTTTTTTTGAATATTTTTTTAAAAGTAATTCCACACTTACTTCTGTAGCTTAATTGGCAAAGCAGTTGGGACGGAAACCCATAGAGACTGCTCGTATGCAGGTTCGAGTCCTGCCGGAGGTCATAATTTTTCTTCCTGTTTAAGCTTTAAAAACATACGTAGGTACTGTTATTTATACGCTATTGAATTTCTTCTCTGTAGGTACGTATGTACGTATGTCTGTACGTCTGTAGGTACGTATGCATGATGGCCACCGGTATGAAAATCCATACCTAAACTCAAAAGAACTCATTGGTACGGCCCGGGCAAAAACCCGCACAATATTATGATTTTATATCGAGCAAAAAACAATAAATCTTAAACTCATGGCATTGATATTAATTGCATTAGATTAGACATAGCTTACTCATTATTAATTATTATATAGGAAGAAATACGTGCTCCAACGTAGACGGCATAAATGACGCGGCGGTGACCAATCTTTTTGGTATTTGTATGACTTTGTCTTTTGCCATATAAATACCAAGCCAAGCGTTTGGTCACGGCCGCACTATGGTGTAGCATGTATTTAATTAAATGCAATTATTACAATGATGACTGATACTGGACCTGGGTATATGTCCTTAAACTGCAACCAGACCCACTGGAGGACGGGCAGCAGCGTCCTCTCGGTTAACGGTGGTGAGCATTTTGCAGAGATTTTATGAGCAGATTCTGGCAACACTCCTCTATTGGGAGGCCTTCGTCCTGCAGTGGACTTCTCATGGCTGACGACGACTAAAATGATGACTTTGTCATAAATACCAAGCCTAATGGGAGACGACTCGACTTGAAATCGTGAGGGTTCAAACCCAAGCCTGTACCAATAAGCTCTTTGGAGTTTATGCACGGATTTTTATACCACTGGCTTTTCGGTGAAGGAAAACATCGTGAGGAAACCTTCATAGGTAAGCAGGTACATCCGGAGACGAAATTCCCTGGCGTACCTACCTATACGTAAGTCTATCAACTCGCAATTGGGCCAGAGTGATGGCTAAGTATGGTCCAAGCGCACTTCGAAGGCAGGCCTAAGTCCAGCCAGTGGCGGATTTACCAGCAGGCTGAGTAGGCTAGAGCCTAGGGCGGCAGATTTTAGGGGCGGCGAATTTGAAGCAATTTTTTTAGTTAAAATATTGTCTAAGTATTTCTTGTGCACTCTTAACTAAATGGTTGGATTGCAAAACTAATCTAGGAACTGACACATTGATACCCTGGTTCACAATAATACTAATTACGAGAAAAGGGTGTTGTAATTAGGATTTACAATTATTATTAGTGCACAATTTCATTAACAAAAAAAAAAAATTGATTGTGATAGTTGACTGGGTACCGAATTGTATATTTTTTTAAATAAATTTTTAAAAAAAGTCATGAGCTGCGGCAAAATTTGAATAGCCTAGTGGCGGCAAATGTGTAAATCCGCCATTGAGTCCAGCAGTGTTCAATTAAAAAGGCGGATGCTATGCTATGCATAAATACCAATTTTTTCGATACTATGCCCTTTCTTAAAAACTTAACTGAAAAGAAAGAGGGATAGAACACGCACTAAAACTTTATTGATAGATACAATAATAATAAGTATATTAGAATTTTATATACTTGTTCGATAGTTATTTTTTTAAATTTGGTGCACATTGGATTTGCTACCAAATTTAGAAGTACCTAGAACTTATTTTCGGGTAATCGTCTGCCTTTTAACTAGGTATGCAGATACTTAACTTTTAGAACCTGTAAAGATGTGTTTTAAAAACAAACAAAAAAAAAAGATGTATCACCAAGCGCATCCGGGGATTTGTAAACTTTAAGGGACTTACCTAAAAATGCCGCGATACCTAAGTAGTTAGTATCGCGCATTTTAGTTTTGCATTGTGCAGAAGTTAAATGACGTTTGTTAATTTAAGTAAGTCCCTAATTCTAATGTACCTTGAAACTTGAAACTGGTTAGCTTTGAAATCGTCACGCGTTTCTAAACTTTGCACGAATTAAAACTATTTGGCATGATACTAAAAGCTTCCGTGGAAGTCATCACAACGGAACTACATTAATGAACTGAATTTCGTGTCGGAAGTGCACTTTTTCAAATACATAATCACGGTCAAAGGAGAGAGAGGAGCTAAAGCCTCCAAGTCAAAGGTTAATGCTGTGCCGGATTTATATTTTTTATGAGTGTAGGCCACTTTATTTCCGCCGCCCCATGTACCTTTCTTAAATAATAGGGGCGGCAGCAACCCTTGAAATCTGCCGCCCCTAAGACGCTGCCGCCTAAGGCCGTAGCCAGGAATTAATTTCGTGGGGGTCGAGCTCTGGACCAAAAACAATAAGTAACAACTTTAAGAAGCGCTTTTTTTAGGTTGGCGAAGGCATTACGGGAGGGGGGGGGGGCGTTGAACCCCCAAACCCTCCCCCCCCCCTGCCTACGACCTTGCTGTTATACGGCCTATTGAGAAATCCGGGACTGGTTTAATAATTTACGATGAAATATGGAGGCTGACATGAGTTCACGTCAGTCAAGATTACTTATTGTAGGTAACTTATAAATAATACAAGCTAGTAAATTCACATGTCATATACACTTTTGGTTTTGGTCTAGTAGTGGTTTGGGGGGGGGGGGGGGGGGGGGGGGGGGGGTATTTGGACCCCTCTACCCCCCCACTTCCGCATACTACCTAATATGACAGCCTGTCATATTAGGTAGTAAAAGTCGTTCACAACATAATATATCCGCGTATCCATATACAACGTTGGTAATCATTTAGCATCCTTTTAAGAGCATATTCTGTACATCAAAACAAACTACTTTTACTATGGAGTTAACATTGAAATCGCGATCGAAACCCAGCTGTTCCATACATTTTGTTCAAGGCCGATGAACTTTTTGTATGAAATAGCTGTTTTTTTTTCGCAATTTCAATGTTGGCCTCGTAGTAAAAGTTGTTTGTTTTG